>OY720052.1:3564429-4931359 GCA_963082485.1 Eudonia mercurella | reverse complement strand
TTCAAATCCTGCTCGTGGAAATTTTTTCAACAGAAATTAAAATTAAATCAATTAAATTAAATTACACTTAATAAAATACAATTAAACAAATAAAATTACAATCAATAAAATTCAATAAACTTCAATACAAATAAATAAATCAAATAAAATTACACTGTCACATAAAATAATATAATTGATAATAAAAATCGATCGGAAAGATCCGTGCTCGCACCACAGTGGCGACATAAAATGAGCTAATATATAAGCTACGTCATTTCATAACCATTTAAAATCAAATACATCTTAACGAGAAACTAGTTACGTATAGAATCCGTATCAAAGTAAGTCACGTAAATTGCATAATAAATTAATTAATTCTCAATTGGAACGATATAGCGATTCGTGTTGTTATGACTAATTGCATGCACGTTATAAAACATTTCAATTTATAATTTAATCCGTTTAGAGATATTACAAGCTCAGTGGCGGAATGGCTAAGTACTATACTCGGAGGTCCGGGGTTCACTTCTATGCTCCACCATGCCCATAGGCACGGTAGAGCCATTCCAGGATTTTTCGTGAGGTGGCGGGGCCGCTTTAATAATAATAATATATAATATTTTATATAGTAAATATCTTTTATATAAAATAAAAAAAAAATATCTTAAGATATATGTGTAGGAAAGCCTGGTGGTAGGTAGGATGCCACATTGAGGTAGGCCAAAGGGAAGATCTTCCTCCGAGCTGGGTGGTATAGCTCGGGGACCGAGGTCCAACGGATGTTAGTTGGGGGTGCTATATATAGAGAAGGAGACGGTGAAACTTCGCTACCGCGATGCAGGCTTCCCATACTATTTCACGTCGTAGTATGGCGACGTCGTTGGTAAGCGTTTCTGGCGCCATCTGTTGACACAGTTGAGAAGGTGTTTGCTTCGTGTCAATGTGCGGCGTATGCGGTAGGTGGAGCCGGCACATCACTCCCCCCCTGAGACCGGAGGTCGAAGTCAGTGAGTGTGCTCAGCAGTCAGTGCGTCAGAGCTTGCAAGTGCCAGTGGAGAGTGCTGCTGCAGGATGCCCCAGTCTACGGTGAGTCGAGACGGGTGGGGTGAAGGCGCGTTGCCGGTGTTGCAGTGTGCTGCTCCTGTCTGCGGTGAGTCGAGACAGGTGACGATGACGGTGAGTCCGAGCTGCTGGTGTGCAGGGCTGCCACGCCAGAGTGATGCGGCCGACATTGATGCAACGGTCGTGGGCTGCGGAGACCAGGTCGGGATGATGCCGTCGAGTGTGCCGGAGGTCCAGGAAGCGTCGTCCAAGATGCTGCGGTGGAACCTTGTGGCTCGATTGCTGGCTTGCTGTGACTGCTGGCGAAGGTAGATGGTGGATGAGGAGTGATGGAGTGTTGGATGGGCGCTGCTGCGACGATGTTGAAGGTGCTTCTGTGCTCCGTAGGGGTCACCAATGTAGAGATCCCATTGGTACTTCACGTCGGGGTCACCACTGTAGAAGCCTGGATGGTAGGATGGAATGCCACACTGAGGAAGGGCTAAGGGAAGATCTTCCTCCGAGCTGGGTGGTATAGCTCGGGGACCGAGGTCCGACGGATGTTAGTTGGAGGTGCTATATATAGCGAAGGGGACGGTGAAACTTCACTACCGCGATGCAGGTTTCCCATACTATTTTATTGTCGTAGTATGGGCAACGTCGTGAGTATGCGTTTGTGGCGCCATCTGTTGACACGGTTGGGAAGTGTTTTTGCTACGTGTCAAGTAATGTGCGGCGTATGCGGTAGGTGACGCCGCCACATATGTTTAAAAAAGAGAATAATAATAATAATAATAGGAGATTCCGACATATTATTTCTGGTTGTTCTCATCTTGCTAACGGAGAGTATTTGCACAGACACAACCAAGTAGCCAGAATAATTCACCAGCAACTTGCTCTTGGATATGGCCTTGTTGAATCGGAGGTGCCTTACTATAAGTACGCACCTGCGCCAGTACTCGAAAATGATCATGCAACGCTTTACTGGGATCGCTCTATCATTACGGACAGGACTATTGTCGCCAATAAGCCTGATATCGTGGTGGTCGACCGATCCCAGCGCCGGGCAATACTGGTAGATATCACCATACCTCATGATGAGAACCTTGTGAAAGCCGAGAAGGACAAGCTCAGTAAGTACCTTGACTTGGCTCACGAGGTTACCGCCATGTGGGATGTAGATTCAACCATTATTGTACCGATAGTCGTTTCGGCTAACGGTCTGATAGCGAAGAGCCTCGATCAACACCTAGAGAGGCTCTCGCTGAAAGGTTGGGTTAAGGGTCAGATGCAAAAGGCAGTACTCCTAGACACGGCACGTATTGTCAGAAGTTTCCTCACTCTGCAGCCCTGACCACCGGTAGCTTGGGCCCTGCCCCGCTGCTGGTGGTACTCTAGGATTAGGTTTTTATAATGTTTTATTGTTTTTATATTAAAATATTGTAAAAAAACTAGTTCTAAGAAATAAAATAAATAAAAGAGATAATAATAGGAGATTAAAAAATTATATTGTCAGGAGGTTCCTCACTCTGCAGCCCTAACCACCGATAGCTTGGGTCCATCCCCGCTGCCGGTGGCAATCTAGGTTGAGTTTTTTATAATATTTTATATTGTAAATATGTTTTTATATAAAATATTGTAAAAAAAGTTCTTAAGATATATGTTTAATAAATAGAATAATAATAATAAATCTTTATTTGCACAGAACATGGTATTATAAGATGTTACAAAATTTAATGTGCAAAAACATGAACTGCAAATTAATATTGCATGCAAATTATCTTAAATTATCATCTTAAATTAAATCATTGTAATTATCACAATCCATTATTTGTTATTGCAATCAAAAAAAAACCCTTCTAACATCAAAAAAAGGAAAAAAAACGGCTGATACTCGGTAACGTTTAGAGAGGTTTTTACATAAAAATTTTTTTTCATGTAACCAACTTTCGTACGTGGCTGGCGCACTACTTGGGCCCCCTACTGCCTGCAGTCTGATGTTTTTTTATTTTTAAGTAGAAGGACAGGCCACCACAAAATAAGGAGACCTAGAATGTAAGCTTATATATACAGTGTTCGAGCAACGCACACATGCGCACTACCAATACAATAGTGGTGCAAGTCAAAATATACTGATATTTGAAATTAAACTGTACTGTTATTCAATACGGCAAAATTTCCAATATCAGTATATTATTATTAGACTCTCACGGACAAGGCTCTTGGAACAGTCCGAATTTTTTTGAGATAGTTTGCTGTTGGCCACTTGGCATTTTCAGCTTTACCGGGCTTTTTTGGGGGCGGCGAGAAACTTAAAGGGTTCCTCAAGCCGTGTGAAACGAAGCACCGTCAGAGGTTTTCTAGAGGGAACGGCACGCACAAATTTTTGAGGAACCCTGTAAGTTTCCCAACCCCAAAAAAATCCGGTGATGCTGCCGGTCCGGTGAAAATGCCGCCTGAGGCAATCGGTAAGCTCTCTTTAAAATCTCACCACTCAGGAATCCAACCTGGACGAGCAGTGGTCTGACAACTATAGGTACTATGGAAGCGATTTTTGACGTTTTTTTAAATGTAGAGAGTGTAATCTTTAGATTTATTGAGCTGATTCAAAAATTTCACAAAGCTACAATCTATATAGTTTTTATTTAATTAAATAATTAATTAAAAACCACCCATCTCACAACACAAACATTCTAGCAAACTTTCCAAATTTATTTATTTTTATTTATTATTTATTATTGATTGTGTTTTTAAAGCTATAATATCTTTATAGAGTTAATAGTAATTGCTTATGCCCTTATAAATAAATACGGCTTCAGGAACTACCGAGTTTCGCGCCCACAAAGCCGGTAACGATGTAAAAGCCTTAATAGGCAATGGAAACATAATCCAACCAAACCAAACAATCATCAAGAATAAAAAGACGAAACTCTTTTGTTATAGCTTCTATTGAATGAATCTATTATCATTTAAACTTTGACTCACGTCTCCAAGCCGAATTCATCAAAAGAGGTTCTTCAATTATTTAAGTACTAAAAAAAGAAGAAAAAAAAACAAAGAACAAATTTCGCAACGCCAACCCTGAGAGTGCGACGGACATTATTAAAAAAAACCATTCAGTTTAACCCTCCTACAGCCGCAACGTGCCACCGTTCACTCCCCTCCCATACGCGTAGGATAAATCGGACCGTGTGCCGATGCAACAACTCAGTCGTGCCGCGCGATCGCACGTGCAACTGTCAAAAAAAGCGCGCGTATTTTGACGTTTTACTTTTTTTTTCTCTCGTTGTCGCGGCGTCTAGCCTTTTTGGTCATAATGAAGTACGTGGTTGCCTTTGCGGTATTCGCTGTGGTCTTCGCGGCCGAAGAGCCTAAAGAGGAAGACAGGCCGAAGACCTTCAGACGGCTGATACCCGCTGACGTATTGAGAGGTCAGTGATTGTTGTATGCGCCGGAAACTTCTGGATACTTTTAAAAGTGTTAATTATGGCTACATTAAAATGAGGTTAACGAAAGGCTTTTTAAAAGTTTGGGAATACAAAGTGTCAAAAACTATTCGCAATATTATACATAACATTAAACTTATTTAAACTTGCCATAGTAAAATAATAAACGCATGTACTTTGTTGAACTTTAGTTACTAAGTCTATGTATTTTCCTAAGTTAGCAGTATGTGTGAGAGTAAACCTTCTTAAATAAATTTTTTAAATATTAGTCGCTATCAAAAAAAAATAATACCCTATTCTATTTTTAAAAGCGTAAATTTTTGAAAACAAATGAGTGGTAGGTCTTTCCAATATTTTAAAGAGGTAAACGCATTATTTTGTCAGTGCGTAAGAGATAATCTTTGCAAGTACTGAATCGATTCTAAGAAGTCTTTATTTTATTGAAAGTCACACGATCCCTTTAAAAAACTAATAGCACAGCGTAAAATAAAAAGACGTTAAAAATAAGCTGTATTTTTAAAGAAAAAAAAAACTATATACAATTACGTATTGATTGAGTGTTGTTTTATTGGAAGAAGTTGCATTCAGTCAGCTTAAAAACGTTTAAATTACAATTTGAAAAAAAGACAAAGTGTTGAAAAAAATTCCACGAGCGGGATTCGAACCCGCACCCCATGTCATGCCTGCATGCCTGACATGCATGTTCGATGCATCGACCGATTTCGCGGTTAGCGCGTTTAAAATCTCATTAATATTCATTAAAATACATTAACTGATTAATTATCATACTGTCCACTGACTTCTAAATCCGATAATTTATAAACGAAGAAAATTAACAAATCTTAATGAAAAAAAAAATTGTAATTTCGGCGAGTTGGATTGAGCCACAATAGCATAGTTGGTAGTGCACCTGACCCGGCATGTCATGGGGTGCGGGTTCGAGTCCCGCTCGTGGAAATTTTTTCAACACTTTACTTTTTTCATATTGTAATTTGTTCGTAACATTACAATATTTGCGTAAAAATATATGTAAATTATCATATTATTATGCTAACTTATATTTTTTATGGTTACTTACATATTACAATTTAAAAAAGTGTTTAAAATATTTCCACAATCTATATATTAATACGTGAAGCAAAAATTTTGTACCCGTTTTTACGAAAATTGTGCGGACGAAGCAGTATGAAATTTCGCACACTTATAGTTTATATAGAGAAGTTTAGCCGAATGTTAATATATTTTTTAATTATGCATAAAAAATACATTAAATCAAAAAAATCAACATTACACACACTACCATGTATTTGACACACACGTATTGTTTGTCTTTAATGCGGTAGACATCTGTCAATGCCAATCCAAATTCACATTCTATCTTTTTAATTTTTCATTGCTTAGGATACAATCCGTACAGCCTTAATAAAATTACGGTCGAATTTCGACCACTAGTAATTATAATTTCGTAATAAAGCTTGCCTAATTCTTAATTTATTGTTAATATTTGTAAAAATATTAAGATCGGATGTTGATGACGTTCTTATCGACATTGATTGTGGCTCCTTTGGCTTGCAGAGAAGGAGATAGATAGGTAGTGTTGATAAATTTGGACAAAACCACGATAGCATAAAGATAGTGCATCTGACCCAGTATGTCTAGTGTGAAGATTCAAATCCTGCTCGTGAAAATTTTTTCTACACTTTTTCAAATTAAGTTTTAATTTAATGTTTTATTAAACACTAGCACTTTATCCGCGTATTCGTCCGCGCGGATTTGAGATAATAATAATATATTTTTTTTTAATTAAAATATAGACTATTACTCGCAAAGAATGTAGCATTCTATCAGTAAATTTTTTTTTGGAATGGGACCAGTAGTTCCAGAGAACAGTCCCGAAATACAAACAAACAAACAAAGTTACAAAGGTTTCCTCTTTCTTAATAGTCACACTAATATTATAAATGCGAAAGTTTGTGTGTGTGTATATTTGTTGCTTCTTCACGCTGCAACGGATGGATGGATTTGGATGAAATTCGGCATACAGAGAGTTTATAACCAGGATTTGTTAATCCTGGTTATAAACTATCTGTTCATAGGATAGTTTTTATTCCGATATTCCTACGGAAATGATACTCATACCTTTTCTCTATATTTGGTTCCACAATTTACTATTTAGGTCTTGGATTTGTTGGGAATAGAATCTATTTGGTAGTTTTTTATACTTTTTTTTTGTAATTTTGACAGACTTTTGAAACTGTCAAAGCAGTACTAAGTCCGCCGGGTCCCCTAGTACCTAGAGAATAAACAAATTAACTCCACGATTTGTCGCTTACGCCTCGGCCATGTTTGTACCCCAGTCTTCCTCGCCAAAATACGAGTACGACGAGATCACTCTCTTTGTGAATGTGTGGGTTGGACGAAGAAACCAGAGTCCATATTTTTTTTAACTGCCCTAAATTTTCCTACTCTTTGTATGACGTTTTGCCCCCTGTAATTCCACGCCCTATCAACTTTCAAACACTTCTTTGTTACTTAGATTACTCTCATATGTCTCATTTGATAAAATACATACATATACATGAGATTAAGTTATAAGTATGTCCATATCTATGTTATTCAAAATTCAAAATTCAAAATCATTTATTCAGTTTAGGCTACAAGTAGCTCTTATGAATGTCACTATGCCATCGGTTCGTAAGTCTATTATATAATGTATCTCTTTTTCCTGATCATTACATCTTTAACATTTATATATTCCTTGTCCTTTACATATTAATTAGTTTGTTAATAGGTTTCAATCACCATATATATTTATTTATTTACTTAAAACCAGACAAAATTATCTGATTTATTTAAATCGATCATTCTCCAAACGAAGTGACCAAGACCAATAAAAGTTGTCAATTGCAAAATAGAGAAGTGCACGCCACTTTATAAAAAAAAAAACAAAAAATAGAATAGAATAAACATTTCCTTAGACTTCTTGGCGGGAAAATGAAGAGTCATGTCTGCGGTTTTGTTTTATTTTCTAAAATTTGTGATATGTCGAATATTAATGTAAAATAATGGTGGATTATTAACCGTTAAGTGTTCGTGAGCGTGCATGAGTGTTGGCAAATGAAACAAAACAGTGCAACGTCACTTTTCAAATTCTCTCAAAAATGTGCGCCTGAGGACTTAGTAAAGCCCCACATTTTTACTGAGATACTCGAGGGGTTGGGGGGTATATCATTTCTCACTTCTCATTTCTATTATCATTCATCATCATCATACAGAAAATAAATATTGTTTATTTATGTATTACTTGTTAGAAAAATTACTTTGACACTGGCTAAATGTGCTAATCTCACATGCCATCAACAAAAGGAAAAAAAAATTGTAACATGAAAGTTAAAGTTTTGTTAAAACCGGTAGTCTTACTTTTTGCATGTTTTTTTAGACGTAAAGGAAAATATTAATACTTAATGCAGTACTGGACCAACAGTATTGTTTATTGCGTTTTTTTTTGGTTCGATGCTTCGACCGATTTCGCGGTTAGCGTGTTTCAAATCTCATTAATATTCATTGAAATACATAACTGATTAATTATCATACTGTCCACTGACTTCTAAATGCGATAATTAATAAACGAAAATTAATTAAACAAATCTTAATGAAAAAAAAATTAGTAAAAATATTTAATAGCTTAACAAATAACTTACAACAATAACATATTAAAGTAATAACTTAACTCATTTTTGCAAAGAAACTATAATTAGCTTATTAAATGTCACTTTGCTGGCCTCCCCGATAAACATTTATGGTCTATGTCCCCATAGCATTATGTGGACATAATGATGATACTAGTATTAAGTGATGATAAGGCCGAGGAGCTCGATGGAGCAGTGGTTAACGCGCCCTGTCTGCAATGGCTAAGGTTAAGCAACTTTCGCAAAAGCCGGTCATCGGATGGGTGACCAAAAACTTATCATCTCGAGCTCCACCGTGCACGATAAGCAGTTGGCTCTGGCTGCATTAGCAGTCGTTAGCACCACCAATCCGCACTGGGCCCGCGTGGTGGTATATGGCCCGTTCTTCCTATCCATCTATAGGGAAAGCTGGTGCCTCACCAGTCGGGACATAAAAATAAGCTGATGATGAAAGCCGAAGATGGAAGCGCACTTCACCTGGAATCCTCAACTACTGAGGCACTGGCTATCTTATCTCTAGCTGCTGGAACACATCAATGTTACAAACATTGATGTTATGGCGACATCTATATTAATATTATAAAGAGGAAACCTTTGTATTTTTGTATGTATTTATGTATGTATGTTTGCAACGAATAAACTCAAAAACTACTGGACTGATTTAAAAAATTCTTTACCAATAGAATGCTACATTAGCGCTGAGTAACATAGGCTATATTAAAAAAAGTCAACCCGTGCGAAGCAGGGCTGGGCCGCTAGTATTTCAATAAGATGGTGGTAGCTGGCCAGATCTCTACGAGCACAATAATAAGTCCCTCTACTAGTAATCGAACTAAGGACTTCTCCTTTTCTATTGACTAGCTATTAATCACTAGACTAGAGATGCGATTGAAAATATATTTTTAGATACAATCTCTCTTTCGTTGTCTAAATATAATCTGTCTTGTTTATCTTAAATTAAATCTTGTGACTAATCTAAGTTACTCTAGACTCAGTCACGTTTATAAGCGATCTAGATCATATCTGCCTTGATTAGTTTGCCGAAGGTTTCTTAGAAATTAGAAATTTATATAGGTAAAGCTTACCTCATTGGCGGAGTGGTAAAGCGCTCAGTCCTATATCCAGAGGTCCTGATTTCAATTCCCTGGTATAGCATAAACCGAGTTTGTGATCACCAATCAATACTGCTCACGCGTGTTGTCAACAATAAAAAAAAAATCTAGAACATAAAACGTATAATTGATATCACGTAACAGTACTTTAAAACATTGACCTATTTCATATTTGATCTAAGCATGACTTTCTGTAACCTAAAAGATTATTAATAAACACGGACGGTAGACTTCTTGGCGGGAAAGTGAAGAGTCATGTCTGCGGTTTTGTTTTATTTTCTAAAATTTGTGTTATGTCGAATATTAATTTGAAATAATGGTGGATTATTAACCGTTAAGGCGAAGGGTAAGGCACACTAGCGCCACCAATTGATAATTTGACAAATACTAGAGAACCGGATCTTTTTTTAAAAATTGCGTAGCGTCCGACAACAGGAAAGCATCCATAGTACTTATTTAATAATTGTGCACTACTTTTTGTTGCGTGGTTTATTCACAAAACGGGCTATCGCATTTATTCACAAACAGTGCCCGTTGGTGTTAGCGAATGAATACAAAAACAAACCTAAAAGTAGTGCACAATTATTAAATAATAGATGTTTGCCTAGTGTCGGAAGGTCCGCAATGTTTGAGAAAAAATCCAGTTTAGCAGTTATCAAATTAAATCCATTAGCGGCGCTAGTGTGCCTTACCCTTCGCCTTAAGTGTTCATGTGAGTGTTGGCAAATAAAACAAAACAGTGCAACGTCACTTTTCAAATTCTCTCAAGAAGTAAAGCCCCACATCTTTACTGCGATACTCGAGCGGTTGGGGGGTATATCATTTCTCACTTCTCATTTCTATTTTCATTCATCATCATCATACAAGAAGGAAATATTGTTTATATAAGTATTTGAAGCAGTCATTTTATGACTGTTAAAAGTGGTTTAGTCTATTTGTAACCATGCTATGGAAGAGCGGTGCTGCCTACAACAAGTTATTTTAGCTCAAATGGGAGCACCAACCACATTATGCCTGAATTAGACTAAGTTGCTGTAATAAACTTTTTTGTATTTGTATTTGTATTACTTGTAAGAAAAATTACTCACTGGCTTAATGTGCTAATCGCACGAAGCCATCAACTAAAGGAAAAAAAAACACGGACGGAATAAAATGGTGACATCATAGTCTGCCACGTGACAGTTGCTAAAATGTTTCTCTATTGACTGACCAGTAAACTAGCCAATAGTACAATATTTTCGTTAAATAGTGGATAATAATGAGTGATGATAGAAATGTTATGATATTAATATTATGTTAGCTAAGATTTGGGACTTAATAGAGATCTCACGCGCATTTCATGAGAAAATGTGAAAAGTGACGTTGCACTGTTTTGTTTAATTCGCCAACACTCATGCACGTTCACGAACACTTAACGGTTAATAAACCACCATTAATTCATATTAATGTATGACGAAACACGAATTTTAGAATTAAATAAAAGTCAATAGCAATCACTGCACTTTGCACTCTGCACTTTCCTAACAAGAAATCTTTCCACTCTGTGTGACCACAAACTTTTTTTTAAAAGTTTTATAATACACGATATAGGTACTTACTTCAGTTAAAAGTAATTAATTTATATCCTGAGATAACAAAACATAATTCCATATAACATATTAATGTAATAGATAAATGAATAAGGTTTCATCTGCCAATAGAACCTTATTAACTTACTGTATGTTAATTAATATAAAATAAAAAGGTTGCATTGCATTTTATGTTATTTTATTTTTATATGGTAACTTTATTCAGATAAATTATAAATTTAAACTAGCTTATAATGTTATACATAAGCCAATTAATTAAAAAAATAAGTCATCTTGAGAGTAATGTGGTCAAATTTTAACTTAAAAACTTTCACCTTGATTATCTCCATTCCTGTAATAAGCCTGATGGAACCTTTTTATTCCAACGGTCGATAAGGCATCCATTACCTTAATAATGGTTTATTGCAACATTGCCGGTACGGATATGTTGCAATAGTGTCTACTCATTAAGTGCTGCATCGCAACAAATATGGCTAATGATGGCGTCCATGTAGGATGGAGGTTTCGTAAGAGTTACAACCTCTTTTTTGGGTAATTTCCAGCAAGGTTGTTTTTTTTGTTACATGAAACGAAACTTTTTAAACAATGTAGTTTTTTTGTTGTTTTTAAGTAGCTCCTTATTTGTTAATATTAACTAACCCTTTTTTCTTTAATTTGTAGTGGGTTGGTAGCGTTGTATTTTCGCGCGCATTTATCACAGGAAGTAATGGGTGGAAATGGTATCCACTTTTTTAATTAAGAAAATTGCCAGTTCATAGATTATATAATAATGTATTAAATAATAATTGCATTAGAAAATTTCATTACGTAATTACTTTTTTGTTTCTTTTTGTATGTTATCTATCCCAAAAACAAAATTAATCTCCTATCATAACACTTACTCTATTAAACTTTACTTCGTTTTGTCTTAATATTAATAAATTCAGTAGTCGATCTTTTTTATTCATTCATTTATTCATTCATTCATTTATTTCATTATTCATTTTAGCTAAACTGTAGCTAGGTAACTATTATTATAACTTGTAGGTTAAACAAACAGAGGTACAAACCTCTTTTCTTTTGCACTCTTACAACTGTCAGATGCATTCACTCTCATTTATTTTTAGAAGCATCATTTTTTTTTAAAATATTTTCCTTATGTATCTGGCAACTTGATAGAATCTTAAATTATATTTTATTACCGAACCGACCATGGCATGGTCCACTAAAAAGTTTTAGGTGTACAAATTTCGCTGACCAATTTTAAAAAACCAGTTTTGCATCGAAAAAGTTTCAATGTCTTACGAGTCATTGGCACATCGCTTACCAGTTTTGACGTTATTAAAACCAACTTAAATTAATTGCAATTGTTGTTCGTTTGCATTATATCAAAGTCTATTGACTCTTATATAATCTAGACGATAACCAATGTAATAGTCAAATGTTCAAAATGATTTTTAAAGCAAATTTTGTTGCGAACAAATTACAAAAACACAAATGTTGAAAAAATTTCCACGAGCAGGATTTGAACCTGCACCCTTCTGACATTCCGGGTCAGGTGCTCTTCCAATTTCAAATTTTTTCAACATTTGTGTTTGTGTCAACGTTTTAGGATAAAGCTTACTCCCATCAATTGGGTAATGGTCTGGTTACTCTGGTAGAGAAACTTTTTAGCAACTGTCAAAACTATTTTTTAATAGAAATTGTATGGAAATAGTGAACTATGACGTCACTATTTTGTTCCGTCAATTCAGTGTTTATTAATAACTTTTGGGTTACAGAAATGTATTTTTTTTATTTTTTTTATAGCAAACTGTCTAATCATTTGGCCACCAAGCTGCCTTTTGGTGAGCGGGATGTGGCCTAAGGTGATACATGCTTAGACAGGAAATGCCTATTCACTCTTGCTTTGAAGAGACCCAGGTCGTAGTGAACATGCTTAGATCAAGTTAAAATAGTTCAATGTTATAAAGATCTGTGTTTAACTTGTTGTCGCCCGCGACTTCGTTCGCGAAGACTACACTATCCCATAGGAACCTGTTACCGGGATAAAAAGTATTCGATAAACTAGTCCGGGTCATGGTCTGTCTATGTGCAAAGTTTCATCCAATTCCGTTCAGCCATTTTTCAGTGATGCGCGGTCAGATAAACAGACAAACAGACAAAAATTCTAAAAACTGTTGGAACGTGTTCTGTTATCGATTCTAAGTACTTATCCCTATTCAACTTCTTTTCGAATATCTTCCATATACAGACTTTCGACCATCTTTAGTATAGATAGAAGTTCTGGGATTTTGTCGTTGTTGTCAACATTTCTATTGTAAGGATGACTTGATTGCTATGATGGAGGCCTTTGCCCAGATGTGGGTCATAATATGTAGAATAATTACTATCACTAGTTAGAGTAAGTTAGAGTTAGATAGACGATCTCGACAATCACAAAAAAGATTGGCGATCGACCACCAAAGATTTTAAGAAGATTCAGGGAAAATTTTCTCAAAAATTGAAATTATATATTTACTAAAAAAACAAAAATTAACAACAAAAACCATAATACGTAAAGTAAGGGAGACAAAAACCCAAATTCAGATGATATTCTGTTATGTTGATATGTCAAAAAAATTTCCTAAGCTACGTGCCCTACTTATCAGCATAAACGAGACATAGACTTGCTTTACGACTGAAAAGCTTAGACAGTATTAAGTTCTAGAACATGCCAAGGCCCCATGCACCATTCACTTGTCGCTCCAATCTGTTACAATACGTGTGACTCAGTGTTTTTACAGGTAATGTCCAATGTAAATACATTCACGCGAATAAGGACATCAGGAAATGAAACCTTTATTACTAGGAAACTATTTAAGTTTGCGCCTTTTTTGTTGTTCGAAATTTGATTGCGTTCTTTTCTTCTTTTAAATATAGTCAATTACTAACATTGTAAAAAGGTTAGTTGACTAGTCCATAGATCTACTTTAAAATAATAATCAATTGGTCTGTGGGTTTCTTGGAGGTTTCAGTCAATAGATAAACTTATTATTAAGATACTTAAATAATTGCTATAATAATAAAACAAACGTTGTTTATAAAATTGATGGTTCCCACATAAAATTTCAGTTATTACAAGAGAATTTTTAATCTATGACTAAAAACCTAGCCAGCTGTTAGGCCATTTGTAGGTTCGTTAACATGTAACATGGTATAATTAAGTCAACATGAGTCTAATAATTAATAGCCAGAGAGCGTAGAGTCCTAGATTCATAAATTAAATGCCGGTTGCATACTTTACTTTACATTATTATGTAAACGTTACGCTATTGGACAAATTAATTGTTTAATATTAATTTTGTTTATTTTAATCTCATTTTGTTTTGATGATACGGTGGCATGATTTTATTAGTTTATTTTATGAGAGCTTAAAATATTTTTTCTTCTTTTTAATAGCTTTGTGCGGTTGGCACATTTAACCATTGTCAATGCTTAAGAGATATTTATTGTAAGATATTTGTTTATTTAGCGAGTGAAGATAGCAATGTGGAATTGTATATGATTTTCCTCCGAAACCTTTTGAGTTTTAGTAAAGATTGGCCGGACTTGAGTGACTTTTTTTGGAAAGTGACGTTGAACTTTTTTTCGGATTAATTTGCAACACTCATTAACTAACACGTTTACAAATAAAATAATTACATAAAATAGTTTCTTTACCTACTTAAGTGTAACCAACAACCAAAACGTAATGTCAAAAAGAGTTTTTTGAATTCTCAACCTGTTTGGATCGAAGGCGACTCCGTATACTCTGTGGGCGGATATTGTAGACTTTAGGAAACGTGGTATACGATCTAGATTCGCCATTGTCATTTCCTGTAAAGTGAGAGCAGTTTGTCCAGTCACATTTTAGCATTGTGCGCAATGCTATCAAGTCTGGTACCTACGCTTATTATAAAATTTCCTGGATACAAAGTGGCTATATTTTGTTCTTTTTTTGTTATGAAATATGTAAATAATCTTTATTGTCTTTTGTTTTCTCTTGTTTTAAATTTTTTTTTAAAAGATTGCTTTTATATAAAGGGAAAAAAATAAAAATATTCGTAGCTTATTCTTTGTTTATTTGTAAGGGGTTTTATGTTTAAAGAAAAAAGGTGTCGATCACCGGTACCAGTGGACCAGTCAACACTTAAGTCACTACCGTTATTACGAATAATTTTCCTTTTCGAAAGTTACTTAACTTTAGCAATCGCTGGCGCCATCGAGCTCCTCGGTTCGTATAGGGACCCCAACATAAAGCCTACACAAATCAGACAGTCTGATAAAGACTAATAAATATTGTATGATACACAACTGGTTTTATGTACAGATTATAAACGTCTATATAGATCGTTACATGGCCGCACTATCTAGATCACTTGTCTCGTGACATTTATACAAAATGTCAGATCGCCATTTAGATAATAAGTTAAGGGTGCGCCGTCCGGACTTCTTGGCGGGAAAGTGAAGAGTCATGTCTGCGGTCTTGTTTTATTTTCTAAAATTTGTGTTATGTCGAATATTGATGTAAAATAATGGTGGATTATTAACCGTTAAGTGTTCGTGAGTGTGCATGAGTGTTGGCAAATGAAACAAAACAGTGCAACATCACTTTTCAAAATCTCTCAAGATGTCCGCCCGAGGACTTAGTAAAGTCCCACATCTTTACTGAGATACTCGAGGGGTTGGGTATATCATTTCTCACTTCTCATTTCTATTATCATTCATCATCATTTTATAGGATTATAAATACTAATGAAATTAAGAAACTAAAGACATGGCAGCATGGTCTATGACCTTAGCCGGTTCCTCAGGGAACGAACTACACTTAAAAAAAAAAAGGGTGCGCCGTCCGTAAGTGACAAGTGTCATATATTTTATTAAACGTAGTGTTAAATTCTCTTTGTATTTTATTTGAAATGTCTTCGTCCATGTTTATTTGATACCGCGCGGCCATACTCATTTTGTATGAGGAATTTAACGTGATAATTTGAAAAATAATAATTTAAAAAACCGCTCGTAAATCGAAAATGTGAGACGGACGATTTGTAGTTTAGACCATTGGTGATTAGACAAAATCAGAGGTACAATAATTAAGATATCAACTAAACGCCGCCACTCGTTTTCATGATTTTTGTCCAACTTTCAAATTGATATTGTAGAAAAAACTATAGTGTGTTATGAATTTATGGATCGGACTAATTGTAAACACGTTCCCTTTGATACTAAATATATATTTTGTTTATGTAATACAATAGTATTTTCAATCATATCAACTTAACCGTGGCTGCAGTTTTGGCATTTTTAGGTCGGCGCACCCTTAACGCTATAACATTACACAATTAAAGTCATCATGATTAGTAATGTTCTTGCAATGAATTTCGTTTTATTATTTTAAATGCCTCGATGATGGCAAATCGCTCGGCCCAATACACGAAGGTACCGGCTTCAATTTCCAATTTCCAATTCCAGTTTCGATTTTTTGTTTCATAGTTCGAGATTGTGAGCACCATTTGGCAAGCTTGATGAAGCTTACCCTATGGTAGTGATTACCCATCATTTGTAGTGATGACTTGGTTTGAATGATGGAGGCCTTTGCCCAGCAGTGGGACAGTATCATTACCATCGTCATCAGCTCATTTAATGTCCCCATTGCTGGGGCACGAGCCTTCCCTATGGATGGATAGGGAGAACGGGCCATAAACCACCACGCGGACCCAGTGCGGATTGGTAGTTGTTAACGACTGCTAATGCAGCCAGGATCAACTTTACGTGTGTTCCGAAGCACGGAGGAGCTCGAGATGATAAACTTTCGGTTACCCATTCGATGACCGGCCTTTGCGAAAGTTGCTCGATGGCGCGTTAACCACTGCGCCATCGAGCTCCTCAGTATATCCTGGGACAGTATGCTATTTACTTTTTATTTACTTTTGTGGGGAAAAGGAGGTTAGATTGTTCTTTTTATTTGTATAGGAACTAATATATAACTACCTCCGTAGTCGAGTGGCTCGCACGCCGGGTTCTGTCTCCGAGGTCCCGATTTCGATTCCCGGTCGGGTAAATGTAGAAAAACGAACTTTTTCTATATTTTCACGGGTCTGAGTGGTTGTGGTACCGTGGTTCTTCCTGATTTTCATAACACAAGCTACTGTCTTTGGAGTCAGAGCAATGTATGCGAAGTTGTCCAAATTTTTTTTAACTACTAAAAATTGCGACAAATTTTTTACCTTTTCAAGTGTTCACTTCACACCATTTGACCAGTGTTAAAGAAAAATGCTAGTCCAACTAGGAAGTCGCTGATTAAAGCAAACACGGTATAATATGCAACAGTTCACGCTTCGCTTCAAATCGAAAGTGAAACGACGCGATCGTACAGAGACTTTTTAAATGTCAATGCGCATGCGCAGTGTAAAAAATGGCGTCGGTAGCCGAACGGCTCGGGTTAAAGCGAGAACTTAGGGTTCTATATAAGCTTCTATCTTCATATCGTCGGTGAAAAGGGAAAACGGCTTAAGCGCCAAAAGGTCATTATTGGAAAATCAATTTTAGGTTTGAAACTTTAAAATTAATTTCCCACTAAATGATTTTTGGCGCTTTAGCAGTTTTCCCTTACCACCTACGATATAGTCAGTAGTGACTGACTCGGACCTATGGCTTACACAGGCATATTAACTTAACTTAGCTTAGACAGAGCTAGGTTCATCATCAGCTCATTTTTATGTCCCCACTGCTGGGGCAAGAGCGTTCCCTGTGGATGAATAGGGAGAACGGGCGCAGTGCAGATTGGTGGTTGTTAACGACTGCTAATGCAGCCGGGACCAACGGCTTTACGTGCCTTCCGAAGCACATTTTTAAAATGCTCTCAGATTGTAAAAATAAAGGTAAGTATGTCAATTTAAAAAAAATAAAGTTCTTACTTTGTCTAGATTGTCAGAAGGTGCAGGCCGAAATCCAGCTTGTGTATTTATGTCATTGCCAAATTCAAAACTATTTCAAAACAAATAATAAATGTGAGGCAACACTACTCTTGGTTTGGAAAGGATGGGTGGGCGGTAAGGTTCGAGACTTTTTCGAGCGCAATCGCTACACGGAAGACTTGTAAGGCCCAGTGAAAGTGACCCGCGAATGTAGGCCGCACCGGTATTAATTCAGCGAACATTTTGCAATGCGTTTCGTCATTATTAGGGGTCTGTGGATTATACTGGCAAGGATTAAAAACTCTTTTGACGATACAAAAAATATTTTTGAAAAGTGACATTCTATTGTTTTGGAGAACACTCTATGGTTAAAGGCTCCCTGTAAATTTTCAGTTATACGTTAAACCAAATAACACATTAAAAAAATGCAATCTCAATAATATGTGCATTACAAGGCGTGTCAATGTAATTGAACACACATTCTGTATTCATAACATTTCATATATATAAAAATTAACAGATACATAACTTCTTAAAAATGACAAGAAAGTTTATGTTTTTAAATTATCAAAACGAAGAACACATAAAAAGGTTTATTAGTTAGATACATAGACGCTTTCGGGCCCTGACACAATAGAATTCAATCGTTCTGTGGTAACCAGAGCACATGAGTGGTTAGTCAATAGAAAAACTTTAGCATCAATCGAAGTCTAACTCAGAAATTTTATTTTATAGCAAATAATTAAATATGATGCTACTTTTTAGCTTCCACCAATTCGTGTTTAGGTCAAATAAAAAAATAGTTATGATGCCATTATGTCATATTTTTGTGTTATTAATATTTCGGACGAGTTGGACTCATTTTTGAAGGATTGGTCCCAGAAAGTTTAAAATATTGTAAAAATCTAGTTTTAAGAAAAAAAAAATAAAGTAGATAATAATATTTTGGAGCTAATTGTTGTTATATTTATCATCTCTTTTGAAGAAACATTTAATACACAATATATACACACAATATATAATACACCCTTACTGTAATCCTATTAAGAGCAAATAAAAATATTTGTATTTGTATTTGTATCTTTTTTCACGCATACTTCTATGAACATAATTATTGTTTCTTATGCAACTATGTCAATCAATTTCCGCAATAATCGTTTGGAATTATTAAACGGTATCTGTCTAATTAATAACACCGTTCACCAAGGATACCATATCCAGTTTTCTATTAGTCAGGATATTTTTCCGTTCGCACAAGCAATTATCAGCAATCACAGTGTCATTGCTGTGGTTTAAGCGGATTTTCCATTGTAAATTAAACATTTTACTAACGTTCATAATTAGTACAGTAAATATATTAAACTTTAAACGAGCTACGATTTCCTGCTGGCTAATATAAATGCAAATGGCCGATTTGTTTTCAAGGACGATGCGTTACAATTTTTGTTTTTTAACCATCAGCTTATTTTATGTCTCCGCTCCTTTGGCACAAGCCTTCTCAATGGACGGAACGTTTTCTTATATACAACAGTACATTGTAAGAAACGAAAATATTTATAGCATACAAAACACTTATCGAAAACTCTTTACTTCCCCCGTTAAGAAATTACAAAAAAATTGTATAACTGCACAATAACAAGAGAATTTGTAAGACTTTACTTAATCTTACAATAATAAGTGTGTAAATAACAGGAATGTTGTAATTAAGGCAACCATTTTAATTAATCTTTTAAGTAGTAGTTTCGTTACACTAGAAACTAGTACTTAGTTAATTAAATTAATTCTAATTGTTTGCTGATGTTTCACAGCCGTGACCAAGAAAATCGTTGAACGTCGAATTCAATGTCAATGTAAAAGGTTATGCAAAAAGTATGACAACCGCAGTAGAGAATGGTGACTCGTAGATTTGAATGTAGAAAAGATGTTATCAGCGTAAAGAGTAAAGTGTTAGTATTTGGAACAAATTCTTAAAATAGGCCTTGGAAGAAAAAAGTGGACGAAAGAACGAAAAAAAGCAAGACATTTCGTAGTTCAGGCAATAGCTCATCCAACTAAGTTACAGAAGAATTCGTATTCTTCTCGAACTTTAGGGCGGTAAGGACTGAGAATCAATAGACCCTCGTCTATATATTTTACATAAACAAAAAACTGTGTAGACAAAAAACTATCATTAAAAAAATAGACAACTTTGATTTGCCTTGAAGAAGTTGCTTATTAGCAATAAGGCCACCTATTTTGTATGTCTCAGTGTCGATTGATTTGCGTCTGTATTATTTTGTGCAACAATCATTATATTGGGCACATTAAGTGCCAAATTGCATCTCTACAACACATTAAAGTTTGTCGATCTAAAGTCGGCTTTCTTACAAATTCAACTTTCGCACTAACACACGCTTAACGGATGCGTTACAACACAGTTTAGCAACGTTGAACAATAAAGCGATGTACAATGAATCAGGCTGGGCTCTGCTCGACCTTGGTCCAGTTCCACGGTGTTAAACTGCAACAGACTTTTTAAGTGCTATGCTTATAGATGACGTTTGGGTTAAGTAATTCGCCAAAGAAGCAAAGGTACTTTAAAATGCCTTCTGGCTGTATGTAAATTACATGTTTTTTAAAATACTTGACGTATTCATCTACAGACTAATTATATCCCATTTTAGGTAAGGCTATGTACTTTTTTTAAAGGCGCAATTATACCCTTTTTCGGGATTTTATTATGACGTTAACTCATAAAAGACCCATGAATTTATTTACGTTTAGAAGAGTAAAATTGAAACATTTGGATGTGCAGATAAAGATATTATGTAAATTGAATTATAATACATAATCATTGCACAAACTTCCTTTCAATAATCAATATTAAAATTATATTTTAATAACAATCATGAAACGTAACGGAGGTGTTCGATAGATTCAATAAAATTTACTATCTTTTGTATTTCAGCCAGTTGCAAGATTTTGTTTTAAATTAAATAATACAGTAAAAGTGAGAGGCCAAAAGACGAACGCAATCGATTTGCAATAAGAAGACGATACTGTTTCAAGTAGAAAGCTAGACTAGAAAGTGAGATTTAAACGTAACAAAACTAATGAAATCGATAAATCGATCTAACTTTTACGATGCAGACACTTCACTTTATTGCAGGAATTGAAAGTTTTAATGCACTTCTTTATAATTAATTGTGCAAAAGAGGTCACTACCGTTCACGACAACGTTTGGTAATTAATAAAATATCGTAGAAAGATGACACCAATATTTTTTCGATACGTGTTTTTGGCGTAAAATGCGAATATTTTATTACAGCTTTTTCCAGAGTTGTAATTTGTTCGTAATTGCACGGGTCGCACGGAGCCACGACAGCCCAATTGGTAGTGTACATTTTTTTAATAAAAAGTTAAAAAGTTCAAATGTACTTCGTATGTTTTGTTACTGAGCGAAAAATGTTTTTAAAGCATCAATGAATTTATTGTTGCAAAGTTTAATGTTACTTGATTATTTTATAATTTTTTTTTGTTTGCTACTTCTATTACTCTGTTTTTGCATACCAATTGTTTGGTTAAACGTGAGATGACAAAATAATGTAACAACGTTGACTTACCACATTAATTTCAATAAATAACTATTATATTCAAAATGATCCGGGATCGTACAAGGCAATAACCTTGTAATCTTTGAAAATTTTCCAACACTTTTGCGTATCTTGGTAATACCAACAAATATCCAATGATGCACTCCACACACTTCAGACCTGTCAAGAGAAATCTGTACGCTTTGTAGAAAGTTGCAAGTTGTATACTGACATACTGTTGTTAGGTTATTAATATTTGTAAGTTACGATCCACGTTTAACTGTTTTTGTCTTCATAATATAAATGTAAGCATTATTTATTTACACTTTTACTTCATCCTCTTGTCATTGGAAAAAAACTGTCGTCTTGTACCGCCTCTGTGTTCTTGAAAGATTGCCGGTCGTGGACCCAAGGTTTTTGGGCTTAAACGTACCGATATAACGTGTCTCTTAAATTAACTCTACTTTTGTGCTTACAAAGTTTTCTGTGTTTATCGGGCAGTTAAAACAAAAAACTTAAGTCTTAAGAGAACAAGTAAAAACGGTATTTAAAACGTCTCTTTTCCTCCCATAGACTTCCCCGGCATGTGCTTCGCGTCAACCCGTTGCGCGACAGTCGAGCCTGGCAACACCTGGGACCTGGCGCCCTTCTGCGGCCGCAGCACCTGCGTCGTCAGCGAAGACACGCCCCCACGTCTGCTGGAGCTGGTAGAAGACTGCGGACCTCTGCCATTGGCCAACGACAAGTGCAAGCTTGACACTGGTATGTATTATCATCATCATCATCATCACCAACAAATTTTATGTCTACATTGCTAAGGAACAAGGATGAGGAAACCACAAAATGGACGGTCCACCAACCACCACGCGGACCCAGTGCGGATTGGTAGATGTTAATAATGACTAATGCATCTCTGGGATAACGGCTTTACGTGCCTTCTGATGCACGGAGGAGCTCAAGATGATACATTTTTGGTCACCCATCCGCCTTTGCGAAAGTTGCTTAACAACAGCAACCGCAGACCGAGTGCGTTAACGACTGCGCCACCGAGCTAAATACTACCAATTTTTTTTTCTAAGAAGGTTATCTATGGCTTCACGAAAGCGTACCCTTGTACCTTATTAGTGACTAAGGGAGCTACTAAGAGCTAGGATCTCAACTTGGGTTAACCATGTCATGAGAGAGGAAATCTGCCCATACAAATTCTTTACCTGGTTCTTTCTTTCTTTTTTTCCAGACAAGACCAACAAGACCGCGCCCTTCCCAGGCTGCTGTCCAATCTTCACATGCGAAGATGGTGCCAAGTTGGAGTACCCGGAGCTGCCCACACCTCCCCCAGAAGACGAGAAGAAGGAGGAGGAAGCAGAGAAACCTAAAGCTTAAAAAAACAAAAAATAATTTAAAGAAACTAATCGCCCGCAGTCTTGCAAAATAGGGTAAGAATTAAAAAGTGGCAATACTGTGTGCAGTTCACACACATATCAGTTTTTATAAACACTCAATACATTATTTGTTTGCAACGCGCGATCTCTCGTGTTACAAACGTCCATAGGCTACGATAACCGCTTACCATGAGGTCGAAGGTATGCCTAATTCGCCACTATAATGGCCGGATTCTTTGTATAAAAAAGATGCAGTATTGCTATTATTTAATTTCTACTCTTCTTTGTCAGACTAATTTTCTATCCGAACGCAAAAAAATGTCATTATTACAAAAAAAAGTTCGAATTATAAATTACGCGGCAACACCTTTATCGTTATGATCTGTGGCGATGACATAATTAGTCTCAAAAAAAAGTTTTTCTACCAAAATTGTTCTTTCTCTTTTGTTTAAAATAGAGTTTTTTTTAACGGTACTTTCTCAATTGTTGTATACGTGAGCTAACAATGAAATTACGATAACGAAACACAATGACCACTTCCTACTTCCTGTTCATTGAATTTTATTGATCCAAATAGAGATCTGTGACAAATAGGACGTTTATTGTCCTAAATTTTATGAATGCGTTCGTTTCGGTAATAAAAAAGTGACGCTTTCGACACCATTTTGTGGTAATTTTTTAGAAGTTTATCGGCCTTTTTTACTTGAATACCTGCCTAATACTTATAGTATGTTTGTGATATTGATACATAAAAATAATAATAATATAAAAGTTATTCAATAAAAAAAAATACAAAATTTCTAAAAAAATGTTGTTTTTTATTTTTAACCCATTTCCTTATTAGACCTGTCTAGGATGTCAAGATATGTACCGTCAAATTTTTGCTGATTGCCTTCGACGGCATGTTCGGATCGGATCGGACCGTTTTGTTGGTGGAAGTCATTGAACATTATAGTTGGCAGCCCAACAAGTGGGTTTGAGTGGTGGGGGTATTTACGAAGTAACGGAAACGTCCTTCATAAAATCTTTGATAGTGGGAAGATTAAGAGCACGGTGAAGATCTACATGGCGAAAGTACCTAACTTGGACAACCCTCGGCACCACGTTTGGAACGGTTTTTGAGGGTCTGTACGGGTACAAAGAAGAGGGTGGGATGCGTGAAAACTACGCTAGCGTAGGTCATGGCAGGGCGGCTACAGGCTTTGCAAATTGTATGTTTTACATGCTAAGAAAACCGACTGACCACCTGATGGGCAAACGAAATTGAATGGGTCTCGTACCAGTGGTAGTATCAGTATTTTATTTTTCTTATTTTCTAAGATAGCAACCGGGACCAAAAGCTTAACGTCTTTGCCGAAGCACAGAACAGAGAAATAGAAATACAAAAAATTTTCATTTGGTACAATCACAGATACAAAACACAAGAACATCTTTTATGTATATACCAATTTGGTTTCCGCTCAGCATATGTCCTGGTGTTAACCATGACGCTGGTCCTTCACGGATGCCATATTTAATTTAAAAATAAAATTAAGAAAACAATAAATAAAAAGAGAGGTTTATTATTTTACTTGGGTCACCCATCCTGTATCCTGGGATGGTAAAGGCTTCCTTACCTCATCAGACATCAGTGACTTAATTCCATTGTGTGCAAGCGAGGGCATTAGGATCAATGAACACGCATTCTTATCGTAGAGATAAGCTTCATCGTCATGCAAGTTGACGTCTTCGTAATCGGCTCAGTTACCTTTAAATGCTTGAAAAAGTAATCAAAATCATCATCATCATCTCAGCCAAAAGACGTCCTCTGCTGGCCGTCTGCCTCCCCCAAGGATCTCCACTACGATCGGTTTTGTACTGCTCGCATCCAGCGGCTACCCGCGACCGCAATCAGATCGTCGGTCCTGGTTGGAGGCCTGCCTACACTGCGTCTTCTGGTACGCGGTCGCCACTCGAGAGCCATTAGTAAAAAAATAGATTAAAATATTTTTTTTTACCAACCCTGTAAAATACAACCTGGTAAGAAAAAACCCACAAATTTTAAATAAAAATAAAAGAAAAATAAAAAAAATGTTGTTCGGCGGGCTGGTTAGAACCACGATAGCTCAATTGGAGGAGCACCTGACCCGGTATGTCAGAAAGGTGCAGGTTCAAATCCTACTCGTGGAAACTTTTTCAACATTTGTGTTTTTGTAATTTGTTTCGCAACAAAATTTGCGTTAAAATTATTTAAAACATTTTAAAATAAAAGAAATTGTGTGGCAGGGTACATTCTTTATGAGTTAAAGTCAAAAGGCAATTTTTATTAACTCAATATTTATTCGGGAATAATGAATTTTCAGTAAATACACAATACAATTATAATCTTCAACACTTTATAATACGTGTATAATAATATATAAATATACAGCTAAATTACCTAAAACAGAAATCATTTAAGAAACATTCTTTTAATAATTAAGTAAAATTAAAAAAATATATGACTCGTAAAATAACTTTATTAATAAAATAAAACTAATTCATTGTTGAAATACGTTGATTTAAATTATATTTAGACTAAATTAAAAAACTAAAACACTAATTACTTACAAATAATAATTAATAAACATTGACTCGAAAACTTTTTTAAAACTTAACAGTTTAATTTTTTTATTTCTCAACTGCAATTATCTAAACACTGATCTTAACTATGATATTACATACATGTTTAAAACGTTATTTCTTTTAAACTATACGATAAAATATAATTTAATCAACTATATTGTTAAAATCACAATTCTCCTAATTATTACATTTAATACACTTATATTGCATAAAATAGACACAGACAGATTATAGGATTTATCGTTTGAGCTATGGGACTATTATCTAAAAGGCAACCAATCGACATTTTGTCTAAATAAAATAAATAAAATAAAAAATCTAAAGTCGATAAATAGCTGCAGATTAGGTAATAGAACCACGGAAATATCCGAACGACTAATCAAGCTGTCAATTTTTTTAATAGCGAGCGACATTAAGCACGCGAAAATATAGATAACAAAAATTTTTGACAGTTTTAAAAACACATTTTTGCTTGATTTTTTATTTTGTGTTGTGACTTGTGACTGCTACACAAACTATTTTCTGTTGGTAGGAATATTTTAGTTTAATTTAAATTATAATTTGATATTTGAAATGTGTAAGAACTGTATTTTTAAGGTTATATATTAGAATAAGATCTGCCAGTTACATCTTAACTGTTCAACTAATTATCTACCGCAAAAATATTTATTACTCTTTAAAATTCTAATAGTATATGTTAAGTTGTTAAAAATAACGTTAAGTATTGCAAAAAATATATATTATATATCTATTGTTATAGGACATATTTTTCTCGAAAATATATTTATTTATTGATAGCGTTTTCAAAAATCAAAAATGACTTGATATGTCAGATTGTTGTACATCATAATTATTTTTAAATTATAAAATGTTTTAGTAGATTTTAAAACAATACGTAAAGTTACAAACTTTTTTGAATGTAAATAAATAATTTAAAACTTTTTAAATTATTCTTCGAATGAGGAAAATTTTATAGTAGGTACGTTATATACTTTCAAAAAATGATAATAAGCAAGAGAGGTAGTAGATTTGGAAGAATAGTACACAGCATCAGAAAAATACATTAAAAATATCCAGAGCTCAAACCTTCATGACAACAGCATGTAATATATATAGATCTATTTATTATGTACATTTATTAGAATTATTCCTCTCATTTTGACCTTTCATTATACTTACAATATTTTTTTATATATTTAAAAACTCTCCTAACACGTCAGGATATGCTTTGATTGTTATAAAAACAGCAAAATTATTGTTATATTAATACGACTAGAAAAGCATTATAGCATTTAACATTCATTAGAAATAACATTAAAATGCATAGCGAAAATATATCTTTATAGCTGACTCTGTGATCTAGGTCTCAGACACAGGATCCCGAGTTCGACTCTCAGCGGGAGGTACTACATGTGGTAACTGGTACTTGGTTTAATGGTGGTAAGGCTTCTTCTAAGTCTACCAGTGTTACCTTCATGTTATATAAGTCGGTCGCCATATCAACAACGTTAGTGGCATTGTTGCGAAGATAGTCAGTGCCTTAGTGGCTGAGGATTCTCGTTACTTATCATCAGGTAAGTTGAAGGAGAAGATAAAGCATTTACTCGTTGTAAAATGAAAGAAAAAAACAAAAGAGATGTAATCCAATTACGTCCGCGATATTTTTAAATACGTTTGCATTCTAAAACACGAGAGTAAAAAATATAGTTTTTTTTAGCTTTTATTAATTACGCTTCTAATATCTGCGGCTCGTGACCCGGGAAATTCGGTATGTCACAAAAGTATTTTTTAGGTGCACGCCCTTGTACAAAGTAGTCAATGACACTCTCGGGCCAACCATCACACATCAATCTGTAGCTTCGTTGCGACTTGAAGGAATGATAACAAATTAACAAACAACACACACTTACTTGCATTTGTAAAATAATAAATTAAAGAATTCCATTAATTCTTTCTTGACTTAAAACCCTTTCTAAGCTGCCATCCTTGCTAGATCATACAATGAATTCTTCACTAATTAGTAATAGAAATCGTTTGACATAAAATACAAAAAACTCAGCATAAAAGGAGGTGAGACATAACTCACCCAAACAAAAATATAACTCATCGTTAAAGCGCCGGTAAAAGAGAACAATAAGTCGTCAATGTAAGTGAAAATTCGTCATCAACAAGTCCTTCGTGAACTGATTGCATCGATGCTTGTTACGAAAATTGTTGCATTGGTGAACAGCTTGAATTCCACACGGGCACGAATTTATGGCCGGATGCCTGCTAAAAACATGTATTTTTACCAAGACCAGTTTTAACGCAACTCATGTAGCCAGTTACATAAAAGTATGCATTATGACAACAAGCATTGATGACATCAATTGTTATTTTTTTTTACATTTTATGTAAATATAACTAGGGATAAGTTTCTATTATTTAAAATTCTAAAGATTTTTATCTTATATATTGTTGGCATCCTAAAATCGGTTTCCCAAGCTCTGTTAGAGGATTAAAAAAAAGTAAAACCGTCTTTTATGTAAATGTTTTTGTTTTTTTTTCTCGTTAAATTACTTACCTCTTTTGCATCTAATTTACATAAACATCGAACTCTCTCTAACATCTATTACAACAAGCTACATTTAAAGTACAACTATAAATACGCTACGTTTCACTATAAAATCTTTTTATAAATGTATACAATATTTATTGGGATTCTGATGATTTTTTTTCGTCTTTTAACATCGAACGTACTACTTTATGGAATGTAAGCTTCGTAACATGTAACAACAAGCGTTTGAATACTAATTTATTCATAAAATTTTTAAAGTAAACAAGTATTCTATTCTACAGAGTTGCCACTATTGTATTTTTGCGAAAAATTTGGAAATTAACAACTATACACGTCAGCTACAACGACACATCACTGTCACTTTTCGCAAACAAACAATTGTGGATTCGAGAAGAACACAAATCATTTTCCGATTTATTCCCTTTGCCCAATTGTTTTATCACATTAAAAATTAACATAATTTTTTCAAATTCCCCTTTATCATTCGGTTTTATTAAAAACTTTTTTTCCCGCCTAAAATTGACCAGCCAAATACGCTTCCCTTTCCACTATCTTACGTTTTAACAATCAATTTAGAATTTAATTTCTTAAATATATAAGCATACAATTGTGAAATAATGTTAAATGCAAATATGTACTTTTGACACACATTTTCTCAAATTGGTTTAAGATTTTTTTTCTAACAGATAACGATTTGGCAGTTAGTCATTTATTATTTTTGATATTATTTTATTTATGAACAATTTTTTTTGTGAAATTGAAATTAAATTTATTTAAGTAGGTAAAATAAAAAATAAAACTAAAATAAAAATACATTATTTTCTTATTCTTTGACTGAACGTCAAAGAGTAAGCAAGTTACTTTAAAAATTAAATAATCTACACATTTTGTGCGATGTGAACTCGACATTTCCATAATTTCTACAATTTAACAATTAATTCTTTAACACTAACAATTTTTATTACTTATTAAAATTCTTAACATTGATCATTCAACCTTTATAAACGTCAATATTAGTTTTAAGACGGTAAACTCCCAAAAAATGAGGAATGTAATTGAATTTTAAACAAAATTTTAGTTAAATTATATAGTAGTGGTTGAAAATTTAATTCAAATATAGTAAAAAAAAGTGCATAGTAAACACATCTTTTGCATGAAATTGGTCTTGTTGATTTAGATAAATTTGCAACTGTTGTATCAACATGAAATTTATTTAAAATTCATTTACACTCAGCGAGTTTGTTTGAAGACAGATCCAAGATGATCGAAGACCTTATTAATATTTAACTTTAGACTTTTGAAGATAAAGATATTTCCGAATGATTCCAATGAAAGTGCGCAAGACAGTTATCAATTAAAAAGTAAACATTTCACATTGAAATGTTACACAAAGCAAAGAAATCAAAACGTCAGGCTAAATTAGTATGTAAAATAAAAGGCATAGTTCCGCTAAAAGTGTTCCATTAGAAGTAAACACACAAAAAAGTGTCGAAGATTTTAACATAAGCAATCTTAGATTGTTTTTTAAATACGAATCTTTATAAGTTAACCACATAGTATGGTACAGTTCCACAAACATCAGACGTTACAGTTCCAGTTTAAAAGAAACTATGTGGAAATGGTAACTTCATAGTTATGAGAGCGCAGCTTGCACTAGTGCTGTCCCGTCTGATGTGCAAACTAAAGAAATATAATGACGTGCGCATATCAGATTATACAAAGCAATTAATCGTCGTTTTAATTCAAAAAACATTAGCACATTTGTTGGATTAAAACCGATTGAAGTCATACAATAGCGGAGAGTCCAGAGATTCTTTTTCTTTTTTTTTCGGCGCCATTTTGTGTTTTTTTGTTAACCGCTCAGTCTTATGACGTTTTGTATTAACCTTTTTGTTATATATTTTTTGCTTTCTTTTTTAATAACAACTTTTTATTCGGGCTTGAGACGATGCCATTGCACGATGGTTTGCCTCGGCTTGGTGATCATGTCTTGCCAGTGCTTGGTTTCCGTGGCGCCCGAGCCGTTTTTGCCTGAAAATCACAATGACAAATTAGTTAGCCAGTCCTTGATAAAGAAGCCCTTATTCATAAGACATAGACATAGAGTGCCTTACAAATAAACAGATAATAAGTTTCGAATAGTTAGTTATTCCGTGCTTTGTGCCAGTCATGTAAACGTCATTTCAAATTATAGTAAACGAGAAAAAACACGGAATAACTATTCAAAGATTAATCTCTGTTCAAATTTGTAAGATCCAGAGAGTTTACGAAGTGAACATCAAATCCGAAACTCTAGCAAAATAGGTAAAAGTACGTTGAAGTTCAAGTTATTGAAGGAGTCTCGGAACTATCTACGAAAAATATTTTGCTAGCCGGGTGTCGAAACAGTTGATCAAGTTGAAAACAGACACTGAATTATAGAACCTATAGTGTCTCTAATAAAGATCAAATTCTGGAAAGGTTTTCTTTAGTTTACCGTTTGAAATGTCTTCGTAAATTTTATGTTTATAAGCGAAAATATTAGCTGGAGTTCTTTCACATTTTAGAATAGGAAAATAAATCTTGTGGCAGTCATCTTAAAGCCGTTATTTGGGGTCTTTAAATCACAAGTGAAACTTCTAGACAAGCATGTTCCATCGTAGGCTACATCATCACTTACCATAGGTGAGATAGTAGTTAAATGCAAGCGTATCTAATAATAAAAAAGCTCCAATAAGTTCACACCACCAAATCAGTTCTACCAAAGATGGTGGATGCATCAAAAATTTAAACAAATAACCAAATCTCACCAGCCAACAGTATCCTGCCGATCAGCTCATTCCTGCCGATATTGTCGAAGTCCATGACTTGCACATCGAGGGAGCACTCCCTGATCTTCTCCCATGGTACGTTGAAGGAGAAGGAGTCGTTGAAAACAGGGTTCAGGGTGCACTTGAAGATGGCCGTCTTGCGCTTCTCGATGCGTTTATCGCCGAATTGGAGCCAAACTTTCACGTAGGGATCTGGAAAGTTTAAGGATTGTTGGGTTAAGAAATTTGTTCTTATAATACAAATAATAATAATACTCCAGTGACGCTGAAAATGCCTCCTGATCAGAACAAAAATGTTTCTGTTAAGTGATGTGATTTTGGGTAAACCAGAGGACTCCTGTAACTTTTTAAACACGACTTGGTCGTTTCCTTTTCAAAGGGTTACCTACGTAACCCTTTGAAAAGGAAAATAATAATAACTTGTTATTTTTATATGTTACTAGTGGACCCGGCGGACTTCGTACCGCTTTGACAGTTTCCATTAATTCCCGTGGGCATATCGGGATAAAAACTGAAAATCCTATGTGTTAATCCAGGTTATAAACTATCTGTATGCCGAATTTCATCTAAATCCATCCATCCATTGCAGCGTTAAGAATCAACAAATATACACACATACACACAAACTTTCGCATTTATAATATTAGAGTGACCGCTCAGACGGCCAGCGCTGACTGAAGCGGATGAATTCAACTTTACATCTGTTAGAGAGATGTTTGGGTTTATAGATTCTTATAATAAATAACAGCAGCTTTGTTTTTTTTTTGACACTTTGCTTCATTAAGATACGTATATTTCAAAATTTAAAGCGATAAAATTTTATATTTTTAACGCACTGTGAACATATTATTAAGCAATATTTATATAAAACACACATAATCCTGGGGAATTTTTTTTTATGAAGCTTTCAAAGTTGTCTGCGCAACGTTAACGATAACGTTAGGCCTCAGGGTACCAGGGCGAACAGACTACAAAAATACTAAAAAGTTGAAAATAAATTAAAAAGAAAAAAATACTTTTTAAAAACAAGCTTTTATTACTTGTTAATAAGAATAAAAAGAACTTAAAAAGTTAAAAATATTTTAAACCTGATAATAAGATTTTTTTTTATAAATAAAAGCATGCTCTTGGCATTAAAAAATTTAATAAATTTAGCGTTTTTTTGTTCATTTTATCACACATCTTTACCCAAGAAGCTCTTGGCTTTCATCTCACTTTGAGGTAATAGTAAAAATAAGGTCGAACATGAAAGTGCACTTCAGCCAGAATCCTCAACTAACTTAGAGCATTAAACCAACTAATGAAGAACTGTCTATCTTATCCCTAACTCTGATACACCTAGTATTGTTGCTATAGCGACAGGCTTTGATAAGATAGTGGTAGGTCGCCAGACGTAAAAAAAAACCGGCCCATTGCGAGTCGGACTCGCGTACGAAGGGTTCCGTACCATTATCTATAAAAATATTTCAAGTTTCTACCTGTTATCGTTATTAGGACCGAGAATTTTTTTTTAAATAAAATCACGTTTGATGTATGGGAGCCCCCCTTAAATATTTGTTTTATTTTAATTTAATTATTTATTTTTAAAGTGTTATTTTATTTATTTTTTATAGTTATTTTATTTTTAAATATATAACTAAATATTCTGTGAATATTTCAAGCGTCTACCTGTTGCCGTTATCAATATCGAGCAAAAACGAGCAAAAAATAACGTTTGTTGTATGGGAGCCCCCTTAATTTGTTTTTGTATTTGTTGTTATAACGGCAACAGAAATACACCATCTGTAAACATTTCAACTGTCTAACTATCACAGTTCATGAGATGCAGCCTGGTGATAGACGGACAGACAGACAGGCAGACGGACGGACGGCGGAGTCTTAGTAATAGGGTCCCGTTTTACCCTTTGGGTACGGAACCCTAAAAACAAGTCAAGAAAATTATTTAATGATTATGCTGTTTTTTAACAGTAATTCAAAATTGACACAGCATAATTACGAAAAAAGATTCTCGATACAGCAAGAAACAAGACTCTTTTATAATTGGGGCATCTTGACGAGGCCATTTTGATTTATGAAGTACTTTAGCAAAAAATGGCCGTCTAAGAAATAAATAGGGCATCCGGTGGCGCGATCCGAGATTAAATATAGGGATGTTTATAACAACACTAATTAAACACAGTAACATTTTAGAAAATAAATCAAAACTGCTAACATTTTTAATCACTTTCCCGCCAAGTAGTCCTAACGTCTTTCGTTGTAACCTTGATTTGAATTTTGACTCATATTGTTTTATTATTATCATACTTTCTTTATCAGAAGAAGACACACCATCACAGTATTTTTCTTTTAAAAGAAAGGTAAAAAATGTTTTTATTTAAATAATCTTACTCTTACTGCCGTACTCAGAGACGTCAATTAAGTTTTAATGACAATGAAATGTCTTTCCTTCTCTATTTAGCACTATACATAAGACAGTGACAGCAAGAGACTTAATTGTCATTAAAATTTAATTGACGTCTCTGAGTACGGCCCGATTTTTCAATCCTCAGTTATTTTTTATCCAACGAATACAATCGGTCATCGTGATATAATTTTCAAAAGAGAATCTGTCATTATGTCAAAACTATTCAATGAATAAACTTTAACTGAATCAGACGTCTAGAATGTGAGTCTACCTATTTGTGATTTTTTAAATGATTGATTATTATCACATTGAATTGTACAACCATTTCATTTAAGTATAAATAAAGCGACACACAGTTTAAATAAAGACAACAATTTCATACCTCTCGCTTTCAAAATACTAATAGTTGATTTTATTCTGTTGTTGTAATTTGTTTTTGTAGTTCTTTTGTAATCACTTTACAAATTATTGTTATTAATTTATTAACTTTGTAATTAGAATAAAATAAATAACAAAAACAATATTTAGCCAATGTGCGAGAATCGAAATTGAATGTAACTTTTCTATTTGTATGCTTAGTGTTGGTCAAAATAAATATGAATTCTATTTCATTATATTACACAATCACTTTTGTTATTTAAAACAAAGCTGTACAAAAGAAACCTTTAAAGCTGATTAATAATGCTTCTAATATCTTGTGTTTCTCCCTTAAGAGTTTTGTTCAATTTTAAATCTTATTAATTGGACAATAAACAATGAAATATGACTGCATTTGTGTGACAAACGGGCGATTCAGAATGAATGATAATAAGTTTTAAAGTCTCGGGAAAGCGATATTTTTGTTATGAAAAGTAAATTTGTTTTTGCCGGTTATTTTAAAGTGGTATTGTTTGTGGCTTTGTTTATAATGTTTCTACGTTTTATTATCACTATTTTACGTATTATTATTTTATTAATATTAGGTCTCGGTGGCCATGTGGTCATCATCATCATCATCTCAGCCAAAAGACGTCGTCTGCTGAACAAAGGCATCCCTCAAAGATTTCCACAACGACCAGTTTTGTGCTGCTCCTATCCAGCGTTACCCGCGACCTTCACTAGATCGTCGGTCCTCAACTGAAATTAAAAATTTGTCCTCAACTAAAAATATCAAAAAAGCAGTTAATCTTACCCGACTTTCCATTGATGTCTTTGGCCTTCAAGTTCCTCGCCTTCAGCAGCGTCAGAGTCAGCACACTGTTGCTGGGGTGGTAGCACAGTGAAGTCAGCAGCTCCCCGCATTTGTCTTTAGCGGGTGGCTTCAGTGCCTTCCAGAAGGACGGCTTCTCGCTTAAGTCGACCTGGAAGGGGCAGTTTGAATCTTAGTTGTGTCATGTTATAGATTAAATTCACAAGGCTTCGGTGGCCGAGTGGCAGAGAGCTCGGCCCGGTACCCGACGGTCTCGGGTTCAATTCTCAGGTAGGGCAAAATGTATTTCGGATTTTTCGATGCATAGCCCGGGTTTGTGATCATCAACCCGCATTTGGCAAGCGTGGTGATTAAGCCATTACCCATCAATTGTAGTGATGACTTGATTTCAATGATGAAGGCCTTTGCCCAGCAGTGGGGCAGTTATAGGCTGATTACTATGGTCTAAAGATAAGATAAGAAGAATCTAAATCTCAATCTTTGATGTTTAAAACTTTGTACCGCTTGTTTATTATCTGATATCATGCTTTTTTTTGTTATGCATATTGTATTTGGTTTTTCCATGTACTTGATGTTGAATTTACTCCTCTGACAATCTCGCAGCTCCGAAAAGTCGCTTTACTTGAAGCTAAGAGGAGTCCAGTCCAAGTCACCGTTTTTTTTGGAGTGAGTTTGCTAATTGCGTCAGACGGAATTTTCTTCTCTGGGCTTTTTGGGGGCAGCGAGAAACTTAAAGGGTTCCTCAAGCTGTGTGAATCGAAGCACCTTCGGAGGTTTCCTAGAGGGAACGGCATCACACACTAGTGCGTGTCGCCGTGCCCTACTGGATTCTCCGAGGGGTTTAGTTCGGATCGGGGAGCGGAACAACTCGAGGGCGCCTCTAAAGGCTCGGACCTTGGCTCGGGTTGACTGGGACGTGGTGGTGAGGAGAAGCGCCCAGGTACATGTCTGTACTTGGTATAGAGAGCGTGTGAACCGGCTCGTCGTACCCTTGTTCTACGAGTACGGTGTCTTGGGCCGTATGCATGTTTAGTGTATTCTATAAATGTGTAGTAGCATTTAGAGGATCGGGCAAGAAGTTCTTAGTACTTAAACCCAACTGTGCTTCGTTAAATAAATGTTCTGAACTTAAATTTGAATTAGAATAATTGCCATATAAATGCCTATTTCATTTCATAAGCACGGTAGCTTTGTGTAATTTGGAATAGTTAAAATTCATATGGAGAAAGAGTAGAAGATAACTTTACATGTATAATGTAATTATTACATAACATTGTAGTTAAGTAATTTCGAACTCTGTGCGACTACTAGTATGGTTTAAATTTGAATCTTTAACTCTTTAGCTGTTAATGGCAATATAGTTGCCACCATAATCGAACCTTCTACAGGGTGTCCCAAAATTAGCACGTCATCACACTGACACCGGAGGTAGGTGGGCCTCAGATGCGTCGGACAAGCCTAACTTGTCTATAGAAAAGTTTGAAGTAAATTTTTTTTTAAGTTGCTGTTCAAAGTCGAAGCCATTGTTTTTGTGTGATAGTAAAGTTAAGAGAAACTATCAATTTGTCGTTTTTGCACATGACTTTTTAAAAATGTCAGATTTCCATACAAACTTTCCACCCCTCTCTAGGGGAGGTTTTCGAAAAATGCTAAAACACGTCATTCTTTATTTTTGTTGAAAAATCTATCATCATCATCATCATCATCATCTCAGCCAAAAGACGTCCACTGCTGGACAAAGGCCTCCCCCAAGGATCTCCACAACGACCGGTTTTGTGCTGCTCGCATCCAGCGGCTTCCCGCGACCTTCACCAGATCGTCGGTCCACCTTGTTGGAGGCCTGCCCACACTGCGCTTTCCGGTACGCGGTCGCCACTCGAGGACTGCTCCGCCCCAGCGGCCATCAGTCAGAAAAATCTAAAGATCAATTATAATATTCATTTTGATAGTTATTTATTACTTTAAAAATAACGATTTCTCCAAAAAAACCTTCCCTTTTTTACTGCTTTAAAAAAAATAAACACAATTCCTGAGACATGACATTTTTTATTTCTTTTCAAAAAGCCAAATACCAATTTTCATGTATTTTACTTCAAAACTGACGGACTTTCATACAAACTTTCAACCCCTATCTGACCCCCTTAGGGTGTGATTTTCGTAAAATCCTTTCTTAGTGGCTGGGTACGTCACTCAATTAACCTACAGTTCAAATTTCATTAGCTTCAACGGTTTAGGCTCGGCGATGATGAATCAGTCAGGACAAGTCATTATATTTTTTTTATTACAAACTTGAATCTACAAACTTCAAAAAAATCTTGAAAGTAGGTACGAACTTGAACCTGTATTAAATTAAGTTTATGTTGTTTAATAAATTTTTGTTGTAATTTTATGTACCTATATAAATATGTTAAGGCGAAGGGTAAGGCACACTAGCGCCGCTAATGGATTTAATTTGGTAATTGCTAAACTGGTTTTTTTTTCAAACATTGCGGACCTTCGACACTAGGCAAACATCTATTATTTAATAATCGTGCACTGCTTTTAGGTTTGTTTTTGTATTCATTCGCTAACACCAAAAGTGGTCATTGTTTGTGAATAAATGCGATAGCCCGTTTTGTGAATAAACCACGCAACAAAAAGTAGTGCACAATTATTAAATAAATACTATGGATGCTTTCCTGTTATCGGACGGTAGGTACGCAATGTTTAAAAAAAGATCCGGTCCGTTAGTAATTGTCAAATTATCAATTGGTGGCGCTAGTGTGCCTTACCCTTCGCCTTAAGTTAATGTTGTTTAATAAATTTTTGTTGTAATTTTATGTACCTATATAAATATGTTAAATAAATGTAATGTTTTTTTTAAATTTCATTTTACTATACCTACAAAAAGACAAAGGGCAAAAGTACAAATACAAAAGGTTAATACATGTCACCTGTCTACCTATTTAAAATTGAAATCTGTGAAGCGTGTCACATTGTTCAAAATCATATCTTCAACGCGTGACTACTGGGGCCTCACCATCACCTTTAACAAACCTATCATGTTTCAAGAACGTTTTATTTCAAGCATAAAGTAATATAACTCAAATTCGTACCATGACCTATGCATAATAAGATTGTTTTATTCCTAACTATCTGTCCAGGCAAACATTGTTCTGCCCTATTCCTCTAAAACAAAGTTAAATTGATTTTATATGTTAATAGCTGCCCCGACAGATTTCGTTCTGTCTAAATATATTGGCCTGTCGCAGTCTAATATAAATAAAATAACTTTGAAAGACTTTTGTCTAATGTCATGATATTTTTATTGTAATGCCTTATGGTAGGTACACGATATTTTTTGTTTGATTACTTGGCGCGTAAATAAATAAATCTGAAGGTTTTCCGACGCGAGAGCACGCAACATACAACTGTCCATGAGAGAAGCATGGGTTTTCAAGATTAACGCCGCAAATATTCAATGACTGGCCCTGAGATTTATTTATCGTCAAAACAAAAGGGAACTCGTTATATTATTTTCATTAATGACGTGCAACATCTAATCAACTTGAAGGCATACCAAAGATAATCCTTACGCGCCTTTGTTTTGTTTTGTTTTGATTGACGTCAAATGTTTGACAGCTGAGGACAGAGTGGTTTGGATGGGAATAGAAAATTGTTGTTTGTACTATTTTCCTCGCATTTTTTACGTTTTTCTCTCTTCATAAAAACCTTCCTCAGAAAAAGAAATCAGCCAAATCGGTTCAGCCGTTCTCGAGTTTTGCGATTACGAATACACATCTTATCTTATCTTAGTGGGGCCTGCTGAGGTTTCCCTCTTGCAGTAACACTTCGACCCATCGGGATCTTTTGTGCAACCCCGTCCTTTCACTCTTCTTCCTCTGTAAAGATAAATGCCATAAGTTTGGCCACGTCCTTAAGAGCGAAGAGCCTGAAGTCCTCCGGTATCGGATAAGCCGACCCCAGGAGTCCCATTATTTTTCTAGCCAGAGAGTCACAATCACACAGTAGGTGTTGCATTGACTCCGTTTCTTCTCCACATGCCCTACACAAGCTATTTGTTAATAGATGCATTCTGTGGAGCATTTGTTTTGTGGCACAGCGCCCTGTCAAGGCACCGATGGTTAATCGGGCCTGCCTTCTACTGCCTCCGCATATAAACTTACTCCGTCCTAAGGCGTTTTCACCTTTTTTTTTTAAAGCAAACTGTCTAATCATTTGGCCACCAACCTGCCTTTTGGTGAGCGGGATGTGGCCTAAGGTGATACATGCTTAGACAGGAAATGCCTATTTACTCTTGCTTTGACCTAGGAAGGATTTAAAGTGTTTCATACCCAGCTGCTCCTTCCATTCGATGTCGTGCCTGTTTTTGATGTAATCTTTTAAGGCCTTGTTGATGGTACTTGATGCAAGTGCCACGAACGGCTCAGGACCAATAAGCTGGGTATCTGAGCCCTCCCTGGCAAGTGCATCCGCCATCTCGTTGCCGTGGATTCCCAAATGTTAGTTAAAAAGTTTTTATGCAGTTTTGTAGCTGGCATATTCAACATTAGGCTCATGTGCTGTTGTTCCAAACTTTTTGGTCATTCATACATTTTTTAAAGTTATGGACGATACAAACTCATTATGCTAGGTGGCTCGATAGGAGTCCGGGAGTATATTTACATTATCTGTGGTAAGCACGTTGGTCTTTCCTTTGCACATCCCCTCGACCTCTTTTCCCCGGGGCTTCTTACCGCGTAAAGTCGTATGCCGGTTTATCCATGATTATAATAATATAATTCATGTACAGAAACGTGTTAATTAATTACGTCTTCTCTGACCCTGTACACATCGGCCGCATCGAGAGAACATAAAGGTCAATCCTAAACGTTTTTATAAAATAACCCTTGTTCTGGTCGCCTAGTGCAAGTTCAATTCGCCATTCTATTGGTAAATGTAATTGAGTTTTCCTCTCGTATTTTGCACCTGGGTACTTCTCATCGAAGCTTAAATTTGATGGTCACACAGCTATATTTCCTAAACGGTATAAGTTAGAAACAGAACTTGTGAATTGGAGGATAAAACATGTAATAAGCTACAAAATAAATAAAATTTGTCATAATAAACACAAAAATATATAGCTAAAATTAACACGATCGGTCAAAAGCGGGGTAATTTTTCGCATTCTCATCGTGTCACACTTCCGGTTGCAGTAAAACATTTGGTTACTGCTTCACCAAATACCAGTGTATTTGTATGTTACATATACTAAAGTGATCGTAATTAAATACACTTTACAAACAATAGTCTAAAAAAATAGTTTTTATCATCACTTTGAATTAAATACACAAAATGCGTCGGTCACACGATTTATGGCACTTTAGATTTGCGTAGTAATAAAGGCTTACTGTTGAACACAGCAGCAGCAACCAATCTCAGAGTTCGATTCGGTCGAGCGTTAGTCGTGTTCCAGCATCGCAGAAGTAAGACATGCGGCTATCGTTCCATGAAAGAAAAATATTGGTAAGTTTTTATTTATTCGTAGATGTACAATCACTTGCGTGGACAACATTTTTCTGCATTTTATTTTAGCAATTGGAATTAAAGCTAGCTCATCGAACCTCCAAAATGTTGGAGATATTTATGTAGTATTTGATTTAAAACGATACGCCTCAACTTTGCAGGAATTTATAAAAAATATATATTTTCGTCACCTTCGTAACATCACTTTCGTGGCGTTTTATCCATGAAGGTGATTTTATGGCATGAAAGTGATTTTTTGTATGTTCGCAGTTTAGTTTTGTGTTTTATTTCAGCTCTTCAAAATGCCACAAAATGCCAAAGAACGCCATGAAAAAAAAATCAGAAAAAAAGAGAAGAGAAAGAATAAAAGCCAACCCTACGATTCACTAGGCTGTCAAAGCAAAAACAAGAGATCGTTATTATAGAAGTAAAGCCAGAAGAGTCATTCTACCGGCGAGTGAAATGAACGTCCAACAAAAAAGAGCAAAACAGTTAAGAGATCGACTGAAGAGCAAACTGTACCGCGAAAGAAAAAAACAGTTGGCAAACCGCGCTCTTCAAGAAGATCTTATAATTTGCAAAGATAATCCTCCTATTGCTAATGATCCTCTTTCTTCTCTGCCACGTGAATCACCAATACGTAGATCATCCCAGAGACAGAGCAAGCGATCAAACATAAATTTGTTTTCTAGTACAGGCACGTCGACACCTCTACCAGATCCTTCTTTACGATCAGTCGACACTTCTAACATACTACAAAACACTTTACCGAGTTGCAGCAAAACAACACCAAATTTTACAAACAGATCTTCTACTTCAGCACCAATGCCGCCTAAAAAACTATATTCACGAGCTTGGGTTGACGATGACTAGTACAACATCTCAATCCACGAACTCTGATACTTCAACCATATCTATATCATATCCATATCTATCTATTTGTTACTTATATTAATAATGTTTTATAATAAAAACTTTCATTAAAATTGTGTAGTTTTAATTGACATAATATATTAAGAACCTATTTAATACATAGAGCAACACGGACTACTCCGATCCGCACCGGAGATACGTGTTACTCTATGATTTAGTAGGTTGACCGAACCTAGGACCGACCTAGATTCTCTTTCTGTGATATCATGCATGTATTTTACCGTTTTAATTATGAAAATAGGATTTAGTTGTTATTTCATTATCATTTAGTCTCATAAAAAGTACTTGGTCTACTATGAGAAAATAATGTTTTAAGTTACTGCGTCACTTTCATGGATCGTTTCGTGTCACCTTCGTGGGATCTAGAACTTCAAAACACTATATCTTTTAAACAAGACTCACGATTTGATTGATTTGCTTATGAACTTACTAGTATTATCAAGCGCTATAAGTTTTTTTACAAAAATAGATCGGTTAAGCAAAAATAACAATTTACCACGAAGGCGACGATAAGAATCATGGCGATGAGAATTACCCACCTATATTGAACGAGACATATCACATCGAGTAACACAATTATACCAATCTGTGGATAACACCGATTTTCGCTTTTACCATAGTTGGTTTACTGTTTTTTTGGGATTTTATAATTTAAATTTGTGTTTGTTTTGTGTGTCTTCCGTAACGCCATTGTGTATATATTTTCATTTAAGTTTGTCGTAGTTTATAGGTCAGTCTATTCTCTAGTCTTAGACAGAGAATAGAGGAAAAGTGTCCTTTTATGATAGGGCATTTTCCAACATTTTAACGCTTTTTGTAGGGTTGCCAACTTTTATTAGACGAAATAGAGTATATCTGATTTCAAAGGAGGTAAATTAAGAGTACGGACTTACAAAAAAGAGTAGGTATCATTTATTTTATATTTTTAAAAAGGTATTTTTTGTACATTTTTGCAGCACAACAATTTTTCATAGTTTTTAAAAGAATTGCATGAGTCCTTTCTAACTCTAAATTTATATAGATTAAGAGCTCTTTTGGACTTTTTTGGTTCTGATAATGGGTTTGCATAATATTACATGACTGGCACTAGCATAGTAAACATTGTGTAAAAAAGATTATTTTTGGCATACTCTATTAGTGTTATAGATTATAGAGTACGCCTACATGATATAGAGTACAATACTCTATTTTAGAGTACGATTGGCAACCATATAGCTGTAAGTGTAAAAAGAAACGCTCCTGTTGAGTTCGTTGCCGGTTCTTCTCAGTACAAGGTCTAGACCCAGAGTAGGCTTACTAACCGATGGCATAGTGACATTCATAAGACGACCTCCTTGGTCGAGTGGCTTGCACACCGGTTTCATGGTGTCGCTATCTCTGAGGTCCCGGGTTCGATCCCCGGTCGAATCAATTTAGAAATACCTGTTTTTCTATATTGTTTCGGGTCTCGGTGTTTCCTATGTATAATAAGTATGTATTTAAGTATATTAAGTATGTTTATCCGTTGTTTAGTTAACCATATAACGAGTTTCTTAAGGAAGCTTTTCTTGGGGCTAGATAATTGGTGTGAGTGTGGGAAACATTTTATTTATTATTTTTTTTATTTATAAGAGCTATTTGTAGTCTAAACTGAATGAATGATTTTGAATTTTGAATTTTTTGAATTTAAATTTGGTTGACACTTTGTGCAGTTATAGATGTGTCGGGCAGTTTATGCCAGAATATTTTTCATTGGTTTTCAATAATATTGCAGTTACATATGATGATGATGATGAAGATGATGATTAGTCCGACCGATTTCGATCATTGCGGCCACTTTGCCTTGCACTCCTACAGCCGAAATTAATAACCTATCTCTGGTAAGAGATAGGCCTATCTTAGTTTAGTTACCTAGCAACCGCTGTTATTTTCTGATAATTAACAGAAATAACTAAGCAACAAAGCCTTAGTAGGCCTATCTCTTGCTGAGGATAGGTTATTAATTTCGGCTGCTAGTCGGCATGGCTGGTGTGCCCGAAGATGGCTAGCATAGCCGATCTTCTTAGTAAGCTGTCGTCAGCATATATAATGGATTGACGCGGCAATTACATACAGAAGGTTCGATTATGGTAGCAACTTATTGCCATTAACAAATAAGGAGGTAAAGATTAAAATTTAAACCATACTAGTAGTCGCTCAGCGGTCGAAATTAAGTAATTACAATGTTTTGTAATAAAGAAGAAAGAAAGAAACAAAATAAATTTTATTTGGTTCATAAAACTAAATAAAAAATACATCACGCATATTACGCAAATTTAAAGGTTCCAGAACCAAAAAGGCAACCGCTCAGCATGTGTCATGACCTAAGGAGACCCTCAGGCCACAACACTGGTATTCTGCGGAAGCCATAACTAAAATAAAATAAAATAAACAAACTAATATGAAAAGAGGTTGCCACCTCTTTGCCTCTTTGCCACCACGCAAAAAAACATTGGCAATTCTCAAATACATAAGCTTATAAATACTCAGCTCGTGTGTGTTTAATACATTAAACATAATATAAAGTTATGTTCTACACTCTTTCTCCATTAGAATTTTAACTATTCCAAAACACAATGCTCCGTACGCGCAATGTGCTTATGAAATGAAATAGGCATTTATATGGTAATTAATCTAATTATAATTCAAGTTCAGAACATTTATTTAACGAAGCACAGTTGGGCTTAGGTACTAACAACTCCTTGCTCGATCCTCTAAATGCCACCACACATTATAGAATACACTAAACATGCATAGGTACTAAAATGTTCAAATAATTTTTAACGCAAATTTTGTTGCGAAATAATTACAAAAACACAAATGTTGAAAAGATTTTCACGAGCAGGATTTGAACCTGCACCTTTCTGACATACCGGGTCAGGTGCTCTTCCAATTGAGCTATCTTGGTTCTAACCAGCCCGCCGAAATTATTCAACCCTTTTTAGTTTGAAAGCCAAAGGCGCCCATTCAATGTTAACAACTACCTTCACTAACATCCGATCATGATATTTTTACAAATATTAAAGATCAGTTAAGAAGTAGGCAAGCTATTTATAAAATGTTCAAATAATTTTAACGCAAATTTTATTACATTATATAGTACTTGTTTGTAAATAATAAAGTTATAAATCAACAAGACATTTTATGAAGACCTAACAAGTGCTTTTTAATATTTTCTTAAAAGCATTAATGATAAACATAACGAAATCCTTTCATATCCGTCGAAACGTATATATTATAGAAATATTTTGAGATTACGAAGAAGTTCAAATAAACGCCTTAGTAAAAGGAAATTATGCAAGTTGTCCAACTGAACTTTTGCTAAGTTACTTTTGGTAGGCGTTGTAACGAGTTCTATTTAACGAGTATTTACATTTAGTTGAAATGTTTAGGGACCTTTAACATTTACCAAAGTCTGGAATACTGATAAATGTAGTCATAAACTCGGGAATTCCTTTTATGAAAGATTCTAGGTCAGACTGGCACTGAGCATACACAAGTGAATAATGCATCATCGTCAGCCTACACTCGTCCACTGCTGGACATAGGCCTCTCCAAGTGCACGCCACCGAGCACGATCCGCGGCTACTCTCATCCAGCTCTTGCCAGCCACCTTGCGCAGATCGTCGTTTCACCTAGTCTGAGGGCGTCCTACACTACGTTGCCGATACGCGGTCTCCACTCAAGAGCTCGTTTAGGTACCGGTTATCGGTTCTGCGGCTAATATGGCCGGCCCACTGCCACTTCAGCTTGCTAATCCTATGGTATAATGGAATAATGCATTGATGTTGGTGTACCTCTTAAATAAATAAATAAATAATTTGAAATGCACAAGTAATCACTACCTGGCATAGTGGCAGGAACACCTCCCCGATGGAGTCATCTCTCGAAAACCGATCGTAGTCGAACACATGCAGATGTAGTACCTGAAAGTTGAAAAAAAAACAATATAGCATTACTAGGAGCCATTGAACTTCCATTTTTAAAACGAATAAACAAAACACTGTGGGGACATAAAATGAGCGGGTGATGATGATGCAATCAAGGAGTCACAGATCCAGCCAGGAGTTCCTAGACTGACGGGTTGACCGTATCGTGTGTTCCAAGGCCAAAAACATTAAAGATGTTGCAAAAACTTTCCCACATCGGAAATTTAATTGAAATACTTCATTATCGCTACGCTGGAAGTCCGAGGAAAGTATTGTTAAGTGGAAATCAAGAAAGTTTGAGCTCGGCTCATTAATGGGCACTTGTTGGAGCAGATTTAATCTTGGATCGCGGTAAAACTTTAATGGACTCAGTTTACAAGTTGGTACACCAAAACATTTGGTCTCATTTAAAGCCAAATGGATGATTATAATATTCATGAATTCGTTATTTGAACAGGCGTGACGTAGAAGAAAGATGTGTAAAATCAAGGATTAACACACATATCAAAAGATCTCATCATCAGCTCATTTTATGCCCCCACTGCTGGGGCACGAGCCATCCCTATGGATGGATAGGGAGAACGGGCCATAAACCACCACGCTGGCCTAGTGCGGATTGGTGGTTGTTAACGACTGCTAATGCAGCCGAGACCAACGGCTTAACGTGCCTTCCGAAGACATCAGCAATCGCAAACCGACCGCGTTAATCACTGCGCTATCGAGCTCCTCAATCAAAAATAAAAAGGTCTAAGTCTCTGAAAAGTAATACACCTAATGTGTCAGTTTCTCTGGAAGCATTTTAGGAGTTGATAAAGTAAACCAAAAAAATTACGATAGAAGAAGTACCTACTGAAGAAGTAAAAGATAATATGTAAGACGTTTTTCCAGTAGCAGTTGTGCTGAATTATATTTCAATAATAAAAGAAGGACTCAGTAAAAGACCTCACAAAAACATGCCTTTGCCGTATAAACATTCTATCAAATTGAGATGGTTGAAAAATAATAACTACGGGAACATCAAAAAGGTTTCTAACTAGAAAATGAGGTAAATGGGTGTCTACACTTCTGCGAAGGGTTAGACTCCTCTCTCTCATGCTAACTTGGTTATTGTAATCTCACCCGGCTCTGCAGCTTCTGTATCGGGAAACCCTCGAAGTAGAAGGTCTCGTTCCACCTCGGGTTCAGGGTTCTCCGCTTGATCTTCGTCTCCAGCCGGTGCTTCTTGTCCGGCAGCAGTGTCACCCTCACATACGGGTCTGATGTTCCACTCAGATCCTTAGCGGGGAGCTCCTTACCCTGGGAAATAGAGATAAATTACAGTAATGTTTTTTATGTTTAATTGTGTCCTGATTCTGAACAAAAGCTTCCACATTTCTAATCGCTCTACCACCAACCAAGCTGAGCAGATAATTTTAAGGAAGATTTTAAATTAAAATCAAATGGTATTTACATGTGTAAGCTAAGAAAATATTACCTACCAATATTTTGTTTCTCTGTTTGCAGATATAATTCTAACTTCGTGAACGACTTTGTGTACCTTCGCAAATAACATTATCTCGCTATTTAATATTGGTTTATGAAATAACGATAAATTGGTATGTTTGTTTGGATTAAGGATACATAAAGGATATTTCAATTTCCTATAATCTTTTATCTGAATCCAAATGACAGCAGTTGGATGTGAACATTGAGTGATAATCGTGCTCAGTGGCATGCATTAGGCCAGTCCAGCAGTAGACTGACACAGATAATGATATGTAAATCCTAATAAAGAAGAGAAGAAAGACCTTTGTCCTGTAGTGTAGTGGGAAGTAGCGGCTATGTATAAGTACAGTCAGTTGAAACAGCGTGACGCTTAATATTAAGAATAAGAATAAGAATTTATTTAAAAGTAACAACAAAGTACACATAATTTTTACGTTTTATTGTTCATGACACGGTTAAAAAAGATATAATATGCTGCTGACACTTACTAAAGGATACCCTGAGCAGTAAGTATCAGCAACCTTCCAAATGTCTCTTTATCAATAAAATATCCTCGATAATAACCAACACTGGTTAACAATAATATTGTTTTTATTTTGAATTTTGTATTCACTATGCTATATACAGTGTGTCTGGGTTAGAGGTAGCGATATTTTAAGGTCATGTTGTACACTCAATTTTATCGAGAAAAACACCCCCCCTATGATTTTTGTAGTATGTTACATAATGTAAAAAATAGTGATTATTTTTGGTCGGAAATCGGTAATAATTTTTTTTTCAGATTTGCCCTAGACTATTTTACCAGTTTTTTTTTTATTTATTTGTTAGGCCATATTATTACCTGTTAGAAACTGTTTTTTCATGTCTTTAGCACCTCCAGATCCAGAGATATTGCTTTTTTTCGGCAGCACCAGTTAAAATAAAATCTAAAAATTTAAATGGCGGCCATTTCATCAGGGGCCCATGAATCCCCATTTTCTCGATAAAATTGAGTGTACAACATGACCTTAAAATATCGCTACCTCTAACCCAGACAACTGTATAGTTAGAAGATAGACATTTTACTAGAAATAATCAACCCGCCTCAGGAAGCTCGATTGGGACGACTCCCACCGGTTATCCAAAGGTCCTGGGTACGATTACCCACGACCTTTGGAAAACCAACGAGTACGAAAATTCATCGAGCATTGGATCGGTTATCCAAAAGTCGTGGGTTCGAATCCCACTCGACCTTTTTGTGGCTGTTTAATTTTTATTGTAAATTTTTTGTCTTCTAAGACGCTGAATCCTTTTGCACTATGTCCTTATCTACATAATCAAAGGGGCGTATGTCAACTTCTAGTAAAACTATGATGACATGGTTCTTTAATTAGTAGCTATGTTGTATTTCTATAGTTAGAAATAAGATAGTAGCTAGTACCTCAGTATTTGAGGTTTCCAGGTGAAGTGCGCTTCCCTTGTCAGCCTTATCATCAACATCAGGTAAGATGAAGGCTTAGTGCCTACCCGTAACGGAATAACAACAAAAAGCGATCCCGTTAACAAAACACCAGAATTTTCCTGGCATAGTTGTAACTTACCTCATTTGTTACCTACAAAGTAATATATATTGCTTGTATACTATCCCACTGCTGGTTAAAGGCCTCCATAATAGAAATTAACTTTTCCACCCTTAGGGCCCCTAAGTCCTTGTCCTTCAGGAGCTTGCACACTGAATCGTCTTTCTCTCTCTCTGAATCCTTAAGAAATGCCACTTTGGTGGCGGATGTCATGACGGGAGCGGATGTCTCTACATCCGACTCGTCCAATCAAGTCATCGCTCCATTTGATGGGTATCGGCTTAATCCCCACGCTATCCAAATGCGCCCGCATACATAGACAGTACAAAACAGCATACCTGAATGATCCTGAGTATCAGAGTGGTGTTCTGGAAGTCGTACTCCAGCGAGAAGTGGATCTGGCCGACGTTCTCTGACGGCTCTGAGTTGTCAATGTACATGTCCACCAGCGAGATGGAGCGGTTCTGCAGAAACGCCATCTGTCAGCAATTGGCGACACTTTAAAGTGATTGCCATGGCGGTGCATCCATGGTGGCGGTCGCTTTCGGTGATGGTGATGGCGAGACTTGGGTTTCTATACGAATTGGTGGACAACTGACGACTTCTTCCGTTTATCAGTTGTTTTGAGAATTTCGAAAGAAATACCTTGTTTCTTTCTTTTTGAAAGAAATGAAGGCGTTGCTGGTGGCCGCAGATAGCCTTTACAGCGTACTCGAAAGTCACACTTTCTTTGCAGACACCTAAAGATTTTTTGATTTTTTTTCCATTTGAAAAGGTTACTCTGAAAAACCCATGTAATTTTCACCATCACCAAACAGCGATCCGTCACAAACAAAGTTGAAAACGTGCACTAAAATAAATCTGTGAAAATAAATAGGTGATGTCAATTTTGAGTACCATTATTAATTTAAAAAAAAATTAGGTGATATTAAAATGGACATTATCTAAAAGAAAAAATGTTTTTATATTTAAATACTTACCTAATTTATAGGTTTGCCAGAAAGAACTTTTAAAAAAGACTAAATATCATTTGGCACATAATATAAAAAATCAATAATCTTTAAAAACCTGTTTCTTGAAGGCAGAGAAGAAAGAAGAAAAAGTTGATTAATTTCCAATAATCTCTAATATTTTTATTTAACCTTCATTTCTATTCAACTTATTAAATTCAATTTGACCGAAACATTTTAAATTATCAAACATAATATTCACGTTTGGGTAAAATAAGTGTTTAATTACGTGAGCATTGCTTTCAATCTTCAACTAAAAAGTTTGACAAAGTTTGTAAAAAATTTACTCTGACCTCATAAAATAAATAAAATGTTATATCACTCTTACCGTTATTAAGAATTCTTAATATTTATTGTATAAAGTTAACTATGAAACAATTGCCCATCAAACAACACGCTTAAACAGATTTAAAAATAGATTTTAAGATCAAAATTGACATCAACACACATGTCAGAGCATAAATTATTCAAATTAATCAAATCATTTATTTTTGAGTGGATAATTAATTACATCAATATCGTTTATTATCTATAACGTGCAAAATTAACACACAATATATACAATATTTACAATTGCCTATAAAACGTTTGATTTTAATTCAATGCAATTTTTTTTAAAATTGAAAATTACTAAAAAAGTTAATTATTAACACTAAATAGGTCTTATATCTAATAAAGTTGCCAGCGTTTAATATTATTAATTTTATATTACAAATCAAAATAATTCTAATAACTATTATTTAGCGAAATGTAGGCAAATATTAAAACTTTTTTACTTTAACTAATTTAAAGCATGATCACAACTAAAATATATGTAAGTATAAATCTTTGCTAAATCTATGCACTCACACTAAATTATCTAAAAAGTTTTAAAGTTGTGAATTATAAGATAAGAAATATTTTTTTAACAAATGCTTTTTTTCTTATCTTATGTCACAAAAAGAAAAAAATGCACTAAAAAGAAAACAATTTGCAGATGAATCGTGCTTTGTTCTTTAGGTTAAATCTCGTTAAGGTGTCGTTACTCTAGAGTTGCTCTTTCTATTCTCATTAACTGTGTTGAAAACCGTGTTTAGAATAATTATTCTTAAATGTGAATCAAATATCACTCCAAGTCAAATGTGGCGATAAAATAAAAAAAATACTAATTTAGAAAAGCTTCTTGAATTTTGTAAGTTAAATACTTCTAATTATTAAAAAAAACTTAGAATAATTTATTGCATTATTCAAAATTATTACGAATAATAATTATGAACTATTAAAAGCGAGCTCACTCAAACTCCGAAGCACTCAGTATTTAAAAAGAAAAATCTTAAAAATCTCTCTGTAAAGCAGAACAAATCAATTATTTATAAGCTAATTTTTGCTAAATTGGTTTTTAAGTTTTTCTATTTTGTTCATATACAACCTCTTCTACCTACCATGTTTGAAGGAGAAAGCATGGAAAAGGAATCCATAGTTAACAGATATCACCGAAATAAAATAAAAGAGAGAAGAGAACAACAGTAACTAATAACACATTCACAAAAGAAGGACAGTATTCTATATATTTTTTTTAAATTACACTATTATTTTAAAATAACATTAAAAACTTTTTTGACACTTTTCTTTTTCAATCGTTTTTTAACAACACTCTTTAGTGGCCATTTTGTTACACGAACTAACAACACTGAGATTCATTTGTTTTTTTTATTGTTAGGGATAAGTATAATATCAATTTGTTTGTCCGTCGTGATGTTACAATTTTGATTATTCTGCTAATTCTTTTTACAAATACACGTTATTATGTTCGTATATCAAGGAAAACTTTATATCTGTATAAATAGAAACAGCAAGTAGGTACAAACCTACTTAGTCACACAGTCAGTCAGTGGTCAGTCAATAGCTATTAATATTATACTTTTAAGCACCTTACAATCTTTAAGATGTTTTTTAAGTAACAGTAATTCGTGTTTTTAGTGTTCAAGAATTTTGTTTTCTAACGAACAAAATTTTAACACGTGATCAGTGCTCAAATTGTAATGTGTAATTTAACTGATTTCAAAATGCCGTAAACCACTTAAGAGCACATTAAAAGGCGGAGCAGCGAAGCTCACACTAAGATATGCCTATCCAGCGCATACGCTGTGGCCAAATTCCGTCAGGAGAGAGATATATTATTATAATCAAAATCAAAATCAAATATTTTTTTTCAAATAAGCTTTAGAAAAGTGCTTTTCAATCGTTCAAAGATTTTTTTACCAACTACCCATTCAGGAAGTCTATTTTTTAGCTGTGGAGAAGAATAGGCGCAAGAAACTCCACAGCGTTAATTTAAGTAACGACATTTACAAAATTATATGCCGTTACCAAGTTATACAAGTTTAAACTTACTTAACATTATTTTAAATTAGAAATACCTGTTGGAGTGATTGGAGCATTTTAAACCCATGCTGTCTTGTCTTCAATGTAATCAGACACTTTATAATAAGCTTTTTTACAAAGCTTTTCTTTAACAGTGATTTTAAATTTATTAATATCAAGTTTTGGAATATTTCTTGGAACTTTATAGTAAAAACGTACACACAGGCCTCTAAATGAATTACTTACTTTGTGGAGCCTAGTATAAGGTACTGGTATTTTGTTTTTATTTCTAGTGTTTACATTGTGAATATTACTGTTTTTAGAAAAAGTTTCAATTTTTTTATAAACATACATTAAGTTCTCGTAAATATATTGTGATGTAACTGTCATTATATTAATATCTTAAAATCTCCCCCTGAGAGAATTACCAGCTTTTAGGTTATAAATTGCTCGAATAGCCCGCTTCTGCAACCCAAAGATAGTTTGAATGTCGGCAGCATTGCCCCACAGTAAAATACCGTACGACATTACGCTATGGAAATAACTAAAGTAAACAAGTCAAGCTGTTTCAATGTCAGTGATCTGACGAATTTCATTACTGCATAAGCCGTAGAGTCCGGTCTACTCAACAATTTATCTATATGTAGGCCGCACTGTAGCTTTGCATCCAACGTAATGCCTAGAAACACTGTGGTGTCCACAAGGTCCACATTCTTATCTTTAATTTTTATACTGGTTTTTACTTCCTTAACGTTGGGTAATACAAATCTCATACATTTAGTTTTTCGTTCATCATCATCATCATCATCATCTCAGCCAAAAAGACGTCCACTGCTGGACAAAGGCCTCCCTCAAGGATAAATAATTTTGAGGGGAATTTGCCATAATCGTCACGCTTGGCAGGCGGGTTGGCGATCGCAGTAAGGTGAGAATAATCACAGAGAGACGCTGCTGCCCATCCTCTGGAATGGTCCCATAGTCGCCTTCTACGACACCCACGGGAAGAGATGGGGTGGTGCACCCCACCTTTACCCCTGGCACCACACGGGGTTTTTCGTTCATATAATAGCATATTGTAACACTAAACCAATGAACTATCTTTAAGACAGCATTGTTCACATCGTCATCAATCGGCTGTCGTCGTTTCACTTTAAATAGAAGTGAGGTATCATCTGCAATAATACTATCTAACATATCTAACAATACTATATATAAGGTCACATTTTATCAACTGCAAATATTTTGAGGATAAATTCAGTAACTATAAACTATTTTAATGAAAAAACCTTAAATTTTTATACGCTAGTTTTCAAGAAAAACGCCAAAAGACATTTCGATTAAAAAGAAAAATAAAGCACTTTCGGTAGTTTCAGTTCAAAGGAGCCGAAACAGAGAGGCCGGTCTTAAAAATATTACAATTTTTATGTCAGGAAAAGTAAAAAAAAAACTAACCTGATTTTTTTAAAATGCTAGTAGGGCCTTATTTCTCTGTTATAATTAGATGTTTTGTCAAAATATTTGCAGTTGATAAAATGTGACCTTATATAGTCTGATGATGATTCTGTTTTGTGTAAGCATCAATAAACAAATAACAAATTAATGAACATATTTTTCAAAGTGTTTTCTTTCGATATGGTCCCGTTAAAGGCACTTAATAACTTACTTATCCTTTAAGAGTAAGCCGAAAAATTTGGGGCCCAAAATTAATTTGCGAACTCAACAACTATTTACTTACATAACAATTTCAATATCTTTCAATTCAATAATCCAATAAGCCAGCCAGTTTTATGAAACTTTCTATGCTTTAGGCAAAATACAGGGATCTAAGAGAATCTAGTCACAATGGAAAGTATTTTTATTACGAGCATTTTAATTTTTGCATTCACTCTGCTAATCTATACTAATATTATAAAGCTGAAGAGTTTGTTTGTTTGTTTGTTTGTTTGTTTGTTTGTTTGTTTGTTTGTTTGTTTGTTTGTTTGTTTGTTTGTTTGTTTGTTTGTTTGTTTGTTTGTTTGTTTGTTTGTTTGTTTGTTTGAACGCGCTAATCTCAGGAACTACTGGTTCGAATTGAAAAATTCTTTTTGTGTTGAATAGTCCATTTATTGAGGAAGGCTATAGGCTATATTACATCACGCTATGATTAATAGGAGTGGAACAGTCGCTAATTAACGCGGGTGAAACCGCAGGGCACAGCTAGTAGTAGTTATAACATACAAAAAATTCCTAGATAAAATCAAATAATCCCAGAAAACTCGAGTGGAAATCGAATCCACGACCCTTGAATTACTGGTAATCCAAGAGTCATGTGTTTGGGTCTTGGGTTTATCTTGTAACTACAATGGAAAGATTTACAAATCGTATAATTTTGAATTTTGAATAATTGCAATTTGCATTTTTCTCGATGGCGCAGTGGTTAACGCGCTTGGTCTGGGATTGCTGAAGCAAACAAATTTCACAAAGGCCGGTCATCAGATGGGTGACCAACCATTTTTCATATCTCGCTTCTCCGTGATTCATCGGCTCGTCTTGCCGTTGTCTTCCGGCTGCATAATGGGCCCGCGTGGCAGTTTATGACCCGTTCTCGATAATGGTCTTACAGCGTCACCGGACTTTTTTGGGGGGCAGCGAGAAACTTAAAGGGTTCCTCAAGCTGTTTGATCGAAACACAGTCAGAGGGTCTCTAGGGGGAAGGGCATAACGCAAGCGTGTCCCCCTTTCCCTACTAGGTGTTCCGATGGGTTCGGATCAGGAGCGATCAGATTCTTATCCTTATTCTCTAATAACGAGCTGGTGATGATATTTATTTATTGATTAGCGGCCGCTCGCAGTTTCACCTGCGTAGTTCCCCGTTCCCGTAGGAATATCGGGAAAAAAGTATCCTATGTCTTAATCCAGGTAATAAACTATCTGTTTGCTGAATTTCATCCAAATCCATCCATCCGTTGCAGTGTGAAGAAGCAACAAATATACACACATACGAGTACATACAAACTTTCGCATTTATAATATTAGTGTGTTAATGTTGTAGTCATCTACACTCACGTCTGAGTCTCTCTGATAACTGTTATGTGATTGGTGATATAACCTTGTTAATTAATGAAATAAATCAATAAAATTTTTGAGATTTTTTATTTTGAAAGCAAAAACTACCATTCCTAACATTTTCTAGCATCAATGTTGTTCTTTGGACTTGATCTTATCGATTTTATGTCAGGGTTGTCGTATAACTGTATACCACCTGTAGTCAACAATCTTGTACCACGAAGCTTTTAAAGTGATCAGACTGTAGATGGGTGACCGAAATACATACCTTTCAAAATAGATGAAAGTTTTTTTTTTACATGTTGTGATTGTCCTTTATATTTTGTGTTTTTATTTGTGATGGAAAGTGTCCTTTTATGATAGGGCATTTTTCAATATTTTTGACGGTGTAAGGGAGAAAAAAGCTTGACACTTACTGAGTTTCTTGCCGGTTGTTCTCAGTACAAGGTCTCCCGCCCAGAGTAGACTTACGAACCGATGGCGTAATAACGTTCATAAGAGCTATTTGTAGCCTAAACTGAATAAATGATTTTGAATTTTGAATTTTGATGGCCATTGAAATAAAACTAGTAGGTTATTAAAGGTCGATGAAGAAGATGATGATGATCTTATCCTGACACTTGGAACCCTTTACAGGGTGCGTAGTCTTAGGGAGACTGAGGTGTTGGTGGTCTCATAATTATTTTGTAACTTGCACACCGTCTTTTATTTTAATGGGATGAGTTCCATTTTACGTAAAATGAGATTACAGTATCTTGTGTGACGGGATCTCATGCAGTAGGTAAAAACTAAAATATATATACTACGTTGAAGTAGAGTGCGATTAAATTTGTAACAGTTTTGGATAGTTATTTTTTAAAATTTTTATCATGAAAGAAACAACTTAAGAGTCGTCATTTTAAATGGACATAAAACGATCACCTAGCATGGCTTAGGGGAGTTTGTAAAAAAAAAAGACCACACTAATATCCGCCTCTGTGGTCTAGTGGTCAAGACTACCGACTTAGACCCAGATGCCCCGGGTTCGATTTCCAGCGGGGGGTACATGTTTGTGTACTCGGTTTGTTTGGTGGTAGGGCTTGTTAGTCCGCCTGGCTAGCTACCACCATCTTATCTAAATATGTCGCCATAACATCAATGTTTGTAGCATTGTTGTGTTTCGGCAGCTAGAGATAAAGTAGCCAGTGCCTCACTAGTTGAGGATCCCGGTTAAAGTGCACTTCCATTATTGGCCTTATCATCACTTAACATCAGGTGAGATCAAGGCATTGTGATTACCCGTAAAATGTTAAAAAATATATATATTATTACAAATTACGCTCTTACTGTCGGAACGCAACAATATTTGAAACATTGTTGTGTTCTGGCACAGCATGCAGCAGCATGGTGAAAGAGAACAGTAAGAGATGAAAAAGCCAGTTCAGCATTGATGAAACTGGGTGAAGTACGCTTCCACCTTCAGCCTAATTATCACTTATCATCAGGTGAGGAGCTCGATGGCGCAGTGGTTAACGCGCCCGTTCTACGAGTGCCAAGGTTAAGCAACTTTCGCAAAGGCCGGTCATCGGATGGGTGACCAACAATTTATCATCTCGAGCTCCTCCGTGCTTCGGAAGGCACGTAAAGCCGTTAGTCCCGGCTGCATTAGCAGTCGTTAACAACCACCAATCCGCACAGGGCCCGCTTGGTGGTTAATGGCCCTTTCTCCCTTTCCATCCATAGGGAAGGCTCGTACCCCAGCAGTGGGGTCATAAAATGAGCTGATGATGATGATGATGATGATAGATAAAGGCCAAGTAATAATTTAAATAAAGAATATAATCTACTCTTAAATATATAATATAATCTACTATCCAAACAGCCCAACTTTCTCCAAAAGCGTTTCTGTCAAGTTTCAACTGATTGACCACCGATATACGTAACTACTCGTATATATACATAGTGTACAGTATACATTTTCTTTTTTACTCACTCGACAACCCTCTAACGGTGACCGCTATAAATAATTCAACGGGACGTCAATAAGGGTCAAATGGATCGAAATTTTCTAACTTCCTTTCAGATGGAAAGACATTTTGACGTAATGTATTGGCCACTTTCTGTCTCTCGTATTATCAGAATTGAATTTATGTCGCGATAATATTGTGGAAAATTTTATGCAGATGATATCACCCGCCTCATCGAACTTTGGGCAAAACTCTTACAAGGCGCGCGTGTAACTCTTGAAGCAGCTTGACATTGATCTGTTGAACACTAGCGAGGCGTCTATTAGGCGCCGGCGCCGTCTAAGTCAGATGTTCTTTGATTAGTAATGTCACATTAAGGCGAAGGGTAAGGCACACTAGCGCCGCTAATGGATTTAATTTGATAACTGCTAAACTGGATTTTTTTTCAAACATTGCGGACCTTCCGACACTAGGCAAACATCTATTATTTAATAATTGTGCACTACTTTTAGGTTTGTTTTTGTATTCATTCGTTAACACCAACAGTGGCCATTGTTTGTGAATAAATGCGATAGCCCATTTTGTGAATAAACCACGAAACAAAAAGTAGTGCACAATTATCAAATAAATACTATGGATGCTTTCCTGTTGTCGGACGGTACGCAATGTTTAAAAAAATCCGGTCCGTTAGTAATTGTCAAATTATCAATTGGTGGCGCTAGTGTGCCTTACCCTTCGCCTTAAGTAATTTTTATCATTACTGATTACATTACATTACATTGTAGTGTAGGATGCCCTCAGACTAGGTGGAGCGACGATCTCCGCAAGGTGGCTGGCAAGAGCTGGATGAGAGTAACCGAGGATCGTGCTCGGTGGCGTGCACAAGGAGAGGCCTATGTCCAGCAGTGGACGAGTTTAGGCTGATGATGATGATGATGATGAAAGCATTATTAGTTATTTGTTATATTGGATACTATTTTTGAATAATTTTGTAAGCATATCATATTTAAGTAGCTTTATGTGTATTTTTCAAAATTCAAAATTCAAAATCATTTATTCAGTTTAGGCTACAAATAGCTCTTATGAACGTCATTATGCCATCGGTTCGTAAGTCTACTCTGGGCGGGAGATCTTGTACTGAGAAGAACCGGCAAGAAACTCAGCAAGTGTCCAGATCTTTTCTCCCTTACATCGTTAAAAATATTGGAAAATGCCCTATCATAAAAGGACATTTTCCATCACAAATAAAAAACATATAATATAAAGGACAATCACATGAGAAAAAAAAAATAATTAGTTTGCAAAAACACCATTTACCAGTTGAATTTTTTACAATGTCATACAGTACTAGTAAAAGTCAAAACCTGTCTAAGAAAAAACAAAGTTAAACTATAGTTGATAATAATAAAAATAAGACAAGTATGCAAGAGCAGACCAGCCTCCACAGGCGGCACCCGTTCACGAGTATGACATAATGAATCAGCCATCGCTTCGCTCAACCATATTTTAGGGAATGTAACGACCCGACGCACATGCCACCACCGCAGAGACAATAAAGAGAGCATGACACACCCAAGCTACTCTAAATCAAAACTAATTGAAATGGTTAACGCAACGCTATTTGTTATCTGTAGGACACTGTTTATAAAGGCTATCATATCAGTATAATTTTTTATTATAAAAAGTAGTAAAGTATGCGTTTCTTATTATAGCCAGGCTGTTTTATCATCTAAATATTCTCTGACTGTATAATAACCTTTTTTAAGTAAAGAAGACTTTACATGTTTTTTAAACTTATCTAGAGGTAAATCTAGTACAGTATTCGGTATTTTATTATAATAGTGTATACCTTGCCCCAAGAAAGAACCAAGGACCTTCTGTAACCTGAACAGTGGCATCACAAGTTTTGACTTACTTCTAGTATTAAAATTGTGTACGTCACCGTGTTTGGTAAATAAGTTGATATTGCAACGTACAAAAACTATACAATTATAAATAAATTGAGAAGCCACTGTCAACACACCAATCTCTTTAAAAAGATTTCTTAAAGAAGTTCTTGAACCTAGTCTATAGATTGTTCTTACTGCTCGTTTTTGTAAAATGAATATAGTGTCAATATCAGCCGCTGTTCCCCACAGTAAGAGGCCATACGACATGACACTATGAAAATAACTAAAGTAAACTGTTCTAGCAGTTTCAACGTCTGTTAACTGCCTTATTTTTCTAATGGCATAAGCAGCAGAACTGAGTTTGCCGGCCAATTTTGATATATGAGGATTCCATTGAAGTTTTGAATCAAGGGTTATACCTAAGAAAACTGTTGAGTCTACCAAATCTAATCGATCACCGTTTATTCTAATATCGGTTGGTTCATTCTTGACATTTGGTAGTCTAAATTTAATACATTTTGTTTTTTTAGCGTTAAGCTGCAAATTATTAACAGTAAACCAACTGAGTACATCTGAGAGAGCTTTGTTTACATCGTCATAATTATTCTTACACCTAGTTACATTAAAAATGAGTGAAGTATCATCTGCAAATAATACGATTTCACAGAAGTTCTCTACAAAGAATGGCAAGTCATTGATATAAATCAAAAACAGAAAAGGACCAAGAATGGACCCCTGTGGAACTCCAATTTTGACATGAGAACCAGATGATTTAGTTCCATTAATATCGACAGTCTGTGTTCTAGAGCTGACATAAGACTGGATTAAATTTAGTGCTAGTAATCTTTGAGACCGTAGTAATGTAGCTTCATCACCAGAGTCCTATGCTCAACGCAATCGAAAGCCTTGGACAAGTCGCAAAAAACTCCAAGGGCGTTTTAAGACTCCTCCCAGGCATCAAATATATGTTTTATTTATTTTATTTATTTTATTTATTTATTTTTATTTATATAATTTATATTGTTTTTATTTGTGAGGACATGTTAATGGTTATCAGTAGCTATTGAAATGTTTATTTATGTATAATAGCTGTTGGTCTTCCTAAAATAAAATAAATTAAGAAATATGCCACTTATTAATATCACTGTAAAAAAAATTATACCCCTTTTTAAGCATAATGCATGCACGGAGGATTGTGAGATTTGGCATAGTTATAGTTCATCTATACTAATATTATAAAGAGGAAACCTTTGTATTTTTGTATGTATGTATGTATGTTTGCAACGAATAAACTCAAAAACTACTGGACCTATTTAAAACAATTCTTCACCATTAGAATGCTACATTAACGCTGAGTAACATAGGCTATATTAAAAAAATAATAATATATAAAATACCAAAAACGACAATTTAATTTTCCAATACAAAATGGTTTGTTTGTTTTGTTGTCATGGAAACATTTATGTTTAACTCAATGATGGAAACTGTCAAAGCGGTACGAAGTCCGCCGGGTCAGCTAGTATTTTATAAAGAAGACACGCGAAAAGACTATATATATATATATACTTGTTTGTTACTTGTTTGTCCGCCTGGCTAGCTACCATCATCTTATCTAAATATGTCACCATAACATCAATGTTAGTAGCGTTGTGTTCCACCAGCTAGAGATAAGATAGCCAGTGCCTCAGTAGTTGAGGATGCCTGGTGAAGTGCGCTTCCACCATTGGCCTTATCATCACTTAACAACAGGTGTGATAAAGGCACTGAAAAAAATCTTTATATTTTTATTCAGGCGTAATAATGACATGTACTAACAATATTCGTTTTCCCTTTAATTAGAACCTTTTTGAAACGGGACTGATAGTATTTTTAGCTGAGAGGCGGTCCACAAAATACAGAATCAACATCCCAGGTGGTCTCAGCAATTACGGTGTGGTTTGGTTAAGCCGAGCGTGCTATGTTTACGCGTTTATTTCTAGTTTGAGTGAAGTATTATAAAAATGTTGTTTTATACAGCTTGTTAGGTAAACCAAGGGGCATATTAAGGAAGGACATTAGGTATTCGATTCCCGATCCGATTCATTAAAAATTATTTTATCTTATTTTTTTGCATAATCCTAATAAATAATGTAGCGTATACACTAAGCGCGGGTAAAGATCAAATATGTGCCGACTGACTGCCGATAGATCATGCCGAAATGTCAGTTTTTGCTTTGCACACCGCACGCACCCCGTGAGGCCACGCCATGCGGCGCGTGCCCCGGCGCGTATCCCGACGCGGGCAGTCTGCGCCGTATTTTTTTTATTTGTTTATGTTTACCCAGGCATAAACTACCATAGGATTAAATATGTCCCTCGTGTTAACTAACACGCTGTATAAAGGAGAAAGAGAGAGAGTAACGCCTCGGTGGCCGAGTGGCAAAGCTATCGGCTCGATACACAAAGGTCCCAGATTCCTAGTTTTGTGATCACCAACCCGCATTTGGCAAGCGTGGTGATAAAGCCATTACCCATCAATTGTAGTGATGACATGATTTCAATGATACAGACCTTTGCCTAGCAGTGAGACAGTTATAGGCTGTTTACTTACTATAAAAGGGTGGTAAATGAGCAAGAAGATCACGTCTAGGCCTAGCACGAACTACTTGTTCCGCAGGCTTATACACCGTGACTGGCTAGACGACGCGGGTCCAGTGTGGATTGGTGGTTGTTAACGACTGCTAACACAGCCGGGACCAACGGCTTTACGTGCCTTCCGAAGCACGGAGGAGCGAGAGATGATACACTTTTTGGTCACCTATCCGATGACCGGTCTTTGCGAAAGTTGCTTAAGCTTAGCAGTCGCAGACCGGGCGAGTTAACCACTGCGCCATCGAGCTCCTCATAGCTAATTGAAAGTGTAGAACATAAATCCTACAACTTTTTCTTATTTACTTGTGTAAATTAATTTTGATTACAAGCTTTTTGATAAATTCTAATCCTGTTCGTTTCTTTCTAACTTGAATTTAATGCGTTAATATTGTATTATTTCTAAAGAAATCAATTAATTTATTAAACCATTAACCATATTTAACGGGGTGCCGCGCGGATTTTGGAAAATTAACGTGTTTTTAAGTTACTGGTGCTAGGCGCTGAATAGGTCATATACATTTAAAGGGCTAGTGTAGTGTGTAGTGTAGGTTAGCTTGATCCTTTCACAAGGCCATGGTTGTCTTGGAATTTGAAACAAATACCCAGAAACTGCATAAACAATACGTAAAAGTAATGATATATAAAACTTATTTCTTCGGAAACTTTATAAATATAGCACAAATGAAACAATGATCCGACATCAAAATGTTTGTATTGATATTGCGCAGGCCACTGTTGTCTTATTTTTCAATAAAAAAATATGAATATGAAAATATTAAGACTTTTGTTATTTTTTACCCAAACGCCTATGATTTTACGAAAGTAAACATTGCTCTTATTAAATCACCAGCATACTCTGTACAGATATTAGTGTGCGTGCGTATTCTTGTCGTGCGCCGTTGTCACACCACTGCCACGCGCCGCTCGCTCGCTATCATAAAGAAACTTGAAACTCGCAGTTTTGCGTCTGCGCTGCACCCCCGGAATTGAATTAGGAAAACATCTTTGATCACTCTATTGACGTTAATTGTCACTTTAATACCTTAAAGTTTGGGTAATTCGATATACAAGTTGTGTACACATATCAAAGAACTGTGTACACGGCATAATGCAATATACCAACAAGATCATTTCACTAATTCAGTGTTTGTTGTATAGTACAAGGTAAAGGAAATGCCGAATGTAAGTTAAATATATCCCTCTATCTATCTATCCTACCCGTTTTCGGCTATAGCGACCGCTTTTATGGGCTGCCGCCACGAAGGTTCTGTTAATCTGCCCTTTCTCGCAAGCAGGACTTGGAATACCGGTATTTTCAATTTTGACTTTTGTAAAGTACCGGTAACGATTTGATACCGGTATTAATAATACAGGTTAACCGATGAGTACCGGTAAGTAGTATTGTACCGGTATACCGGTATTATACATCATAATACAGGTACTAACACCGGTACCAGGGGGTCGACCGCCTAACTCTTTCGCTTTCGATCGCTTTGAAGGCGAGGTGAGGAGGAGGCGTCATCTTGTCATTTCGAAAGCAATATGAAAGCAATATCGAAAGCTATAGGCCATAGCTTTCAATATTATTCGATATTATATTTCGATATTATATTAGAAAGCGAGGCGAGGGCCTCGCCTTCAAAGTGATTGAAAGCGAGAGAGTTAGGCGGTTGGGGGGCAGGTCAACAAATTTATTAGTAATCATTAGTTGATAGATGAGTTGCGCTCTCGTCTCGTTAGTTTGCCGGTTTATGTTCATTTCGCGCGGACGCAGTGCTCTGCATATCACGTGATAAACAGATTGGCAATGTCGCCGATATGATGATACCTGTATTTTCGGTACTGGTTGCAAGCCCTGCTCGCAAGTGACTAATATAGCCAATTTTTGCGAGAAAAGTGCGGTCACAATAAGGGCAGGTCAGGATATCACCGCGATAATTATATACGAGCCGCGAAAGGTTTGAAAATATTTTGCACTTATATGTTCATATGGGTTATCGAAATTAATGTACAAAAAGACTAATTTACTTAAAAAGATATGTTTACACTTTAAGGCAAAGGGTAAGGCACACTAGCGCCGCTAATGGGTTTAATTTGATAACTGCTAAACTGGATTTTTTTTTCAAACATTGCGGACCTTTCGACACTAGGCAAACATCTAGTATTTAATAATTGTGCACTACTTTTAGGTTTGTTTTTGTATTCATTCGCTAACACCAACAGTGGCCATTGTTTGTGAATAAATGCGATAGCCCGTTTTGTGAATAAACCACGCAACAAAAAGTAGTGCATAATTATTAAATAAATACTATGGATGCTTTCGTGTTGTCGGACGGTACGCAATGTTTAAAAAAAGATCCAGTCCGTAATTGTCAAATTATTAATTGGTGGCGCTAGTGTGCCTTACTCTTCGCCTTAAGTCGGAACTCTTACAAATATTTTGTTATCCGCTAAAGCTTATGCCTTGCATCAACAGTGAATCATTTACCAAGACGCTGTTCTGTGGTTTATAAATTATTCATCGTCACCCATTTCTGCTGAGATCTAAGTATTGATAATGCGACACGGGTGTGGGGAGTCACGAATAGTATAAAGTGGCTATGAGCTGGTCAATGCCGTGGGACCTTTTCTTTCTAAACAGTTTGACTGTTTCATCATCATCATCATCATCATCAGCTAATTTATGTCCCCACTGCTGGGGCACGAGCCTTCCCTATGGATGGATAGGGAGAACGGGCCATGAACCACCACGCGGGCCCAGTGCGGATTGGTGGTTGTTAACGACTGCTAATGCAGCCGGGACCAACGGCTTAACGTGCCTTCCGAAGCACGGAGGAGCTCGAGATGATAAATTTTTGGTCACCCATCCGATGACCGGCCTTTGCGAAAGTTGCTTAACCTCAGCACTCGCAGACCGAGCGCGTTAACCACTGCGCCATCGAGCTCCTCTTTCCTCGAGTTTGACTGTTTACTGACTATTAATTTGCCTTTACAGCGTACGTAACGGGATAGAAGAGGTTCTTTGCTATGGTTAGCACGACAAATTACTCCACTCCACCTGATGTTAAGTGGAAATGGAGTTCAGATGCAAAGACAACTGAGTAGCAGAGTGAAAACATAGTAGCACCAGTCACCCTCACCCTGCTGGCCCGCAAGGTGATTCACGTTTCGTTTGAAGGACCTCATGTCATTGGAAGAAGGGAAAACGTGTGCTGGTAGCCGGTCATCGGATGGTTGACCAAAAATGTATCATCTCGTGCTCCACCGTGCTTCGGAAGGCACGTAAAGCCGTTGGTCCCGGCTGCATTAGCAGTCGTTAACAACCACCCATCCGCACTGGGCCCTCGTGGTGGTTTATGGCCCGTTCTCCCTACCCATCCATAGGGTAGGCTCGTGTCCTAGCAGTGGGGACATTAAATGAGCTGATGATGATGATGAGTTACTGATAGCTTTTATAATGTATATACATACAAACACATACACAAATATACATACTATAATTGAAATAAGACGTTTATGTATGTGTTCATTTAAAAAAAAACTGTTCAATCTAAAAGCATTGTCCTTTAGAGATAAATTCACAGAACCTTATTAATACTTATTTCTTAAATTTTAAATAAACAACTATTTTTAGAATTGCCGTTCTTTAATAATAGAATTGTAGAAAGTGTTTTTAATTAATGAATTGTTCTTTTTATTAATGAATGGACCCCCGTCTCGGAAGCTCAGACGAGTCATGGTTCGTTTTATCTAACACAATAGTGTGTTTTATAGGTCGTGTTGTGAGAAAGCAATTTGAAGATAACCTATTGTTTAGTTTAACACAAAGGGAGCTTGATATTGAGCTTATCATCATTTGTTAGAGGTACCTTATACCTATATAATCTTTGTCTCTGATAATTCTCATCACCCCATCTTACCAGCACCATGGGGCAAGACGGGGCAATACACCTTTTTTATTTTTTTATTTCATCATCATCTCATTTATGTCCCCACTGCTGGGGCACGAGCCTCCCCTATGGATGGATAGGGAGAACGGGCCGTAAAGCACCACGCGGGCCCAGTGCGGATTGGTGGTTGTTAACGACTGCAAGTGCAGTCAGGACCAACGGCTTTACGTGCCTTCCGAAGCACGGAGGAGCTCAAGATGATAAATTTTTGGTCACCCATCCGATGACTGGCCTTTGCGAAAGTTGCTTAACCTAAGCAATCGCAGACCGGGCGCTGTTGCCACTGCGCCGTCGAGCTCCTCCTTTTTTTATTTAGTTTTCTAAAATGGATAACTAAAAGTTTTTAATGTCACCAAATATAAGAAGAGTAATAACTGGTTGTTAATTAAAAAATAAATATGATTGTCTCATTATGTATTTTTTTCTTTTATTGATCCTCAAACCTTAAGTCCCCATCTTGCCACCCTCTCCCCTATTTAGACATTGTTAAAATTTAAACACTATTATTTTTATTTTTATTTTTATAAAATAACCTTATCTGTAATTATATTTTCGAGCCGTTTGGGGTTGAAACCCTCGGGCCGTGGGGTCCGAATGCTCATGTTTTGTTTAATGACATCTCCAAACGGCTGGCTGACACTTCCGATGACCCAAAGGCTGGCTTTTTCCTTGGCCAGAGACTAAGCATTGCCATTCAACGTGGCAATGCCGCCAGTCTCTTGGGTACTTTACCAGTCGACTGCGATGCGGATGAATTTTTTGACGTCATATTTTAGTTTTGTATTAGTTTTAGTAGGGGGAGTAAGGGGAGATCGGAAATAACACCTTTATCCGGCCCAACAGTCAACCTCACCTGCGCGCGTCGGTGGTTCGTTATGAATAGTCGACGGCGGCGTCCACTGGGCGCCGCGGTGCTCCCTGCTAGATAACGGACGAGGCTCTGGCGACCGGGCAATGGCGGTATAACCATATCACCGGACGGGCAACCGCCCGTAGAGGCAACAGCGGCCTTGGAGTCTAAATAACTTCTAAAATGTCTGGGGCAGAAGGCAACGGGAAACCACTGCTTCTATTTTCCCAAGAGAGTCAGCATGGAAGGTCTAAGAACAGTAAAGAGTATGTCTGGCGATCCGGCTGACGCCCGGCGCCATCTTCCCGGGAGAGTTGGTGTCAAATGTGCTACCGGCCATGCGTTCGTGACTCGTCAGGCGCCGCATGGAAATTTAGCTACTGGCGAACCTAACACCAGCAAGTCGATGCGCCATCCCCATCGCATCGGAACGTGGAATGTACGCGGCCTCAACCAACCTGGCAAATTGCGAATTGTGGAAAACGAAATGCAGAGGAAGAACGTTCACCTGCTAGGGCTAAGCGAAACACACTGGAAAGGCCAGGGCCACTTTACATCTGACCTTGGAAGTACAGTGTATTTTTCGGGCCCAGAAGACGATAGCAGTAGAGGAGTGGCCTTCATCGTCCCACGAGCGTTGAACAAGTGCGTCGTGGGATATAACCCAGTTAACGATCGTATAGTAACACTCAAACTTAACACTGTACCGTGCAAGCTTAACATCGTGCAGGTTTATGCCCCCACAGCACAGTCAACTGAAGAAGAAATGGAGGGCTTTTACGATACGTTGACTACGACACTTAAAGGACTTCCAAAGCGTGAATTTACCATCATCTTAGGGGACTTCAATGCCAAAGTTGGAGATACCACAAACGATGACCACCTTCGTCGAGTAGTGGGCAAACACGGAATTGGAGAACGCAATGATAGGGGCGAGCGTCTGGTACAGTTCTGTTGTGAAGAAAATTTAACTATCACCAACACCTGCTTCAAGCATCACATCCGTAGATTATACACCTGGATATCCCCTGGCGACAGATGTAGAAACCAAATTGACTACATACTGATAGGGACGCGATGGAGAAGCTCAGTGACAAACGCCACAACTTTCCCCGGCGCTGACTGCGGCTCCGACCACCAGCTTCTTGTAGCAACAGTTCAAGTGCGGCTAAAGAGGATACAAAAACCTAAAGTAGTTCAGAATATGCATAGTGTTAACATCGGTGGCTTCAGAGAAGGTTTCGAGCATAGAATGGTAGACTTTCCCAGCGACATGACAGACAGCGACAGTAAATGGGAATATTTAAAAAAAATGATAGAGGAAACAGCTAGGGATAATAAGCTGGCGAAACCCGTTATGAAAGATTTCATCACATCTAAGACGGCTCAAATCATCCTTGAGAGACGTGAACTAAAGGAGAAAGGTATATGTTCAACTGAAGATCAGCAGCGCTATTCAGAACTGAGCCGCCAAGTTCAACTACGCTGTCAGAAAGATTATGACAATCACATCAACGGAATCTGTCTTGAACTTGAACAGCACTCACTGAAAAACGAATCCAGATATCTTTTTCAAAAAGTAAAAGAATTGACTGGAACGCGTAAACCGAGAACCTGTGCCATTGAAGACAAAGACGGGCGTATACTTACAAATGTGGCTCACGTGTTAGAGCGCTGGAAAAACTACTGCGCTGAGTTATATGACACGAGAGATCCTAATAACGCTAATATTACATGGTCGATAAAAGAACCTGATATCCTACCATCAGAAGTTGAACATGCCATCAAAGCTCTTAAGTGCCAGAAATCACCGGGTAAGGATGCCATCACAGCCGAAATGATAAAAAACCTAGGTCAAAGAGGCACAAAGGCAATCACCGAAATATGTAATACCATCTGGAATACTGGAAGATGGCCAAAAGACTGGACAGAATCGGTGTTTATACCATTGCATAAGAAAGGCTCTTCAAAAGACTGTGGAAATTACAGGACTATAGCTTTAATATCTCATGCAAGTAAGATCCTCCTCCATGTAATTAATAGACGTCTTAACTACTTTTTAAGCCGACAAATACCCGAAGAGCAGGCAGGTTTCGTTAAGGGCAAAGGAACACGGGAACAAATACTGAATGTCCGCCAAATCATCGAAAAGAGCAGAGAATTCAACAGCCCCGTGGTACTATGCTTTATTGACTACACAAAAGCCTTTGACTGCGTGCAATGGGACAGACTATGGAATGTGCTGCTTGAAATGGGAACTCCTGAACACCTCGTTGCTTTAATCCAGAGTCTGTACACTGAAAACCGTTCTATTATCAGGATGGGCACTGAATGCTCCAATATGTTCCAAACTAAAAAAGGAGTAAGACAGGGTTGCATCTTGTCCCCTGCACTTTTTAACATATATGGAGAGTACATTATTCGGAAGACCATCGAAAATTGGGAGAAGGGTTTCCCTATAGGTGGAAAAAGATTATCAAATCTCCGATATGCCGACGACACCGTTCTCCTGGCAACATCTATGGAAGAAATGAGTGAGCTATTTCAAAGACTCGAATTAGAAAGTGGCAACATTGGTCTCGCAGTGAACAGAGCGAAAACTAAGGTGATGATAGTGGATCGAGCCGGAAAGCTAACAAATGTCACCTGTAACATCCCTGGCATTAACGTCGTCGACCGCTACATTTACCTGGGCTCCCAAATCTGCAATGACGGCAGCTGTGTCCCCGAGATAAAAAGACGCATCGGGATGGCAAGAGATGCTATGACCCGTTTAAATAAAATCTGGAAGAAAAGAGGAATTGGTATCAAAACCAAGATCAGATTGATACGAGCCCTGGTATTCCCAATCTTCCTGTATGGAGTAGAGACGTGGACAATCCTGGCCCGAGAAAGACAAAGGGTTGATGCATTCGAGATGTGGTGCTGGAGACGAATGCTAAGAATACCTTGGACTGCAAAACGCACCAATGCATCGATCCTTACTCAGCTCCAAATTAAATCTCGCTTGTCTACCTTATGCCAACAACGCATTCTTTCATATTTCGGCCACACAATGCGCAGAGGCGACGAAAGTTTGGAAAAATTGCTTGTGGTTGGGAACACCGAAGGCAAAAGATCGCGCGGTCGTTCACCAACAAGATGGATCGATCAAGTGAAAGATTCGTCTTCCTCCAAATTCTACACGGTCGTAAGAGACGCGCTGGACAGAAACCGGTGGAGGCAGATCATCCGCTCCAGATGCAACCCTGATGCTGACCACGATCCTCAGACATGAGGGGCCGACCCCAGAGAGAGAGATTAGTTTTAGTTACTTTAGGTTATTATAATCTCAGATTTTAATTTTGTAATTTTCAATAATAAATAAACACTAACACTATTTTATGTAAAAGGGTAAGAGATTAGAAAGCCAGTTATTTAGTAATTTGTGGATTTCGGTTGAAGTGTGCTTCCACCTTCAGTTCATCAGTTCAGGTGAGATGAAGGTTTCCTTCTTTCCAAGAGTTTCCCTTTTAAGAAGTAAAAAATGGGAAATTCAATAACGCAGTGATAAACGTCGGGTTTGCGATTGCTGATGTTAAGCAATTTTCACAAAGGCCGGTCAACGGATGGGTGACCAAATATTGAGCTCCTCCGGCTGCTTGCAGTCGTTATTACTGCACAGTACTGAGCTCGAGTGGTGGTTTACGGTCCGTTCTCTCCTGTGGTGTAGCAGAGGAGAGATCGAAAAAATGATCTGGTGATGAAGTGAAAAATCTTGACAAATATTGGTGTGATGTGAACAAATCAACACATCAGATTCAGAATTCTGTAGATGTATAATACCATACGAATGCCACTGGTGTGAACAGATACGGAAATACGATGAATATTCATACAGATCGCCCGAAGCTGCTACAAAACTAGTGTATTTGCCTCGCCCGTCAGATAAATCCAAGGCATGTTTGCTGTAACTAAATGTCAGCGGTTTGATTGAACATCGCTTTTTTATTTGGGGTTATAGTAGTTTTTTTTTAATTTAAAAAAAGACAAAGTGTTAACAAATAATACACGAGCAGGATTCCGAACCCGCACCCCATGACATGCCGGGTCAGGTGCACTAAAGGAATCATAATCATAATTTTTATATTTATTTTTCTTTGTTGGATTTTCTTTGTTATTTTTGAAGTGAAAACTTCTTTAGCGGCGTTGTGCACTTTTTTTGGAATGGGTAAAAAATGTTAAACTCGCGTCAGGACACGTGACCTGATCGAAAATTCGTAAGACGGATGGAGAGTAGAGGAATGGGTAAAAAATGTTAAACTCGCGTCAGGACACGTGACCTGATCGAAAATTCGTAAGACGGATGGAGAGTAGACAGCTGGCGCGGCGTAATATAAATTTTTAATATAACTTAATATAACTTTTTAATGTAATATAAATTGTCATGTTTGTGTACGATAGCCCAATAAATAAATATTGTATTCTACCACATAAATGAGAGTACTTTTATACTGATAATTAAAGCAATTCGTGCAAAATTATTCCCTAACCATTCCAAAATATCAAAAATGCACAACGTTAATATTCAAGTTTTCACTTCTGCCGGCACTCCCAGAGTGCAACCCGTCGTTTTTTTTTATATTAATAGGAGGCAAACAAGCAGGCGGGTCACCTGATGGGAAGTAATCGCCGCCGCCCATGGACATTTGCAAAACCAAAGTAATCGCAGATGCGTTGCCGGCCTTGAGGAAGGAGTTGGACCTTGAGGAGGAAGTAGGAATTGGGAAGGGGGAGGGGTGAGAGATGGGCCTTCGGTACTTTCACTCACCAGACGAAACATAACAGCAACGAGTGCCATTGTTTCACGCCGATATTCTGTGCTGCAACGTAACGTGGCTCTACCACTCAGACAGTGTCACTCATTTAGCACTACCCAGGGGTCACGTGTAGGGTCTCAAGGGTAAACCTACGGACGCGAGTAACTTCAACTCCTAATTTGGTTTTTTGATGTCGGTTTTTTGTTGTGACGTCAACAATTATAGGCTAATTCAGAATACCAGCGTTGCAGCGGCCTCATGTCACTGCAGCATGTGCTGGGGCCTAGTTAGCCACACGTTGTCTTTTGCTTTTGTTTTTTATTGTGAGTGTACTTTTGTTTTTTCAATATTTTTTACATGTAATTAATTTTTGTTGTATTAGTGTGTGCCAATCTTACTTTCATTCTTTCTTTCTATATTACAAGTTAAAAGTGATTTGATAAATAGTACTATATGTTATATCGTTAAATCCGACGCTGACTATATTATGCAGAAGTAGGTGGTTCGCAGACGGCAGCGGCCATACTGTTTGAATATTCATTGCCTACATAGCATCATGACGTGTGTGCGCAGAAGTGACAGAAGCCAGCCCCCCAACCGCGTAACACTCTCGCTTTCGATCGCTTTGTAGGCGAAGCCCTCGCCTCGCTTTCTAATATAATATCGAAATATAATATCGAATAATATCGAAAGCTATAGCCTATAGCTTTCGATGTTGCTTTCATATTGCTTTCGAAATGACAAGATGACGCCTCCTCCTCGCCTCGCTTTCAAAGCGATCGAAAGCGAGAGTGTTAGGCGGTCGACCCCCAGGTTTGTGTTGATATATATCGTAGTGTTACCTAAATTGTTTTACACAAATTAATCACAAAATAAAGAGACTTTAGAAGATATAAGTAACCTTAGTGCCTATAAACTTTTTTTAAAATATGTTATAAGACAGCTCTTGACTTCGATCTCGCCTGATGGTGAGCGTAGATGAGGTCTACGATGGAGCGAGCTGCCCCAGAAGATGCCTATTAACTCTCGCCTTGAAGGCATTCAGGTCATAAGTTTTTGGGAACACAGACGATGGCAAAGAATTCCACTGCCTGCCAGTGCGCAGTAAAAATGATGACATGAAGCGCTTAGTGCGACATAGTGGAATTTCTACTAGGTGGGGATGATATCCTGCAGTACGTCTGGAGGTTTGGTGGTAAAAGGGCGATGGTGGTATGAGCTGGAAAAGCTCCCCGGCGCACTCTCCGTAGTAAAGTCGGTAAAAGACACACAGGCAGGCGACACGACGCCGGTGTGTGAGGCTGGTAAGCTTGACCTCAACAAGTGCGTCATCTCCGATGAGCCTTATAGCTCTGCGTTCAACTGAGTCGAGCGCGGCCAACTGGTATTTGGCAGATCCGTCCCAAAGGTGACTTTTTTTGTACACACATTATTACCCACCTAGATTTGCGCAAAAGATGCTGATGGGTAGAAGTGCTGCTGGGAGAGGGATCCACAGTAGGCACTACTAAGATAAGAACCTAGGAAGCTAATATAAGGTTTAAATAAGACGGGTTTACGACAGTAGTTTAAAAAAAATATTTTACGGGTAAGCATAGTGCCTTGATCTCACCTGATGTTAAGCGAGACCCTATCTGTCATATTCGGGATTATAAATACAAACAGGTATCGTATAGCAAAACCTCCTGTAGATTCTAAAATACCATAGCGTCCCAATAACTTATATTTGAAGAAGAAACGATTGAAATAAGAGAGAAATAAATCTTTTTCCTTCTTAGTCCTCTGGGCTTTACAATACCTCCGAAGGTTCTATGAATAATTCAAAATTCCCGATAAGTAAATATAATATATATGGAGAATACAATAAATGGAGGGTTGAAAAGAATCAAATTGCCTATGTCACAGCTTATTACTTTGGCTAAATTCTTGTTTATTTAACAAGCCTATGCAATGAAATATAAACGTCTAAAGGTTGGGCCTTTTGTCATAAACACTTGACCTTCGTCACACTTGGTTTTAACAGCCTCTGTGGTCTAATGGTTAAGACTATCAGTTCAGACCCAGATGTCCCGGGTTCGATTAACAGCTGGGGGTTCATGTTTGTGTACTCGGTTTGGTTGGTGGTAGGACTTGTTTGTCCGCATAACAACAATGTTTGTTGCATTGTTGTGTTCCGGCAGCTAGAGATAAGATAGCCAGCGCCTCAGTAGTTGAGAATCCCGAGTAAAGTGCGCTTCCACCATTAGCCTTTTTTGTAAATTATGGGGTCATTAACTGATTTTAGTCTTTAGCACAGTATTGAGTACAGACCACCTTCCTAGCTGTTAAATCTCGTAAAATTTCAATGTTATTTTTAACGACTAAAGCCAGGTGGATTCATTAGGCAACATTTGTTAATAAACTGTTTAAGACGGAGGTATAAACAAGTTTACCATAAACACTGTTTCTGAAACTTCGCAGTCCACACATGTCAGTTGTTGCTAGGATGTCACCCGAGGAGGATGCTCTCTGCTGCTTACATAATAATTCATAAGGTTGTAATAGAAAAAAAAATAGAAAAGGTGGTGGATTCGAAATTATCTCTAGAATAGAAGTTATGTTCAAATGAATGAGAATGTATCTCCACTCAAAGTGGGGAGCACGGCAACATGTTTCATAAACAATGTTTAATCACCTTTGTTTATAAACTGTTTACAGAGATGATGAAACACTGTGAAACATTGTTTATGAACAAATGTTGCGTAGAAACACAGGCGCTTTCGGGCCCAGGCACAATAGAATCCCATTGTTCTATGGTAACCAGAGCACTCCAGTAGCTAATGAATACCCGGCTTAAGACTGTGTCGAAAACTAGGCTTAAAGCGGCGAACATTGGAGCCAGTCGCTTACAAAGAAGTTTCTCAATCAACCAACCAATCAACTGCTTATTTAATTGTTAATTATCTCAAATGAATAAAGGAACACGTGTAACAGTTGCTAAAAACGTCAGGGTTAGTTTCAGAGTTAACCTACCTGTTCAGTAAGCTATAGGCGACGTCAATTCTCATTAAGATTTAAGCCAGACTCTCGTGAGCCACGCTGCTTGAATTATTCAAAGGGGGCTGGCATAAAAGGCTGCTAGAGCCACAGGTGAAATTTGATGGGAACAACAATGGATGAAATACACCTTTTTTTGGAGGAATGCTTTTTGCACTAGACGGCGTTTTCAGCGACACCTCTTCACGGCGATAAACTTAAAGGGTTGATTGAAGTGAAACAACTTTTACGGATCTACTCGCGTTTATTTTACACATTACTTCTTAATGTTTATCCTGACGTTTTGAACCCTTTGCAGGGTCCGTCGTCACAGGGAGACTGAGGTGTTGGTCGTCTCATAATAAGTTAGTAGTTTGTATACCCTCATTTAAATTTAATCAGGTGCGTTCCGTTTTACGCAGAAAGAGCTTACAGTATCTTTTGATCTGGCAGTATGGTGTTGGTGCTGGGATTTAATATTTTGTATGATGGGATCCCAGGCTGGTGGTAGACTCCAACCATCTTCTCTATTGAAATTAGGGTGTTTTTTAATTTCAATAGTCTCTCGTATCATCATAGGGATGAATCGTTGTTCTCTAGCGAGCATTTGTGGTTTATCAAATCTGATGTAATGGTCGGGCCTCTCTAGGGCACGTTCGCATTCTGCAGACTTATTTACGCGCCTATGCTTGACGTCGGCTATATGTTCTTCGATTTGATTTGGCTGATTGAAATAACGTCACAGGGATTTTTCAATTTACGTAAAAGCACTTTTCCTTGAAAACTAGCGTATAAAAATTTAAGGTTTTTTTTCATGAAAATAGTTTATATATGTTGTTGAATTTATCCTCAAAATATGCGCGGTTAATAAAATGTAAGTCAGGTGAAGTACGATCGCCTCACTTGAAGTATAAGCTCCTGATCGAGTTTACTCGTACTTGTCAATTCAACAGAACTAATCTTATATGAAACTTGTCCAGCAAACGGATAATAGATAATATCTTAGTCTATCTCCGCATTTGCTCTAGATTCTAGACTACGGTGACATGTTCAGATTGAGTGGAAAGTTAGATTGGAAGACATGACGACCTAGTTTTGTGGCAGTAAAGTTCTTGTCGTTGTTATCTGCTTTAAAGATAAAATGGCGATCTACTTTTGTAAAGCATTTAAGAGAGACCCACCCGATCCTCTAAATGCCACTACACATTTACAGAATACACTGAACATGCACACTAGTTTAGGCCCAAGACACTCCCAAGACGCTCGTAGAACAAGGGTACGACGAGCCGGCTCACACGCGGTCTATACCAGGTACTGACATGTACCTGGGCGCTTTTCTCCACCACCACGGCTCGGTCAACCCGAGCCGTGGTCTTTTCGTTATTATCTCTTTTAAATAAAATGGTGATCTACTTTTGTAAAGCATTTAAGAGAGACCCGCCCGATCCTCTAAATGCCACTACACATTTACAGAATACACTGAACATGCACACTAGTTTAGGCCCAAGACACCGTACTCGTAGAACAAGGGTACGACGAGCAGGTTCACACGCGCTCTATACCAGGTACAGACATGTACCTGGGCGCTTCTCCCCACCACCACGGCGCGGTCAACGCGAGCTGTGGTCCGAACTTTTAGAGGCCCCCTCGGGTTATTCCGCTCCCCGATCCGATCCGAACCCCTCGGAGAATCTAGTAGGGCACGGAGACACGCAGTAGTGCGTGATGCGTTTCCTATAGAAAACCTCTGACGGTGCTTCGTTACACACGGCTTGAGAAACCCTTTGAGTTTTTCGGCACCCCTAAAAAAGCCCGGTGACGCTGAAAATGCCGTCTGAGGCAAACAGCAAACTCTCTCCAAAAAAAAAAAATTTAAGAGACTATCATCATCATCATCATCAGCTCATTTTATGTCCCCACTGTAGGGGACGAGCCTTCCCTATGGATGGATAGGGAGAACGGGCCATATAAACACCACGCGGGCCCAGAGCGGATTGGTGGTTGTTAACGACTGCTAATGCAGCCGGGACCAACGGCTTAACGTGCCTTCTGAAGCAGGGAGGGGCTCGAGATGATAAATTTTTTGGTCACCCATCCGATTACCGGCCTTTGTGAAAGTTGTTTATCCTCAGCACTCGCAGACCGGGCGCGTTAACCACTGCACTATCGAGCTCCTCAGAACCAGAAGAAGAAGAGAAGAGAAGTATATGGAAAAATCCATTACTATAAGAGCTAGGGAGATTTTGTTCTAAGGAACAATATCGTTGCTTTACAAGTTAAGTAAAATATATTTACATTTACATAAATAAATTTCACATTCTAATGTAGGACGCCCTTAGACTAGGTGGAGCGACGATCTCCGCAAAGTAGCTGGAAAGAGCTGGATGAGAGTAGCCACGGATCGTGCTCGGTGGCGTGCACTTGGAGAGGCCTTTGCCCAGCAGTGGACTAATATAGGCTGATGATGATGATGATGACGATTCTTGTTCTCGTTAAGACGACACTCGATTTGTCAACATTCAAAAAGGCTGATCGTAACTGGCGCTGTCATAAGGTCGAAAATACGTAGCGCCTGCGACAATTGTGACCGCAAATCAACAGAAACTAAAAAATATATTGGTTTTATTTATCAAAGATGCAGCTACTAAGTTACGAATATTGTTTTTTTCAATGTATTTGAGTGGTTTCCAAGCATATAGATTCAGCAATTTTGTTGTAATTTCAACAATAGTGATTTTTAAATGGTGTTTTCGATAGTTATGATCGAGTCAACATTACACAATCGTGTAAGTATTTGAGCTACCAAATTCAAGATAAAGACATGAATTTACCTACATTTCAAACTATTTGACGAAAGTTGGTGCATTTTTTTGTGTGTTGCCTTAACTTGTTAGAGTGGTGATTAAAACTCGAACTCTGCACTTTAAAAGGAGTTCATTACACACAGTTCTAAGTTCTACCTAAAAAATAGGGTGTGACTGTACAACACACAAACTTACGCACTGTCTTACTTTTTATAGGGCCATAAACAAACTCACTAACAAAGTCATAACACGAACCTCCTTTATAACATAAACATGTCTTATAAGATTTGTTTTATATCTTGAAACTTTAGATTAAGTTTAATTAAAGTGATCTTTTTGGTTTAAATGAAAAATGAAAATGAAAAACTTTATTGCCATAAACATAAGAAAAGAGAAATAAAAAACAATACTGACTACAATTATTAATATATAACTAATTAACGTTAAAAGCAAAAAAATAAAATAATTAAAATTTGGATGCCAGCAGCACAGAACCGGGCGTTGTGTAGATCCTTGGGGGAGGCCTTTGTACAGCAACCCACTACACACGATTTTAAAGTTTATACTGACGCCCCCTACCAAACGTCAGGTTACAAAGTAGGTGTCATACATCCTTGCGCAAGCACAAGGGACCATCTACATCAGGTCATAACGCCAGATCAGGACGCGCCGAAGCGCATTCTTCATCCTAGTGTCTCGAGCTAGTTGCCCCGTGGGCGTCTTTTGGCTAAGATGCTGATGATGATGATGACACCCCCTCTAGAGATCACTACAGCTTGAGGAACTTTTAGTTTCTCGCCATCTACAAAATTCTAGTTACTCTTTCGTCTAGTGGTTAAGACCACTGGTTTAGACCCAGAGGTCCCGGGTTTGATTCCCAGCGGGGGAACATGTCTGTGTGCTCGGTTTGGTTGGTGGTAGGGCTTATTTGTCCGCTTGGCTAGCTACCACCATCTTATCTAAATATGTCGCCATAACATCAATGTTTGTAGCATTGTTGTGCTCCGGCAGCTAAAGATAAGATAGCCAGTGCCTTACTAGTTGAGGATCCCGGGTGAAGTGCGCCTCCATCGTTGGCCTGATCATCATTTAACATCAGGTGAGATCAAGGCACTGTGCTTACCCGTAAAATCTAAAAAAATAAAATCATTTGTACGGTAGAAACTCTTTACGTTTACAAACAGGAGGCGCTACTTCAATGTCATACAATTATCGTTTTCTTTAACGAGTTAGTACCAAGTACCCTTGTGTAACATCGAGATGGCCGACTGGCAAAGCGCTCGGCCCGATATCCAAAGCTCCCGGGGTTCATTTCCCATGTTACGTAAGCGTGGTGGTTAAGCCATTACCCAATTATTGTAGTGATGATTTGATTTAAATGATTGAGGCCTTTGTCTAGCAGTGAGACAGTTGTAGGCGAAATATTTACTTACTACTTACTTAATACAAAATATCCAGTGTTTTTTTTCTCAACTGGTGAATCCAGCGATTTTTAAGGGTTTGCTGATTACTCCGGGCTTTTTTGGAGGCGGCAAGAAACTTAAAGGGTTCCTCAAGCCGTGTGAAACGAATCACCTTCGGAGGTTTTCTAGAAGGAAAAGCATCACGCACTAAGGCGTGTCCCTAAGCCCTACTAGATTCTTCGAAGGGTAAGGATCGGATTGAGGAGCGGAACAACCTCTAAAGGCTTGGACCTCAGCTCGGGTTGACCGGGTCGTGGTGGTGGAGAGAAGCGCCCAGGTACATGTGTGTACCTGGTATAGAGCGCGTGTTTACCGGCTGTCGTACCCTTGTTCTAAGAGTACGGTGTCTTGGGCCTAAACTATAGTATGCAAGTTCAGTGTATTCAGTAAATGTGTAGTGGCATTTAGAGGATCGGGCGAAGGAATCTAGCGGTGTGCCAGAAACTTCCCGACAAGAAATTTCTAGAAGAGGACAAAAAGGAGCTTCTCGGTAGTACATATGTGTTCGGGCATCTTGCACGGGGACAGACTACCGTAGATGCTGACCGTGAGGAAATGGCGTTGAGACTTCATCATCAGCTCATTTTATGTCTCCACTGCTGGGGAACGTTTCTTATGGATAGATGGGAGAACGGGCCATAAGCCACCATGCGGGCCCTGTACGGATTGGTGGTTGTTAACGACTGCTAATGCAGCCGGGACCAACGGTTTTACGTGCCTTCCAAATCACGGAGGAGCTTGAGATGATACATTTTTGGTCACTATCAAACGCAAACCGGGCGCGTTAACCATTGCTCCATCGAGCTCCTCAGGTGAGATTTTTATCAATATTTTTATAACTTAGCGTAAAAGGAATAGCAATTTACTTAGTTTACTTTACAGATCGTGGCTGCGAAGACCAATTATGTAAGAGCTTACATACCTCGTATGATTTATCGCTGGGCTAAGCTTTTTACGGCTTTTACATTGTGTCACGTAAGCCGCTCCAACCTTTTTCTGTATCAACGAAAATTAATTTCATTTGACGAAGGTAAAGGATTTGAATATTGTTAGTATTTTATGGCATGTGCTGTGCTATAGTTTTTTCTTTTTGCGTCCGTCGTCGGCGTGTTTTGTTTGTTTGGTTTGAAATTGGAAGTTTGGCGGGTCAGTATTAAAAAATCTCTTGAGCTCTGTGCACGGAAGGCACGTTAAGCCGTTGCTTCCGGGTTTCGTTGTTCAACACCACCAACCATTGGGCTAACGTTATGGGTTTATATCCCAATTTCCCCATTACCGCAGGTTAAAGGCTTATTTTATACAGAAGAAAATAGCCTTCGACTGTCACGAGCAGGCATATGTCTCCCTACACCAGATGTCCAGCTGAAGTGGAGTCCAGATGCTCCACAGCTATTAGAGCGGGATTGACCCTCACTAGCCGTCCTCACCTTGCCGACCCATGGTTGTATTTTCATACATCATTTAAAGGACCCCATGTTATAGGAAGGAGAGAATACGAGTGCTGGGAGAGCATTCCATGTTTTGGTGAAATAACAAAGAAAGGATTCACCAAACTTCTTCGCTCGCGACAGAACAATTGCCACGGAAAATCGGTGACACCGAAGACCAATTTCATGTTGGAGAAAGTTTGCTGATGTCCTCGAACGGCCTTTTCAGCTTCACTGGACTTTTTTAGGGGCGGCAAGAAACTTAAAGGGTTTCTCAAACCGTGTAAAACGAAGCACCGTCAGAAGGTTTCTAGAAGGAATGGCATCACGCACGCAACCTTTTCCCTACTAGATTCTTCAAGCGGTTCTGATCAGATCGGGATTTAAAACCAGCACGCGATCTTATAAAGGAATGGAAAAAAAGAAGTATAAGAGAAAAAGTTCTTCTAAAGTTGGGTTTTCTTAATAATGTAACGAAAACCTTCATTATTTGGATCACAAAGACGACGCATAATGAAAGAGATACAACTGAAATTAACAAGGATAACCCAATCTAATTTACACCTTATCGAGATGAGCACTAGATTAATAATCCTTCACCTGAAGCGTGCCGGCACTAAGTCCATAATTAATCTGAAGAACCAACGGAGTGGACGTTAAATTAATTATACAAATTTGGGGGAGGGGGGGCATTAAAGGCAGCGCAATTTTGCGTTATTTTTTTTTATTTTACAGGCACGTAAAGCCGCTGGTTCCGGCTGCATTAGCAGTCGTTAACAGCCACCGCACCGCACTGGGCTTGCGTGGTGGTTTATGGCCCGTTTTCTCGGTGACGTTTCCATCCATAGGAAAGGCTTGCCCCAGCAGTGGGCTCATAAAATTAACTGGCGATAAAAACGTTTGGACTTTATCTGACATGGATAAAATTAAGTCATAGCTTATAACTGTCCCAATGCTGGGCAAAGGCCTCCATCATTGAAATCAAGTCACAACAACAACTGATCCGGGCTATGCATCGAAAAATCCGAAAAACTGTTTGCCCAACCTGTAAATTAAATTAATTAAAACCTTCGAGTATCGGCCACCTTGAAGTTAAGTAACCAAGTAACTGACTCTTTAAAGAGAACGAGAATTGTATGTTATTGAAGCAGCAACTTCTTGTGGCTAACGAGAAGAGAGAGTATTTTTGTTTATATCTATTTTTTTCTCTCTCTTGTGTGTATACCGTCTGCCTTATTTTTTTGTATGATAAAGATGAAGTCTTCTTCTCCTCATTGTTTTTCATCGTCTTCTTCTACCGCACATATTCTCATTTTCGTTAAAGTGATCGGTGACGAAAATTTACTCGTATATGGCAAAATCGCCGTACAAATTCTTACACTCGGCACCGTTCCTTAAATATACTTGCCTAAATATACTGAGATGGCCGCTGTAATCCTGATAGAGATAGCTAGCTATAAAGGATTTGGGCAATATAACTTAGCCCATTATCCTTTTGTATCAGAATTCACGAGTTTATTTATGAAACGAGGGAGCGGTCAACTGGAAAAACAAAGCGATGAGTCGACTATATACAACATAGTATATCTTGATACCAGCCAGCAGCGACTATAGTTACCTAATCAAGGCATATTTTCTTCTTAAATACTTTTACCTACTTGCCTAATATAATATTATCATTACAATACGTTAACAAATGTTTAAAGCTTTCTTTGAGGTACTAGTTAATATTTTTCTAATGGGTGGACAGGAAATTAAAAATGTCTATCTGTCACCCTAATCTTTTTCAATTTAAAAAAAGTTTCATTCGTCCTCCTTTTAGAGACGAGGTGACAGATGGGAAATCCGTAGACTCCGTTAAAATAAATTGTTAATAATAAAAGTAGTAAGTTAATTATGTAAACAGCATATCATCACTAGCTCATATTATGTCCCCACTGCTGGGACGCGAGGCTTCCCTATGGATGGATACTGGTTACGCCAGTTGGTGACTTTTAAAATTGCCGCCCAAAAATATTTTTCGCTATCGTAATGTTTTCCTATTTGATGAAAGTAGTTTGATTGGCGCTTTACTAGCTTCCTTTACCCATCTCCCTCCAATACATACCTTTCTCGCGCACAAGAGCGAGATGCACATTATAGAACGCAACACGCCAACGAGCTCGCTGCGGCTGCAATTGGAAATTAGTGCAACGACAGAGTTTTGAAAAGATGGCCGCTCGCACTTAGAGGAGATCTCCATTTTTGGTCGTCTGATAGCTATTACCGCGTTACGAGTGTTAAAAACTGTGAGGGACCACGCGCTGGTGGTCCAGGCTCGTATTCCAGCCAAGTTCATCCACCGGCCACTAACCTGGTGCCAGTTCAGACTAACCGCTCGTCTGCCACACATGTGGTGCCTACTGCCGCTTGCTGATCAAGATATTTCCTCCTTTTTTCAACATCGAACTATTTACCAATTGCCCTCGTCGCCATCCACCGCAGTTCGAAACCTCGCCTAGTATAACGCCAATAAAAAATACAGTCCACTATAAATTATAGCATCGCCCGCGCCACCAGATACACCACAGAGAGAACGGGCCAGAAACCACCACGCGAGCCCAGTGCTGTGTGGTGGTTGTAAACGACTGCTAGTGCAGTCAGGACCGACGGCTGTACGTGCCTTCCGAAGCACGGAGGAGCTCGCGATAATTGGGTCACCCATCCGACGACCGGCATTTATGAAAGTTGCTTAACTTCAGCAATTGCAGACCGAAAGCGCTAACCACTGCGCTTTTGAGCTCCTTATAATATAGCAAGTTTTATTTATAAGATAAGAAAGATAGCTGATAAACACAATACTTAACTCCGACAATATTAATAAATAACACTGATTGTAAAATAAGAACTCCACGATTCCACTCATAATGACCTATGATGGCAAAGCATCATCCGACGGTGAAGGCATTTTCGTAATCTTTTAAATCAAATACCGATTCAAAGTATTCCTACTTTGGATCGGTATTTGACAAATAGGTACTCTTCAACTGAGTCGCCTGAATCTCTGAACTTTCTTGCAGTTTCAACTTTACACGTCACAGTCTCAATTTTAAACAGGACGTTGTATAAAATTGGACTAGAGGGGCACGCGTGTAGCAATGACGTCACCAACCACATATTCGTGCGTAGCGTGTTCAGGGTTACTGTAGACGCTATCATCTAATTTTCATACGAAGCGAACTTAAGTCAACGTCCGTAGCGTGACCATGCGTCGCAGTGGGACAGCGCCTTAACGCTCTATTTGTCTTGTCTCCGCCCTAGTGTAATACAAACAGGTGGTCGCTCTGACACTAATTGTTTTGGGACGTTTTACTCTATCTGGTATTACTGCGGCTAAATAAATTGTCTGTCAAATCAATAGATATAAGGTCACACATTCGTAAGGTTGAAGACAAGTTCCCTTTGACAAAACTGCTTAGGAATTTTCCGTCACCAATTTCACCTGCTAAGTGAAAATTGGTGACAAAGAGTCTAAAATACTAGGCAATTAATAAATCGTCCATTCGATCACGTTAACGGAAACGATAGTTGTTTATGTTAATTAAGAAAGCCTTTAATAATGATACGTATTTCGTTTGTCTCGAATGTTGATGAAAAAATTACGCTTTTGTTAAAAGAGTGACTGTATTTATTCAATTTTAATTTTATCAGGTTAAAAAATTACTTAATTAACTGGTTATATTAAAATAGGTGAAATTTATTCAGTAATCGTTTTTTAACAAACTGCTTTCAGGGTTGCGTTTAATGTTACATGTTGTAGTCATATTTTAAGGTTTTAGTAAATTTACATGGATAAATTCGTATGTATAATTATTTCATACATTTCATGTTTTATGATTTTATTTTTTAATTATGTAACAGTCCTGTTAATCCATTTTAAAGGCAACACGCTTCTGTTAAACATTGGTTCACGTCGCAATGCCTATCAAAACGCATGTGACCGTTAAAGTTATTTTAAGTAATATTATAATTAATTCTTAAGTCATATTTGTAACGAAATTTTTCGAAGAATAAAGATATATTTTTTTTGTTACCTCAATTTCAAAAAAGATTTCGTTGTATAGTTAAGTGTTAAAATAACATCACTCGTACTGAAATATAAGATTTAAATCTGTTTAAAAAATCTTTAGAAAAAAATAAATTTTAATTTTGTTCTGGACACCTCTACAAATACCACATACACACACACTCACACGCTCAAACACTGCTCGGTGCGTACTACTGTTTTTACTGCTTTTTTTATTTTATTGAATCCTGCCCTTTTAATTAATTTGTTTTTTAAATTGTTTTTGCCGTTTCTAAATGATTGTGTTGTCTGTCTGTTTTGTTTTCTAATTCGCTTAAGCGACATATTAAAAATATAGTTTTACAAAGTAGGCATCTGTAAATTGGCAGTAGGTAAGTATACAATGTAATAGCTTAGTTTAAAAAGTGCTTTTGTAAATAAATAAATAAAAAAAACTTTACCAAATATTTTTAATTTTTGTTAGAAAATTTTTTTTTTTAAACCTTTCGTTTACAGTTTAAGTGTCAAATCACTCGTAAGTAGTAGTAATAAATATATAGTTGATATAAATTATGTTTTTTTTTAACTGTCCTTCTTTCGTAGTAAGTATATATAATAACTGCAGAAACATCTACACTCCAGGTTGTCAAACCTACCATTACGCATATATCTTGCGGTCCACATGTAGCTAAATGTCAGGACAATGCAAGACAAGCCAAAAACATCAAATCGCATACTGCTTACAAGAACAATGGATACTACATTCTCACATTGTCCTACCAACACACAAAATACCTAACATTGAAATAGAACAATCAGATACATTAATAATTCAGATTATAATATGGAAAAAGTGTTGAAAGTTCTTTTCTTTTTTTCTTATCTGACATATCAGGTCAGTTACTACCAATTAAGCTATCTTTGCTCTGTCTGACCCATGCCAATTTATTAACATCTAATACAAAGTAAAAGTATGTCTTACTTTGTAAGCCATAAGAGCCTTTTAAATCAATAGCATCATCATCATCATCAGCTCATTTTATGTCCCCAACTGCTGGGGCACGAGCCTTCCCTATGGATGGATAGGGAGAACGGGCCATAAAAACACCACGCGGGCCCAGTGCGGATTAGGCAATAGCTATGCGTCATCGAAATCTAATTTTAATATTTCAACAGTTTTTCCGAAATTATAATTTGTTCGCAACAACATTTGCGTAAAATGTATATATAAATATTTAATAATTCAGATTGTTCCATCGTCCAGTTTTGATTATTTCAATCAAACAAAGAATATTTCAATAAACAAAATTTCAAATAAAAGTTTTCTAATCTCGCTCAGACGATGAAACAGTCTGTATTTGGAGAACATTGAACACTGGAGAACAATTGGTAAACAACACAACCCCAACTCTTAAGCAGGCATCCATTTGAGACAACGGTAACACTATAATCAACATTTGGTATTCACAATCAATAACTAAACATTGACCTACTACAGCATACTTACTGATAGACTTGGCCCAAATTGGTACACATGCCCCAAAATGTGTGTGAATAATTAAACAGTTAATTTGCCCCACTTTTAAAGGCCAGTTATTACCCAAATATTAGTCTGTTAGTCTTATCGATCGAGTAATGTGGAGCTTTACGAAGCTTCTAGCTTTATTTTTAAATGAAACGTGATAAGGGACTATGAACACGTTCAATATACAAAGGTACTTATATAGGAATAACAGCATATTTAACTATTAACATGTTTTTATTGATATTTTTTAAGATATGTTTTTAGCGCGGATACTTCCTAAATAACTGATTGTAAGTACTACGCAAAACATTGGTAGAACAAATCCATTCACTCCTTTGTAGAAAGCTATGATAATCGCTAGAATTATTACTAGTGAACTAAAAGACGTATCTATATTTACATTAGATGCTTGACTTTTGCTTCTGATGCAGAATTTGTAAGTCTAAAAGTGTTTCTTGTACGGTCTAACCATGTACTCTTTTAGAAGAAAAACATTTTTTATTTCCACCTCATTTTTAAAGATTATTTTTTGAGGGTGCGGTAACACAATTAGCCATTCAGAAAAGCTAATAACGCTTGTGATAAGCTCGGGTTTGTGTTGGTATTGTGGCTACACGGGATTTAAACATTATTCCTCGCATTACTCTGGGGTATTACCCCGTTCGGCAACCGACGATTAAATTTAAAGTGCCCTGTTGAAAGATACACAAACGCATTGGGTTGCGCCATCTTGGTATTTTGCTGGTGACTTTGTTACTGGCAATCATCAACGCTAGCTCATATTATGTCCCCACTGATAGGGCACGAGCCTTCCCTATGGACGGATAGGGAGAACATGCCATGAACCACCACGAGGCCCAGTGTGGATTGGTGGCTGTTAACGACTGCTAACGCAGCCGGGACGAACGGCTTTACGTGCATTTCAAAGCAGGGAGCTCGATAATTAAGTTTCTTAACCTTAGCAATTGAAGACCAGGTGCGTTCACTGCACCATCAAGCTCTTTCTTCGTTACTGGCAAAGTCAACGGCAAAAGACTGAGAAGGCGCAAACCAATGCGTTGGTCTAATCAGGTCCGTGTCACTCTCGACTCCAAATTGTATGAGGTATTCCATCTCGCTTCAGACAGAAACAAATGGCGGAACATTTGAGGAAGCCGATACGACGAATTTCCGTTCAAAACTATGTTTGAAGGGGACTTTCTTGGAATTGTGTGCAACCTGAATTCTATTAATTTTAAGGATGGAATTCATCAAATGATCATATCAGGTGGAAATTGGAGTACTCAGTTTTAAACTTGGTCAAAACTGTCTATTTGCAAATGTTTATCTAAACTGGACCTTTCATTTTAATGTTTTCTGTAAAATTCTCTTTGATGTAAGTAACTATTTTTGAATGGATACTCCTCATAATTCCAGGAGGTCACGACTCAGTATTGAGATACAACTCAAGGAGGAAGTTGAAGCCAAGAAAAACAACATGTGCATAGTCCCTAAGTATTACACAATTTTATTACGCTAGAAAAGTTGGTCCTGACGTTTCTCGAATTCAGTGGAGCGCTTTAGATCTCGTTTCGTATTACGCAACATATTACTCAGCTCCCATTTTCGCTGTGTTACTAACGTCGAGAACTATGAGCACGTTTTTGCTACTACTCCCAATGTTAAATGTATTTTGTTCGACACACAACTTAATGGTATCTCGTCTACTTTCGCGAACCGAACCGAATACCCAAGAGAATAAATTAAATGCTGCCCTACAATTTAACAGAGATTATGATTTGTTCGGAATTGAGACATTCTGTAATTTTGGGCAATTATTATGCCATTATTTTGTATTCAGTTCAAAGATCTTTATCCCCATTAAGACTTTACTTCTCAATATTAAATCTTTTTGTTAATGTCTCAGTATTTCTTTTAGAAAGTAAATATTCTTTAAGTCAAATCAAACATATTGATTTTTATTTCGTTTTGCGACCCACTAGATATTATTCACTTAATTATTCCCCTGTCTCAGTAATAACCGGACTTAATTGAGTCTGAATACTGACAACAACCTAAGAAACATATACGAATTATTCCCAGCAAATTCTAAATTACCGAAAACTAAAACTGTAATAATTTGTTCTAAACAGAATTTCTAAACTTTACATACCCAATTAACAGACCTCTTTTTACACACCCCAATGTTAGTAACAAAATTACTGGCACGTTTATATAGTTGTATCATTAATTGTGAGCCTTAAAAGAGCTCCCAAAAGAGATAATCTACTTTATAAAATAGGGTAACGTTATCATGTAACTTGAGCCGTTATTAATTTCCCCAACTACTAATGAATAATCGCGATCTTTATTTAACTGTTATAACAAAACATTTAAGTAAATTCTGTGAAACCTTCGGGCCAAAAATTAATTTAATTTGAAACTTCGGTAACGTATAAAAAGTTTTTGCTCATGCCCCAAATTCAAATCCGTTTTTGACCCAACGTCAGATCCGTAATTGCCCCAAAATGTGTACTCACGGAAGGATGCGGCGGATGCTCCTGCCCCTTGACATTTTGAAGCTGCTTGTTTTGCGCTGTCGGGGTTCTGTCTCCAGCCGCTGTTGAAGCACCGGCAGCTGCGCCCGCGCTGCTACCCGCTGGGGACTTGGCTTGAGGGGAGCTGGTTGAAGTTGTCCTGGGGCAAAAAACGGGTTTTAGTTAGTGGTGCCCCGTTTTGGGTCAATATTGTTACTGGGTAATAAAGGCCATTTGTACTAATGAGAAAAAACGTGCTTTCGTATTTGGTGATTAGGTTATGGGGACCTGTTTGGAGGTCGTTGTGGGGCAAAAACGGGTTTTTGCCGCTTTTGAGTCTATGTTGTTAGTTATAGGTAATATATGATCTAATGAAAGAAAAGCACCGCAGAAGCCTTTGGAGGGGAAGCACTGACTTAGACTTCCGACTAGATTGAGGACAACGACAAAGAGGACCGCCTATTTGAGCTGACCGCTTAACAAGTGCAGTGTATGACAAAATTGTTCACCTAGTCTTGATTAAAATTTTGGTCACCCATCCTTGTACTCACCACAACAAAGGTAGCTTGACAATTGCGATTGTTTAAAAATAATTGAATGCCGTATAGAGCTAGATAATTCCTTAGATATTTAAGTATGTCTCTGCCTGTAATTTACCTTTATTCTGACGTGTACTCCCACCTACGTTTCTGTATTCAGAATGCGCCACCAAGATATACTTAGCAAAGTTTTGTATTTCTAGTTGGAAACTTTTGAATAGTTCACCACTGTGTGAAGTTTCGTGCGAGATAAAGTGGTTACTTTGAATCTTATGGGTACATAAGTTTAAAACTTTTTCGTCAAACTATACTAGAAGGAGCTCGATGGCGCAGTGGATAACGCGCCCGGTATACGAGTGCTGAGGTTAAGCAACTTTCGCAAAGGCCGGTCATCGGATGGGTGACCAAAAATGTATCACCTCTCACTCCTCCGTGCTTCGGAAGGCACGTAAAGCCGTTGGTCCCGGCTGCATTAGCAGTCGTTAACAACCACCAATCCGCACTGGGCCCGCGTGGTGGTTTATGGCTCGTTCTCCCTATCCATCCACAGGAAAGACTCGTGCCCCAGCAGTGGGGACATAAAATGAGCTGATGATGAAGTTTAAAACTTTTTCGTCAAACTATTTTGTACTAAATAATATTTTGAGAATTCTGAAAAAGTTTTTTAACCAAAAAGGAAAAAGAGGGCTGAGGTTAAGCAAATTTCGCAAAGGCCGGTCAACGGATGGGTGACCAAAATGTTTCATCTCGAGCTCCTCCTTGCTTCGGAAGGCACGTAAAGCCATTGGTCCCGGCTGCATTAGCAGTCGTTAACAACCACCAATCTGGTTTATGGCCTGTTCTCTGTTGCATGTTCATAGGGAAGGCTTGTGCACCAGCAGTGGGGACATAAAAAAGAGCTGATGATGATGATGATGATGACATATTTTACCAAACTGGTATCAGCAAAGTATTCATTTAAATTATAATAGGCTTCTTGTACAAGGACACGTCCATCCGCCCCTATCAGGTAGGCATAACGAAGTTTACACTCAAAGCAGCTATTATCGTAGACCTGTCACAATTGTATCTGAATGAATGAATGAATGAATGAATAAAAGTTCTATATTTCTGTTTCAATTTTCCTTATTGAGTTTACCCCGAGTTCTTCCTGTAATAACAAGTGAAGTGGGATAACATTTTTGAAAAGAAATGAAATGAAAAATATTTATCGGAGAATCTTCCACAACGTAACAAAATGGACATTTTACAATTTATATATTAGGCGGGGGAAAAAGTTTCTTTGCATTTTTTAAGAAAATTCAAATCATTTTTAATATAGTTTATTTACATTTAACTAAAGTATGTAGGTAGGTGCCATTTTGTTCGATAACTTTTTGCCATCTTGTAGGTAGGGACATGATCTCATTGCTATAGAAATTTTGGGGCTTCTGATCAAAATACCGCGACAAGTGGTTTTGGCAGTCCTCTCGTGATGTTAACCTGACACTGCCTAAAGAATTCTGAAGAGACCGAAACAGGTGGAAATCTGAAGATGCAAGGTTGGGACTATACGGCGGATGCATTAACACCTCCCAGCCAAACTCTCTTAATTTTTGCTGAGTGGCTAAAGATGTGTGAGGTCTAGCGTTATCATGATGAAAACCACACCCCTTCTATTGATTAATTCCGGCCGCTTTCTCTCAACTCCTTGCTTTAATCTCATCAGTTGTTCGCAGTAGAGTTCAGAATCGATGGTCCTGCCTGGTGGTAACAGCTCATAATGAATAATGCCCTTCCAATCCCATCACACACACAGCATCACCTTGTTGCGAGTTAACCCGGGTTTCGCCACAGTCTGTGAAGCCTGACCGGCCTTTGACCACGACCTTTTTCGCACGTTCTTGTCGTACGTGATCTACTTTTCATCACCAGTTATCAGCTTCTTCAAAAATGGTTCGGTTTCATTACGTGGTAATAAATAATCACAAATGAGTACACGGTTTATTAGGTTTCATTCAGTGAGCTCGTGAGGTACCCAAATATCGAGCTTTTTTGTGTACCCAGTTTTTTTCAAATGCGCCAAAACTGTTTTGTGGTCGATTCCCAGTTCTTCAGCTACGTCGTAACTACTGATATGCCGATCTTGCTCCACTTTTTCAAAAATGGCATCCATTTTATCCGTAATAGGGCGACCAGAGCGATGTGCATCTTTGACATCAAAATTTCCGGATTGAAAACGCTTAAACCAAATTTGTGCTAGTCTCACAGACACTGCACTAAGTCCATAAACATCGCAAATTATTTCGTGGCTTGCGTTGCATTTTTACCTTTTTTGTAATATGTTCAAAATAATTTTTAACGCAAATTTTGTTGCGAACAAATTACAAAAACACAAATGTTGAAAAAATTTCCACGAGCAGGATTTGAACCTGCACCCTTCTGACATACCGGGTCAGGTGCTCTTCCAATTGAGCTATCGTAAATTGCCTTTTTTGTAGTAAAATTTTAAAATGTATCAAATATTGTTAATTAGATTCACTCATCTTGACAGTAAGAAAAACAAATGAAGCAAACAAAACAATTAGAGGTTAGTGAAACCTGGAGCGTGGATAGGTTGACCTTGTATCATGATAAACCACCAGCTCTTTTTATGTCCCTACTGCTGGGGCACGAGCCTTCCCCATGGATAGATAGGAAGAACGGGCCATAAACCACCACGCAGGCCCAGTGCGGTGCGGTTGTCGTTAACGACTGCCCATGCCGCCGGGATCAACGGCTTTACGTGCCTTTCGAAGCACGGAGGAGCTCGAGATGATAAATTGTTGGTCACCCATCCGATGACCGACTTTTGCGAAAGTTGCTTAACCTCAGCACTCGTAGACCGGGCGCATTAGCTACTGCGCTATCGAACTCCTCATGTTTTTAGTACCTTATTTGAAAGTAAGTCACTTAAAGAAAGTTTGACTTTGAATCTTTAGTTCAAATTTCCATTAAGCCGAAGCTACAGCGCTTAAACAAAATCCGGCAGTCAATATTTTTAAAAAGGTTCCGCATAACTCCTACCTTAACCTAAAACTAATTCTTAACTTCTAATTTACGAGCGGCTTAATTAGAACCTTCCTTGGCTTGAAACACTGTTCTTACTGCCAGAAGTTGTAAACATTTCGTTCCATTTGCATAATACCCAGACGGCTGATTAAAATTGGTGGCAGATTTGTTGCCATCCATAATCATATAAAATTGGTGACAGATGATTTCCATTTGATCAGTAGCCTAGGTGACCGAATAGCAAAGCGCTTACTGGAAAGTCCTGAGTTCAGTTTCTAGGTTGGGGTGGCAAAGTTTGTTCCGTTAATTTCATCATCATCATCATCAGCTCATTTTATGTCCCCACTGCTGGGGCACGAGCCTTCCCTATGGATGGATAAGGAGAACGAGGCATAAACCACCACGCGGGCCCAGTACGGATTGGTGGTTGTTAACGACTGCTAATGCAGCCGGGACCAACGACTTTACGTGCCTTCCGAAGCACGGAGGAGCTCGAGATGATAAACTTTTGGTCACCCATCCAATGACCGGCCTTTGCGAAAGTTGCTTAACCTCAGCACTCGCAGTCCGGGCGCTTAACCACTGCGCCATCGAGCTTCTCCGTTAATTTACATGTCATGATAATGACTAAATACCGGAGGACTTCAGGCTCTTCGCTCTTAAGGACGTTGCCAAACTTATGGCATCTATCTTTACAGAGGAAGAAGAGTGAAAGGATGGGGTTGCACAAAAGATCGTGATGGGTCGAAGTGTTACTGTGAAAGGGAAATTTGAGCAGGCCACACTAAGATAAGATAAGATGGGATAAGATGACTAAATGTCCTGCTATGATAGCAATATTTTTGACGCTGTAAGGGAGAAAAAAGCTGGACACTTGCTGAGTTTCTTGCCGGTTCTTCTCAGTACAAGATCTCCCGCCCAGAGTAGACTTACGAACCGATGGCATAGTGACATTCATAAGAGCTACTTGTAGCCTAAACTGAATAAATGATTTTGAATTTTAAATTTTGAATTTTTTGAATTTTAAATAGGTTTTAAGCTACTATACATACATAATTTCATGATAAATTCCACATTTTAACTACCCTATTTAATAGCAAATAAAGTACTGGTATTTGTATTTCGGCGCTTCCATGTATGGACCGGGCTTGTGATCACGAACCAGCATTTGGCAAATGTAATGATAAAGTCAATACCTACCCATTATGTGTAGTGATCACTTGATTTCAACGATGTAGGCCTTTGTGCAATGAGACAGTATAATATAGACTATTTTTACCATTGAAAATGGTTATCAGATGCAAATCGCCTGAGACGTATTTTTGGCCATAGCTCCGAGGATTTTGGGAGAATCGAGATGAAAATAGTACCAAGAGTTGAGGAATTTATCGAGACACGTGTGAGCTGTTGAATTTTGAAAATCGGTTGGAAACGCTTTTTGGAATTTTGAAAAATGTAAAAAAAATCGGGCTTTTTGGGGGGTGTTTGTATACTAAATTGTAAATATTAAAAAAAACCAACTTAAGAAAAAATTTAAAAAAGGGTCCTAGGGTAGTATTTAGCTAGGGTAGTATTTAGCTATAAATGGCGAAAAAAATTAGAAAATCGGTTAATAATTGTGACCTGTAGGTGGTCCCTTTAGATTTGGTATTGTAAAAAAAGGAGTATTTCCGTATATAAAAAGTGATGTAGCTTCTTTGATTTTTGACCGATCGTCATGGTAATGGTGTTAAACGATGCAGATGCAGGCGAGAAGTGCATTCAAGCTGGAATAGTGTTATTTAAAAAATGCTCTTTTTTTTCGTAAATTGTTGTATTCATTTTCAATGCTCCGATTCTTGCGGGGACTGCGAAATCTGTAAATTTTTTACTTATGTAGCACCAGCCGCACGGCAAATCGGTACAGCTCAGAAAGCATTTAAGTTTTTCGGTTACTCAAACGGGTATATAGAATTATTATTATACCAATTATTATACCACCCGTCTCAAACCTTGGTTCGATTTCTAGCGTAGAGTACATAATACTAGCGATGGGTGATGGGTTATTCAACTTAGATAGATATACAACCATCTATTTAGATGAACAACGATCACTAGTTATCCAACGACAAAAAACTATGTATTTTCCACAACGCTCTAAACTTCTATTAAACGACTAAACGGTAGATAGTTTGTTCACACGTGAGCAAATGAACGAAACTATATTAAGACGTTTGTATAAGTGTGATTATTTATATTTCACTTGCAATATAGACAGTCCTAAGCCTGACAGATAGTTTTAATAACGTTATTTACAAACGGATAACGTTTTCGTTTCGTGATTTCAAAAAACGATAACGACACATACATCGCTACATAATACTACCGTCTTAAAGAAGAATGTTAAGGACGGAGAGTAAGTAACTTACTGCATTCGTTACTACTAAGTAATAGATTCCAAAGCTTTCGGATCGATATGAAAGCGGGACTACCCGATGGTGCCTTTATAGGCTATGACCTCGGCTTAAGTTGCCCTGATCGTATGAAAAGGAAAAGGGATAAGGAAGGAGCGTATGTTGTGTTGACGGAGAATCGAGGAGAATGGAGAGGAAGACATTGGGTCAGCCTTATTTAAAAATGGGAGGAACAGGCGAATATGGAGTCTTTACCGTCCATGTATCAACAGGATTTTTGTCCAGTATTGGTGTAAGGCAGTGTAGGTTCTCCCTATCCATCCATAGGGAAGGCTCGTGCTCCAGTAGTGAGGATATAAAATGGACTGACGATGATGGTAATGATTGGTGTAATGAGGAGTGTGATGGTGCAGTGGTAGGCGGACTCAGTTGCGATTGCTGAAGTTAAGCCATTTTATCAAATGTCAGGGTGGGTGTCCAAAAATGTATCATATTGAGCTCCTCCGTGCTTAAGCCGTTGGTCCCGGCTGCATTAACAGTCGATAACAACCACCGCACCGCACTAGGCCCGCGTGGTGGTTTATAGTCCGTCCATCCAATGGTGTTCTCATCCATAGGGAAGGCTCGTGTCCCATCAGTGGGGACGTCAAAAGAGCTGGTGATGATGATTGGTGTAAAAGTATACTAGTTTACTTACTCAAGCTGCGCTCTGTTGTTATTCATCAAGTCAGCACATGGAACAAAGAAAATTTTGTTTGGGTTAGAAATTTGTCGAGTTTAATGATTAATACATAGGGACTAACAATCGTGTTTCAGTAGCCTAAAGGCCTACGAAGACCGGGACGGCATGACAAAGCATGGCAAGGTATTTTGCCGCCAAGGGATGCGAAACCAATCAACTTTTTTTACTATTTATGAATCCTAGTATTTTTTGTAACTTTTATTATAAATCCAGTATTTTTTGTCTAGACCTTGCAAAAACAAAATTTTTTTACTCATTTGGCTTGCAGCCTGCTTCTCTGCTGAGTTAGAACCTGCTCGACTCAAGACTCGGAGTTTAGTTAGTTCACTGAGTCTTGTAAAATTGAGCCGAGTCCATCGAATTAAGACTAAAAGACTCGAGTTCTTTACAACACTATCTTCGATACTTCACGGCGTGCGCCGGCATCCTTCAGCATGCTTTTGCCTACCGCAGTACGTCACGGCATGCCGCGGCATCCCGCAGCGGGAGCCCGTGGCATCGATGCCGCGGGATCATTTTAAAGCATGGGAATTTATGTCTTATCTATATTTTGATATGTTTGAAAACCCATTGGTAAAAATTTAAATCCTTTGCCGTCCCAATCTGCGATGCTCTTAATTTTGACATTTGGAATTTGCAATTCAAAATTCAGAACCAGGCTACTGAGATAAATATACATATATACATACACTCCCAAAAAGGGGTAGACGGAGCATCAAATTGCAAATTTTGAGTAAACTCGCCGTAAGTGACTGGTTGCTGGCCGATCGCCTGATGTGCGAGTATCTTGGAACCTTGACTTCAGGCTCTTCGCTCTTAAGGACGTTGCCAAACTTATGGCATCTATCTTTACAGAGGAGGAAGAGTAAAAGGATGGGGTTGCACAAAAGATCAGAGAAGAAACAATGGGTCGAACTGGGGGAGGAAAACCTCAGTAGGCCCCATTAAGATAAGATAAGATCTTGGAACCTTTGTCTGTCTTTACAACATGGTCTTTAAAACGAGGTGTGACGTAACTTGAGAGACGGTAAGGTGAGGACGGCTGGTGAGACACTGTTCCACTAGTTGTGGAGCATCTGGACTCCTTCTGCTCAATATCAGGTGGAGCAAAATCATTTAGCTACTATCGATCGAATTAAAAAACCTAACTACTCAAGACTAAAGACGTCCTTCAAAAACTCCTAGTAATCCTTTGGAAAGGCTATTTTCCGGGCCAATGAGCTTGTCAAAACTTAGTTGGACATCACCTAATCTATCAATCTTCCCAGGCTTAAGTTTTCTAAGAAGAAAATTCTTAACGACCTTAATATTGTTGTTAAAAACTGTTCCGTTATCAATGTTAGCGTTGACAAATTTGAAAACAATATTTTTTATAGCTTCAATATAGAAACACTGATCTTGGGATGTCCTCGTAAAGCCTTTTAACTCTTCTCGTTTGTCACAAGGAGACGCTGCTTCAATTCATTCTGGTTCTAAATCACTAGAAAAGGATACATTAAAAAAATCAATTAGAAAAATTACAACAAAAATACAATTAAGTTTATTTATATTTTTCGGTGAAGAAAACTTTTTAACCGCCTCTGGAGTTTAAGGCCACCGTTCTCAGATCCAGAAGTGGGTTCGATTCTCATCGGGGCGCGGGGGTACATGTTTGTGTAATTGGTTTGTTTGTTTGTCCGTCTGGCTAGCTCTCACCTAGGCTAGCTAGCATTGAAATGAAACAACTTTTACGGATCTACTCGCGTTTATTTTGTACATTATTTTAATTCATGTTTATCCTGCCTGACGTTTAGCTAGCATTGTTGTGTTCCGGCAGCTAGAAATAAGATAGCCAGTACCTCAGTAGTTGAGGAATCCGGATGAAGTGTCCCTTCCACCTTCGGCCCTATCATCACTTATCAACAGTAACAGAATAAGTAACATATAAAAAAAACGAACGTCGAAATCTGGGCTTCGGTGTTGAACACTGGTGCTATCCGAATCTTAACAAACTACTTTCAGGGTGTGTATTTATTTCATTTTATTTAACTTTACTTTTGTTTCATGTTTTATAAAATTATCTCTCTTTAATATATATAGCTGACTCTTCCAAACATTGAAAGATGATGGAGGCCTTTGCCCAGCAGTGAGCCTATAGCTGTATAGGCTTCCAAACATTTACTTCAAAACATGTTTGTGGAAAAAATTCAAGACACTATAAAATCGGTTGACGTCCCGACGCGTCCCACATATCAGTACACATTGTATGGCCGGTACGTCCTTCGCATATAGGCTATTGTATGTCTATCATCTCTACCGGGACAGCTTGACGGTGCGACCTACTTATCCTATTGTGGTTGAGCATGGGCTAAGAATATCCTGCATGAAGCTTTTAAATACAATCTCATACACGCGACCTTACGCTCAGGGAGGCTATTATTGAATCCCATCCGGTGATCTCGAATTAAAAGTAACATGAGATACCCTATGAAATATAAGATTTTTTGATATGATGATTATAATAGTTCATCGTCGAACTGATTTCCGGATGGGTAACCAAATATTTATCAAAAACACAAATGTTGAAAAAATTTCCACGAGCAGGATTTGAACCTGCACCCTTCTGACATTCCGGGTCAGGTGCTCTTCCAATTGAGCTATCGTGGTTCTAACCAGCCCGCCGAAATTATTCAACACTATTTACTTTTCACTTTGAAAGCCAAAGGTATTTTAACGCAAATTTGTTTCGCAACAAAATTTGCGTTCAAATTATTTAAATATTTATTATTTCGAGCTCCTCCGTGCTCGGATAGCACGTAATGCCGTTGGTCCCGGCTGCATTAGCAGTCGTTAACAACCACCAACCTGCACTGGCCCGCGTGGTCGTTTATGGCGCGTTCTCCTCATGGTATTTGTTTGATTAGTTGTGGGGTCATGGCAAGCTGGCTAGCAAGGGTGACTGCACTTAAGGGGGTGCATTTGGGTAAAAAATAATAAAAGTCTTAATATTTTCATATTCATATTTTTTAATTGAAAAATAAGACAACAGTGGCCTGCGGAATATCAATACAAACATTTTGATGTCGGATCATAGTTTCATTTGTGCTATATTTACAAAGTTTCTGAAGAAATAAGTTCTTAGATATCATTACTTTTACGTATTGTTTATGCAGTTTCTAGGTATTTGTTTCAAATTCCAAGACAACCAGGTCCTTGTGAAAGAATAAAGCTAACCTACACTAGTCCTTTTAATGTATATGACCTATTCAGCGCCTAGCACCAGTCACTTGAAAACACGTAAATTTTCGAAATTCCGCGCTGCACCTCCTTAATAATTGAACAATTTTTTTTCTCAAATAAGTTACGTTTGAAACTTCATGATCGTTCAAATGTACCATTACCATTAGACCATATCAGCTTAGGAATACCGCCAAACATTAATCAATCGATTAGAATCTAATTGCAGATTTGAATTTGAATTTTTGTAGCAAATCTGAGCCGCTTTTTCTTTGAGTAAATCAAAGGAAATAATATCGAGGAAATTCTTATATTTTTTAATCTTGACATAAATTTTATTTTTTTCGCGATGGAGACGCTGTAAAACCAAGGAGGATAAAAAGTTTAAGATACTCTACGATTGGGCATGTGCTCACTTATTATTATTTTTTTTATACGTTGTACGGCAAATGACTCCATTTCACCTGATGTTAAGTGAATATGGAATCCAGATGCGACAACAACTGGTGCAGCGTGAAAACAACGCAGCATCGGTTACCCTCACTCTGTCGGCCCACGAGGTGCCTCTTCACGCCTCGTTTGAAGGACCCCATATCATAGGAAGGAGGGAAAACGTGTGCTAGCAAACTATTCCATGTTTTGGAGGTGCGACAAAGAAACGAGTCACCAAATTTCTTAGTGCGCGATGGAATATTTGAGACAGTGAAGCGGTGACTCCGGAGAGCAGCACGTGTACTCCTATGGGGGAAGGGCGTAATGAGTGAGTCCATTAATAATTAAGTTCAATCTAGCAACCATCGAGTCAACGTCCAGATCCTTAAATTCAGAAAACCAATCCACCCTGGAAAGTTCAGCTCTTATAGAGTCATAATCACCTTTGAAAAAGTTTCTTCTATTAGAGTTATTATTATAGTTATTGTGATTTGCATCTCAGACCCGATAGAGCAAACTGCAACGACGAATGGTGAATCCGGAACCAATGGATCACTGCAACACTCTACCGTGATAGCTTCATATGTAAGTATTAGATCTAGTATTTTATTACTGTTGTTTAATACGCTATTTGTTTGATTTAAATTATTCATAGCAATAAAGTTCAGCATCGAATAGGCAAGACTGCTGGAACCAGTGACCGAATGAGGGACAACGGCGTTAAAAGACCATTCAATATTGCTGAAATTAAATACATAAAAACCGGCCAAGTGCGAGTCGGACTCGCGCACGAAGGGTTCTGTACTTTATGACGTATAAAAAAAAAACTACTTACTTGATCTCGTTCAATTCAATTTTCGGTGGAAGGTGGTTTTATCATTCTCTTATTTTAGAAGTTACAGGTGGGGGATACACATTTTACCACTTTGGAAGTGTCTCTCGCGTAAATTATTCAGTTTAGAAAAAAATTATATTAGAAACCTAAATATCATTTTTGAAGACCTATCCATAGATACCACAAGAATGGGTTTTATGAAAAAAATATTTTGAGTTTCAGTTTTAAGTATGGTGGGAACCCCCAAAATTTATTGTTTTTTTTCTAATTTTTGTGTGAAAATCTTAATGCGGTTCACAGTTCAGAATACATCTACTTACCAAGTTTCAACAGTATAGTTCTTATAGTTTCGGAAAAAAGTGGCTGTGACATACGGACGGACAGACAGACAGACAGACAGACAGACATGACGAATACATAAGGATTCCGTTTTTTGCCATTTGGCTACGGAACCCTAAATATGAGTTAGTAATAAATGCTGTTCAAATGTTAAGAAGGAGGCCAAAACTTTCCCCCTTACTTTAGCTACCGAGGCATTATACAAAAAACCTTGAACAAATTTTAAACTATCAATATCTCGTAAAACTATCAATATAGTTTTTCAATATGGGGAAGCCATCAATTTCACTGAAGGATTCTGCAAAAAAGCACTTTAAAACTGTTGTATTAAAGTTGATATTGGCAGAGCAAAGTTTTAATATGAAAGTCTATCGGTCCTGAACGAACTGATTGAACGGAAACGTACGGGGCTATATTGTAATAATAAACGCAGTGTATTTAGCATGAGCGCAACGGCTAAAACTTACATAAAATTATAATTTTTGAAGTAATTAATATTGACTTTAATTCATAGTGTACTTTTATTTATTTATTTATTTATTTATTTATGAATACAAAAAATAAGTAAAGGGACAACATAATAAGAATCAGCAAGTGCAAGGACGTTGGTTATTTCAGAATGGCTTGTGTCTAATAAAAAAAATAATTTCGAAATTCCAATAACCTATCACGTGACCTACAGGAGTAGGGCAGCTAGTATCCTTAATCATTTGAATAATAGTGTAAAAATTTGGTGAGCATTTATCCATTTTGGGAAGCAAAAATAATATTTGTACAGTCATTTAATTTACTTGAAACTTAGGCTTAGGGTCTAAAAAATATTTTTGGTGAGCGTTTAAATTATACCCTTTCAGAATATAATGTCTACCAGAAGGCCCGCAAAAGGAAATCCAAATTCAAATTCAAATCATTTATTGACCACATCATAAGATAGAACGTTACGTTTGGCATATCACAGCGGTACATACAATTTTGATGTTCAAAAGATACAAATATTTTTTTATACATAACTCGGCTAATCACTCCACTCCACCTGATGTTAAGTGGAAAAAGAGTCCAGCCGCAAGGACAACTGGTGCAGCGTGAAAACAACGCAGCATCAGTCACCCTCACCCTGCCGGCCCAAAAATTATACTTGTGTTGGAAAAACATTCCATTGGAATGAGGAGCTCGATGGCGCAGTGGTTAACGCGCTCAGTCTGCGAGTGCTGAGGTTAAGCAACTTTCGCAAAGGTCGGTCATGGGATGGGTGACCAAAAATTTATCATCTCGAGCTTCCGTGCTTCGGAAGGCACGTTAAGCCGTTGGTCCCAGCTGCATTAGCAGTCGTTAACAACCACCAATCCGCACTGGGCCCGCGTGGTGGTTCATGGCCCGTTCTCCCTATCCATCCATAGGGAAGGCTCGTGCCCCAGCAGTGGGGACATAAATGAGCTGATGATGATGATGATAAGGTGGAATGGTGCGACAAAGTTTGATACAATATCATCCCGTATGTCTCCACAGCAATATTTATTCTTGCTAGCAAAGGTTTAAGGCTGTCTGTTGAGTGAAGCGATGAATTAGGTAACAACGCTGTCGAAATTAAGGATTTATTGTAACGGTATTAATTATAACTTAATCCGAGTTCTGTTTCTGTTATTATGAAACGTTTACAATTGTCAATAAAGTTTTTAACGGGGATTAACGTAAACTACATACCTACTTAGTATAGTTAGGTATCCTAGATATGGATGCCTTGATTCGTTTTTTAAATAACTTTGTTAGAAATGGAACGAAATAGTTAAATAAAATTAGTTTGCACTTTAGCCGCGCGGTGGCGCTAGCTTACTTCGATCCCTACCTGACAGTTCAAATAACCTTTTCTCGTTTTGTAAAATCTGATTTAAACATTAAAATTATAGTTATTATTAGTTTCTGTTTGTTAAATAACAACAAAGTCCACGCAGATTCCTTCAAACTTATCTCTTTTGGCATAATTGTTTTTAGCAAAATGTAAGGCCTAACTATCATTTAATTTTGGGCATTATGGTATTACTTTGAACTCATTTTATGTCCCCTCTGCTGAGGCACGAGCCTTCCCTATGGATGGATAGGGAGAACGGGCCGTAAACCACCACGCGGGCCCAGTGCGGATTGGTGGTTGTTAACGACTGCTAATGCAGCCGGGACCAGCGACTTTACGTGCCTTCCGAAGCCCGGAGGAGCTCGTGATGATACAATTTTGGTTACCACTCCGATGACCGACCTTTGCGAAAGTTGAAACCTCAGCACTCACAGACTGGGCCATCGAGCTCCTCTAAAACCTTATATAAAGTATATTATTTATTTTTACGTCTAATTTATAATAGATATTTTAGTTTTATATTAGGATTTTACATTGCATACTGATAATTCCATCGATATGTTGTATTTGATAATACCCTGAGAACCAAATACTATATCTATCACTATATTTCTCTAATCATCATCATCATCATAAGCCTATACTAGTCCACTGCTGGGCATTGGCTTCTCCAAGTGCACGCCACCGAGCACGATCCGCGGCTACTCTCATCCAGCTCTTGCCAGCCACCTTGCGGAGATCGTCGCTCCACCTAGTCTGAGGGCGTCCCCACCTAGTCCGATTTCTCTAATATGTACTTACTTGTAATTGAGCGTAGGTGGTCTTACTGGAATACGTCCTCCTAACAAGGACGCTGTAAAATATTAAGATCGGATGTTGCTAAAATAGTTGTCAACATTGATTATAACTTCTTTAGCTTATGAAGTGCTAGCTGACCTGACGGACTTCGTACCGCATTTTTTTTAAATATAGCCTATGTTACTGAACGCTAATGTAGCATTCTAACGGTGAAATATTTTTTATAAATCGGTTCAGTAGTTTTTGAGTTTATTCGTTGCAGACATACATACAAAAATACAAAGCTTTCCTCTGTATAATATTGGTATAGAAGAGTAGATAGTGTAATAATTTCGACGGGTTGGACAGAGCCACGATAGCATAGTTGGTGTGCACCTGACCATGTCATGGAGTGTGGATTCAAATCCAGCTCGTGGAAATTTTTCAACACTTGAAAAAATATTGTTTAATATGGATACTTCGTTTGGTCTGTCCATTACTGTTAGAATAACTCATCATATACATTGAGCGAATGCTTACAGCTTAGGAGCTTACATATAAGTTCCTGAACTGCCAGACAAAGCATACCGCCTTTAGGATTAAGTTTCCATCCCTCATTCTATGAAGCGTAACAATAGGCATTGTCTGACGAATGGCTAAGATGACACGACGGATTGTCACTATCCTTATAACGATTTCAAAGACTTCTTGCCTCGAACTACGGTGTTGTGGAACCAGCTCTCGGCGGCGGTATTTCCGGACCGTTACGACCTCGGAATCTTCAAGAAACGAGCCTGTTCTTTCCTTAAAGGCCGGCAACGCGTCTGCGATTCCTCTGATTTTGCGGGTCCATTTTTTCCATGGGCGGCGGTGATTACTTTCCATCAGGTGACCCGCCTGCTCGTTTGCCTTCTTCTTTTTTAAAAAAAAGAAAAAAAAGAGCTCGATGGCTCAGTCACAAACGCGCTCGGTCTGCGATTGCTTATAAATAAATAAATAATAAATAAAACACATTTATTTCGACCACATTGGATCATACAGGCAATTCATTACAAAACATGATAAAATAAAATCAATAGTAAAGTATAAAAATTCAAATTATATCATAAATAAAATTACAAAATCAAAAGTTTAAAACATAATTAAAATCCTTTCTAAAATCAAATTTAAATAAAATCATTACGAGTCACTATAAAATTAAAATTATAATTAAAATAAATATTATATCCTAATGATGTCACTACATGAACCATAGCAGCATGGTTCGTGTACTGAACTAAACGTTTACTAGCGCCGCCAATGAAAAAAAAAACATATCTAGTAATTAGAGATAGAAAATCAAATTATGCTCAACAAACTATTTGAATGAAGTAATTTAGCATTTTTACGTCACCTAATGAACATCTGACATGTTGTGGTTTAGTTAAATAAGACGTTACAGCTGAAAACGGCCACTTTTAACTATAAAACCGTAACTGTATTTAACTAAGAGATCCTTAGGGGAAGCCCAAGGGTCGTTCTGTGTGCTGCTCGCATCCAGTGGCTTCCCGCGACCTCCACCAGATCGTCGATCCACCTTGTTGGAGGCCTGCCCACACTGCGCTTTTCGGTACGCGGTCGCTACTCGAGGACTGTTCCATCCCAGCGGCCATCAGTCCTACGAGCAATGTGCTCTGCCCAATGCCACTTGAGCTTAGCAACTCTTCGGGCTATGTCAAAAAGAAACAAAAAAAAAGTAGAAACTTATTTTTACTCATTTTTACCTTAAACACTGACTTGACTACAATATCTAAGTGGAGCAAAACATATGGACTTCTAATTAATCCTGCCAAAACGCAGGTAATATGTATTGGCAGTCCTAAAATGACACCCAGAATTGACTGGTCACTTTTACCTAAAATACTTTTTGATGGTTCTGAACTGTATTTGTGTGACCGTGTCAAAAACTTGGGTGTCATACTTGACAAAAATTTTACTTGGAGCTCTCAAATACAGGAACTCAGTAGAAAAATGATTGCCTCTGCGGGGTCTTTGAAAAGACTGCGAAATTTTCTTCCGACGTCCACTAAAATTGTACTTGCATAATCTCTTCTTCTTCCTATATTAGATTATGCCAATGTCAGTTATATCGATGTTACGGAAGAGCAACTCAATAAGCTTGAGCGACTTCAGAATTTTAGTATACGATTCATATTTGGACTTCGCAAATATGATCATGTCTCCGAATTCCGTAAAAACTCAAGTGGTTGCCAATTCGCCTTCGCCGGAATGCTCATGTGCTCTCCCTGCTTTACAGTATTCTTTTTAATCCAACCACTCCCTCCTATCTTAAGAATCGATTCCGATTCCTGTGCGACTCACACCCACGATCATTAAAATCGTCGAATAACAGCGCTCGAGATACCAATCCATTCAACAAAATTCTACGATAAATCTTTTACTGTACTGGCTGCTCGATTGTGGAATGCATTGCCTGTAACAATCAGAAATGCTAAAACGTTAGCAACTTTTAAGAGGCTACTGATGGATCATTACTTGCCCAAAAACCATTGTCACTGTAATATGCTCTTATACTTTACTATGCATCCTTATATGTACCTTTAATTATAACTATTATGTTTGTATCAATAGTATACTAAGTATTTATTATTATTTATTGCTGTTAGATAAACTATAATTATTTATGGTGCACCGACGCGACGACGAGCCCACTTCAAACTCAAATATTTTTTATCCATCCAAAGGTTCTCTGGAAGAGATCACTCTTAGTGATAAGACCGCCTTTTGTACGTGTATTTTATGTAGTTTTTTTGTCAAATGTTTTATTTTTGGTGTAGAATAAAGTTTATTCATCTTATCTTATCGTATTCAAGCAAAAACGTTTTGTGGATCTAACTTGACTAAATATAACCATAAAGAACAACGTTGCCCTAAGGAAATATATTAACACTTTTATCCTACTATATTGTTAGAATTATTACATCATTCTCTTTGCCAGTTAATTTTCGCCTCTATTCATATTGTAATAAAGAACCCCTTTGTCTGCGGATTACATCAGTATTACCAGAGTTATTACGAATACGTTTGACAGCTAATGAAAGGACCTTTTGTTGCGTAGACTTATTTCAGTTTATCTAATACGGGGAATGTTTGACCTTTGACCTTTTCCTTACCTGTAAGGAAGGTAAGTATATTGGATCGAAGTCGCTAGAAGTCGATCCAATATCTCGGAGAATCTTGTAGGGAACGGGAATATGCTTCCGTGATGTCATCCCTTCTAGACACCCTTTAGGGATGTACGATCACTTAGGTTGGCTAAAGAGGACTTCTTGGCGGGAAAGTGAACAGTCATGTCTGCGGTTTCGTTTTATTATCTAAAATTTATGTTATGTCGAATATTAATGTAAAATAATGGTGGATTATTAACCGTTAAGTGTTCGTGAGCGTGCATGAGTGTTGGCAAATGAAACAAAACAGTGCAACGTCACTTTTCACAATCTCCCAAGAAGTTCGCTGAGATCTTAGTTTTGAAGGGGTTGGGGGTACCTATATCATTTCTCACTTTTCATTTCTATAATCATTCATCATCGTCATACAGGAATGAAATATTGTTTATCTTTATATTAATACGTGAAGCAAAAACTTTGTACCCGTTTTTACGAAACTTGCGCGGACGGAGGAGTATGAAATTTCGCACACTTATAGTTTATATAGAGAAGGTTATCCGAATGGTGTGCCCCCCGTAATGGGGGGAGACGTGGAAACCCATAGTTTTTGTGATATTTTTTTTGAGGTTTTTGAGGTGTGAAAATTGCTCAATATTTGACTTAAACGTGTTGTAAAACCCTTCCCCCTTCCGTGACCTACCCTCGCTACGTGTCGATTGAAAGGGGTAACCAACCCCTAATTAAAACCAACCCTTATCAATAAAAAAAATTAACTTAACCTAACCAACAGTAAGGATTTACGTAACTTCAAACACGTGTAAAAAAACCACGCATATTCGCGGGGTGGGGGGATGTCGATTGAAAGGGGTAACCAACCCCTATAAAAACAAACCCTTATCAATTCCTAATTCCTGCCGCCGATTACTAAAGCCAACCCAAGAATACTCCTTTAAAAGTTCCATGTAAGGTTCTATAGAATTGAACTCAGTACCTCCGCGTATCGGGTCGTCTACCCACTAGGCTATAGTGGTCAATAACAAACAAAACCCAGCCAAATTCGATTCGAGTTGTTCAACAAACAGTTGGAACTAAACGAATCGACGCAAACTAATCAGTGGAGCTTAGTTATACCTAGTTAGCGGGTGACTAGTTATCGTTACGTGTCCGAAAGAGGCTTATGAGTTGGAAAAGTACATATATAGTACATATATAAGTCCTATTTTAAAACAATGTGTTGCTCTGCTAACAAAGAAACGACATTAAAGTTTTATTTTTCACTATGTCAGTTCCTTAACGCTTTTTAAGTTCAATTTACAACAAAACAAATATAATGTCAAAAACACAAATGTTGAAAAAATTTCCACCGGCAAAATTACCGCCCCATATCCCTGGCCACTATATTTTCAAAGATGTTAGAAAGACTTATTAACCCTAATTTTGATTTTTATGCCATATGATGTATGACAATCGAAATTATGACAATAAACAGTGGGTATGCGTTTTAAACTGTCACCATGACGATATGATAATTATGTCAATTTAATTATTGTTTTGAGATTTTGGAGGATCCAATTTAAAGTTTAATAAAGATATTTTTTTTAACATTTCATTTTATTTAGATTTTCGTGGCGTTTGGATTGGATCAAGTCTCACTCTCGTGACTTCCGGGTCAATACATACCGCGCTTGAGCACACAGACCCTCGCACGGAATCTCGGACCATCTCGAACCAGTCCGAGCGCAGCTGTTGTGAGATGTCGTTTCCGTGAGGGTTGTCTATATTGCTCTAGCGCGTTTGAATGAAGCTTAATATCTGCAGTCTCTAATATGTTATATATAATACTAGCTGACCCGGCGGACTACGTACCGCTTTGACAGTTTCCATCATTGAGTTAAATATACATCAATGGTTTCCATGACAACAAAAAAAACAAATCATTTTATATTGGAAAGTTAAATTGTCGTTTTTAGTATTTTATTTAATATTCTTTTTTGAATATAGCCTATGTTACTCAGCGCTAATGTAGCATTCTAATGATGAAAGAATTTTTTAAATCGGTCCAGTAGTTTTTGAGTTTATTCGTTGCAAACATACATACATACAAAAATACAAAGGTTTCCTCTTTATAATATTAGTATAGATAGGACGATATCTCGTCAACTTGTCGACGTAGACTGTCTTGCCGGTACAAAGAGGGATAGATATATGATTTCTCTGTGCAAGGAAAGGGACAACCATAGCGCACGCGCGCCTAAATTAAATAACGTAAGCGACAAATTGGAAATTGTTTATTTACTCAGAAACTAAATGAAAAAGAAAAATTTAAGAATGATTACAATAGTTTGTTGACTTTCTAATATAATTTATATGGGTTTTAAATATTCGTGCTTCTTTCTGCCTATAGAACAGAAAAAAGGAAATGAGAAGAGTCATCTTCGGATTTATTTTCTATCGAGAAACTTGTTTCCATTCATGATTTGGCTTTTGTAAAATACTTTTTTTTATATTGACACGTCATAGTGACCACATCCTGCCTGATGGTAAGCAGCCGATGCAGTTCAATATAATGAGAGCCCTCTTCACCGTGGAACAAGCACGGTAACAAGCGCACCCATTCATGACGGCCTGCATAAATGCCGTTTCACACCCCGCTTAAAAGAACCGGGACTATAGGAGCTGGGAAACACATGCGCCGGCAAAGAATTCCAAAGTCGAAAAACTTGTTAAAAATTCTGAATGTTCCCGAGTTATCGCCTTTATCCACCATTATCTGTGGCGCTACGTCAATTTGCGCGCGTAATATCTTTGGTAGAGCGCGCGTCCATGGTATGCGGTGGCCATTTTTCATAAAGGAAGCCGTATATGCTCGTTTACCGAACATAGTAACATAAAAAAGGACTAACTTTCCCCATACGTTCGATAACCAATCTACTAATGCTTACGACGATGGTATTTTTGTCACTCAAAATGATTAAATTTGGTGTTAGACACACCGCACCTTGCCTTAATGTATTCCGTTCCACGTGGTAGTCCCGTGTGGTGTGTTAACCTCTTTGCTTAATTAAATACGTGCAATGTTGTCATTAAAAAAATAAAATTTAATGGCATGCGATCTTTTTGCACAAGTTTGAGATGATTAAATAAGTTTATTATTGTTTATTATTATTACTACTAATAATGGCTACGCACTAAAAAAACACGCTCACATAATCATAGTACAATAATCATGTACTATGATATTATCATAAAATTCTTTCATATGTTGTTATATTATAAAAAAATTAAACCTTATTTTTATTATTTTTTAATTTTGCGTCAATCTACTAGAAAAATTCAACGAGTTTTCTGGGGCCTCAGTAGCTCAGCAGTCAGAGTATTGCACCGGTTATCCAAAGGTCGTGGGTTCAATTCCCACTCGAGCTTTCCGAGGCTGGTTGAATTTTTATAGTAAAATTTTAACTTGTAATGAAGCCTTATTCGTTCGTTAATATTATTAGGTCTCGGTGGCCATGTGGTCATCATCATCATTATCTCAGCCAAAAGACGTCCACTGCTGGACAAAGGCCTCCCCCAAGGATCTCCACAACGACCGGTTTTGTGCTGCTCGCATCCAGCGGCTTCCCGCGACCTTGTTGGAGGCCTGCCCACACTGCGCTTTCCGGTACGCGGTCGCCACTCGAGGACTGTTCCGCCATCAGTCCTGTGAGCAATGTGCCCTGCCCACTGCCACTTGAGCTTAGCAACTTTTCGGGCTATGTCAGTTACCTTTGTTCTTCTGCGGATCTCCTCATTTCTGATTCGATCTCGCAGAGAAACTCCGAGCATAGTCCTCTCCATTGCTCTTTGAGTGACCTTGAGCCTTCTGATAAGGCCCATAGTGAGCGACCACGTCTCAGTCCCGTATGTTATTTGTTCGCCTTATTTTAATATCAGAATACGAATAAAGTGTTCGTTTTCGTGCCGATTTAGTTGGCGCGGCTGCGCACGCTGGTTACCCCGCCCGATCCTCTAAATGACACTACACATTTCACAGAATACACTTAACATGCACACTAGTTAAGGTCTAAGACACCGTACTCGTAGAACAAGGGTACGAAGAACCGGTTCACACGCGCTTTATACCAGGTACAGACATGTACCTGGGCGCTTCTGTTCTTCTCCACGGCCCGGTCTACCCGAGCCAAAGTCCGAGCCTTTAAAGGCGCCCTCGGGTGGTTCCGCTCCCCGATCCGATCCGAACCCTTCGGAGAATCTAGTAGGGCACGGGGACGCGCACTAGTGCGCGATGCCGTTCCCTCTAGAAAACCTTCGCAGGTGATTCGTTCCACACGGCTTGAGGAACCCTTTAAGTTTCTCGCCGCCCCCAAACAAGCCCGGTGAAGCTGGAAATGCCATCTGAGGCAATCAGCAATCTCTCTCCAAAAAAAAAGGCTGCGCACGCGGCGGCTATTAGGTTTGGTTCGCACGCAAACGGCAAAATATGCACCCACTGCCCAAGCTTTAGTTAGATCTATTAAGGCGAAGGGTAAGGTACACTAGCGCCACCAATTGATAATTTGACAATTACTAACGGACCGGATCTTTTTTTAAACTTTGCGTAACGTCCGACAACAGGAAAGCATCCATAGTATTTATTTAATGATTGTGCACTACTTTTTGTTGCGTGGTTTATTCACAAAACGGGCTATCGCATTTATTCACAAACAATGGCTACTTTTGGTGTTAACGAATGAATACAAAAAGAAACTTAAAAGTAGTGCACAATTATTAAATAATAGATGTTTGCCTAGTGTCAGAAGGTCCGCAATGTTTGAAAAAAAATCCAGTTTAGCAGTTATCAAATTAAATCCATTAGCGGCGCTAGTGTGCCTTACCTTTCGCCTTAAATGCTTTGATCGCTCAGCAACCAGCCCCCCAACCGCGTAACACTCTCGCTTTCGATCGCTTTGAAGGCGAGGCCCTCGCCTCGCTTTCTATTAAAATATCAAAATATAATATCGAATAATATCGAAGGCTATAGCCTATAGCTTTCGATATTGCTTTCATATTGCTTTCGAAATGACAAGATGACGCCTCCTCCTCGCCTCGCCTTCAAAGCGATCGAAAGCGAGAGAGTTAGGCGGTCGACCCCCAGATGTTGATGTTTTTTGTGTACCTATTCATATATTTATAAATAGTGTTATACGTTTTTTAGAAATTAAGTTGTTATCTGTCTACACAGAATGTAATTGGTCTACTGCACGCTTTGGTGTAACTGTGAGTATAAAGGGCAATACAAATTTCAATAAATAAATAAACTCTGCATACAAGACCTAGATGGAATACACTTTGAATCTTTTCAATTTTACCACACCTTTTCGATACACGTTGTATACCTAAATGTAATACTATATAAGGTCACTTTTTATCAACTGCAAATATTTTACAAAAACACAAATGTTGAAATGGTTAGGACCACGATAGCTCAATTGGAAGAGCACCTGACCCGGAATGTCAGAAGGGTGCAGGTTCAAATCCTGCTCGTGGAAATTTTTTCAACATTTGTTTTTTTTTGTAATTTTTTCGCAACAAAATTTGCGTTAAAAATTATTTGAACATTTTGCAAATATTTTGACAAAACATCTAATTATATCAGAGAAATAAGGCCTTAGCATTAAAACAATTTTGGCTAGTTTTTTTTTTATTCTTTTGACTTAACCTGACAAAAAATTGTAATATTTTTAAGATCGGCCTCTCTGTCGGCTCCTTTGAATGAAACTAGGGGCACGTGTAAGCGGCGAAGGCATTGCGGCCTCTCTCTTTCGGCTCCTTTGAATTGAAACTACCGAAAGTGCTTTATTTTTCTTTTTAATCGAAATGCCTTTTGGCGATTTTCTTAAAAATTTAAGGTTTTTTCATAAAAATAGTTTAAGTATATATGTTGTTGAATTTATTCTCAAAATATTTGCAGTTAATGAAATGTATACCTGTCCTTATATACATAATATTGTATACCGGTCTGTGCTCAAAACTTTCGTCTCCAATTTACCTAGTTTCCTGCGGTGATTGCTAACACTTTATCTCTGTCAAATAATGTTTCCTCGCCAAATTTAAAGCGGACGCGTTTCAGGTAAGTAATACTATTCCAAGGGTAAACTCATCACATAACTTAAATCGAATTTTCACTTTTTACATCGTCATGCGATTTAAAATCTTAAATTTAGATATCGTACTGGCTGTTTGGTGATACTTATATCTGTTGTTTAATCCCGAATATGGCAGATAGGGTATTTTCCGGGATTCTAGGCCCATGCATAAAATCCCGGAAATTAAAATACCTGGAAAGTACTGTAACACCCCACTGGGTCGTTACTTAAGGTACCGGGGGTTTATTCAATAAAAAGGCTTCCAAAGCTCAAGATATTATATTACTTTCAATATTAACAACATTAACAATCAATCGACGTCGCGGCCCGTCACCGAGTCCGCGATGTTCTTCTTTTTTCTTCCATCTCTTTTTATTCTACACCGTTTGAATTCAGGCAACGGCGGCTGCCAGCATGTATGCCCGAGCAAGGATACTCGGTTACTACAGTACCAATGGCCGAGATATTTTAGTTGTTTGTTCTTAGTAAAATTGCAAGACGACAAGATTAAACCAGCTGATACATTGTCCTTGACAACACTCAACAATTTGACGTGAAACCTATATAATAAAATTTAATTAATTAATTTCTCGAGAGGAGGAGCTCGATGGCGCAGTGGTTAACGCGCCCGGTCTGCGAGTGGTTAAGTAACTTTCGCAAAGGCCGGTCATCGGATGGGTGACCAAAAATGTATTATCTCGAGCTCCTCCGTGCTTCGGAAGGCACGTAAAGCCGTTGGTCCCGGCTGCATTAGCAGTCGATAACAACCACCAATCCGCAATGGGCCCGCGTGGTGGTTCACGGCCCGTTCTCCCTATCCACCCATAGGGAAGGCTCGTGCCCCAGCAGTGGGAACTTAAAATGAGCTGAAGATGATGAAGAATTAATTTAATTTAATTTGATTATAATATAATTTCATTTAAAAAATTGGTTGTCTGTAAAGTCGGTTTACTGACGATAGTTGAAAGTGACAACGTCTTAAGAAGGTGTCGGGAGGTGTTGGGGGTGTCGGGGGGTGTTGGGGGTACGTACCGCAGTGGCGATGCCGGCCACGGGCTTGCACAGCAGCCTGCAGCAGCCCGTCGAACAGGTAGGCGGGAGGAGTTGGGGGTGTCGGGAGGTCTTGGGGGTGTCGGGGGGTGTTGGGGGGTGTTGGGGGTATGTACCGCGGTGGCGATGCCGGCTACGGGCTTGCACAGCAGCCTGCAGCAGCCCGTCGAACAGGTAGGCGGGAGGAGTTGGGGGTGTCGGGAGGTGTTGGGGGTGTCGGGGGGTGTTGGGGGTACGTACCGCGGTGGCGATGCCGGCCACGGGCTTGCACAGCAGCACGGCTAAATTTCTACTCAGCCGATTGTGCTTCTTTCTCGCTCGTTCCGCGCTCTCGCTTGCACTTCAAGCCTTACATGGAACGCCTCAGAGCGAGGTAACGCCGAACTTTTTCGTGCGTGCAGCCGGCTCTATCGAATTATAAGACGTCACGTCAAAAAACTTGGTTGCATACATGACTATGTTTTGGGATTATACACCTAGCATCCTGTATAAGCGATATTTTGCACTGTCATTTGCTTAAATTTGACTGTAAATGCCGTTTTAAGTAGATATAATCTTGCACTTGATGGCAAGTAACGATTAAGCCGAAGGTACAAGCGCCCTTCACCCGGAATCCTGAACAAAAGAACGCTACGGAAACCAGGGTTGTACTTTTTATTTACTATATATATATTATTAATACGTGAAGCAAAAACTTTGTACCCCTTTTTACGACAATTGCGCGGACGGAGGAGATAATAACAAACATTACACACACTACCATGTATTTGATACACACGCATATACATATACTCTTTTCAAAAATTTCAAAAATGGAAGAGGAGCGGCCGAAATCTGTCAATGCCAATCCAAACTCACATTCTATCTTTTTTGACGTGATAACGTCTTATAAATTGATAGACCCGGCTGCATGCACGAAAAAGTTCCGCGTTACCTCGCTCGCTAATTATCGCTCGCTAATGCCGCGGCATTAGCGAGCGATATGACGCGGCATTAGCGAGCGATAATTAGCGAGCGATATCTATGATATAGATATGGTTTTCGGGGGTGCCGATTTCGAATACAACATTTATTTCGAGATCCAAGATGGCGGACGCAACTTTTTTATGTAAAATCAATATGGGTATCATTTCCATGGTTTTCGGGGGTGCCGATTTCGAATACAACATTTATTTCGAGATCCAAGATGGCGGACGCAACTTTTTTATGTAAAATCAATATGGGTATCATTTCCATGGTTTTCGGGGGTGCCGATTTCGAATACAACATTTATTTCGAGATCCAAGATGGCGGACGCAACTTTTTTATGTAAAATCAATATGGGTATCATTTCCATGGTTTTCAGGGGTGCTGATTTCGAATACAACATTTATTTCGAGATCCAAGATGGCGGACGCAACTTCTTTATGTAAAATCAATATGGGTATCATTTCCATGGTTTTCGGGGGTGCCGATTTCGAATACAACATTTATTTCGAAATCCAAGATGGCGGACGCAACTTTTTTATGTAAAATCAATATGGGTATCATTTCCATGGTTTTCGGGGGTGCCGATTTCGAATACAACATTTATTTCGAGATCCAAGATGGCGGACGCAACTTCTTTATGTAAAATAAATATGGGTATCATTTCCATAGTTTTCGGGGGTGCCGATTTTGAATACAACATCTATTTCGAGATCCAAGATGGCGGACGTGACTTTTTTATGTAAAATTAATATGGGTATCATTTCCATGGTTTTTGGGGGTGCCGATTTCGAATACAACATATATTTTGTTGTATTTTTATTTTTTAAATTTAAAATGATTTTCTAAATGAAGAATTTTATGAAAAATTTTTTTAAATTGTTTCGTTGTCACGTTCAACTATCGTCAGTAAACCGACTTTACAGACAACCAATTTTTTTTAATTTTTCTTTGCTTAGGATACAATCCGTGCAGCCTTAATAAAATTACGGTCGAATTTCGACCACTGGGCGACCACTAGTTAACAATTAATATATCTATTAATATTAATTGTCAACGTCTCTGGAAAGTTTCAATAAAATTGGCTAGAAAGAATTAGTTCTTTGGTAAAATTGCTCTTGTTTCTACGCGAATAGAAAACAATTTTTTTATTTCAAAAACGGGTAAACACTTCATCTTACCTGATGTTAAATGATGCTATGCCGAAAGAGAAGGCGCACTACACCCAGAATCCTCAACTACTGAGGCACTGGCTATCTTAACTCTAGCTGTCGCAACACAACAATGCTACAAACATTGATGTTATGGCGACATATTTAGATAAGATGGTGGTGGCTAGCCAGGCGGACAAACAAGCCCTACCACCAACCAAACCGAGTACACAAATATGGTACACGTTTGTGTACTCAGTTTGCATGTTTGCCCCATACAGCGCTGTGCATCGAGCCCGGGGCTTCTGGATCTGAGACCAGTGGTCTTAACAATTAGATCACAGAAGAGGCGGTTACATCGTTACCGGACTTTAGTGGAGAGTCAGCGAGAAACTAGCCAGCGAACTGACTTAAGGCGAAGGGTAAGGCACACTAGCGCCGCTAATGGATTTAATTTGATAACTGCTAAAATGGTTTTTTTTTCAAAAATTGCGGACCTTCTGACACTAGGCAAACATCTATTATTTAATAATTGTGCACTACTTTTAGGTTTGTTTTTGTATTCATTCGCTAACACCAACAGTAGCCATTGTTTGTGAATAAATGAGATAGCCCGTTTTGTGAATAAACCACGCAACAAAAAGTAGTGCACAATTATCAAATAAATACTATGGATGCTTTTCTGTTGTCGGACGGTACGCAATGTTTAAAAAACGATCCGGTCCGTTAGTAATTGTCAAATTATCAATTGATGACGCTAGTGTGCCTTACCCTTCGCCTTAAGACAAGACCAACCAAACCGAGCACACAAAAATGTACCCCTCCGCTAAACTGATTAAGTGATGACTTCTAACACTGCATTAAAGTGATATCAATTTGTCCTAGAATGAAGTGATATATGATACCCATCACCGTAGCTAAAGTGATTTCTACTAATACCGCTAAAGTGAAGTGATAATACCTATCCACTCTAGCTAAAGTGCTTTCCACTAATAACCTTAGCATGAAGTGATAATACCAAACCGCCGTAACTAAAGCTAAATTGTCTAAGACGGGTCTGATCTTAACCACTAGACCGTATAGGCGGTTAGAATTTTCAAATTCTATCCCATCTAAAAGTGAATGTTAGATGAATTGCAAAACCTCCACATTTCATACGTTTCATACGTATTACAGACGATAATGGTATAGCCTTGTTCGCCAGACGTTTCCACTGACAAGGGTAAAATTTGATACTCATGTTTGCTAGCTTCACTCCTACCCCGTAACTATGCAACATTCATGATACACTTGCCGCGTATAAACTACAGAGTTTACAAGAGTATTGAATCGTGTGATTTGTTTTTGTTATGTGATGATTTGGTGTGATTTGTAAGTAAGTATGTGAGGAACTCGATGGCGATTCGACCGGTCATCGAATGGGTGACAAAAGATTTAACATCTTTGCTCTTCCTTGCTTCGGAATGCACGTAAAGCTGTTGGTCCCGGCTGCATTAGCAGTCGTTAATAACCACCGCACCGCACTGGGCCCGCGTGGTGGTTTATGGCCCGTTCTCCCTATCCTATATATAGGGAAGTCTCGTGTCCCAGCAGTGGGGACGTATATGAGCTGATGAAGTAAGTACCTTATTGCGTAAAGAAAATTGTAACAGTATATGCAGGTCTTATCTGCATAGATAAAAATGAATCGCTTAATATGTTGCTAATCGCAAAACTCGAGAACAGCTGAACCGATTTGGCTGATTTCTTTTTTGTTGTGTTTGATGAAGCAGACTTCATATTTTTATTTTATTTTATTTTATTCGGCAAATCATCAGCTTTATATTAATGAAATAGAACTTACAATAGAACTAAAAGCTACTAAAAGATTCGCACTGATAAAGGTAGTGTAAAACAGAAAATTAACAACAAACAGCTTATTGCTTTTTAGAGTAGCTAACCATAATTACTGATTAATGCACACACAAAAATAAAAAAAATAAAAAACTATAACTAATAACTAACACTAAATTACTATAATAAAAATAAATCAAGGCACTTCGAAGAAACGATCACCGAGAGATTTCCTCACTGATTGGACACTCGCATTAAAAATATCTAAATCTATAGATTGGGCAACAGTGTTCCTCAGAAGAAAGGTTCTTATGGAAAGAAAAAACGTGAAAATACGAGGAAAATAGTACAAACAATAATTTTCTTTTCCCATACAAACCACTCTGTCCCCAGTTGTCAAACATTTGACGTCAATCAAAACAAAACAAAGGGACTGCGACAGGCCAATAACTTTTGACCTAAGCTTTTGACAGAACGAAATCTGTCGGAAGCTATTAAGGCGAAGGGTAAGGCACACTAGCGCCACCAATTGAAAATTTGACAATTACTAACAGACCGGTTCTTTTTTTAAACATTGCGTACCGTCCGACAACAGGAAAGCATCCTTTATTTATTTAATAATTGTGCACTACTTTTTGTTGCGTGGTTTATTCACAAAACGGGCTATCGCATTTATTCACAAACAATGGTCACTGTTGGTGTTAGCGAATTAATATAAAAACAAACCTAAAAGTAGTGCACAATTATTAAATAATAGATGTTTGCCTAGTGTCAGAAGGTCCGCAATTTTTGAAAAAAAACCAGTTTAGCAGTTATCAAATTAAATCTATTAGCGGCGCTAGTGTGGCTTACCCTTCGCCTTAACATAAAAAAACCAATGTAGGTAACTTTGTTTTAGAGAAATAGGACAGAACAATGTCTGCCGGGACAGCTAGTTGCTAATAAATATCACTTGCACATGATTTACTAGCTCATTTTTATGTGCCCACTGCTGGGACACGAGCCTTCCCTATAGATGGAAACCGTACCGCCCTGGGCCCACGTGGTGGTTTACGGCCGTTCTCCCTGTAGTGTTACTTTGGGGTCCACGCGGGCCCAGTGCGGTGCGGTGGTTGTTATCGACTGCTGATGCAGCCAGGTCCGACAATGGCTTTACTGCCTTCCGTAGCGCGGAAAAATGTTGATGACAAAATGACATTTAAAAAATTACACCGCAAAATGGCGCTGCCTTTAGTGACCCCCCAATTTGTATAATTAGTTTAACGTCCACTCCGCTGGTTATTCAGATTAATTTATTATGGACTTTGTACCGATGAAGGATTATTAATCTAGTGCTCATCTCGATAGGGTGTAAATTGGATTGGATTATCTTCATTAATTTCAGATGTATCGCTTTCATTTGGCGCCTTGTTATCCAGATAATGAAAGCTTAAAGTTAAATTAGTAACAAATCCCACCCATAAGGCAGCCATACACGGGCAGCTTAAAGCAGCCAAGATCGACTACTTCAAACTGCGACTGCATATTGAACGACCCAACTGCTTAAGCGACTGGCTTATTACCGAAAAATGAGCTTTACAGTAGTCGCATATGATGTGTAACGTTTGACATCTCTCCTTTTGAAATCAATATTACAATAGAAAATAGTTGTTTTTTTTTTGTTGATGGCTTTTTTTTTTTTTTTTTTTTTTTTGCCTTATGAGAAACATACAGCACGTAATAGTTCAAATTACAGTACACAAAATATAATACAAAGGCCAATTAAGTTTCTACCAAAAATTTTACATAAGTACTGAGTTTACACAACTGTTAAGAAAAAAAAAAATTCACTACACTACCATACAATATTAAAAAACTTTGACAAAAAAAAAATTATATGTTAAATATGCAGTTACCCAAATCAACAAAAAAACAATAATAATGACAAAAGAAATTAACAAAAAATATTTTCATTACGTATTAAAAACTTTACACTTTATTGAGTTTTTATAACTCAACAATGACATATTAAAAATATCCAAATCTACATAGTTTTTTTTTTCTTTTCTTTGTGCGATTAGCACATTTAGCCAGTGTCAAAGTAATTTTTTGAACAAGTAATACATAAATAAATAATATTTCTTTTCTGTATGATGATGATGAATGATAAATAGAAATGAGAAATGAGAAATGATATACCCCCAACCCCTCGAGTATCTCAGTAAAGATGTGGGGCTTTACTAAGTCCTCGGGCGGACTTCTTGAGAGAATTTGAAAAGAGCCGTTGCACTATTTTGTTTCATTTGCCAACACTCATGCACACTCACGAACAGTTAACGGTTAATAATCCACCATTATTTCACATTAATATTCGACATAACACAAATTTTAGAAAATAAAACAAAACCGCACTTTCACTTTTACTTTCCCGCCAAGAAGTCAGAAAATAGATAAGAGAATTAACAATAACGTATATTTTTTCACAAATCATAAAGAGAATGCAGTAAATACTCATTAGAAGACATTTGACATATCAAAATGATGACACATTATGATATTAAAATAATAATATGTCTTGTTTTTACAATCGATTTTAAATTCGCGCTTCCGACTTCGTATATATGTTTTTCAAATCTTATAGAGAACGCAGGAAATAAATACTCATTAGAAGACACGTCACACTGACACATCCTATGTGCCGCGCAATTTATTTATGAGTAAAGAACATGTGAACAGTTTCGAGAAAATAGATCGTAATGTCAGCGTCTCAAACATCATAATCACAAACTTGTACTTAATGCGTTCATAAATTGTGCGGCAGTGTGTGTGTGTGTGTGTGATCACATTTCTACGAAATCACTCCCACAAATATTATTACCTAACAGACATTAGATCACTGGTGGCTGTTACGGATCACACTGTTACGTACTTCCGTCCCTTTTCTACGAAATCACTCCTACAAATTGTATATATAGAAGGTGAGCGGAAAGATGTTACACATAAAAAAAGCAACCAGTAGCTAATTGCGGCTACTAGTTGCGGTTGCTACAATTGGTCGGTTTATTTGAGAGCGCCGTCATGCACTTTTAGTTCGTCAATCGCTCGCTTGTAGCGCTATCGCAGCGTTCTACGTTCCGTAATACGAAATATGGGTTTTATGAAATTATACGTACACATACATACGTAATATGAAATTATCGCTACCAATAGACGTTAAAGCTAAAAACGGCCACTTTTAACTATAACGTCGTATTTAACTAAACCATAACATGTCAGATGTTCATTAGGTGACGTAAAAATGCTAAATTACTTCATTCAAATAGTTTGTTGAGCATAATTTGATTTCTATCTCTAATTACTAGATATGTTTTTTTTTCATTGGCGGCGCTAGTGTGCGGTGTAAACACTTTTATATATGGGTAATAAGCCTGCCGTGTTGGTGTTTAAGAAGACACTTTAGATAATCACAATACAATAAGGTTGATAGCTGTAGTAAACTGGTAATAGATGAACAAGCTTTTTTAACGCTAATGTCATTCGTGACGTTTCGGTATGGCGTCTTATGAAAGCCTTTTTTTTTGTTAGTTTGCTGATTGCCTCCGACTGCTAAAAGGTTCCACAAACCGTGTGAAACGAATCACCTTGAGGTTTTCTAGAACTGCATCACACACTACTGCAAGTCCCCGTGCCCTACTAGATTATCTGAGGGGTTCGGATCGGATTGGGGGATGTAATACATCTATTTCCTTTTATGGTCTGGTATTCAATGTGTGTGCATCTGTTCTGCTCGGTGAAAACTAAAACCACTGAAATCTCAGTTGTCTCTGCTTCCTTTGAGTTCAAAACCCTTCAAGCGGTTCCATGTATGTTTGTAAATTTATAGAAGACTGTAGCTATACAGTCGCAGCTTGAAGCAGTCGCATCCTGACTGCTAAAAGCTGCCAGTGTATGCCGTATGTATGTGTATGCTGCCCTTACGTGTACTTTTTCCTTCTTGCTTATTTTCTCTTACTTTACGTCCATTCAAAGCACGGAGGAGCTAAGACGAAAAGTTTTTGGTCATCCGATGACAGTCCTTTGCCAAAGTTGCTTAACTTCAGCAATCGCATACCGGGCGCGTTGACCATTGGGCATCTTGTAACTATGCATATATGTAGTAAACGCATGGAGTATGCCACGTATGAATGAATGAAACCATTCCACCGGTAACCTTCCATCTCGCTCTTTCTAATACTAATAGACAGGGAGCGACTACATCCATTATTCCTTCGACCGTCCGCTGTCTACCGGCCTTTTGTTTCGCAAAACGTCGGCTGCCTTTATGCTAGCGAGGTCTGTATTCACTAACTGTTGTTTAAGTTGAGTTATACTGCTGGAGAAAAGCCTCCATTATTAAAATCAAGCCATCGCTACAATTTATGGGTTTGGTGATCGTGAACACGGGATTTGTATCGAAAAATATGAAACATTCCTTTGCCTGACCTAGGAATTGAAAGCAAGACTTTCAGATAGTTGTCAGAGAAATTAGATGTTTAAAATGGTTACCTGGTTGATATTCCACTTTTGTGCACCAAGCGTTTTGCTTCTACATTTGTAATGCGTACAGCCAAGGAGTGCAATTTCCTACCGACGTTTGTGTCCCCGAGTGCATATAACCCCAAGGTTTTTGAAGCCCGAGTGAATAGGCTGTATCTGGGCAAGCTCGTTCCATCGTCGGCCTCTTCTTAGCCCTAGAGATTCGAACGAGGCCAAGAGTCTTTTTTTAATTTCACAGCTCTTGATCCTGTGCTCGCCTGATGGTGAGCGTAGATGAGGTCTACGATGGAGCGAGCGAGAAGATGCCTATTAACTTTCGCCTTGAAGGCATTCAGGTTATAAGTTTTTGGGAACAGACAGAACAGGCGGTGGCAACATTGACAGAACAGACGATGGCAGAGAATTCCACTCCCTGCCAGTGCGCAGTAAAAATGATGACAGGAAGCGCTTAGTGCGACATAGTGGAATTTCTACTAGGTGGGGATGATATCCTGCAGTACGTCTGGAGGTTTGGTAGTAAAAAGGCAATGGTGGTATGAGCTCGAAAAGTTCTCCGGCAATAAAAAAAAGGTTATGAGAGACTCTCCCTCTCGTAGAAGCAGGGTATAAACCCTCAAAAAACTCATGCATTTCAACTCACAGGCCACCAAGGGCTATAAGCAATCTCTAGAGTAAGGTTAGATGATCCGACATTGGTAAAGTCTCAAATAATCGCGCATTCCATCCATTCATCGCCCGAATGACTCGTTTCTTTGTCGCACTTCCAAAAGATGGAATAGTCTACCAGTACACGTTTTCCCTCCCTCTATGACATGGGGTCCTTCAAACGAGGCGTGAAGGCACCTTGTGGGCCGGCAGGGTGAGGGTGACTGATGCTGCGTAGTTTTCGCGCAGCACCAGTTGTCCTCGCGTCTCGACTCCGTCTCCACTTAACATCATTGCCCTGATTCTCGTAATGAAAACCGCAACGATATCGTAGCAACTTAGTCGTTGAAACCATTTTTGTATTCACATCCGTCAATCGAGCTGATTTTAAAGTGGAACGAGGAACAGACACCACTACAGGTAGGTAATCTGGTTCTGATCGTTGATCCCAACGGTCCTCGCAACTTGTGGCAAAAGGGTCTTGTCGTAAGTGTGTATCCTGGTAAGGATGGCCGAATACGTGTCGTTGACGTGAAGACGAAAACTGGCACATTACGGTGATCTGTGGCACGCGTTGCACCCATTTCCTTAGTAGATTAGTGCTGTTTCAGCACTAGGGATGGGGAATGTTAGCGATGCGCTCGTACCCATTTTTATTTTTATAATTTATTATTATGTAAGTAGCTCTTATAAGACCACCATTTTGTAAATTTGTGTCAAGTCAGTCTGCTACCAGTCCGTGCCCATTGTAAGTCTCTTTAGTTCAGATATTTAAGGAAAAGTTAATAAATCGTCTCTAAAATCGTTTAGTGCGTGTCATTGTACCCACAGTAAGCTCCCACAGCGTACACCTAGTTCCAACCAACCGTATTCAGATCTACCGTATAATTCTTCTTCGTTTGGAACTTCGTTCGAACGACTTTAAAATCGGATGTTAGTATGAAAATGGTTTCAACGATAAAGTCGCCACGATATCACAACGGTTTTTGTTATGAGGACCGGGGGGCTGGTGGGGTGGAGTCTTTACTTTAAATGTTGGTAGGGCTTGTTGGTAAGTCCGCCTGACTTGCTACCACCATCTCATCTAAATTTTATTAATTCTAATTTTGCTATGCCCTTACAGGGCTCATGTAACTTACTAACAATTTATATAAGACCTTAATTTTGTGTACATGACAGCTGAATATAATACAATAAATATGTCGCCATAACACCAATGTTAGTAGCGTTGTTGTTCCGACAGAGATAAGATAGCCAGTCCATCAATGATTGAGGAGCCATCTGTTGACACAGTTGAGAAGGTGTTTGCTTCGTGTCAATGTGCGGCGTATGCGGTAGGTGGCGCCGCCACACTCATAAGGAATTTAAAAAAATATATTTCTCATTAAAAAAGTACTTTTATTATAGCTCATAGTAAAAGTTAGTTTATTGTATTTGTATGTACCTACGCCTCTTTAGTCTGGATATATATTGATAAATGTCGAATCATCGAACATGTAAAATTAAAAAGGCTTGCAACGGTTTGACACAGTGGTAGACAAAAGCGAGACAGCTTGGCTGAAAAGCCGAGGTGCTCTGAGATCGTTTTAATCTAATGTAATGTTTATATTAGAATACACAAAGTTAAGTGCAACTGTTGTTCTTATTTTATATCCTAGTAGGATTCCCTAAGTAGTGGGAACACTACAGAACACTATTTGAATATGATTCATTAATGCGAATATTTTTTTAAAAGACACATTTATTTGACGTTCATAAGTACTCTTTTTGTGCCTGTAGAGTTACTCTTGAAACACAATTGCAATAATCAATTTCCAATCACATATCTAAAAAATTCAAATGGCACTCTTAAAAGCGATAATAGCGCCACATTGGAATTAAATTGCGTGGAAATTGAGTGAACAAATTATTATAGAGATGGGGCGTTCTGAAATTGCGAAACTTATCCCAATATCGATACATATTAATCGCATTGGAATTGTATTGAGATTGAGTTTGCGTCAAGAATAGCCTACCTGAACTGGACAAAGAACTTTTTTATTTAATTCATTCCGAACGCGATGCCCGCTGCGTTTCTGAGCTATCATTGCAAAATTCATATTAATAACAGTGAAAAACATGAACAAAACTAAAAAAGAACAGTCAGCTGTGTCATCACAAAGAATTATTAATAGGATAGTCTTCCCTCCAGTAATAAGGAAACGGCTCGGCAAAAGAAATTGAGGATCTCCCCCCTTCTTTCATAAATTAAAGTCTTTATTTACGACGAGTACGGCTAATGATAAAAAAAAATGTTTGCTCGTCGTATTTTTAATTTGGAACTGTGTTTTTTTATATTTTGCTGATTTTAACTTAAGGATGAACGCAGCAGGCGTCTCACTTTTATGAAATTATTAAGATAGGTACTTAATTGTAACCATTATTTAATGATTATTGTTATCTTTATTTAATCGTTAAATTGTTTTTTTTTAATCTTATGGGTTAGCAAATTGTCTTCATCTCACCTAATGTTAAGTGATGATAAGGTTTAAGGTGGAAGAGCACTTCACCCACGATCCTCAACTACTGAGGCACTGGCTATCTTATCTCTAGCTGCCGGAACACAACAATGCTACAAACATTGATGTTATGGCGACCTACTCGTATTAAGATGAGATGGTGGTAGTTAGCCAGGCAACAAACAAGCCCTACCACCAACCTAACCGAGTACACAAACATGTACCCCCCCATTGGGAATCAAACTTGGGGCCTCTGAGTCTGGTTTTTGACCGGTGGTCTTAACCACTAGACCACAAAGGCCACCAGACGAAAAATATATTTTAGTTCTATATTTGCAAATTAAGTGTACATTTATTGGTTTTAAAATTAATAAAATGCTTACAACCTAATAGGTACTTTTTTGTTCGAAATAACGCAATCAAACACAAAAACAAATGAGATACATTTGTGAATCTGTATTCAAAGTACGTCATTCGAACGTGTGTACAATTTTAAATATTTGTTTAGTTGGTATTAAACCTCTTTTATAATAAACGCTTTATTTGAAAATTTCTCCTATTAGGTAGGTGCCTACCTAATACGTGGCGTGACTTCTTGGCGGGAAAGTGAAGAGTCTTGTCTGTGGTATTATTTTATTTTCTAAACTTTGTGTTATGTTATATATTTTTTTAAAATTGAATGTGACATAATGGTGGATTTTTAAGCGTTAAATGTTTGTGAGTGTGCATGCGTGTTGGAAAATGAAACAAAATAGTGCAACGTAACTTTTAAAATTCATTCAAGAAGTCCGCGTGAGTAAAGCCTCACATCTTTACTAAGATTCTTGAGGGGTTGGGGGGTATGTCATTTCTCACTTCTCAATTCTATTATCACTAATGCATGATGATGATCATACAGGAAATAAATATTGTTTATTTATGTATTACTTGTAAGAAAAATTTACTTTGACACTAGCTAAATGTGCCCATCGCGCGAAGCTATCAAATTAAGGAAAATAAGAAAGGAAAACTTCTTGCTCCATTTTAAGCTTGTTGCGCGCACGGCAGTGTGAGATTTGGTGCAGTTAAAATTTATATGGAGAAGAAATAACGTAAAATAGAATTTATGTATAATATGAGTTACATAACATTGTATAAACTTTGTTTGTTTTATGAATTACGGTAAAATATTGACCACGGGGAAATATTTAATAAGTTATGCAAATTGGAACGAATAATGTGGTTTGGCGGTTATTTCACCTCGTTAGTCCTAGCGTGCTATAAAAAGCACAACTAGCTTTTGCACTTCAGAGCTGACACTTAAAAACGCAAACTAAAATAACAACCCAATGTGCTAATTGTAGGACAAAACATTAATCTACCAATTTTAGGCTACATTTGAGAAAAATGTTAAATTTAAAAGAATCAAATGTATGATTTATTATATACAATATTGGTTATAACAAAGGTTTATTTTCATAATTAATAAATCAGGTCACATGATAATTTAAATTTAGTAACTTATGCCGAGAGGCATAACAAGAAACAAAATCAAAAAACATTCACTAAAAGGAGAAAATACTAAATATAGGATCACTAAATATAGGATTTAACTATAATGTAAATTAGGATACATGAGGTATTATAGCATTTAAATTATGTTTACGCATAAACACAATAATAATTGTATAATAAATATTGCTTCTAAAGGAAATGGAAATATATTTTTCTGTTTTCAACACTTTATAAACTTTGTGCTTTTTAAAGGACTTCGGAGGTTAAGACTACTTTATACATCAAACAAAACGTGCTTTGCGAGACTAGCATGGTGATTTATACAAACTACATCTGGTCACCCGTCGGCACGACATTCAAAACGTAACATAGCTTTTACAATAGTCGTTGCAAAGACCTATAAGCAAATGAACCAAGTATGCAAGTCGCGCCAAAATAAAACAAAGAAAAGCCCCTTTTAAAGCTGGAATATGAAAAAGCTGTAAGCCACAAGCAGACTACTAGTTTTAATGAAAAGGCTACAAAACCACATACTCATATATGACTTATATATGACTTAGGACGGCTGCTGTTTCCATTGTGAATGTTCTGCTATTTTAAAGCAAGTACTGCTTTTGTTTTAACATGTAATTGTGTGTCCACACACTGCTGTAAATTTTGTGGAGCAACATTATACTATAACATTAATTTGTTATATTCTAAAAACGAGCGAGATTTGAACTAACTTTTTGTTTAATTTGCACTTGTCCAACATCTCACCTGATCTTAAGTGCTGATAAGACTGAAGTTGGAAACGCACTTTACCAGAAACCCTCAGCTACAGAGGTACTGGCTGTCTTATCTCTTACTGTCGGAACACAACAATGATACAAACATTGATGTTATGGCGTTCGGATAAGATGGTGGTAGCTAGCCAGGCGGACTTAAAACCAGCTTTACCATCAACCAAACCGAGTACAAACATGTATACCCTACTGGAAATCGAACCCGGGAACTCTTGGCCTGAGACCGGTGCGGGTCTTAACCATTACGCTTATATGAGACGCTCATTAAGACAAATTGCACAAAAACAAAAATATAACAAAAAGTGGTTAACCTCAGAATCCTCAGACAAAAGTTAGTGTGAGTGTACAAAGGTGCCGACACTTTGTTCGAGTTGCCGCATATTGTGGGGCTTTCAACATTTTTTGGATAATTAACAATAATCTGGAGAATATTTAGGACAAATTTAGTTTTCTTTTTACCTATTTATATACCTAAGCATACAACGTAATTATTTATGTGTGTTCTAATAAATTATCTCTATATATTTTTTTAATTTCAATCTTTACTTACTTTTTGCTATAATGGGTTCTCGGTCAGTTGAAAAAATATTTATTTGGGCATTAGGAGAGAGGACAATCTAGGAGAGTGGATAGGACAGCTTTTTTTAAAAGTCTAATATCATAATTTATCCAACAATAACTATTTATGTTTAACATATATAACACTACTGTATTTACCTTTTCTTTACACAATAAAGTACTGACGTATTTAATTACTTTATTTTAACAAACATTTAATAGGTTATGATTATTTAATAGGTAATTTTACGCTAATATTGTTGCGAACAAATTACAATTTGAAAAAGAAAAAGTGTTGAAAAAATTCGACGAGCTTACAAAGTAAAAGTAGATAGTGTTGATTAATTTCGGCGAGTTGGATTGAGCCACGATTGCATAGTTGGTAGTACACCTGACCCGGCATGTCATGGGGTGCGGGTTCGAATCCCGCTCGTGGAATCTTTTCAACACTTTATTTTATTTTCAAATTTAATAAGTTAATAGGTTCGAAGTAAAGAGCAGGGTCGACGTAGAAAATGAAAGAGTGGGCGATCTAAGAGAGTAAACAACAATGGAAGTTGATAGTTTAGGAGAGAGTACTACCTAAGAAAGTAGACATCACAATAAGTGTACAGATAAGGACATAATAATAAATATTTATAAAATACAGTGAAAAAATTAAACGCCCACCCGACCCAGCCAAGAATCATATATAATACTACCTAAGAAAATGGTCATCATAAGAAGTCTACATGTTAGGAGAGAGGACAATTCAGGAGAGAGGACCACAAAGGAAGTAGAATAAGAAATTTTGTCGACTTAAGAGAGTGGAGAATATAAAACAGCTTCGGAGAGATGATGGTCCAATAAAGTGGACGAGATAAGAGACTGGACGGTCTAGAAGAGTGTATAGTCTAGGAGAGGGTTTTTTTGAGTTAGCTAATTGCTAATTGCTTCAGGCAACATTTTTAGCGTCACCGGACTTTTGATAAAGGCAAGAAACTTAAAGGGTTCTTCAAGCCGTGTTGATCGAAACACCATCAGAGGTTTTCTAGGGGGAATGACATCATGCACTAGTGCGTGTCTCCGTTGCCTATGAGATTTTCCGAGGGGTTCGGATATGATCGGGGGCTGAACAACCCGAGGGTGCCTCTAAAGACCAAGACCTCAGTTCGGGTTGTTCTCAACAATGAGGGTGGGCGACATAGAAAATTGGGCAACATAGAAGAGAGGATAACATTATTATATATACAGCGTGTTAGTTAACACGAGGGACATATTAAATTCTGTGGTAGTTTATGCCTGGGTAAACATAAACAAATAAAAAAATATGGCGCAGACTGCCCGTGGCGGGGTACGCGTCGGGGCACGCGCCGCGAGGCGGGGATGAAAGCATGGCCTCGCGGGGTGCGTGCGGTGTGCAAAGCAAAAAGTGACCTTTTCTATCGGCGGCGCCGCCACGCTCCGCCGGCGCAGTCAGTCGACACATATTTGATCTCTTTCCGCGCTTAGTGTATACGCAAAATTATTTATTAGGATTATGCAAAACAATAAGAATATTTTTTTTAATGAATCGGATCGGGAATCGAATACCTAATGTCCTCCCTTAATATGTCCCTTGGTTTAACTAATAAGCTGTATATAGGACAACTTTTATAAGTAGACAAAATCATCCTTTAAGGATTACAAAACCGTCCATTACCAATCCTTGATTATTTCAGTTTCATAATATATGTTTTACTACCTTAATATTATATAATGTACAATCGAAATGTTTCAATAGCTCTTAAACTTGAACAAGCTATTTAAAATCCAATCAAACTTTAAAAATGTCACCGAGAAAGTCTTGCCCCAACAAAAGTCGCAGTGAACATTTTTCTATTTCTCCAAGTCACTTCAATATTTGTGAGGAAATACCGATATATTTTTCTCTCAAGGAAACTGGTATTGATTGGTTTGACAAATAAAAGAAGAGAACGTTTTGTTTGCACTACGCTTAAAGGATCATGGTGCATACACATATTATTATACAGGTGTTCGGTAGTAATCCCGAATATGGCCGATAGGGCAACGGGTTCCAACGGGTTCCAACTTTGCAATACCAAGATAAGAACAACTTATTGTTTGTTAGCTCTTAGTATATAAAAAAGTAAAAATAAAATTAGACTACAATAATAACTATTTTTTTTAAATATTTTAAAAGTAGGCAAACGAGCAGGCGGGTCACCTGATGGAAAGTAATCGCCGTCGTCCATGGACACCCGCAAAACCAAAGTTATCGCAGATGCGTTGCCGGCCTTGAGAAAAAAGTTGGATCTTGAGGAGGGAGTAGGAATTGGGAGGGGGGAGGGGTGAGAGATAGGCCTCCGGTACTTTCACTCAGCGGACGAAACAAAACAGCAACGAGTGCCATTGTTTCACGATTGTTAATTATATTTAAATTTGATACTTCTCTTAGTACGGTGCTTATTAATTTCCAAAGTAGAACGTCGAAACTTACCTGTAACAAAAAAAAAATTATTATTATAAAATAAAAATGTTAGGTCGATTGACAAAAACTATTTAAAAGTGGTGTAAGGGAAAAAAGGGTTTCATTTCATGTCCCCACTGCTTGGGTACAAGCCTTGCTTGAGAACCACCTCGCGGGCCCATCGGTGGTTTTTAACGAGTGCATGAAATCAGTCAATAAAAATCACATTAATGGAACCAAGACCGACTTTACGTGCCTTCCAAAGCACAGAAAAGCTCGAGATGATACATTTTTGTCCACCCATCCTGTTCGCGCCAGAAACGCGACGGTCCACTCATCCAAATAAAAGTTATATACGCCGGACAAGCCGACGGTGGCGCTAGTGTATGCTGAGGAACCGCGCGACCTTCACTTCGCTGCATAGTTCACGTGCAGCGTTCATTCCGCTCACAGTTCTCACCGAACGGCCCGCCCGTGACGTCGCGTTTTACCATCAGCTCTTCGCTCAAGAACCTCCTAGAACTGAATACTCGTGAATTGCCTACCGGCCGGTGCGCGTGTGTGTGTGTGTGTGTGCGCGAGAAAGGCCACTTCTATCAGCATCAGCTCCATCTCCGAGACGGTCGTATCGTGGCCACGCCGTCAACGTCAGCTCGCCAAGTAAGTCCCATATATCCCATTCTTCTTAACCAATCAGCCCACGTCGCTGTAATGTCTGCATCCCCAGCAGCCGATACACATCCTATGACCGGCCTTTGCCAAAGTTGCTTGACTTCAGCAATAGCACACCGAGCGCAGAAAAAGGTTGTAAATAATACCTAAATATATAAGACGCTCTTAATAAAATGCAAAACAAAACTACTCTGCTTATAAAAGTAGCGTATAAGACATTGACAACATGAAAACGTTGTAGCTCTTAATTCAATGGAATAAGAGTCAAAACTAGTCAAAAGTGTACACACGTTAATGCTCGCGACTGTACATAAGCCGGAGTAAACGACAGACGCGGACGGTATTCGTACCTTGCGCAATCCTGTATTTATTTATTGGCTTAGTGCCTTCCACGCTTAAGTGCTGACTCGCATTTCCTTATCTACCAAGGAACAACGCCTGCACTATTCACACTTATTACTTAAGATAACAGCGATATTTTGCATTTCTTACGGGTAAAAACTTGACCACTTGTAGCAGTCTTCGTTGTTGCTCAAGCTTATAGGTTTGCGAGTACATTAAAACACTGCTTGGAGTTAAGACACTGAACTTTATTAAATGGAGGAATGTAAAGAAAACAACAATTTATTAAATAATTTTAGGTAGACAGAACAATAATGTTACCCGATGTTAAGTATTTTTTTTTTTGGAGAGAGTTTACTGATTGCCTCAGACGGCATTTTCAGCTTCACCGGGCTTTTTTGGGGGCGGCGAGGAACGTAAAGGGTCCCTCAAGCCGTGTGAAACGAATCACCGTCGGAGGTTTTCGGCATCGCGCACTAGTGCGCGTCCCCGTGCTCTACTAGATTCTCCGAAGGGTTCGGATCGGATCGGAGAGCGGAACCACCTCGAGGGCGCCTCTAAAGGCTCGGACCTCGGCTCGGGTAGACCGGGCCGTGGAGGAGGAGAGAAGCGCTAAGGTACATGTCTGTACCTGGTATAGAGCGCGTGTGAACCGGTTCTCCGTACCCTTGTTCTACGAGTACGGTGTCTTGGACCTAAGCTAGTGTGCATGTTTTGTGTATTCTGTAAATGTGTAGTGACATTTAGAGGATCGGGCGGGTGTTAAGTGATGATAAGGCTGAACGTGAAGGAAGCGCACTTCACCCAAACTACTGAAGGCCATTACTACATGAGCTGATGATGATGATGAGGTGGCTCACTCACTCACTTTTCATGTCATGATATTTTGAAAAATCATAGTTTAGTAAAAATATTTTTTTTGTTTTTAATTTTCTTCCGTACAAACCTTGTCCTGACAATGACAAACACAAAAAAAGAAGAATTATCCAATTTTGTGCAGTCGATCGGAAGTTATGCGCGTACATACTTTTAAGTGATATATTATATATAGGATGAAATTTTCAAGTTTGTTAAAGAGATTTCATCCTTATAATTGACCCTAACGATCGATGCAATAAAAGTACAAGGTGTAATTTTTACAGATTTTGGTCGGTCCGATTCCCGGGTGTGGCAAGCGACTTTTCGAAAATCTTTAAATGCAGTTTTCTTTCTTTTACAAACATAAAGGAATGTTTTCTTTAAGTAAAATTTTCTATCTACAGTATTAAGAGTACTTTCCCTTCAGGTGGCATTACAAAATTCTTACCAAAACCCAACCAGACCGAAGGTTGTCTGGGTATCGCTTGTAGCGATAAGACCGCCTTTGCCCATACTAGCTCTAAGTTTTTTTTTTGGTATTTGGATCACCAAAAACAAAAAAACAATAAATAATTCAGGCCCTTATGAATATACTCGCAACAACATGAAACTTACAAGCTAAATGTAAATATTACTTAGTAAATAGCCTATAATTGTCCCACTGCTGGGCAAAGGCCTTCATCATTGAAATCAAGTCATCGCTACAATTGATGGGTAATTAAGGCGAAGGCAAGAGTAAACTGGATTTTTTTCCAAACATTACGGACCTTCCGACACTAGGCAAACATCTATTATTTAATAATTGTGCACTACTTTTAGGTTTGTTTTTGTATTCATTCGCTAACACTAACAGTGGTCATTGTTTGTAAATAAATGCGATAGCCCGTTTTGTGAATAAACCACGCAACAAAAAGTAGTGCACAATTATTAAATAAATACTATGGATGCTTTCCTGTTGTCGGACGGTACGCAATGTTTAAAAAAGATACGGTCCGTTAGTAATTGTCAAATTATCAATTGGTGGCGCTAGTGTGCCTTACCCTTCGCCTTGATCACCACGCTTGCCAAATGCAGGTTGGTGATCATAAACAAAGAGGGTGGGTTGGCTATGCACCGAATAAATCCGAAACACACTTTGCCCCACCTGGGAATTGAACCCGGGACATTCTGGTAAGAGGTCGAGCGCTTTGCCTCTAGGCCATCGAAGCGTTATAGTAAAAATTGTAATAGTTAATACATAACAAAAAAAATTACTTATTTATAAGTGCTAACGGCCCGCCCCGGCTTCGCAAGGGTGGACATTTTTATTTTTTTTAATATAGCCTATGTTACTCAGTGCTAATGTAGCATTCTAATGGTGAAAGAATTTTTTAAATCGGTCCAGTAGTTTTTGAGTTTATTCGTTGCAAACATACATACATACAAAAATACAAAGCTTTCCTCTTTATAATATTAGTATAGATTATGTGGAACTTTTTTTACGGTTTTGATTTGTGTAAGCAATAAAGTCTTTATCTATATCTATCTATATATACTAGTGGTCGCCCAGTGGTCGAAATGCGATCGTAATTTTATTAAGGCTGCACGGATTGTATCCTAAGCAATGAAAATTTTAAAAATATAGAATGTGAGTTTTAATTGGCATTGACAGATGTCGGCCGCATTAAAGACAAACAATACGTGTGTGTCAAATACATGGTAGTGTGTGTAATGTCGTTTTTGTTGGTTTAAAGTATTTTCTATGCATAATTTTAAAAAAAATTAACATTCGGATAACCTTCTCTATATAAACTATAAGTGTGCGAAATTTCATACTCCTCTGTCCGTGCAATTTTCGTAAAAACGGGTACAAAGTTTTTGCTTCACGTATTAATATATAGATGTATCTATCTATCTATCTTACTTTGGATGGATCCCTCCATGAACTCCCTCCTACTAGATTGAACCCGTACATTTCCATTAGAACCTTAATTTCGTAAGTGCTTCACCTCGAATCCGGTAATTCGTTGTATATGGTGCAGTGTTACTTTTTATTGACCTTCCAATTGGCCGTCTACGATAATGTGGCATGTGTTAGGAGAAAAAAAGCGGCCAAGTGCGAGTCGGACTCGCCCATGAACATAAATAAAAACTAATTAATTAAATGAAGGTTGGTGATTTTTAGAACTAGTTTTAAGCCCTAAATAATAATTTGTTCGAAACAATATTTGCGTAAAACTATATGTAAATAATCATAAATATAGCTTGCCTAATTCTTAACTGATCTTTCAATATGTGTAAAAATATTAAGATCGGATGTTGATGACGTAGTTGTCGACATTGAATAGGGCTCCTTTGGCTTACAAAATAAAAGTAGATAGTGTTTGTTTCTTTTTTCAATCATGTTGTCATCAGTGATGTCAATAGCTGAGGTGAATAATGAGGAGCTCGATGGCGCAGCGGTTAACGCGCCCGGTCTGCGAGTGCTGAGGTTAAGCAACTTTCGCAAAGGCGGGTCATCGGATGGATAACCAAAAATGTATCATCTCGAGCTCCTCCGTGCTTCGGAAGGCACGTAAAGCCGTGGGTGCCGGCTGCATTAGCAGCCACCACCACCAGCCCGCCGTGGGCCCACGTGGAGGTTTATGGCCCGTTCTCCCTATCCATCCATAGGGAAGGCTCGTGCCCCAGTAGTGGGGACAAAATGAGCTGATGATGATGATGATGTCAATAGCATTGTTGTGTCCCGACAGTTAAAGATAAGATAGCAGTACCTCAGTTGTTGAGGATTCCGGGTGAAGTGCGCTTTTAACTTGGGCCTTATTATCACTTTTGAATATATGTTATGTAGATGTATTGTACCAAATCAAGTTTTTGATGTGTAACATCTCTCCGCTCGCTTCCTATATAAGCAATTTGTGGAAGTGATTTCGTGAAGGGACGGAAGTATGTGTAACAGTGTAACAGGAAGTCGAGGAAGCGCGCCATTTTGTAGATTTGAAATCGATATTATGAAAATGACATATTATTATTATATGTGACATATTATGTCATTTGACTGTCAAAGGTCATTTTGATATGTCAAATGTCTTCTCATGAGTATTGACTGCATTTATTTTATAGTTATAAAATGATGTAATACCTGACCCATTTTTTTCAGAATATAATGTTAAAATTGCTTATTACTAAGGTGAGATGTCAAATGTTACACATCATGCGACTACTGTAAGGCTCGCTTTTTATTTTTTCTATTTCTATTTGAGATAAAAATCAAGTGTTCACTTGTAGAGAATAAAAAAATAATGTTATATTTATCTTTTTGTGAACGTAAAAGAAAATATCTGCAAACGCCTGTACCATTGGGCGTTTTAGTAAATTTATAGTTTCTCTTGACGACGTGCAAAGTATACCTGACTTCGTTTGAAACGTTCGACATACGGCAAGTAGCTATTTCGTTACTCCCCGAAGCTCTCTCTACCTTCCGACCCTCGTTACAGCAACAATACGACAGTAGCTTTTGTTTTTTATTTAAAAAGTTTACTTTAACTACTCGTTAGGAATTCCTGAAAGATTTCGGGGACAATACGATTTATATTCAAGCTGGGAATAGCACTTGAAATATAGTTTTAAATATACTAAGAAAATGCTTTGTTTATTTATAAGTTAGAAACCTATTATCTGTAGCACGACATTAATGATTTTAAGGCGAAGGGTAAGTTTCTTTAGGCGTTACTTCAGTTTTGTGCAAAATCATGGAACGTATTTTAAATAAACAACTTGTACACTACCTGGAAGAACACTCCATAATTCATGATCGCCAATACGGGTTTCGACCAAAACGATCAACGGGTGATCTTCTAGCGTACGTTGCACATCTCTGGGGTGAGGCTATTGACAAGCGTGGTGAGTCAATGGCTGTTAGCCTTGACATAGCCAAGGCTTTTGATCGGGTCTGGCACAAAGCTCTTCTCTCCAAGCTCCCGGCATACGGTCTGCCTGCTCAGTTCTGCAACTGGGTCGCTGGCTTCCTACATGAGCGGAGAATCCGTGTCCTGTCTGATGGATGCGCTTCGCGGTTCATGTCAGTGAACGCTGGTGTCCCTCAAGGTTCCGTTCTGTCTTCCACGCTGTTCCTTCTGCATATCAATGATATGCTTCCACTTGGAAATATTCATTGCTATGCAGATGATAGCACAGTGCATGGGGGATATAACGGTCACCCAGCGGCTGGGCGGGTCGAAACCGAAGTTAACCGAGTGAATCTTGTCATTGAGCTCGATCGGGTATTTGACCTCATATCTAAATGGGGCTCCAATAATCTTGTTGAGTTCAATGCCAAGAAAACACAGGTGTGTGCGTTCACGGCAAAAAAGTCACCATTCCTTCCCCTTCCAACTCTTCAGGGTACATCTCTAAGCCTGCAGAGCAGTATCAACATGCTCGGTATGACGATTCGCTGCGATCTGAACCAAAAGGACTACATCGAAGCCGTGATCAAAACAGCCTCGCGAAAACTCGGTATTCTGAACAGGGTGCGGCGATTCTTTACGCCTGACCAGTTGTGCCTTTTGTACAAGACACAGGTACGGTCTTGCGTGGAGTATTGCTCGCACATCTGGGACGGTTCCGCAAAATACCTTCTCGATGCTTTGGACAGATTGCAGCGTCGCGCTGTACGCATTATCGGCAACGCAGACGTCACAAATACTCTTGAAACTCTGCAATTGCGAAGAGATATTGCGTCACTCAGCGTGTTTTACCGCTTATACCATGGCGAGTGCTCTGAAGAACTCTTTGACCTCATCCCACCTTCTCCCTTCTTCCATAGAAGTACACGTGCTGCTCTCCGAAGTCACCGCTTCACTGTCTCTAATATTCCATCGCGCACTAAGAAATTTGGTGACTCGTTTTTTTGTCGCACCTCCAAAACATGGAATAGTTTGCCAGCACACGTTTTCCCTCCTTCCTATGATATGGGGTCCTTCAAACGAGGCGTGAAGAGGCACCTTGTGGGCCGGCAAAGTGAGGATAACTGACGCTGCGCTGTTCTCACGCTGCACCAGTTATCGTCGCATCTGGATTCCATATTTACTTAACATCAGGTGAATTGGAGTCATTTGCCGTGCTACGTATAAAAAAAAAAAAAAAAGACACACTAGCGCCACCAATTGATAATTTGACAATTACTAACGGACCGGATCTTTTTTTAAACATTGCGTACCGTCCGACAACAGGAAAGCATCCATTGTTTTCATTAAATAATTGTGCACTACTTTTGTTGCGTGGTTTATTCACAAAACGGGCTATCGCATTTATTCACAAACAATGGCCACTTTTGATGATAGCGAATGAATACAAAAACAAACCTAAAAGTAGTGCACAATTATTAAATAATAGATGTTTGCTTAGTGTCGGAAGGTCCGCAATGTTTGAAAAAAAATCCAGTTTAGCAGTTATCAAATTAAATCCATTAGCGGCGCTAATGTGCCTTACCCTTCGCCTTAAGTGACGATAAGGTGGAATAATAAAGATAGAAGAAAGGACAAAAGAAAGAAAGACAAAAAAGAATGAAAAATCATTATTTTTAATCGAAGATTAACTTAGACACAAGACAATATTCGACAACATTACATACACTGATCCCAAGGTAAGTAGCTAAAGCACTCGTTTTATGGAAATCAGAAACAACGACCGTTGGCGACTGGCTGGTCCAAACCTCTTTTGCTATTCAAATTTAGATTTTTTTTTACTTTTTCTAAGATTCTTTTGACATGATGTTAGCTTTTTTTGAGTCATTGGTTTCTGTTTGAAGTTGTCAGGTTTGAATAATTATTGTAATAAATGAAACTTATTCAATATTTACAAAATACTACATGTTTCCAACAATTTATAATACAGTCCACTACTCCATAACAACGACATCTGACACAATATCGAAAAGGTCGTTTTCAACATTGACCCGACTGGGAATCGAAGCCGGGACCCTCAGAGTCAGCGCCGCCCAAAGTACGGCGTGCCAGCCACTCGGCTACAGACGCCGTCGAATTCAATAGGCCCGACCTGGATCAGAAACGCCACAGACCGCATGTGGAAGAAAGTTGGAGAGCATACGTCCAGAATCACCATCATCATCATTATCATCTCAGCCAAAAGACGTCCACTGCTGGACATAGGCATCCCCCAAGGATCTCCACAAAACGACCGGTTTTGTGATGCTCGCATCCAGCGGCTCCTGCGACCTTCACCATCTGGTGGACCGACGATCTCGTCAGTCCACCTAGTTAGAGGCCTGCTCACACTGTGTTATTATACAGTAAAAGAATATTTAGATGATAAAACAGCCTGGTTATAATAAAAACACATTATACTCTATTTGAATCATCATAATAAAATTAATTTATATAATTTTTATACTGATATGATAGCCTTTATCAACAGTGTCCTACAGATAACAAACAGCGTTGCGTTAAATAGATCACTAAGTTTTTATTTAGAGTATCTTGAGTGTGTCATGCTCTCTTTACTGTCTCTGCGGTGGTGGCGTGTGCGTCGGGTCGTTACGTTCCCTAAAATATGGTTGAGCGAAGCGATGGCTGATTCATATGTCATACTCGTGAACGGGTGCCGCTTGTGGAGGCTGGTCTGCTCACGCATACTTATCTTATTTTTAGTATTATTCACTATAATTTGACTTTGTTTTTCTTAAACAATTTTTTACTTTTACGATAGTACTGTAGTGGTACTGTATGACATTGTGGAAATTGCAACTGTTACCTGATGCAAATTTGTTAACGTATATTTTTTATTTTGTGTTTTTTTTACATGTTGTGGTTGTCTTCTATATTTTTTGTGTTTATTGTAATGGAAAGTGTCCTGCTATGATAGGGCATTTTCCAATATTTTTGACGCTGTTGAAAAGAGCTGGACACTTGCTGAGTTTCTTGCCGGTTCTTCTCAGTACAAGATCTCCCGCCCAGAGTAGACTTACGAACCGATGGCATAGTGACATTCATAAGAGCTACTTGTAGCCTAAACTGAATAAATGTTTTTGAATTTTGAATTGAATTTTTTTTAAATTTTGAATTTTGTGCTTTTCGGTACGCGGTCGCCACTCAAGGACTATTCCGCCCCAGCGACCATCAGTCCTGCCCACTGCCACTTGAGCTTAGCAACTCTTCGGGCTATGTCGGTTACCTAAGTTCTTCTGCGGATCTCCACATTTATGATTCGATCACGCTGAGAAACCCCGAGCATAGCCAGCATTAGACATCTAAAAGGAAGGACGGAGGAAGGAAAACAATAGGAAATAAAAGGAGTAAACAAAAAAAAATGTTATTAGCACTATTGAGTACTAAGATAAGTCGTCGTGCCCTCACTGTAAATCAAATCTTACACTTCTGGGTCTAATCATCATCATCATCATCATCATCATCAGCTCCTATTATGTCCCCACTGCTGGGGCACGAGCCTTTCCTATGGATGGATAGGGGGACCAACGGCTTTACGTGCCTTCTGAAGCACGGAGGAGCTCGAGATGATAAATTTTTGGTCACTCATCCGATGACCGGCCTTGGCGAAAGTTGCTTAACCTCAGCACTCGCAGACCGGGCGCGTTCACCACTGCGCCATGGAGCTCCTCCTGGGTCTAATACTTGGAGTAAAACCACTAAACTACAGTGGCGGATAACGACTAGCCACAATGTTCCTACTAAAAACAAGAGCTGTAATGATCGTTATTAATATCCTTCACAAAACACTGAAAACTGAAAGCATCTTTGCTTCTCCGCAAATTATCCGTATAAAAAAATAAATACCCGCAAAAAGTTTCAATTCGCCTCATTTATTTTGCAAAGGATGGATTCTAGTGCGATTCCCCTAATCTACCTTTGACGATAGCTCGTCATTTTCATGAGACCCTATAGGGTTGCTAAAACGTTTAGGGTTGCTTCAAATATTAAGCATGATATCTATTTTTATAAATTAAAATGTTGTGACCATTCGTCCCGGCAAGGGTAAGAAACCAAAGGCCGGTCATCGAATGTGTGAACGAAAATGCATCTAATGAGCCACGCTGCGTTGCAGCACGAAATGGGCGGCTCAACCGGCGTAATACCACCCTCTCACAGAATATCGGCGTGAAACAATGGCACTCGTTGCTGTTGTGTTTCGTCCGGTGAGTGAAAGTACCGGAGGCCCATCTCTCACCCCTCCCCCCTCCCAATTTCTACTCCCTCCTCAAGATCCAACTTTTTCCTTAAGGCCGGCAACGCATCTGCGTTTACTTTGGTTTTGCAGATGTCCATGGGCGGCGGTGATTACTTTCCATCAGGTGACCCGCCTGCTCGTTTGCCTCCTTTTAATATAAAAAAAAAATGTAAATACTATATTAAAATTTGTGAATTTCCAAAAGTCATAGAACGAAAGTGTTACAAATAGGATGGTTTGTAGAAAACGTGTAAAGATTTTTAATTTCCACTGGTGGGGCACGAGCCTTATCCCTGTAGATGGATAGCGAGAACGGGCCATAAACCACCACGAAGGCCCAGTGCGGATTGGTGGTTGTTAACGACAGTAGGGACCAACGACTTTACGTGCATTCCGAAGCACGGAGATGAAAAATTTTTGGTCAGCCATCCAATGGAGCTCAAAGGCGCGTTGACCACTGCGCCTTTGAGCTCATATTATTATATGGGTTGTATTTAATCGATCAACAAACTAACCTAACCTAACCCACAAAAATACTAAGTTAGCACCTAAAAATACAATACTAAACTACTATTTAGATGCTAACTTAGCATTTTAGGTGCTAGCCTACTATTTTTTTGTGGATCAATTTATTATTTCTCTTATTATATTACTTTTATTCTATTTATCTTTTATATCATCATCATCATCAGCAGCTCATTTATGTCCCCACTGCTGGGGCACGAGCCTTCTCTATGGATGGATAGGGAGAACGGGCCATAAACCACCACGCGGGCCCAGTGCGGATTGGTATCTTTTATATACTTACCTATAATATTTTTTACCATTGAAAATGGTTATCAGATGCAAATCGCCTGAGACGTATTTTTGGCCATAGCTCCGAGGATTTTGGGAGAATTGAGATGGAAATAGTACCAAGAGTTGAGGAATTTATCGAGACACGTGTGAACGTTTGAATTTTAAAAATCGGCTGGAAACTTTTTTTGGAATTTTGAAAAATGTAAAAAAAAATCGGGTTTTTTGGGAGGTGTTTGTATACTAAATTGACAATATTTAAAAAAAAAACCGACTTAAGAAAAAATAAAAAAAGGGTATTAGTTTAGCTACAAAATGGCGAAATTTAGATTAGATTTGGTATTGTAGAAAAACGGGTGTAGCTTCTTTGATTATTGACTGATCGTCATGGTAATGGTGTTAAAAGATGCGGATGCAGGCGAGAAGTGCATTCAAGTTGGAATTGTTATATAAAATAAAATGTTTTTTTTTTTGTAAATTGTTGTATTCATTTTCAATGCTCCGATTCTTGCGGGTATTGCGAAATCTGTGATTTTTTTATTACATAATGTTAACAATTAATCCTATATAAAGAGTGTTCTCTTAGTGAATTGCTTTGCATTTCACCTGTATTTCATACTAAAATGAACAGCCAAAAACTTACCCCAGTATTCCTTATTGTTGGAAATAATTTATGTACGTTCATTCTTTATAAATGGTCGAGATAGCGGGCGCTACGTTTTAAACGAATGAGTAATTAATGAACGAACGAACGGATCCGATGAAAGGTTTCGGTGATTTATAACGTGAAGCGTTATAGAGTCGTCCAATAACTATTAGTGATATTCATGAATAAGCACTTTAGTTTCATAATTTAAAATGTTTAAACTGGCCCATTATTGGCACTGGGTTAAGTGCGAGGCACCCCAACACAAGTATACGCATTACTCTCTGGGATCAATTTATTTATTTACACTTAGATACAATATTAGAGTTTATTCATATCATATTCATATACAAAACAAAAGAATAAAAAAATTGACAGCCATAAATAAAAAAAAACGAGCAAGCCTTACAGTAGTCGTATATGATGTGTAACATTTGACATCTCACCTTAGTAATAAGAAATTTTAACATTATATTCTGAAAAAAATGGGTCAGGTATTACATCATTTTTTAACTATAAAATAAATGCAGTAAATACTCATTAGAAGACATTTGACATATCAAAATGACTTTTGATAGTCAAATGACTCAATACGTCACATATAATAATAATAATATGCCATGTTCATAAATCTACAAAATGGCGCTTGCGCGCTTCCCCGACTTCCTGTTACACTGTTACACTTTTACACATACTTCCGTCCCATTTCACGAAATCACTCCCACAAATTGCTTAGATAGAAAGCGAGCAGAAAGATGTTACACATCAAAAAAATGAGTAAGTAGGTATAACAGTGCGATGGACAGTTCATCATCATTATCCACATCAGCCTATACTAGTCCACTGCTGGACATAGGCCTCTCCGCATACACGCTACTGAGTACGATCCGCGGCTACTCTCACCCAGCTCTTGCCAGCCACCTTGCGGAGATCGTCGCTCCACCTAGTCTGAGGGCGTCCTACACTACGTTTGCCGATGCGCGGTCTTCACTGAAGAACTCGTTTACCCAAACGGTCAACGGTTCTGCGACTAATATGGCCGACCCACTGACACTTCAGCTTGCTGATCCGGTGTGCTATCTCGGTTACTTTCGTTCTCTGTTCGAGCCCTATTACGAATCTCCACTCCACTAAGTTCGGACGACGGCGCATTGCATTTTGTAGTTATTTTGCAGTTTTATTTATCATTTTTATCGAAATAGGATAATAAATTCATGCTTAAAAATTATAAAATCTTTATTCTCATGAAGTAACAATTATTCTGGTATAAATTTTGCTCAATAATATTATTATAGATAGGAGAAATTCAAAGTTAACATATAGCGATTTCCGAAGTTTTTTGGTTTTAAATTAGATTTTTTTACTATATAAAATTAATGATATCTAAAAATTCCGAGGCCGCTGCGAACTATACGACTATATAAGAGATAACATTTTTTTATTTTTTTATTTTATTTGTTTAGAACAGTAGTTCAATCTAGGAGCTCAAAAAAGTGGCTCCGCGCATTTTACGAAAATCTTTCTCTGCAATTTTAGGCTTAATTAAAAAGTTAAGCAAAATTTACAAAAAAACAAAGCCACTACGAACTATGCCAATAGCTATTCTACACTGTTCAATAAATCAAAATTGTTAATGTATTTTTGTTTCTGAGATCAAGAACGCCAAAATTGGCCATTTTACGCAAAAATCACAGTCGAGATGTAATGTCGCTCTTGCCATCTAAAATGTCAAAAACTATTCGACTGCCACTCTATTGGTACGTTAATAAATATACAGACTTGGAGAGGTCTTTAACCTCTTTAAAATCTAAGTTGCACTCTTTGAAGCAATAAATGAAACGAATAAAGTAGATAGCTTAAGGCGAAGGGTAAGGCACACTGGCGCCACCAATTGATAATTTGACAATTACTAACGGACCGGATCTTTTTTTAAACATTGCGTACCGACCGATAACAGGAAAACATAGTATTTATTTAATAATTGTGCACTACTTTTTGTTGCGTGGTTTATTCACAAAACGGGCTATCGCATTTGTTCACGAGCAATGGCCACTTTTGGTGTTAGCGAATGAATACAAAAACAAACCTAAAAGTAGTGCATAATTATTAAATAATAGATGTTTGCCTAGTGTCGGAAGGTCCGCAATGTTTGAAAAAAAATCCAGTTTAGCAGTTATCAAATTAAATCCATTAGCGGCGCTAGTGTGCCTTACCCTTCGCCTTAAACGATGAAGTTGTAAGCGTTGTTTTACGCAATAAAACTAGAGTTTAATGCAAAAATGTTTTCCGAAAACCTTGTACAATTGAAACACGTCCATTTATCTCGCACAATAAGTTTTGAATACGGCAACCGCAGACGCTTCCGTTGAACGAATGGGAACGAACGATTACGCTTTGTGAATGAACTCGTCCACCAAATAGGTAGTTGCTGGTTCGCAAAACGAAATCGTTGCAGAGTGAAATATTTTCTAAATCTTTATTTTCGCTTTGGTGGCCGAGTGGCTAAATGCTCGGCTCGGTAACTGAAGGTCCTGGGCTCAATTCCTGGTAGAGCAAAACGTGTTTCAAATTATCCGATGTATTACCCGAAGCGTGGTGATTGAGACAATACCCACCAATTGTGGTGATGACTTGATTTCTATGATGGAGGCCTGTGATCAGTTGTGGGACAGTTTATAGGCTATTACCTTTCATCAGCTCCACCAGCTCATTTTGTGTCTTCACTGCTGCGGTACAAGCTTTCCCTATAGATGGATAGGAAGAATGGGCCCTAAACCACAGTGCGGGCCCAGTGCGGATTGGTGGTTGGTAACAACTGCTAAAGCAGCCGGGACCAACGGTTTTAAGTGCCCTTTAAAGCACGGCTATTTATTTTACTTTATCTTTAAATAGTGAGGAGCTCGATGGCGCAGTGGTTAACGCGCCCGGTCTGCGAATGCTGAGGTTAAGCGACTTTCGCAAAGGCCGGTCATCGGATGGATGACCAAAAAATTTTACATCTCGAGCTCGTCCGTGCTTCGGAAGGCCCGTTAGGCCGTTGGTCCCGGCTGCATTAGCAGTCGTTAATAACCACCAATCCGCACTGAGCCCGCGTGGTGGTTTATGGCTCGTTCTCCCTATCCATCCATTGGAAAAGCTCGTGCCCCAGCAGTGGGAACATAAAAATAAGCTGATGATGATGACGATGACGATGATGATCTTTAAATAATGGGTGTGTTTTGTAAAAGTTGCAAATGAAGTAGGTAATAGACTTCTTGGCGAGAAATTGAAGAGCCATGTTTGGGGTTTTGTTTTAAATGTAAAATTTGGTTTTGATGCTTTATTATTAACCGTTTTAAGTGTTCGTGAACGTGCAAGTGTTAGTAAATAAAAAAAAAAAAAACAGTGCTATGTCACTTTTCGGATTCTCAAGAAGACCGCGTGAAGATCATCACAACAGCTTTACTGATACTCAAGGGTTTTTGCTGCTATCAAAACACCATAAAAAAGTTTTTAATCTAGAGTATTATTTATTATTATATTATAGTATTATTTATACTAGTGGTCGACCAGTGGTCGAAATTCGACCGTAATTTTGTTAAGGCTGCACGGATTGTATCCTAAACAATAAAAAATTAAAAAAGATAGAATGTGAGTTTGGATTGGCATTGACAGATGTCGGCCGCATTAAAGACAAACAATACGTGTGTGTCAAATACATGGTAGTGTGTGTAATGTTGTTTTTGTTGATTTAATGTATTTTTTATGTATAATTTTAAAAAGTATTTACATTCGGATAACCTTATCTATATATGTAAACTATAAGTGTGCAAAATTTAATACTCCTTCGTCCGCGCAATTTTCGTAAAAACGAGTACAAAGTTTTTGCTTCACGTATTAATATATATATATAGATTATTATATATTAGCCTTCATACAGTCCCACTGCTGAGCAAAGACCTTGCATCATCATAAGTTCAGCTCAAACTCTTAAACTTTATAATTTATTTTAATTTCACCATAGCCCAAGTTGTAACTTAAAGTCATTTAGTGACAAGAACTTTTCAAATAACCTGAGATCCAGGAAGTTGTAGAACGACAAATAAAACTTCTACCATAATTTAGAGCAAATTGAGATCTATAGCATCGTTGCGTTTCGTTCTACGTAAGAAAATATTATGAAAGAAAAAAGTGTGAGGGTCGCGACGAAATAATTTAATAGTCACTCCTTGCTCATTTGTTTTTTCTTTGGCTTTGCGCGGTTAGCACATTTCGCCAGTACCAAATTATTTTTTACATGTTACGTATATAAAACTTTGACGACTACTTTAAATATAGACGACCTCCTTGGTCGAGTGGCTTGCACACCGGCTTTCATGGTGTCGCCATCTCTTAGGACCCGGGTTCGATCCCCGGACGGATCAATTTAGAAATACCTGTTTTTCTAAATTGTTTCGGGTCTGGGTGTTTCCTATGAATAATAAGTATGTATTTAAGTATATTATGTATGTTTATCCGTTGTCTAGTTAACCATATAACGAGTTTCTTAAGGAAGCGTTTCTTGGGGCTAGATAATTGGTGTGAGTGTGGGAAACATTAATTTTTTTTTTAATAATAAAAACATATTTCGTTCGTTAATAGACGATAATAAATTATAATAGAAATGAGTAGTGATAAAAGATATTTATCACAAAACCCTTGAGATATCAGTAAAGATGCGGGACTTTAGTGAAAGCTTACGCGGACTTATTACAATAGACGTTGCGCTGTTTTATTTTTTTATTCACTGCTTTTTAAACAAACTTTGGTAAGAATCCTAACTTAACTTGACTTAATTTGAAAATCTTGTTAGAAGAAGTTAATGGCAAATGTTGTGCGTACCTATTATAGGTGTACACCTACACAGAGGACAATTACTGATATGTACATATCAGTAATTGTCCTCTGTGTATGTAATCATGTCAATAGTATAAAATATGTACACTGTTGGTGTGTCTGATAAACAAATAAAGAATCCCCAGTGCATCTATTTTTTTAACGTCTTTCGGCAAATTTCGTGCTTCGGCTGTCGTCGGATTTCTATCAGTTATAGAGTATAAAGAGTTGTTACTACTCCTTTTACTTATTTTTAATTTATTTTAGTAAGACGGGAAATAATACTATTAACTAATTTACGATTTGAAAGTTTTACAGCTCTACAATAAAGTATGTTGTTCCGAATTCAAATTGTTATACATGATAATTAATGTAAATTAATATTCGGTTGCATTTGGAAATGAGATCATTACCGAGAGACATCAAGGAAATAGAAGCATTGTACCTCAAAATTATTCAATCATTCAACTTTAAATCGCACAAAAACTAAATTACGTATTCCTTTCTACAGATACCGAATTCATAGGCACTCTGACCTTTCGCCTCCAACAAATAACTGGCCAAACCTTTCCTTCTGAATTACATTAAAATACCAAAGGATCTTAAACTTTTACTTTGCCCAGAGTTTACTGCACAGAAACGGTCTGCGGGAAATTTTATTACGGCCCAAAATGTCTGCGCAACGCAAGCACTTTGTACTGTACTATATAAACAAGCTGTATTCTTATAAGCGAAGGCGCAGTGTGGAACGCACGCCAAAACATCTTTTTACCCACATTTTTATATCACCAGCTCTTTTTATACCCCACAGTTGGGGTACGAGCCTTCCATATGGTACCACTACATGGACAGTAAACCATCACGCGGGCCCAGGTAGGCTACTCTTGACGCAAACTCAATCTCAATACAATTCCAATCCCAAATCTAAAAAATTCAAATGGCACTCTTAAAAGCGATAATAGCGCTACATTGGAATTAATTTGCGTGGAAATTGAGTGAACAAATTAATATCGAGATGGGGCGTTCCGAAATTGCGAAACTTATCCCAATATCAATACATAATAATCGCATTGGAATTGTATTGAGATTGAGTTTGCGTCAAGAGTAGCCTACCAGTGCGGTGCGGTGGTTGCTAACGACTGCTAATGCAGCCGGGACCAACGGCTTTACGTGCCTTCCGAAGCACGGAGTTGCTTAAGGTGTCAAATTTTGGTCACCTATCCTATAACCGGCCTTGCGTGTTTTTTTAACTTTTATTAAAAAGTAACGTGACCTTATGCTTTGGACAAATATTGAAAAGTCGCGTAGCGCTACTTTTTAGAAATACTTTTTTGTTAGAGGACCTCGATGACCTGAGGAGCTCGATGGCGCAGTGGTTAACGCGCCCTTTCGCAAAGGCCGGTTATCAGATGTGTGTCCAAAAATTGATCATCTCGAGCTCCTCCGTGCTTCGAAGGCACGTTAAAACGTTGGTCCCGGCTGCATTAGCAGTCGTTTACAACCACCAATCCGCACTGGGCCCACGTGGTGGTTTATGGCCCGTTCTCCCTATCCATCCATAGGGAAGGCTCGTGCCCCAGCAGTGGGGACATAATGAGCTGATGATGATGATGATGATGATTTTTTTATTAGCAACTAAAGGGTTTCTCAAGCCGTGGAAAGAAGCACCGTCAGAGGTTTTCTAATAGAGAGGGGTTCGGAACGGATCATCGTAATCATCATCAGCTCATTATTTTAAATCTTTGTGGTGGTTAAGACCACCAGTTTAGACACAGAGGTCCCAGGTTCGATTTCCAGCGGAAGGTACATGTTTGTGTACTCGGTTTGGTTGGTGGTAGTAGGGCTTGTTTATCCACCACCTGGTTCGCTATCACCATCTTATCTAAATGTTATCATAACATCAATGTTTGCAGCATTGTTGTGTTCCAGCAGCTAGAGATAAGATAGCCAGTGCCTCAGTTGTTGAGGATCCCAGGTGAAGTACCATCCCGCTCCCATCAATGGCGACATCATCACTTAACATTTTTTTTAATGCCTTATAAGACAGGTCTTGACCTCGATCTCGCCTGATGGTGAGCGTAGATGAGGTCTACGATGGAGCGAGCTGCCCCAGAAGATGCCTATTAACTCTCGCCTTGAAAGCATTCAGGTTATAAGTTTTTGGGAACACAGATGATGGCAGAGAATTCCACTCCCTGCCAGTGCGCAGTAAAAATGATGACATGAAGCGCTTAGTGCGACATAGTGGAACTTTTACTACGTGGGGATGATATCCTGCAGTACGTCTGTAGGTTTGGTGGTAAAAGGGCGATGATGGTATGGTATGGTCACATCAGGTGAGGTCATGCCTTTCCTATGGATGGATAGGGAGACCGGGCCATAAAATACCACGCCAGTAGTTGTTAACCACTGCTAAGACAAGAACTGAAGAAATAAAAACACATAATTTGCTCTGACTTGCATGAGTGTTCTAAAGGCCGTTTCGCGTAACATTGGTGATTGAAAAACACAAAAGTTGAAAAAATTTCCACGAGCAGGATTTGAACCTGCACCCTTCTGACATGCCTACCGGGTCAGGTACTCTCCTAATTGAGCTATCGCGGTTCTAACCAGCCAGCCAAAATTATTCAACACTATTTACTTTTTACTAGTTGGATTACCTTTAGATTTCAAAGTGCAAAAATTGGGAGAGCACCCTGACCTGGTATGTTAGAAGGGTGCAGGTTCAAATCCTGCTCGTGGAATTTTTTTAAAATTTTTTTAACATTTCTTTTTTTTGTAATTTGTTTCGCAACAAAATTTGCGTTAAAATTATTTAAACATTTTATTGGCGATGGTGTTGTTATCAAGTTCCACCCGTCATAATCTTCAGACATTGTGTCCTGACCTGATGATGGTTTGTACAAGTGGTTGCTGATGCACAGACGTGAGAACATTAGCGGAGCGTGTTCCTGATCTCTTCGAAGAAGGTCAGTGGGGTTGAAGTAGCCTTAATGTGTTCACAAAATTAATTAAATTAAATTCCAATTAAGATCGGGATCGTAGGCAACTATTTGCACGTTGCTACTTCGTAATTAAAATATTTTATTAAAATATTAAATTAAGGCGAAGGGTAAGGCACACTAGCGCCGCTAATGGATTTAATTTGATAACTGCTAAACTGGATTTTTTTCAAACATTGCGGACCTTCCGACACTAGGCAAACATCTATTATTTAATAATTGTGCACTACTTTTAGGTTTGTTTTTGTATTCATTCGCTAATACCAGAAATGCCCATTGTTTGTGATTAAATGCGATAGCCTGTTTTGTGAATAAACCATGCAACAAAAAGTAGTGCACAACTATTAAATAAATACTATGGATGCTTTCCTGTTGTCGGAGACGGTACGCGATGTTTAAAAAAAGATCCGGTTTGTTAGTAATTGTCAAATTATCAATTGGTGGCGCTAGTGTGCCTTACCCTTCGCCTTAAATTAAATTTTATGAAATGAAATTAGTAAATTTCATTGTGTGGTAAACTTGAGGTAACAACATACTAAGCGTTACGGTACCATTATAGTTTGACTTTAAGTGCCAATCAATAGTGATGTGCCACTAATATTAGTCGATATTGCCGGTGGCGCAAGTGTCAAACCGATTTATCGAGTATGGCCGGTGAGCTTCACTGATGGAGCGTTTATTGGGCAATCAAATTATAAACTTGGATCTAATATTCAATGGGTTCCACCATTTTATAGCGTGGCTTCAAATAATCTTACGCTACCTACAGGAAAGCGTTTGACATTTATCTTAACTAAGTGCTAAGCGAGTTTTGTTTACCACCTCTGCGGTCTAGTAGTTATGACCAGCGGTCCCAGACCCAGAGGTACCGGGTTCAATAATCCTAGTGGAGGGTAGTTTGTACGGTGTTATGGCTTGTTTTAAGTAAGATCTACTCGCGTTATTTTACACATTACTTTTTAATGTTTATCCTGACGTTTCGTACCTTTTGCAGGGTCCGTGGTCACAGGGAGACTGAGGTGTTGGTCATCTCATAATTAGTTAGTAGCTTGTATACCCTCATTGAAATTTAATCAGGTGCGTTCCGTTCTACGCAGAAAGAGCGTACAGTATCTTTTGGTCTGGCAGTATGGTGTTGGTGCTGGGATTTAATACTTTGTGTGATGGGATCCCTGGCTGGTGGTAGATTCCAACTATGTTCTCTATTGAAAGTTGTTTCATTTCAATGTGTAGTGTTCGCGTAAGCTTTAGAAAGCTAGAGATAAGGTAGCCAGTTCCTCAATAGTTGAGGATTCCTTGTGAAATGCGCTTCCACCCAGCCTTATCGCCATTTAACATCGGGTGAGATGAAGCTTGTGTATACACGCGTCTCATTTTCACTATTGCATTAACACTGCAATGATGATGATTGATTCGACCGATTTGGACGACTTGTCGCTGCGTCTAGTCGCGACGTTGTCGTTTGCAATGGCGTCTTGTCGCAACGACTAGAGGCGGAGCTGTTGCTTGCGTCGGCGACTAATCGTTACGACAGACTTCGTGCAGGAAGCGATCATTCATAGTAGAGTATTCGTGAGAGACGGCCGTGTTGTTCATCTTGTGAGTGAATATGAAGCCTCTAGTTGCACTTGCCTTGGTGCTTATCTTGCGAATGCGGAGGCGTAGAGTACGACAAATCCATCGCCGTTATTGGGTCCATCCAATACTAACCTCTCGCCAAGAACGTGGGCAGTTTTCTCTGCTTTATGATGAGCTCAAGATGCACCACGAAATTTTTTTCGTTCGTTTTCGACATTGACCCAACCCGGGACCTCAGAGTTAGCGCTGCCCAAAGTCCAACGTGCAAGCCACTCGGCTACAGAGTACGATCTAAAAAATCGATTCAAAGAGAAAAATCATGCATCCCTATGCGAATCTGACGCTCACAACTGTCGTCGTGTGTGTCTACTCCTAAAAGTACCGGATGAAAAATGCGCTCCGTCACGTCCTGATCTGGCGTTATGACCTGACGTGGATGGTCCCTTGTGCTTGCGCAAGGATGTCTGACACCTACTTTGTAACCTGACGATTGGTAGGGGGTGTCAGTATAAACTTGAAAGTCCTTTTTTTTATATGCCTTATAAGACAGCTCTTGACCTCGATCTCGCCTGATGGTGAGCGTAGATGAGGTCTACGATGGAGCGAGCTGCCCCAGAAGATGCCTATTAACTCTCGCCTTGAAGGAATTCGGGTTATAAGTTTTTGGGAACACAGACGATGGCAGAGAATTCCACTCCCTGCCAGTGCGCAGTAAAAATGATGACATGAAGCGCTTAGTGCGACATAGTGGAGTCGTGTATGTCGTCGTGTGTGCGCGTGCACTAAACACCGTTTTGTAGTTGTAGGAAGAGGCAAAATGTCCGACGTGCCGGTTGCTAAGCGACCGCTGCCTGTGGCGACAAATAACGCTCGCTTCGCTTAATCCCGATCCGGTTATAACTAGCTTGAGCTACCTCACTTCGCTCGGGTCAGTGGTTTATCGACAACTGTTATTACTGGTGTAGGCTACTCGGTTATTAGTTTTCATGTAGATTCGACCAAGGAGATAGTAATAGACGCTTCTCAAAGTTACTATAACTGTTATGAGAAACTGAAGTTATGTTACTTGATGTTCAGTATTGACTAAGTTGTTTGATGGCGCAGCAAACACGCTCGGTCTGCGATTGCTAAAATTATGCAACTTTAAGAATATAATTTAACGCAAATATTGTTTCGAACAATTTACAATTTAGCAAACAAAATGTAAATAAATGTTTCCCACACTTACACCAATTATCTAGACCCAACCAGAGCTTCCTTAAGAAACTCGATAAAATGGTTAACTAGACAACGGATGAACATACTTAATATACTTAAATACATACTTATTATACAGAGGAAAGACCCAAACCCGAAACAATTTAAAAAAACAGGTATTTCTAAATTGACCCGACCGGGGATCGAACCCGGGACCTCAGAGATGGCGACACCATGAAAACCGGTGTGCAAGCCACTCGACCAAGGAGGTCGTCAAGCTATATTTATGATTATACAATGTCGCCCGGGCGCAAGTGACCGCCCGAAATATTTTGAATATACATGAAAAATTATCGAGAAAAAACCTTAAAAGGGGGGTCTATCTTTATTACTTTTTAAGTTTTTTAAAGTTTTTTTTTTAAATTAAAATTAAGGAATTTTATTTTTTAATTAAAGGTCATTTTTCCTACACTTATTTGTTTTTAATTTTAATACCTCCATTCCATAACTTTTAAGTTCCAATTTAAGTTCCATAACTCATAAGCTTTAAGAAACATCAAAGAAAACTGAAATCGAGCCAATAACATCGGAGATATGGTACAATACGTACTCTACCCAAAAAATACATACCTACATACATCTTTTATTTCTTTCTTTAGTTTTTAATCTCTAATTATTTTTTCTTTGTTTTTTTTAAAGTTAAGTTCTGTATTTAAGTTTGTTTAGAATAATAATAATGTCTTATTATTACCTCTGCCAGCGTATTAGCTTGGCAATCCAGAGGGGCAATGTTGCCAGCATTCTTGGGACCGTTCCCATGAGCCCACAGTTGGAAGACATCTTTTATTTATAGGCATTTAGTTTTTAATTTGCTATTTTTATTTCTTTGGTTTTTTTAAGTTCAGTAAAGTTATGTTTCTTTTTTTGTTTTAAGTTTTGTTCTGTTCTATTATTATAACTTTTAAATAAGATTTATAAGAATAATAATGTCTTGTTGTTAAATAAATTATATTTTTACTTAAAAAAAAAGCAAAAAATTAAAAAAATCAATAACTTAAAAAGTAATAAAGATAGACCCCCCCCCCCTTTTAAGGTTTTTTTCTCGATAATTTTTCATGTATATTTAAAATATTTCGGGCGGTCACTTGCGCCCAGGCGACATTGTATAATCATAAATAATTATAGCTTGCCTAATTCTTAACTGATCTTTCAATATTTGTAAAAATATTAAGATCGGATGTCGATGACGTAGTTGTCGACATTGAATAGGGCTTTAGCTTTCCTAAGTAGATAGTGTTGATTAATTTCGGCGAGTTGGATTGAGCCACGATAGCACAGTTGGCAGTGCACCTGACCCGGCATGCAAAAGTCTGTCATGGGATGGGTGGCCAATAATTTGTCATCTCGAGCTCTTCCGTGCTTCAGAATCAGAAGGCATGTTGCAGTCCGGCTTCATGAGCAGTCGTAACAACCACCAATCCGCACTGGGCCCGCGTGGTGGTATATGGCCCGTTTTCCCTATCCATTCATAGTAGTCTCTTACCCCAGCTGTGGGCAAATAAAATGAGCTGGTGTTGATAATGCAGCCAGTAGTACACTAGCATCTACTACCGCTTTTAGACAGAGGTAGGTAGGCTTTACGTGCCTTCCGAAGCACGTAGGAGCTCGAGATGATACATTTTTGGCCACCCATCCGATGACCGGCCTTCAACCACTACGTCATCGAGCTCCTCAACTGTAATCATTTATTTCGCGCGGAGTGAAAGATGCCTGACGGTACTAAAGAGTTAAGCGATTATTGTTGCTGATTGTACCTACACACATCAAATTGTGCTTAATTATCTGAAAGAAATTAATCATCTATAAAAATTGATCATCCAAAGCTGCTCCGTGCTTCGGAAGGCACGTAAAGCGGTTGGTCCCGGCTGCATTAGCAGTCGTTAACAACCACCAATCCGCACTGGGCCCGCGTGGTGGTTTATGGCCCGTTCTCCCTATCCATAGGGAAGGCTCGTACCCCAGCAGTGGGGACGTATATGAGCTGGCGATGATGATGATTTAAAAGAAATGTTTTTTTTTATAACACGGAAAGGTACTGACGCACGGTAGAAATCTTTTTTATTTATAATAATTGCAAGAAATATTTCCTCATTTTTGTTTGTATATTACCATTTAAATTACACAATTGCCTCTGTAGTCTAGTGATTATAGAGGCAATTAAACATAGTCACAGAATACTAGTCATAATTAAACGAATACGCTGGTACAACTGGCCATATATACCGCAATTCACTTCAAGTAATGATCCGAACAACACATACTCTGAAGTTGTAGGTATACCAACTTCGTAATTAATAAATAACCTTAATGACTTTAATCTACTTTCGATGGGAGGTAATTATGTGCTGCCACTAGTGTAGTGCAGAACTCGAGTCTAACCCCTATTTATAAACGAGTGAAAGCTCGTACTGAAGCAAAGATAAAATTTTATATTCTTTAGTAAACCGATGACGTTAGAAACGTCAAAAGTTAGAATCCTTAGGTTGGATTCGACCAAGCGAGAGTAACTTTTATTCTTAGATTAATTCGAGAGCAAATCGAAATTTCGTTTTACCACGCACTATTCTCGGAGTAGCTTGCCTATTCGGGAGTAGTCACTACACCACCGTCCAGCGTGGAATAACAGAGATAATCCGAGAATATTTTAATGGCGTCCGCGTACCACATGACATTGACATTCGACTTTGACAGATACAGTTATGCTCTAGACGACAAAACAGAGTTGTCAGGACTTTACCTTTTAAATAGTTCGTTTGTAGAACAATGGCCATTGGCCGGATAATACGTTCATTCACCGTTCACATGCTATTCACTCAATAATGAAGAATAACAATTCCAAGAGTAACTAATCTGTGGATTGCGTGGATAAATGACCATTTCTTTACTCGAGAATAAAATCGAGTAATAGAAATATTCTTGGTATAGTTAATCTCGTATAAATTCAAGTTTGGTCGAATCCACCCTTAACCAAGCAATAGTCACCAATATCTTTACTCAAGCAATCTAGTTAGGTTTCTCAAATAATTCATAGTGACAAGCTTGTGACAAGCTAGAATTGAGGTTATATTCCGTATGACAGTTTGTGCTATGTCCAAAATAACATAAAATTGATGAATTTGATAATAACAAATATACTTTTATTTAAATGAATAAGAAAACTTCTATTCTAATTAAAACGTTACTTGTATATAAAATGAAATTAGATCTTAGTGACATTTCTAAGAACAAAGTAATTTCTAAGTAATGGCTTGTAAATTGATGTACTTAACTCAATTATTAGGGCTCAGTGGCCTTGAAGCTGGGTTATTCCATTTACCCCACTGATTTGCCCCATCAATGGGGTAAAGTAGACTTTCCATTTTCCTCCATTAACTGCGTCTTGAGATCATAATGGAGGATGGTGGAAAAAAAAAGTGGATTTATCCCCATTTTGTAATCACAGCAGTCCTTCCAGAACACGAGTCATCGAACCACTGACTCGAGTCTTAAATGATTTAGAATCGAGTTTGAACGAAACTCGAGTTGGAAAACTCGACTAGAAGCAACTTGTTTTCAACAAAGTCTCGAGTATAACAGTGGCGTGCACTTGGAGAGGCCTATGTCCAGCAGTGGACTAGTATCAGCTGATGATGATGTTATATCCTTTTTATTATTTACTAGTTCACCGGCCACGGCCTCGCCCGTGTGCTGTTCCAGTCGTAAGCGTCCACATCATATCTTTTTCAAACTCTTTTCTACCTGACACTAAACACTAAGCTGTCAGTAAGACAGACTCTACAAGACTCGAGCACTGAAGTTGATCGCGAATCTTTTAGGAAACTCGAAACTCGATTCGATATACACGTAATGAGCATCGTATCGAGCAGTATAGTCTTTATGAGGCATGTCTTATGATTAAAGTCGATTCCTGAAAAGTAGACTTACCGACTCGAGTTTTTTACAACACTAGGCTGCCTGTCACAGAAATTAATTTGTGCACGTTGTTATTAGATACCTTTCGCTCTTAGCAGGTATTGTTTGAGTAACTTCTAGATTGACGTCGCGTCGTGACAATGTTCCAACATGTTGATGACGTAATAGTTGTCGACATTGAATAGGGCTCCTTTGGCTTATAAAGTAAAAAGTAGATAGTGTTGATTAATTTCGTCGAGTTGGATTGAGCCACGATAGCATAGTTGGCAGTGCACCTGACCCGGCATGTCATGGGGTGCGGGTACGAATCCCACTCGTGGATTTCTTTTTCAACACTGTCTTTTTCTTTTTCAGTTAGTACTGAGCGTTAAAAGTTACGTCATCTCATCACTTTAGGAGTTTGTCACGATTTGTGATTGATTTGTTCATAATCAGTTTATATGTCCCCACTGCTGAGGCACGAGCCTTCCCTATGGATGTTTAAGCCACAGAGAGAACGCGCCGTAAACTACCACGCGGGCCCAGTGCGGATTGGTGGTTGTTAACGACTTTAATGCAGTCGGGACCAACGGCTTTACGTGCCTTCTGAAGCACGGATTCTATTTATACTGTTCCTTTTTGTTTTTAAAGGAGAAGAGGTTCCGCTCCCCGATCCGAATCTGTGGCGGCCAGCGGTCACTACATAATTTCTTATCCTCACGTATGGTTAAAGAATTTGTAAACGCATTCCTAATCGCTTGTAGATCTGATAAGATAAGACATGGCATCCTCCCTCCAACATCTACATAGTTTATATTGTATATTATAGCCTTGCAAGGTTTAGATAATAAGTCAGTCACAATAAAGTCACTGTAAATATACAACATCACATAAAGAGACGCAGTCGTTATTTACTATCGCCATGGAATCATCCATCATCGCAACCTCCCATACGTCGACCGACGGGAACAGGGGAACTCGGAGAATCTAGTAGGGCACGGGGACACGGACTAGCGCGTGATGCTGTACTCTAGAAAACCTCCGAAGGTGCTTAGTTCACACGGCTTGAGGAACCTTTTAAGTTTCTTGCCGCTCCCAAAAAACCCCGGTGAAACTGAAAATGCCGTCTGAGGCAATCATCAATGTATCTCCAAAAAAAAGCGGCCTATTACCTAAGCCATTAAAAGCGGTTACGCCGCACACTAGCGCCGCCAATGAAAACAACAAAACAACATATTTAGTAATTAGAGATAGATAATCAAATTATGCTCAACAAACTATTTGAACTAGTGATCGCCCAATGGTCGAAATTCGATCGTAATTTATTAAGGCTGCACGGATTGTATCCCAAGCAATGAAAAATTAAAAAAGATAGAATGTGAATTTGGATTGGCCTTGACAGATGTCGGCCGCATTAAAGACAAACAATACGTGTGTCAAATATATGGTAGAGTGTGTAATGTTGTTTTTGTTGATTTAATGTATTTTTTATGTATAATTTAAAAAATATTAACATTCGGATAACCTTCTCTATATAAACTATAAGTGTGCGATATTTCATACTCCTCCGTCCGCGCAATTTTCGTAAAAACGGGTACAAAGTTTTTGCTTCACGTATTAATATTATAATGAAGTAATTTAGCATTTTTACGTCACCTAATGACCATTTGATATGTTATAGTTTAGTTTAATATGGCGTTAAGTTGAAAATGGCCGTTTTTAGCTGTAACGTCTTCTCGTCTCTAATTACTAGTATGTTTTTTTTTCATTGGTGGCATTAGTGTGCGGCGTAAACGTTCTTAATCTATTAAGCCTTCTGAGGTCACCTTATTTTGTGCCTAAAGTCTAAGGTTCATATACAATCATCACGGTTTGTTTGATAATAAGGCTTACTCCGAATTTGACAACAGAATCGTTAGTTTATCATACAAATAGACATCAACTGACCAGACTGTTAATTAAACCATCAATCATAAACAACAAATTGCTCGTTAGGGCGTTGTCAGACAAATATCATTATGGTTTTAAATTAGGTTTGCAGCAAACAAGCCAGAGACAATTTTTCATCATTTATCTAACCTGACCTAACCTTTTTTTGACGCTGGCAAAACTCTCACCACCCCCCGGAGGGATTAAATCATATTTAAGCAAATAAATATGATATAATCCCCTCGGGGGGTGGAGCTATCTTTATTTGCTATTATCTATATTATATTAATACGTGAAGCAAAAACTTTGTACCCGTTTTTACGAAACTTGTGCGGGACGGAGGAGTATGAGTACGAAAGAGTATGAAATCTGTCAATGCCAATCCAAACTCATATTCTATCCTTTTATATTTTTCATTGCTTAGCCTTAGGATAAAATCCGTGCAACTTTAATAAAATTACGGCCGAATTTCGACCACTGGGCGACCACTAGTAAATTTCAATTTGTCGTGCAATTGTTTTGACTTGTTTATTAACCACTATTTAATTGCTGTGACTTGTTTATATTGATGTGACGTCACAATAGAAATATTTAATTAAAAATTGCACGACAAATAAAAGTTAATACTTATGCCTTAGTAATTCTGCATCGGTATTTTTATTATGACTACATCTATCTGAAACACATTGTACAATAATAAGTAAGAAATATATTTTTCTTAAATTTTGAGTGTGAGATTTGTACAGTAGTACAAATCTCACACAAGTAGTTAAAAAGCTTGTATGGAAAAGAGTGCAAAAATATATATAATTTATTTATTTATGTTACATTACATCCTACAAAGATTTTATATTTTGTGAATAAGTACTATAAATATATTATATTATATTCATATTATTTATTTTTTATTTCGTAGTTTTTTAATTTGTATTGATTTCCATAATGTAATTGTAATTTTAATGTATAATTCAATTTATTAATCAACATAATAATGTATAATTTTCACAATTTAATTTAATTTTACATGTTTTTTTTTAATGATTTGATTTAAAGTTTAAGCATGTTGTTTACACGTATCTGTGGAGTTGCAGTCTACCTATTTTACTAAATCCATGTAAAAACTGAATGGCTATTACTGTAAATCTGTTTTGTGTAATAAAATTAAAATAAATAAAATACAAGAGAACGCTTTAATATGACGGTAATAACCTAAATTCTGGAATTGGTTACCATCACGCCACCGTACTCCTCAGCAGTTAATAACCTCTGGGATTACATATTGATACACGTTTCACTCTCTGATAGAGCTTAATTGGTTAATTAAATTCAATTAAGAGCAGACGTAGATCATTACATCGTTAGTCGAGATAATCTGTGTGTAATGGTAATACTACACATACATATTGATTGGACATACATACAAAAGATGTGTGTGAATCACCGTCGCCATGATATACGATGTAAGTTGCATTATTACAACGACAAGTTATGTGCATCGCTATGTTCCAGCAGAGATAAAATAACCTGGGCCTTATCATCCATCGTCATCATCATCTTCAGCTTTCATCTAGTCTGCCTTCGGACACAGGCCTCCACCAAATGCCTCCATTTCTATGTATCGCCAGCCACTCTCATGCAGTTGTGGCTGGATAGATGTCTTATATCGTCCAGCCAACTGAGCGGCGGCCCCACGCGGTCACATGCACTCTATACCAGCCCCCCAACCGCCTAACGCTCTCGCTTTCAATCGCTTTGAAAGCGAGGCCCTCGCCTCGCTTTCTAATATAATATCAAAATATAATATCAAATAATATCGAAAGCTATAGCCTATAGCTTTCGATATTGCTTTCATATTGCTTTCGAAATGTCAAGATGACGCCTCCTCCTCGCCTCGCCTTCCAAGCGATCGAAAGCGAGAGAGTTAGGCGGTCGACCCCCAGGTGCAGATATGTACCTGGACGCTTCTCCCCACTCCCACGACCCGGCCAACCAGAGCCGAGGTCTTAAGCCTTTAGAGGCACCCTCGGGTTCCACTCCCGATCCAATCCAAACTCCTCGAAGAATCTAGTAGTGAACGGGGACACGCACTAAGCGTGATGCCCTCTAGAAAACCTTTGACGGTGCTTCGTTTCACACGGCTTAAAGAACCCTTTTCGTTTCCCTCCATCCCAAAAAAGTCAGGTAACGCTGAAAACGCCGTCTGAGGCAAACAACAAACTCTCTCCAAAAGGGACAATGTTCTTTTCACAGCTCTCTGTGCGACTTTAAGTTTTGCAGCTAACCTCCTCGTTAGTGTTGTAGTCTCCATTACAAAGGTGGAAACGGGTGAGACACACTGTTCGAAAGCTCTGCTTTTCGTGTTGCGATAGCAGTCACTAAAGTTGGTTAAATTATGTTGATGACATTGTCGACATTAAATAAGGCTCCTTTGGTTTACAAAGTAAGAGTAGACAGTGTTGATAAAGTTTCTGCGGGTTGGACAGAAACCTGGCGCGGTTTTTCATGGAGTGCGGATTCGAATGGCGCTCATGGAAATTTTTTCGACAAAATTCAAAGTCGATATATTAGTTTACGGTTTTGGATCAAATAAGCTCCTTCTTTTTTTACTACCATCTTGGATAAGCACTAGTAGCCTTGCTATAAATAGAACAAGTTACACCCCTTTGCAGACACGAACGAATGACAAAGTCTAACATTAATTAGCTGTTTGTAAATTACATCCTTGCTAACGAAACAGTGCAAATTGGATGGCAACGAAACATTAAGCCTAATTGGGGCAATTAATAAAAGAATTTGTTGTAATTTGTTAGAGTAGGCGCGGCACGGCGAGTTTTAATGTACAATTATGTTCGTACTTGGTTTTAAACTTTTTTGGGGGGCGGCGAGAAACTTAAAAACCATGGGAATGCCATCAGTGCCGTGAAGGAATGCCATCACGCACTATAGTCCCCATTTCCTACTAGATTCTCCGAGGGGTTCGGATTGGATCGCACAAAATATCATGATGGGTTGAAGTGCTACTGGGAGACAGAAAACTCGGCAGGTTCCACTAAGATAAGATGAGATTTTATATTTTAATTAATTTCTTTTTAATGTTTCCTTTTTTTTTCTTTTTTTTTACTTTCTTTATCATCATCATCATCATCATCATCATAGCCTATACTAGTCCACTGAAAATAGATATCACCAAGCTACCACTGAGCACGATCCGCAGCTACTCTCATCTTTTCTCATACTATACATTATATAGAAACTAGCGGTCCGCCGCGGCTTCGCACGGGTGTACTTTTATTTTTAAACATTTCTTTTTTTATAGCCTATGTTACTCAGCGCTAATGTAGCATTCTAATTTCAACTAGCTGACCCGGCGGACTTCGTACCGCTTTGACAGTTTCCATCATCGAGTTAAATATAATTATCAATGGTTTCCATGACAACAAAACAAACAAATCATTTTGTATTGGAAAATTAAATTGTCGTTTTTAGTATTTTATTTAATTTTTTTTAATATAGCCTATGTTACTCAGCGCTAATGTAGCATTCTAATGGTGACTGATTTTTTTAAATCGGTCCAGTAGTTTTTGAGTTTATTCGTTGCAAACATACATACAAAAATACAAAGCTTTCCTCTTTATAATATTAATAATAAAGATATATAGACGCTCATAAAATCAGGTCAACCCAGCCTACACTCCATAACGAGCATAACTCTGTAGCCACTTTAATATTGATCTCATCACCGTAACTAAATTGATGCCATTTGTATTTATGAGGTCACTAGCGAACCACAACATCATCTATGTAAACAAGCTTACCATCGTGAAGGAGTTTTACGGAAATCCTTTCTCATTTATGCTAGTCTTAAGAATAGAACAGAAAAGTCTGAACTATCACGTCCTCCCAAAAAGGGGTATATAGACAGAGTATCGAAATCACCAATTTTGAGTAAACTCACCGTAAGTGACCTCGACGCCACATTAAGCAAATTCAAAGTAGGGCTCCGAGGTGGAATAGATAACATCAGTGATGGGTTGTAGCCGACCTCCTGATGTGCGAGCATCTTGGAACCCTTGGCCCTTAGTCGGCTCTTACGACATGCACGGCAAGGCAGCTAATACATTATTTTCACGTCCCAGGCTGGCTGGGAACGTTTATTTGACTATTCAAAATGTCAATGTTAACAAATACAAACAGTTTTCGGGCGATGTGCATTTGGATAAAAGGTTTTCATTGCTCACCAGCAGATTTTTCTGCTCGGTGATTTTTATTGAGTAGGCTTCCAACATCTCCGGCACTAGTCTGGAGAACTAGTAGAGGCGCCCGCTAGATGCAATGTCTCCGGTTGAATGAGCCGCGTAGGATTTTGACTGATGAGGTGCCTGGATGGGTACTGAGAAGTAAGTGGGCTTACAACTCCGCCACCAAAGAGGACATTTGGTAGTTGACTTTAGAGTTGACGACCCGAGCAGTGGAAACTGTGAGTTGTACTCTTATTGCAACGAGAAGTGAGAGAGCTTACAGCTCCGGTAACCTATCTGGATTATAGGTAGTGGACTATACGTGTCCACGGGGCAACTTGCTTGAGACACTAGTCTTAAAAGTACCGGATGAAGAATGCGCTTCGGCGCGTCCTGATCTGGCGTTATGACCTGACGCATATGGTCCCTTGTGCTTGCGCAAGGATGTCTGACACCTAACTTTATAACCGCTAGGTTGGTGGGGGGTGTCACGATAAACTTTAAAGTCGTGTGTAGCGGGGATGCTCACCACCATTACCAGCTCATATTGTATCCTTTGGATCTATTCGTTGGAAACAGTATTGGGAGAACGGGCCATTAAACCACCTCGCGGGCCTTGCACGGATTGGGTTGTTAACGACAGCTAATGCAACCGGGATCGACGGACGGCTGTACGTGCCTTTATGAACACGATTCTAATAATAACCTTACAATCCGATAACACAAGTCTTGAACACAAAAGATAGCTTCTTCCCAGTCCATTGAACACAATTTGCACTTCACAGGGGACAGAATAAAAGATCAAATTAACGGAACGCCAAGTGTCACTCTGTATTTTCGCTTTTCCAGTTCAAATTATTGTCTGCTAAGGTTGTTAATGCAGCGCACTTGACTGAAAAGGCAAAAGGCAAGTAGAGTGCTTCCCCTTGTTTACATTTTACTTGCCTCGGGACTGGATTTGAAACTTCAAGCAAGCAAGGGAATATCGTGGTTGTTCTTAGAATAAATATACATTCATACTCTCACGTCCTCTCTTCTCCCATAAATGTTAGGCAGCTGATACTTACATTATTTTCACGTCCCATACCAGAATATGTAATAATAACAAATTTGTTTCGTTAATTATGAAATGACTGTCATCGACATAGTTGATTTTATAATTTTCTAAATATTAAATATTATTTAAGAATAAATCAAATCAAATCGCTTTAGCTGCATGATTACATACAACAGTAGGATTTTAAATAATAATTTGAGCAAATATTTAGTCTGCATTACAGACGTGCAAAATATTAATCATTACATAATAATTTAATTAAATGCTATTAAATCATTATTAATGTCATGCAAGAAAAAGATTATTTATTTATTTATTTATTTATTTATTTATTTATTTATTTATTTATTTATTTATTGATACACAAAACAGAATACAGTCATTTAAATACATAATTAAATAAGGTTAAAGTTGCGATCCAGACTTCTGTACACATGTTTAGGGATGTATCCCTGTGTGCTGTGTACACATGTTTAGAGATGTATCCCTAAACATGTGTACACAGCATGACCAAATTAATGATAAGTTAGTATCAGTAATTTTCGTCAAGTGATTAAGATAATACAATAAAAGAAAAGCTTTCTTTATTATGTTATAGGTACCTTACAACAAATATCATTTTATCTTGGGACAGAAAAGAGTGTTGAAGGAAATTATAACCTAAGATATTAAATTCTGTATTGGCAGATACGGCAGATGATTTATTGTAGTCGGACATGCACAGACGACACGATTTATTGGTGAGGGGAAATGAGCGGCTTATACGAACCCTGGACACAGATTACATAAGAATGGTGAACTTTATGCCAATATACTATCATATACCAAATGCCAATATACTATATACATCATGACACACAAAGGTACAAAAAGAAAAAGTTTTTCAAAACAATTAGTTAATTTTAAAAGACACTTTATATGCTTATTGAAATTACGAAGATCTCTATACAGTGTGTCTGGGTAAGAGGTAGCGATATTTTAAGGTCATGTTGTGCACTCAATTTTATCGAGAAAAACACCCCCCCTATGGTTTTTGTAGTATGTTACAAAATGTAAAAAATAGTGTTTGGTCGGAAATCGGTAATTTTTTTTTTCAGATTTGCCCTCTTTTATCTTACCAGTTTTTCTTAGTTTTTTGTTAGGCTATATTATAACCTGCTAGAAACTGTTTTTTTCATGTCTTTAGCACTTCCAGATCCAGAGATATTGTTTTTTTTTTCGGCAGTACCAGTAAAAATAAAATCTAAAAATTTAAATGGCGGCCATTTCATCAAGGGGCCATGAATCCCCCGTGTTTTTCTCGATAAAATTGAGTGTACAACATGTCCTTACAATATCGTTACCTCTAACCCAGACACACTGTATAATGAGTTGGAATTATGAATGATTCAATTCAATTAAATCCTTTATTGCTCTCCATAAGTATACATGAGTTGTTACAATATTGGTTAGATAGGAGGTTAAGGGCCCGGAGTAGAAACCGTGGAACTATAAAATTTGGCAAACCCCAGATGAGATGAAAAGATGACATCAGAAAGATAGCGGGTCAAAATTGGATACCGACAGCCCAAAATAGAACAAATTGGAGGGGGTTGAAGGAGGCTTACACCAAACTGGTCAAAGAAGAATTGAGATGATGAACTATGTCCCCACTGCTTGGACACGAGCCTTCCCTATAGGTAGAAAGGGAGAACGGGCCATAAACCACAATTCAGGGTCCAGCGCGGATTGGTGGTTGTTAACGACTGCTAATGCAGCCGGGACCAACGGTTATACGTACCTCCGAAGCACGGAGGAGTTCGAGATGATACAAATTTGGTCACCCACCAAAAGACTTTGCGAAAGTTGTTTAACTTGAGCAAACGTAGACCGGGCGCGATTTACTCCTGTGGTAGAGCTCCTTCTTCTTAAGGCGAAGGGTAAGGCACACTAGCGCCGCTAATGAATTTAATATGATAACTGTTTTTCTTGAAAACTAGCGTATCTCCATAAAAATAATTTCTATATGTTGTTGAATTTATTCCCAAAATATTTGCAGTTGATAAAACGTGACCTTATATATTTCGGGTTTTTCGATGCATAGCCCTATTAGTGATAACCAACACGCATTTGGCAAACGTGGTGATTAACCCATTACCCATCAATTGTAGTGATGACTTGATATCAATGACGGAGGCCTTTGCCCAGCAGTAGGAGTGTTATATGCTGTTTACAATAGTATTTTAAACAAATTGTTACAGTAATGCCCAAACTAGAGTACATCTAGACAAATAACATATAGTCCCTGTGGCAGTGATGTCGACAAGCTAGGACATCACGGACTGTCATGCCAAAAAAGTGTAGGCCGCTTCTCAAGACATGCCGCACTTGAGCTGGTGCGGCTAGTGAAGCGGTTGAAAAAACTAAAGCATGCAAATACAGGGGTCTAGGCTCCGAACATGATTTTGTCCCTTTCGGTGTCGAGACCCTTGGTCCGTGGGGTCCTAGCGCTATAAGGCTTTTTAAGGAAATAGCAAAAAGGTTAGTCGACATCACAGGAGACCGAAGAGCTGGCAGCTACCTCGGACAAATTAGTCTAGCAATTCAAAGGGGGAACGCTGCCAGTATCTTCGGAACCTTGCCTAAAAGGACTCCTTTTAATAATTTATTTTAGTTATTGTATTATATTTTATAAGGTTTTTAGTTTTAGGTTCATTGTTCTTTTAATAATTACTTTTGTATGTACATATGTATGTATGTATTATATATGAATATGAATTTTCTATACAGAACCGTGAAATATGTCGCTCGTTTTGTCAAGGTTGTATGTTTTAACACGTAGGCATAGGCAGGTACTGTTGCGGTATGATTTATGACAGGCGCGCTGTGGGGCGGGTGAAATGAGTCATTTAGCAAGTATGGACACAAGATACTGTTGGATCGCGAACTGTTTACTCCATAATTACGTAAAGTATTTAGTCTATTTTTATCGATGCAAATAATTTAAAAAATGTAACAAAGAGAACATAACTTTAATTATAGGAAGTAATTACAAAATTTAATAATTCTAAGGAAATCTAAGGAACACATTAAGGCGAAGGGTAAGGCACACTAGCGCCACCAATTGATAATTTGACAATTACTAACGGACCGGATCTTTTTTAAATATTGCGCACCGTCCGATAACAGGAAAGCATCCATAGTATTTATTTAATAATTGTGCACTACTTTTTGTTGCGTGGTTAATTCACAAAACGGGCTATCGCATTTATTCACAAACAATGGCCACTTTTGGTGTTAGCGAATGAATACAAAAACAAACCTAAAAGTAGTGCACAATTATTAAATAATAGATGTTTGTCTAGTATCGGAAGGTCCGCAATGTTTGAAAAATAATCCAGTGAAGCAGTTGTCAAATTAAATCCATTAGCGGTGCTAGTGTGCCTTACCCTTCGCCTTAATAGCGAGTTAGCAACGTCCGCCCGATCGGTCCCGAGGCAGCAGCAAAAGTGAGGTCCGCTGTCCGTGCTCGAGCTAAAGCGCCCTACATTCTTCCCCCACTAGACACACCGCCGTGACGTCAGTCTGTAGCCACGCCTTCTGGCGTAGGAATTTTCTCTAACACTATATTATACTGTCCAACTGATGGGCAAAGGACTCCATCCTTGAAATCAAGTCATTGATGGAACGCTTGCCAAATGCTGGTTGGTGATCATAGACCCGGGATGTGCATCCAAAATATCCGAAACACACTTTGCTCGGCCTGTTGAAATCAGTTCTTTTCGACAGCTAAAAGTCGCCGTGAATTGGTGTTGGGTAAAAAAATTATTTGAATGATACAAAAGTATATCTTGAGAAATAAGTTTATTTGAATAAAGATATTTTTTTGAGAGAGTATGTTTTTTTGGGGGCGCCGAGAAACTTAAAGTGTGCGTCAAACCGTGTGATCGAAACACCGTCAGAGGATTTCTAGAGGGAATGGCATCACGCTGACGTGTCCTAACTTTCCTTACTAGATGCTCCTAAGGGTTTTGGATCGGATCAAGCCGTCGGTCTTCACTCGATCACTCTACAAGGTTCTCAGTGCGAGTTTTACCGACATTCGAAAACGTTTTACAAACAAATTCTCGTTTACGTTATAACATAATCGTCATCAGTTCTACGGCTCGTGTGACCAGAGAGAGGGTTGTCTTATTTCAATATCTTTAGCGATACCTTTCTAAGTTATTTACGCTTGACATTTTGCATAGACGATTCCAAATAATAGTCAAGTTGACGATGTCGTTTATTCAACATCATTCAAAACCGCGTCGCGATCAGCTCCATGGTCGCGATCGCAACCACTGACACTTGTCGTGTCAGTGGTTGCGATGGTGGTTGCGATGTCATTAGAGTTGGACAATAAGGAAGCCGGTCATCGCTACATTTCCTTGCGCAAATATGAACTTCTGAGTATCCTTGACAGTACCTAGTCGATTCTGAGTATCCTTTATGTTAGTGGTCGTGTATCCTTTATGTTAGTGGTCGAGTATCCTTTATGTTAGTGGTCGGTATCCTTTATGTTAGTGGTCGAGTATCCTATATGTTAGCAATCCTGCACACCAGTGTGTAGTGTCGGACGGTTTCGGCTGATATGAGGTCAGCCTTTATTGTAAGCTGTGGCACATTTTTCACGCGCCCTGAGGTAGCCTCACTCATACGGGATGAAACAAATGACGGATTACTAATGATTTGAAGGCTTTCTTTACAGAATGCTGGACACGTACAGTTAAAAAATCATTAGGGAACATAGGACTTAGTAAAGTAGATAGTTTATATACTATTTCAATGCTGGACAAAGGCCTCAAACATTTTAATCAAGTTTTTTTGTGATTTTGTTGATTGCACTGGGCAATTTTAGCATCACCGGACTTTTTTGTGAGCGGCGGGCAAGAGACTTAAAGAGCTCAGGTTTTCTAGAGGGAACGGCATCACGCACCTATGTCATCATGTGTCCCCGTATCCTATTAAATTTTCCGAGGGGTCCGGATCAGATCGGGAGCGGAACAACCCGAGGGCGCCTGTAAAGGTTCAGGTTGACCGAGTCGTGGGTGTGGGGAGAAACGCCCGTACCTGGTATAGAGCGCGTGTGAACCGCATATATCCAGCATCTGACTATGTTCAGCATAATGATATTGATTATAATTAATGAATTTATTTATATATAAGACATGACAACAGAATAAAAACCACATTTCAAACATAAACACATGTTTAAAAAATAACAGTAAAATTTGCAATCGATTGTGGTCGGGCACAACGCTTGCATTCTATCGCTATCTTCTATTGTGCATACATTAAAATATAGAGATAGACATAGTGATATATGGCGATAGTGATAGGAATAATGATAAGAGCTGTGGAGTTTCTAGCGCCCATTCTTCTCCACAGCTAAAAAAATAGACGTCCTGAATGGGTAGTAGGTAAACAAATTTTGGACGATTCAAAATCACTTTTCTAAAGTTTATTTGAATAAAAATATTTGACCTTGACTTTATCATTGATAGAGATAGTGATAGAGATAGTGATAGAGATAGTGATAAAGTGATAGAGATAATGATGACTAATGAAGTCCAGACGCGAAGACAACTGGTGCAGCGCGAAAACAAAGCAGCATCAGTTACCCTCACCCTGCCGGCCCACAAGGTTCTAATCCGTCTTCACGCCTCTTTTGAAAGGAGAGAAAACGTGTGCTGGTAGACTATTTCATCTGTATAAGTAATTGCGTTGTATACATAATGTTATTGATGCAAAATAAATAAATAACAATCGTGAATTCGCAATCGTATCTTTGAAAACTTGACAAATTTAATTAATTAAAATTTCATAGAAACGAAACGCGACGCCCTGCACAGATGTGCAAAGAAGAATTTTAAGAGAATATTAATGACTTCACTGTTGAAGAAATTCCTTAATTAAACACCGCGGACAAATGAATTTCTGAATACAGTCTTGATAGCGGCAAATTTACATACTCTCCCTGGGTAGTGAAATTTGCTCTTCGCTAATAAATACTTTGCGAATTTGCAAGAACGTCAGCTAAATAATAAGTATAATGAATTGAAATAACTGTTACGATTCCACGAGTACTTGGGTTTTTTTATTTTTGAAGTGAAAACTTCTTTAGCGGCGTTGTGCACTTTTTTTGGAATGAGTAAAAAATGTTAAACTCGCGTCAGGACACGTGATCTGATCGAAAATTCGTAAGACGGATGGAGAGTAGAGGAATGGGTAAAAAATGTTGAACTCGCGTCAGGACACGTGATCTGATCGAAAATTCGTAAGACGGATGGAGAGTAGACAGCTGGCGCGGCGTAATATAAATTTTTAATATAACTTAATATAACTTTTTAATGTAATATAAATTGTCATGTTTGTGTACGATAGCCCAATAAATAAATATTGTATTCTACCACATAAGTGAGAGTACTTTTATACTGATAATTAAAGCAATTCGTGCAAAATTATTCCCTAACCATTCCAAAATATCAAAAATGCACAACGTTAATATTCAAGTTTCCACTTCTGCCGGCACTCCCAGAGTGCAACCCGTCGTTTTTTTTTATATATTTTATTTGAATCAGACAGCTTACAAGCTTACAGATGAGTCATCCAAGGCGCTAATAAGATTATTTATAAACACAAACAATAATACAAAACGAAAAATAATAATTAGTAGATATGATATCAAATCGACGATCGACGATTTGGTGAAGGTCGCGGGAAGCCGCTGGATGCGAGCAGCACAAAACCGGTCGTTGTAGAGATCCTTGGGGGAGGCCTTTGTCCAGCAGTGGACGTCTTTTGGCTGAGATGATGATGATGATGATGATGATGATGATGATGATGATGATGATGATGATGATGTCAAATTATACAACACAAAATAGTACCTAAAAACAACACAACTATGTTAATTGGCCAGTCCACAGAACAATACGATACTATTCCTATTTACATAAGCACAAATGTCAACAAATCAAATAAGTCAATAAATATTAAATATTAATGTCACTAATTTTAAGTTTAATTTTTGCATTATCATAGTGTATATTCGCGGGGCAGTGGTAAACGCGCTCGGTCTGCGATTGCTGAAATTAAGAGGGCGTATAAACCTAGAAAAAAAACAGATTCCACCCGCGCCCCTTTCACGCCCCGCTTTCGTCCGTGCGTACGGCGTGGCGGCCAACGCAACAGATTGGCAGGTCGCTCCCTCGTGTGTACTCGTGTTTAGTGCGATCGCGCACAGTATACCTAAAATAATCAGATAAAAACCGGCTAAGTGCGAGTCGGTTCACCTAGCTGTACTTCGAAACACTAAAATACTCTTTGCTGGTGGTAAATAATACGCAAAGGTAAGTAATGATATCATATATTTTTATTATATATTGCTACTTTAAATATTTAATATTGTTTTATTTTATAAAGGCGTAGGTGCCATGAAATCTTTAAGCATTTTTGTATTATGTAGATTATTTTTTGTATCATGTAGATTATATTATCCCTTTCAGTCGCACTTTGCTATCGACAGAAGTAACTGCAACAGTCAGCGGTTACTGTCGACACGTTAAAGGTCAAAGGCCTACCATCCGACGCTACAGTTACCTCTATTGATACCAAAGTGCTGCTCGTGTGTAAGTGCTCTTACTGTTATATCTCTTCTTCAAAGAGTGTCGACAATGTAAAAAAAAGAAGTCTAATTTTATTACAAAAATATCGCTTTATTTACATAGATTCATAGGTTTACATTTTTTTTTCAGAATTCGTTCCCTGGCTTGTACCTGTACTGCAAAGAACAGACAGAAAGAAGGTAAGTTAAAAACATTTTTGCATTAAATTATGTATTTAAGGTCTGTTCATTCTAACTTGTCTTAAAATGTAACAATCTTTATAGGACTTACTATTGAAATTTAATGAAAAATTTTATTGTTTTTTTAATGGTAAAAAAAACTAAAATATTGTTTACACTTAAGATAAACAGACTTTCTGTAATCAAAGTCAAAGTCAAAGTGTCAAATATTTTGTATTCAAATAAACTTTAGAAAAGAACTTTTGAATCGTCCAAACATTTTTTTTACCTATTACCCATTCAGGACGTCTATTTTTTAGTTGTGGAGAAGAATGGGCGCAAGAAACTCCACACATTAAAACTTTAATATAAGTAACGACATTTACAAAATTATATGCCGTTATCAACTTATACAAGTTTAAAATTACTTAAAAATATTTTAAATTATAAATACCTGTTGGGGTGATTGAAGCATTTTTAACCCATGCTGTTTTGTCTTGAATGTAATCAGACACTTTATAATAAGCTTTTTTACAAAGCTTTTCTTTAATGACGATTTTAAATTAAATCATAAGACAAAAGAGGAATTCTCTTGCAAAATGTTTGGTAATATTTTAAATAAATGTGTAATTAATTCTAAGAAAAGCCCGTCTCAACCTACAATTATTAAAAATGTTCAGTCAATCAGTATGGTTCACCAGAACATTCAAGGAATGATGGGCAAAGATCCAGAGATTGCATTGTTCATGAACGATAATAAAGTTGATATTCTGTGTATTACTGAACACTGGCTTAAAGATCATCAGTTCATGTTCAATTTTAATAATCATTTGGTAGGTAGTTCGTTCAGTCGAGTAAATTCAATTCATGGTGGCTCCTTAATTATAGTTGATAAGAAGTTAAAATTAACGGAAAGAAAAGACATAATGAGCCTCTCGGTTGAGCAAACAATAGAAATAGCTTGTGTGGAGCTGGAGCGACTTGTTGTATTAAGTTATACAGGCCTCCGTCAGCATTGTATGATTATTTTGAAAAAGTAATGGATGAAGCATTATATAAAATCCGCAATGTAGGTAAAAAGATAGTTGTTTGCGGTGATTTTAATATTAATTTGTTAGAAAAGTCTACAGGTTCTATCAAAATTAAAAATTTATTTCAATCATATAATTTGAATAATTTATTTTTGGAGCCGACTAGAATAACTGCCACTTCGGCCACTTGTATCGATAATATATACACTGATCTAGTACCTCTGTCTAAACTCATTATTAATAAACTAGACTCTGATCATTGTGACCAAATGGTCAGCCTTCCACATCAGTGTCAGCAAGTGAAGAAACAGATTATCACTGTTGTACCAAAAACTGCAGGTCGTCTGGAACGCTTCAAAACAATCTCTATGATAATATATGTTATGTAGAATATAATGATAACCCAAATAAATTTTATAATGATTTCTTTTATAAATATTGTTTAGAATTTAATAAAACTTTTATTCCAAAGATGATCTCGGTTAGTGGTATTGTTACTTTTAGTGAATGGGTTACAATTGGTATCCACAAAAGTAGAAAGCGACTTTATGAGCTATATGATGAACGCAACTATAACACCAGTGAAGATTTCAAATTGTATGTCAAAAAATATTCTAAGTTATTTAAAACAGTATGTCGATTAGCAAAGGCAAAATTCCTGAGTTCAAAGATTAAGCTAAGTGATAACAAAATAAAAATGACATGGAATATTATAAATAGTGAAACTGGAAATGTCAAAAGTCGTAACAATGAGTACAAATTGAGCTTCGAAAATCAAATCTTAACTTCTGATGCTGATGTTGCTGCGGCATTTGAGAAGTTTTTTACTGATATTCCAGTTTCAACTACAAAGACTTTGGACTCGTCCCCCACTGTAGCTGAAGCGGTTCTAAAGGAAAATGTCAAACCTAGTGAAAACCATTTTAGTTTTCAAAAAATTGATTTTAGAGATATAATTAAAACTTTTAACACTCTTAATAAAAAAAAAGACTGCTGATTTGTGGGGTAATCTCCAGTTTTAGCTTGCATATTTAACGAATGTATTGACTGTGGTGTTTTTCCTGACCTAATGAAGCACAGTAAAGTAATTCCATTATACAAATCAGGTAGCACATCTGACCCCACTAACTTTAGACCAATTTCTGTGCTACCCACATTTAGTAAAATATTTGAAAAGATAATTCTGGACCAAATTCAAGTTCATTTTTATAGAAATAAGCTTTTACATTCATTTTTCAGGTATCGCGAGGCATTTCATCTGCGAGCTCTTCGAGATCTACGAGATCTTCGAGCTGGATTGTACAGTCAGCAACGACAGACTTTTCATGTGTTAACATATAAAAAAATCAATATTATGTTTACATTCTATGGTTTTTATAAAAATAAATATACGAATAGCTTTAAATTAAACAACTGTAACGAACTAACAGAGTTGATGAGAGATTTTTGCGTACGAGTTTGACTGGATAGCATTCATCGGCTTGTGAGATATTACGACATTTACGAGCTGCAGCAGTTCTGAAATACAAAATAATTGTAAATCACAAGTTTGTACGGTAATATACGAAGTATGATACAATACTTCCAGAATAGCTAATTCAACTTAATTATGTACTGTGAAAAAAAATTACTATACATACTGCCACCAATACGAGTGGTCAAAAGCATCGTTCTGTTTTGCATATACTATACCCGGTACCCGCGTCGCCGTCATTGCTTCAGCGCTTCTAATACATTGTATAGTGAGCTCTAAAGTTAATGCGTAAGGGTCGATATTTCAAGGTGAGACTACTCATCACCAATGAAAAGAAATAATAACAATATTATGATAATAATATCTTATTTTAACAAAATATTTTCTCGGCGCCCTGAGCACAGAAACACAGTCCTCTCGTCTCAACAGAGTGATCGCGACTAATCGATGAAACAAAACATGCCTGTTACCTCGGGTCAGGTGCGACAGACTGGAGCGTTCTGCACGGAATAAGAATGTCGTAAGCGCCGAATTAGTTTTAGTTTATTTACTCGTAAAATATACATTTTTTTTTCAAATCGCTAATACAGTCGCTCGGTAATATAATTTGATATTATGTGTTAAAATATTGGCTCAGTAATATGCGTCAAATTGAAAATAAATTGATTCTAGTTGAAAAGTAGACGTAAGTTTGTGATTTTATTTTATTGATAAAATTTTAATATATTATGTTTTCGCTTAAGCCAGTCCCTTTCAAGTATGCTGTAGTATCTATGATATTTTTTTCGGGTAAATCGTGGTTTATCTTCTAGTGTTAAAATCAAATCTACGATTGGTGATTTACCTTTATACCCCCTCTTAAGCAACTTTCGTAAAGGCCAGGCATCGGATGGGTGACCAAAAATGTATCATACCGAGCCCCTCCGTGCTTAGTAGTCGTTAACAACCACCGTACCGCATTGGGCCCGCATAGTGGTTTATTCAGATTATGCAAGTCTTTAAGCATTGTGAACGCCAAAAAAACAAACTACGAGTAAGTACAAACTATTCTACAATGCAATAGCTACCACTTTTGAGTTGCAATCGCAATTGTTAAGCAACCTTCGCATTGTCGGATTTTCGGATGGGTGACCAAAATTTATTTTTTTATATTGCTCATTTACTTGTCGTAAGCCCATAAAATTGTCAAAAAGGTGAGATGAAAGTCAATCGCCGTCTCGACCACCGACACGGTGAAATAACAAAGAAAAACCGCTTCAATAATATAAAACGACTAATATTATGAGATGTAAAGCATTTCAGCTTGATGGATTGGGAAAATATTGCGTATTCTGTGAGCTGGTGAAAATATTTACTATAACGCTCCATATATTTTGTGCACAGTGCACACGCAGACAGTAAAACTCACCAGTAGCTTATTTTATGCTCCCATTGCTGGCGTACGAGCTACGGCATCGTACGAGTTTTATGGATGTGACACGCGGCCCCAGTGCGGAAGGTGGTTGTTAACGACTGCTAATGCAGCCGGGACCAACGGCTTTACGTGCCTTCCGAAGCACTGAGGAGCTCGAGATGATACACTTTTGATCCATCTGGTGATTGGCCTTTGCGAAAGCTAAACTTTCGCAATCGCAGACAGAGCGCATTGACCACTGCGCCATCGAGTATGTATGTTTGCAACGAATAAACTCAAAAACTATTGGACCGATTTAAAAAATTCTTTCACCATTAGAATGCTATATTAGCGCTGAGTAACATAGGCTTATACTGAAAAAAGAAAAAATACTAAAAACGACAATTTAATTTTCCAACACAAAATGATTTGTTTGTTTTATTGTCATGGAAACCATTGATATATATTTAAGTCAATGATGGAAACTGTCAAAGCGGTACGAAGTCCGCCGGGTCAGCTAGTCTATACTAATATTATAAAGAGGAAACCTTTGTATTGTTGTATGTATGTATGTTTGCAACGAATAAACTCAAAAACTACTGGACCGATTTTAAAAATTCTTTCACCATTAGAATGCTACATTAGCGCTGAGTAACATAGGCTATATTAAAAAAATGCGTTACGAAGGTCGCCGGGTCAGATAGTATACTATAAACTAACATAACACGACTTATATTATATGATAAATATAAAGCATTGTACCTTGATGGATTGGGAAAATATTGTACTTTCTATTCTCTGTGAGCGGTGAAAATATTTATAAGAACGTCTTATATATTTTGTGCACAGTGTACACTCAAACAGTGTAACCTACTTGAAACGAATGCCTACGGAAGGCAGGTTAAGTTAGTTATTGTAAATTCACTACGCAAAAAGTATTTTTTTTATTTTTTTCATATCTTATAAGACAGCTCTTGACCTCGATCTCGCCTGATGGTGAGCGTAGATGAGGTCTACGATGGAGCGAGCTGCCCAGAAGATATGTAAACTGTTGTCTTAGATTATTAACAAGGACCAAAACAAAATTATATTGAAACCATATAAATATCATCTTATTTTTAGAGCAAAGAATATTTTTTACTTCATCACACCAATTTTTATTTTTAGGTATTATTGTTATTGTCGGATACTAAAAAGGTTTTTTAGACTTGTTTTTAAGTTAACGCCTCGGTGGCCAAGTGGAAAAGCGCTCGACCCGATACACTAAGGTCTTGGGTTCGATTCCCAGGTCGGGCAAAGTGTGTTTCCAATTTTTCGATGCATAGCCCGGGCTTGTGATCATCAACGCGCACTTGGCAAGTGTGGTGAGTAAACCATTACCCATCAATTGTAGTGATGACTTGATTTCAATGATGGAGGCCTTTGCCCAGCAGTGGGACAGTGTATAGGCTATTTACTTTAGTTTTAGTTTTTTTTTATTCCTATTTACATACTTAAAATGACTTTTAAAATATATGTACGTTATAAGCAGTGATCGGAGTAGGTAGAGCTTTTGGTTCATTGACCGTAAACGTTGATGTTAATATGGACATTCCACGAGATTCTAACAGAAACTTTTTTTATAAACATGATAAAAGAAGGCTTGTCTTACATATTGGCAGTGGGCGCCACGACGTTGTCAAACTTACATTAGCGACGCGTTGCCAATTTCCATTGCGCACACGCGCGATGTTGCCGCACGATTTTGCCGCGTAACACGGCTTTTGAAAACAAAAGAATACAATAGCGGGCTCTGCCGTCAGAAGAATGCACCTGTGTTTGTCTCTTTCTACAGCATTCAAATTGTTTATCTACAATATTTCGGAAATGTCCATATTAATACAACGTATCGCAAATACAAAAAATTGCTCTACCTACTCCGATCATTGGTTATAAGTCTTACCAACTAAAAGGTTGCATAATTGTCATTTATTTTAGAAAAGTTTACCAAAAAAAAGTATGTAGGTACTTTAATTATTGAGAAGCAGTTACACTTATTATAAAGTATTTAAATTATAGGTATGCACAATATTTGCCTTCATTATCCTTCAGCACATGTAAATATGAATTTCATATATAGAGAGCATAGTTGAAACCTTCTTCGACCAATCAGATGTAGGCCTCCTTCAACCCAAAACTCAAAACTTTTTATTTTTTTCTTTTTGTTGATGGTTTTGTGCGATTACCACATTTAGCCAGAGTCAAAGTAAGTTTCTAAAAAGTAATACATAAATAAATAATATTTCTTTTCTGTATGATGATGATAAATAATAATAGAAATGAGAAGTGAGAAATGATATACCCCCCAACCCCTAGAGTATCTCAGTAAAGATGTCAGACAGAGACTTCTTGAAAGAATTTGAAAAGTGACGTTGCACTGTCATTTCCGAACACTCATGCACACTCACAAACACTTAACGGTTAATAATCCACCATTATTTCACATTAATATTCGATATAACACAAATTTTCTAAAATAAAACAAAACCGCAGACATGACTCTTCAATTTCCCGCCAAGAACCAAACTCAAAACTTACTTAACTGTTTACTATATTGACTACGCCACCTTACCGAAGCGGTTCACAATAAAAAGAATGCCTTCTCCACTGTAATATAATACAAACATCCTGTCTATCATGCCAAAGAATTACGTTACAAAGTTTTATAAAAGAAGTGTCGAGTTTCTGTACTTACGTATATTCTGTGTATAACGCGCGGTTAGGTACGTTTAATATTGGTTTGTTCTGTTTACACTTTTATATTCTTCGGAGATTTTCTTTTCATACAAATTGATTTTTTTATTCGACGACCTCCTTGGTCGAGTGGCTTGTACACCGGTTTTCATGGTGTCGCCATCTCTGAGGTCCCGGGTTCGATCCTCGGTCGGATCAATTTAGAAATACCTGTTTTTCTATATTGTTTCGGGTCAGGGTGTTTCCTATGTATAATAAGTATGTATTTAAGTATATTAAGTATGTTTATCCGTTGTCTAGTTAACCATATAACGAGTTTCTTGAGGAAGCTTTTCTTGGGGCTAGATAATTGGTGTGAGTATTGGAAACATTTTTTTTATTTTTTATAATCAATGTTTTTCCCTCGCCTTTGTTGTACCGGTTTCAGAGCAAGACGTCCCGGAGTCGATTCCCTGTAGCTACATATTTTGTACTCTGCTTTCATCTCACCTGATGTTAACTGAAAGGTGGACGTGCACTTTACCTGGAAATCTGGAATCATAATCTCTAGTTGCCGGAACACAACAATTATGCCCGATCCGATCCGACCCTTTGGAGAAACTGTATGGAACCACCGCTTGCGTGATAACATTCCATCTATAAAACCCTTGACGGTGTTTCGAGGCTTGAGGAACCCTTTAAGTTTCTCGGCGCCTTTAAAATAGTTCGGCTGAAAATGTGTGACGCAATCGGTAAACATATCCAAAAAAACAACAATTATACTTACTCAGTTTTATGACAATATATAATATTTAGAAAAGATGGTGGTAGCTAGCCAGACGGACTTAAAAGAAAACCGAGTACAAACTTGTAGCCCCCACTGGGAATCGAACCCGGGATCTCGGGGTCTACACCGGCGGACTTAACCACTTGACCACAGAGGCAGTTAAAAGTATGGGAAAAATTTCCATGTTTAGGTATACAAATTTTTAAACCTGTACCTATAATATGGTTTTCAATACACTTGCTCGTAAAGTGAGTCTTATTACATCATTCTTAGGGCCATAAACCGAACTGTAACACACACGTGCATAATAATAATACACACTAGTGCATAATAGAATTATCCCTACAAAGTTAAGTTAGTACCTAACTGCAAATTATATGCGAGTAAACAGAGCATTTTCAATTTAGCCGGGTAATACAGTTCTTTTTTGTAACAACAAAGAGGTTTTATGCCGCTGAAAATACATTAAAATTTTTGGAATAAATAAATGTGTCCCTCCCTAATTAAGACGAAAAAACATTTATTATTTTATCAAATAATTTAATATAATTCACAATAATTTGTTATAAAATATTTGCATTTTATCACTAAAATTATAATTTTGAAGTAGGCTGTATGGCTATATGTAAACAATCACCTTACATTTGGCGGTTGCAAAAAAAAACTTGCGCGCCATTTTCCATAATTTTCTCATTTTGTTTGAAAATTCAAAATTCAAAATTCAAAATCATTTATTCAGTTTAGGCTACAAGTAGCTCTTATGAATGTCACTATGCCATCGGTTCGTAAGTCTAACTCTGGGCGGGAGATCTTGTACTGAGAAGAACCGGCAAGAAACTCAGCAAGTATTGTATCGCATTTGTTGCTGTGTGGTAAATAATTGTAAAAATGACAATTTTTAGTATCGTACATAGAAGACTCAATTCAAAACAAAGCGAAAACCAGTGACAAAATAACGCAAGCCATGAATTTGGAGCCACAGGCAAAAAAGTTTTGCCCCGAACCACAACCATGTACATCTCGTAGCATGAGTTATTTGGTGCCTTCTCCTTCCAGTTATTTGTATGATTTACCTTTGTCGCCGACATCTACACAAGAATCAAATGAAGGTACTAAAGAAGTGGTAAGTAGCAATGTAACTCAAACTGTGAAATTGCCATCAAAAACAGTCCAATATCGTTTTGAAAATTCTACATACACCAATTGTGTTAATAATTAAACGATTTATGCAAAATGTTTGTTTTTTCCTCGGAAGTGTGTTGAAAAAGTGCGTATGAAACTCGTGAGCAGCTTGCTCACTACACACTGCAACCCACAACCTCGTGGATAATGAGCAACTTAGCTCACTTGTATCATAAAATACTATTGTCTAACCATGCTTAATTATAATAACCTTTGTTTCAAAGTGCCTAGAGTGAGTATTAATTAATATCCGTATTCATTCGATAACGTTTACGAAAACGAAAATTTGTATGACAAAATTTCAACTGGTCTCGTATAAAATGTTCAAATAATTTTTAACGCAAATTTTGTTGCGAACAAATTACAAAAACACAAATGTTGAAAAAATTTCCACGAGCAGGATTTGAACGTCTCGTATGTCGCCAGGAGGCGCTGCTTCAATGCCATACCAATTTTCGTCGTGATCGAATGACAGATGAAAGTCACACTAGGCACCCTGTAATAAGGTTTGAATTCACAGTAGACTTATGGGAATACAGTGATCAATATTAGTTAATTATTTATTGTGTAAGCCACTAGCAAAATGTCAGGGTTACCCATTATTTTAATATCCAACCTGCCCCCCAACCGCCTAACACTCTCGCTTTCGATCGCTTTGAAAGCGAGGCCCTCGCCTCGCTTTCTAATATAATATCGAAATATAATATCGAATAATATCGAAAGCTATAAGCCTATAGCTTTTGATATTGCTTTCTTATTGCTTTCGAAATGACAAGATGACGCCTCCTCCTCGCCTCGCCTTCAAAGCGATCGAAAGCGAGAGAGTTAGGCGGTCGACCCCCTGATAATGATAAAAATTGACAATATTCTGATAAGTCGGTTCATATTTTATAAAGTCTTTATCAATTATTTTCAAAGCTTTTTTATCAATGTTGATAGTAAGGAGGGTATACAAGCTACTAACTAATTATGAGACGACCAACACCTCAGTCTCCCTGTGACCACGGACCCTGCAAAGGGTTCGAAACGTCAGGATAAACATTAAATAAAACTGATGTATTTTTAACACTAAACATTGAAATGAAACAACTTTTAAAGATCTACTCCGTTTATTTTACACAGTACTTACTTACTTACTTCGCTGGCTCAGCGACCCAAGGTGAGTCTTGTTTTATATATTGACTTATATTTTTATTATTTTGAATTTTGCATTCCAAATGCTATTTAAAGTTACAGGATAAAATTTTACAAGATTAAAAAACATCTTGTAAAATTTTGTAAAATCTTGTCAAATAATATAAATCAAGATTATAAAATGTTCAAAATAATTTTTAACGTAAAAATATATTTTTTTTAAATCTTGATTTATATTATTTAATAAATTATTTAATAATATAAATCAAGATTTAAAAAAATCTTGATTTATAAAAAAAAAATATTTTTACGTTAAAAATTGTTTTGAACATTTTATAATCTTGATTTATATTATTTGACAAGATTTTACAAAATTTTACAAGATGTTTTTTAATCTGCTTTTAAACCCCGCAAAGGGTTCGAAACATCAGGATCAAATTTTGATCCTGACGTTTCGAACCTTTTGCGGGGTCCGTGGTCATAGGGAGACTGACTGATAATTAAACGCGAGTGGATCCGTAATAGTTCTATTAGGGTAGTTGGCACGAGTGTTCGATAAGAATTAGTGATCGTCCATTGTTTCCTTTAATTAATGAATTTATTTATTTAAGGACAGCTAGCAAGAAGATACACCAAAACAATGCATTGTTACACCTCAAGATTACAAGCTATAGCAATCATTAAAAAAGGCTGATTCAGCAGTTGATTTTAATTTTTAGCAATAATTCAATATAAATAATAAATAAATAAATGTTTCCCACACTCACACCAATTATCTAGCCCCAAGAAAAGCTTCCTTAAGAAACTCGTTATATGGTTAACTAGACAACGGATAAACATACTTAATATACTTAAATACATACTTATTATACATAGGAAACACCCAGACCCGAAACAATATAGAAAAACAGGTATTTCTAAATTGATCCGACCGGGGATCGAACCCGGGACCTCAGAGATAGCGACACCATGAAAACCGGTGTGCAAGCCACTCGACCAAAGAGGTCGTCAAATGTCGTCAATGATTGGATACAGACCACTTACTTGCTAGTTATTGTCGTCCGAAATTCTATAAGGTCACTTTTTATCAACTGCAAATATTATGACAAAACATCTATTTCTATCAGATAAATAAGGCCCTAGCATTTAAAACAAAAAACAAAAATCAGGCTAGTTTTTTTTTAACTTTTCCTGACACAAAAATTGTAATATTTTTAAGAGCGGCTTCTCTGTCGGTTTTTTTGAATGAAACTAGGGGCACGTGTAAGCGGCGAAGGCATTGCGGCCTCTCTGTTTCGGCTCATTTGAATTGAAACTACCGAAAGTGCTTTATTTTTCTTTTTAATCGAAATGTCTTTTGGCATTTTTCTTGAAAACTAGCGTATAAAAATTTAAGGTTTTTTCATAAAAATAAATTATCCTCAAAATATTTGCAGTTGATAAAATGTGAGCTTATATATTACTATATTTTTTGGCGACCAAAACTGTGTCGAACACAGGCTTGAAGTGTCGAACACTCGTGCTACTGCGATAAGTCTTAACGTTTTTTTAAATCTTTTCAAGAATTTTCTTGCAAAAACTTTTTTTTCAGCCTGCCTTGATTTTCTTAGGCCAAACCGGGACAAAAGACTACATAAATATTGAAATTCGAAATGCTCTAACTTTTTTTTTTGTGGCACGCCAAAATGCTTCACCCTGCCTGATGAAAAGCAGCCAGTGAAGCCCAAGAAGTAAAAGCGTTCATCACAGCGCTTACTGTCTAGGACACCAGATTCTTAAAACCCTCTCAACTCTTGTATGCAAGTGTTTTAAGCTAATTGTTGGTGAGTACTTTAACCCTCAACCGGTGACGATGTAAGTTTCTAATTTAACTACATCCCTAAAAGGCAATGGTTCATATAAGCATTCGCAAGCAGATTACAGCGCCTCGGTGGTCGAGTGGTTAGCGATCGTCAAAAACTACGGAGGGCTTACGTTCAATTCCTTGTGATACAATTTTTGAATCTCATAGGAGATCTTTAAATTAAGAGTGACATGAAAATAAACTTAATAATATATATTTTTTCGTTTTTTATAATTTTATTATTAAGATTTCGATAATTTTCGGTGTCAACAAAAGTTACAAGTGACTTTGAATAAGAGAAAAAAGCTCTCGTAATTTATATTTATCATAAAGTGAGAATTAATCATCGGCTCAAAAATTGCCCGCCTGCTCGGTTAAAGTGTGTTTCAGACAGAATGATAATAGCCCTAGATGATATTTGACAATCAATAAATAAATAAATAGGTAGTATCCCAGTTCCCAGTGCTGGGCAAAGCATGTTATTGCATGCAATCTTCACCTATAATTGTATTGACATCAAGCTAAAATCTATTTTAAAATTTTTTTGTTTACGAAATCAAAAATGGTGATCATTTCAATAAATAAATAAATAAGGCCTCCATCATTGAAATCTAGTCATCGCTACAATTGATAGGTATTGGCTTAATCACCACGCTTGCCAAATGCGGGTTGGTGATCACAAGCTCGGGCTATGCATCGAAAGTATCGAAACATACTTTGTCCGTCCTGGGACTTGAAATGGCCGACCGCCTAACTCTCTCGCTTTCGATCGCTTCGAAGGCGAGGCGAGGAAGAGGCGTCATCTTGTCATTTAGAAAGTTATATAAAAGCAATATCGAAAGCTGTAGGCTATAGCTATCGATATTATTCGATATTGTATTTCGATATTATATTAGAAGATGACGCGAAGGCCTCGCTTTCAAAGCGATCGAAAGCGAGAGAGTTAGGCGGTTGGGGGGCAGGTCCGTCGTAAAGTCAAGCGTTTTGTCAATATTTTTTTAAATTTAAAAAATCCTTGTATATTAATGTTCCTGCATATCACCATTTTAGTGTTAAGCATTTAAGTGCTCGGTGGCATGCACTTGGAGAGGCCTATGTCCAGCAGTGGACTACTATAGGCTGATGATGATGATGATGATGATACCGATTTTTCTGCAGCACAAGTTAGCCATTTTCAATGGTAGCAAAGACTTGATTACAATAATAACAAATAAAAATAAATTCATCTATCTATCTAAGAGGGCCATAAATCACCACGCGGGCCCAGTGCGGATTGGTGGTTGTTAACGACTGCTAATGCAGCCGGGACCAACGACTTAACGTGCCTTCCGAAGCACGGAGGAGATCGGGATGATAAATTTTTGGTCATCCATCCGATGACCGGCCTTTGCGAAAGTTGCTTAACCTTAGCACTCGCAGACCAGGCGCGTTAACCACTGCGCCATCGAGCACATTTCAGTGATTCATTTTATTTATATAGATTTATAATAATAATAATAATAATGAAATAATAATACAACCTTGTGAAAGCCGAGAAGGACAAGCTCAGTAAGTACCTTGACTTGGCTCATGAGGTTACCGCCATGTGGGATGTGGATTCAACCATTATTGTACCGATAGTCGTTTCGGTGAACGGTCTTTTAGCCAAGAAACTCGATCAACACCTAGAGAGGCTCTCGCTGAAAGGTTGGGTCAAGGGTCAGATGCAAAAGGCAGTACTCCTTGACACGGCACGTATTGTCAGGAGGTTCCTCACTCTGCAGCCCTAACCACCGATAGCTCGGGTCTATCCCCGCTGCCGATGGCAACCTAGGTAAAGTTTTTTATAATATTTTATATTGTAAATATGTTTTTATATAAAATATTGTAAACATTTTTTCTTAAGACGAAGGGTAAGGCACACTAGCGCCACTAATTGATAATTTGACAATTACTAACGCACCGGATCTTTTTTTAAACATTGCGTACCGTCCGATAACAGGAAAGCATCCAGGGTATTTATTTAATAGTTGTGCACTACTTTTTGTTGCGTGGTTTATTCACAAAACGGGCTATCGCATTTATTCACAAACTATGGCCACTGTTGGTGTTAGCGAATGAATACAAAAACAAACCTAAAATTAGAGCACAATTATTAAATAATAGATGTTTGCCTAGTGTCGGAAGGTCTGCAATGTTTGAAAAAAAATCCAGTTTAGCAGTTATCAAATTAAATCCATTAGCGGCGCTAGTGTGCCTTATCCTTCGCCTTAAGATGTATATTTAATAAAGAGAATAATAATGATAACTTAACAGTGGCAGAGCTAACAACATTGGATTATGTTACCATATAAAATATTAGTGAGTACCTTAACCCTTCGCTGGAGATGTATGCATCCAATTACATAATATCCCAAGGGTGAAACGAGAGGGCGAAATTGCGCTATGCGTCTGTATCTTGCTACAGATTGGCGAAACTCGCGTTTACTTATATTCACAGTGTGCGCACATTTAGCTATATTGTAGGATTAATTTATGATGTATGATGTATGAGTTATACAGGGTGTCCCAAAATCAGCACGTCACACTGACACCGGAGGTAGGTTGGTTATTTTTAAATATAGGTAGGTACCTGAAATTGGTCATATCTCTAAACTCATGAAACTTTGAAAACTTTTTTCTTTTTTTCTTCTTTTTTCTTCTGAGGCCCACCGTGTGACGTGCTAATTTTGGGACACCCTGTATGTTGGAAAGCAGTTATGCGTGGAATAGTATATTAAAGGAGGCCTACACCAAAATCTAGGAAATCTAGGAAGAAAAGAAGAAAATATATTCGTTATACATGTAATGTTGTTTTATACAAATTAATTTTAAATAGGTAATGTAAATAAAATGCCATCAAAGACAAACTTGTAAAAAAACCAACTCAAGCTCGCAACTCAGTTCTTTTACCGTAAAAGTTGTGAGATCCATGTAATACCAAGTCGGTTAATTTATTCAGTCTCTACTTAAGGGACCTTCTGTCTTAAGTTATTACGTAATTAGCTAACCTAACAACATCTTATAGTGACCATATCAATATTAAAAATATTTTATGTTTTAAATAAGCAGATTGACTTGGCCATCGCATGAAAACACAATGTATCTCACAAGTAATACATCTATTATATTAAATTTGATTGTTTAATGCGATTGCCAAGTCAATCTATTTATTTAAAAAACAAAAGATTTTTAATATTGATATGGTCACTACAAGATGTTGTTAGGTTACACAAAATTAAGAAACTTTGACTAGTTATAATTCTTAAACTACTGGTTCAAATTGAATGAAATTAGAAATAAACCATGTTTATGCAGTGCTTGCTTGGTTACTGAAAATTCAGGATTCTAGTTTTATCCACAACGAAGTTGTAGGGGTCGAAAATGGCCTGAACTGTTTCGAGAAAAGGATGGTACGGCCGTGCCGCTTTTTTACTCGACTTGGCGGGGGCACTGCCGTGCCACCATATATTTAAATATCACGAAAAAGTTAAAAAATATCATTCAATGAAAAAGTGAGTGTAATTTAAAAATTTATTAAAAATAAATTTTAAATATAAGAATAATAAAAAGTCAGTAGGTATCATCCAACAGTGTTCAACACGTCCAGTTTTCATCGTCAATAAATAATTAATCAGGATGCTGGTCTTTATTCTATGGCTGATGAAGTCAACAATCCTACCTAGCTGACCTCTATTTTCAATGATAACTGGAAAAAAGAGTGTCGATTGGCTTCACTGTCGAACGCTGGAGCCAATAAATACTATATGTTGTTTATTGGCATTTTTTAATACAGCCAAAAATAAATCTTAGAAAACAGAAGTAATAGAATGTGTAAGTATTAATACTTTTATATGTTTGTTAACAGACTCATATTATAAGACTATGCCCGGCCCATTACAGTGAAATGAGAATTCTCATACCGTGCTACCTAACGAAGCGTCGCTCGTTCCACGACTTATGAGACAAGGGAATGAGCTGTCTGACACTTTAGAATGCCGCCATTCCAATGGCTGTATGAACGAGATTCGTTGGCCTTGTTATTGTCAACGATTTGAACAGAACAGTGCTTTTGTTTTTTCTTTTTATTAATTGGCTTGGCGCGCTTGGATGTTTGTAGACATGTTAGGGTTAATTTCTTAGAATATATTTTGAGGATGAGAGAGACTGAGGGTGCTCCGTTTCACACGGCTTGAGGAACCCTCTAAGTTTCTCGCCATCCCCAAAGAAGTCCGGTAACACAGAAAATGCCACCAAAGACAATTAGCAAGCTCTCTCAAAAAAGGAAGAGTCTGCTTTTTCCCGCCAAGCAGACAAAGTGCTTGTTATACTTAAACGATAAAATCTAGGGTGATCCCTTCGTCAATTGACAAGACGTCACTTCTAGAGATGGGTTGAGTCGTTAGAATAATTAATCCATTGATTGGTAGAGATGTTCCGTGTTCGGGCTTATCGGCACTTATGTTATTCGTAATTGTCAGGAGAGATTTGAGCTAATCGTTAATCCCTTTGCGGATGTAAAAGAAAAGAAATAATGTTGAAAGACTGCTAATGTAGTCGGGACCGACTTTACGTGCCTCCTTTTGTTTTTAATTTTTATTTTAACGGGTAAACACAGTGCCTTGATCTCACCTGATGTTAAGTGATGATAAGGCCAATGATGAAAGCGCACTTCACCCGGGATCCTCATCTAGTGAGGCACTGGCTATCTTATCTGTAGCTGCCGGGACACAACAATGCAACAAACATTGATGTTATGGCGACATATTTAGATGGTGGTAGCTAGCCAGGCGGGCAAACAAGCAATACCACCAACCAAACCGAGTACATAAACATGTACCCCCCGCTGGGAATCGAACCCGGAACCTCTGGGTCTAAACCGGTGGTCTTAGCCACTAGATCACAGAGGCGGTTACCTTCCGAAGCACGAGATGATATATTTTTGGTCACCCATCCGATGACCGGACTTTGCGAAAGGACTTAACCTTAGCAATCTCAGACCGGGCGCGTTAACCACCTCACACTACTTTGTTTATGCTAAATGTGGCTTCGGGTCACTTATGGCGAGTTTACTCAAAATTGGTGATTTCGATGCTCTTCTACCCCTTTTGGGAGAAGACGTTTCTTTTTTTTAAGGGGGTGCAGCGCGGACGCAAAACTGCGAGTTTCAAGTTTTTTTATGATAGCGAGCGAGCGGCGCGTGGCAGTGGTGTGACAACGGCGCACGACAAGAATACGCACGCACACTAATATCTGTACAGAGTTGGCTGGTGATTTAATTAGAGCAATGTTTACTTTCGTGAAATCATAGGCGCTAGGGTAAAAAATAATAAAAGTCTTAATATTTTCATATTCATATTTTTTAATTGAAAAATAAGACAACAGTAACCTGCGGAATATCAATACAAACATTTTGATGTCGGAACATTGTTTCATTTGTGCTATATTTACTAAGTTTCTGAAGAAATAAGTTTTTAGATAGAATACTTTTACGTATTGTTTATGCAGTTTCTGGGTATTTGTTTCAAATTCCAAGACAACCATGGCCTTGTGAAAGGATCAAGCTAACCTAAACTAGTCCTTTTAATGTATATGACCTATTAAGCGCCTAGCACCAGTGACTTAAAAACACGTAAATTTTCGAAATTCCGTGCTGCACCCCCTTAAGAGAGTTTTCTGATTGTCTCCAACGGCATTTTAGCTTCACCGGCCTTTTTTGGGGGCGGCGAAAAACTTAAAGGGTTCCTCAAGCCGTGTGAAACGAATCACCTTCGGAGGTTTTCCAGAGGGAACGGCATCACGCACTAGTGCGTGTCCCCGTGCCCTACTAGATTCTCCGAGGGGTTCGGATCAGATCGGGGAAGAAAGACGTGAAAGTACATATTGTATGTATGTATCAAGAAGAATTTAAGAACTAACTCAACGTTCACCTCAAAATTAAAAGTGACATGAAATACACTATGAAACAAGATCATCAATCATCACCAGCTCACTTTATGTCTCCACCGCTGGGGCACGAGCCTTCCCTATGGATGGATAGGGAGAACTGGCCATAAACCACCACGCGGGCCCAGTGCGGTGCGGTGGTTGTTAACGACTGCTAATGCAGCCGGGGCCAACGGCTTTACGTGCCTTCCGAAGCACGGAGGATCTCGAGATGATAAATGTTTGGTCACCCATCCGATGACCGGCCTTTGCGAAAGTTGCTTAACCTCAGCACTCGCAGACCGGACGCGTTAACCACTGCGCCATCGAGCTCCTCGTAACAAGATCATATTTGCATTATTTGCAAGGTTATTATATCGTTGGAGAATTTTCGGAGTCAAAAATTAGTTAACAGTGACTTTAAATAAGAGTGAGAATGAGCACTCGCAATTGATATCATGACGTGAGAATTAGTCACCGGTTCAAACGACTCTTAGTGATAAGACCGCCCTTTGTACGTGTATTTTTTGTAGTTTTTTTGTCAAATGTTTTATTTTTGGTGTACAATAAAGTTTATTTATATTATCTTATCTTATCTTATCAAACTTACTGGGCAGGGGTATGATGAGTATGAGTTGCAATCAGCTTTGCCTCTACCTTTTGTAATATAAACAAAATAATTGTTATCTATTACCTTTAAACGAGCAATTCTTGTATAAATAAAATAAATAAATAAATAAACTTTCTTACACTCACACCAATTATTTAGTCCAAGAGAAGCTTCGTTATGAAACTCGTTAAATGGGCACTAGACAATTAAAATACTTAAATACATACTTATTATACATAGGAAACACCCAGATCCGAGACAATTTAGAAAAACAATAATTTCTAAATTAACCCGACCGGGAGCGAACCCGGGACCTCAAAGATCCAAGGAGGACCAAGGAGGTCGTAAATGTATATATATAATCTGAATCTCGGAAACGGCTCCAACGATTTTCATGAAATTTAGTATGCGGTGGGTTTGGGGGGCGATAAATCGATCTAGCTAGGTTAAATTTTTAGAAAACATCGTTTTATCCGTAAAAATATACACCGTAAAAATAGTAGTCATCCAGGTAGGTACTTACACATAAACTAACATGACACTAACGTTAATTTCGTACAGATAATAATACAAAAGTAAACATTTACGGTTCTATCTATACTAATATTATAAAGTGGAAACCTTTGTATTTTTGTATGCATGTATGTTTGCAACGAATAAACTCAATACTGGACCGATTTAAAAAATTCTTTCACTATTAGAATGCTACACTAGCGCTAAGTAACATAGGCTATATTTAAAAAAAAAAAGAAAAAAAATGCGGTACGAAGTCCGCTGGATCAGCTAGTAAGTAAATAAAAGATACATAACTAAAGAAACATAGGTACTAAAGAAAAATAACTTAAATTTAAGACAAAATAAAACCTGTAAAACAAAAGATAACCTCCAAGTGTGGGCTCATTGGTATTATTGTATTTTAAAAACGATTGTTAACAATACACACAGTTTATTTATGATTGAATAGTAATTATAACGTTTTTTTTTTATTAATAATTTTTTTCTTAAAACTGCTATTAATTCCATTAACATACTTATACTTATAAGCTTTATTTAAAAAACAAGAAAGTAGCAATTAGTCTCGTTGAAACGCATCATCATCATCATCATCATCATCATCATCATCATCATCATCATCATCGGCCTATCTTAGTCCACTGCTGGACATAGGCCTCCCCTAATGAGCGCCATAACGCATATTTCAGGTGAAATTTCATTTCCCCTAATCCAAGAGACTAGGAGCACATAAGTCATAATATATTATTAAGGAAAATTCCTCCCTACATTTTGTTAGTACAAGATAAGGTCGAGTGCGGTATTCCTTCATCGGGGCTGTATACGCCACATTTAGCAACTATTGTATATTATGGCTTGTTTAAGGGGGTGCAGCGCGGAATTTCGAAAATTTACGTGTTTTTAAGTCACTGGTGCTAGGCGTTGAATAGGTCATATACATTAAAAGAACTAGTGTAGGTTAGCTTGATCCTTTCGCAAGGTCATGGTTGTCTTGGAATTTGAAACAAATACCCAGAAACTGCATAATTAATACGTAAAAGTAATGATATCTAAAAACTTATTTCTTCAGAAACTTTGTAAATATAGCACAAATGAAACAATGATCCGACATCAAAATGTTTGTATTGATATTCCGCAGGCCACTGTTATCTTATTTTTCAATTAAAAAATATGAGTATGAAAATATTAAGACTTTTATTATTTTTTACCCAAACGCCTATGATTTTACGAAAGTAAACATTGCTCTAATTAAATCACCAGCCTACTCTGTACAGATATTAGTGTGCGTGCGTATTCGTAGTCGTGCGCCGTTGTCACACCACTGCCACGCGCCGCTCGCTCGCTATCATAAAAAAACTTGAAACTCGCAGTTTTGCGTCCGCGCTGCACCCCCTTAAGTTTCATACAAATTGTTGGTTTGTTATTGTGCTAAGAGATGGCGCTGTCTTAGAAGCTGAATCGCGGTAACAAAATTTTCTCACTGTGCGTGCTATGTGCAGTATTAAGAAAGCCTTAGAGAATCCGGTAGGAAACAGAGACACGCACCTATTGTGGAAACCATTCGCTTTAGAAAACATGAACCCTTTAATTTTCTCGCCGCCCCCCAAGATAAGTCAGTCAGAGGCAGTCAGCTGTAGATAAATGATTTATCTAAAATCATCATCATCATCATCATCAGCTCATTTAATGTCCCCACTGCTGGGGCACGAGCCTTCCCTATGGATGGATAGGGAGAACGGGCCATAAACCACCACGCGGGCCCAGTGCGGATTGGTGATTGTTAACGACTACTAATGCAGCCGGGACCAACTGCTTTACGTGCCCTCAGAAGCACGGAGGAGCTCGAGATGATAAATTTTTGGTCACCCATCCGATGACCGGCCTCTGCGAAAGTTGCTTAACCTCAGCACTCGCAGACCGGGCGCGTTAACCACTGCGCCATCGAGCTCCTAAAATATCGTGAAGAAAACTACAGCTTATGGGGCTTATTAATAAACAAAGTGTAAGCTTGGAGTAGTTACTCCGTGTTTTGTCTCTTTTACTCTAACATGAAATGACGTTTACATGACGGGAACAAAACACGGAGTATTTACTCCAAGATTACACTTTGTTTATTAATACGGGGGTAAGTGTATATCAGGAGTTTCTCTTATTTTTTTAAAGAGTTTGCTGTTATTCGTACTCTCTTTGCCGCATCATTTTTATTTTACAAAGAAGGTTGAGAGTACCATTTTCATAGGGCTATCTTTCATTTTTTGTTGGGGAATAGTCTCTTGTAGTTTTTTAAAAAATACGCAAACTTAAAACAATTTTTAAGAAAAAAAAAATTAAACATTTTATTTTTAAGAATTATTTCGTAGGAAGTTATTCATGTTTATTATTCACTAGTTGTCGCCCGCGACTTCGTTCGCGAAGACTACACTATCCCACAGGAACCTGTTACCAGGATAAGAAGTATCCTATATTCTAGTCCGGCTCATGGTCTGTCTATTTGCAAAGTTTCATCCAAATCCGTCTAGCCATTTTCACGTGATGCGCGGTCAAATATACAGACAAACAGATAAACAGACAAAAAATCTAAAAACCGTTGGAACGTGTTCTGTTATCGATTCTAAGTATCCCCAGCCAACTTTTTTTCGAATATCTTCCATGTACAGACTTTCGACCCTCTTTAGCTTTATTATATGTATAGATGTATAGATCATATCAATTTACTCGCATCGGATTGGCGTGAAGTTTTCTGTTTTTTTTTTATGTTTTTGCTTTAAGGTCTAATCCCAACAGTGGGACGCTTAAATGTTGATACACTTTTAAACTTTCGCGTCCCATAGTTTAACAAAGAAATTTAAACAGGGATTACCGCAAACCTTTTTTATATCCAACGTTTCGAGCGAATTACAACGGCTGTGGTCACGGGCTGACTGCTGTCGCGATGTTGCGCCTCTGTTTGTTTAGTATAGTATAGTATTTTTTTTTAATTTAGTGAATATAAAAAAAAGTTTTATGTATAGTTTAGTTTTTTTTTTAATTTAGTGAATATAAAATAAAAGTTTTATGTAAAAACACATTTTATAGTAAAAGTAACTTAGACTAAGTAGCGAGTAATTTTACATTTTGTATCTGTTGCTAAGCGAGGAAAAAACCCGTAACGTGAGTTACGGGTTTTTTCAAGCAACTCCAGTAACATTTGGACCCACTTAGGTCGAAAAAACTTTGAATCTAAAACATTAAATATAACACCGAAATAAACTATTACTAAATAGTTATTTGTTGACCAATGTTTGACATAGGAAAAAAGTGTACTGCACCAGTTTCGAACGCCAAAAAAATTACAAAGAATTTCGTTGAAATTTTACTGGAAGCAGCTAGATGGCTGAAATTGTTGCTTAAAGTCAAAATAAGTTGCTGTTGACTCAAAAATTAAAAAAGGACAAAAGTGTCGATAACTATGGCTCCGGTCGAAAACTGGAACTTTTGATTACTTTTAAAATAATGACTTTTAAAAAAATTACAAAAACACAAATGTTGAAAAAATTTCCACGAGCAGGATCAATCAGGATTTTTCAACATTTTTTCAACATTTTTTTAACATTTGTGTTTTTGTAATTTGTTCGCAACAATATTTGCGTTAAAAAAAAAATTGAACATTTTAATGACTTAATTTTTCTTTATTAAAAAAAAATACAATTTTAAGGAACAAAAAGGTTGCTTACCTCTGTGCATAGTACTCGAAGAAGGCGACCAGTATCTCAATGGATCTCGTCATAGCAGCCCACATTTCGTGCGATTTGCATTTTGAGGGCATCAACGAGGGAAGCCTTGACGGACCTTCCGACATTTATTATTATATTGTATTTCACATAATTACGTAAAAAAACACTTTTAACACTTTCGTCTATGGTACTATTTTTATTTCACACACTTTTACCTTGTTCTGAAACGAGAAATAAAAAAAGAAAGAGAAATGAGGTTGAATATCCTTTTAAAGTAGGCCAGAAAAGCATGTTCGATTTTTAAATAAGCTCTTTGCTCAAAATGGAACATATTCTGAATCAAAATTAGTTAAATTAAATAAAAACGAAGGAATAGAAAATGAGTCATAAGTCATAAACACACGTTCGATTATTTAATAAAAACTCCTTGCTCTAGATGGCACAGCTCTCATTAATTTAAAACAAAAAAGCGCTACTCATGTGTAATTTGACATAAAAACTGTTTACACTTGAAACATCAAAGAGGATTTAAGCTATTAAACGTTAAAAACTTTATGTGAAAATCTCCTACACGGACTACGTTGAAAATTGATCCGGTTTTCCCGCTCGCCTTTACGCTACGCCACCTACGCCATACTATCCTCGCAACAGGTAAACGGCCTGCGTTGTTTATTATAATACTATTAAGAAGAAATAACACAAACACGTTAAAACAAAACTGTAAAACTATTAAAAAGGAAAAGATAACAAATAATTTTATTATGTAACACTAACTGCGAAACAGACACTGGTCGAAATCACATTTCATGAGAGGAGCATCACTTTTCGATAAAAGTTTCTATACCACCACATGTCATAATAATATTTTAAAAAGGAATACTCTTTTGTTTCTTTTATTTTTCGAGAATGTTATTTATATTTTCGAAATTCGAACGTGAAACACGCGGGATACGTTATAAAGAGCGCGTCGGCTTACAGATACTGGATTGTGGGTTACCCCCGCGCATGCTCCCAGCAAGATTGTGTGGAACCGACCAGAAATTGAGAGCTCCCGGCCCTCCCTTCGCTCCCCTCTTTACGTGTGTAACAAGGGAAGTGGTTGGTAACACAATGGCTCAACTTATAGTGGTTATTGTTTAGACGAACAAAATGCGTACGTACACAATCAACTAGCTATGAATCCACAGTTGGTTCGGCTTTCACACTCGAATTGGTATCATAATTGAAAACACGCTCTCTTTAAGCATAGACCTGTTGAAGCGACGGGGAACTTGCATGTACTGAAAGTGACATATTGCGAGTAACAGTAGAATTACTAAACAAATTATATTTCATAGGCATGCAAAATGAACGCATAACATTATTCGAAAGTTTTTCGTTCGAATTTTGAACGCAGAGGCAGCATACATAGACATTTTTTATTTTGCTAACATTTCATTACATCGTCAAAGTATGTCAAAGGATTGCGTAATAAAAATAAATTCTTTCGTTCGGTTGGTCTTCGGGGCGCTAGTAATGGGTACGTATTTGAATGTCTAAAATTAAAAAACCTAACATAAAAAAACCTACGTTTGAAATCACTAAAATCTTAAAACTCAATGTTTTAAGATAGGTACCTAAGCAACTAATAGCTACCAACGAAACATCTAAGATTATAATACCGATAGGACTTATGTTTAAAATGTTTACAGTTATAACACCAAAATTTGATATATCAACAATTTGAATACCAAATGGTCAGCTTCCATCATTGAGTTAAATATATATCAATGGTTTCCATGACAACAAAACAAACAAATCATTTTATATTGGAAAATTTAATTGTCGCTTTTTATTTAATTTTTTTTTAAATATAGCCTATGTTACTCAGCGCTAATGTAGCATTCTAATGGTGAAAGATTTTTTTAAATCGGTCCAGTAGTTTTTGAGTTTATTCGTTACAAACATACATACATATAAAAATACAAAGGTTTCCTCTTTATAATATTAGTATAGACTAGCTGCCCTACTCCTGTAGGTCGGTTATAAATTCAATTTAATTTCTTGAATTTCGAGGTTATTTTTGTTTATTAGACAACAGAAAAGCACATATTACCAAATTGAAACTCGAGGCATAAAATATCGGTATTCATCATCTCAGCCAAAAGAGGTCCACTGCTGGACAAAGGCCTCCCCCACGGATCTCCATGAGGGGTATTTGCCGTAATCGCCACGCTTGGCAGGCGGGTTGGCGATCGCAGTTGATTAAGAGTAACCTCAGAGAGATGCTGCTGCCCATCCTCTGGAATGATCCCTTAGTCGGCTTTTACGACACCCTCGGGAAAATATGGGGTGGTGCAATTCTTTATCCCCGGCACCACACAGGGGTGCCGGGGATAAAGAATAAAAAATATCGGTATTATCTATTTTATATTTTAATATAACATATTTGGTCTAAAATGCAGTTAAAAGGTTTTCATATATCTTTAAGGCATTTAATAAAAATATAAATTGTATCCTTTTTATAATATTTTAGGAAACACAATGTTTGTGATCATTTACCCGTTTTGGTAAGCGTTTCGAATTTTATTGGTAGTAAAATTGATACATTTTTGGTAGGTGTTTAAACACAAGCCGTTTTTATTATTGAGATTTTAATCTTTACGTTGGTATTTTGGTCGATTAATTGTGAGGTCAATCAATTTTAGGGACTTTGTACATAGGTATTTCAAGTTTTATCATTATGAACTTCAGTAATATATCCATTTGACATTTTAAGGTTTTGGTATTTTAAGTCAAACAAACAAAAAAAAAAACCGACAACAAAAAGTTATTTATTGTTATTAAATGTTGCCGTGTTAGTATATGTTGATCAACGTTGCCCTTCACGTCCTAACAGTCAACATTCTCAAACAATGTTACAATATGTTGAGCAACGTTGCGCAACATTAAGCAAAATTCTGTAACAATCGTTAACATTATAAGAGAATGTCGAGCGTCGTTTTTCCTTCTTATTTAAAATGAGATTACATGATGTTGCTATAATGAGTTCTTCATCTTCCATGGTGACACGTCTGTTGCCTGCAGAAGTTGAAGAAAATATGTCGTGCTACTCGATTCACGACTGTTGACGGATGTTGCTAGGTAACACTTGGAAATGTTGATCTACAAAAAGTAACTGCGGTGTGGGTGCTCGGTTCATTATATTTTGTTAATTTATGTTACTGGCGGTATGGACGCGATGAGTAACAATCAACAAACAGTAACAAGTAGCCACAAAAGTTACAACATGTTGCATAATGTTACCGTGTTGCAGTGTTGCTCTACAAAAAGTAACTGCGATGTGGATGCACGGTTAGACATTCAAATACGTACCCCTAGTAATGTATGGACTTGTTTACTTATAATAGAGGTAATAAGAATCGAAGTAAATTCTGCATCTTATATTGATCACCAACAGATTTTTCACTTCAGCGAAAAATTGCTTCATAGCTGTCATAAAATAAAAAAAAAAAATTTAATGAAATACTTAAAATTTAAATTTAGATTAATTTAAATTATAATTTTAAAAATTCAATTTAAATTAATTTGATTATTTAGATTTCAGTGTTTCTATTTTTTTTTGTGTTGAACACTGGTCTTGAAGATCGAACACAGGAGCCATTACTCTCGTAAGTATTTTTTTTTAAATGCATTTAGTTGTGGTTTCTGAATCTTTTATTGATAACGAAATTGAAAAGAAATAAGGAGAAGTGATAAATTTAAAAAAATGCTGTGACTTTCTAGTCTTCGCAGTTTCTATTCTACATTAAGTATCTATGATGCTATGATCAAACCGCATCAAGGCGGCAAAAAAAATAGCTTTCCCGCCAAAATTACCTTTTTAATAGCTTTTAGTGGTTTGCGCGTAGCCCTTACAAAGTTGTTAAAAGATACTTCAATATGATAATGAAACAGATTTTTAACGGAACTCACGATGAATGAAACAACGTAGTTATGTCCCCTCTGGACTAGAACAGTCAGCATTGAACATTTCTGAACACTTAATACGTTGTTACAATTTCTGCCGCCAAGCAGCATGAGTGAGTAAGTAGCTCGATGGCGCAGTGGTTAACACGCCCGGTATGTGATTGCTAAAGGTAAGCAACTTTTGCAAAGACCGGTCTTCGGATAAGTGACCGAAAATATATCATCTCTCGCTCCTCCGTGTTTCGAAAGGCACGTAAAGCCGTTAGTCTCGGCTGCATTAGCAGTCGTTAACAACCACCAATCCGCACTGGGCCCGCGTGGTGGTTTATGGCCCGTTCTCCTTATCCATCAATGGGGAAAGCTCGTGTCCTACCAGTGAGGACATACAATGAACTGGTGATGTTTAGATCTTATAGATTAAGGGTACTCGTATATCCAGTAAAATTCCAAGTCGTGATTAGCTGAAGCTTCAGCGTCGGCAGTGCGTGGTGTCCTTGGTGACGTGTCCATGGGCTATGGTGGCTGCATGCCACCAGGCAGGACGTATGCGGTCCGGTCACCAAGGTCCAATTCCCTAAATGTCCAGTTTTCGAAAGTCTATTGTCTGAAAGTCCATTCCTCAAATGTCTAATTCATTGAATGTCTATTCCCCGAACGTCTATTTACCTCTATGTCTATTCCCCGAACGTCTACTAGATAAATTATATACCTTCACTCTGTACATTAGGACTAGTTTAAAGTTTAGGAGTGGGGGCTCGTGACGTCATGACCAGTGGTCGGCGTAGGTAGTGCTATTTCACGAGATTCGTCGATCGTGGCATTCCGTGGACATACCCTCGCATATCAAAATCCCGGGATTGTAAAATCACTTTTAATCAAATATGCTCGTTATCCGTTACTATATTGTACACAGTTATACAATAAATAATTTCTATTTCTATTTCTATTTCTATTTCCGACTCATGGACATGCAGATTCATCTTTGCAGATGAATACCACAAATTGATTACACAACACTATAGTAAATTAAGCTTAAGCTGAATTAAATATTTATATAAAATACAGTGAAAAAATTAAACACCCACCCAGCCAGGACCAGCCAGAACATGTGGAATTGGAACAGGAAAAAACAAACAATCATGTCCACGACAAAGCTGCAGTCACTAATAAATTTTATGTCCCCACTGCTGGTGCACGAGCCTTCTTTATGGATGGTAAAACACCACCAACGGCTTTACGTGCCTTCCGAAGCACGGAGGACTTGCCGAGCCGACTCAGTATCATTAAAACACTCGCATACGCTCAAAAACCGTACCCGGTTCCCGGTTCACACGCGCTCTACACCAGGTACAGACATGTCTGGGTGCTTTTCTCAACCCCCACGACCCGATCAACTAGCGTTGTTTCCGATCCGAACCCCTCAGAGAATCTAGTAGAGGATAGGGACACGCTTGCGTGATGACATGCCCTCTAGAAACCCTTCGAGGATGATCGAATTACAGCCTAATGAACCTTTAGTTTGCCTCGCCGCCCACAAGTCAAGATGACGCTGTAACAGCGACAGGTAGCTAACAGTGATCTCTTTAAAAAAAAAAGAGTCCTTTAAATGATTTTCCTACCTCTCTATAAGTAGAATACGATTTAACTAAACTTTATGCAATCACCAGAGGACATCGATAAGGAAAAGTCAAATAGAAAGTCACAAAATGGCGCTGAACAGTCGTTAGGCGGATAAAGAATCTTTTTAAACTGTTTCGCGTTTGTCCAACGGCGGCGGGCGTTCTCATTTTGAAAGTGACGTTTGAATAAAATATGGCTGACTCACTTAATTGTTTTTTAAATATTCCTTATCTGGTGGGCAGTATTAGACTTTTTTTAAAACCGTCTCTGTATCAAGGGTTAAGATCGGTCTCAGGCCCAGCGGCCCTGGTTTCCCAGCTGGTGGGTGTACTGTTTGTTTGGTGGTAGTGCTTGTTTGTCCGCCTGGCTAGCTACAATGATGTCGCTATACATCAATGTTTGTGGCATTGTTGTGTTCCGGCAGCTAGAGATAAGAAAGCCAGTGCCTCAGTAGTTGAAGATTTCGGGTAAAGTGCGCTTCTACCATCAGCCTTATCATCACTTAACATCAGGTGAGATGAAGGCCAAGTGTTTCCTCAAAGAGTAATCTGAGTTGCGTTTCTGGCATAAGGTGTACTTTTTCTATATATAATAAAACACATATATAGCTGGCTTTTGCTCACGTGGGCTACACGACTTGTGTTTATTCGTAATAAAAACCAACTAAAAGGGATTATTTTCCAAAAATCCTGAAATACTTCTTAATTTCTATCCAGGCTAAATACTGAAATTAAGGGATTAACAAGTACAACCAGACATTTACACCAAAAACAATAAAAATTACTGATAAACTTAAGTTCTGAAAGCATTTAATTATGTAACCTACATGTGAGAGAAAATAAATAATTTTTCTTTTTTTTTCTTTTTCTTTTTCGTCATTTTTGTGAATGGGCCACGTCTGGTATATAGAAAAGTAGAAATAAATTGTATGATTTATATAGTTTGTTTTTAACCAAAATGTAAATTTTACAGAATATGTAAAGAGTTATTCAAAAATGTTTAAGGAAGTGTACATAGTAGAAGAAAAAATTGAAAAGGCTAACTATAAAATTAAAGCCAGTTGGGACATTATAAACCGTGAAACAAGTTTGAAACCACGGGATAATACTTTCACTTTCAAAGTAAACCAAAACCTTAGAAAATTTCAGATTTGCAAATTGCAAATATTTTTGATGATTTTTTGTAAATGTACCTGTGGTGACAACCTCAAATTTAGATTCATTACCAGAAGCTGCACAAACATTACTCCAAAAATATGTACCAAATGTAATCTTTCTTTTCAATTTAAATCTATGGACTCCTCATTTATCGAAATTGGCCGTTAAACTCAGTTCTGCTGCTTATGCCATTAGAAAAATAAGACAGTTAGCAGACGTTGAAACTGCTAGGACAGTTTACTTTAGTTATTTTCATAGTGTCATGTGGGGAACAGCGGCTGATATTGAAACTATTTTCATTTTACAGAAACGAGCAGTAAGAACAATCTATATACTAGGTTCACGAACTTCATGAAATCTTTTTAAAGAGTTTGGTGTTTTGACAGTGACATCTCAATTTATTTATAAATGTATAGTTCTTGTAATACGTTGCAATATCAACTCATTTACTAAACATGGTGACGTACACAATTTAAATACTAGAAATAAGACAAAACTTTTAATGCCATTGTTGAACAGAATTGTTGCCATTGTTTACAGAAGGTGCTTGGTTTTTTCTTGGGGCAAGCTATACACTATTACAATAAAATACCAAATACTGTACTAGATTTACCTTAGATAAGTTTAAAAAACATGTAAAGTCTTCGTTACTCAAAACAGCCTGGCTATAAAAAAAAACGCATTCTTTATTTGGATCAATATACTAAAATTAACTAATAAAAAATTATACTGATATGATAACCTTTATAAACAGTGTCCTACAGATAACAAATAGCGTTGCGTTAAACATTTCAATTAGTTTTGATTTAGAGTAGCTTGAGTGTGTCATGCTCTCTTTATTGTCTCTGCGGTGGCGGCGTGTGCCTTCGGGTCGTTACGTTCCCTAAATATGGTTGAGCAAAGCGATAACTGATTCATATGTCATACTCGTGAACGGGTGCCGCCTGTGAAGGCTGGTCTGCTTAAGCATACTTGTCTTATTTTTGTTATTATTAACTATAGTTTTTAATTGTTTTTTCTTAGACAGTTTTTGACTTTTATTAGTACTGTATTAGATGATGATGATAATGACGATAATGATTCTTTTAAAATTGTTAACTATTTATTTGTATAAGAATGTAAAAACTAGTTTTATTTTCGTTTGCGATCATTAGGAAATTGTGAAAATTAGGTTTTTTTTTACTCTTTTGTTTTTTTTTACATGTTGTGATTGTACTTTATATTGCCACCGGAACAGGGCACATGCACACTTCCTGGAGCCGCTGTTCGCTCGAAAACGGTTCGCTTCCAGAGAAAATTCATTCCACGTACTATCAAACTGTAGAATGAGCTGCCATCCGAGGTTTTCCGATTAAGCTACGACATGGACTCTTTTAAAAGGGGACTAAAGAGGAAAAAAAAGTTGTGTTTTTCTTTGTGATGGAAAGTGTCCTTTTATGATAGGGCATTTTCCAATATTTATGACGCTGTAAGGAAGAAAAGAGCTTCACACTCGCTGAGTTTCTTGCCGGTTCTTCTAAGTATAAGGTCTCCTGCCCAGAGTAGACTTACGAAGCGATGGCGTAATGACGTTCACAAGAGCTTTGTAGCCTAAACTGAATAAATAGTTTTTAATTTTGATTTTTTTTTTAATTTTAAATATACGAATATGTTGATTTAAATAAATTTTATCATAGTTGTTTTGATTTACTTACGAATTGAAGACGTGAAGTTGAGCAGATAACATTGTAGATGCAAACTTACCTGTAAACAAAAAAATATAGGTTAGTAAAGAACACGAAAGCTATACATACAGTATATGTATATGGGACCAAACCAAATGGGTGAGTGTGGGGGAAATCTAACCGCCTCTATCGTCTAGTGGTGAATACCACCGGTTTTAGACCCAGTGGTCCCGGGTTTGATTCCCAGTGGGGGATACATGGTTTGTGTACTCGGTTTGGTTGAAAGTAGTTTAAGATTCACCATAATCAACAAACATTTCTTTTTTAAATACGTAATTTTAGAAAAAAAAAATCTGTCTGTTTTCGCAGTTGATAACAGCCTTTCCGAACGCACATCGGAAGGTTTTATTAATAAATATTTACGAGACAATTTATTCGAAGTACGGCAAAGGGTGTGTTCCCGCCAAAATTTGCTGTTGATAGCTTTAATTGGAGGGTTATTCCACAGATAATGTAACTCAAACGTCAACAAGTATGTTCGAACTTTTTATTGGAATGAGGTTACTGTTCGCATTTGTCCCGACGTTTTGTGGGCGGCGAGAAACTTAAAGGGTTCCTCTGTGTAATCAAAACCTCCTTCATCCAAGAAGAAGACGAACATCCTGAAGGCGTCCTTCCCCTCTAGAAACTCTCTGAGTTACCAAATGTTTTGTAATGAAGTTGATGGTGAATATAGGTTGAAGAAATCAATGAATTGTTCATATTTCTTGGTTTTAAAATACTGGTTTATTATTTAATGAGTCATCATCATCAGCTCATTTTATGTCCCCACTGCTGGGGCACGAGCCTTCCCTATGGATGGATAGGGAGAACGGGCCTTAAACCACCACGCGGGTCCAGTGCGGATTGGTGGTTATTAACGACTGCTAATGCAGCCGGGACCAACGGCTTTACGTGCCTTTCGAAATACGGAGGAGCTTGAGATGATACATTTTTGGTCACCCATCCGATGACCGGCCTTTGCGAAAGTTGCTTAACCTCAGCACTTGCAGACCGGGCGCGTTAACCACTGCGCCATCGAGCTCCTCATTTAATGAGTATAACAGAGAGGTGACAACATATGATGTAGGCAGAATAATGGCAAGCGTGTCCTCGTCTCCTAATAGATTCCCCGAGGTGTCGATAGCGGAAACAATGACAGGAGTGTTCCCTTATGTGTCTTGGCCTCCGATAATAAAAGCATTTTGGGTCTCTGCGCCAACTTAGTTAGTTAGTTTGGGGGTTAAAGTTACTCGTGTCCGTAGATTTATCCTTGAGACCCTACAGGTGACCCCTGGGTGGTGCTAAACGAGTGACACTGTCTGAGTGGTAGAGCCACGCTGCGTTGCAGCACAAAATGGACCGACTCGCACAGCGTAATACCACCCTCTCACAGAATATCGGCGTGAAACAATGGCACTCGTTGCTGTTGTGTTTCGTCTGGTGTGTGAAAGTACCGGAAGCCTATCTCTCACCCCTCCCCCCTCCCAATTCCTATTTCCTCCTCAAGGTCCAAATCCTTCCTCAAGGCCGGCAACGCATCTGCAATCGCAAGTAATCACTTTGGTTTTGCGGGTGGGTGTCCATGGGCGGCGGCGATTACTTTCCATCAGGTGACCCGCCTGCTCTGTAGCTGATGTCTATGCGTTACTGACTTTGAAAGACCTTTTCACACGCTTCTTGAAGAACTTCATGCCTTTTAAAGGCGCCCGTTCCACATCCTACAAGTGCTTGTGGAAGAAATGATTGAAACCGAAGAGCTTCCTTCCTCCTCCTTACTACAACATGAGGTCCTTTATGATATATATCTACCATATATCTCTATATTTTGTGTACAAGTATTCAAATTTATTCTATTCTTCATAGCGTCAGGTGTAGCGGAGTTGAATTTAACTGTTTAAAAAAAAGCGAAAAGCTATATCCCGCGTTGTTTTGTGCTTCCAGACATCAAAGACGAGGGAGTGATTGTGGCAGGAGGTACGACAGAAGAAGGATGGTTGCGCCAGTTTATAAAAAATCCTGTATTTTATTTGATTTCTTACTTGTAACCACTTTGCTTTCGACTCACCTGGTGATAAATAATAGTATTGTCTAAGGTGGAAGCGCATCATGCGCATCATGTGCACATTCACCTGGAACTTCAACTATGAAGAAGCTGGTTCATCATCAGCTTTTTTAATGTCCCCACGCTGGGGCAGGAGCCTTCCCTATGCATCCATAGGGAAGGATCGGTTTGGCGTTGTTGTTTTTCGACAGTTAGAGATGAGACAGCCAGTTCCTTAAAGAAGCTTGATAGCGTAGTAGCTGACGCGCCTGGTCTGCGAGTGCTAAAGTTAAGCAACGCAAAACGCGGTTATCGGATGGGTGACCAAAAATGTCTCATCTTTCGCTCCTCCGTGCTTCGGAAGGCACGTAAAACCGTTGTTCACGGTTGGGCACTGGGCCCGTGTGGTGGTTTATAGCCCGTTCTCCCTATCTATCCATGGGAAGGCTCGTGCCCCAGCAGTGGGGACATAAAGTGAGCTGGTGATGATGATGCTGTTTTATATTGTATTTTTTGTGTGTTTTGTCTAATGTTAGTTTTTACTTTTTATTTTTAAGTGCTAATTGCTGCACTGAAGCTTTTTTTGATTTTTTTTTATAAAATACAGTGAAAAAATGTCAAAATGAAGAAGTGACGAAATTCAGCGCTTACGCCAGCCTTCCTGATAGCATAGCGGTCAGTGCAGCCGCCCGGATTGCGTAAGACCCAGGTTCGATTCCTGGCTGGGTCGGGTAGGCGTTTAATTTTTTCATTGTATTTTATAAAAATTTCAATGATAGTTTGTAATAACATCAAATAGCCCTGTCCCACTACTGGGGAAATGGCTTAATTACCACGCTCGCCAAATGCGTAATCTCATCTCTGACTTTCGAAACATAAAAATACTACTAACATTGATGTTGTGGTGACATATTGGGATAGGATGGTGATAGCTAACCAGCCCCCCAACCGCCTAACACTCTCGCTTTCGATCGCTTTGAAAGCGAGACCCTCGCCTCGCTTTCTAATATAATATCGAAATATAATATCGAATAATATCGAAAGCTATAGCCTATAGCTTTTGATATTGCTTTCATATTGCTTTCGAAATGATAAGATGACGCCTCCTCCTCGCCTCGCCTTCAAAGCGATCGAAAGCGAGAGAGTTAGGCGGTCGACCCCCAGGTTGACATACAAGCCCTACCACCAACCAAACCGAGTACACAAACATGAACCACTGGGAATCGAACCCGGGACCTTTGGTCTGTGACTGGTGGCCTGAACCACTAGGCCACAGAGGTGGTTAAAGTAAATGTAATCGTATTCATTTGTTATGTTACAATTCATTTTGTACATAAGATCATATCACCTAATCGCCTGTTACAAACACACGCAATCTTTAACATTTTATCAATGCTGCCTACCTGGTAAAGGCATTGAAAGCAGACAAAAGCCTGTACGAATCGGCAATTCGAAATAATAAATGTGGGAGTGGGACGCACTTATGTGGGGTGGGGGAGGTGTGAGCAGGACAGAGGGTGGGGTCTCAATCGATCGGGTGGCTATGGTGACGGGTGGAGGGAATTGTTAAAAACATAAATGCTTGTTTACCATTGTTGAAGGTGTGTTGTTACAAAAGATATAAGATAGCATACAGTATGTTAGTAAGTATCTCTATATATTAATATATAAAGCAAAAACTTTGTACCCCTTTTTACGAAAATTGCGCGGACGGAGGAGTATGAAATTTTGCACACTTATAGTTTATACAGAGAAGGATTGCAGATTGTTAATATATATTTTTTTTAAATTACATGCATAAAAAATATATTAAATCAATACTGATGATGACTGACTTTGGAGACGTCGCTCAACTCCAGCAATCGCGCCATTGCGCTTTACCTGCCAAAGCTTCTAAATAACGTTTCTTTTTGTTTCATTGTAAACGGAAACGTGACGCCATTAATTTCATTTGACATTCATATCAGACAACGAAATCCTTAAAAGAATAAATAAATGTATTTAAATGAGAGCAATTCATTTCGCGTCGCGTAATTTGGGATTCAAAGCACACCATGTTGTAAGTACTGTCTTTTCCGCTTGTCCTTTTACAAATTACGTTTTATTTACGATTTAAATATAATATATTTTATACTTTTTACTTTATTTTGTAGATGAAAAATGGTGTGTCAACATATTGGCACAAAATAAAGAGACCCAAAAGGTAAGATAAAGGGTGCGCCGTCCGTAAGTGACAAGTGTCATATATTTTATTTGAAATGTCTTCGTCCATATTTATTTGATGCCGCGCGGCCATACTAATTTTGTATGGGGTTTAACGTGTTATTTTAAAAATAATAATTTAAAAAACCGCTCGATAAATCGAAAATGTGAGACGGACGATTTGTAGTTAAGTTAATTGGTGATTGTTTAGACATAATTAGAGGTACAATAATTTAGATAAACTATAAGATATCAACTAAACGCCGCCACTCGTTTTCATGATTTTTACCGAACTTTAAATGATATTGTAGAAAACACTATAGTGTGTTATGAATTTATGGGTCGGACTAATTGTAAACACGTTCCCTTTGATACTAAATATATGATTTGTTTATGTAATACGATAGTTTTTTCATCATATATAAAATTAACCGTGACTACACTTTTGGCTTTTTTTGTTCGGCGCACTTTTAATAGGTAACATAATGCGCTCGAGCAATGCAAACATAGACGCATCTGACGGACACGAATCTTGGAACATTTTTTTTTAAGAATTAGCTGATTTCCACTCGGCATTTTCAGCTTCACCCGGCTTTTTTAGGGGCGGTGAGAAACTTAAAGGGTTCCTCAAGCCATGTGAAACGAAGCACCCCCAGAGGTTTTCTAGAGGGAACGGTATCACGCACTAGTGCGTGTCCCCGTGCCCTACTAGATTCTCCGAAGAATTCGGATCGAATCGGGTAGCGGAACAACCCGAGGGCGCCTCTAAAGACTCAGACCTCGGCTCAGGTTAACCGAGTCGTGGAGATGGGGAAAAGCGCTTGTCTATACTTGATATCCCTTCCTCCACAGGAGTACGCGTGCTGCTCTCCGGAGCCACCGCTGTACTGTCTCGAACATTCCATCGCGCACAAAGAAATTTGGTGACTCGTTTCTTTGTCGCACTTCCAAAAGATGGAATAGTCTACCAGCACACGTTTTTCCTCCTTCCTATGACATGGGGTCCTTCAAACGAGGCGTGAAGGCACCTTGTGGGCCGGCAGGGTGAGGGTGACTGATGCTGTGTTGTTTTCACGCTGCACCAGTTGTCCTTGCGTCTGGACTCTGTTTCCACTTAACATCAGGTAGAGTGAAGTCATTTGCCGAGCTATGAATAAAAGAAATTATTTTTGTATCTAGTTCTTTTTTTTTTGTCAAAAGATGCTTTATTAAAAGAACAATGAACCTAAAACTAAAAACCTTAAAAAATATAATACAATAACTAAAATAAATTATTAAATCCCTTTAGGCAAGGTTCCGAAGATACTGGCAGCGTTCCCCCTTTGAATAGCTAGACTAATTCTTTGTCCGAGGTAGCTGCCAGCTCTTCGGTTTCCTGTGATGTCGACCTTTTTGCTGTTTCCTTAAAAAGCCTTATAGCGCTAGGACCCCACGGACCAAGGGTCTCGACACCGAAAGGGACAAAATCATATTCGGAGCCTAGACCCCTGTATTTGCTGTTTTTTCAGCCGCTTCACAAGCTGCCCAAAGAAATTATTAAGTTATGTTTTCAGGGTCCATGTATATATGTATGTGATGTTTCTTTATTACACCATAACTGAACCGATTTAGATATATACCGCCTGAACCGATTTAGATATATGAGATATTTTTACAATCTTGGAGCGTTCGTAAAAATTTGGAAATTCAACCCCTACGTGAAATTTTCATTAATGGAATTAGAGACTAGAACTTGATGTTTAGCATGATATCTGTAGAGGTTAATTTTTGTTGCTTCTTCTATAAAAATGCTTACAAATTAAATTACCTAGCATGACATATTTTGTTAAAACTAAACTTATCACTAAAAGGTACAAAATACTGAAATTTTCATGGCAGTCGGAGGACCTTATAAATAAGAAAGTTTTCCGCAAAGCGGTCCCCCGACTGCGATGAAAATTTCAGTTTTGTTAATCAAGCAGTTTTGATTTTTTTATATATTGCGTTATTATTCTAAGTATCTGGGGGCACGGCCGTGCCCCCACCAAGTCGAGCAAAAAAGCGTCACGGCCGTACCATCCTTTTCTCGAAGCAATTCAGACCATTTTCGACCCCCTGTAACTTCGTTGTGGATAAAACTAGAAGACTGAAATTTTTAAGTAACCATGCAGGCATTGTAAAGACACGTATATTTCAAAATTCATTCAATTTGAACTAGTATTTTAAGAATTATAACGGGTCAAATTTCTTAATTTTGTCACTCACTGACTGACTCACCGATCATCAAAATTCTAAGGCACTTCTAGCAGACCTAGAAGCTTCAAATTTGGAATATAAGTAGTGTTTGGTGTATGAATCAAGGAAAAACTAAAATATTTTGCAATTTCGGTCCAGTTTTCTAGATACACCAACTGCATAAATAGCTTTGTAATCCCATATAAATGTATAGGATCACAAAGTTATTTATTTATTTATTTTATTAGCTACACAAAACGGAATTACAGCGTTTACATGGTCATTTTCAGTTTGTACAAACATTGGTAGACTGCACTTCCAAAGTATGTGCAGACAGCATGCATAAAACACATCGAGATCGAAAAGAATCGAGTATAAAACATTATTTAAAAATTAATTACATAAAATCACATTAATAATTGCTAATTCAAAATTAAATAATAGATTAAAAATTAAATAGGGATAGGCAAAACATAACATTCCATAAACAATAATGACAATAATTTCGATTAATAAATAGGTCATTCAATAATTTTGCGTAGACTAGACTTCCAAGCGCATAGAGATGAACCATGGATGTCAGGTACACCATCTACTCTATTCAATAGTGTGTTATATTCGCGACACATTCTGTATATGGGGTTACATGTGCAGTTAATGAATCCACTGATTCATGTATAATGGAATAATAGGTTCAGTTAAATTTTTCAATATTGGCTTTATTCGTAACGATGTTTTATTTTATTTATTTTACGGCAATTATTATTATTGCGTGCGAAGCCGCGGGTTTAAGCTAGTCCCATATAAATATAGGCGCATGGTAGTGCCCCTGCCAAATCGAAAGGAAAAAAGTAGAACTGTCTCTACAAAATACAAAAAGAAATGAGATCCCATCAAAAACAATACTTGTCAAAAAAAACCAAGTCTCGCAACTCAGTTGTTCTGCGGTAAATATCGCCTGAAAACACGTGTAAATTCAATCGCCTGAAAACACATGTAAATTCAATTATTTAGTGCGATGGCCAAGTCTCAATATATTTATATAAAACATTAAAGAATGTTATGGACCACGATCGTGGTCTTAGAGACTGGACGTATTAAGACAGAAAGTCGCTTAAGTAGAGACTGAATAAATTAATAACCGACTTGGTATTACATGGATCTCACAACTTTTTACCGCAGAACAACTGAGTTGCGAGACTTGGTTTTTTTTGACAAGTATTGTTTTTGATGGGATATTATAGTCAGTGAGCGAATGAGTGACATTTCAATTTTATAAATACAGATAAATAAATACATGACATCTTGTTTTTTGCCTTTAAGTTCTTTTTTTCGCCTTTTTTGTCATGGCAGTCGTGTTTTTTAATTTTTTAATTTTTTTTTTGTGATATAAGAGATTGACACAAAACTAAGAGTTACATAGTATGTTTGAGTAACAGTGATTTTTTCTACTTTTCTCAGGCCAAACTAGCTAAGTGCCAATCGTTTAAACATTATGTCCTAGGGTAGATTCCTTGGTCGTTCAAAGTGTCGTATTAATACATAGCCCGGCCCCCCAACCGCCTAACACTCTCGCTTTCGATCGCTTTGAAAGCGAGGCCCTCGCCTCGCTTATTAACATAATATCGAAATATAATATCGAATAATATCGAAAGCTATAGCCTATAAGCTTTTGATATTGCTTTCATATTGCTTTCGAAATGACAAGATGACGTCTCCTCCTCGCCTCGCCTTCAAAGCGATCGAAAGCGAGAGAGTTAGGCGGTCGACCCCCGGGTTTGTGATCTGGGTGCCAAATGCGAGTATAATTCGTCATTCGATCACGTTAACGAAAACGAGACTTTGTATGGCGAAATTTTAACTCTTCTTGTATATCGCCAGGAGGCGCTGCTTCAACGCCATACTAATTTTCGTTTTAGTAAACGTAATCGAATGAAGACGGGTAAACAAAACTCACAGTATAGGCACCCAGCAAACTGCATTTGGTTATTAGAGCTATCAATATAGCGATGAAATAAGACGTTACAGCTAAAAACGGCCACTTTTAACTATAACGCCGTATTTAATTAAACCATAACATGTCAGATGTTCATTAGATGACGTAAAAATGCTAAATTACTTCATTCAAATAGTTTGTTGAGCATAATTTGATTTTCTATCTCTAATTATTAGATATGTTTTTTTTTCATTGGCGGCGCCAGTGTGTAAACGCTCTTAACTCCCTTTGATATTAATATTAGACAGTGAAATCTTTAAATGAATTATTGTATTTCAATGTGAGTAATTTATTTCGCCGGAACATCGAGTTATTCTCGACCACTGGGCGAACACTAGTAATAGATATTATGTGTGTTTATGATCTGAAATAGAAAGTACAATATATTTATGAAGTCAGGCAAAGATAAGATAATTAGGAAAGTAAAGAGTAATAATATGGATTTATTTGTTTTTTTTTTCATCATCGTCATCATCAGCTCATTTTATATCCCCACTGCTGGGGCACGAGCCTTCGCTATGGATGGAAGGAGAACGGGCTTTAAACCACCACGCGGGCCCAGTGCGGATTGGTGGTTGTTAACGACTGCTAATGCAGCCGGGACCAACGGCTTAATGTGCCTTACGAAGCACGGAGAAGCTCGAGATGAGACATTTTTAGCCACCCATCCGATGACCGGCCTTTGCGAAAGTTGCTTAACCACAGGCTGTATCTCATGAACCGTGATAGTTAGACCGTTGAAATTTTTACAGATGATGTATTTCTGTAGCCGCTATAACAACAACTAAAAAACTGAATAAAATGAATATTTAAAGGGTCTCCCAAATAACAAACGTGATTTATTCCCAATTTTTTTCTCGGTCTTAATGACGATAACAGGTAGTAACTTGAAATATTTTTATAGATAATGGTAAGGAACTCTTCGTGCGCGAGTCCGACTCGCACTTGGCCGATTTTTTAAAATAAATGTTTAATAATTGTTTATAAAAAATTATGTTTTAATATAATAAATCATCTCATCACCACCTCATTTCATGTTCCCACTGTTGGGTCGCGGATAACAACAGCCAGGGAGAACGAGCCATAAACCACTACGCGGGCCCAGTGCAGTGTTGAGGTTGTTAACGCCTGATAATGCAATCAGGACCAACGGCATGTCTTCTGAATAACGAAGAATTTTGAGAAGGTGAATTGAATTTTTGGTCACCCATCCGATGACCGGCCTTTGTCAAAATTGCTTAACTTTAGCTTTCGCCATCGAGCTCCGAATCAATTAATAATGACAAAAAATGAATTTTCACGAGAAACATGTATCTATGTAAAAATTAATTCTATTGCCAATGACACACTTTTTAAATTGTATTAAAACAGTAATTTCCTGTTTAGAATTAAGGTTAATTGACAATTAACATACTGAAACATTAATGACCACTATAGCGTTTAAAATAAATATTATAATTAAATAATTAAGAGTGGGGAGGCCTTTGCCCAGGAGTGGGATAGCTATAGCTGATTTATATATTATTACGCGAAGCAAAAACTTTGTACCCCTTTTTACGAAAATTGCGCGGACGGAGGAGTATGAAATTTCGCACAATTATAGTTTATACAGAGAAGGATTGCAGATCGTTTTCATTAACTTTTTTTTAATTACATGCATAAAAAATATGTTAAATCAATATAACAAACATTACACAAACTACCATGTATTTGACACACACGCATTATATACTCTTTTCAAAAATTTTCTAAAATGGAAGAGGAGCGGCCGAAATCTGCCAATGCAATGTGATATGAAAGTATGTAAGAGAGAGTTAGCTGATCGCCTCAAACGGCATTTTCAGCTTTGCCGGGCTTTTATGTGGGCGGCGAGAAACTTAAAAGGTTCCTCAAGCCCTGGCAAACGAATCACCTTCGGAGGTTTTCTAGAGGGAACGGCATCACGCATTAGTGCGTATCCCCATGCCCTACTAGATTCTCCGAGTGGTTCAGATCGGATTGAGGAGCGGAACAACCCAAAGGCGCCTGTAAAGGCTCGGACCTCGGCTCAGGTTGACCGGGCCGTGGTGGTGGGGAGAAGCACCCAGGTACATGTCTGTAGCTGGTATAGAGCGCGTATGAACCGGTTCGTCGTACCCTTGTTCTACGAGTACGGTTTCTTGGGCCTTAACTGTTTAGTGTATTCTGTAAATGTGTAGTGGCATTTTAAGGATCGGGTGGGGGATAATAAACCTGCACTCCCATCTCTTTACGTACCTCTATATACACATACGAGCAGCTCGATGGCGCAGTGGTTAACGCGCCCGGTCAGCGAGTGCTGAGATTAAGCAACTTCTCGAGCTCCTCCGTGCTTCGTAAGGCGCGTAAAGCCGTTGGTTCCGGCTGCATTAGCAGTCGTTAACAAACACCAATCCGCGTTGGGCCCGCGTGGTGGTTTATGGCTTCACGTGCCTTCAGAAGTACGGAGGAGCTCAAGATGATACATTTTTGGTCACCCATCCGATAACCGGCCTTTGCGTAAGTTGCTTAACCTCAGCACTCGCAGACCAGGCGCGTTAACCACTGCGCCATCGAGCTTCTCTATGCGTCAGAATCTCATGAAATGTCTGGTTTGTAAAATTTATCTCTCTGCTAAAAGAATGCATATTGAACTTTGTTAAATACAAAATAAGGTCTGGTTTCCAGTATGGAGGAAGCTAAAATCCATATTTCAATTTGAAAATGCCTGAAGCGTCGATGCCTGGTGTTTTTCAGTAATATTTTCTGAATAAAATATTAATATTGAAAACTTTAAGGTTTGTTTTCCATCTTTTGTTGAGTTATGCTACGTTTTATTTCTCATTCCTTGGTTTAAACCTGTGAACTGTCAAAGTAAAAGGAAACCGCATTTGCAGGGTAGGTGCATACGGGCTGCAATTAATAGACAAAAATGATGCGATCTGTCAAAATTCTTTATTTTCTAATTTTTTGATACATGTGCCTGTAGGACTGATGTCTGCTGGGGCGGAACAGTTCTTGAGTGGAGACAACACACCGAAAAACGAAGTGTGGGCAGGCTTTCAACAAGGTGGACCGACGATCTGGTGAAGGTCGCGGGTAGCCGCTTGATGCGAGCAGCACAAAACCGGTTGTAATGGATATCGTTGGGGGAGGCAGACGTCCAGCCATGGACGTCTTCTGGCTGGGATAATTATGATTAAGTGCTTGCAACCAATTTTCATTTGAATTATTACCACTAGGCCCACTAGGTGTTTCCCGCACGGAGTTTCTCTTAGGTACATGACACATTAAACACCTTTATTTCTTTGTAACTACTAATGTTGACGAAATAAAATATTTTGAACTTGAATTTGATTTTGAGTTTGAATTTACCTTGTCCATACGACATATCTTATGATATCTCATCTTTTAGTGTAAAGCTATCTTCACTGACTGCCTCGGGCTATTGCGAAATATCGGGAGAGCTGGCAAGATTTAACATAAAAGATTATATCTGTTTCTACTGTTTCAGTTATAACAAAAGACAATTTCAAGTTAAAAATCTACCTAATTAAACACCGGGGTGAAAACTCTCAAAGGGTTTCTAGAGTTAACAGCATCACGCAAGTAGATTCTAAGCGGTCAGATGGGAAACAAGAGCGGAAAAAACCGTGGGCGCATTCAAGGGAAAAGACCTCGGCTTGGGTTGATCGAGTCATAGGTGGCGAAAAGCACCCAGGTACATTTTTGTACCTGGTAGTGCGCGTGTGAACAGAGTCTTCGTACTATTGTTCTACGAGTACGGTGTCTTAAGCCTATGCATGGGAGTCACCGTAGCCCATGTACGCACGACAACAAGGGTATCAGACGCTGCCGATGCTAAAGCTCCAGTTATGCCTCTGTATATACATAAGCCGTGTTATCAAAAGACTAGCGAGGGGAAAATCGAAGCGCCTCTAAAGACTTAGTCCGGGTCGTGGGGGTGGGGATAAGCGCCTAGGTACATGTCTGTACCTGGTATAAAGCGCGCGTGAACAGGAGTGTTCTGCGTGTACTGATCAAGTCTAGTATGCATTTTGAAAAAAGACAAAGTGTTGAAAAATTTCAGGAGCGGCATTCGAACCCGGATCCCTTTACATGCTGACTCAGGTGCACTACCAACTATGCTATCGTGGCTCAATCCAACTCGCCGAAATTAATCAACTAGTGTTGATAGATAGTTCTACTCTTACTCTGTAAGACAAAGGAGTCCTATTCAATATCGACGACTACGTTATCAACATCCTATCCTAATACATTCGTGGACAAATTATATGGGTCAGTACGAAAAATTAGAATATCTCTTAAAATAATAGAGCTAGCAGCATGAATGAAACTGTATGTTGTAGATAATTTCATAGTTAATAATAACGACACTAAATGGTGGAAACATTTTTTACGTTGAAAAATTAAAAGACATTACTAAATACACCACATAAAAACGAACTTGAAAGTCATATTAATATTTTGTATTGCTTCCACGGGCTCCTCTTACAGCTGCCAGACGATTGGGTATGCTGTTTATTAAGTTTGTTATGCGATGTTGCGGGATATTGTTCCATTCTTCCACTAACACATATTTCAGATCACAAGTGTAGCTGGGGCGGGATTCCGATTTCTCACACGTCTACCGAGCTCGTCCCAAGCGTGCTCAATCGGATTTAGATCCGGGCTTCTCGAGCAATCGATGCCAACGTCTTGAATATATTCATTTACAATTTCAGCTGTATGTGGCCTAGCATTGTCATGCAAAAATATGGAATTTTCACCCATATCAATCAAGTTTGGGCCGACATACTCATTAAGGATCTCTTCTACATATTTTACACTAGTTAGCGTACCAATTTCTATCAGCACTAACTACGTGCGTCGTCTGAAGAGGTTCTAGACCAAACTATAACAGATCCACCGTCAAAAGCTACTTTTTCCACAAAACAAGCAGGAATAAAAAGTTCCCCTGGCCGTCGGTAAACTCTTCGCCGCCCATCCTGTGCATAGAGCATAAATCTAGATTCATCAGAAAACATTACTCTTGCCCATTCTTTATCTCCGCATTGTTCATGTTTGTGGGCATAACGTAATCTTCTTGTGTCTTGTGTGTATTCTCTTGGTCTTTACAGTACCTTTACAGTCTTTACAGAACCTTACAGTTCTTCCTACCAAACGTCCGAGCTGGTGATGGATGTATGAAGATTGACTCACGGTACCTTAGTAACAATATGTAAAGAGCTAGTCACAAAAAGGTTTACCATTGGCCTCATAGAATGTAATGCGCTGTAAAGGGAGGCTATCATGAGCCACTCCATTTACAACTATAATAACTGGACGCGTATTTACTAAGTGTCATGGTGTTCGTACTAATTATTCTTTGGTCTTTTAAGAAGCAATTGGAAAGAAAACTATTTTAAAATATGTAAGGAACAAGCTTACATAAGTATATGAATATTATTAACTAGCTGACCCGGCGGACTTTGTCCCGCTTTGAAAGTTTCTATGACAACAAAACAAACAAATCGTTAAATATTTACGCGTGAAAGCGTATCAAACAAACAAACAAAAAAAAATTACTTTACAATTACTTTATTTTATAAAACTTACTTTATAAAACATATTCTATATTCTTTCCAATACCTTTGAGAATATGTGTACAAAGTTTCATGATGATCGGTTGAGTAGTTTCTGCGTGAAAGCGTAACAAACAAACTCACATTCACATTTATAATATTAGTAGGGATGCGTATAGACTTCTACGCAAATTGTGTAATAAATTACATTGGGATGCAAGTAACATTTATTTACATGTAGACATACTATTAAACATAGGAAGTAATAGAATAAAAACAAATTAAAATAATATCCTTTTTGGTAAAACAGATTAAGAAAACCAAATCCTTCCCTGTTTTTTTCCAGTTCTTCGGCGGTTTTAGCACAGTAAAGATAGATATATATAACACTATGTTGAAAACTCTCCCAAAATACAAAATGGTGGATGGTAGAATCAATGATTTAATTTTATCTGCTTCATTTTGAAACTGGGACAGTATAAGAAGTCCGAAACCATAAGTGACACAGAGAATCTGTTTTAGAAACCATCATTAAGTCTTTTTTGTGAAAACAATTTTGACATAGGTTTTTTTTGTAGTGTCTACAAAAAAACGAGTCATTTTTATTAATGCGGATCGATTTCTATGTTAGAATAATTTCATTGTATCGGAAGATAAAAACTAATAGCTTGTGACGTCATTATGTGTCTGCAAAGGCAGATATTTAATTGACGATTTGACTATTTGTTGACTGTGTATTTAGTAAAGACGCCGCCGACCTCAACTGGGTCAAGCGGGTGACGGTAATTATATTTACGAGTGTTCTAATGAAAGCGTTTCGCTGTCACCAGATGTCTGTCGGCCATTTTGTTTTTGAACAACAACACGGTCGCGTAAATGGTACCTGACGTGTTGGTGGCGCGTAATAGGTTTATGAGTGTGTATACAGGATGCTCCTAAAATTGATGTCGACCTGGAAATGGATAAGTCAGAAAAAATTAAGAAAAAAAACCCTTTTTGTAATTGAGTGTTTGATTAAAAGAAGGGTTATCAAGGGTAACGGATCAAAGTAAAGTACCTTAAGACAATTTTAAATTCATGGCAGCCTTTGGAAGAACGTGTGAATTTACCGTAACTTTCTCGATAAAATAATATATTTGGGGGTGGGGAACCCACTTTTAATCAGCTGTGAGACTGTGTGTGGGTTACTAAAGTATTTTTTGGAGTAAACACACCTGCACATGAGACTACCACCAACTGCTTGGCTTTGAATTACAAATATAACAATGGTAACATTTTCCCACACACGTGTGCTTTTCTTTCGCTGAAAATACACTCGAGGTAAGCTATTATTTTCCGGATTGCATTTTTTTCTCTCTTAATCTCTTAAATATTTTTATTATATAACATTCACAACCAGCCATTTTGTTTGTCGTTGTCGCTGCGCGTCGTCTCCCACCGGCCCTGTCAGAATAACAGCGCTTCTTCGGTACTCGGCCTATCCTCGAGTGTCGTGGGGGCATTATGCCGAGACAGGGTCTTTGTTGGCCTCACACACTGCTTTTTGTTTATATTTTCAATGATTTGTTTTTTTTTTGTTTTGGTAATAATAGTAGCATAGTAGCATAATAGTAGCGTAGTAATATTTGGTAGTAATGTAAAGGTACATTCATACTTTTTGCTTTTTTTTTACTGCATTGTATTTTGTGTGTGTGTGTGTGTGTGTGTCAATAAATGTTTTCTTAACTGTAATCTTATGTAATCTTATCTTTCTTAACTGATCTTTAATATTTGTAAAAATATTATGATCGGATGTTAATGACGGTAGTTGTTGACATTGAATGGGCGCCTTTGGCTTTCAAAGTAAAAAGTAAATAGTGTTGAATAATTTCGGCGGGCTGGTTAGAACCACGATAGCTCAATTGGGAGAGCACCTGACCCGGCATGTCAGAAGGGTGCAGGTTCAAATACTGCTCGTGGAAACTTTTTCAACATTTGTGTTTTAGTATTTGTTCGCAACAAAATTTGCGTTAAAAATTATGTAAGAAAAACCCTTACCCTATATTATTATTATTAATTTATATATTAGCACAATAAAACTCACATTCTTTTAAATGGTGTATTTCTCCCAACAACCAGTTACAGCTCAAAATCAACCGTCCACCACGAACGCCGAAGCCAAAGTGACCGTCATTTAGTGACTCGATCCGCCATGTTATTTTCCCTCCATTCGTTCCCGCCAACACTCAGTGTTGCCAGTGAAATAAAAACATTGATCTCGTTCGGAAACGAGTAGCAAATAGGATATAAATTACTAAATTATTAATCAACCTAACAATTATATAAACAAAAACATTTTTTTTCTCTCTCTTTCTATTTCAAGCGGTTTTAACGTTGCCTTTAGCTAAAATAAACCTTAATATTTTTGTATTAAGTCAATTGACAACCTGATCGCGTGTCGCTATAAGTTATAATTGCTTTGAGTTAAAGTATATTTTTCGATGTAGAACTAATGATTTGAGCTGTTTATAACTAAAATAAAAAAGCGGCCAAGTGCGAGTTGGACTCGCCCATGTAGGGTTCCGTAGCAGCAAGTAACATAATATAAAAGTTCTTGTAATTCGTTTTAAACTTTGATCGATGTTTTAATAATAGTGTATTTTTTAAAATTAAGTTATTGATAAGTAAACATTATATACTATATTTCGTTCAAACTAATTTTCGGTGGAAATTTGCATGGTAATGTACATCATATAAAAAATATAATTTTTGAGTTTCAGTTCGAAGTTAATCTAATCAATGATAAATTATATAATCAATTATAAATATAAATTAAGTTAATCAATGATAAATTATAATACAAATAAATATGATATAATTATAATTAAAATAATAATGATCTCTCTTCCTCTCTCCTAGTAAGCTGTGCTGTGCTCGACAGGGTCCATAATTGATCCATTGTAAAAACCTACCATTTTATTGTGTAAACATTATGGAATGCAATAAAGTATTGAGTATTAAGTATTAAGTATTGAGTATTGAAGTATGGGGAACCCCTAAAATTTATTGGTTTTTTTTTCTATTTTTGTGTGAGAATCTTAATGTGGTTCACAGAATACATCTACTTACCAAGTTTTAACAGTATAGTTCTTATAGTTTCGGAAAAAAGTGGCTGTGACATACGGACGGACAGACAGACAGACAGACAGACAGACAGACATGACGAATCCATAAGGGTTCCGTTTTTTGCCATTTGGCTACGGAACCCTAAAAAGACCATTTCCACTTATTTTTTCTGTTCCGTGCCGTGTGTCCGCCATTATCTCGTGCGTGTTTGGGAAGTGATTAGATTTTTGCAAAATTGTGAATTAGTGAGTAAGAATCTATACTTTTCGCCGGTTTTACTGTGTTTATCTTCTATATTAGTTCATTTCGGTAAGTTTTATTTGCCATAATGGTTTTAATTCATATCGAGTGTTGTTTAACTGACTTAACGGAGAAACTTTGTTTTCCAAACTTAGTTATGAAAACAAAAGGCATGTTATTCAATTAGGCCGTGCTCTTCCAATCATGACTATTAAAATCTTGCATCACACTTGGGAAGTTTATTTTGGTCCGGCTTATTTTTTTCTTTAAAATTTCAAATCCACGCTGACGAAGTCGTGAGTAAAGTGCTAGTTAAGTATATGTTACTAAACGGAAATCACTACTAAATGTAAACCGAATAATTGTTTAGAAAAACCAAAAAAAAAAAAACAACAGCCCTGAAAAAAAAAACAAATGCTGGGCATGGGCATCTCCTCCATGCCATTAAGCCTTGACTTTTTCTTCTAACTCCGATTTTTCTTATCCAATTACTTAGATTAATATCACTATTATTTAGCCAGTGTCTAGGTAGATCTTAGTTTTGATTTGCTATATTTTTTTTCTCTATGTAAGTCCAATTATCAAAAAACAAAATAATCCCTTTCACTTTGAAACACCCTGTACCTTATGCACACAACTTTTGCATCCCTAAAGCACACTCATGTACCTAAAGGGTAGTTAGAGACTGAACTTCATAGTTGTAGCAATAGTCATGACCGTTAGTTTCTTAATGGCCCACTGCTGGGGTTGGGGCTTCACATATGAATTGATGCAACGGACTACTCCTCGCAGCTCGATGGCGCAGTGGTTAACGCGCCCGGTCTGCGAGTGCTGAGGTTAAGAAACTTTCGCAAAGGCCGGTCATCGGATGGGTGACCACAAATGTATCATCTCAAGCTCCTCCGTGCTTCGGAAGGCACGTAAAGTCGTTGGTCCCGGCTGCATTAGCAGTCGTTAACAACCACCAATCCGCACTGGGCCCTCATGGTGGTTTATGGCCCGTTCTCCCTATCCATCCATAGGGAAGGCTCGTGCCCCAGCAGTGGGGACATAAAAATGAGCTGATGATGATGATGATGATGACTACTCCTCGAGTGGTCTACTATTGTACCTCCTTTTAAAAAAAAATTGGTTGTGGATATTATATGTCACCCTAATAAACTTTATTATTAATAAACTTTTTTTACTCTTCGCTATAAGGCCGTTTGCAGATACGACTATGGGGACAATGATCGTCGAATCCACATCCCACATAGCGGTCACCTCGTGAGCCAGGTCAAGGTACTTAGTAAGTTTGTCCTTCTCGGCTTTCACAAGGTTCTCGTCATGCGGAATGGTAATATCGATGAGCATTGCCTGGCGCGTCAATCGATCTGTCAACACGATATCAGGCTTATTTGCAATAATAGTCCTGTCCGTGATAACAAATCGATCCCAGTAGAGCGTTGCATAACCATTTTCGAGAACTGGCACCGGCGTATACTTATAGTACGGCACCTCAGATTCTACAATACCATATCGAAGAGCAAGTTGCTGACGGATAATCCTGGCTACAAGGTTTATTATTATTTCTTTATTTATTTTTCTCATATAAATTTACATTTTTAAATTATTTCTTAAAACAAAATAAATAAAACATTTAAAAATATAAAAAAAACCAGTGGACCCGGCGGCCTTAAAGTTCAAAGTTCTTTATTCATTAATTCCCGCAAGAGTATCGGGATAAAAACTATCCTATCTGTTAATCCAGGTTATAAACTATCTGTATGCCGAATTTCATCTAAATCCATTTAGTAGTTTTTACGTGAAAGAGTAACAAACATCCACTTTGACAGTTTCCATTCATTCCCGTGGGAATATCGGGATAAAAACTATCCTATATGATAATCCAGGTTATAAACTATCTGTATGCCGAATTTCATCCAAATCAATTCAGTAGTTTTTACGTGAAAGAGTAACAAACATCCATCCATACTTACAAACTTTCGCGTTTATAATATTAGTAGAATTGGGGTCCGCCGGCATCGGGACCAGGGTCCAAGCTACCGGTGGTTAGGGCTCCAGAGACAGAAACGTCCTCTATTATCTCCTCCTATTATTACTACTTAATACGTGGATTCCGAAGTATGAAAGAGCTCACAAACTTTAAAAAATATATCAAATAAATTAGCAGAGACCACCCGGGACCCCAGAGCTAGCAGCTACCAGGGACATCGAATAAGCCTCGCTATCTCTGTACTCTGCCTGATGGGGATGATCTGGGGCATATTTTTAATTTATAAATTGTATCAGATAGTTTTTAAAAGTTTAGTTTTAAGTAATTTAAATATTATGTTCTTATTAATTATTATTTGTTTTTGTTAAAATTTTCATTGTTAAAATTTTATTAGCGCTGTATGTAGCTTGGAGCGCTATTTAAACTCAAAACCGGTTCCTCCTGAAAACCCCAGTGCCATGTATCCGGCTGTGACATTAAGCTGAGGAAAAGCTGTTTTGGCATTACATTTTTTGTCCAGTTTTAATTTTTTTTTAATGTCAAATAAGTAAACGTTACTTTCTTACTTTTCTTTATTTTTACAAGTCCATACTTACTAAAGACATATTCCTCATCATAATCTCAGCCAAAAGGCATTCATTGCTGGACAAAAGTAATTTGTTGGTTATATTACTGTAATTTTTGTAAACATCATTATTATCACTAGCTTATTTTATGTTCCCACTGCTGGGACACGAGCTTTTCGACTGCTAATGCAGCCGAGACCAACGGCTTTACGTGCCTTCCGAAGCACGGAATATCTCAAGATGATAATTTTTCGGCCACCCATTCGATGACCGGCCTTTGCGAAAGTTACTGGCTTCAGCAATCGTAGACCAAGCGCGGTAACCACTGCGCCATCGAGCTAAGTAAATCAAAATATTTAGAAGCTCATAATAAAACTAGTGACGCATCAAACTAGCTCTGCCATGACCGTAGTAAAGGAACATTACGTTTAATACTAATATACTACTTAGAGCAAAAGCACCACCTACACTGTCTTAAAGTAAACTAACTAACTAAACAGCTCCATCTTGCGGAAAGCATTAGAATTTAATATCTAGTGTAGTGCCATCTAACACAGTCACCGTGAAACAGCTGCTATTCTAAAAGCACACGCTTCTTCACAGCGTACTCTGATGGCGCTACCAAGCAACAGTAGTTACACTACTCACCGCTAGATGGCGGCACACGGTTAATAAATAATGTTGCCACACTAAAATGAATGTGAGGACATCAGGTGCGTCCCTGGGGTGCTTTAAAATAGCGTAAAACATTGTGTGACTGTACGCCCGCTGGGAAATAAAACGCGAATATGTAGGCTCGCAGTAATACTTTGTCTACTTCAATGGAAGAATCGGGAAAGAATTGGGCACGTAGACCAATCTTTGTTCCCAGGGCGCCAATGTTATTTTTAATACCGTGCAAAAGGAGGTTGGTATTAGCAAGTATGCAGGCCACATGTAGCTGGAATTAAAAGATAAAGCATAATGGACAGATGCTTGAATTAAAAGCGTCGTCGTTAGCCGAACGGATAGATTCTCGTGTTGAATGCGGGAAAGCATGGCATAATCCCTATAGCTCCGTTAAAATTCAAAATTCAATTTTTTTATTCAAAATAATTGAGTTTTTACAAGTGTTTTTTGAACGTCAATTCAAAGCCGCACTACACCACATGGGTAAGTATATTTTACTCTGTGACTACACACACTGTCAAAGTAACACTACTGACGTGAACCCATACGTACCACAAGCATCACCAATAGCTTTCTTGGTGGGTGAAGTACTGTTATTTAAGTGTTTTAAGTGCATTATTAATATTTTTGTTAAAAAGAAATCGTTTTTTTGATAGAGTTTGCGGACAACCTTAGGCGGGGCCTTATCAGCGTTGGCGGACTTTTTTGGTGTGGCGAGAAACTTAAAGGTTTCCTTGAGCCATGTCATCGAAACATCGTCAGAGGGTTTCTAAAAGAAATTTTAATAGCATCACGCAAGCGTGTCTTTTTCAATTGAATACTAGATTTTAATTCAATACTAGATTCTCCGAAGAGTTTGAATCAAAACAGATAAAATAAAGTAGCATTTGTTTGTTTAGGCAGACTTAGGCAATCAAATGAAAAGAAAACATAAAATAAAAATGTAAAAATGCAAAATAATCTAGATTAGGCTACATTTATTGAGTTCTAACGGATATCACTACGCCATCGGTTTGTAACTTAACGGGGCAGGAGATCTTGTACTGAGAAGACAAGCAACAAGGGCATATCTTTTCACCCCAGCTTTTACAGCGTAATATAATGGATAAATGCTCTCTCTCTCGTAAAAGAACACTTACAACTACAAAACATACAAAAGAATATCAAATTTCACACCACCATTGTACAAATTTCATTAAAATTTCTACAATGTCAGACTTTTTAAAAGTCAAGAACTGTTTAAACGAACTAGACTAACCAATATTATCCAGACAAAATTTAAGTTTTCACTCAAACCAAAGATAACCAGGATTACTCAATTCACATAATAAACGACGCGCCGTATCTCTGCAACCACAAAGCGAGTTCGGGCTATGATTTGTTTGCCCACAAACTCGGTTCGGCGTGATAACTTGCAGAACTATCGGCTCAGCTAATTCAGAGCCCGTAGAGCTGAAATGATTTGTAGTGCAAAGTCCGAAATGAAATTATACGAAGCTAGAAATTTTTCGACAAAAATTTTGCTGATAATCCTTCGAAATTTTTCATTCGAAACTTAAACACTGCGCCATCGAGCTCCTCGGTTAGTAAGTCCAAAAATTTTAATAGAAATTGCAACATCTCATTGAATTATGGCACGAGAGAATATTGTGCTGGCAAAATATATTCGCTCTTCCATAAAGATAGGTACTTAACTAGAACAAAATAAGTTGCAGTAAATAAAGATCGTTCTAAAAGTTACGACTATGCTTCTGTAATGTCGGATAGTGTTATAATATGGCGATTGCCTAATAATTATTCATTGACTGTTCAATGACTTGGAATGGTTTGCATATTAGCCGATCCAAAATAACAAGAACTGTTAAAGAAAATTTACATTGTATAACGATCATGATGGAGAGTGCTGATATCGAATGTGGTAACAAATTATATTCCCCCAAAACCCTTGAGTTTCAGCAAACATGTGGGACTTTACAGAGATCTCAAACGGACTTCTTGAAAGAATTTGAAAAGTGACGAAGCACTATTTCGTTTTATTTGCCAACACTGTTGCACGTTCACGAACGCTTTTGAAAAAGCCCACAGTTTAGGAAGTAAAAGCAAACTGCAAACAGGATTCAGTGACACTTTCTGAACTAGAACTTACTACTTTAAATTTCTAACAACATAAAGAAATGTTAAATTTTACGCCCTTTCAAAACGAGCTGATACAATCGTGCGCTTCGATCACGGTCAAATTTGACGCCGATTGTTGCGCCTGTCACAGAATAACTAATAGTACTACCGCCTATCTGTTTCAAGCGATCGTTAGACCGGATTTTGTTAAATTCGCTTTTCTTACTCGGAATGCTTTATGATTATCACCGTAATCGGTGCCGTCGAAACGAACGAAGCGGTAGTGGCAGCAGCGACGACAGCTGAATTTAAGTCGAGATTCCGTCCGAGGGACTTCGCGATCTCGGTCTGAAAGGGTAAAACATAGAATACCACGATCAAAGCAGGTTTGAAGCAATGCTATTCCTAGTTTAGTTGAAAATAATCAATTATAAAAACAAGCATATCATCATCATCATCATCATCATCATCATCCTAGTTAGGGCACCAGTCTCCTATATTATTTGAAACTAAAATATAAATAGTTGTCATATTACTGTGTAATAGGCGAAAAATAAATATTTTTAGTATAATTTAATAGGTACTTATTTATTTTTATTATTATTAAATTATGGTGGTTATCATGGTTATCAAATCTGCGTCATAGATCTCCTACAAGACATATAATCAGGAAGGCGATTCTCGTGCGGTGCGACATAATCTCGAATGCGACAAAATGTCACTATTGCAATGTATAACGAAAATGTCACCGAAATCTCTATTGTTCCTAAAAATACTATTCTCGCATTCGGTAGAGATGCCATGTCGAAAGATTTTAAGATGTCTATCATGACACGTTCCGTTTTCCGAGAAATGTATTTATAAATGAATTAAGTTGTTTTTGCTTTATGTTATTTACAGGAACAAATATGTGCAAATTTTATTAATAACAATTTTTACAACTGAATTATTTTCATATTTTCTTGGCAACCTAAACATTAAACTGTCATAATTACTACTTGATACGAAACGCGCCCTGCTGTCGATCAATATCAAGCAAAATCAAACAAAAATGCATTGTTTTGTAAATTAATTATTTGCGCGGTATTTTCTTTGTTTATCGTACTTATAATATCAATATGGAAACAAATGTTTCATTAAAAAAAACAATACCCCACGGGTGCACAAAGGTCGCGACTTATCGCGTTGTTAGACGCAGACGACGAACTGAGGCAGGGGAAATTTTCTTCATCATTTAAAATATGGCTGAGACATATAAACACGGATGGCTGCTGTGACATATTTAATATCTTTATCTCTCCGACTGGTGTTTGATACGAGTAGGAGCCTTGGGTGAAAAATGCCCTATCATAGCACGACACTTTCGATTACAAATAAACACAAAAAATATAGAAAACAACCACAATATGTAAAAAAAAAACAAAATAAAAAATATAAGTTAACAAATATTAGGTTTAAAGATCTTTATTCTCATACGAAATAACATAATTTCACTTATAATGAGATACAATATATAAATTACAGTATACAATTTGTCACTCTGTGGTACTCGTTGCGATATGCAGTTTAAGTATTTTTCAACATCTTTAAAGTCTCACAAGTTTTCATTTGTCAATCAGAATTGTCACAGAACAGAATATTAATTTCGAATGGCTCCTCTCTCCATACAGCTCGGCGACGACGAATCTCCGCAGCGTTTCCCGCTAATTCCACCATGTTCTCAATTAACAAGTTCATGAAAAGTATTAATTCCTTTAAAGTGAATGCAAAACAAATATTATATGACAAGCCGACTATACACACACTGCAGCACACTGTGCGACATTCGATCTCTAACGCTACCGACCACTCGTTGCAAGTCGAGCGCTAGACGATAGACATTTCTCTAATGTGACATTTCGAGAATACGAAAATTCTATTTCAATCGGCATCCGCCATTTTATTTCGACATATCTCTAATTCGACATCATGTCTATTGCGCGAGAATCGCCCCCTCTAGGTGACAAATTTACAAGCGAGTCAGATTAGAGTATTTTAAGTTTTTAATTTGGGATTTTTTTTTATATTTACAAGTAAGCACAGTGCCTTGAACTCACCTGATGTTAAGTGATGATAAGACCATTATGGTGGAAGCGCACTTCACTCGGGATCCTCAACTAGTGAGGCACTGGCTATCTTAACTCTAGCAGCTCTGCCGGAACACAACAATGCTACAAACATTGATGTTATGGCGACATATTTAGATAAGATGGTAGCTAACCAAGCGGACAAACAAGTCCTACCACCAACCAAACCGAGTACACAAAGATGTACCGCTGGGAATCGAACCTAGAGGTCCCGACCTCTGGGTCTAAACCGGTCTTAAACACTAGACCACAGAGGCGGTTAGTAATGTTCGTAATGCAAATCAGGATAATATGTGTCTATATTAGAGTCATAGCAAATTAAGTTAGCCCAATTCAACAGAGAGAATTCAATCTACAATCCACAGAAAGTAGTCATAAAATCTGGGCACAAACGCAAAACTCTCAAATATCCCTCAGTACAATTTGAAAGTTTATTCCACCTAATTCAGAATTAGCTCCTGAAGAGAGCATTTTCATCAGAGCGCCTGGCGTTTGGGGTACAATTCACTTTGGCACATAATCAACTTTAGCTAGCAGAGATAAGGTCTAAAATAGCACGGTACCATCCTTTTGACATCAAAGTGAAAATGGAGCAGTTTCGTGAATGGCTTTCGCAACGTGAAAAATGTCTGGTGGTTCTTAAATTGTTATATGAATGAAACGGAAGATACTGCGTGAAATATATGGACGTAGATACTTTGTACACGTATTGCTTTGTACATTCAGTAGGAAAGGTTTTTACGAGCGATGACGTGCACGTTTTGAAATTAAGCGTTGAAAGCATTTAGCAATTTACTACAAAATTAAAAGAAATTCAAATACGCAAATCAATCAAATCTCATGCTGGCCTGGAACGTTTTTTTTATGGATAGCTCGGCAAATGACTCCATCCCACCTGATGATAAGTGGAAATGAAGTCCAGACGCGAAGATAACTGGTGCAGCGTGAAAACAAACGTAGCATCAGTTAACCTCACTCTGCCGGCCCACAAGGTGCTTCTTCACGCCTTTTTTTGAAGGACCCTTATCGTAGAAAGGAGGGAAAACGTGCGCTGGTAGACTATTCCATCTTTTGGAGGTGCGACAAAGAAACGAGTCACCAAATTTCTTTGTGCGCGATGGGATATTTGAGACAGCGAAGCGGTGATTCCGAAGAGCTGCACGTGTAGGTACTCCTATGAAGGAAGGAAGGTCAAAAAGCTCTTCAGAGCACTCGTCATGGTTGCGATAAACACTCTGAGTGACGCAACATCTCTACGCAATTGCAAAGATTCGAGAGTATTTGCGAAAATACTCACGTGCATGTCGTAAGAGCCGACTAAGGGCCAAGGGTTCCAAGATGCTCGCACATCAGGCGGTCGGCTGCAACCCATCACTGATGTTATCTATTCCACCTCGGAGCCCTTCTTTGATTAGGCTGGGACTTCGAGGTCACTAACGGCGAGTTTACTCAAAATTTGTGATTTTGATGCTCCATCTACCCCTTTTTAGGGTTCCGTAGCCAAATGGCAAAAAACGGAACCCTTATGGATTCGTCATGTCTGTCTGTCTGTCTGTCTGTCCGTCCGTATGTCACAGCCACTTTTTTCCGAAACTATAAGAATTATACTGTTGAAACTTGGTAAGTAGATGTATTCTGTGAACCGCATTAAGATTTTCACACAAAAATAGAAAAAAAAACAATAAATTTTGGGGGTTATTAAATACTTAGAACTGAAACTCAAAAATTTTTTTTTCATCACACCCATACGTGTGGGGTATCTATAGATAGGTCTGCAAAAATGATATTGAGGTTTATCATATAATTTTTTTCTAAACTGAATAGTTTACGCGAGAGACTTCCAAAATGGTAAAATGTGTGTCCCCCCCCTGTAACTTCTAAAATAAGAGAATGATAAAACTTAAAAAAATATATGATGTACTCGTACATTACCATGCAAACTTCCACCGAAAATTGATTTGAACGAGATCTAGTAAGTAGTTTTTTTTAATACGTCTTAAAGTACGGAACCCTTCGTGCGCGAGTGGGACTCGCACTTGGCCGGTTTTTTTTTAATACATAGCCCGGGTTTTTGTCCACCTATCAGTTGATGACTTGATTTCAATGATGGAGGCCTTTACCCAGCAGTGGGACAGTTATTAGACTGTTTACTTTACTGTACTTATGATATGGATTTGTGTAAAGTTTTTTTTTTATATTAACGGGTAAACACAGTGCCTTGATCTCACCTGATTGGCTACTCTTGACGCAAACTCAATCTCAATACAATTCCAATCCCAAATCTAAAAAATTCAAATGGCACTCTTAAAGGCGATAATAGCGCTACATTGGAATTAAATTGCGTGGAAATTGAGTGAACAAATTATTATATAGATGGGGCGTTCCGAAATTGCGAAACTTATCCCAATATCGATACATAATAATCGCATTGGAATTGTATTGAGATTAAGTTTGCGTCAAGAGTAGCCTACCTGATGTTAAGTGATGATAAAGCCAATGATGGAAGCGCACTTCACGTTACGTTTAATTCCATTAATTATTGGACAGAAAACTTCATAAATCTGATTTGAAGAAAAGAACTTTCCCTCTTTTGTTTTACAGAAATTATACTGTCCTTTTATGAGTCTATACTTGAAACAAAAGCGAAAGAAAAACCCTTGAAGCGTCTGCCTTTATTTTGTTGAATAGATAATATATTTTTTGTAAGTGTCGTTACTTTTTTATAAAGCTGTGTAGTTTTTTGCGCCCATTCTTCTCATAAGCCAAAAAGACGTCCTGAATAGTTAGTAGGTAAAACTTATTCTTTTGGACGAAGTGATTCATTTTAGAGTTAAATTAAATAAAAAATTCTACATAATCGTTAATTTATTTATTTATCACACTTGCAACTATAATCACAAGATACAATAGTATTAAAAACAAGGTTATTTATTCTACTACCGCTCAGCAATAAATAAATAAATAAACTTTCCTACACTCAAACCAATTATCTAGCCCAAGAAAAACTTCGTTATGAAACTCGTTAAATGGTTACTAGACAACGGATAAACATACTTAAAATGCTTAAATACATACTTATTATACATAGAAAACACTCAGAATCGACACAATTTAGAAAAACAATAATTTCTAAATTGACCCGACCGGGGATCGAACCCGGGACCTCAGAGATGGCGACACCATGAAAACCGGTGTACAAATCAGCGTTTTGCTCCCGGACAAGTTTTATTTTTTCACATTTTTTTATTGTATGTTTGAGACAAATAAACAATTTTTTTAAGTGTATCGCTTAGCTATTTGTACTGCTGCAGCATACACACATGCCACATAATGTAGACTTATATAAAAGAAGAATTATTGCTTTTTTTGTCCTTTAGTTGATGATGGCTTCGTGCAAATAGCACATTTAGCCAGTGTCAAAGAAATTTTTCTTACAAGTGTATATAATTATATGTAAATAAACAATATTTTCTTCCTGTATGATGATGATGATGAATGATAATAGAAATGAAAAGTAAGAAATGATATACCCCCAACCCGTCGAGTATCTCAGTAAAGATGTGGGGATACTAAAATCTCACGCGGACCTCTTAAGAGAATTTAAAGTGACGTTGCACTGTTTTCTTTAATTTGCCAACACTCACGCACTCTCAGGAACACATAACGGTTAATAATCCACCATTATGTCACATTAATATTCGACATAACACAAACATTTTAGAAAATAAAACAAAACCGCAGATATAACTCTTCACTTTCCCGCCAAGAAGTCAGTTTTTGCTTTTATCCATTATAGGTATTATAGTTTTATGTGTGTGTGTCTTTGTTTTAAAAATAAATGGTTTTAAATGTTTTATCTATCTATCTACCGCGGCTGAAACAAAATCAAATTTACCAATCAACCACTCGCAATGAGCGTAAAACCTCTCTAGAGATCACTCGTCAAAACTTGGCAAGGCCGCTCGCCAATTTGTTACACTATAACCCTACAGGGCATTATTAGGTACCTCCGAGCGAAATACCTTTTTTGGACTTACAACAAGTTTGCGGTATTCAGGGAAATTTATCACTCTCTCTTGTAGGGAAACCTAGACTTCTTTTGTTGGGAAAAAACAAGATAAAGGATGTCTGGACGACCTGAAATATCTATGTTTAGATTTGTTAGGAGAAGCCGTGATTGACTGACTGACTGATTGATTAACTGACTGGCTAATTGACTGACTGATCAATTAACTGACTGGCTGACTGACTGGCTGACTGACTTACTGACTGATTGTCTAATCGATTGAGTAACTGACTGATTGACTGACTAAGTAACAGACTGACTGATTGACTGACTGACTGACTGACTGACTGACAGACTGATTGATTGATTGATTGACTGACTGACTGATTGTCAGACTGACCGATTAAGTGACTGACTGATTGACTGACTGGCTGACTGACTGACTGACTGACTGACTGACTGACTGACAACGCTAGTCACAATCACAGCAAATAAAAGCTGGGCAAGCATGGTGATTAAACCAATTCCCATCAATTACTTAGCGATGACTTTATTCCAATGATGGATACCTAGCAGCATAAATAGGCTTATTTATATTACTTAGGTACCTCGATTCTGAACAAATAACTAAAGGTTTTAGTTTATTCCTTTTACACATTGTATCCAAATAAAGAAACGGAAAAAACCTTACAAATTAGAAAAAAGCAGGAAAGAATGTTTTCAATCTGGGGTTAAATTGAATTTCTATTGGAAGCCAGTGAACAGAAACATACCTACATCTCTCTTATAGCGAACTCAAAGAAAGTTTAACTTGAAGATAATCAGCTTTCCCGGCTTTGCTGTATAAGGCTGTATCTACGTGTTAACTGTTACATAATTGTTTTGCTGTACGCTATTAATTAATGTAATATATCAATTTAATTCAATTCAATCATTTATTGCTCTCCATAAGTATACATGAGTTGTTACAATATTAGTTAGATAGAACGTTATGGGCCCGGATTGGGCACGACAATGTTTTGAGAGGAAATTAATATCTAATCTTATTCTACTGCTTATAATTCAAAATATGTATTAATTTTATTATTTTCTATACAATAATTATACTGTCAATTACTTAATTACATTATTTATTAAAATTTACTTATAAATATATATATTAAAATTATAGTTATTATATTATTATAGTAACAATAATAATAAAAAAGTAGATGATTCAAATATGTTTTTCTAAAATTTATCACTTAAATACTCCGTAATTGTATAATATGCTTTCCTTTATATAAAATTTTAATGGAATGCTCTGGTTAGCGGCAAAAAGGTTATTTATAATAATTTGTATGAATTATACAAAAAATATTGTGGTCGTTGTGGAAAGGCCTTGGGGGAGGCATAACATAACATATTTGCCGACATAACGTATTTGCTAACCAAATGGTTGCCGCTCAGCATAATGCCATGACATAGTTATGCCAAGGCGCTGGTTTTCTGCGAAATCATTTAATTAAATTATGAGAGAGAGAAAATTAATTTCGTAACAGTTCTTTAAAACATTAACCTTATTTTCATTTGATCTACGCACGAATTTCTGTAACCTAAAGCCCCTTGCAAATAAACAAAGAATAAGGTCTGAATAGTTTTTCCGTGTTTTGTTCCTGTCATGTAAACATCATTTCAAATTAGAGTAAAAGAGACAAAACATGGAATAACTATTCGAACCATATTCTTTATATCAAAAGTTTCGTTCATTTTGTAACTTAAAATAAACAACAACAAGAGCCTCAACTAAGGCCTAAAGACAACAATATGACATTGTTACTTCAATACGTTTTCTTCTTTATTATTGTCATAAGTGGCCAGTCCCTATTTTTTCTATATTTCTATGACACATTATTTTATAATCTTCATGTATAAATAGTAGTGGGACCACGAACCCTACTTTATTACTATGTCTGGTGGTCCCACTGCTTAGTGGGACCACGAACCCTAGTGTTGAAGATTAGTGGGACCACGAGTAATAGTGGGACAAAATCGGTGGGACCACGAGTCAACAACCGTTTATTTGTAAGACCATAAAAGTTTAGTTTCTACCTTAAAACCTTAAAGTAAGTATGTAAGTAAATTAGTAAGTAAATAAGTTAGTAAGTTTTCTTTAAAAAAAAACATACATTAAAATATAAGAAGTAAGTGACGTGACTTCTTGGCGGGAAAGTGAAGAGTCATGTCTGCGGTTTTGTTTTATTTTCTAAAATTTGTGTTATGTCGAATATTAATGTGAAATAATGGTGGATTATTAACCGTTAAGTGTTCGTGAGTGTGCATGAGTGTTGACAAATGAAACAAAACAGTGCAACGTCACTTTTCAAATTCTCTCAAGAAGTCCGCCCGAGGACTTAGTAAAGCCCCACATCTTTACTGAGATACTCGAGGGGTTGGGTGGTATATCATTTCTCATTTCTATTATCATTCATCATCATCATACAGAAAATAAATATTGTTTATTTATGTATTACTTGTTAGAAAAATTACTTTGACACTGGCTAAATGTGCTAATCGCACAAAGCCATCAACAAAAAAAAAAAAAAAAAAGTAAGTGACGTCATGATTCGCCATTCCCACTCAATTTCTATAAAACAATATCGTTTTGACAGTTACCAAAAAGTTTCTCTTAATGACTAGCCAGTCAACTACCCAATTCGCAATATTAACATAATCTATAGAATTCAAGTAAAAAAAAAAGAAAACTTGAACCAGAGACGCATCGTAAAAAGTCAGTACGAACGCTAAGTCGATTGAGAATGGGCCAAAGCGATAAAATAAGGAAGAAACGGCCCGTTCGAGGGGAGCCCCATCTATTATTTGCTTATTTGAAATACTTACCGAACGGTTGTGACCCAGTTCTAACGTCTTCGTCAAGGCTTCGAAGGTTTTTGACCCTATAGCAGAATGCAAGGGGTGGATATTTCAATTTACATTTTTTTTATAGTTCAGTTAACCGCCTCTTTGGTCATATATGTATACAGCTTGTTAGTTAAACCAAGGGACATATTAAGGGAGGACATTAGGTACTTATTCGATTCCCGATCCGATTCATAAAAAAAAATATTCTTATTTTTTTTGCATAATCCTAATAAATAATTTAGCGTATACACTAAGCGCGGGAAAAGATCAAATATGTGACGATATGCCGAAAGGTCACTTTTTGCTTTGCACACCGCACGCACTCCGCGAGGCTACGCCTTCATCCCCGCCTCGCGGCGCGTGCCCCGGCGCGTACCCCGCCGCGAGCAGTCACCCAGGCATAAACTACCATAGGGTTAAATATGTCCCTCGTGTTAACTAACACGCTGTATACAAGGTGTTTGACAAAACCTGTATATTCCCGAATATGGCAAATAGGGCACAGAGCATAGGACCCCGGAAAATTATAAACATACCTGAAAAGCACCATATGGCAGAGAAATTAAGGTTCTTTGTTACTTAGTAAAATTGCGAAGTGACAACCCTAGGTTTAGTTAATATATTGTTCTTGGTCGACAACATCATGGTCCCAACGAAACAAAAGTCAAAACATGTAAGGGTTGAACAAAAATAATGTAATAAAATAAATTGGAGTTGTTGTATGGAAAAGTAAATCTTCATAAAATATGATTTTGTATGTCACTACAGTGTTATTTATACTTGGTTGCATGACTATGTTTCGGGAAAAAAAATAAGCAATAAAGTTTGAGTAGCCTACATGTTTGGTGATAACTGTTTTTTCACAAGTAATAAGTAGCTGAGAAATTTATATTTTTTAGACAAAAATGGCGGGCGCGGGTGGCCTGAGAGCGCGACGTGGGGGAGACGGCTGGGGTAAAAGCGTGCTACGTGTCAATAGTCACTCATCTGGCACAGCGCTTGCGCTTGTCAATCAATTACAAAATAGGGTTGTACAAAATGTTAACTTAAGTAAAAAAAAATGATTTTTTGGTGATGACATTTAATGGTGATAGTTAAGCAGTGAAGTCTTTACAGGGTATATGTACGCACCCTTAAATATTATTGCTCATTTTTTTACAGATTGTATAGGTACTTATTACCAAACACCCTGTATATGAGATTACGCAATGGTCTACGATTGAAAAGGTTAAGCAATTTTCGCAAAGGTCGGTCATCGGATGGGTGACCAAAAATGTATCATCTCTCGATCCTCCGTGGTTCGGAAGGCACGTAAAGCCGTTGGTAGCAGCTGCATTAGCAGTCGTTACCAGCCACCGATCCGCACTGGACCCGCGTGGTAGTTCTCCAGCCCGTTCTCCCTATCCATCCATAAAGAGGGCTCATACCCCAGGGGACGTGAAATGAGCTCTTATAACTTCGTGACATTTCTCAATATGCTGAAGAGATAGACATTTTATTTACAGTAATTAAAAAAACTTGATAAACTTGTTCTAGTCAAAGTAGAAAAATTAATTGTTAGGAAGTTAATTTGCCACCCTTTGATACGAGACTGCTAATCAAGTTAATAACAAAGTAATCGGTAAAGTAATTTGCTTGCTAAAGATTTTTGATTAGAGCCAAAATTTAGTTGATTGCTGTCGACCAGATTTATTGGGAAACACCTCGATTTATTTTAGAAGATGAAAATGTTAAATTGATTTTATAAAAGAAACAAGTAACCTAAAACTAAAAACCTTAAAAAATATAATAAAATAACTAAAATAAATTATTAAAAGGAGTCCCTTTAGGCAAGGTTCCGAAGATACTGGCAGCGTTCCCCCTTTGAATAGCTAGACTAATTCTTTGTCCGAGGTAGCTGCCAGCTCTTCGATCTCCTGTGATGTCGACTAACCTTTTTGCTATTTCCTTAAAAAGCCTTATAGCCTAGGACCAGTGACTTAAAAACACGTAAATTTTCGAAATTCCGCGCGGCACCCTGCTTATTGCACGCACGGAGAAGTTGAGGAGTTGATAAAGTTAAAGTCCCGAAAGATAAAAGTTATTTATAACTACGTTGGTTTGCCATAAGTTGGGCTTGTCCTAGAGTGTGGAAACCGCTGGCAACTTTATTCTTTTGGCATGTATACTCTTGTTTTCTTGTAAACCCATTATGTTATTTACTTGTCAAATTATATACATGTAAGTTTTATTGTTTTTATAAATATTATTTCTATTACTATCTCTATTTCTAACTAGTAGCCCGCAGCCGCTCGCGACTTCGTCCGCTTCAGTAAACATACGAATACCAGCTCGAAAAAACATTTTCTTTATACAAACCTTGTTAGCAACAAATAATAAATCAGCTAAATCAGTCGAGACGTTCTCAAGTGATTCATGAGGCAATTAATTGTAAATTTTGTAATTTTAGGTTGAAATTCGACCATTGTTGGGCGACAACAGTATTAAGACCGCGACTTCGTCCGCATAAACACATGTATCTTTTGTTTTTTTTTTAAATTTATTTATTGAGGAACAAACAGTTATATAAAAAAATACCTACTTAAAATTAGCTTGCCATCCCCATATGAGCAATAACGCATAGATCATGTGAGTTTCGAAGTACATTAGTCCTCTTCATACTAGCGTTAATTTGTTAATATAATGAACAGGAAAATTAAGATGATCAATGCTACCCGGTCTATTTGAGATGTGGTGATCTTTTCGATAACCAGTTGTTTTGCTACCCGGTCTATTTGAGATGTGGCCTATTCACGATGAGGTCGTTTAAAGAACCAGTCGTTTTGCTACAAAGTCTTTCGGAGATATAGGCTTTCTGCAGAGATGGTCCTTCTGAGATTTGGACCTTATGATGATTCGTTCGTTTTCACAATGTAGTCCTTATGACACCAACCCCCTAAATGCTTATATTGGTAAAAAGCCTATAGCTGTGCCACATTTGGGCAAAGACCCCCATCTTTGAAATCAAGTCAACGCTACAATTGATGCGTATTGCCTTAAGCACTTTATTTCATCATCAATTATTTTGTCTCTCACCCCTCCCCCTTCCCAACTCCTACTTCTTCCTCAAGATCCAACTCCTTCCTCAAGGCCGGCAAAGCATCTGCGATTACTTTGGTTAGTCCATGGGTGGCGGCGATTACTTCCCGTCAGGTGACCCGCCTGCTCGTTTTCCTCCTTTTAATATTTAAAAAAAAAATTACCACGCTTCTTGCCAAATTGTATTGCCAATTGAAGTGAAGTGCTTATAAATATATAACATTTTTCTCTCGCCAACTCTTTCTAAATTATAGTAACTCTTTGTAATGGTTTTTTTTACATTTATACGTTAAATAAACAACAGCACATAACGAGTTCCGAGAGAGTTGTGTAAAATTCCGTCTTTTCACCTTATCTACATACGTCAAGAACGATGGGTTTAAACTGTCTCGTGTCTGGCTTATGTAGTGATAGTGCCATGTCAGCGATTAGCTTGTGTAAAGACAGTAAATTCGAGTGAAAAGTGACTTAGAAGACAATAGTACGAGTACTTTAATATATTTTTTTATCTTTAAACACGTGTTCTCGACTTTCATAAGTGCACTATTGTGCTGTCTAATCCGATCCGAACCTCTCGGAGAATCTAGTTCCCTCTAGAAAACCTCCGAAAGTGATTCGTTACACACGTCTTGAGGAACCCTTTAAGTTTCTCACCGCCCCCAAAAAGCCCGGTGAAGCTGGAAATGCCGTCGGAGGCAATCGGCAAACTCTCTCCAAAAAAAACTGTTGTGAGCAATTTTTTTTTTATTAGTTTCTGGCTTCGTGCTGTTAGCACATTTATTCAGTGTCAAAGTATTAAAAAAAGAAGAAGTATTAAAGACTTCTTAAGAGAATGTGAAAAGTGACGTTGCACTGTTTTGTTTTATTTGGCAACGCTTATATATGTTATTCCACCATTATTTCACATTAATATTCGTCTTATAAAACAAAACAAAACCGCAGACATAGAATAGAATACCTTTATTTTAACTCTTCACTTTTTTTCCTTTAGTTGATGGCTTCGTGCGATTAGCACATTTAGCCAGTGTCAAAGTAATTTTTATTACAAGTAATACATAAATAAACAACATTTCCTTCCTGTATGATAATGATGAATGATAATAGAAATGAGAAGTGAGAAATGATAGACCCCCTAACCCCTCGAGTATCTCAGTGAAGATGTGGGGCTTTACTAAGTCCTCGGGCGGACTTCATGAGAGAATTTGAAAAGTGACGTTGCACTGTTTTGTTTCATTTGCTCTCTCATGCACACTCACGAACACTTAACGGTTAATAATCCACCATTATTTCATATTTATATTCGACATAACACAAATTTTAGAAAATAAAACAAAACCGCAAACATGACTCTTCACTTTCCTGCCAAGAAGTCCAGTGAAGTCCAGTCACATAAATTAATTAAAAAAGAGCAAGACAAAGGGATCTAGCCCATACGGCCATTATCCTTAATAGTATGCGTGTGTGTGTGATAATAAGTAAATCTGACACCGCCAATAAAACTAAAAAATACATTATATTTTAAAATGAAATCTGACTTCAAACTTCAGAGAATAGTTTATGAAGCCACTATACCAGTGAGGCGACTAGTTCTTACAAAGCAAATATCCCGTGAAGCATTCACAAAGAATGCTTGGAATTACACAGAATCTTGCCGGGGATTACCTAGCTGACGAACGGACTATGTAAACCAGCGACTGGTTTCGATAGCGAAACTGATGTTTTAGTAATAAAATTGGTAATTGTGTCTCTGTAGTACGCCAGAATTGTTACACTAGGAGACCTATTGCGCTGATAGATTTTTTCTAAAGTTTTTCTAAAGAAAATTAAATACAGTAATTCAGATATAACTATTTTAACTATCATGATCACTTGCAATAGAGTAATTATTACGGGTTTCTATCATTTTTATTGTTTGTGAGTATCCGATATTTCGGCACAGTTGGCACACAAAATCGGCCATTGCTGAACATCTGATCCAGTCGGGTCCTAATCACTGGATTGAGTTTTACAACCTTCAAATAATATCGACAGAATACCACTACGTACCTAGATTGGTGAGAGAAGCGATTGAAAATACGAAATACAAAAATTTCAATCGTGAAGTTGGATTCAAACTGTCGCGTATCTGGAATCCAGTGATTGGTCTTGTTAAAAACTGCAAAAACAACAATAAAACCGTTTCGTGTTCCGATACTGTAAGTGTAGTGTGTCGTGAGCAATTTCGAGTTAATAGTGACTTAGAAACCGGTGGTACGGGCAACAAGCGCAAAAAACGACTAAGGAAGAGGGTAGATCGTTTTGTCTGCTCATAAAAAGCTCACCCGCCTTAACTTCAGTAATTCCGTGATCATGGCATATGCAACTGTGCCGAAATATCGGATATTCACAAGTAATAAACATGGTAAAATTTCCGTTAATAGTTACACTAATTTAGATGCTCCGAATAAATATTTTTCATTTGAAATTGTTAAGTTTCATTTGATAATTTAAAATTGTTTAAGCACGTGTTGAGCTCAAAGCAGAACGGAAGCTATAAATATGTGCGTAAATAACCAATAGCGTTGTTGCTGACTGACCCTGATTAGCGAGTTATTGACATAATATTATAATTACTGTGTGGCAACCCGTAAATAAATAGAAAAAAATAAAAAATAAAAATAGCCTTTATTCACTGACAAAATAAATTTTGCAGTAATTTTATTACATTGTTGGTGTGTTGTCAGGCTGCCCCTTGACAAAGGCCTTCTTTAGGGCATTTCACTTGTTCCGACCTCGTGCATTCCTTCTCCACTCCTTGGGCAAGTCATCCTCCCAGCGTCTTGTTGGTCTACCTCTTCGACGTTTCCCGTCTCTCGGGTACCAGTCTGTAATATTTCTTGTCCACTTGCCCTTCCCTGATCTCTTCATATGACCCGTCCATCACCATTTTAAGGATTAACTGTACTAATAACATCTGCTACTACTGTATGCATGCTATATTGTTATTAAGTGGTTATGGCAGAATAGCAGAGGCTGCGGGTCCCCTGCAGCCACTGAGTCATAGACCTTTTTGTCTCAACGTTAAGTTATGTTGGTCAATGTATTTTTATTCTATTTTACTGTGTTTGAGACAAATAAACAATTTTTTATTTTATTTTTTTATTTTTTATTAAGTATGTCAAAATTTATTCACAAATACAAAGCCCAAGGAATAACACGGTAACTTAGTTTAATTTACCCAACGAGGTAATTTAGTTTCATTTTTGTTAATGTAATTAGTGATATAACCGTGTTAATTAATTAAATAAATAAATACCTTATACTGAGCTGTTGTAGTGTTCATAGTGGTCCTTCAAGCTGGATCGCGAGCAGTAGAGCCCTCGATAAGAGAACAATAAGACTGTCTCAATGTCCCGTCTTGAACTCTGCTTTATAGTGTCTTGTCTCGTAGAGTTCAATACGACTTTTTTGGTCGATTTATGCCTTTTTTATTTAAGATTGCAACCGGTGGTTTTCCGGTTAAGGCGACTATAACTTTATAACTGGCAGCCGATTGGGAAACCGGTCGCGCGACTAGTTCACAACGGGTGACTTACCTAGTAAGTCTGGAGATCGTAGCTCGGCAGAATGTCGGGTGGTGGGGGTAGATTGCCGTGACACTCCGACAGTTAGAGAGGTGAACTCTAAGATCTAGGTCACATCTATATCCGGCTCGGAGGACCAATTTTTAGTGGAAAGACTTTTGTGTCTTGTTAAGACTTTTCAAAATAAAATGCCTGTTGCTACTGAAAGCTTTTACAGTGCAGTCAGACGTTGGTTGTTGAGAATTCTAACATAACAGTATGTCAAGGTTATTTATTTTCAGACTGTTTTCTAAACTATTTTGGCTCATTTTCCTTAAGACACTTAACATGTCGTAATCTAACGAAGAGGAGGAGCTCGATGGCGCAGTGGTTAACGCGCTCGTTGTGCGATTGTTGAAGTTAAGCAACTTTCGCAAAGGCCGGTCATCGGATGGGTGACCAAAAATTTATCATCTTGAGCTCTTCCGTGCTTCGGAAGGCACGTTAAGCCGTTGGTCCCGGCTGCATTAGCAGTCGTTAACAACCACCAATCCGCACTGGGCCCGCGTGGTGGTTCATGGCCCGTTCTCCCTATCCATCCATAGGGAAGGCTCGTGCCCCAGCAGTGGGAACATAAATGAGCTGATTATGATGATGATGATGAAGCAACTTTCGCAAAGGCCGGTCAACGGATGGGATATAAATAATAAATAAATAAATGTTTCCAACACTCACACCAATTATCTAGCCCCAAGAGAAGCTTCCTTAAGAAACTCTATAAATGGTTAACTAGACAACGGATAAACATACATAATATACTTAAATACGTACTTATTATACATAGGAATGTTATATGTTATGGCGACATATTTAGATAAGATGGTGGTAGCTAGCCAGGCGGACAAACAAGTCCTACCACCAACCAAACCGAGTACACAAACATGTACCCCCCGCTGGGAATCGAACCCGGGACCATTGGGTCTAAACCGGTGGTCTTAACCACTAGACCACAGAGGCGATGAACATGGGTTAGTACACAATATAACATAGTAAAAAACATAGTAACGTCACTTTTAAATTCTCTCGAGAAGTCCGAGAGCCCCACATCTAAAGCACCAAATAAAAGTGTTTTATAATGAAGCCTCGATAATGAATACAAAAGTAAGTTGTTGTAATAAAATGACGGTGTTCTTAATAACTATGCTATTCTATAAAACCTTTGTAACCAACAAAAATTACAGTTCACTCGCCGAGGTACCAAGAAGATTATTAATAGTATATTCTCAGTTCATGTATTGGTTAGTACATAATACTAGAGACGCGTGGCGCAGAGCGAGGCAGTTTTTTTTATATTAAAAGGAGGCAAACGAGCAGGCGGGTCACCTGATGGAAAGTAATCACCGCCGCCCATGGACACCCGCAAAACCAAAGTAATCGCAGATGCGTTGCCGGCCTTGAGAAAAGAGTTGGATCTTGAGGAGGGAGTAAGAATTGCCAGGGGGGAGGGGTGAGAGATGGGCATCCGGTACTTTCACTCACCGGACGAAACACAACAGCAACGAGTGCCATTGTTTCACGCCGATATTCTGTGAGAGGGTGGTATTCCGGGCGAGCCGGCCCATTTCGTGCTGCAATGCAGCGTGGCTCTACCACTCAGACAGTGTCACTCATTTAGCACCACCCAGGAGTCACGTGTAGGGTCTCAAGGGTAAACCTACGGACGCGAGTAACTTTAACCCCCGGTGTTGCGTTTAGGTGTTAGTTTAGGTGCGGATAAAGCCGCTCCGCTCAGCTCCGCCAAGTCCGCCCACCTCAGCTCCGCTTTAATGGAGTGCCGCCCTTAACATTAGGTCATGAAGGCCAGGGGCTATTCCTTGACTTCTTTCTTTTATAAAATGTTTTTGTTTATTTAATTTTTAACGGAAATTTTGTTGGAAATTTTTTTAACGTTTCTGTTTTTGTTTCTTTCTTTTATTTTAACAAAAAAATATATTATAAAGCCTATTCAAAAGACTACGTCACAGTTAGTTATTCATCCTTTAAGCCAGTACACCCCACTCGCTAACCATCGATTAAATAAACAGACTAACCGCAGAATTAAGTTAATCCCAGTTTGAATAACGACTCCACCGTTCCCGAATGTTTCATTCGATTTGTACTTCACGACAATTGGGCCTGATTCGATCCAAATTAACTCGATTTAAAGTTCAGTTTGCATTGGCTGGTTCTGCTGTATTTTTTTAAATAAATCAAATAAGTAGACATTTGCCTGGTAGTAACTGTAGGTATAGGAGCTCGATGGCGCAGTGGGTAACGCGCCCTGTCTGCGATTGCTAAAGTCAAGCAACTTAAGCAGAAGCCGGTTATCGGATGGGTGACCAAAAATATATCATTTCGAGCTCCTCCGTGCTTCGAAAGGCACGTTAAGCCGTTGGACCCGGCTGCATTAGCAGTCGTTAACAACCACCAATCCGCACTAGGCCCGCCTGGTGGTTAATGGCCCGCTCTCCCTATCCATCCATAGGGAAGTCTCGTGCCCCAGCAGTGGGGACATAAATGAGCTGATGATGATGATGTATATGAGTGGATATGAGTACCGGCAACCATATAAAAGATTTTAAAAGATCCATCACAATGCCAAATCCAGACGTCCGAACCACAGAGGCAGCTTTGTGATCCGGCAGCTTCACCATCCTTAGACAGAGAGGTCTCGGGTTTGATTCCCAGCAGAGTTTCATATTGTACTGGGACGGCTTGATGTAAGCTAAGGCTAGCTACCATCATTTTAACTAAGTCTGTTGCCGTAACAACAATGTTAGTTAGTTGTTTAATTAGTTAGAGATAAGATAGTCAGTTTCTCAGTGGTTGAGCATTGTGGGTGAAGTGAGCTTCCCACTTCCAACGACAAGGACGTGGCCAAACTTATGGCATATATCTTTACAGAGGAAGAAGAGTGAAAGGACGGGGTTACACAAAATATCCCGATGGGTCGAAGTCTTACTGCAAGAGGGAAACCTCAGCAGGCCCCACTAAGATAAGATAAGATAAAATAAGAGCTTCCAACTTCGGCCTTATCATTATACTATCACCTTAATCAATGCTTGATCTCTTTCGCTTTCCCGTTATGACATAGGTAATCAAAAATATATGTATATATATCTCCCATTAGTGTATATTATACTAACTGACCCGGCGGATTTCGTACCGCATTTTTTTAATATAGCCTATGTTACTCAGCGCTAATGTAACATTCTAATGGTGAAAGAATTTTTTCAATCGGTCCAGTAGTTTTTGAGTTTATTCGTTGCAAACATACATACGAAAATAAAAGCTTTCCTCTTTATAATATTAGTATATAGACTAATATATCTCAAAAGACGTGACATCAAAGGATATAGTGCAAAATCGACTCTGAAATTGGACATAATATAACTGTGAAGATGTGGCAATGAGAAATATTATTGAATGGAGCAACGAATAGATTTGAATTTCCTCAGCAATAGCGTTTTCCTTTATGTCACGAGAAAGGAAGATGGTTACAAAGGATGAATAGTGCACAGATAACCATTTTAGAGGTAGAAGTGACATGATTATATACATATAATTTTACGCAAATATTGTTGCGAACAAATTACAATTTGAAAAAAGACAAGTGTTGAAAAAATTCCACGAGCGGGATTTGAACCCGCAATCCTGACATGACGGGTCAGGTGGCAGTAAAATTGGATTGATCCAATTCGCCGAAATTAATCAACACTATCTACTTTTACTATATCGACTGGAGTGCTCTGGTTACCATAGAACAATAAAATTCTATTGTGTCTGGGCCCGAAAGCGCCTGTGTATTTATGAGTCAAAGGAGCCATTCCTATAGTAGACTTACGAACCGATAGCAATAGTGACATTCGAGCGATTAGTAGCCTAAACTAAGTTTATGATTTTGAATTTTAAATTTTGAATAGTGTTGTGTATAGCAGTCGATCTTATCGCCAATAGTACATACATAAAATTTTGTTTCTTTAACGTAAAGAGATTTAGCGTTATACAGCCTACTCTTTAGCAAAATTTTCTTTCTATAATAATAAATGTACATATTTTTAAATATGACGTCACTATTCAGCTTTCCGCTCAAATACTAGATCGTTCAAGAAGTTCCGTCTGACGATAACCTTTACAGCCCCAATAAACAATTCAGTTTTATCGAGACCAATAAAAGAAGATCTAATCGTGCACATAGAACGGTTCCTTTGCATAAAATTATAGTCGGAACGGAACGTATCTCGAAAGGGTCGTTCATTATAAACCTTCCATTTGACATAACAATTTTCTCAAGATATTAGAATTCATTACTCAATTAAACTCCGGACTGTTATGGCCTTCGTATCAATGCTATTTCTTGCCTTTTATTGTTTACTAGCGGCCCGTCCCTGCTTTGCACGGGTAGACATATTTTTTCTTTACTTTTCGTTACTCAGCGCTAATATAGCATTCTAATGGTGAAAAAATTTTTTAAAACGGTCCAGTAGTTTTTGAGTTTATTTGTTGCAAACATACATACAAAAATACAAAGGTTTCCTCTTTATAATATTAGTATAGATAACAAGACGACGAAGTGATGTTAAGTGACGATAAGGCCGAAGTTGGACGCACTTCACCCGGAGTCCTCAAACTTTAAAGAACTTGAAGGTCGATATCTTCATTAGCAGCCTAGTTTAGTCCAATGCTGGACAAAGGCGTCTCCTAAAGCATGCCATTGAGCCCGATCTTCGGCTATTCTTCCAACCACTGCCTGCCACTTTTCGTTTGCCTGGAATACTGGAATATTAGGGAATACTGCAAGATTACATTTATCTTGGCCAAGCTACAACTGGGTAGGCACAACTTCAAGAAAGAGGTGGACAGGAGGATTCGTCTGGGCTGGGCGGCGTTTGAAAAGCTACGCAATATTTTTCAGTCGTTGATTCCCCAATGCTTGAAAACGAAACTTTTCAATCAGTGCGTCCTGCCTGTAATGATCTACGAGGCAGAAATGTGGACACTCACGATAGGGCTGGTCCACCAGTTTAAAGTCGCTCAGCGTGCGATGGAGCAAGCGATGCTTGGGGTTTCTCTGGCGGATAGAATCCGCAACGAAGTTATTCGGCAGAGTATTAAGGTCAACGACATAGCTCGTAGAATCGGCATGAAGGACCGATGATGTGGAGACCGCGATTAGGCAAACGTAGTGTAGGACGCCCTGCTGCGCGGTGGACCGACGACTTGAAAAAGATGGCGGGTGGTGGATAGATGTGGACTGCGCAGGACCGGGATGGGTAGCGTTTTTTAGGGGAGGCTTACGTTCAGCAGTGGACGGCAACAGGCTGAATAGATAGGGAATACTGATGCCAGCTCTGGGATGGATCTGCCAATTTTCAGTTGGCTGCCTTAGACTCTTTTAAGAAGCGCGTGAAAATGCTCATTGGCGAAGCTAATCTCGTCGAATCCAAGCTGCAGAGTGTTGAACATTGTTGCCGCACTAGGTTATACTATGCTCGCGCTTGACTCGATCCAGGGTTCGCGAGTCTCATTAGCTTCAATTACGAGTAGAACTAAACCCCCTTAAAAGAATAATGAAAATAAATTTATCTACTTCAAATAAAAAATAAAATAAAAAAGTTCTTCTAAAAAAAATCCTTTGTGAGGCATCTCTTTATTAATTTCAGTATAAAAAATGAAAAAATAAGCGCTAAAAGAAGAGCTCGATGGCGCAGTGGTTAACGCGCTGCTAAACTTTGAACCAAACTTCGCAAAGGCCGGTCAGATGGGTGACAAAAAATATAATATCTCGAGCGCCTCCGTGACTTCGAGCACGAAAAGCCGTTGATCCCAGATTCATTAGCAATCGTTACCAACCAACTTTCGCACTGGGCCCGCGTGGTGGTTTACGGTGATGATGATGATGATGATGATGATGATGATGATGATGTGATGATATTTCATACCATACACAAGCGTATTAGTTATCAAGCTGTATAAGACGATGTAGCAGATGTATAAAATAAACATGAGTAGATCCGCAAAAGTATTTTCATTTAAATGAACTTTCGAAAACAATATCCAGCTGTGTTAACAAGACTATTAATAACTTTCTAATAGCGCAAAATAACACAGAAATAATAATCCTCAATAAAAAAAAATAACAAAAAGGTCCTATCAACCGTTACGGCAACAAACACTTGTCTTTTCCCTCCTCAGAAATTTTAACAATAAACCTCCTTGTGACAAGGGGAAGGTCTGATATTATATTTTTCGCCGATTGCTCGTTATGCTCCGACAGTTAGAGATAAGATAGCCAGTGCCTCAGTGCTTGAGGGTTCCGGGTGAAGTGTTTCCACCTTCGGCCTTATTGTTTTTATCAACAGGTGAGATGGAGGGCTAGTGCTTCCCCATTGTTAAATATAAAAAAAGAAAAAGAAAATTTACACACGCATCACTAGCTTACAGTATGTGCCTACAGCTGGGCCACGAGCCTTCCCTATGGATGGAAACAACAGAGAGAATGCGCCATGAACCACCACGCCGGCTCAGTTCGGATTGGTGGTAATACAGCCGGGACCAAAAACTTTACGTGCTTTCCGAAGCACGAAGGAGCCCGAGATGATACAGTTTTGGTCACTAATCTGATGACCGGCCTTTGCGAAAGGTGCCTTAACAATCGCTGACCGGGCGCAATAACCACTGCGCCATCGACCTCCTCAAAAAAAGAATTTATTGTTGTTATGTTGACAGATTTACATAAGATGGTGGTAGCTAGCCAGGCGGACTTGAAATAAGCTCACCGCCATCGAAACTACACTAATTTTGTCCTCCCCGCTGGATAATGGGTAAGGAATTTGTGACCTTTTAAACACGTGTCTTTACATCGAAGTTTTCTAGTTTGAAGGACATTTAGATCAATTTGTTTTTTTTTCTACCATCACTTATTACACATTATCATCATTATCATCTCAGCCAAAAGACGTCCACTGCTGGACAAAGGTCTCCCCCAAGGACCTCTACAACGACCGGTTTTGTGATGCTCGCATCCAGGCGTCATCTCGCACATCTAATAAAAAACAAAAACAATTTCTATTTTACAATATCTCTACTTAATTTGACATTGGCCAAATGTTTACTGAACAAGCTATGAGAAAAATAAAACAAAAATATATTCTACATTTCACAAACTTGCACGATTTATCTACCCCGAAATCTTTCGGTGCCCTTTCGATGTAAGCTATCCACTTGAATGTATTTTGCATTTCAAGTCGCTACCGTGAACCGATTTGATGCATCTACATTCAAATGGAAGTGTACTTTAGAATGTTCTCGATACAAGCATACCTAATACTTATGTATCATCCAGACATCTGTAATACAAGCAATATATACGTTTCTTGAACTAACAAACTTTAGAGACTGGATTGCTACTTGACTTCGAAATGTTGTTCTGCGAAAGTTGTTACATCGGAAACTATTTGTCGTCGGCCATCTTGTTTCTTAGGAGTTTGGTTGTTCGATGTAACGTTATTGTGAATATATTTTTACATTTAATTTAAATAATTTTCTGCAAAAACATGTTACATCGACGACAGTTTGACATTGACACCACTTTCACTCAAAATAATCAGAAGTGACGGCATTGGGTCTAGTAAAAATAATTTAAAGTGTGATATACAATTTTTATAGTATATAAAAAATATCAAACAAAGACTAATATAACTATACAGATTATCTAATACAGAAAATACATAACGAATCAGGATATCAACCATAGAATGCACGATGCACAGTTTTGCCTAAAATAATAATATATCAAAGTAACATTACATCGAAAAAAATAATATTTCGATGTAACGAAACACAACCTGAAAACAAGTTTTTCTTAAGAATCGGCAAAAGAATCTAGTCCAGTCATTTTTGTTATAAGAATTATTTCCTAATAAAATAAAAATTTAGTAAATTACAGTTGATACATATGAGGAACTCGATGGCGCAGTGGTTAACGCTCCCGGTCTGCAAATGCTGAGGTTAAGCAACTTTCGCTAAGGCGAGTCATCGGATGGGTTGACCAAAAATTTCATCTCGTGCTTCCGAGGCACGTAAAGCCGTTGGTCCCGGCTGCATTAGCAGTCGTTAACAACCACCAATCCGCACTGGGCCCGCGTGATGGTTTATGGCCTATTCTCCCTATCCATCCATAGGGAAGGCTCGTGCCCCAGCAGTGGGGACACAAAAAGAGCTGATGATGATGAAAACTAGTTAAGTTGGTAGAAATAAAAAGATTTTTTGTTGTCTCAAAGCCAATTCAGTTTATTCAAAATAAATATATAATATTTTTCTTTCATATTGTAAGTGCTAAGTGTTACCAATACTTATTTACTCTTAACTTCTATGGTACATAACTTACACAGAATCGTGGATGTTACTTAAGAATTAGATTACTCTTAATACATATTAGCATGTCATGACAACGTAATCTTTAGCGGAGAACCAGTACCAATTTAAAGTCTTAATAGATGTTATGCAAAAAACCCCTTAAACTCAGGGTCGCTATCCGAGTTCGCGTTTGTGATTAAACCAATCCCAAATTGTGTAATAGAAACAAACCTAACAAGCACTTGCAAAATTAAACTGGCGAGGAACACTGACCTGGTGAAATCCTTCTAAGGCCATTCAATTACCTGCCCAGACCAACCCGAACAGTGGCGGCTCGGCGAGCTGGGCCTCTGGCTCCAACGGGCCGAGCGTCCCCTGATCGGAATGAAGCACTGGTACTTTCCTTCAGCCTATCAGCATTCCCGGTGGAACATGGCCTTTCACACCCATGTGGATAGGATGCGTTTATGAATAAGCTCTTCTTGACTTCATAAAATATCAATGAGATCAAATGTTATGGACATGAACACGACCATCACTATGAATATATATTTAACTATAAATAATAATATCCCATTCTGAAACAACAACCATGTGGATGAATATACGAATTACAAATATACCTTTTCAGATGCCAAGTTGGAAATTTAGAAAGTGGCTAACTTACATGCAGGCGTCTTTTGATTCTTCAACTTATGAGTCCATTGTTGATATTTCAGCCAAAGACATCCTGCAAATTCCCTCTCCTGACCCTGGAAGACACATGGCCATGATAGCGGAATCTAACCAAAAAATAAACGAACTGTTATACCCTTGCAATGTACCGGGATAGCTGCCGAGTCAGCATCTCTATCTTTAATATATACAGATTCCATGGGGCCCGGAGCGGCAGTCCATCATATAACTCGTTACGGGTCGGAACTCCAAATTAATTCTATTTTTAATATGTAAAAATACCAGTTCTTTTATAAATTCATTTCCAGCTATTAAGTTTCTTTTTTTTAAAAACCTATTTGCCATTTCTCGTGTAACATTTTGGTGGCAGCGGTGGGATACCGAAAATCCCAGTCCGCCCAAATACGTCTCTGAAACACGCTACAGACTTCCGTTGTGAAAGTGTTGTGAAACCTGTGAAAACGGTTACTTTTGTGAGAACTAACACCGTTTTTGTGTATTGGCTGCTCCTGTTCACTATTATCATTATTCAGCCCGGCTTGTCCCACTGCTGGGCAAAGACTTCCTGTTAATATACAGTTACATTATATTTGAATGTTCCTGTCTGACCGCTGATCCTGCGTGTCTACGTGGACTTTCCGTGTGTTTGTGCGGCCTTAATCCTGTTGCCGCGAAGACCTTCCGTGTGTTCCTGCTTACCTGGTGACGCCGAATCAATGACCATGGTCATGATACCTATACACATAATATGTGTGATGCTGACATCGCTACTGTAAGTGAAAAACTTCTAAATAACTCATAAAAGTGCGCGATCCAGAATAGAACTCAGAGCTAGATTCATTAATTCTATTCCTAATTTTATTACATTGTATTTGTGTGGTGTGTAACATTGTATCTTTAAAAGTATTGCTCATATAAACCAGCCAGACTACTGATAAGAAGCGCATGATCGCGTGGGTGTCGTGTTGCACATCGAGACATTAGTGCTCGCTTAATATAGAAGCGGCTTCGACTTCTTATATATTTTGATTTTAAAATATTTTTGTTTTTTTTTAGTTATTTAAGTGTGTGAAACTAATGTTTGATATTTTGATGTTTTCTATTTAAATGTAAAATTGTTTTCTATATCTTTTATATTTTTTTTTATTACTGTTTTTCACCATGACAACTAGATCCGAATCCGATGATCCGAAAACAACGTCTTTACAGCTGCGAAGCGATGCTGAAGACAGAATCGAGTTTAGTGTGCTCTTAAAATTCATTAAACCCTTTGATGGGTCTAGAGAAAAGTTGAACCCTTTCATCTCTAATTGCCAAAATGCTTACAATCTTGCAAATAAATCTCAAAAACCTATACTTTTTAAATACATTTTAAGTCAGCTCGAAGGTAGAGCTGAATCTACTTGCAACATTAAGGATTTTGAATCTCTTGAGCAATTTCTAGAATTTCTAAAGCAACAATTCGGGGAAAGGAAACATTACGCTCATCTGCTTTCCGAGCTACAAGACAGTAAACAAAGCTCAACCGAATCTGTTAACCAATATGCACTAAAAATTGAAACATGTTTGGCAAAACTACTTACTGAAATCAATATTTCTATACCTACCAAACGTAAAACAGAATTAACAGGCCGCGTAGCAGCAATGGAAGATTTAGCCCTCCATACTTTTATGATCGGCCTCCACCCACGATTGTCGCAAATCGTCAGGTGCCGCGATCCTGATAATTTGAACGCGGCAGTTAATTTCGCTGTGGCTGAAGAAAAGATTCTCATGAGTCTCAACAAGAGACCCCAGTCACAATACGTTAACAATGAGAGACAAAGATTCCCACCTCGCCGCGATTTCCAACCGCGACCTAATGATTTCCAACCGCGACCTAATAATTTTCAACCGCGTGTTTTCCAGTTTCAACGAAATAATCGCCCGGAGAATTTTAGAAACTTCAATACAAATGATGTGACCTGTAGGTATTGCAAGAACATAGGTCACACAATCGAAAACTGTCGCAAACGGATGTATAACAATAGAGCCCAATTCAATGCGTCATCTTCTAACAATCGCCCAAATAATTTACCGACAGTTGTTATTCCTGCTACATCACGCAGAGCCTTTACTGCTGATCAAGTAAATGATATTGGGGAAGACGAAGTTGATCATAATAATTTAAACGAATAGAATTTCCCGGTAGGTACCGCTCGGGAAATTCCCTGAAACATCGAAAAGCCGGTATCGCAAACCACACTGTTTCATTTGCGGTAGATGCTAACAACCAGGGTAACCAGCCCCAACTTTATAGTGCTACCAGTAAACCTAATACTAGATCCGCTGTTTCGCTCAATCGCACTGTTTCCACTGTATCCACTATTGTAGACGCTAACAACCAGGGTAACCAGCCCCAACTTTATAGCGCTACCAGTAAACCTTATACTAAATCCGCTGTTTCACTCAATCGCACTGTTTCCACTGTATCCAATGTTGTAGACGCTAACAATCAGGGTAACCAGCCCCAACTATATAGCGCTACCAGTAAACCTAATACTAAATCCGCTGTTTCGCTCAATCGCACTGTTTCCACTGTATCCACTATTGTAGACGCTAACAACCAGGGTAACCAGCCCCAACTTTATAGCACTATCGTTAAATCTAATACTAAATCCCCTGCCTCATCCAACCGTACTGTTCCTGCTGTCCTTAAATCTAATACTAAATCCTCTGCCTCACTCAATCCCTCTGTTTCTTTGTTAGACGCCAGCAACCTGGGTAACCAGTCCCAACATTATAACACTGTTATAGAATCCTATGAATCATTCAAGCGTATTCCTAAATCTACAAAATTCGATAATTCGCGTAATTCTAAAGACCATACGAAACAATTTTATAAAAACAATCTCGCAAGACAAACAAACAACTTAAAATCTTCTAATAACACCGTCATTGATCCTCCGCAACACCTGAAATCAGAAAAAGAAATAATTAAAATACATAAAATAAATAATAACTCTAAAAAAAGATACTTACCTCACGTCATGATTCAAACGTCAATCGCTGATAAACCACTGTCTTTCTTAGTAGACACCGGCGCATCCGTCAGCCTGCTGAAATTAAGTTCCATGTCAAAGCTCCCAAATTTAAGTAATCATATAATAGAGCTCAAGGGCATTGATCCTGGTAATGAAACAAACAAAACCTTAGGTAGCTTCCAGATGCAAATATTCTTAAAACCAAACAGATTTGTAACACATGAATTTCATGTAATTGAAAACATAAGTATTTCTCATGATGGTATCATTGGCAATGACCTCATGAAAAGAATGGGCTGCCAAATTGACTACAATCAAAAAACTCTTAATCTTCATAATGAGCATATCCATTTACAATTCTCTGAACCAGTATATACTATTCCCTCTCGTACAGAAACCACAATAGAATGCACAGTCGATGATCCAAATATTCAAGAAGGTATAATTCTAGACCAACATATCTCAAAGTCTCTTTTAGTCGCAAATTGTATTGTAAAGGTGAAAGAGAACAATCGTGTTAATATCACAATAGTCAACACCTCTGACAAACCTGCTATAATTCATCCAAATCTTAATTTAAAACTGCAACCTCTGAATTCTTATATGACTCTTTTGAAACCGTCACTATCTAATACTTCTCGAAGAACTAATGAAGTCCTAAAACAACTAAGAACTTCTCACCTTAATGACGAAGAGGAAAATGCTCTTCTTAATATTTGCTCTAATTACTCTGACATTTTCTATCTCCCGGATGATCAACTTACACATACCACAACTATTGAACACAAGATTAAAACAAATACAGACGTCCCTATTCATACCAAATCCTATAGATTCCCTGAATGCCATAAAAAAGAAGTAGAAAAACAAATTGGAAAAATGTTAGAACAGAATATTATTACACCTTCAGACTCGCCTTGGTCATCACCTATTTGGATTGTTCCCAAAAAACTTGATGCTTCAGGAGAACGCAAATGGAGAGTCGTAATTGATTATAGAAAACTGAATGATGTAACCATAGGCGAAACTTACCCGATTCCACAAATAACAGAAATTCTTGATCAATTAGGTAAAAGCCAATATTTTACGACACTAGATCTCGCGTCAGGATTTCATCAAATTAAAATTTCTGAAAGCGATGCACCGAAAACCGCCTTCTCTGTACCACAAGGGCATTTTCAATTCACGAGAATGCCTTTCGGACTAAAAAATGCGCCGTCCACATTCCAGAAATTGATGAACACATGTCTCTCTGGCCTACAAGGCTCACGCTGTTTCGTATATCTCGATGATATAGTAGTGTACTCTCCAGATCTAAATTCTCATATTCAAAACCTATCTTCTGTCTTTGATAGACTTCGAAATTATAATCTTAAACTTCAACCTAATAAATGTGAATTTCTATGCAAGGAAGTTGCATACCTTGGTCATATCATAAATCCAAACGGCGTCAGTCCTAATCCCGAAAAAATAAAAGCAATCTCAGAATTCCCTGTACTTAAATGCGCAAAAGATATTAAATCCTTCTTAGGCCTCGTCTCGTATTATAGACGTTTTATCCCTGATTTTTCCAAGATTGCAAAGCCTCTGACGACTCTTCTAAAAAAGGACGCACCTTTTTCCTGGAAAAATGAACAACAATTAGCTTTTGAGAATCTAAAAAATAAACTTACTACATCACCAATCCTAGTCTATCCTGATTTTTCTAAACCTTTCAATTTGACGTGTGACGCTTCTAATTTCGCTATTTCTGCTATATTATCACAAGGACAAATAGGAAAAGACCGCCCCATAGCATACGCTTCTCGTACATTAAACAAAGCCGAATGTAATTACAGCGTAACCGAGAAAGAATGCTTAGCCATTGTGTACGGAACCAAAGCCTTCCGCCCTTACATTTATGGCCACAAATTTACCATAGTGACGGACCACAAACCCTTGCAATGGCTGTTTAGCTGCAAAGACCCTGGATCCCGACTAGTCCGTTGGCGTCTAAAGCTAGAAGAGTTTGAGTACGAAATAGTTCACAAAAAGGGAAAATTAAACACTAATGCCGACACACTCTCTCGATTCCCTATCAACCCAATTGAAGGAACCAGGTTACCTTCCCCTAACTCTTTATTACCGAACATAGAGGATGGACTCGATAATCCCTTAGAAGACTCACTCCTAGATCTACCATCTCCTATACCATTCTCTTTCGACCAAGATATATTAGGTCAAGAAATGCCTGCTACCCTACCTATGATACAAGGTCCTACAGCAGTCCAAGTATCAAATCCTTCCATTGTTCAAGATCAACCACTGAATTCTGAAACCGATTTTATAGAACTGGGACCTTTAAATACTAATCACGACAATATCGACCCTAATGTCGAACTTCAGGAATCTCCATCAACTCCAGAGTCAATAACACAACCAAGTCCTAATCCAAATAACGATGATTATTCTAAATTCCTTAAAGCGATAGCAAACAAACAGTTTACATCTAATGCCATAATGAAAGAATATACCGAAAGTCTCTTAAAAACTCCTCACAAAATCATAATAATTCCTACGTCTATAGATTTGGATGAGTCAAATCCTTACATTACCGAAATTCTCTCAATTATTGCAAATAAAGATGAAATTCTGATTTCCGATAAGGAACTGTACTATTTCCTCGAAGTTAAACACGCTGATAAAACATTCTATTTTATTTTTACTAAAGTCCACTACTTCGACGAATCTTCTTATCCCGAAATTTATAATACACTTAAAAACGTCCGGGACAAAATCCTACAGTGCCCGGATATAACAGATATCGCCATATCTGATTTTAAAAATCCATTCGACCAACATTCTTATACTAAAACTTATAATATGCTTACTTACCTTTTCCACAATACCAAGATCTCCATTCATATTTATTTAAATAAAACTATTTACCCAACCTTAAACGAAAGAGTTAAAATTCTTCGTGATAATCACAATATTCCAATAGCCGGACACTTAGGCTCGACACGTATGTATAGCAGAATACGTGAACAATTTTACTGGAAGGGAATGAGAAGCGAAATAGAAGATTATGTCAGAAATTGTAAAGCATGTCAAGAAAATAAAGCCTTAAGGAGAATCAACAGAGCTCCTATGGAAATAACTACTACATCTACATCTCCATTTCAACGAGTAGCGTTAGACATCGTAGGTCCCCTGCCAGAGTCCAGCCCCGCTAAACTCAAATATATACTTACATTACAAGACGACCTAACGAAGTATTCTGTAGCCTACCCTTTACGCAGCACGACAGCCGAAGAGACTAGCGACTGTCTCATTCATTTTATTTCTCTCTACGGGATACCCAAATCAATTTTATCTGACCAGGGTACAAATTTTACTTCGGAACTTTTTAAAACTACGTGTCACTTTCTTAAGATCAAGCAGCTGTGGTCATCTCCGTATCACCCTCAGACTCAAGGCGCTCTAGAGCGTAGCCACTCAACACTTAAGGAATACTTAAAATCGTTCACCAATGAGAATCAAGACAACTGGCCAATTTATGTATATACTGCTATGTTAACCTACAACACAACTGTACACTCAACAACAAAATTCACTCCTTACGAGTTAGTCTTTGGACATAAACCATTTATACCAAACTCAGTATACGAAAGTGGACCTGGTACCACGTATACTGACTATATCAAGTTGCTTCAGCATAAGTTCCGATACACTAGGGAAAAAGCTCTGGAAAATATTTTAAAATCTAAGGAAACTTCTAAAAACTACTACGATACCCATACTAAGCCCCCGCCAAAGTATAAAGTTGGTGACTATGTATACTTAAAAAACCACTTGAGGCTCAGGAAAGCCCTATCACCAATCTGGAAAGGGCCTTACAAAATAATTAAAGTTTTTAGTAACCATACAGCCACGCTCCTTATTAACCGGCGTCACGTGACGCACCATTTTGACCAGTTTAAGCCAGCAAACGTGGCAAGCTCGTCTTATTTTACTAGTTTCATAATATGATAGATGTTAAGCCCCAAGATGTACATTTTATGCCTGTCTAGTTAATAATTATAATACATAACATTTGATTTTTTTTAATACGTTTTAGTTTCATTTTATACTTTTAGTTTTACTTTATAATTGATAAAATTATACCAGTAGTCATTAAGAAGTTTTATCGTCATTTTATTTTCCTTAAGTAATTTTTACAATTCAATTTATTTTACTTTACCTTTTTGTTTTACTATTTTCAGCGCCTCGATCAAATCGCATCCGGACTATGTCCTGCCACTTCCTTCTAGTTCCGGCATATACTTCGATAGAATAGGAAAACTTAAGATAATAAAGGGTCAATTAAATTTAATTACGCATATAGATATTTCTTTCATAGATGCTCATCTCGCTAGTCTAAACGAAATTTTAGGCACGGTTCGATTTATGTGTCAACATCCGGAAAATATTCAATGTATAAATACGCTTTCTCCATTAACAGCTCGTTTCGATGATATGAAACGTTATCACGACTCTCTCTCTCACTTGATTTCAAAGCGCAGTAAACGTTCAGCCTGGTTTGGAGGCATCGGAACAGCATTCAAACAAATCATTGGTACTTTAGATGAAGACGACGCATTGAAATATGATTCTGCTATAGAAGCTGTTCAGAACAATGAGAAAAAGTTAGCACGACTCGTAAAAGAAAACATTTTAGTTACTACTTCGACATTAGATTCTTATAAACAAACTATAAATAAACTAAATGCCAATGAAAACTCTCTTAGTATTGCACTAAATACATTAATTAAAAATTCAGATAATATGACTAGAATTTCTAATGATTTAATAATTGAAAGTAAAGTGCATTCCATATTTACGAACCTCGAAAGCTCGATACTGACTTTATCATTCCAATTGGAAGACTTAATCAATGCAATTGTTCTAAGTAGTCAAAACATATTACACCCACGCATTCTTACCCCGGCACAACTGTACCGAGAACTTGTTGATAACGACAGACATCTGTCGAGGGATAGTAGAATCCCACTCTCCTTAAGCCTAGATAATATTCATTACATTCTAAGCATATCCGATGTGGGCTGCTATTATTTTAGAAATAAGCTTGTATTTGTATTGCAAATTCCTCTTGTTACTATTCATGATTTTAATTTGTACCATAACTTAGCTTTACCTACACCCCATGATGTGGGAAAGCCGAATGTTTTTAGTTTAATATTACCTTCTAGTTCTTATATTGCCATATCAAATGATAAAATTAACTTTTGTAATTTAGATAGTTTAAGCGAATGTAAGACGGTAAACTCTGAGTTCTTTCTGTGTAAAGTGTCCATAATGTCATTAACAAGTGGTAACCCTACGTGTGAAAGCGAACTACTGACAAAAATAATTAGTGCTATTCCCGTGCAGTGTATAACTAAAACTATTCTGGGTGAATTAGACATCTGGAAACCATTAAAAAACAATCGCTGGATTTTTGTGCAATCTCATCCGAATAAAATATCCATTGACTGTGATAACGCAGAACTACGTGAAGTGACAGTGTTCGGAACCGGTATTGTACACACTCCAGAACAATGTACTGTGTACACTAAAAATCTGAAACTTATATCGTCTAACAGTGTAGTAAATATAAGTATCCCTGTACCTAGTTTAGATTTTAGTATTATAAATGATTCATGTTGTAAACTAGATAGTAAGTTAAATTCTGTAAACACGGTATCCCCTATTTTGTTACAAAATATTGATTTGGATGATTTTAATACACATAAACAAAACGATAAACTGTTTTCGGACTTGAATAAAATAATCGAAGGGGAACCTGTCCTGGTAAAATATGGGACACATTATTTTGCATTTTCTTCTGTCATTATTATTATCATTGTACTTTTTGTAGGTTTTAAGTTTTATAAAATTGTTTCTAGATATAGGACTAAACTTAATACTTCTTCTGCAAAACCGACTCTTAACGAGAATAATATTGATGTCAGTAATCTCAGTAACGTTCAAGAAGAAAACCCGTCAAGGCCACAACCGCGATTGAGGGAAATTGTTTAAATCACTGAACTTTGTTTCTTTTCAAAAATACATATAAGTTCAGTCTTCTGCGGGGGGTTGTTATACCCTTGCAATGTACCGGGATAGCTGCCGAGTCAGCATCTCTATCTTTAATATATACAGATTCCATGGGGCCCGGAGCGGCAGTCCATCATATAACTCGTTACGGGTCGGAACTCCAAATTAATTCTATTTTTAATATGTAAAAATACCAGTTCTTTTATAAATTCATTTCCAGCTATTAAGTTTCTTTTTTTTAAAAACCTATTTGCCATTTCTCGTGTAACAGAACGAAATTCTCAGAAATGAACTTACCAAATTTTTAAATATGATAATGATTCATTTCTATTGAAATGAGGGCCGATGATTACAGATTTTTCCCAGCCCTGGGGCTTCGCCCCATCATGAACTTGTCCTTCCTCTCAAAAATCAATCTCCAAAATGCCAACGCGACCGGCTGTCTCCCTGACAGTTCGTGTCGTGTCAATCGACTTTTTATTTTTTAAACAACCACACCAAAGATGAAGAAATCGATCAATATCGCATCCACAACATTTTCGAGACTGCTCGCGCCATCTATTGAGACACTTCAGAACTAAACTCAACAGAATTAATAAGTTTGTTTTGAAAGTTTATTTTACTATTCTATAAATAACTATACGTCAAAATTTGCAACGTTACAATACACCCCCTCCAATGAAAGTTTCGAACGTAGTGAGAAACTACGCTGCCCTCAGCGTCAGTAAATAAAATCCTACCAGAGGAGCGTACAACATTGACCAAAAAACATCTAGAAAATTTGCAATGAGACAACAAAAAAAAAAATAGAAACTAACCTAAGGGTTTGCCTTGGCATCGCCGGAGCTCCGAAGAGACACCGACACACATACGTGGCCTACGGCATGGTGGGTAAACAAACAACTTACCAACTAAAACACCATAGCCATAACCCACAAAAAAACAACTCCCAAACAAACTACGGTATGGTGGTGGGTAACAAATTTCCGGTAAAAATCACCAAATACGGTAGTCTTGGAAAATAAAAAAAAAACCCATCCTATTTAAACCAATTCCTGATCTTCAAACTCCCCACCCCGCCAACTTCAGGACTAATGTTATTGATCCATCCGGAAATGCGTATTTATCTGCTTACATACTCTTTTCATTCATTCACCTTTTACCCATCAACTATCCAAACTCCTTTCTAATCTTATCAATCATCCATCATCTAATATAGTGTAGCAAACAAGTTTATTTACTTTTGCCACCGCTGTCACTAACCCCCAGAGTTTTATAGGAGACACTCGTAACTCCCTACCTTATGAAAATGTAGGACAAAATTTCCTAAAAAAAAAATGTCATTAATATTGGTTCACCAATATTAATTGACCTCATCAACCGTCTTCGGGATAAACCCTCGAGTTGTGAAAGAACATATTTTGTTTTTAAGCAACCGTCAACGCAACGTCAGCTCGGGTTGGTAACAAAAGCAACCGTCTTTGCGGAGTAAGACCGCTCGAGTTGTAATATATAAATTTTACTCAACCGTCAACGCACTATCCTCGGGTTGGTAAATAAAAGCTTACAAAATAACTTACTTAAAGTAGGTACAAAACAAAACTAGAAGCATGCGCTCTAGTACGCTTGAGCAAGCATAAAACCCTTAAAACTAATTTAACTAGGCTTTCTAGCTAAGAAAAAAAAGAAAAGAAAGGGTTTTTCGCCTTGGCATCGCCGGAGCTCCGAAGAGACACCGACACACTAAAAGTGGCCTACGGCATGGCAGGCTAGTAACGCACCTTTAACTTCGAAATATGCCAAGCACCTAGTGGTTTTCCATCTAGTGATACTAACTCGTAGACTAGAGGAGAAAGTATTTTAGCCACTATGCACTTCTCAAACTTTGGCGCGAGTTTGGAGGCTTTATATTTCGCGGCATCACTTTGGACAAATGTTTGTTTCCACACTTCCTGACCTACCTTTAAGGTCATTGGTCGTCTGCGGGTGTTGTAATACTTCGCATTTGTCTGATGCGCTTTAAGGATCCTCTCCCTGACCTTTTCAAAGACCTCCTTTAAAATACCGAACTCGCCCGCATATTCCTCCCTAGGCATCGTTACTTCATAGTCGCCTTTTTGCGACTTTATATAAAATGAACCATTTATGATCGGCTCCCTACCATGCACTAAGAAGAATGGCGAAAACCCTGTGCACTCATTTACAGCGCTATTTAACGCGAACTGTATCTTGTACAGATTCACGTCCCAAGTCCTATGATCGTCCTTGACATAAGACGAAACTGCTGTCATAACAGTTTTATTATATCGCTCGACTAGGTTGACTTGTGGCGTGTATCGTGGGCCATAATGTACCCTGGGGACGTTATAACGTTCTAATAGCCCACGAAATTCCGATCCCGTAAATTGAACCCCATTATCGGTAATTACGGTTTCAGGAACTCCATGTGCTAAAAGGACAAAATGTTCAAACGCCTTAGCCACCAAAGCACTAGTCGCACGACGCAAAGGAAAAAGCATTGTATACTTGGAGAAACAGCAAGTTACCACCAAAAGATGAACAAAACCCGAGCGTGACTTAGGCAAGGGACCCACTAAATCTACCGAGAGAACTTGGAACGGCCTATAGCACTGTTTCGGTTGGCCCATGAGCCCTGGAGTTAGTCGCGTGGAGTGCTTGTACGCGGCGCAAGTACCGCAGTTCCTCACGAATTCCACCACGTCACGGTACATTCCTGGCCAGTAAAACTGCAGAGAAAGTTTTCTGTGAGTTTTAAACACGCCGAAATGTCCGAACGCAGGTGGCTCGTGATGATCAGCAATAACTTTTGCTCGCTGTGCTTTGGGCACAACCACCTTCCAATCGAACTCCTGAGTCAAATTGTACTTGGACTTACTAAACCGATACAGCGTGCCATTTTCCACTCTATAGTTCGGAAAGTTTAGCGGATTACTTTGACAACTTTTAAAAATTCGGTCGTACCAGTCGTCTCCACTGTCGCCAACAATCGCTTCGACTGCTAGGAAACGTGATAACGCGTCCGGTACGACGTTGTCTTTTCCCTTCCTATGCACGACCTTAAAGTTGTATTGTGATAACCGGCATCCCCATCGTGCTAAACGACCAGTGGGGTTTTCGAGCCGAAGGAACCACTGCAACGACGCATGATCCGTTATGACAGTGAACTCGCGCGTCCCTAAATAGGGCTCAAACTTTTCGACCGCATAAATTACTGCCAACGCTTCGCGTTCCGTCGCACTGTAGTTTCGCTCGTTTTTATTAAGAGACCTACTGATGTATGCAATTGGGTGCTCTTCTCCGTTCTGTACCTGTGTTAACATACCGCCTATTCCATAACTTGAGGCGTCACAGTGTACAGTAAAAGGTTGGTCAAAATCAGGACAGGCTAAAACCGGAGCCGAAACTAACGCGTTTTTGAGGTCGTTAAAAGCGGAGTCTGCCTCCGAGCTCCAATTAAACTTGACCTTGGTGCTCGTCAGCGCGTTTAAAGGAGCAGCGATAGTTGAAAAATTCCTTATAAACCTACGGTACCACGAACACGTTCCTAAAAACATCTTTACCTCTTTGGGGTTCGATGGTACTGGAAAATTCAGTATCGCGCTCACTTTATCCGGATCCGTTCTCAAACCGCACTCATCCACGACATAACCCAGATATTTCAAAGTACGCCTAAAAAACTTACTCTTTTCAAAATTTATGGTCAAAGACGTACTTTTAATCCTATCATGCAACCTATTCAGCAATAGAAGGTGCGTCTCGTAATCCTCACTCACCACAATTATATCATCAACATAGCAGAAAATCATGCCCTTTGTGACGTCACTACAAAATGGATGCCCAAACAACATATCCATCAGTCTCTGTTGTCTAGCGGGTGCGCCACAAAGTCCGAAAGGCATAACTTTGAATTTGAACAGTCCTCGTCCGGGAACAGTGAAACTCGTTTTTTCCTGAGCAGCCTCTTCCAAAGGAATTTGCCAAAAACTGGCTTTAAAATCAACGCTGCTAATAAACTTAGCGTTTTTCAGGCTGTCCAGGATCTGCGGAATGTATGGAATGGAGTAAGCGTCACCTTTGGTGATAGCATTCAGCTTACGGCAATCCAAACAAAAACGCCAGGAACCGTCGGATTTTGGCACCATCAGCACAGGACTGTTCCACGGGCTCTCACTTTTGGTGACCACATCCAATTCCAACATCCGGTCTAACTCCTTGTGGAGTTGACCTAACTTCTCTGGGGACATTGGATATGGTCGACACTTTATGGGAGGAGAACCACCGGTGTCAATCGTGTGCTGAATCAAACTAGTCCGACCCAAACCCTTACGTTCGAACGAGATGTCCTTAAAACTTTCAATCATTGAATCTGCCAATTCCTTCTGGAGCAAGGACAGATCCTGAAAAGATTGGACAGAAGTTACCGGACCACTCAAATTTGAAGAATTAACTAAAAAATCAGGAGGTGAGTTAACGTACGCTATGCTTTTAAATATCTCTGGCATTAAATTAAAAGCTTTCCAGAAATCTACGCCTAAAATAATATTTGAGACGATTGATGGTATTACATGAAATCGAATTATTTTTGTAACATCATTAAAAGTTATAGGTAATGTCATGAAACCGATTGTGTCACACTCGGACCCATCAGCGACGGTAACTTTAGAGTCCGTGGAAGATTCCACTGGATAACCCGCGTTTATTAATCGTGTGTGAGCTCCGTTACCAATTATGGAAACAGCTGCGCCTGAATCTAAAAGACCACAAATTGTCAAATCCAATAAATTTACATTTAAATACGGTCGTATATCACTAGAATGTGGTTCAAACAAAACCGGGGCGACGTTATGTGATTCAAAGTATTTTACCACTAAACCTTGCCAATATCTCCAATCTTCAGGATCGGCCCTACCTGAAGTGGTTTCACCACGGTTTAAACTTATTAGTTTTTTGGCTTTACGTTACACTTGGGACACGACCTAACTGTATAACCGAGCTCACCACAATTGAAGCACTTCACTCTTTTGTCGTCAGCCGTACACTGTGCTCGAGAATGAGTGTTCACTTTACACCTATTACAAAACCCAACCTTTTTGTTTGCATCGAAATATTTGGGTTTATTTTCCGGTGTCCGAACAAAGTTGTTCTTGTTCGGTTGTCTGTAACTTTGTGTAGGTTTGTTCCCTACTACACTAACCGGTGTCTTACTTTTACCCTTATAAACTAACTCGGGATTCAAACTCGAGGTCTTGGGTGGCTCAGTAAACAAACTTGTTTTTTGTCGTGCTGCCTCTAACCTACGGCAGACGGACTTCAAATCCTTCACCGTTTCAAATTTTTGTAACGCCAGTTGATCCGTGAAAATTGGCCTAACATTGTTTAGTAAAATTTCTACCTTATCTTCTTCGGACAAAGGTTTCTTCAGTCGTGAAAACAAACAACTCATGACTGCGAAATAAATATGAACGGGTTCATCTTGACCTTGGGTCCTAGACCGAATCTCCCCCATTAGACGATAATCGTAGCCGACAATTTCAAAATCCTCCAAAAGCAAAGAACTGAGGTCTTGCCAAGAGGAGATTTGGTCCTTGATGCCTCGGTACCAGATCAGACCCTGATTTGAAAATAGAGAAAAGGCAGATCTAAATAATTTTTCTTCAGAAACATTATAAGCAATAGCATGTTCAGTAACCGACTCTATAAAACTACGGGGATTTCCCATGCCGTCAAACTGTATCTTCCACTTGGCGACGTTGGAGTCCGCCGAACAAGCGATTGCAGATGACCCTGGCACCTGAGGTTCCATCGCTTTGTCATTTGCTGGTGGTGACAAAGATGAGAACGATGAACCAGATTCATGCGAATCCAGCCGCTGACGCAAATTCTTCAAGACCTCGATGAGGCCAAACTTCGCCTTGACGTCAGCCTCTGCCTCCGCATTCACCCTATCCAACCTAAACCAAGAATGGCAAAACAAAGCCCTAGCGCGAGCCAACAAACTTCGTTCACCGGAGGACTCAAAGTCATCGATGCGTTTCCGAAGGTCTTTTAATTTGTCGCTAATAACCGGCAACTCCTTCGCTGGAAGCGCGTCGTCGTCGCCTAAAATATCACCAGGCTTAAAGTCGTTTATCAAACCTTTCAACTGTTTTCTCAATTTCAAAACTGTGTCCTCAGGTTTTTCGCCACGGATAGTAACCTCATAGACCAACTCGTCACGATGCAACGAATAAAGGTGCACTATGTTCCAATCCATCTTAAAATGAAAACCAAAAAAAATTATCGAAAAGCTATAAAAAACCTAAGTTGAAAACAAATAAAGTTAAGTATTTTTAATATATTAATTGTTGCTAAGTTCTCCACTGAAGATAAACAAAACAAAATAAATTTGTCCTAAAAAATTTTTCAAAGTCATGGTCACCCTACTTGAGGAAATAAAAATAATTTTCCAAGTGATTGGTGACCAATATACAAATCACCTTTAAACTGTTATCTGAACACCAAATACCTTAGTTACTTATTAAATTATCTCCTTTAACAATGTTAAATTTCTATCTTATAGTTTACATTTAATTATTTTTACCACAATTTGTAACAAAATATTTGCAATGCATGTTCAATGTTAAGACCAATAAACTTATCCATACATCCTTTTACATTTTCAACAAGAAATAAAATCCACTGTATTTTATTTCTTATTTTCTTATTTGTATAATAAAACAACACTTTGTTTACTTCAGATTATCAAATATAAGTACAGTAAATTATTAGTAATAGTAATAAGTAAACCATAAGTAATTACTTTATAGTATGTGAACAAATAAAACAAACCCTAATAAAAATGGATTTAAGTTTGTTGCATCAAAATTTCTACAAAATTTAATTTTTGTAAATGCACTTAAACTTTATAAACTACACAACCATATAGGTTATTTATGTCCACAAAACATTACTTCCTACACTTTACCGATACAAAATTATTAATACTTAAGTAGACATGTTATTTTTCACTTTAAACTACTTACTTAAAACAAAATTTCAGCTTGTATTACATTAAAATAACAAATTTGGGTTAATTTAATCACAATAGTGGGCGCCATTGAAAACTAGTTAAGTTGGTAGAAATAAAAAGATTTTTTGTTGTCTCAAAGCCAATTCAGTTTATTCAAAATAAATATATAATATTTTTCTTTCATATTGTAAGTGCTAAGTGTTACCAATACTTATTTACTCTTAACTTCTATGGTACATAACTTACACAGAATCGTGGATGTTACTTAAGAATTAGATTACTCTTAATACATATTAGCATGTCATGACAACGTAATCTTTAGCGGAGAACCAGTACCAATTTAAAGTCTTAATAGATGTTATGCAAAAAACCCCTTAAACTCAGGGTCGCTATCCGAGTTCGCGTTTGTGATTAAACCAATCCCAAATTGTGTAATAGAAACAAACCTAACAAGCACTTGCAAAATTAAACTGGCGAGGAACACTGACCTGGTGAAATCCTTCTAAGGCCATTCAATTACCTGCCCAGACCAACCCGAACAGTGGCGGCTCGGCGAGCTGGGCCTCTGGCTCCAACGGGCCGAGCGTCCCCTGATCGGAATGAAGCACTGGTACTTTCCTTCAGCCTATCAGCATTCCCGGTGGAACATGGCCTTTCACACCCATGTGGATAGGATGCGTTTATGAATAAGCTCTTCTTGACTTCATAAAATATCAATGAGATCAAATGTTATGGACATGAACACGACCATCACTATGAATATATATTTAACTATAAATAATAATATCCCATTCTGAAACAACAACCATGTGGATGAATATACGAATTACAAATATACCTTTTCAGATGCCAAGTTGGAAATTTAGAAAGTGGCTAACTTACATGCAGGCGTCTTTTGATTCTTCAACTTATGAGTCCATTGTTGATATTTCAGCCAAAGACATCCTGCAAATTCCCTCTCCTGACCCTGGAAGACACATGGCCATGATAGCGGAATCTAACCAAAAAATAAACGAACGAAATTCTCAGAAATGAACTTACCAAATTTTTAAATATGATAATGATTCATTTCTATTGAAATGAGGGCCGATGATTACAGATTTTTCCCAGCCCTGGGGCTTCGCCCCATCATGAACTTGTCCTTCCTCTCAAAAATCAATCTCCAAAATGCCAACGCGACCGGCTGTCTCCCTGACAGTTCGTGTCGTGTCAATCGACTTTTTATTTTTTAAACAACCACACCAAAGATGAAGAAATCGATCAATATCGCATCCACAACATTTTCGAGACTGCTCGCGCCATCTATTGAGACACTTCAGAACTAAACTCAACAGAATTAATAAGTTTGTTTTGAAAGTTTATTTTACTATTCTATAAATAACTATACGTCAAAATTTGCAACGTTACAATGATGATGATGACGAAATTACAGTAAATCCTATAATTAAATCGTATTCTCCCGTTTCAGACTTCTGTAACGTATCGTTATAGATATCAATATGTTCAGATAATCGTAAACGTTTATGAACGTGATGACCGAATTTATCTATATTCATTGCGGTCCCGATGCTTTGTTTACTGTAAGTATACTGCACAAATTTCCCGATGCTATTTGTTTTTATTATTTGTTTATGATACCGGCTTCGTGAAGTTCCTCGATGATTGCAATAATTTCATTATCTAACCCAGTGTTACCAGCATCTCGTGATGCGAACAGTAATTGCAGTCGTTTTACTAACTCGTTAGGATCATCCCAGTAAACTAAATCTGTATTTCTTTTTACTTTTTTTACAAGTTCAATACCTTTTCCTCGAGGAATACTCACTGTACTAGTGGTTGGTTTTCTAGAGATTTTGAATAATGGCTTTATAATATTCATGTATTTAAATCCCTTGTTGCTATTTATTGGTTTAGATGGATCATAATTACGTCTGTGTGCATTAGTATCGATAAGTAGCAGTTTATAGTTTTCAAGGTCGTTATCTGTGATATCATCTAGATTTGGTTTCTTTTTATACAATAGTTCTTTTAAACCGAGAGTTTTTCTCAAATTATGATTTCCAATTATTAGAGTGGTGCCGTCATCATAAACGCGACTTTTTCCAAGCATAAGTTTTCCTTGTTCATTTCTTATTCCAAAAGGTATAGCACTAAATACTTCAGATGATGTAGACCATGATAAAGATTGACTTTTAACGTTTGGCGATGATTGTAGCGATTTGAACGAACCTTCACTCACATCATGGTCTTGAGTAGGTGATACAGTAAGGGTTTTGTCGGTTGTTCGGAATTGTTCATGATTTTCTTCCTCATCTTCGCTACTTAGTTCGTTAAATTCTTCAATAGACGAATACGACGCTTCGCTTTCATTATTCTTTATTTTTTTAAATACGGGGTTATAAACAGTCTCTTTGTCATGGTGCTTTTCATCATTTTTATTTGCTATCATATTAAGAGGGTCAACTATGGGTTTAAATATTGTTTCTAACGTATTATTTCTTGTATTTTTTGCATCCTTTATCATGTCAAACTTTCTTTTAACAGCTGATGCTGATTTAATGATTTGTCTCTTTAGATCTCTTTCCATTTTATTGGGTTTCCTTTCACCTCCAAATCTCATGTGGAAATGATTTATAAATATTATAACATCCGTATATGTAATTATTAATCTACGACTATAAATGTATCAAACGTCATTCTATAGCATCCTTTATTTCGCTCACAATCCTTATTTATGACAATATAATTGTATGGTGTTTTCCAAACAGTTGAACACATTTCACGGAATTGAAGCCATGACATATCAGACCCTACATGCTCATCATAAACATGTTTTAAATTTACGTCGTCTTGTTTAAACAATATAATCATGTTAGAATTGTCTCTTACGAGTTGTTTAGGTATTTTGGTGTAAGTTTGATTGATATAAAAACAATCAATATTCCTATGACGCCCCATAGCAAAATAGTTACGGATGTTGTTTTGATTTTCACAAGCAACATCATCGAAAATAATAATGGAATCCGGTGACGCTTCGTGAGGGTTCAATATTTCGCTATTATGATTATATTTGTGAAATGATGTACCTGGAACCAATTCTAAAACTTTTTCGAGATAAATGTATTTGGGTTGATACAAAGATTTTGAATACACGTACAGGTTTCGAAATCGTGGACCATCTTTATGTAATAATAAACTTATTACTATGTTGGTTTTCCCGCAATTAGATGGACCGCAAACAATACAACGAATTGTATTTGGCAATAACTTTCCATGTCGACTTGCCCCTGTCAATGAAGTTGGACAAATACATTCCAATTTTAACGATTCTTTTTGTTTTAAGAATTTCATTATATTTTATGATTAAAAATTAAATTTGACTGCAGTGTTAAAAGGATTTTTCAGAAATGACTACATAAAATGGTTGCTACGCTTAAATAACGGAAAAGCTAATAATCCATATCGATTATTGGGCGTTCTAATTCACTTTTTCGAGAGAGCGAACGAAGTGAGCGAACGATTAAGAAAAAGTGAAGTAGAATGCCCAATAATCACCTACTGATACTTGCGTCATGATATCATAACATGGACATGCATTTCTTCCGGAATGTACCGGAGTTTCCAAAAATTTGGTAAATAGAGTAATAAAATAAAAAACCATATGTAAGCAAACAAAATTGTTTATTGTTAATACAAATAATCATTATTACAGTTTTATTAAAAATAATTATTTTTAATCCTCATCGGTTACAAGTTCTACATTTTGATTTTCTGTCTCTATACAATTAAAATAAATAACTATATTTTTTTCAATATTTTCTAATTTTAAGCTATTTCTTTTAACATCTAAGATCCATTTGTAAGTGGAAAATGATCGTTCAACATCTGTAGATGTCAATGGAGCGAATTTGAAATAAAGTTTCTGATTATTTGCTACGCTTTTTTCAATACTCTCGCTGTATTCTCTAATTGTATCTAAATCTGGATTTCGTTCCATAACTGATTCTATTTTATTTTTTATATTCTCATTATTGCACTCGTTAAGCGTAGCCCTTACTTGATCAAATACTAAAAGTGAATCAGCTAGAGATAAATTTTGTTTTTGTAACTCTTTTAGGGCTAGTAGTATAATAGAGTAATTTTCTTCAATATATTTTAAATCATTTTCTAAATTTTGTTTTTCCAAAATGTTTTTTGCGTTTCGTATGGCTATAGCATCAGAACTGCTCAAGCAGGATAAAACTTCTTTTATTTTATCTAAATGTTGAGCGTAGTAAGATGCTGCCTGTAACCAAGTACCCCATCTGGTAATGACTGGTTGCGGAGGCAACGGTAAGTCAGGATATTTTTCTTTTAAAATGTTTACCCTACTAGGAGCCTTTAAAAATACTTTTTTAACATTTGATATAAGAATATCAACATCGTTGTATTCTGACCTTATCTGCTCACTTACACGATGAAGAGCGTGCGCCAAACATGTCACATGCTTCATTTCAGGTAAGTAATGTTTTAAATTTCGCCCTGCAGATAGCATGTACGCTACACTGTCAGTGCAAAGCATTAAAATATTGTCAACTTTCGCTTCAAAAGTGTTTTGCCATAAATTTTCTAGACATTGCAGTACAAATTGTGTTATTGTTTGTCCATTTACTGCTGTTAGCATTTTACAAGCAATCAAATAAGGCCGGCCTGCACTATTACTAGGATGCAATGGTTTTATTAGGAAATTGACTATGTATCGACCAAAAATGTCTGTTGTCTCATCCAGCGATATCCATAGTTTCTCATTTTTATTAGTTTCATAAATCGAATTGATTTTATTCCTATAAAACTTCTCCAAATAAACTTTTCGTAACTGTGATTCGTCAACCACTTTACGATTGGTACAAACGCAACAACAAGTACTGCACATATATTTCTGAAAAAATTCCATACTCCATCGTCCGCGCAATTTTCGTAAAAACGCGTACAAAGTTTTTGCTTCACGTATTAATTTTAAGATATCGATATAGATAAGTATTGGTAACACTTGAAGACTCCGTGCGGAAGGCACATAAAGCAGTTGGTCCCGGTTGCATTAGCAGTCGTTAAAAACCACCAATCCGCACTGGGCCCGCGTGGTGGTTTATGGCCCGTTCTCCCTATCCATCCATAACGAAGGCTCGTGCCCCAGCAGTGGGGACGTAAATGAGCTGATGATGAATAGTTTCAATATGTAGTACTATGTAATATTGAAGTTTCATTTTTGAAAACGGCAACTACCTGAAATAAAATATTATTTTGTATGATGTATTTTTAAAGTTAAAATATGTTTAGAGTATGTATGTATGCATAAACCCACGACCAATATTCCCCAAAAGGTGGTTAGAGATCATCATATCCTATCCAAGCCATGGTTTGGATCAATGTCCACTTTTAGCAAATAGAGCGACCTTGTTATTAATTATGCAAAGGAAGTGTCAGGATGCTGGCCAATCGCCTTTTTTGATGCACTGGCGCATAATCTCGATTCACCACTTACGAATGCTGACAAGAAAAGCTGGCTATTATAATACTATAATCCAGACAAGCACGGATAATTTAATATTTTAAGCAAATTAAAATAAAGATAACGCACAAAAAAACCCATTCAACTTCCAGCTGGTATTTCGGTTATTTTAAAGCATGAAAGCAAACAACGTTTTAAGTAAAATAGAACAAATTGCTACTAATAAGAAATTTTGAAACTTTGAATTCATCATTTCCATTAACATAACGTCATTACTATCAACACAAATCAAACGGTAATGATGATGATGGTAATGACCAGTGGTCGGAGTAGGTATATTGATTTTAGATACTAGTAGGTGATTATTGGACATTCTACTTCGCTTTTTCCAGTGAGCGAACGGAGTGAGCGAACGATTAAGAAAAAGTCAACGCCACTCGTGTTTTGGACAATAATCGTTGAGAAAAATTAAAAATTAGTTTACTAAAAATGCTACTCACTGATTAGAATCAGGACGTTCACTTGACTTCACATTACGCATTAGGTAACACCAAAATATTATAATAAGAAATGTCTTTTACTTTAAGGTGCGTATCTGATGAGGTATGTGCTGTTGAACAAAAATCAATAGTCATTCAGAAATGAAACCTTCACAATGCAGATTACAGATTAACCAGATACAATAAATTATTTTATATGTTTAAAGGTACTTAAAACCATTGAGCTATACTTAAAACATATTAAAATAATTTTTATGTTATGTGGTAGATTGCTCAAGATTATTTCCAGCCAGATTGGTCGTACCATCGTCATACTCATAAGTCATAAGTTATTTTAGGTACCGGGAAATGAAATCTTCACATGGTTTTAAAATTATTTTTAAAACATGTGGCTGATTGCTCAAGACTCTTTCCAGCCAGTTTGGTCGTACCACGTATTAAGATTTTTTAAATATAGGTACCTGGAAACGAAATCTTCACATGGTTTTAAAATGATTTTTAAAACATGTGGCTGATTGCTCAAGACTCTTTCCAGCCAGTTTGGTCGTACCACGTATTAAGATTTTTTTAAATATAGGTACCTGGAAATGAAATCTTCACATGGTTTTATAATGATTTTTAAAACATGTGGCTGATTGCTCAAGATTCTTTCCAGCCAGTTTGGTCGTACCATCGTATTAAGATTTTTTAAATATAGGTACCTGGAAACGAAATCTTCACATGGTTTTAAAATGATTTTTAAAACATGTGGCTGATTGCTCAAGACTCTTTCCAGCCAGTTTGGTCGTACCACGTATTAAGATTTTTTAAATATAGGTACCTGGAAACGAAATCTTCACATGGTTTTAAAATTATTTTTAAAACATGTGGCTGATTGCTCAAGACTCTTTCCAGCCAGTTTGGTCGTACCACGTATTAAGATTTTTTAAATATAGGTACCTGGAAACGAAATCTTCACATGGTTTTAAAATGATTTTTAAAACATGTGGCTGATTGCTCAAGACTCTTTCCAGCCAGTTTGGTCGTACCACGTATTAAGATTTTTAAATATAGGTACCTGGAAACGAAATCTTCACAAGGTTTTAAAATGATTTTTAAAACATGTGGCTGATTGCTCAAGATTCTTTCCAGCCAGTTTGGTCGTACCATCGTATTAAGATTTTCTAAATATAGGTACCTGGAAACGAAATCTTCACATGCTTTTAAAATGATTTTTAAAACATGTGGCTGATTGCTCAAGACTCTTTCCAGCCAGTTTGGTCGTACCACGTATTAAGATTTTTTAAATATAGGTACCTGGAAACGAAATCTTCACAAGGTTTTAAAATGATTTTTAAAACATGTGGCTGATTGCTCAAGATTCTTTCCAGCCAGTTTGGTCGTACCATCGTATTAAGATTTTCTAAATATAGGTACCTGGAAACGAAATCTTCACATGCTTTTAAAATGATTTTTAAAACATGTGGCTGATTGCTCAAGATTCTTTCCAGCCAGTTTGGTCGTACCACCGTATTAAGATTTTTTAAATATAGGTTCTAGGATCTACTTTACACATTTTCAAGGTCTTCGTCTATTGGATGCAAAGGTTTTTAACAACATGGAATTACAGCACAACTTAAACTGGATGGGGCTCCTGGTCTCCCAGGACTGTATCCCCGAATAAGTTAGTACTATGAATAACATTTGTCAAAGTAGTACCTCGACCCATAGGAAAACACTTGTGTATTTTGATTAGAATCAGTTGCCAATTGTCTTTATCGACTCCGATCTACTCAACACATTTTCAAGGTTTTCATAATAGATAAACACTTGTGTTTTTTGATCTAAGTCAATGCAGACAACTGTGCAGGGAATTATTAGTTACCTTATTTATATCAATCCCACCAACAACGACGTATGCAATCACTACACACACACACACTCACACACGTTACCTACGAGTTCGACTACTTCCCATTTCAATGCTGACAAAAACAATTTTAATACGGGTTATTCCCAAACGCCTCCAATCTTTTGTTTGGAAAATATAAGAAGTTCAATCATTGATTCCTAGACTCCTCCAAAGATTATTATAAAAAATATTATTTAAATATTAGTATAGTAGCACGATAGCGCAGCGGCTAGCGCGTTCGGCTTGCGATCTTGTCCGCTAAGCAACTTTCGCAATGCTGAGTCGCTGGATGGGTGATCAAATTTAAAACATCTCGAGCTCCTCCGTGCTAAGGCGCGTTAAGCCGTTGGTCTCGGTTGTTGTCGTAAGATGATAGTCGCTAAAACCCATCAACCGCATTGGGCCAGCGTGGTGGGTTATGTATGACCCATTATCCTCACGTGCTATTGTCCACGTGGGAGGTCTGTGCTCAGCAGTGGATCGTTTATAGGCTGATGTTGATGAAATATTAGTATAATTTTTTAGTTCTATTGTCCTCAGAGTAGCTAAAATTAGTATTTTCTGAAGTTGTCTGCGGAGTTTGAGATTAACCCGGTTACCATTTTTTTAATTACGGAGGAGAATGAAAATCGATTAACAAATTATTATATTCGTATTTTTTCTGTGGAGGACTTTGGGACAATTTCTTGGAGGAGAATGGGAATAACCCTTTAATATAAACAAAATTAAAAAGATAAAGCTAAGTTTATACTGTTTAATTGACAAACGCATTAAACATAAATTTTCATAATAACATAAACATCACGCCATATTCCCACAAGTGGGATAGACAGAGCAACAGGTAACAATTATGTCATGCTGAAGCCACGTTTAGCAACAAGTCATCAGATAGGATTTCCATAACAGTACCTTTTCATGGTTTAACTTATTAATGCAAATGTCTATTTTAATACGTACCCATTAAATATGGTTAGATTTATTTATTGTGGGAATAAGTCATCTTATGTATTCATATACATAAACACAGAAGTTATAAAAATAGACTGCCTCACGGTAATCGAACCTGCGTCTCTCGATATCCGAGCGGTTAACTTTAAAGTTACCGAGACATTTGTCTAGTTTAGTACATCGAAAATAATTTTAGAGTGTGAGGAGCTCGATGGCGCAGTGGTGAACTCGATCAGCGATTGTGGTGGTTAAGCAACTCTCGTAAAGACCGATCATGAGATGGAATGTATTAATAAATTTCATGCTTAGTGAAAACAGTCCTAATGTTGCACATCCGGACAATCGCTGTCAGCGCTTTATCGAAAGGTTGCTGACCTTTTTTACACAGCAAATGTTAAAATATGTATGTTATACTTTACTTACGCTGCAACTTTTCACACTAATCGATAAACTATATAATTTGCTGAATATTAAAAAAACCAGAGGTTTTCAACATTGCTTCAATTTTGTAAATACTTCATTGCTACTAATAAAACCTACATATTTATTTATATTGCAATACTTGATTAAATACTTTTGCTTAAACGTAAACTCGTTAAAATATAACTCGTAAAATATAACTGGTAGTTAATGTAGTGGTTAGATACTTGACTATAACGCGAAAAAGGCTCAGTTCAAGTTGAATGCTAGTAGCAGCATTTTGTTTGATGAATGCAAGCATTTATGTGTATATCGTATACGTAACTGATTGTAGTACAGAAGGTCAAACTATCGGCTAAACCTGTCTTACTTAGAATTGATGTGTTTTATAAGACCAATAAGTATTAAGTACCTATGTATTAAAGGTAAAAATAAAAAAAAAAGTATTTGGAATTAACAGTTTTTACATACGGTGTATGTAATCTTGAAATTAAAAACTAGCACTGGTAGTTTAGTTGTATACAAACAAATGAAAAAAATAAATTAAAAATAAATTAAAAAAAAGTTGATCACTCCTGCCTAGTAAAATAGCTTGTTAAACACTTTTCTCCAATAAATACCCGAAAAATGGTAGTCGTCGTATCAGTGCTTCCTAAGTCAGATTGACCACTAGTAGACACGCCAAGCCCAGTAGTTCGACCACTAGTCAGTGCTTCAGTACTCCGACGTCGCTCGCCCCGAGAATCATCCAGAAGATATACACCGAAATAATGTTCGTAAGTTTTGAATATTATTATTATTTTTTTATTAATATGTTGTGTCATGCATGGTCAGTCATCTGATGGGTGGTCGACCATTACCATCTCGAGTACCTATATGCTTCGGAAGGTATATCAAGCGGGTGATCCCAGCTGCATCTGCAACCGTTATCACCACCAAACCGCACTGGGTCTGCGTGGTGGGCTGTGGTCCGTTCTCTCTATGTGTAGAGAAGTCATTATAGAAGGTCTGTAGAGGAGCATTGACCTAGATCAGCAAATGTTATTATTAAATCATCCTAGCATTTACTATCATGTTGGGTCATGTCGAGTCATGTCAAATGTTAATATCGAGTCTCTAATATTTATTGTTATTTCAGGTCTGAAACCAAGCAAATTAAACGCTCTGCCAAGAAAAGCTGTGTGTCAACCAATTTGTTTGACTCGGACAACGAAAGCATAAGGTAATTTGCGTTGACTACTTTTAAAACTAAGTATTAAAAATGTGTCAACATATTGTATGTTTTCTTATTTGTATATCGGCGATATTAATAAGTAAAGTAATGTATGTTTTTTAATTACATTTCTTATCTTTCTAGCACTAAGAAAAAATGCCTGTACTCGTCGTCGTCGGTGCCTAAGACCTCAACGACGATTGCGAAAAAACAAGAAGCGTCCAGCTCCGCTTCAAACTGGCTAAATGATTCGGAGTCAGATGACGAAGTTTTGCCGCCACCACGCGAGACAAACCAGGTCAACGACAGCGTACTAACGCGACGTGTACCAGGCGGGGTAACGCGTCGGACTGCGAAGCTCAGCGGTGAACTGGTGGCGGAGCTGCGTCTCTACAACGCTGAGGAGGTGCACAGTCTCACCGGCTTTGAAAGGTGTGAAAAGGCAATAGTTTGGGTTCGACTACAAGGCGAAGCCGAGTCTCCTGAATTATTGACTATAAAAAAATTTGTTAAATTAGCCAAATCAAAATTTACTGAAGAGGGGGTATTCTTTAGTGATAAAAACAAAAAATAGTTACAGTCAGCTGGGTCCATTATAATTAGTTACACTCTCTTCGGAAAATTTTGACTTAAATGGTTTTACTTTTATATTGTGTGTTAGGTTTTAGATCATTTTATATGTAATATTACATTTTACTTAAAAACGACTTTAACCTCTTGTAAATTTTTTAACACAGTGAAAAAATCATAATGGTTAAAACTATATTTTGTTCAACTTGCAACTTATCCGTTAAAAATAATTCTTTCTCTGCTCATTTAAAAAGTATTTTACACAAGAATAATAGTTCTGTCGTTGAGAGCGAAGGTATCGAAAAAGTTCATAGCGCTTTTCGCGGTCGCATAGCGTCGTACCGGATTCGATGCGAGGACGTCATCGGTGACGATGAAGAACGTATGCGTGTGTTTACTCCTGCTGAGTTTTTAACGCAATTACGCTCCCGCGTAAAACTTTTACTCTTAGCCCGAATTGAGGCTTATGCAAACCTTAAAGTAAATTTTGAATTGTTTTGTGAATTTTTTCTGCATAAGGATGATTCACTTTCAATTAAATCTTTTGCTACTGAAAACACTATCTTACATCAAAGTTATAATTTTGATGAAATGTACACAAACATTAGCCATAAAATTTGTAAAAAAGTTGAAGAATTTGAGGAAAAAGATAGTGGTTGGGCTTATTTACGAAGCTTGTATCTAGAAGTAAATATAAACAAATATAACCCGTTGAGAGCCTCGGGTTACTTACATTTACCTAGCGTCATAAAAAACAAACGTGCATGTATCAACATTAAAAATTCAGATGATTACTGCTTTTTGTGGTGTGTTATGGCAGCACTTTTTCCTGCAAAAAATAACGCACACCGAACGACAGCATATCCGCACTTTGAAAGTGTACTTAATGTCAAAAATATGACATTTCCAGTAGGGTTCGCGGATATAAGAATTTTTGAAAAGAATAATCCCGACATAAGTATTAATGTTTATGGCCTTAAAAATAACACTAAGGTTGTTGGACCTCTGTACAAATGTGAATTTCGAAAAGGACATCACGTCAACATGCTTTTTCTTGAAAATGGAAAACGCACACATTACTGTTTAATTAAAGATTTATCTAAATTACTTCGCAAGCAGTTAACTAAACATCATTCCAAAATATTTTTATGTGAGGATTGTATGATATTTTTTGACGACAATCTTAAACTCGAAGCTCACGTTTGCAGTGGTGTAGCAACAACGTTACCTAATCAGGGAACTCTAATACAATTTGAACATTATGAACGTATGCAAGACATGCCCTTCGTCTTATACGCAGACTTTGAATCTTTGTTAGAGCCAGTTGAATCAAATTCTGGAACAAGTTGCACAACGATTACGCAAAAGCATGTACCAGCTGCATTTGCTTACTATGTTGTATGCTCCTACGACAGCTCCCTTAATAAATATGTGTCTTATCGAGGACCTGACTGTGTGAAACATTTTTTTGATAACCTTCTATCTGATATTACTGTAATTTATAATATTTTACATTCATCGATCCCTATGTTCTTAACAGATGAAGATAGAACCAATTTTGTTCAAGCTAAAAATTGCTATCTTTGTAACAAATTATTATTTGACGACAAAGTAAAAGATCACTGCCATCTTACTGGGCGATATCGTGGTGCAGCTCATTCTTATTGTAATATTAAATATTGTTTGCCTAAGTTCGTTCCCATATTTTTTCATAATTTAGCTGGTTACGACAGTCATCTTTTCATACGACAGTTAGGAGAATTATCCGGTAGGATACAAGTGATTGCAAAAAATAAAGAAAATTACATATCGTTTACCAAATTTTTTCAAATCAATAACAAAGCTATCATGCCTGTTCGTTTTGTCGATTCTTTTAAATTTTTAGGCACAAGCCTAGAGAAGCTAGTTGCAAATTTAAATACAATTGATTTCAAACATCTGACATTTTTTTTTCCTTCTCAGGAACATTTTAATTTACTTAGACGTAAAGGGGTTTATCCTTACGAATACGTCACTACTTGGAATTCTTATGATGAGGAAGAAATACCTCCTCTTAAATGTTTTTTTAGTAAATTGCATAATTGTAACATATCAAAAGCAGATTATGAACATGCAAAAAGAGTATGGCAAACCTTTGAATTACGGAGCCTTGGAGAATACACTGATTTATATCTTAAGTCAGATGTACTTTTACTAGCGGACGTCTTCGAAAGTTTTCGAAAAACTTGTAAGACGAATTATAAACTGGATCCTTCTTTTTACTTAACAGCACCTAGCCTGAGTTTTGACGCTATGCTATTAAAAACAGATGTTAAATTAGAATTAATAAATGACTTGGAAATATTAAGAATGATACAAAAAGGCATTCGCGGTGGTATATGTTTATGTTCTACAAGATATTCGAAAGCCAATAACAAGTATTTACAAACTTATGACCCCGCAAAAAGTGATAACTTCCTTGTTTATATTGATTGTAATAATCTTTATGGTTATGCTATGTGCGCTTATTTACCTCATTCAAATTTTAAGTTATTAAGTGAACTAGAAATTTCAAATATAGATTTTCAAAATATGCCTATTGACGGGGACATTGGTTATATACTCGAAGTAGACTTAGAATACCCTAATCATTTGCATAATTATCATAACGATTTTCCATTCTGTGCTCAAAAATTTGCTCCTCCAGGATCTAAAACTTCGAAATTGATACCAAATTTATACGATAAGTTTTTTTATGTCATTCATTTTTCCTACCTGAAAACATGCCTAAAACATGGTTTATTATTAAAAAAAATACACAGAGTAATTCAATTCAATCAGAGTCCATACCTAAAACAGTATATTGATATGAACACTGAGTTACGGAAAAAGGCAAAATCTATATTTGAACAGGATTTCTTCAAACTTTTAAACAATAGTATATTTGGTAAGACATTAGAAGATACTGAGAAAAGGGTTAGCGTGAAGTTGGTTAATAAGTGGAATGATGAAAAAAATATAACAAAGAAAAGTTTCGGTGCTGAGCAACTAATAGCTCGACCAAATTTCCATAGTGCTACAATTTTTACAGAAAATTTTATAGCTGTTCAAATGAAACCTGAGACAGTTACTTTAGACAAACCCATATACATTGGCTTTTCTGTATTAGAAATATCCAAAAGTCACATGTTTGATTTTCATTACTCTATTATGAAACCTTTTTATGGGGAAAAATTAAAGCTTTGTTATACGGATACTGACAGTTTTCTTTATTCAATAGAAAGCAAAGATTTTTATACAGATTTAAAGTTGAATTTCCTTAGATATTTCGATACTAGTAATTATCCATTAAATAACTGTTTCGGTATACCAAGTCTTAACAAAAAAGTCCCGGGTCTCTTCAAAGATGAACTAGGTGGAAATTTGATTTCTGAGTTTGTTGGTTTAAGATCAAAATTATACTGTATAAAAACAGTACAAGAGGAATTAAAAAAGGCTAAAGGTATACAGAAACAGGTTTTAAAAAATGTGCATTTCGAAGATTACTATAATGTATTAGACAAAAATACTTTTTTAAGAAAGAAAAACATTATTTTTAAATCTTTAAAGCATGAAATATTTACCCAAGAACAGAACAAGATAGCTTTGTCAGGTAATGACGACAAACGCGTAATATTAAAAAATAAAATATCTACTATGTCTTGGGGTCACTGGGATTATATATTTTAACAACGATTGTTTTCACTGTGTTTTTAAATCTTATTATACTTAGAGCTTGAAAAATAAAAAAAATGTATTATTATTTATTATCATTACTAAGATTCATTGTTTGAATTAAAAATAATATGAACTTGTTATAAAGTATTGTAACCCGTATTTCAATATACTTAAGTACTTAGATATAATCAATATTTTGATTAAAAAATGATAATTAATTATGTAGTTGCTTTTGCTCAGATTCATTGTTTGAATAGGAAATGTAACTAATATTATGAAATGTAATGTAAATTTACTGTACCTACCCAGCTGTTTTAATATACCTAATAAAATATAAAAGTAACAAACTAACTTGCATTTTTATTTAATTTAGTATATACATTATTATAATAAAACATTGACGGTAAATAAGTAAGAAAATTCTAACGCAAACAAGTTTGAACAAGTTAGTTTCAGAGTAGGTTGTGTAATACAACTCTTCTGACTATAAGGTAATATGAAACCTATTTAATACAAATCAGGTCACGTTATTGCTAAGTTAATCATTTTTTATTAATATCAATAATGTTTTTTTATTTTGCTAAATTGCAAATTACATGTTGTTGCAAAATCTTATAATTTTCGAGTAAGCAACCTACATTGTACCTACATACAAGTGTTGCTGTGTCATCATATACCTACATTAATATAAATGGGTTTCAAATTAGTTTTAATTTCAATTATCAAAGTGTAGGCGTCAGTAGTCCAGCTAGATAATATCAACATGGTAAGTAGTTTAGATAGTTTTATACGATTATAAAATAATTTTATTCTTACTGTGATTGTGTCGCTATTTGGTGAAAAGTGGACTATGTTAGTCTCTGACTAACCCTTCGAGGATAATTGTTGTGGTTATATGTATGTAATTAATTATTTTATTTTATTTCATTTTTTAGAATACTCAAGAGAACTCGTTGTCGTTCAGCCTCAACAAGGAGGTCGTGCAATCGACATCTCCGACTTTTGAACAGAACGCTCAAGATATGCTCGAGGGATTTACAGAGGAGTATCCGAATTGGAGAGCAGATGAATTGCGATGCGATTCCCCGCTGTATAACAAGGTGATGAGAAATATCACAAAGAAGAGACCTCAAAAAAGAAGTTATCTGAAGCAACATCATTCTTACGTGATGAAAAGTTCGCTGATTCAAGGTCGTCGATTAATAAAGATTGAAGTGTTAGACTTGGAAAAAAATCATACTGATCCATTATTATGTGCGCAGTATGTGGTAACAGAGCATATTGACCCCATAATGGATCAAACAGAGGCTATCATTAGCAATATATCAAAAAAAGTTTGTGGATATAGTTATAGTTTTTAAGAAATTTTCAAATAAATATAATTTAATTGAATACTAAGATCGTTTCATTCAACCCTTTTTCCTTTAGTAAATAAAACAAAAAAATACTTAGACACATTTTATTGAGGAAAATACTGTATTACAATTATAAATCAAGTAACATTTAAAGTGTACCACTTTTTTAGACACAGAACATTTTTTAAAGCACACATTTTTTTATGATATTCACAATTAAATTTATTTACATCTACATGGTAATCACTATATAATTTTAAAAAGTTAGGACAACCTTTTTCTTCTAACTCCATTATTTCGCAATCTTGACATAGCTCGCGAACCCACATTCCTTTTTCCAATCCCTTTACTAATACCTTCTTACTGCTTAAATAAGGAACTATTATTCGTCTAAATTCGCGGTAATCAATGAATCCCTCGCTCCATTTGAGCCCGCGATTCCTTTCTAACCAACGGACTTGCTTCTTTTCTTCATCTGTTAGATTTTTAAAAGCATATGGTGGCTTAATTAAGAACGTCTGCGTATGATTTTTAGTTGCTATTGATAACTCTTTTACAATAAAATTATTTTTCAAATCCTTAAATCCTTGCATATCCACTATAATAGTTTCGTTATTCATGATAGCTTTTTCACAATGCTACTCAGCGGTTTGTATTCAAATATGCAATCGTTCAGTATAAGACAATATGCGGCGGTCTGATCAGGTATCTCTTGATCTGTTTCGATTTCTACTCTTACATCGATTGATCCCTTTAACATTTCTTGTTGGCGAGAACAGTCAATAACAAATAAAGGAGCAATATCTTTAAAATCTTTTAAACTCAACAACGGTTCTGATCGACGTCCGTGATAATACTGTTGAAACCTTGCGTACTGTTCGTATATTAATAGAAACTTGTTGTCAGAGAAATTGATGTTAAGTCCTTCGTAAGGGTAATATGATGAATTTAAAAACACTCTTACGTCACGAACATTGCAATGGTCGAACTCCGCCATTGACATTCCAGCATTATGTTTTCGGTTTGTTTGTAAGGCAATAATAACAAATCGAGGTTTCTCTGTTTGCGATGAAGTTTTAATAGACCAAGTATGCTTACGTGTTTTGGGTAGTAACGGATATTCATACAAGTCCCAATTACGAAAGGCCAGTGTGATGGCCCGATCTTTTTCTAAATGTTTTAATAAATTAATTCTCTCTCGATCTGACACTTTAATATGCGGAACACGCCAAACGATTTTATCTATAGCTATATTTTCCACAATTTGTTCTTTGCTCAATTTTAATGCATTGACATTTGTGTTGCTTCTCAACAGTACTAACTCATGTTTACAGTTTATTAAAACTTTTTCATAATCTTCTGCAAATCCCAATATTTTATTTAATGGTATTGAGACAGAAAAAACTCCGCTTGTAACATTGGTTATTCCTGCAGGAGACCAACCCCAAACTTTTGCACTTTTGGATTCATTTTCATTCAGCGACAAATAAGACTTCATTGTCGTCGTGATACCTGCATTTTTTATTTTATCTATTTCTATTCCATTTAACTCATATCGAATATCTTGAAATAGAAATAACATTGGATTGTTTACAAAATGCATACTTGTTACCTTTTCTTTAGTGGTACTGTTATATACATCAGCTTTACCTTCAATATACAAAGTGCTGCGTGACGGCAACACATACAAATCTTGCTGATTGATTGGTATTCTTATTTCATCATTATTGTTGAAACTTGTTACATAAGGCTTATACGAATGATATTCAAAACTCTCGATACTGTTGTCGTATGATGTCGGCTGAGATATATTTAATATATTCATTTTAACAAGCCTACTAGCTTTAGGAAATCTTTATTATTTTTAGTAAGTTTCTTTTTTAATAAAAGCGGTGTTCTTTTATTAAATGCACCTTTGGAACTGACTTGAACACCTGATGGGGTAGGGTTTTTATTGAAATTTATCATTTTTTTCTAAAGTGCAAGTATAGTTGTACTTCTTCACCTCGTAAATTGATTTGCTTATTATGACCGTCTAGTAATCTAATATTAATCGCACTGATTGAATTTTGGTTGACTGGAAAATATATTAAGTTTTTGGGTATCTCAATAACTCGATAGCCTGGTGGCACGTTAGGTACAAATTCGTAAATTATATGGCTTGCTTTTCCATTCACGAATGATCCTCCAACTACGTCACATTCGATGCGCACGATAGTTGTAGATAAAATGCTGACTGGATACCGAGATTCGCAACTTATATTAGCCTTTATTGTTTCCCTAGCAAAACCTAAAATTTTACCGATGGAATTACTTTTCTCAAAGTGAACATCTTCTGAACAGAATATTTTGGTTTTGAGTGTATTATTATTACAACTCAATTTTAATGCAGTATTCTTGACATTGCCTTTTAAAAAATCACAAATGTCTTGAAGTTCATATGATCCTTCTGGAATTTCAATGACCTCATTATTACCATAGTAAAACTTATTATTTCTTTCGTCTATATTAGGAATAGAATTAAATGTAGAAAAGTACAGAAGTCCACACTCATATTCTCCACGTAATTCTAAAGTAGGTGAGTAGTTTGTTACGAGGGAGGCTCCCTGCCCAGTTATGGATACAGTGAAAGACATAATTATACTGTCAAGTTATTTTAATTTTAACCTTTATATAAATGATTTTTCCAATACTTACTTAAAAATAATAAACAAAGATGACCGCAATTCGTAGTGCCAAAAGTTTGATACTGTTTGTAATTATAATTTATGTGTATATCTTTCAAATACTTTATTAATTCTAACGGAGGTTTTAAGTTACCAAAACTGTTAAAATATTCACAGTATTCATTTTGCTTGACATAGGCTACCCAGTGAGTTCCCGGATTTCTGGAACTATCTAAATTTAGAATAGCACATTCAATTTTTCTTGGTTTTGATGGTAACGTATCTCGCATAAAAACGCCACGAAAATATGGAATATGAACTGAGTGCTTTAATATATCTAGATTAGTAAGTGCTCGTTTGGGTAACCGTTTAATTAGTTTTTTGGAGGTTGTAAGTACAAGCCCGCTCCTTTTTTGTGAGACTTCAAATACAATCCTTTCCCAAGTGCAACGGCTTCCATCATCTTGTTATGACGTTCAGATTCTTGAAGATTTTTTTGAGCAACCTTGTAATCGTTAACAGCCTTTGTTATACCTGCAGCACCTCCAGCGAGTGAACCAAGAGCTGATAAACCAGCAAAGATTGGTATGAGGGGTAACAACCCACCAGTTTTCGGAACAGGAATGCAGCGTGGGAAGCGTATTCCTTTTATATTAGAAAACACTTTTTTTGCAGCTGCATGCGCATATTTTATAGTCGTGCGGTTGTCATTACATTTTAATTTTTTCATTTGCTTTTGAATTTTTTTAACACCTTTCATGAATGACCGTACTCCTGCTCCGGCTTTAAGCTTTGTTTTCATTGCATTTTTTACTATCCATGATGCAATCTTTTCTCCTTTCCCAGCATCTTTCGATTTCAATCTTTTCTTTGCCATATTTAAAAGTTCTAAATCGGCGTTATGTCTAACGTTCCAATCTTTATTATTGTAAGCGATATCGTGGTACATGCAAGCTTCATCCAATTTATTTATACCTCGTTCGCCCCTGAGTAATCTTCTCTTAAGTTTTGTGCCTGGACCACAAAATTGATATCCAGGTAAATGTAACTCAAACGGAATGTTATTTATTAAGTTGTTAATAATACCACTTCCTTCCGTCATCGATGATTATAAAGTGAGCGTATAAATAATAATGCTTAGTTTATATTAAAACACCAATGAATTTTTATCAACCCAACTGTTTTCACCATCACTGAGACCTAACCATTTGACAAAGAGTTTGTTTCCTTTTCTTTTTAAAACCTTTTCGATAAGATAAATATCTGGAAATTTGGTTCTCTGTAATTCATGCTCGTAAAAAGATCCTAAAATTCTCTGTTTATGTTTGTCTTCCAAGTGATAAGTAACTGGGTTTGTATGATTGACTTTAATAACATAAAATATTTCTGTTGACCAGTTTGGAGTATAACCTTTGTAGAAATCCCCTTTGTATTTACTTATCCGGACTTGATCCCCAAGATGGAACTTAAATTTTTGATGTTTTCTGGTAATTTGTGATTTAATAATGTTAGACCTAACAATCAACTGGTTTTCTTTGCTAACATCAATAGGCCTAAGTTTTGTTACACGGTGAATAGTATTATTGTAGCATAGTACAACGTCTTCCAAATTTTTTTGTATCCATTGATATTTACCGCAGATGCTAAATAATTTGTAAAGATGACTTTTTAGAGTTCTTATTACTCTTTCAACAATTGCAGCTTTTTTTACAGAGTAAGTGGAGTAATGATTTATGTTATATTTTATCGTCAATTGTTTAAAATTTTCATTGTAAAATTCTTTGCCTAAATCTGTTTGTAAATTTTTGGGCTTTCGAGATGAAGTGGTTAATATATTTTGCATTGCATTTGTAACGCAACTTTTATTCTTTGACTTCAAAGGATTAACCCACACATATTTTGATAAAGTATCAATTACGACTAAAACATATTTATATCCTTTATTAAACTGTGAGTACTTTTGAAAATCCATAAGGTCTGCTTGCCATAAATCATCTATTCTTTTTATAATTGTACTTCGACGTGGAAAATTTCTTCTCGCCGCTCTGTGAAGTTCGTCTACAATTTCTTTCTTACTCATTTTTGTTTGGCTTGAATCATACGGTCTATTTCTATTTTTGAGTAAAACATAGAAGATAAACGGTCTGTTCTCGCTGATTCCAAGTTCTTTAAATAAATTAATACACGACTATTTACTTGGCTTATTTCGTTTCTCAGCTCTTGAACTGTTTTATCCAAATATGCTTTATTTACAGCTTCATCGTCCTTGTCTGGAGACGACAAGCCTTTTAGTTTGGATGATTTTAACTATCAAATTCTATGTCTTTGTTAATTAAAAAAAAACTTGAAGTACATCTTAATTTCATTTCAGTTTTAACGAACAAAAATCTATTGTTCTTGGAACACACTTATTAATAAATTAATTAACAAAAACTGCTTCTAGCGTAGGTAATTAAGGCTAAATTTGTCTGAAACGAGTTAATTAGTCAAATCCATATTTAATGAAAATTACAGCCACTGAATTTCTCCACCACAAAGCCCTCGTCTTAGATAAGTTACAAAAGCTAATTTTCATAATACATGTATGTATGTATTACCGCCTCTGTGGTCTAGTGGTTAGGACCACCGGTTTAGACCCAGAGGTCCCGGGTTCGATTCCCAGCGGGGGTACATCTTTGTGTACTCGGTTTGGTTGGTGGTAGGACTTGTTTGTCCGCCTGGCTAGCTACCACCATTTTATCCAAATATGTCGCCATAACAACAATGTTTGTAGCATTGTTGTGTTCCGGCAGCTAGAGATAAGATAGCCAGTGCCTCACTAGTTAAGGATCCCGGGTGAAGTGCGCTTCCACCAAATGGCCTTATCATCACTTAACATCAGGTGAGATCAAAGCACTGTGCTTACCCGTATACATAAAAAAAAAATGTAAGTATGTATATACATAGTCTCACGTCCTTCCCAAAAAGTGGTACCTAGGTAGGAAAGAGAATCAAAATCACCAATATTGTGTAAACTCGCCACATTTAGCAAAAACAAAGTAGAGCTCCGGAGTGGAAGATAACATCAGTGATGGGTTGCAGCCGATCGGCTGATGTGCGAGCATCTTGGAACCCTTGGCCCTTAGTCAGCTCTTACGACATGCACGGGAAGTAATACAGCTGATACATTCTTTTCACGCCCCAGACAAGCATGGGATCATCATAAACACAAAAGTTGAAAAAATTTCCACGAGCAGGATTTGTACCTGCACCCTTCTGACATACCGGGTCAGGTACTCTTCCAATTGAGCTATCGTGGTTCTAACCAGCCCGCCGAAATTATGCAACACTTTTTACTTTGAAAGCCAAAGGCGCCCATCCAATGTCAACAACTACCGTCATTTTCAAAATTTGTGTTTTTGTAATTTGTTCGCAACAAAATTTGCGTTAAAAATTATTTTGAACATTTTATGGGACCATCATAAATATTAGCTTGAGAACCTTTACCATCATTCTGAAGGTATTTACGATGATGACTCTTCTCTCCTCTCTTGTCAGCTTCTTTAGGAGCTCGATGGCGCAGTGGTTTACGCGCCCGGTCTGCGAGTGCTGAGGAGAAGGATTTTTAGTCGGATGGGAGACCAAAAATTTATCATCTCCAACTCTTCCGTGCTTCGTAAAGCCGTTGGTCCCAGCTGCATTAGCAGTCGTTATCAACCACCAACCCGCACTGGACCCGCGTGGTGGTTTATGGACTGCTCTCCCTATCCATCCATAGGGAAGGCTCGTGCCCCAGCAGTGGGGACATAAAATGAGCTGATGATGACATAGTTATTACTCTAACTAGAACTATTTTATTGTTTGGTCAATAGACAATATTTCCAACAATACAATTTTCTGTAAATAGAGCAGTTTTCATTCGACTCATGAGAAAATAGTTTACCGGAAAAGAGGAACGAATGCTGTGTGCACTCCAAGCGCTTTGTCTGCGAAAGGCTGGCATTTGAAATATTCAGTTCTACTATCACTAGTGCTGCGTTCAACCGTTCCAGAAATAATAATAATATTGTCCACGTGTCTTGAGCAGTGATACGAATTAAACACTACTAGTGGTCGCCCAGTGGTCGAAATTCGACCGTAATTTTTATTAAGGCTGTACGGATTGTATCCTAAGCAATGAAAAATTAAAAAAAGATAGAATGTAAGTTTGGATTGACATTGACAGATTTCGGCCGCTCCTCTTCCATTTTTGAAATTTTTGAAAAGAGTATGTTGCGTGTGTGTCTAATACATAACAATATGCGTGTGTATCAAATACATGGTAGTGTGTGCAATGTTTTTTTTGTTGATTTAATGTATTTTTTATGCATAATTTAAAAAAAAATAACATTCTGCAATCCTTTTCTATATAAACTATAGGTATGCGAAATTCCATACTCCATCGTCCGCGCAATTTTCGTAAAAACGCGTACAAAGTTTTTGCTTCACGTATTAATTTTAAGATATCGATATAGATAAGTATTGGTAACACTTGAAGACTCCGTGCGGAAGGCACATAAAGCAGTTGGTCCCGGTTGCATTAGCAGTCGTTAAAAACCACCAATCCGCACTGGGCCCGCGTGGTGGTTTATGGCCCGTTCTCCCTATCCATCCATAGGGAGGGCTCGTGCCCCAGTAGTGGGGACATAAAATGAGCTGATGATGATGATGATGAATTACGAAAATTTTAAAGAGTTGGAATCAAGGAATGATTTTGTTTTTTGTATCCATACCAACACATAATAAAGAAGCTGATAATGCAGAGGTATTGGGAAAAATGTGAAGAAGCAATATGAAGAGGGCTATCATGCTCCACTAGGTTAGAGCATTTGGACTCCGCGCATGCTTAACATCAGATATACGATGGATGGAGTTATCTGCCATTTTACATAATGAGATGTACGAATGTCAAGCGCTACTATGATGAGTAATCTATATACATAATTATAATGACTTGGCCTGATTGATTCATCATCGCCGAGCCTAAACCGCTGAAGCTAATTAGATGAAATTTGGACTGTGGGTAAATTGAGTGACGTAACCAGCCACTAAGAAAGGATTTTACGAAATTACACCCTAAGGGGGTCAAATAGGGGGTGAAAGTTTGTATGAAAGTCTGTCAGTTTTAAAGTAAAATACATCAAAATTGGTGGCTTCTTGATAAGAAGTAAAATCACCATCAGTCTCAGGAATTTTGTTTACTTTCTTTTAAAAGAGTAAAAAAGGGAAGAAGTTTTTTTTGGGGAAACAGTAATTTTTTAAGTAATAACTATCAAAATTAATAATTTAATTGGTCTATAGATTTTTCATTAAAAATAAAGATCGACGTGTTTTAAGCTTGGAAAGTTGTATGGAAAGGAAATCTGTAATTCTTTAAATTTCGGTATTTGGCCCGGTAAGAAATTGCAAAGTGTTTCAGGATTTTTGGAAAATGATCCCCTAAGTAGGTAGGGGATGACAATTTGTACAGGTTGTTTCAAAACGGACCAAAATTACTTAAACAGAGTGATCTTTATTACGTTGTTTTGTGTTAGACACTTTTTACTTATACCCTTATGATATTTCCCTTTAATAAGTTTGGCTTTTATTACGAATAAACACAAGTCGTGTAGCCCACGTGAGCAAAGCCGTCAACAAAAGCTAGATTAATACTGTCATAGTGATTTGCACAATCCAATGTGTAGTGTAAAAGCTAAATATCATTCGCAATAAACCCCCAAAGTATGTCCTCAAAAGTATTTGCACTGCACAAAGTTCGAAATTGGATTGGATCAATACAAAATAGGGTCCTGAAAGTTTGGCGCAACGGCATGACATGCTGGTACTTTACTGAATGTGCAATACAGGAACCGAAAACCGTTTTATTGGTGCCGAAAGTTTAATGTACCAGTTTATTAGTTGTTGAGAATTTGGGGGGAATTGGAAATTTTCCCAGTTAAATTTGTAGTTGTGTAGTTTCGATAACAGTTAACAGTTAAGCTGTTGACTTTTATCATCATTAGCTCATTTTATGTCTCCACTGCTGGGGCACGAGCCTTCCCTATGGATGGATAGGGAGAACAGGCCGTAAACCACCACGCGGACCCAGTGCCGATTGGTATGCAGCCGGGACCAACGGCTTTACGTGCCTTCCGAAGCACGGAGGAGCGAGAGATGATACATTTTTGGTCACCCATCCGATGACCGGTCTTTGCGAAAGTTGCTTAACCTCAGCACTCGCAGACCGGGCGCGTTAACCACTGCGCCATCGAGCTCCAGATCGAGATTTTCGTAATTATAGTCACTAATCAGTTGACTTTTATGCCGTTTCCAAATTTGTTTTCAATAAAACTGCTAATATAAAGCTTCATCACCAGCTCATTTTATGCCCCACTGCTGGGACCCGAGCCTATCCTATGGATGGATAGGGAAACGGGCATTAAACCGTTCGGGCCAAGTGCAGATTGGTGATTGTTAACGACTGCTAATGCAGCCGGGACCAACGACTTTACGTGCTCCGGAGCTCAAAATGATACGTCTTTGGTCACTCATCCGATGACTGGCCTTTCCGAAAGTTGCTTAAACTTAGCAATCGACCAAGGGCGAAACACTGCGCCTTCCAGCTCCAACATAAAAAGCTTGCCTTTTCCAAACTATGCCTCAGTGGCCATAGGTTTAATTTCCGGGTTGGCCAAAAGTGTTTCATATTTTTCGATATAAGGCTCGTGCCCCAGCGGTGGGGACATACATGAACTGGTGATAACGATGATGGGGCCTTATTACTACTAAACGACAAAAGAGAGAGTTCAAATCTCGTCCAGACATTTTTTAACACCTTTTCTAATGTTTTATTCTGTTCGTCATAATAATATTATGAAAACAAATCAAATCAAAATGTTTATTGCATTCATGTAGGTAGTAAGGTGGTACAAAGAATATTTTGAAAACTTAAACATGAACCTTGTCAGGGTATTGCAATTTTCCTATCTATACTAATATTATAAAAAGGAAACCTTTGTATTTTTGTATGTATGTATGTTTGCAACGAATAAACTCAAAAACTACTGGACCGATTTAAAAAATTCTTTCACCATTAGAATGCTACATTAGCGCTGAGTAACATAAGCTATATTAAAAAAAAATACTAAAAATGTCAATTAAACTTTCCAATACAAAATGATTTGTTTGTTTTGTTGTCATGGAAACCATTGATATTTATTTAACTCAATGATGGAAACTGTCAAAGCTGTACGAAGTCCGCCGGGTCAGGTACATTACAATAAAATTATTAATCAATTAATCCTTTATCGTACAAAGAAAACATTTAAAGAGTTTAAAGACACTTAAAGAGTCATTTAAAAAGTACATTTAAACACACGTTACATTGATGATGTTATGATGATTAAAATAAAGTATTTAGTATTATGTATGAATGAATACTTTATGTAAATATACATGAGTATCCACCATTTTGTGGAAATCAACTTGAGCAACAAACTTTGTACAAGCAAACAGTTGTTCTGTTACCTATGTTCAGTGTGTTGGAAGTGTTTGCTGGTTTAATGTATGCTTCGTGTCGTCTTGTTTCAATTTCAGCTGTTGTAGGCGTTTACTTTGAAACAACCATAATTAAGGGTACAAGGATGGGGATGTCATTATGAATAACATATTTTACTAGCGGCCGCCCGCAGTTTCACTCGCGTGGTTCCCGTTCCCGTGGGAATATCGGGATAAAAGTATCCTGTGTGTTAATCCAGGTTTTAATTTATCTGTATGCATGTCTCGTGTGGTGGTTTATGGCCCGTTCTCTATGTGGTGTTACCAGAAAAGGGAAGGCTTTTGACCTAAAATGAGTGAGGACGATAACTGGTGGTGTGATGAGTATAATATGTAAATGAGACTGAAAGTAGACGTGCGTAAACATTTAAAAAAAAAAACAATTATTTTAATCACACTAATATTATAAATGCGAAAGTTTTGGTGTATGTGTGATGGATTTGGATGAAATTCGGCATATAGATAGTTTATAACCTGGATTAACACATAGGATACTTTTATCACACTAATATTATAAATGCGAAAGTTTGTGTGTATGTATATTTGTTGCTTCTTCAGGCTGCAACGGATGGATGGATTTGGATGAAATTCGGCATACAGATAGTTTATGACCTGGATTAACACATATTTTATGTGTTAACCCAAGTCAAGTATCCTACTTTTTATCCCGATATTCCCACGGGAACGGGAACCACGCGGGTGAAACTGCGGGCGGCTGATAATTAGGTAGAATGAAAATATGATTTTACATAGTAAGCTATTATACGACTATTGTAAGACTCAAATATCAAACCATCTCACCTATACCTTCATCATCAATAAAATCAAGTCATCAGGTCTTGCCAAATACGGGTCGGTGATCACAAACCTAGGCTATGCATCGCTAAAGCTGCAACACACTTTGCTTGACCTGGCAATTGAACCCAGGACCTTCTAGTGTCTGACCAAGCGGTTTGCCACTCCAGCCACCTAGGCGTCGTTACAGATAAATCTGATTATTATCTTATCTCCTCATCTCGCATCTAAATCTTAACCCAATTAGTCTTGATCTTAATGAGTGCCATCAATAGGCCATAAAGTACCCGAATGCTTCTGGCAAGCCGTTTAATTTGCCATTTTGGGAAATAAAGAAGATTAATCACATGGTTCTTGGAGACAGCGATTAGACATCGGGGTTAGCGATTAAGGGATACTTAGCTTAATTTTGATTAGGTCCTGTGTGAGAATTTGTGTATTTATTCGCCCTCAGACTAGGTGGAGCGATGGTCTTTGCATGGTGGCTGGCAAGAGCTGGATGATAGTAGCCGCGTATCGTGCTCAGTGGCGTACACTTGAAGAGGCCTATGTCCAGCAGTGGACTAGTTTGAGCTGATGATGAGGATGAGTACTTGGAGCCCTATAATGTCTAGGTTTTTTTAAAATATATATATCTAAAGTGCCTTCATATGACTTGATGTTAAGTGATGATAAGGCTGATGGTGGAAGTGCACTTCAGCAGGAATCTTTAACTACTGAGGCACTGGCTATCTTAGAAACAGCAATGCTACAAACATTAATGTTATGGCAATATATTGGGTCCTTACATGAAATGACATGGATGACAGCATATATGACAGTAGGTATACTGGATTGCGTTCCGTTTTAAACAGTAACCAGTATAGCTAACTTTAAAGGAACGGCTTCGCAGTTTACTAAATTGACGTCACACCGTACAGTGCTCGCAATGTATATCGGAACATACCCTACATTGAATGATTATTAAATGGGATTGACATAAACGTCATATAAACGTATCGTTGACTTATGTCAAACCGGTACAATACTCATTATATTTAAGGGGGTGCGGCGCGGACGCAAAACTGCGAGTTTCAAGTTTCTTTATGGTAGCGAGCGAGCGGCGCGTGGCAGTGGTGTGACAAAGGCTCACGACAAGAATACGCACGCACACTAATATCTGTACAGAGTAGGCTGGTGATTTAATAAGAGCAATGTTTACTTTCGTAAAATTATGGGCGTTTGGGTAAAAAATAAGAAAAGTCTTAATATTTTCATATTCATGTTTTTTTATTGAAAAATAAGACAACAGTGACCTGCGGAATATCAATACAAACATTTTGATGTCGGATCTTTGTTTAATTTGTGCTATATTTACAAAGTTTCTGAAGAAATAAGTTTTTAGATATCATTATTTTACGTATTGTTTATGCAGTTTCTGGGTATTTGTTTTAAATTCCAAGACAACCACGACCTTGTGAAAGGATCAAGCTAACCTATACTAGTCCTTTTCATGTATATGACCTATTCAGCGCCTAGCACCAGTGACTTAAAAACACGTACATTTTCAAATTCCGCGCTGCATTCCGTTAATTTCTATTCTATTACCATTTTGCCGCTTGTTTAGGGGGGCAGGGCCCGTTAACCACTGCGCCATCGATCTCCTTATGTGCTTTAGTGTATTTGTACTCGCATGTGCCAATATGGCTTACTGCATTCTGTTTTATTTCAATATTCCTGAACGTCATCATCTCCCCTTTTACCGCTTCAACGAAGAGCAAATAACGGTGAGGGACATTCAATGCCAGTACACAGTTGTGTAGTAGACAAAGTTTACACTTTTAATCTTTTCACATTCAATGAAGTAGGTAATATTCGTTGCTTTTTAGGGTTCCGTAGTCAACAAGGAACCCTTATAGTTTCGCCATGTCCGTCTGTCTGTCTGTTTGTCCCTCTGTATGTCTGTTTGTCTACTCTAAGTACTAGAAAGCTGTAATTTGGCATGGATATACTTATTAATCACGCCAACAAAGTGGTGTAGGAACTACTGGTTCGAATTAAAAAAATATTTTTGTGTTGAATAGTCTATTTATTGATGAAGGCTATATTACATCACGGTATGACTAATAGGAGTACAGCAGCAATGAAAAATGTTGCAAAAACGGGTAAATATTTTTTGAGAGCTTTCCTAACGTGGGTGAAACCGCGGGGCACAGCTATTGGAATAGAAATCAAATAGAATGATTATTGTACGAGATTGATAAAGGTTGACGATACGTAAAAATAACGTTTATGCAGGTGATACAAATGCAAAACGCTTCCTCCCTTATGAAACAAAGAAAAAAAGAAAATTTCCTGATAAAACTTCACTATGGCACAAGTGGAAGTTGCCGATTCCGTAAGGGCCCTCCAGTAGAAGAAAGGGTTGTTCCCGCCCCGATATCTTGCCCTTTTGAACAGACATTGTTGCGTAACATGAACACAATCGCACTTGACAAGGCGATACCTATTGATTTTGCGTTAATTCCCGCCAATCTACTTTGAATAATACCTTTGAAGGAATATTTTTGAAAGGCTCGATGGCGCAGTGGTAAAATGTTAAGCAACTTTCGCAAATGCTGGTCATCGGATGGGTGACCAAAAAATTACCATCTCGAGTTCCTCCGTGCTTCTTCAAAAGGCACGTAAAGCCGTTGGTTCCGGCTGCATGAGAGTCGTTACTACCACCAATCAGCACTGGGCCCGCGTGGTGGTTTATCGTTCTACGAGTATGTCTTGGGCCTATATGCGAATATACATGTTTATTGTAACATGAGTGAACACAAAATAAGCTCAGACTGTGTGTTGATTTTCTATGTTTTTCTATATTTATTAAAACCCATAAGAATATTTCACAACAAAATCATCCACCCGTAACACAAAATATCAGTTTGACCTATGTGTACCACAAAGCAATAATGTAATGTTCCACAGGGGAGCCTTTAATAGTGCAATTAAAATATGCTAGTGGTCGCCCAGTGGTCGAAATTAAACCGTAATTTTATTAAGGCTGCACGGATTGTATCTTAAGCTATAAAAAATTAAAAAAGATAGAATTTGAGTTTGGATTGGTATTGACCGCCGCATTAAAGACAAACAATACGTGTGTGTTAAATACATATGCGTGTGTGTCAAATACATGGTAGTGTGTGTAATGTTGTTTTTGTTGATTTAATGTATTTTTATGCATAATTTAAAAAAAATATTAACATTCGAATAACCTTCTCTATATAAACTATAAGTGTGCGAAATTTCATACTCCTCCGTCCGCGCAATTTTCGTAAAAACGGGTACAAAGTTTTTGCTTCACGTATTAATATATAGATAATAAGTTGCCGGTAGAGTTAAAAAAGTTTGAAGGTAACATTTTTAAAAAAAGTTTGAGAGCATAACTCAATTATAATTTAAACGAATACTATGCTGATAAATAGGTATTATTCACAAAACACATTGTATGTCCGAAATGGATAAACTGTTGATACTATTTATTATTTAAGGGGGTGCCGCGCGGAATTCGAAAATTTACGTGTTTTTAAGTCACTGGTGCTAGGCGCTGAATAGGTCTTATACATTAAAAGGACTAGTGTAGGTTAGCTTGATCCTTTCACAAGGTCGTGTTTGTCTTCGAATTTGAAACAAATACCCAGAAACTGCATAAACAATACGTAAAATAATGATATCTATAAACTTATTTCTTCAGAAACTTTGTAAATATAGCACAAATGAAACAATGATTCGACATCAAAATGTTTGTATTGATATTCCGCAGGTCACTGTTGTCTTATTTGTCATTTAAAAAACATGAATATGAAAATATTACAACTTTTATTATTTTTTACCCAAACGCCTATGATTTTACAAAAGTAAACATTGCTCTAATTAAATCACCAGCCTACTCTGTACAGATATTAGTGTGCGTGCGTATTCGTAGTCGTGCGCCGTTGTGACACCACTGCCACACGCCGCGCGCTCGCTACGAGTATCATAAAGAAAATTGAAACTCGCAGTTTTGCGTCCGCGCTGCACCCCCTTAAGAACTATATTGTACACAGTTATACAATAAATAATTTCTATTCTATTCTATGTGTGTGTCTTGTGCGCAGTATACCACAACACTAGCTTCAAAGCATTTGTGGTGCGAGTCCCATCAACTAAGCTGGACGCCTTCATGAGAGAAGACTGCTGGCCGAAGGGAGTGGTGTTCAGACGTTTTCGTGGAGAACTGCCTTTGAGCGCCACCGATGCGACACCGAAAGTGTCGAAATAATTACTAACATAGATTAAGTTTTACATTACTAACTAACAAAAATTGTATATTTGTATGTATTTGTATGTATTTGTATGTATGTTAGTTTAGAAGATACTAGCTGACCCGGCGAACTTCGTACCGCTTTGACAGTTTCCATAATTGAGTTAAATATATGTCAATGGTTTCCATGACAACAAAACAAACAAATTTGTACTGGAAAATTAAATTGTTGTTTTTAGTACATATTTTATATATATATTTTTCAAATATAGCCTATGTTACTCAGCGCTTATGTGGCATTCTAATAGTGAAAGAATTTTTTAAATCGGTCCAGTAGTTTTGAGTTTATTCGTTGCAAACATACATACATACATACATACAAAAATACAAAGGTTTCTATGGGCCTGTTATTTTCGAACTTTAAATTGTTGCCTGAAAATAAACGAATTTATTATTTATTATTATTATAAGCTTACCCATTACTCCTCATTTTGTGATCACTACCCCGCTTTCGCCACCGCTTCCGCACTGTTCACCGCTGAAACCGCTGCCTTATGATTATACAGGTTGATACTAAAAATGTTGACACAAAACAAATTGCATAAACCTTCCCACTCAGCTTAAACGTCAGATTAAATATGTCAAACGAAAACAAAACACGACAGGCGAGGTAATGCAATATGTTTTTACCCTTTTCGTACGGCGACCTCTTTGGAAGAGGTAAGCATTTTCTTGTATGTTATGGCCTGTCAGTACTTCTACTTACTTACTTAAGTATTTGGTAGGTGAACTTACCTGAGAACAAAAATAAATGGGTTAGTACATAAGACATGTAGTGGGACTTCCTCTGTCAATAAATACATTGTGTTTTACATTTTTAGTAACTTGGTACTAAATAATAAATCAAGTGTAATGTTAAGTAAATGTACAGGATGTTTGGTAATATGTATATATGTTGCAGGGATATGATAAAAACAGTGATTTGGTCAATTCCCTAAGCGGTTTGAGCAAGTCACGGAGGATGTTAAAATATCAACACAATTTTATCATTTCCCTAAACAAATCTAGTGATTTGAACAAATACCTAAATTAGTTCAGTTAAATTACAAAAAATTGACATCTGACATGACATAACGGTCAGTGCAGCCGCCCGGATTGCGGAAGACCCAGGTTCGATTCCTGGCTGGGTCGGGTGGGCGTTTAATTTTTTCACTGTATTTTATTATTTTATATAAATTTTTATTTTATTTTTTAAACCTAATGCGAGTCGATCAAAACTAACAGCTAACAACTTAGATACGTAGCCGTTTCTTTGTAGCACGCGTCCTTAGCAAAAATATTTCTCCTCAAAATCTTCGTAGCAGAATATTCGGTATAATAACTCCTACGTCAACTTTTACATAACCACTTAGAGGGTTTTCCGCTAACACCTATCCCTATATACGGCAGATACTAAAGGCTCCCACACACTAAAAGCAGGTAAAGAGCAGCGCTGACGGAGACTAGCGGGATACGGCATACTGCAGGCAGGTGGCAGTTTTGAGTTATTTTTGATATTCGATCACGGGAATTTGTATGGAAAATTTTTAACTCTTCTCGTTTGTCACCAGGAGGCGCTGCTAAAATGCCATACAAGTTTCGCTTTCGTTAACGTAATCTAGCTAAGAAGTGAAACTCCATTCCTGCGGATCTCTTTCCTGATACGTACAACCTGGACATTTTCAAGGCATGGGTGAACAGGCATTATCTAGGCAAGTATGCCACATTTTTGGCCGCATCATCAATTACCATCAGGCGAGATCGCGGTCAAATACTTGCCTATAAAGAATTTAATAAAAATCGAAAGAATACGAATAGTAGACAAAATTCACACTAGACACCCGGTGAAGAGCTCGATGGCGCAGTGGTTAACGCGCCCGGTCTGCGAGTGCTGAGGTTAAGCAACTTTCGCAAAGGCCGGTCATCGGATGGGTGACCAAAAATTTATTATCTCGAGCTCCTCCGTGCTTCGGAAGGCACGTAAAGCCGTTGGTCCCGCTGCATTAGCAGTCGTTAACAACCACCAATCCGCACTGGGCCCGCGTGGTGGTTTATGGGCTGTTCTCCCTATCCATCCATAGGGAAGGCTCGTGCCCCAGCAGTGGGGACATAAAATGAGCTGATGATGATGATGACCCGGTGCCCTGATTCCGTAACGAAAATCGTAACGTCTCAGTCGTTAAAATCAATTTTCGTACTCACATCCGTCAATCGAGCCGATTTTAAAGTCGTTCGAACTAAAGATCCAACCAACCGTTTTCAGATCTACCAGATCTAATAGTATCCAAGAATACCTAGATTAAAATAGATGATACATTACAGATAAATTAAAAAATATATTTGTTGTTATTTGTTATGAAGTCAATACTGTCTTGACTGAAATAACTACATATTTGTGTATTACACTTGAATAACTCTTTGTTAGCAATAAGACCTGCATTTCACCTTTTTCTTTACACAGTAAAGTACTTACTTACTAAACCACTGTCTTAAGATCGACTTTAAAATCGGATGAGAATATGAAAATGGTTTAAAAGTCGCTACGATATCGTTACGACTTTGTTACGGGAATCAGGGGCCTGCACTCCACCAAAGTTGAGATGGCGCTGTATGTTGTATACTTAAAAAAAAACACAAATGCTGAAAAAATTTCCACGACCAGGATTTGAACCTGCACCCTTCTGACATACCGGGTCAGGTGCTCTTCAAATTGAGTTATCGTGGTTCTAACCAGCCCGCTGAAATTATTCAACACTTTTTACTTTGAAAGCCAAAAGTGCCCATTCAATGTCAACAACTACCGTCCGATCATAATCTAATATATAAAATTCTCGCGTCACAGTTTTCGTTGCCGTACTCCTCCGAAACGGCTTGACCGATTTTGATGAAATTTTTTGTGCTTATCCGGTATATATGAGAATCGGCCAACATCTATTTTTCATCCCCCTAAATGTTAGGGGTAGTCCACCCCTAAATTTTTTTTTAATTTTTTATGGCAAAACAACGTTTGCCGGGTCATCCGGTATCTATGAGAATCGGCCAACATCTATTTTTCATCCCCCTAAATGTTAGGGGTAGTCCACCCCTAAATTTTTTTTTATTTTTTATGGCAAAACAACGTTTGCCGGGTCATCCGGTATCTATGAGAATCGGCCAACATCTATTTTTCATCCCCCTAAATGTTAGGGGTAGTCCACCCCTAATTTTTTTTTTTAATTTTTTATGGCAAAACGACGTTTGCCGGGTCAGCTAGTATTATATATTATAGATCAGAAGAGCACCTGATCCGGTATGTCAGAGGGGTGCAGGTTCAAATCCTGCTCGTGGAATTTTTTTCAGCATTTGTGTTTTTGTAATTTGTTCGCAACAAAATTTGCGTTAAAAATTATTGGAACATTGTATACTTTTGTTAAAAATCATGCAATGCATGCATGCATGCATGTTCAACCCGCGCTGCTTTTCACCTGCTTTTAGTGTGTAAGAGCCTTAACATCGTACGGGATAATCTGGCTCGTTGAATCATGAATGAAGAAGTCTGCTCGGTTATGTAAGCTTTGATGCTTGTTTGGAGTCATAAAAGCTATAAATATAAGGTTTTTCAAACTTCTTTTTGTTTGCCCTTTTGGCTGCTTTATAAATAGCGTGTAATTAAATAAGTTTATGCTTATGTAATGCTGGAATAAAAAAAAATCGTACGGAAGTACTTTTGGAGTAAGATTATGTAGGTCCATTATTATGTATGTAAGTCTCCTTAGTTTATTCTCTCTTTAAAAAAATATATTACACCACATCACATAGATTGTTTTAATCCCAAGGTAAGTAGCTAAAGCACTCGTTTCATGGAAATGAGAAACAACGACGGTACCACAACCACCCAGATCCTGCTCAATTTTGAAAAGTTTATATAGAGAAGGATTGCAGAATGTTAATATTTTTTTTAATAATATGCATAAAAAATACATTAAATCAATAAATTAATTATATTATATTATTTGTAACGTTGCAAATTTTGACGTATAGTTATTTATAGAATAGTAAAATAAACTTTCAAAACAAACTTATTAATTCTGTTGAGTTTAGTTCTGAAGTGTCTCAATAGATGGCGCGAGCAGTCTCGAAAATGTTGTGGATGCGATATTGATCGATTTCTTCATCTTTGGTGTGGTTGTTTAAAAAGTAAAAAGTCGATTGACACGACACGAACTGTCAGGGAGACAGCCGGTCGCGTTGGCATTTGGGAGATTGATTTTTGAGAGGAAGGACAAGTTCATGATGGGGCGAAGCCCCAGGGCTGGGAAAAATCTGTAATCATCGGCCCTCATTTCAATAGAAATGAATCATTATCATATTTAAAAATTTGGTAAGTTCATTTCTGAGAATTTCGTTCGTTTATTTTTTGGTTAGATTCCGCTATCATGGCCATGTGTCTTCCAGGGTCAGGAGAGGGAATTTGCAGGATGTCTTTGGCTGAAATATCAACAATGGACTCATAAGTTGAAGAATCAAAAGACGCCTGCATGTAAGTTAGCCACTTTCTAAATTTCCAACTTGGCATCTGAAAAGGTATATTTGTAATTCGTATATTCATCCACATGGTTGTTGTTTCAGAATGGGATATTATTATTTATAGTGAAATATATATTCATAGTGATGGTCGTGTTCATGTCCATAACATTTGATCTCATTGATATTTTATGAAGTCAAGAAGAGCTTATTCATAAACGCATCCTATCCACATGGGTGTGAAAGGCCATGTTCCACCGGGAATGCTGATAGGCTGAAGGAAAGTACCAGTGCTTCATTCCGATCAGGGGACGCTCGGCCCGTTGGAGCCAGAGGCCCAGCTCGCCGAGCCGCCACTGTTCGGGTTGGTCTGGGCAGGTAATTGAATGGCCTTAGAAGGATTTCGCCAGGTCAGTGTTCCTCGCCAGTTTAATTTTGCAAGTGCTTGTTAGGTTTGTTTCTATTACACAATTTGGGATTGGTTTAATCACAAACGCGAACTCGGATAGCGACCCTGAGTTTAAGGGGTTTTTTGCATAACATCTATTAAGACTTTAAATTGGTACTGGTTCTCCGCTAAAGATTACGTTGTCATGACATGCTAATATGTATTAAGAGTAATCTAATTCTTAAGTAACATCCACGATTCTGTGTAAGTTATGTACCATAGAAGTTAAGAGTCAATAGGTATTGGTAACACTTAGCACTTACAATATGAAAGAAAAATATTATATATTTATTTTGAATAAACTGAATTGGCTTTGAGACAACAAAAAATCTTTTTATTTCTACCAACTTAAGTAGTTTTCAATGGCGCCCACTATTGTGATTAAATTAACCCAAATTTGTTATTTTAATGTCATACATACTGAAATTTTGTTTTAAGTAAGTAGTTTAAAGTGAAAAATAACATGTCTACTTAAGTATTAGTAATTTTGTATCGGTAAAGTGTAGGAAGTAATGTTTTGTGGACATAAATAACCTATATGGTTGTGTAGTTTATAAAGTTTAAGTGCATTTACAAAAATTAAATTTTGTAGAAATTTTGATGCAACAAACTTAAATCCATTTTTATTAGGGTTTGTTTATTTGTTCACATACTATAAAGTAATTACTTATGGTTTACTTATTACTATTACTAATAATTTACTGTACTTATATTTGATAATCTGAAGTAAACAAGGTGTTGTTTTATTATACAAATAAGAAAATAAGAAATAAAATACAGTGGATTTTATTTCTTGTTGAAAATGTAAAAGGATGTATGGATAAGTTTATTGGTCTTAACATTGAACATGCATTGCAAATATTTTGTTACAAATTGTGGTAAAAATAATTAAATGTAAACTATAAGATAGAAATTTAACATTGTTAAAGGAGATAATTTAATAAGTAACGAAGGTATTTGGTGTTCAGATAACAGTTTAAAGGCGATTGGTATATTGGTCACCAATCACTTGGAAAAATATTTTTATTTCCTCAAGTAGGGTGACCATGACTTTGAAAAATTTTTTAGGACAAATTTATTTTGTTTTGTTTATCTTCAGTGGAGAACTTAGCAACAATTAATATATTAAAAATACTTAACTTTATTTGTTTTCAACTTAGGTTTTTTATAGCTTTTCGATAATTTTTTTTGGTTTTCATTTTAAGATGGATTGGAACATAGTGCACCTTTATTCGTTGCATCGTGACGAGTTGGTCTATGAGGTTACTATTCGTGGCGAAAAACCTGAGGACACAGTTTTGAAATTGAGAAAACAGTTGAAAGGTTTGATAAACGACTTTAAGCCTGGTGATATTTTAGGCGACGACGACGCGCTTCCAGCGAAGGAGTTGCCGGTTATTAGCGACAAATTAAAAGACCTTCGGAAACGCATCGATGACTTTGAGTCCTCCGGTGAACGAAGTTTGTTGGCTCGCGCTAGGGCTTTGTTTTGCCATTCTTGGTTTAGGTTGGATAGGGTGAATGCGGAGGCAGAGGCTGACGTCAAGGCGAAGTTTGGCCTCATCGAGGTCTTGAAGAATTTGCGTCAGCGGCTGGATTCGCATGAATCTGGTTCATCGTTCTCATCACCACCAGCAAATGACAAAGCGATGGAACCTCAGGTGCCAGGGTCATCTGCAATCGCTTGTGCGGCGGACTCCAACGTCGCCAAGTGGAAGATACAGTTTGACGGCATGGGAAATCCCCGTAGTTTTATAGAGTCGGTTACTGAACATGCTATTGCTTATAATGTCTCTGAAGAAAGATTATTTAGATCTGCCTTTTCTCTATTTTCAAATCAGGGTCTGATCTGGTACCGAGGCATCAAGGACCAAATCTCCTCTTGGCAAGACCTCAGTTCTTTGCTTTTGGAGGATTTTGAAATTGTCGGCTACGATTATCGTCTAATGGGGGAGATTCGGTCTAGGACCCAAGGTCAAGATGAACCCGTTCATATTTATTTCGCAGTCATGAGTTGTTTGTTTTCACGACTGAAGAAACCTTTGTCCGAAGAAGATAAGGTAGAAATTTTACTAAACAATGTTAGGCCGATTTTCACGGATCAACTGGCGTTACAAAAATTTGAAACGGTGAAGGATTTGAAGACCGTCTGCCGTAGGTTAGAGGCAGCACGACAAAAAACAAGTTTGTTTACTGAGCCACCCAAGACCTCGAGTTTGAATCCCGAGTTAGTTTATAAGGGTAAAAGTAAGACACCGGTTAGTGTAGTAGGGAACAAACCTACACAAAGTTACAGACAACCGAACAAGAACAACTTTGTTCGGACACCGGAAAATAAACCCAAATATTTTGATGCAAACAAAAAGGTCGGGTTTTGTAATAGGTGTAAAGTGAACACTCATTCTCGAGCACAGTGTACGGCTGACGACAAAAGAGTGAAGTGCTTCAATTGTGGTGAGCTCGGTTATACAGTTAGGTCGTGTCCCAAGTGTAACGTAAAGCCAAAAAACTAATAAGTTTAAACCGTGGTGAAACCACTTCAGGTAGGGTCGATCCTGAAGATTGGAGATATTGGCAAGGTTTAGTGGTAAAATACTTTGAATCACATAACGTCGCCCCGGTTTTGTTTGAACCACATTCTAGTGATATACGACCGTATCTAAATGTAAATTTATTGGATTTGACAATTTGTGGTCTTTTAGATTCAGGCGCAGCTGTTTCCATAATTGGTAACGGAGCTCACACACGATTAATAAACGCGGGTTATCCAGTGGAATCTTCCACGGACTCTAAAGTTACCGTCGCTGATGGGTCCGAGTGTGACACAATCGGTTTCATGACATTACCTATAACTTTTAATGATGTTACAAAAATAATTCGATTTCATGTAATACCATCAATCGTCTCAAATATTATTTTAGGCGTAGATTTCTGGAAAGCTTTTAATTTAATGCCAGAGATATTTAAAAGCATAGCGTACGTTAACTCACCTCCTGATTTTTTAGTTAATTCTTCAAATTTGAGTGGTCCGGTAACTTCTGTCCAATCTTTTCAGGATCTGTCCTTGCTCCAGAAGGAATTGGCAGATTCAATGATTGAAAGTTTTAAGGACATCTCGTTCGAACGTAAGGGTTTGGGTCGGACTAGTTTGATTCAGCACACGATTGACACCGGTGGTTCTCCTCCCATAAAGTGTCGACCATATCCAATGTCCCCAGAGAAGTTAGGTCAACTCCACAAGGAGTTAGACCGGATGTTGGAATTGGATGTGGTCACCAAAAGTGAGAGCCCGTGGAACAATCCTGTACTGATGGTGCCAAAATCCGACGGTTCCTGGCGTTTTTGTTTGGATTGCCGTAAGCTGAATGCTATCACCAAAGGTGACGCTTACTCCATTCCATACATTCCGCAGATCCTGGACAGCCTGAAAAACGCTAAGTTTATTAGCAGCGTTGATTTTAAAGCCAGTTTTTGGCAAATTCCTTTGGAAGAGGCTGCTCAGGAAAAAACGAGTTTCACTGTTCCCGGACGAGGACTGTTCAAATTCAAAGTTATGCCTTTCGGACTTTGTGGCGCACCCGCTAGACAACAGAGACTGATGGATATGTTGTTTGGGCATCCATTTTGTAGTGACGTCACAAAGGGCATGATTTTCTGCTATGTTGATGATATAATTGTGGTGAGTGAGGATTACGAGACGCACCTTCTATTGCTGAATAGGTTGCATGATAGGATTAAAAGTACGTCTTTGACCATAAATTTTGAAAAGAGTAAGTTTTTTAGGCGTACTTTGAAATATCTGGGTTATGTCGTGGATGAGTGCGGTTTGAGAACGGATCCGGATAAAGTGAGCGCGATACTGAATTTTCCAGTGCCATCGAACCCCAAAGAGGTAAAAATGTTTTTAGGAACGTGTTCGTGGTACCGTAGGTTTATAAGGAATTTTTCAACTATCGCTGCTCCTTTAAACGCGCTGACGAGCACCAAGGTCAAGTTTAATTGGAGCTCGGAGGCAGACTCCGCTTTTAACGACCTCAAAAACGCGTTAGTTTCGGCTCCGGTTTTAGCCTGTCCTGATTTTGACCAACCTTTTACTGTACACTGTGACGCCTCAAGTTATGGAATAGGCGGTATGTTAACACAGGTACAGAACGGAGAAGAGCACCCAATTGCATACATCAGTAGGTCTCTTAATAAAAACGAGCGAAACTACAGTGCGACGGAACGCGAAGCGTTGGCAGTAATTTATGCGGTCGAAAAGTTTGAGCCCTATTTAGGGACGCGCGAGTTCACTGTCATAACGGATCATGCGTCGTTGCAGTGGTTCCTTCGGCTCGAAAACCCCACTGGTCGTTTAGCACGATGGGGATGCCGGTTATCACAATACAACTTTAAGGTCGTGCATAGGAAGGGAAAAGACAACGTCGTACCGGACGCGTTATCACGTTTCCTAGCAGTCGAAGCGATTGTTGGCGACAGTGGAGACGACTGGTACGACCGAATTTTTAAAAGTTGTCAAAGTAATCCGCTAAACTTTCCGAACTATAGAGTGGAAAATGGCACGCTGTATCGGTTTAGCAAGTCCAAGTACAATTTGACTCAGGAGTTCGATTGGAAGGTGGTTGTGCCCAAAGCACAGCGAGCAAAAGTTATTGCTGATCATCACGAGCCACCTGCGTTCGGACATTTCGGCGTGTTTAAAACTCACAGAAAACTTTCTCTGCAGTTTTACTGGCCAGGAATGTACCGTGACGTGGTGGAATTCGTGAGGAACTGCGGTACTTGCGCCGCGTACAAGCACTCCACGCGACTAACTCCAGGGCTCATGGGCCAACCGAAACAGTGCTATAGGCCGTTCCAAGTTCTCTCGGTAGATTTAGTGGGTCCCTTGCCTAAGTCACGCTCGGGTTTTGTTCATCTTTTGGTGGTAACTTGCTGTTTCTCCAAGTATACAATGCTTTTTCCTTTGCGTCGTGCGACTAGTGCTTTGGTGGCTAAGGCGTTTGAACATTTTGTCCTTTTAACACATGGAGTTCCTGAAACCGTAATTACCGATAATGGGGTTCAATTTACGGGATCGGAATTTCGTGGGCTATTAGAACGTTATAACGTCCCCAGGGTACATTATGGCCCACGATACACGCCACAAGTCAACCTAGTCGAGCGATATAATAAAACTGTTATGACAGCAGTTTCGTCTTATGTCAAGGACGATCATAGGACTTGGGACGTGAATCTGTACAAGATACAGTTCGCGTTAAATAGCGCTGTAAATGAGTGCACAGGGTTTTCGCCATTCTTCTTAGTGCATGGTAGGGAGCCGATCATAAATGGTTCATTTTATATAAAGTCGCAAAAAGGCGACTATGAAGTAACGATGCCTAGGGAGGAATATGCGGGCGAGTTCGGTATTTTAAAGGAGGTCTTTGAAAAGGTCAGGGAGAGGATCCTTAAAGCGCATCAGACAAATGCGAAGTATTACAACACCCGCAGACGACCAATGACCTTAAAGGTAGGTCAGGAAGTGTGGAAACAAACATTTGTCCAAAGTGATGCCGCGAAATATAAAGCCTCCAAACTCGCGCCAAAGTTTGAGAAGTGCATGGTGGCTAAAATACTTTCTCCTCTAGTCTACGAGTTAGTATCACTAGATGGAAAACCACTAGGTGCTTGGCATATTTCGAAGTTAAAGGTGCGTTACTAGCCTGCCATGCCGTAGGCCACTTTTAGTGTGTCGGTGTCTCTTCGGAGCTCCGGCGATGCCAAGGCGAAAAACCCTTTCTTTTTTTTTTCTTAGCTAGAAAGCCTAGTTAAATTAGTTTTAAGGGTTTTATGCTTGCTCAAGCGTACTAGAGCGCATGCTTCTAGTTTTGTTTTGTACCTACTTTAAGTAAGTTATTTTGTAAGCTTTTATTTACCAACCCGAGGATAGTGCGTTGACGGTTGAGTAAAATTTATATATTACAACTCGAGCGGTCTTACTCCGCAAAGACGGTTGCTTTTGTTACCAACCCGAGCTGACGTTGCGTTGACGGTTGCTTAAAAACAAAATATGTTCTTTCACAACTCGAGGGTTTATCCCGAAGACGGTTGATGAGGTCAATTAATATTGGTGAACCAATATTAATGACATTTTTTTCTTTAGGAAATTTTGTCCTACATTTTCATAAGGTAGGGAGTTACGAGTGTCTCCTATAAAACTCTGGGGGTTAGTGACAGCGGTGGCAAAAGTAAATAAACTTGTTTGCTACACTATATTAGATGATGGATGATTGATAAGATTAGAAAGGAGTTTGGATAGTTGATGGGTAAAAGGTGAATGAATGAAAGGAGTATGTAAGCAGATAAATACGCATTTCCGGATGGATCAATAACATTAGTCCTGAAGTTGGCGGGGTGGGGAGTTTGAAGATCAGGAATTGGTTTAAATAGGATGGGTTTTTTTTATTTTCCAAGACTACCGTATTTGGTGATTTTTACCGGAAATTTGTTACCCACCACCATACCGTAGTTTGTTTGGGAGTTGTTTTTTTGTGGGTTATGGCTATGGTGTTTTAGTTGGTAAGTGTTTGTTTACCCACCATGCCGTAGGCCACGTATGTGTGTCGGTGTCTCTTCGGAGCTCCGGCGATGCCAAGGCAAACCCTTAGGTTAGTTTCTATATTTTTTTTGTTTGTCTCATTGCAAATTTTCTAGATGTTTTTTGGTCAATGTTGTACGCTCCTCTGGTAGGATTTTATTTACTGACGCTGAGGGCAGCGTAGTTTCTCACTACGTTCGAAACTTTCATTGGAGGGGGTGTATTGTAACGTTGCAAATTTTGACGTATAGTTATTTATAGAATAGTAAAATAAACTTTCAAAACAAACTTATTAATTCTGTTGAGTTTAGTTCTGAAGTGTCTCAATAGATGGCGCGAGCAGTCTCGAAAATGTTGTGGATGCGATATTGATCGATTTCTTCATCTTTGGTGTGGTTGTTTAAAAAGTAAAAAGTCGATTGACACGACACGAACTGTCAGGGAGACAGCCGGTCGCGTTGGCATTTGGGAGATTGATTTTTGAGAGGAAGGACAAGTTCATGATGGGGCGAAGCCCCAGGGCTGGGAAAAATCTGTAATCATCGGCCCTCATTTCAATAGAAATGAATCATTATCATATTTAAAAATTTGGTAAGTTCATTTCTGAGAATTTCGTTCGTTTATTTTTTGGTTAGATTCCGCTATCATGGCCATGTGTCTTCCAGGGTCAGGAGAGGGAATTTGCAGGATGTCTTTGGCTGAAATATCAACAATGGACTCATAAGTTGAAGAATCAAAAGACGCCTGCATGTAAGTTAGCCACTTTCTAAATTTCCAACTTGGCATCTGAAAAGGTATATTTGTAATTCGTATATTCATCCACATGGTTGTTGTTTCAGAATGGGATATTATTATTTATAGTGAAATATATATTCATAGTGATGGTCGTGTTCATGTCCATAACATTTGATCTCATTGATATTTTATGAAGTCAAGAAGAGCTTATTCATAAACGCATCCTATCCACATGGGTGTGAAAGGCCATGTTCCACCGGGAATGCTGATAGGCTGAAGGAAAGTACCAGTGCTTCATTCCGATCAGGGGACGCTCGGCCCGTTGGAGCCAGAGGCCCAGCTCGCCGAGCCGCCACTGTTCGGGTTGGTCTGGGCAGGTAATTGAATGGCCTTAGAAGGATTTCGCCAGGTCAGTGTTCCTCGCCAGTTTAATTTTGCAAGTGCTTGTTAGGTTTGTTTCTATTACACAATTTGGGATTGGTTTAATCACAAACGCGAACTCGGATAGCGACCCTGAGTTTAAGGGGTTTTTTGCATAACATCTATTAAGACTTTAAATTGGTACTGGTTCTCCGCTAAAGATTACGTTGTCATGACATGCTAATATGTATTAAGAGTAATCTAATTCTTAAGTAACATCCACGATTCTGTGTAAGTTATGTACCATAGAAGTTAAGAGTCAATAGGTATTGGTAACACTTAGCACTTACAATATGAAAGAAAAATATTATATATTTATTTTGAATAAACTGAATTGGCTTTGAGACAACAAAAAATCTTTTTATTTCTACCAACTTAAGTAGTTTTCATATTAATAAAACAAACATTACACACACTACCATGTATTTGTTACACACGCTTATACTCTTTTCAAAAATTTCAAAAATGGAAGAGAAGCGGCCGAAATCTGTCAATGCCAATCCAAACACACATTCTGTCTTTTTTTAATTTTTCATTGCTTAGGATACAATCCGTGCAGCCTTCATAAAAGTACGGTCGAATTTGGCCACTGGGCGACCAATAATAATTATAATTATCAAGTGTTAAGTCAAAATAAAGTCAACAAATTTCTGAGCAAAAACAATATAATAACCTTTTATCACCTTTCTAGATCCTACCATACAGATTAATCGCAGCCCTAACACCATACTAGAATGCAAAACACCATACAAAACAAATGTGCAGCTCATTTTGCGTGGAACGGAACGCACACGATACAAATGCAAGTTCTAATTTATTAAAGGCCGACCAATATCTCAGTTCAACCTAAGTTAAAAATAATAAATAATAATAATAATAAAAGAGCTTTATTTATCTCTTACATATTGCTATTAAGATACATTTAAAAATAGTGAAGTGTTAATATTGTTAGTAGAACTTTAAGCTACGTTAGTATTGTTAGATGCATGGGCCTCCTTTAGCAGTGAAAGCCTCCTCCAAGTTATGCCAACAGAAACATAATAGCTGTTAGGTGCAAGTAAATTTGTCTTATTTCATTTTTTCTTAAAATAACAGACCCACTTAGAACCCTACTGACTTCGAGCATAACCCCAAATCACTTGAAACATCACCATATCAGTACGGTTACTGAAATATCTTTCAACGTAACACAATTTACGGCGCTACCTTAATCTAAACGCATATATCTCGCGTTTTCTGAGCTGTACGCAGCGTATAAAGGATAACCGACTTCCTTGGAGCGTATCCTTAAAACCTCTTTATCTAGTTCCTTTGGCTTTATGCTCGTAGATTCTGCTGTAACGTGTTTCTGATCGATCATTGCTGGTTTTGCTGAGGTGTTTAGAATGTTGGATATGTTGGCGTGTAAATCCATAAAGATTATAGACTTATAAGGATTGTACCAAGTACTGTACTAGATTTATCTTTAGATAAGTTTAAAAAATATAAAATAAAGTCTTCTTTACTTAAAAAAGGTTAATAAACTTTAAAAAAATATTTAGATGATAAAACAGCCCTGCCCCCTTAGACAAGTAGCAAAACGCTAAGGGTCTTACAAATAAACAAAGAATAAGGTCCGAATAGTTATTCCGTGTTTTGTCCCTTTTGCTCTAATTTGTTTTATTCTTTGTTTATTTGTAAGGGGGTAATAGAATAGAAATCAAAAAGAATTATTATTGTACGGGATTGACACAAGTCAACGATACGTATACTCGTAAATGACGTTGATGTCAATCCTATACTATAATCATTCTATTAAATTTCTATTCTATTAGCATTACAATAAAAAACACGTTATACTCTATTTGGATCAATATAATGAAAGGCCCTTGCTGAGTTTCTTGCCGGTTCTTCTCAGTACAAGGTACTTACTTAGTTAAGGACTCAGTTAAGGACTTAAGAATCGATGGCATAGTGACATTCATAAGAGCTACCTACTTGTAGCCTAAACTGAATAAATGATTTTGAATTTTGAATTTTGATTATTATGGATACTTTTTGTCGTCCAATGGTCGAAATTCGAACGTAATTCAATTAAAAATATACAATGTAATGTGATACATACATTTTATATTTTGGGACTCCTTCTCCATAATATAAACTTTAACTACACCAAATATCGCACTCCTATGTGCGGGCTTTGCCTTAAAATGGACATGATGTTTTCGCTTCGCGTATTAATTATATAGATATATAAGTTGATCATTGAATGAGGCTCCATTGGCTTACAAAGTAAGAGTAGAAAATGTTGATAAATTTCGGCTGTTTGGACAGAGCAATGATAGCGTAATATTATTCGGTTTGTCATAGAATGCGGGTTCCAATCCCGCTCATGGAAATTTTGACACACTTATATTTTTTTTATTAAGTCACTTTTTTTGTGCTTATGTAAGAATTTCGAAATATAAAAATAAACGTCAGCATAAAATAACTTGTACCTAAATTAAAGCAAGCAATGAATGTCTGGCAATAATGTCAATAGTGTCCTTGTCCTTATCGGCTTTCACAAGGTTCTCATTTTCTCATCATTATTATAATTATTACCATTATATTAATTATGTTAAGTTAAACGTATCCTAAATTTGGGTCGTTCAAGGATCAACAATTAATTGTTAAAATAATGTGCCTTTAAATTATGTTTTAAAAAGCAAAATTAAGTTTAACTGTCTATATTGCGAACCGCTGTGTGACAAATAGGTCTTATAACAGAATTGGAGTAACACGGTCCTTATCGGAAACAACAATACCAGGAACGAGAAAGACCCTTTTTTATTGTTGCTTAATTGTATAACTTTTGGTTGTTGATGAAAGGGAACTGGTGAAGAAAGCAATGGAAGTAGATGCCAATCAATGTTATAACGTTTATTAAAATAAATTTACAGACTGGAGAGACTGAAGATAATAATTAAACATATAAAACAAAACATATGTAAGTACAAAAACATTTAAAAAAAATACTTATTTACTCGCATCAAAAGACTCTGTAAAAGGTTTCATACCCCAGAATTACATAATAACGTAAAACAAACGTGGGTATATTTATAAAATTGTGTTTCATTACAATGCGTAGTGTTTGTGTTAACTTTGGAAAACGACGACAAATTTTAGCACGTTCATAAAAGTACCTATTTTTATAAATTTTTTATTTTGTTTTTTCATGACCAATATGAGAAGTATTATAACAATCGGTCAAGTATTAACCATAAACTCAATGTTTCAAATAATCACCTTGATGCAGCCTGTATGTACGTACATATACCTTTTAAATAACATTAAATTCATATATAAATTTGTTTCGTGTTCGATTCTACTCCTGAAGCTGCAATTTTTATAGTTAACACATTTTTATAGTTGTTGTCGTTAGGTTGCAGTTAATTTTTATAAGGAAAAAAAAAACATTTTTCACAGCTAAGCAAAAAAAAACATTTTTGAGAAGTAGCGTTACACGGGTTTTCAATAATTGTCCAGAGAAATGGCCACCGTGCATATCAAAAAGGTCAAGCTAAGGAGTACCCGAGAATGAAGATTAAAATAATATTAAGAAAGGAAATTTGCGACGCCATTTACATATTTTTTATCTATAACACCTCATCTATAATCGTCTTAAGGACTAAACGCTTCCTCTGAACCTTCACAAAGCATCTTATCAAGTGTCCTTTACCCACACACCCGTATAGATATTCATATAAAGTGTTCAGTAACAGTTTTCTGATCGTTTATAACGTGGAATTTGGATTTACTGATGTTCCCAGACAATTTTCCGGTCGTAAAACTGGCGAGAAAGCATTAGTTAAGCACTTTTTATACATCGATGATTTAGCTATAGACAATAAAAAGTTTTACTGTCGAAGTTTTGAAATCAAGCCATAAAGTACTCACTTTAAATATAAAAATAGTAATAGTAACTTGAAATATAAAAATAATGTTTGATTATGATCTTGCTTTTTATTGGTGCAATAAGCAACATACTTTTTAATCGTAACTAAGTTGGTAAAGTAAGTAATTAGCCTAAATGCCCCGCTGCTGGCATCCATAATTGAAATCAACTTTTCGCAACAACTGAAAGGTATTGGCTTAACACTACGCTTGCTAAATGCGGTTTGTTGATCATAAAATCGGGTTATGCATCGTAAAGATCGAAACATACATGAGTATTTAATATAATACGCATATTATCGGACCGAGCGAGGCTTGAAAACGAGGTAGGTTACCTTCCGGTAACCTTACTTTTCAATAAACAATATTATTAGTGTCAACAGTCGCGTCCCGGGTGAATTCAATCGAATCATTCCCTAGTATCAGTGCCATTCTATTTTACGTCTTTATTGCAATTTACCCGTTTTAATATTCCAATCCAACGACTCGGAAAGGTTTGTAGATACGAATCTGGGTGAGTTCAGACGATTAGCAGTTTCATTGAGCGAGAAAAGGACGACATTCTGAATCACTGTCTGTATTTTGTTCTGTTGGTTTCAGTTAGTGTACCTGGATAGCCTTATTATTTTATAAGAAAGTACATACGAATTACAGGTGCTACCTATTTTGCAAAAAATGGCACCCCATCTAATTACTAACCACGTTCAATGTAACTTAACTTTTACGGTCGACGAAATGAACAAATGAGCGATGCGAAACCGATCACCATCAAAGTAAAGGATGAAATATTGATAAAAATTGTCCTTGCCTCCCCGGTAAACAGGAATTCATAAATACTTCCTTGCTTCGTGTTAAATACGTGTCATAATAACGTTAATAACCTATGTCAGACATCTTTCCATTAGAATTCCGTCCCTAAAATTATCACCTCATGTTTCAAAATTAAAAGATTACTAATGTTTCCAGCCTACTGCACCACTTGGAGCCAATTTCGGCACAATTGCAGACATATTTCTGGGCAGCAGTTAAATTGCCTATGTCAGACATCTTTCCATTAGAATTCCGTCCCTAAAATTATCACCTCATGTTTCAAAATTAAAAGATTACTAATGTTTCCAGCCTACTGCACCACTTGGAGCCAATTTCGGCACAATTGCAGACATATTTCTGGGCAGCAGTTAAATTGCCTACTTTGAAAGAGCGTCACGAAATTTCCATCATACTGTCGTAATGTTATGCGCAATATGGAACGCTCCTAAACTTCTAACTATTGCGATGTCAAGGTTTCAGCTTTTTTGGGAAAAAAGATTAAATGATTGACGCTTTATGATAGGACTTATACTAAGTCCAACTAATTAGCATTTTATATTATACTGTATAGAAAAGTACTTGACCGCAATCTCACCTGATGGTAAAATAATCTTCTACTAATATATACATTATCTAAGTCAGTCGCCACAGTATCAATGTTACAAGATAAAATTGTACTAGAAATGTCGCCACAATAACAATGTTAGTAATGTCTAGTACTTTGTGATTAACGCAAGCCAGCGGTGTTACGTCACTGTGAAAAAACTGTGATTGTTAAATACTTGAAGAGTAAGAAACATAGTTTTGAAGAGTAGGAAAATGACTTCGCTCCATCTGATGGTAAGCAGAAGAGCAGTCTTCAGCTCCACAGCCAGTGGAGCAGGACTGTGCCCCACTAGCCGTCCTCACCTTGCCGACTTGCAAAACGCTTCTTCACACCTCTTTTAAAGTACCCTGAGTGATAGAGCCACCCTGCGTTGCAGCACGAAATGGGCCGGCTCGCCCGGCGTAATACCACCCTCTTACAGAATATCATAACGTGAAACAATAACACTCGTTGCTGCTGTGTTTCGTCCGGTGAGTGAAAGTACCGGAGGTCCATCTTTTACCCCTCCCCCCTCCCAATTCCTAAACCCTCCTCAAGATCCAACTCCTTCCTCAAGGCCAGCAACGCATCTGCGATTACTTTGGTTTTGCGGGTGTCCATGGGCGGCGGTTTTCCATCAGGTGACCCGCCTGCTCGTTTGCCTCCTTTTAACATAAAAAAACCCATATTGTAGAAATAAAGGAAATAAGTGCTAGAAGAGCATTCCATCCACTTTCGACATTATCACCACTTAAAATCTGGTGAGATGAAGACCAACCGCTACTCTGTAGTAAAAAATATGGTATGTAAGAAAGACAATTTAAGTTTTTCCCACAACAAAGCGTTAGCATACGCTGCTTGAAACCCTATGCAAATCTCGTAAGCATAATATTCCACATTTTGTATAAGAACCCACGGTTTCTAGCTTGAATACTGAAATTTTAACGCACACTTGGTGAGCTTTGAAACTGTATAATGTTGAAATGTAAAGAATGCTGCGCAAGGATCACAATCAGTCTCGCAATATGCTTTTGTAGCTGGTACTAAGACTGCAGACTTTAGACATTTTGTATTTGTGTTGTTATGGACAGTGGCGAGATCGGCATGTATGAATTTTAAATAGGGAAGTGACAATGAATGAATAGATGGTATTTAAAATATTATAGCTAAAATTATCCTGCCGCGCTGTCATCGGACGTCATCGTTAGCAAAATTACAGCATTGCTCGGTGATTGGTGAAGGAATTAGCCTGAACAAAATACAATATTTTATCGAAGAGCTAATTATTTCTGAACGAGTTGTTTTGAATGCCCATTGTAATAATGATAATCATAATCATTTATTTGCATTAAATAGGGTACCTACTACAACTCATACTTCGACGCCCGCGCGTCAAACTATCTCTGATCGATGAAAACGGGAACTGACACTTTCATTTTGAAGTATTTTAATTATGCGGGGTTTAAATAATATGACATGTATATCAATAAAATCCTGGTAACGTATTCTCAACTTTGGAAGACATTTAGAGGCAATTGACTCAGATATTGATGGCAGCTAATCAACTAATCTAATCAACAAAAATCCGAGTAGAATAATTTATGTAGCCTTATTTGGAAACGAACCTGGTATCGCTGGGTCTGACACCAAAAAAATTAATTATTGCTTTTTTTTTGTCTATCCTCTTTTCGGTAATGTTTGCTTGCTTAGTGCCAGTTGCCAGTTGCCAGTGCTTTCGTCTTTTTGTGCTTCTACAGCACACATGTATAAAAAATTCTATTGTTATTGTTATTGTTATATTCAGTAATTTTTTTGATTGTCCTTTATATTTTGTGTTTTCATTTGTGTCCTTTTATGATAGGACATTTTCCAATATTTTTGACGCTGTAAGGGAGAAAAGAGCTGGACACTTGCTGAGTTTCTTGCCGGTTCTTCTCAGTACAAGATCTCCCGCCCAGATTAGCCTTACGAACCGATATGGCATAATGACGTTCATGAAAGCTATTTGTAGCCTAAACTGAATAAATGATCTTGAATTTATTGAATTTATTTTGAATTTTATATTTATTTTAATTTTGTTATGTGTGTGATTTATTAGATACAAATAAAGAGTTTCTATTCTATTCATTGGTCTAACCAGACCACAGATAGTATTTAAAATTCCGCTCTCCCCAATGTCTCTGCGTCTCTATCCAGTTCTATTAGCTATAGAAATCAATGGCGATCCAAAATTCAAGTCACGTTCTTCTCTGGCCGTAGTTCCAAACTGGGCTTTCCGATTGTCGTACAAAGGAGGGAGACACTATACTTTGTTGTCTTTGTACCGTGAAGGCGTTCCGAAACTGTTATTTGGTAAGCCAATTATTGGATTTGCCTATTATTAAGCTACAACGAAAAAATCGAAGGTTTTTTGGTCCATTCGACGCCCCAATCTCTTCATGTAGTTAACTCACGTCATCATCACATCACCAGCTCATTTGATGTCCCCACTGCTGGGGCACAGCCTTCCATAAGGATGGAAACACCACAGAGAGGACAGGCCATAAAACACCACGCGGGCCCAGCGTGGATTGGTGGTTGCTCAACGACTACTAATGCAGCCGGGACCAACGGCTTTACTTGCCTTCCGAAGCACGGTGAAGCGAGAGATAATAAATTTTTGGTCACACATCCGATGACCGGCTTTTACGAAAGTTGCTTAACCGCAGCACTCGCAGACCGGGCGCGTTAACCACTGCGCCATCGAGCTCCTCACTGCGCCATCGAGCTCCTCATAAAATAATTTACAGACCCCTATTTTTAATGGTTAAAAGAAAAAAATGACGATAACTGGGTGGTGCCCCTACCCTATCATATGTTTGTGTACTCGGTTTGGTTGGTGGTAGGGCTTGTTTGTCCACCTGGCTAGCTACCACCATCTTATCTAAATACTAGCTGACCCGGCGGACTTCGTACCGCTTTGACAGTTTCTATGACAACAAAACAAACAAATCGTTAAATAGTTTACGCGTGAAAGGGTATCACACAAACAAACAAACAAACAAACCCTGTTTTTTTTTTTTAATATAGCCTATGTTACTCAGCGCTAGAGATGTAAAATGACTGAATCTGACCAGTCACGATTGTCAAAAACCTTATTTAACCGGTCATTTATTGTCAAATTCAATTAAATTGACTTAAACATATTAATAATTTTAACTGTTAAAGTGACTAAATATAACTAGTCACAACTATTTACATTACTGCCAATTCCGCCAACATCGCGACATGATTTCAGTTTATTTAAAAAAACAAAATTGTTATTCTGTGTTCATAGAGGTGTACGTTTCTATGATGTTTATGTCACGTTTCCAAAAAAGTAGAATATTTAAGTATTTATTGGGTAAAGAAAATTCAATTCACTCTTTGTTTACTCATACTGCGGTGGTGCAAGTCGTGACAAGTATCAACTGCGCGTGACGCGGCGCGGTGCGGGCGCTGCGTCTTTGCCATTTTGTCAACAGACAAAGGAGACGCTTTTTTTACATTTTTATTCAAAATAAATATTGAAAAACACTAAAGATCATATTGACCATATATGACCCTTTTTAACAGTAAATGACCGTTTTTGACCAATTTGACCGTAATTGACAGTCAGTCAAATTCAGTCACTTTGGTCATATTCATCTCTACTCAGCGCTAATGTAGCATTCTAATGATGAAAGAATTTTTTAAATCGGTCCAGTAGTTTTTGAGTTTATTCGTCGCAAACATACATACATACAAAAATACAAAGCTTTCCCCTTTATAATATTAGTATAAATATAGATGTCGCCATAACATATATACACATCTTTGTGTACTCGATTTGGTTGGTGGTAGGACTTATTTGTCCGCCTGGCTAGCTACCACCATCTTATCTAAATATGTCGCCATAACATCAATGTTTGTAGCATTGTTGTGTTCCGGCAGCTAGAGATAAGATAGCCAGTACCTCACTAGTTGAGGATCCCGGGTGAAGTGCGCTTCCATTTCCAAATATAAAAAAAAAAAAAAAAAAAAAAACATCAATGTTAGTAGCATTGTTGTGTTCCGGCAGCTAGAGATAAGATCGTCACCTCCTCAGTGGTTGAGGATTCCGAGTGACGATCGAGGTGAGAAAAACTTAACTGTAAAAATATATTTAAAAAATCTAAATTTTTTCAATTATCATTACAAAGCGTCTGCATTTTTTATCCAACCGCTTATAAAACTTAGAATAAACACGCACAAAAAAGAGAAATTCAAAGCCAGATGGAGCCCAATAATTCGGTTACGTAGTTTCCGGGGCCCGAGCCGGCCGCCCGCCATCTTGTTTCCGGTGGCGACCATAATATCCTGTCCCGGAATGTTATACTTACTACCTACATACAGCGTTCTCGCTCGGCTATTTTTCGTTGGTATTTTTGTTGGAGTTCAACTGGCAACACTGTCTTTTATTGACAGCTCTAGGTCCACCCGATCCGATTTGAACCCTTCGGAGAATCTAGTAGGGCACGGGGACACGCACGCCTGAAGCCCTTCACTCTAGAAAACCGACGGTGCTTCGTTTCACACGGCTTGAGGAACCTTTTAAGTTTCTTGCCGCCTCCAAAAAACCCCGGTGAAGCTGTAAATGCCGTCCGAGGCAATCAGCAGACTATTACAAAAAAAAAGCTCGAGGTTGGTATAGTCATCGACAAAAGTCACTGTACATTTTAAAGGGATCACTTTTAGAAAGAAACCGACCTTTGTACGTGTTCTTTTTATGTCATCCTCATCATCATCAGCTCATTTTTAAGTCCCCACTGCTGGGGAATGGATAGGGGGAACGGGCCATAAACGACCACGCGGGCCCAGTGCGGATTGGTGGTTGTTAACGACTGCTAAAGCAGCCGGGACCTTACGTGCCTTTCGAAGCACGGAACAGTTATTGCCAAATTATTTGGTATTTTTGTTGCACATCAAACTAGCCCAAACTGTCAAATTCTTAAATAAATGTTCAACCTTATGCCTAAGACATAAGGTTCAAAGTCTTTGTGGGTTGTTTTTTGTAGTAAAATTTTATCTTACAACTACAAATTGTGAATGTAAAAATTTAAGTAATAAAAAATTTCAAAGTCTATTAAGGTTTGACAGTTGTAGTGGCAGTCTGATATGTGTAGGCGTGTGTACAATAAATTACATTTTATCTTATCTTAGTACTTAGTACCGTGTCATAATAAAACCATTAGTGGTTAACGAGCGGCTGTTAGTTTTATTACTTGCTTCGGCAAAGTAGGTAGGTACTAAGGTGATCAGCGACTTTTGTTGATGAGTGTACAGTTAACGTCAAAGTGATCTTAACTATCAATCAACGGTCAAAACTTAACTTTATATCAACGACAATAGGGTACACTTTTGACTGACGTCAGAGAAAAAATGAAAGTGCATCTTAAACTTTTTTTAAGCCTGTGCCCAGCAGTGAGACACAATAATTGGCTACCTAAATATAATAGTTTTAATATGATTATGATATTCTAGTGTTAGATAAATAAATAAAAAGGTATGGGTTACGTCATTAGTGTAACTGAACCAATATTTGTAGCATTTAAACTGAGCTATATATATATTTTTTTTTTTTTATTTTTTTTATTTTTTTTTTTGCCTTTGTCCAACAGTGGACGTCTTTTGGCTGAGATGATGATGATGATGATGATGAGATATATAGTTAATCTATCGCTCTTTCATTAGCTTTAGGAAACTTCAGTCTATTTATATAATTATAATGACTTACAACTATCTTTACAAGTTTTTTTTGGTTCTCACTGCCCATTAAATGCGCTGGTAAACATGTAACAGCGCTCTCTGTCGATCTGCATACAAGCAAAAGGGATGAAAATAGTGCCTGGATTGAGGTAAAAAACAAAGAAAAACGCTATTTATTTAAAATCTAGTTGTTTAATTAAATGAATTAAATAATAGCGTTTTTCTAAAATATTACAAATATTAATTTCCTCGACGGACGTTAGTATGTATATGATGCTTGTGTAGGGCATGTGGAGAGGAAACGGAGTCAATGCAGCACCTACTGTGTGACTGCGACTCTCTGGCTAGGAAAAGAATGGGACTCCTGGGGTCGGCTTATCCGAAACCGGAGGACTTCAGGCTCTTCGCTCTTAAGGACGTGGCCAAACTTATGGCATCTACGAGTATCTTTAAAGAGGAAGAAGAGTGAAAGGACGGGGTTGCACAAAAGATCCCGATGGGTCGAAGTGCCACTGCAAGAAGGAAACCTCAGCAGGCCCCACTAAGATAAGATAAGATAAGATAAGATGTAAATTAAACTATTTAGATGACTTTGGATTTTTTTCTATTTAGGAAAATTTCATAATTCTGCGTTATTAAAATAATAACATTGTTGCTAATATATTCTCTAATAACATGTATTTTCTTGGCATTGTTATGTATACTTTTCATAAAAAAACATGCATAAAAAGCGCATTTCAACGTAGTATATTTAGAGGTGACTTTGGATTTTTTTTTATTAAGAAAATTTCACAATTCTGCGTTTTGAAAACAATAACATTGTTGCAAATATATTCTTTTAAAACATGTATTTTTCTTGCCGTATACTTATATAAAAAACATGCATAAAGAAGCGTATTTCAACGTAGTCTGTTATCTTATGAAAATGTGTGGTATTGTATTCTGTAGTTGTTTGTGCCTTTTAAAATAAAAAAATAGTTTGCAGCACCTGAAATCCGGTTAAACTGTAAAGGCCATTAGCGGCAAAAGCAAACAGAAGCAAACGAAATAAATAAAACATTTATTGTTTTCTAAAGTTTACGCGAACTAAACATTGAAATGAAACAACTTTTACGGATCTACTCGCGTTTATTTTACACATTACTTTTTAATGTTTATCCTGACGTTTCGAACCCTTTGCAGGGTCCGTGGTCACAGGGAGACTGAGGTGTTGGTCGTCTCATAATTAGTTAGTAGCTTGTATACCCTCATTTAAATTTAATCAGGTGCGTTCCGTTTTACGCAGAAAGAGCTTACAGTATCTTTTGGTCTGGCAGTAAAAAATTTACCATGCAAACTTCAAACGGAGCACTAGTAAATTAATACCGAAATCATAACTATAAAAGGTAACAATTTCATCCCAACTTTCGTCAAGCGAAAGCCAACTTTAACAATTCAAGATCTGCCGACGTACAGAGCTACTAAGATGAGACATTGGAGATGCCAACCGCTCCTTACACATTCAAAGCCTCATAATTTTGTAGCCACTATACCGTAACTTTGGGCACAGTCAACAACGGAGCGCAGTATACTAACTTAGGCTCGTTCTAAGGGTCGTTCTACTACTGATGCAGGTGTTGCTCTAATAAAACATATATTTGATGCCTGGGAGAAGTCTCAAAACGCTCTTGGAGTTTTTTGCGACTTGTCCAAGGCTTTCGATTGCGTTGAGCACCGGACTCTGGTGATGAAGCTACATTATTACGGTCTTAAAGATTTTGCTCTAAATTTAATACAGTCATATCTTAGCGCTAGAACACAAACTGTCGATATAAATGGTACTAAATCATCTGGTTCTCATGTAAAAATGGGAGTTCCACAAGGGTCGATTCTTGGTCCTTTTCTATTCTTGATTTATGTTAATGACTTGCCATTCTTTGTAGAGAACTTCTGTGAAATTGTATTATTTGCAGATGATACTTCACTCATTTTTAATGTAACTAGGTGTAGAACTAATTATGAAAATGTAAATAAAGCTCTTTCAGAGGTACTCCGTTGGTTTACTATTAATAATTTACAGCTTAACGCTAAGAAAACAAAATGTATTAAATTTATTTTACCAAATGTCAGAAATGAACCAACTGATATTAGAATAAACAGTGATCAATTAGAATTGGTAGATTCTACAGTCTTTTTAGGCATAACCCTTGACTCAAAACTTCAATGGAATCCTCATATGTCGAAATTGGCCGGTAAACTCAGTTCTGCTGCTTATGCCATTAGAAAAATTAGGCAGTTAACAGACGTTGAAACTGCTAGAACAGTTTATTTTAGTTATTTTCATAGTATCATGTCGTATGGCGTCCTACTGTGGGGAACAGCGGCTGATATTGAAACTATATTCATTCTACAGAAACGAGCGATAAGAACAATCTATAAACTAGGATCACGAACTTCCTTAAGAAATCTTTTTAGGGAGATTGGTGTCCTGACAGTTGCATCTCAATATATTTATAATTGTATAGTTTTTGTACGTTGCAATATCAACTCCTTCACTAAACATGGTGACGTACACAATTTCAATACTAGAAATAAGACAAAACTTGTAATGCCACTGTTCAGGTTACAAAAGGTTCTTGGTTCTTTCTTGGGGCAAGGTATACACTATTACAATAAAATACCAAGTACTGTACTAGATTTACCTTTAGATAAGTTTAAAAAACATGTGAAATCTTTATTACTCATTAAAGGTTATTATACAGTAAAAGAATATTTAGATGATAAAACAGCCTGGTTATAATAAAAACACATTATACTCTATTTGAATCATCATAATAAAATTAATTTATATAATTTTTATACTGATATGATAGCCTTTATCAACAGTGTCCTACAGATAACAAACAGCGTTGCGTTAAATAGATCACTAAGTTTTTATTTAGAGTATCTTGAGTGTGTCATGCTCTCTTTACTGTCTCTGCGGTGGTGGCCTGTGCGTCGGGTCGTTACGTTCCCTAAAATATGGTTGAGTGAAGCGATGGCTGATTCATATGTCATACTCGTGAACGGGTGCCGCCTGTGGAGGCTGGTCTGCTCACGCATACTTATCTTATTTTTAGTATTATTCACTATAATTTGACTTTGTTTTTCTTAAACAATTTTTTACTTTTACGATAGTACTGTAGTGGTACTGTATGACATTGTGGAAATTGCAACTGTTACCTGATGCAAATTTGTTAACGTATATTTTTTATTTTGTGTTTTTTTTTTTTTTTTTACATGTTGTGGTTGTCTTTTTTGTGTTTATTTTAATGGAAAGTGTCCTGCTATGATAGGGCATTTTCCAATATTTTTGACGCTGTAAGGGAGAAAAGAGCTGGACACTTGCTGAGTTTCTTGCCGGTTCTTCTCAGTACAAGATCTCCCGCCCAGAGTAGACTTACGAACCGTTGGCATAGTGACATTCATAAGAGCTACTTGTAGCCTAAACTGAATAAATGTTTTTGAATTTTGAATTTTGAATTTTGAATTTTGAATTTTTTTGAATTTAGGCTGTCATGGAAAATTTTAGGCTAAGATTTATGTTTTTTTTTTGATTCCACAATGGATTTTTTCCAATTTTCGTTCAATTCTCACTTGGAATCGAACCCGGAACCTCTGGGTCTAAACCGGTGATCATAACCACTAGACCACAGAGGCGGTTAAGGCATCATATCATGTATCTTTTTTTTTTCTTTTTTAGACAACCATCATTGTCTCCTCAGATGCGATGTTACTCGGCAATGCGCTTTCGGCTTCCGATTTTTTTTAAACCCCTCCGGTGGGGTACCCACTTCTTCTAAAACTAGCAACCCAACGGTGGGAGGAGGTACTCACCTCCTCCCACCGTTGGGAGGATATATTTACGATACTACCTCAAGCGGTTGAGCAAACCTGTGTCAGACTCCCTACTGACTCCCACGATCAACTTTTGGTAAGCTCGATAATCGGACCAATTTTTTTGCCGAGGTTTTAGTGCTGATTGTGTGACCGACTATTTGCAGGACGTGTGTGTAACATAGAATTCCATACGTTTTACTTTCACCGACTAAAAAATCGAGCAGCGACTATCAAACGTGAGCGAGGAGCCCACAGCGAAAAAATCGGTCCGATTATTTATTTATTAATTTAGAATAAGAATAAGAAATTATTTATTGACGATCACACAGACATTACAGAAAGATATAGGTATAATGAATAAGAAAGCATGTTAAAAAAAGAAGAAAAAAAAAAATTGTTAATTTATCATTATTTTTTTGTGTTTTTAATTGTTTAACAATAAGGAAACATAAAAGTGTGTGAAGGTCAACTAGGACCCTGCCTCAGGTAGGTTACTTTTGAAACACAATTGCAATAATCAATTTCCAATCCCAAATCTAAAAAAATCAAATGGCACTCTTAAAAGCGATAATAGCGCTACATTGGAATTAAATTGCGTGAAAATTGAGTGAACAAATTATTATCGACATGGGGCGTTCCGAAATTGCGAAACTTATCACAATATATCACATTGGAATTGTATTGAGATTGAGTTTGCGTCAAGAATAGCCGCACAAGCTGGTAGCTTGTGCTGTTGCGGTGCTGAGATTTAATCTGGTGCTGGTATTTAATCTTTATTGCACAATTTAAAAAAATACAAAAGGTGGACCTGATGCAAAATAGCATTCACTACCAGTCTACCTAAGGGGTAAGCATAAAAATTGGTAAGCGGTGCGACGAAGAACGTAGATAAAACTGCCCGCAGTTTCACCCGCGTGGTTCCCGTTCCCGTGTGAATATCGGGATAAAAAGTATTCTATGTGTTAATCCAGGTTATAGAATATCTGTATGCCGAATTTCATCCAAATCCATCCATCCGTTGCAGCGTGAAGAAGCAACAAATATACACACATACACACAAACTTTCACATTTATAATATTAGTGTGATTCGATTATCGGTCCTACAAAAAGTTGGTCGTAAAGAGCGTTATCATACTGTCTCGCCCGCACTGTGGTTAACTCACACTAAAGCGGAAATAATTAAATTTCTCGTGAGCTCTATGCCTTTTGTGGGCGGCAGGCTGAATGTAAGGCGCGACGTGGTTACAGTGAAGTGGTGCCTTATAATTGGTAATGAGATATTATGATGAATAGCTATAATGTGCGCATCACTTTTATATTCGCCTCTGTGGTGTAGGAGATAAGGTTCTGATTCAATTCCCAGTGACGGTTACATATTTGTACTAAGGTTGGTTGGTCACCATCTCACCTGATGTTAAGAATAAGAAAAAATTATTAATCTAAAACAAATACAAACAGAATGTTAAAACATTTTATAATAGCTTGCCTACTTCTTAACTGATCTTTAGTATTTGTAAAAATATTATGATCGGATGTTAATGACGGTAGTTGTTGACATTGAATGGGCGCCTTTGGCTTTCAAAGTAAAAAGTAAATAGTGTTGAATAATTTCGGCGGGCTGGTTAGAACCACGATAGCTCAATTGGAGGAGCACCTGACCCGGTATGTCTGAAGGGTGCAGGTTCAAATCCTGCTCGTGGAAATTTTTTCAACGTTTGTGTTTTTGTAATTACAAACAGGATACACAAATGAAAAAACAGGACACTATAAAACAACTAATAAAACCCTCGATCAATAACGTATTAGATATCGTCTGAGAGAGAGAGATCTGGAACAAAAATGCATTTCGAAAGTGTTTCTGTTTGCTCATATCTATACATTTAAATTTCGATTAACAAATCTGAAAAAAAATTGAGCATCAACCACTTCAGCTTGCTGTGAACCAATAAACAAAAAATAAGGTCCGAATAGTTATTCTGTGTTTTGTTCCTATCATGTATAACCGTCATTTCAAATCTAGTAAAAACTTTGTACTTACCCGTTTTTACAAATATTGTTTTTACGAAAAAAACGGAGGAGTATGAAATTTCGTACATTTAATAGTTTATATAGATAATGTTATCCGAATGTTTTTTTTTTTTTTTTTTTTTTTTTTTTTTTTTTTTTTTTTTTTTTTTTAAACTATGCATAATAAATACATTAAATTAACAAAAACAACATTACACACACTAACATGTATTTGACACACACGTTTTGTATGTCTTTAATGCGATCGACATCTGTCAATGCCAATCCAAACTCACATTCTATCTTTTTTAATTTTTCATTGCCTAGGATACAATCCGTGGAGCTTTAATAAAATTACGGTCGAATTTCGATCACTGGGCGACCTCTAGTTAGAGTAAAAGAGACAAAACACGGAATAACTCTTCGAAGCTTCTTCTTTTTTTTTTGTAAGACCCTGTCTTTTAATATATCTATACTAATATTATAAAGAGGAAACCTTTGTATTTTTGTATGTATGTTTTCAGCAAACTCAAAAACTACTGGACCGATTCAAAAAATTCTTTCACCATTAGAATGCTACATTAGCGCTGAGTAACACAGGCTATATAAAAAAAAAATACTAAAAACGACAATTTAATTTTCCAATACAAAGTGATTTGTTTGTTTTGTTCTCATGGAAACCATTAATATATATATAACTCAATGATGGAAAATGTCAAAGCGGTACGAAGTCCGCCGGGTCAGCTAGTATTATAAAGTGGAGACAGCTTTTTATTTTTGTATGTATGTATGTTTGAAACGAATAAACTCAAAAACTACTGAACCGATTAAAAAAATTCATTCACCATTAGAATGATACATTAGCGCTGAGTAACATAGGCTATATTAAAAAGAAATGCTGTACGAAGTCAGCCGGGTCAGTTAGTATTTAATATACAGATTAAATTAAGGTTGCAAAATATGTGTACTTAATATTTACTGTCATCGCCTCAAATGCTACTGTGTGTATAAGTGTGCAAATAACAAAGAACCTGGGATTTCTAGGACTACGAACGGTGGTCTTATTAACCACTAGTCCACAGACGGCTAAAACAAAACGAATCCGTGTTGCGTTATCGATAATTAAAAAGTCCCCAGTCTTTCAAACAACGAAAATAAACCGCCAAATGAAAATTATACGGCAACTCGCAAAATTCCGTCGTCGGTCGGTGCGAAAGCTAAAATATGCATACAGGCTTGCAGCGAAATGGCAAGTGCGCCACAAAGGGATCTGGGACACGCTCATTAGGGGGAAGAGACGCAAGACAACGGAGATTTAGCGGTTTGGGGGGAGGAAGAGGGACAAAATTGTAAACTAAAAATTTTTAAAAACACTTGGAATTTTTAAGTAAAAAAATTTAAAACTTTCGCGAAGGCCGTTTATTAGGTGGATGACCAAAATTTATCATCTCGAGTACTCAGTGTCGATATCACTAGGCTTGCGTGGTGGTGTATGGCCCGTTTACCTTGTGGTGTCTTCATTCATAAAGGTACGTTTCCAAGACGGGCCGCAGACCGCAAACTGCAACCGCAGACTGCAAGCGACACTACTAGTTACTAAGAATCTCTATGAAAGTGATTCCAAGCGTGGCGACACTGCAGCGTGCAGCCGCGGCGTGAAGCCTGCAGTTGCGGCGCGCAGCGACCGCAAACTGCAGCACCAGTGGTGTCGCGGACCGCAGAGAGTTTACACGTGTCACGTACAAAAATGGCGATTTTTTCGGAAGATGATGAAGAGAAATTGATTAACTTTGTTGCCGGTCATCCATTCCTTTATTACAACACATCCAATCCAAATTACCGCAATAATTGGTCAAAGATAATGTGTGGAAAGGAATAGTTCTATGTATTGCAGCCGCGGCATGACGCCACGTTTGGAATAGAGGCTACCGCGACCGCAGGCCGCACTGCGGTCAACCGCAACGCGGTTGCAGGTGCGGCCTGCGGTTGCAGTCTGCGGTCCGTCTCGGAAACGTATTTTAAGCAGAGCTCGTGGCCCAGCAGTGGGGAAACAAAAAGAGCTGGTGAATTGCACTACTTAGCAATGTTTATTTTACTAGCAGCCGGATTCATGTCCCGTTTCATATTCACGTAGTACACACGTCTGCAAATAAAATTACCACAAAGTAACTGTCAAATTTCCGTCAAACCCCAAGCGATAAAATTCGATTGCGCTCGCCACTCGATATTAGAACTTAAATTACGTCTATTTAAAGCATACTTGTATAAAGAAGTTTAGCCATAAACAAACTAGGATAAATTTGCTACACTCTAAACACCCAACAACTTTATTCTCTGTGCGTTTTCCATTTTAGATTTCAGATGTCAAATTTTGGCAATTGTGTCATTTTGCGAATTACGTCATCGACGCAGGTGCTTCCATTTGTTTTGCTCGGGGTTTGAAAGGTTAAGGGTGCGCCGACCAAACAAAGCTAAAATTGTAGTCACGGTTAAGTTGATATATGATGAAAAAACTGTCGTATTACATAAACAAAATATATATTTAGTATCAAAGAGAACGTGTTTACAATTAGTCCGACCCATAAATTCATAACACATTATAGTTTTTTCTACAATATCATTTAAAGTTGGGCAAAAATCATGAAAACGAGTGGCGGCGTTTAGTTGATATCTTTTAGTTTATCTAAATTATTATACCTCTAATTATGTCTAAACAATCACCAATGTCTTAACTACAAATCGCCCGTCTCACATTTTCGATTTATCAAGCGGTTTTTTAAATTATTATTCTTCAAATTAACACGTTAAATTTCCTATACAAATTTAGTATGGCCGCGCGGCATCAAATAAATATGGCCGAAGACATTTCAAATAAAATATATGACACTTGTCACTTACGGACGGCGTACCCTTAATAGACTTTTGACTGAATTTTATACGTAAGACGTATAGTTAAAAATTTCTTGAAGAAATTTGTCAATTTTTATAGGTCGATGCACAGGCACAGTCTAATGCGCACGTCACATTGCATGCTTACAGATAACAGCTGTTTTTTACTCCAAAAATAGAAGTGGTTTTCCAGCAATTATTTCTTCCTAATGTTACTTGGTTTGATGTACATTATACGTACATTTCGGCTCTGAAATGATTAAATATTTATATAAAATACAGTGAAAAAATTAAACGCCCACCTGACCCAGCCAGGAATCGAACCTGAGTCTTCCGCAATCCGGGCGGCTGCACTGACCGCTATACTACCGGGAAGGCTGACGTAAGCGCTGAATTTTGTCACTGCTTTTTGATTTTTGGAATGCTTTAGAGCGACATTAGTGCCATCTATCCAAAGGTATTTGCAAGCGATGGACATGTAGATTAATCTTTGCAGATGAATACCACAAATTGATAACACAACGCTAAAGTAATTTTTTTTTATAGATGGCACTAATGTCGCTCTAAAGTATTTCAAAAATCAAAAAGCAGTAACAAAATTCAGCGCTTACGTCAGCCTTCCCGGTAGCATACCGGATTGCGGAAGACCCAGGTTCAATTCCTGGCTGGGTCGGGTGGGCGTTTAATTTTTTCACTGTATTTTATATAAATATTTAATTTAGCTTAAGTGTAGCAATTAACACTTAAAAAATAAAAGTAAAAAAAATATTTGTAAATGATCTTTTTACACCCTGAATATACTATGACACATTAAAATATAAAAAATATATGAGACAACAACACATACATTGTTCTGATCCCAAGGTAAGTAGCTAAAGCATTCGTTTTATGGAAATCAGGTATAACGACGCTACCACAACAGTAGGTGATTATTGGGCATTCTACTTCACTTTTTCTTAATCGTTCGCTCACTTCGTTCGCTCTCTCGAAAAAGTGAATTAGAACGCCCAATAATCGATATGGATTATTAGCTTTTCCGTTATTTAAGCGTAGCAACCATTTTATGTAGTCATTTCTGAAAAATCCTTTTAACACTGCAGTCAAATTTAATTTTTAATCATAAAATATAATGAAATTCTTAAAACAAAAAGAATCGTTAAAATTGGAATGTATTTGTCCAACTTCATTGACAGGGGCAAGTCGACATGGAAAGTTATTGCCAAATACAATTCGTTGTATTGTTTGCGGTCCATCTAATTGCGGGAAAACCAACATAGTAATAAGTTTATTATTACATAAAGATGGTCCACGATTTCGAAACCTGTACGTGTATTCAAAATCTTTGTATCAACCTAAATACATTTATCTCGAAAAAGTTTTAGAATTGGTTTCAGGTACATCATTTCACAAATATAATCATAATAGCGAAATATTGAACCCTCACGAAGCGTCACCGGATTCCATTATTATTTTCGATGATGTTGCTTGTGAAAATCAAAACAACATCCGTAACTATTTTGCTATGGGGCGTCATAGGAATATTGATTGTTTTTATATCAATCAAACTTACACCAAAATACCTAAACAACTCGTAAGAGACAATTCTAACATGATTATATTGTTTAAACAAGACGACGTAAATTTAAAACATGTTTATGATGAGCATGTAGGGTCTGATATGTCATGGCTTCAATTCCGTGAAATGTGTTCAACTGTTTGGAAAACACCATACAATTATATTGTCATAAATAAGGATTGTGAGCGAAATAAAGGATGCTATAGAATGACGTTTGATACATTTATAGTCGTAGATTAATAATTACATATACGGATGTTATAATATTTATAAATCATTTCCACATGAGATTTGGAGGTGAAAGGAAACCCAATAAAATGGAAAGAGATCTAAAGAGACAAATCATTAAATCAGCATCAGCTGTTAAAAGAAAGTTTGACATGATAAAGGATGCAAAAAATACAAGAAATAATACGTTAGAAACAATATTTAAACCCATAGTTGACCCTCTTAATATGATAGCAAATAAAAATGATGAAAAGCACCATGACAAAGAGACTGTTTATAACTCCGTATTTAAAAAAATAAAGAATAATGAAAGCGAAGCGTCGTATTCGTCTATTGAAGAATTTAACGAACTAAGTAGCGAAGATGAGGAAGAAAATCATGAACAATTCCGAACAACAACCGACAAAACCCTTACTGTATCACCTACTCAAGACCATGATGTGAGTGAAGGTTCGTTCAAATCGCTACAATCATCGCCAAACGTTAAAAGTCAATCTTTATCATGGTCTACATCATCTGAAGTATTTAGTGCTATACCTTTTGGAATAAGAAATGAACAAGGAAAACTTATGCTTGGAAAAAGTCGCGTTTATGATGACGGCACCACTCTAATAATTGGAAATCATAATTTGAGAAAAACTCTCGGTTTAAAAGAACTATTGTATAAAAAGAAACCAAATCTAGATGATATCACAGATAACGACCTTGAAAACTATAAACTACTACTTATCGATACTAATGCACACAGACGTAATTATGATCCATCTAAACCAATAAATAGCAACAAGGGATTTAAATACATGAATATTATAAAGCCATTATTCAAAATCTCTAGAAAACCAACCACTAGTACAGTGAGTATTCCTCGAGGAAAAGGTATTGAACTTGTAAAAAAAGTAAAAAGAAATACAGATTTAGTTTACTGGGATGATCCTAACGAGTTAGTAAAACGACTGCAATTACTGTTCGCATCACGAGATGCTGGTAACACTGGGTTAGATAATGAAATTATTGCAATCATCGAGGAACTTCACGAAGCCGGTATCATAAACAAAGAATAAAAACAAATAGCATCGGGAAATTTGTGCAGTATACTTACAGTAAACAAAGCATCGGGACCGCAATGAATATAGATAAATTCGGTCATCACGTTCATAAACGTTTACGATTATCTGAACATATTGATATCTATAACGATACGTTACAGAAGTCTGAAACGGGAGAATACGATTTAAAATCATCCAAACTAAAAGGCTTGTCGTCTCCAGACAAGGACGATGAAGCTGTAAATAAAGCATATTTGGATAAAACAGTTCAAGAGCTGAGAAACGAAATAAGCCAAGTAAATAGTCGTGTATTAATTTATTTAAAGAACTTGGAATCAGCGAGAACAGACCGTTTATCTTCTATGTTTTACTCAAAAATAGAAATAGACCGTATGATTCAAGCCAAACAAAAATGAGTAAGAAAGAAATTGTAGACGAACTTCACAGAGCGGCGAGAAGAAATTTTCCACGTCGAAGTACAATTATAAAAAGAATAGATGATTTATGGCAAGCAGACCTTATGGATTTTCAAAAGTACTCACAGTTTAATAAAGGATATAAATATGTTTTAGTCGTAATTGATACTTTATCAAAATATGTGTGGGTTAATCCTTTGAAGTCAAAGAATAAAAGTTGCGTTACAAATGCAATGCAAAATATATTAACCACTTCATCTCGAAAGCCCAAAAATTTACAAACAGATTTAGGCAAAGAATTTTACAATGAAAATTTTAAACAATTGACGATAAAATATAACATAAATCATTACTCCACTTACTCTGTAAAAAAAGCTGCAATTGTTGAAAGAGTAATAAGAACTCTAAAAAGTCATCTTTACAAATTATTTAGCATCTGCGGTAAATATCAATGGATACAAAAAAATTTGGAAGACGTTGTACTATGCTACAATAATACTATTCACCGTGTAACAAAACTTAGGCCTATTGATGTTAGCAAAGAAAACCAGTTGATTGTTAGGTCTAACATTATTAAATCACAAATTACCAGAAAACATCAAAAATTTAAGTTCCATCTTGGGGATCAAGTCCGGATAAGTAAATACAAAGGGGATTTCTACAAAGGTTATACTCCAAACTGGTCAACAGAAATATTTTATGTTATTAAAGTCAATCATACAAACCCAGTTACTTATCACTTGGAAGACAAACATAAACAGAGAATTTTAGGATCTTTTTACGAGCATGAATTACAGAGAACCAAATTTCCAGATATTTATCTTATCGAAAAGGTTTTAAAAAGAAAAGGAAACAAACTCTTTGTCAAATGGTTAGGTCTCAGTGATGGTGAAAACAGTTGGGTTGATAAAAATTCATTGGTGTTTTAATATAAACTAAGCATTATTATTTATACGCTCACTTTATAATCATCGATGACGGAAGGAAGTGGTATTATTAACAACTTAATAAATAGCATTCCGTTTGAGTTACATTTACCTGGATATCAATTTTGTGGTCCAGGCACAAAACTTAAGAGAAGATTACTCAGGGGCGAACGAGGTATAAATAAATTGGATGAAGCTTGCATGTACCACGATATCGCTTACAATAATAAAGATTGGAACGTTAGACATAACGCCGATTTAGAACTTTTAAATATGGCAAAGAAAAGATTGAAATCGAAAGATGCTGGGAAAGGAGAAAAGATTGCATCATGGATAGTAAAAAATGCAATGAAAACAAAGCTTAAAGCCGGAGCAGGAGTACGGTCATTCATGAAAGGTGTTAAAAAAATTCAAAAGCAAATGAAAAAATTAAAATGTAATGACAACCGCACGACTATAAAATATGCGCATGCAGCTGCAAAAAAAGTGTTTTCTAATATAAAAGGAATACGCTTCCCACGCTGCATTCCTGTTCCGAAAACTGGTGGGTTGTTACCCCTTATACCAATCTTTGCTGGTTTATCAGCTCTTGGTTCACTCGCTGGAGGTGCTGCAGGTATAACAAAGGCTGTTAACGATTACAAGGTTGCTCAAAAAAATCTTCAAGAATCTGAACGTCATAACAAGATGATGGAAGCCGTTGCACTTGGGAAAGGATTGTATTTGAAGTCTCACAAAAAAGGAGCGGGCTTGTACTTACAACCTCCAAAAAACTAATTAAACGGTTACCCAAACGAGCACTTACTAATCTAGATATATTAAAGCACTCAGTTCATATTCCATATTTTCGTGGCGTTTTTATGCGAGATACGTTACCATCAAAACCAAGAAAAATTGAATGTGCTATTCTAAATTTAGATAGTTCCAGAAATCCGGGAACTCACTGGGTAGCCTATGTCAAGCAAAATGAATACTGTGAATATTTTAACAGTTTTGGTAACTTAAAACCTCCGTTAGAATTAATAAAGTATTTGAAAGATATACACATAAATTATAATTACAAACAGTATCAAACTTTTGGCACTACGAACTGCGGTCATCTTTGTTTATTATTTTTAAGTAAGTATTGGAAAAATCATTTATATAAAGGTTAAAATTAAAATAACTTGACAGTATAATTATGTCTTTCACTGTATCCATAACTGGGCAGGGAGCCTCCCTCGTAACAAACTACTCACCTACTTTAGAATTACGTGGAGAATATGAGTGTGGACTTCTGTACTTTTCTACATTTAATTCTATTCCTAATATAGACGAAAGAAATAATAAGTTTTACTATGGTAATAATGAGGTCATTGAAATTCCAGAAGGATCATATGAACTTCAAGACATTTGTGATTTTTTAAAAGGCAATGTCAAGAATACTGCATTAAAATTGAGTTGTAATAATAATACACTCAAAACCAAAATATTCTGTTCAGAAGATGTTCACTTTGAGAAAAGTAATTCCATCGGTAAAATTTTAGGTTTTGCTAGGGAAACAATAAAGGCTAATATAAGTTGCGAATCTCGGTATCCAGTCAGCATTTTATCTACAACTATCGTGCGCATCGAATGTGACGTAGTTGGAGGATCATTCGTGAATGGAAAAGCAAGCCATATAATTTACGAATTTGTACCTAACGTGCCACCAGGCTATCGAGTTATTGAGATACCCAAAAACTTAATATATTTTCCAGTCAACCAAAATTCAATCAGTGCGATTAATATTAGATTACTAGACGGTCATAATAAGCAAATCAATTTACGAGGTGAAGAAGTACAACTATACTTGCACTTTAGAAAAAAATGATAAATTTCAATAAAAACCCTACCCCATCAGGTGTTCAAGTCAGTTCCAAAGGTGCATTTAATAAAAGAACACCGCTTTTATTAAAAAAGAAACTTACTAAAAATAATAAAGATTTCCTAAAGCTAGTAGGCTTGTTAAAATGAATATATTAAATATATCTCAGCCGACATCATACGACAACAGTATCGAGAGTTTTGAATATCATTCGTATAAGCCTTATGTAACAAGTTTCAACAATAATGATGAAATAAGAATACCAATCAATCAGCAAGATTTGTATGTGTTGCCGTCACGCAGCACTTTGTATATTGAAGGTAAAGCTGATGTATATAACAGTACCACTAAAGAAAAGGTAACAAGTATGCATTTTGTAAACAATCCAATGTTATTTCTATTTCAAGATATTCGATATGAGTTAAATGGAATAGAAATAGATAAAATAAAAAATGCAGGTATCACGACGACAATGAAGTCTTATTTGTCGCTGAATGAAAATGAATCCAAAAGTGCAAAAGTTTGGGGTTGGTCTCCTGCAGGAATAACCAATGTTACAAGCGGAGTTTTTTCTGTCTCAATACCATTAAATAAAATATTGGGATTTGCAGAAGATTATGAAAAAGTTTTAATAAACTGTAAACATGAGTTAGTACTGTTGAGAAGCAACACAAATGTCAATGCATTAAAATTGAGCAAAGAACAAATTGTGGAAAATATAGCTATAGATAAAATCGTTTGGCGTGTTCCGCATATTAAAGTGTCAGATCGAGAGAGAATTAATTTATTAAAACATTTAGAAAAAGATCGGGCCATCACACTGGCCTTTCGTAATTGGGACTTGTATGAATATCCGTTACTACCCAAAACACGTAAGCATACTTGGTCTATTAAAACTTCATCGCAAACAGAGAAACCTCGATTTGTTATTATTGCCTTACAAACAAACCGAAAACATAATGCTGGAATGTCAATGGCGGAGTTCGACCATTGCAATGTTCGTGACGTAAGAGTGTTTTTAAATTCATCATATTACCCCTACGAAGGACTTAACATCAATTTGTCTGACAACAAGTTTCTATTAATATACGAACAGTACGCAAGGTTTCAACAGTATTATCACGGACGTCGATCAGAACCGTTGTTGAGTTTAAAAGATTTTAAAGATATTGCTCCTTTATTTGTTATTGACTGTTCTCGCCAACAAGAAATGTTAAAGGGATCAATCGATGTAAGAGTAGAAATCGAAACAGATCAAGAGATACCTGATCAGACCGCCGCATATTGTCTTATACTGAACGATTGCATATTTGAATACAAACCGCTGAGTAGCATTGTGAAAAAGCTATCATGAATAACGAAACTATTATAGTGGATATGCAAGGATTTAAGGATTTGAAAAATAATTTTATTGTAAAAGAGTTATCAATAGCAACTAAAAATCATACGCAGACGTTCTTAATTAAGCCACCATATACTTTTAAAAATCTAACAGATGAAGAAAAGAAGCAAGTCCGTTGGTTAGAAAGGAATCGCGGGCTCAAATGGAGCGAGGGATTCATTGATTACCGCGAATTTAGACGAATAATAGTTCCTTATTTAAGCAGTAAGAAGGTATTAGTAAAGGGATTGGAAAAAGGAATGTGGGTTCGCGAGCTATGTCAAGATTGCGAAATAATGGAGTTAGAAGAAAAAGGTTGTCCTAACTTTTTAAAATTATATAGTGATTACCATGTAGATGTAAATAAATTTAATTGTGAATATCATAAAAAAATGTGTGCTTTAAAAAATGTTCTGTGTCTAAAAAAGTGGTACACTTTAAATGTTACTTGATTTATAATTGTAATACAGTATTTTCCTCAATAAAATGTGTCTAAGTATTTTTTTGTTTTATTTACTAAAGGAAAAAGGGTTGAATGAAACGATCTTAGTATTCAATTAAATTATATTTATTTGAAAATTTCTTAAAAACTATAACTATATCCACAAACTTTTTTTGATATATTGCTAATGATAGCCTCTGTTTGATCCATTATGGGGTCAATATGCTCTGTTACCACATACTGCGCACATAATAATGGATCAGTATGATTTTTTTCCAAGTCTAACACTTCAATCTTTATTAATCGACGACCTTGAATCAGCGAACTTTTCATCACGTAAGAATGATGTTGCTTCAGATAACTTCTTTTTTGAGGTCTCTTCTTTGTGATATTTCTCATCACCTTGTTATACAGCGGGGAATCGCATCGCAATTCATCTGCTCTCCAATTCGGATACTCCTCTGTAAATCCCTCGAGCATATCTTGAGCGTTCTGTTCAAAAGTCGGAGATGTCGATTGCACGACCTCCTTGTTGATGCTGAACGACAACGAGTTCTCTTGAGTATTCTAAAAAATGAAATAAAATAAAATAATTAATTACATACATATAACCACAACAATTATCCTCGAAGGGTTAGTCAGAGACTAACATAGTCCACTTTTCACCAAATAGCGACACAATCACAGTAAGAATAAAATTATTTTATAATCGTATAAAACTATCTAAACTACTTACCATGTTGATATTATCTAGCTGGACTACTGACGCCTACACTTTGATAATTGAAATTAAAACTAATTTGAAACCCATTTATATTAATGTAGGTATATGATGACACAGCAACACTTGTATGTAGGTACAATGTAGGTTGCTTACTCGAAAATTATAAGATTTTGCAACAACATGTAATTTGCAATTTAGCAAAATAAAAAAACATTATTGATATTAATAAAAAATGATTAACTTAGCAATAACGTGACCTGATTTGTATTAAATAGGTTTCATATTACCTTATAGTCAGAAGAGTTGTATTACACAACCTACTCTGAAACTAACTTGTTCAAACTTGTTTGCGTTAGAATTTTCTTACTTATTTACCGTCAATGTTTTATTATAATAATGTATATACTAAATTAAATAAAAATGCAAGTTAGTTTGTTACTTTTATATTTTATTAGGTATATTAAAACAGCTGGGTAGGTACAGTAAATTTACATTACATTTCATAATATTAGTTACATTTCCTATTCAAACAATGAATCTGAGCAAAAGCAACTACATAATTAATTATCATTTTTTAATCAAAATATTGATTATATCTAAGTACTTAAGTATATTGAAATACGGGTTACAATACTTTATAACAAGTTCATATTATTTTTAATTCAAACAATGAATCTTAGTAATGATAATAAATAATAATACATTTTTTTTATTTCTCAAGCTCTAAGTATAATAAGATTTAAAAACACAGTGAAAACAATCGTTGTTAAAATATATAATCCCAGTGACCCCAAGACATAGTAGATATTTTATTTTTTAATATTACGCGTTTGTCGTCATTACCTGACAAAGCTATCTTGTTCTGTTCTTGGGTAAATATTTCATGCTTTAAAGATTTAAAAATAATGTTTTTCTTTCTTAAAAAAGTATTTTTGTCTAATACATTATAGTAATCTTCGAAATGCACATTTTTTAAAACCTGTTTCTGTATACCTTTAGCCTTTTTTAATTCCTCTTGTACTGTTTTTATACAGTATAATTTTGATCTTAAACCAACAAACTCAGAAATCAAATTTCCACCTAGTTCATCTTTGAAGAGACCCGGGACTTTTTTGTTAAGACTTGGTATACCGAAACAGTTATTTAATGGATAATTACTAGTATCGAAATATCTAAGGAAATTCAACTTTAAATCTGTATAAAAATCTTTGCTTTCTATTGAATAAAGAAAACTGTCAGTATCCGTATAACAAAGCTTTAATTTTTCCCCATAAAAAGGTTTCATAATAGAGTAATGAAAATCAAACATGTGACTTTTGGATATTTCTAATACAGAAAAGCCAATGTATATGGGTTTGTCTAAAGTAACTGTCTCAGGTTTCATTTGAACAGCTATAAAATTTTCTGTAAAAATTGTAGCACTATGGAAATTTGGTCGAGCTATTAGTTGCTCAGCACCGAAACTTTTCTTTGTTATATTTTTTTCATCATTCCACTTATTAACCAACTTCACGCTAACCCTTTTCTCAGTATCTTCTAATGTCTTACCAAATATACTATTGTTTAAAAGTTTGAAGAAATCCTGTTCAAATATAGATTTTGCCTTTTTCCGTAACTCAGTGTTCATATCAATATACTGTTTTAGGTATGGACTCTGATTGAATTGAATTACTCTGTGTATTTTTTTTAATAATAAACCATGTTTTAGGCATGTTTTCAGGTAGGAAAAATGAATGACATAAAAAAACTTATCGTATAAATTTGGTATCAATTTCGAAGTTTTAGATCCTGGAGGAGCAAATTTTTGAGCACAGAATGGAAAATCGTTATGATAATTATGCAAATGATTAGGGTATTTTAAGTCTACTTCGAGTATATAACCAATGTCCCCGTCAATAGGCATATTTTGAAAATCTATATTTGAAATTTCTAGTTCACTTAATAACTTAAAATTTGAATGAGGTAAATAAGCGCACATAGCATAACCATAAAGATTATTACAATCAATATAAACAAGGAAGTTATCACTTTTTGCGGGGTCATAAGTTTGTAAATACTTGTTATTGGCTTTCGAATATCTTGTAGAACATAAACATATACCACCGCGAATGCCTTTTTGTATCATTCTTAATATTTCCAAGTCATTTATTAATTCTAATTTAACATCTGTTTTTAATAGCATAGCGTCAAAACTCAGGCTAGGTGCTGTTAAGTAAAAAGAAGGATCCAGTTTATAATTCGTCTTACAAGTTTTTCGAAAACTTTCGAAGACGTCCGCTAGTAAAAGTACATCTGACTTAAGATATAAATCAGTGTATTCTCCAAGGCTCCGTAATTCAAAGGTTTGCCATACTCTTTTTGCATGTTCATAATCTGCTTTTGATATGTTACAATTATGCAATTTACTAAAAAAACATTTAAGAGGAGGTATTTCTTCCTCATCATAAGAATTCCAAGTAGTGACGTATTCGTAAGGATAAACCCCTTTACGTCTAAGTAAATTAAAATGTTCCTGATAAGGAAAAAAAAATGTCAGATGTTTGAAATCAATTGTATTTAAATTTGCAACTAGCTTCTCTAGGCTTGTGCCTAAAAATTTAAAAGAATCGACAAAACGAACAGGCATGATAGCTTTGTTATTGATTTGAAAAAATTTGGTAAACGATATGTAATTTTCTTTATTTTTTGCAATCACTTGTATCCTACCGGATAATTCTCCTAACTGTCGTATGAAAAGATGACTGTCGTAACCAGCTAAATTATGAAAAAATATGGGAACGAACTTAGGCAAACAATATTTAATATTACAATAAGAATGAGCTGCACCACGATATCGCCCAGTAAGATGGCAGTGATCTTTTACTTTGTCGTCAAATAATATTTTGTTACAAAGATAGCAATTTTTAGCTTGAACAAAATTGGTTCTATCTTCATCTGTTAAGAACATAGGGATCGATGAATGTAAAATATTATAAATTACAGTAATATCAGATAGAAGGTTATCAAAAAAATGTTTCACACAGTCAGGTCCTCGATAAGACACATATTTATTAAGGGAGCTGTCGTAGGAGCATACAACATAGTAAGCAAATGCAGCTGGTACATGCTTTTGCGTAATCGTTGTGCAACTTGTTCCAGAATTTGATTCAACTGGCTCTAACAAAGATTCAAAGTCTGCGTATAAGACGAAGGGCATGTCTTGCATACGTTCATAATGTTCAAATTGTATTAGAGTTCCCTGATTAGGCAACGTTGTTGCTACACCACTGCAAACGTGAGCTTCGAGTTTAAGATTGTCGTCAAAAAATATCATACAATCCTCACATAAAAATATTTTGGAATGATGTTTAGTTAACTGCTTGCGAAGTAATTTAGATAAATCTTTAATTAAACAGTAATGTGTGCGTTTTCCATTTTCAAGAAAAAGCATGTTGACGTGATGTCCTTTTCGAAATTCACATTTGTACAGAGGTCCAACAACCTTAGTGTTATTTTTAAGGCCATAAACATTAATACTTATGTCGGGATTATTCTTTTCAAAAATTCTTATATCCGCGAACCCTACTGGAAATGTCATATTTTTGACATTAAGTACACTTTCAAAGTGCGGATATGCTGTCGTTCGGTGTGCGTTATTTTTTGCAGGAAAAAGTGCTGCCATAACACACCACAAAAAGCAGTAATCATCTGAATTTTTAATGTTGATACATGCACGTTTGTTTTTTATGACGCTAGGTAAATGTAAGTAACCCGAGGCTCTCAACGGGTTATATTTGTTTATATTTACTTCTAGATACAAGCTTCGTAAATAAGCCCAACCACTATCTTTTTCCTCAAATTCTTCAACTTTTTTACAAATTTTATGGCTAATGTTTGTGTACATTTCATCAAAATTATAACTTTGATGTAAGATAGTGTTTTCAGTAGCAAAAGATTTAATTGAAAGTGAATCATCCTTATGCAGAAAAAATTCACAAAACAATTCAAAATTTACTTTAAGGTTTGCATAAGCCTCAATTCGGGCTAAGAGTAAAAGTTTTACGCGGGAGCGTAATTGCGTTAAAAACTCAGCAGGAGTAAACACACGCATACGTTCTTCATCGTCACCGATGACGTCCTCGCATCGAATCCGGTACGACGCTATGCGACCGCGAAAAGCGCTATGAACTTTTTCGATACCTTCGCTCTCAACGACAGAACTATTATTCTTGTGTAAAATACTTTTTAAATGAGCAGAGAAAGAATTATTTTTAACGGATAAGTTGCAAGTTGAACAAAATATAGTTTTAACCATTATGATTTTTTCACTGTGTTAAAAAATTTACAAGAGGTTAAAGTCGTTTTTAAGTAAAATGTAATATTACATATAAAATGATCTAAAACCTAACACACAATATAAAAGTAAAACCATTTAAGTCAAAATTTTCCGAAGAGAGTGTAACTAATTATAATGGACCCAGCTGACTGTAACTATTTTTTGTTTTTATCACTAAAGAATACCCCCTCTTCAGTAAATTTTGATTTGGCTAATTTAACAAATTTTTTTATAGTCAATAATTCAGGAGACTCGGCTTCGCCTTGTAGTCGAACCCAAACTATTGCCTTTTCACACCTTTCAAAGCCGGTGAGACTGTGCACCTCCTCAGCGTTGTAGAGACGCAGCTCCGCCACCAGTTCACCGCTGAGCTTCGCAGTCCGACGCGTTACCCCGCCTGGTACACGTCGCGTTAGTACGCTGTCGTTGACCTGGTTTGTCTCGCGTGGTGGCGGCAAAACTTCGTCATCTGACTCCGAATCATTTAGCCAGTTTGAAGCGGAGCTGGACGCTTCTTGTTTTTTCGCAATCGTCGTTGAGGTCTTAGGCACCGACGACGACGAGTACAGGCATTTTTTCTTAGTGCTAGAAAGATAAGAAATGTAATTAAAAAACACACATTACTTTACTTATTAATATCGCCGATATACAAATAAGAAAACATACAATATGTTGACACATTTTTAATACTTAGTTTTAAAAGTAGTCAACGCAAATTACCTTATGCTTTCGTTGTCCGAGTCAAACAAATTGGTTGACACACAGCTTTTCTTGGCAGAGCGTTTAATTTGCTTGGTTTCAGACCTGAAATAACAATAAATATTAGAGACTCGATATTAACATTTGACATGACTCGACATGATAGTAAATGCTAGGATGATTTAATAATAACATTTGCTGATCTAGGTCAATGCTCCTCTACAGACCTTCTATAATGACTTCTCTACACATAGAGAGAACGGACCACAGCCCACCACGCAGACCCAGTGCGGTTTGGTGGTGATAACGGTTGCAGATGCAGCTGGGATCACCCGCTTGATATACCTTCCGAAGCATATAGGTACTCGAGATGGTAATGGTCGACCACCCATCAGATGACTGACCATGCATGACACAACATATTAATAAAAAAATAATAATAATATTCAAAACTTACGAACATTATTTCGGTGTATATCTTCTGGATGATTCTCGGGGCGAGCGACGTCGGAGTACTGAAGCACTGACTAGTGGTCGAACTACTGGGCTTGGCGTGTCTACTAGTGGTCAATCTGACTTAGGAAGCACTGATACGACGACTACCATTTTTCGGGTATTTATTGGAGAAAAGTGTTTAACAAGCTATTTTACTAGGCAGGAGTGATCAACTTTTTTTTTATTTATTTTTAATTTATTTTTTTCATTTGTTTGTATACAACTAAACTATCAGTGCTAGTTTTTAATTTCAAGATTACATACACCGTATGTAAAAACTGTTAATTCCAAATACTTTTTTTTTTATTTTTACCTTTAATACATAGGTACTTAACTTATTGGTCTTATAAAACACATCAATTCTAAGTAAGACAGGTTTAGCCGATAGTTTGACCTTCTGTACTACAATCAGTTACGTATACGATATACACATAAATGCTTGCATTCATCAAACAAAATGCTGCTACTAGCATTCAACTTGAACTGAGCCTTTTTCGCGTTATAGTCAAGTATCTAACCACTACATTAACTACCAGTTATATTTTACGAGTTATATTTTAACGAGTTTACGTTTAAGCAAAAGTATTTAATCAAGTATTGCAATATAAATAAATATGTAGGTTTTATTAGTAGCAATGAAGTATTTACAAAATTGAAGCAATGTTGAAAACCTCTGGTTTTTTTAATATTCAGCAAATTATATAGTTTATCGATTAGTGTGAAAAGTTGCAGCGTAAGTAAAGTATAACATACATATTTTAACATTTGCTGTGTAAAAAAGGTCAGCAACCTTTCGATAAAGCGCTGACAGCGATTGTCCGGATGTGCAACATTAGGACTGTTTTCACTAAGCATGAAATTTATTAATACATTCCATCTCATGATCGGTCTTTACGAGAGTTGCTTAACCACCACAATCGCTGATCGAGTTCACCACTGCGCCATCGAGCTCCTCACACTCTAAAATTATTTTCGATGTACTAAACTAGACAAATGTCTCGGTAACTTTAAAGTTAACCGCTCGGATATCGAGAGACGCAGGTTCGATTACCGTGAGGCAGTCTATTTTTATAACTTCTGTGTTTATGTATATGAATACATAAGATGACTTATTCCCACAATAAATAAATCTAACCATATTTAATGGGTACGTATTAAAATAGACATTTGCATTAATAAGTTAAACCATGAAAAGGTACTGTTATGGAAATCCTATCTGATGACTTGTTGCTAAACGTGGCTTCAGCATGACATAATTGTTACCTGTTGCTCTGTCTATCCCACTTGTGGGAATATGGCGTGATGTTTATGTTATTATGAAAATTTATGTTTAATGCGTTTGTCAATTAAACAGTATAAACTTAGCTTTATCTTTTTAATTTTGTTTATATTAAAGGGTTATTCCCATTCTCCTCCAAGAAATTGTCCCAAAGTCCTCCACAGAAAAAATACGAATATAATAATTTGTTAATCGATTTTCATTCTCCTCCGTAATTAAAAAAATGGTAACCGGGTTAATCTCAAACTCCGCAGACAACTTCAGAAAATACTAATTTTAGCTACTCTGAGGACAATAGAACTAAAAAATTATACTAATATTTCATCAACATCAGCCTATAAACGATCCACTGCTGAGCACAGACCTCCCACGTGGACAATAGCACGTGAGGATAATGGGTCATAACCCACCACGCTGGCCCAATGCGGTTGATGGGTTTTAGCGACTATCATCTTACGACAACAACCGAGACCAACGGCTTAACGCGCCTTAGCACGGAGGAGCTCGAGATGTTTTAAATTTGATCACCCATCCAGCGACTCAGCATTGCGAAAGTTGCTTAGCGGACAAGATCGCAAGCCGAACGCGCTAGCCGCTGCGCTATCGTGCTACTATACTAATATTTAAATAATATTTTTTATAATAGTCTTTGGAGGAGTCTAGGAATCAATGTTTGAACTTCTTATATTTTCCAAACAAAAGATTGGAGGCGTTTGGGAATAACCCGTATTAAAATTGTTTTTGTCAGCATTGAAATGGGAAGTAGTCGAACTCGTAGGTAACGTGTGTGAGTGTGTGTGTGTGTAGTGATTGCATACGTCGTTGTTGGTGGGATTGATATAAATAAGGTAACTAATAATTCCCTGCACAGTTGTCTGCATTGACTTAGATCAAAAAACACAAGTGTTTATCTATTATGAAAACCTTGAAAATGTGTTGAGTAGATCGGAGTCGATAAAGACAATTGGCAACTGATTCTAATCAAAATACACAAGTGTTTTCCTATGGGTCGAGGTACTACTTTGACAAATGTTATTCATAGTACTAACTTATTCGGGGATCCAGTCCTGGGAGACCAGGAGCCCCATCCAGTTTAAGTTGTGCTGTAATTCCATGTTGTTAAAAACCTTTGCATCCAATAGACGAAGACCTTGAAAATGTGTAAAGTAGATCCTAGAACCTATATTTAAAAAATCTTAATACGGTGGTACGACCAAACTGGCTGGAAAGAATCTTGAGCAATCAGCCACATGTTTTAAAAATCATTTTAAAAGCATGTGAAGATTTCGTTTCCAGGTACCTATATTTAGAAAATCTTAATACGATGGTACGACCAAACTGGCTGGAAAGAATCTTGAGCAATCAGCCACATGTTTTGAAAATCATTTTAAAACCTTGTGAAGATTTCGTTTCCAGGTACCTATATTTAAAAAATCTTAATACGTGGTACGACCAAACTGGCTGGAAAGAGTCTTGAGCAATCAGCCACATGTTTTAAAAATCATTTTAAAAGCATGTGAAGATTTCGTTTCCAGGTACCTATATTTAGAAAATCTTAATACGATGGTACGACCAAACTGGCTGGAAAGAATCTTGAGCAATCAGCCACATGTTTTAAAAATCATTTTAAAACCTTGTGAAGATTTCGTTTCCAGGTACCTATATTTAAAAAATCTTAATACGATGGTACGACCAAACTGGCTGGAAAGAATCTTGAGCAATCAGCCACATGTTTTAAAAATCATTTTAAAACCATGTGAAGATTTCATTTCCAGGTACCTATATTAAAAAAAATCTTAATACGTGGTACGACCAAACTGGCTGGAAAGAGTCTTGAGCAATCAGCCACATGTTTTAAAAATCATTTTAAAACCATGTGAAGATTTCGTTTCCAGGTACCTATATTTAAAAAATCTTAATACGTGGTACGACCAAACTGGCTGGAAAGAGTCTTGAGCAATCAGCCACATGTTTTAAAAATAATTTTAAAACCATGTGAAGATTTCATTTCCCGGTACCTAAAATAACTTATGACTTATGACGATGGTACGACCAATCTGGCTGGAAATAATCTTGAGCAATCTACCACATAACATAAAAATTATTTTAATATGTTTTAAGTATAGCTCAATGGTTTTAAGTACCTTTAAACATATAAAATAATTTATTGTATCTGGTTAATCTGTAATCTGCATTGTGAAGGTTTCATTTCTGAATGACTATTGATTTTTGTTCAACAGCACATACCTCATCAGATACGCACCTTAAAGTAAAAGACATTTCTTATTATAATATTTTGGTGTTACCTAATGCGTAATGTGAAGTCAAGTGAACGTCCTGATTCTAATCAGTGAGTAGCATTTTTAGTAAACTAATTTTTAATTTTTCTCAACGATTATTGTCCAAAACACGAGTGGCGTTGATTTTTCAATCGCGCGATTATTGGACATTCTACTTCGCTTTTTCCAGTGAGCGAACGGAGTGAGCGAACGATTAAGAAAAAGTGAAGTAGAATGCCCAATAATCACCTACTCACAACCACCCAGACCTGACACAATATCGAAAACTTCATTTTCGACATTGATCATTGTCCATTGAATTGAATCCGGAACATCAGAGTTAGCGCCGCACTAAGTCCGGCGTGCAAGCCACTCTGCTACGGAGATCGTCAGAACATTATAAAATAGTTTTTAATCAAAGTTGGATGAATAATGCGACGGTAGGTAATGACTGTGCCAACTTGTAACTGTAACTTCAGCAGTCAGCCCGCGACTTTTAAATTTCAGTAAATCCAGTTAATATGACACAGTGCAAAAGTGCTCATATATAATTAAACTCGTACCTGGTTCAGAGACGTGAACAGTTACAAAGGGAAATAGGTCGCGCTCGTTTGGAACGGGGGTCGTCGCCTCACGCTGCACGGAACCATCATGTTGTTGAATCAATTTTGTAGACAGCCATTTTGTTTTTGACTAAGCAAAAATCTGTCTTACTCATGCTACTTCGCCTGAGGATATAAAAGCTAATCTTCCTTGCACTTCGCCCAACTAAGTACTAGAGTTTAAACTCCATTTTGTTTTTGATACTGCGGAAAATGCTGAAAGTATTGCATTGCATTCTACCGCGCTTGAAGAGACAGTTTTTAGGTCTCTCCTCCCTGCACCTTACTTAACTGGATAGTAGTAGAATTATCTGCCACTTAAACAATCAGTACTGCCCTCTACCTACTGTATCTCCGCTTTTGCCGCTAGGTTAAAAGGGTAAGATAAAAAAATTAATACGTTAAGACGCGGCACTTATGTAGACCTTTTTTACCTGCACCCCGTTTGACTAAGCTACTATTACTCACTAAAACCCTCTTCTCCTCTCTTACCAGTAGGTTAATCCAGCTCCCCCATAGGCAATCTACATTCACTCCAACACTGGTTTGCTAAAGGAAGCCTGCTTGAGTAAGCTTGGGCACGCTCCAGACACCTGACGCATAACGAAGACTAACAATTCCGATTCACAGAAGAAGGCCATGGCTTGCCACTACCTCTTATTGCCAGTTAAGATTTTACCAGATTAGGCAATGAAATGTTCCCTCTTTAAAGCATAGCAATAGCACTTGCTATAAGCCCGATCCGATCCGAACTCCTCGGAGAATCTAATAGGGCACGGGGACAAGTGTGTGAAGCCGTTCCTTCCTTCTAGAAAACCTCCGAAGGTGATTCGTTTAACACGGCTTGAGGAACCATTTAAGATTCTCGCCGCCCCCAAAATAGCTCGGTGAAGCTAAAAATGTCGTCTGAGGCCTAACTCTTTCCAAACAAAAAAAATGCTATAGTGTACTGAGCTGAGGCTACGGCTTTGACAAGGCAATTTTGTTTCCATATTTAGATCGTTGAACATTAAGACTGTAGCAATGGCCCCTGGTCTACAGGCTGACGTCATCGTAGCGACATTAAAGTTGACTTTAAAACTGTAATGAAGTCTGAATAACTCCACGCCTGTGGAGATTACATAATGACGGGTTTTTTTTAAGAATATTTAAAAATGAGATTAAAACTGTGTCATTATTTTTAATAAACCATAAGTTTTTACTTGGCTTTTTTTAGTTCTACAACTGGTAAGCGCGTTCATCTTACCAAGAAGCGCATTTTACCCAGAATTCTCAACATCTGAGGCACTCGTCTATCTTATCTCAATCTTTTATTTTATGCCTTATAAGACAGCTCTTGACCTCGATCTCGCTTGATGGTGAGCGTAGATGAGGTCTACGATGGAGCGAGCTGCCCCAGAAGATGCTTATTAACTCTCGCCTTGAAGGAATTCAGGTTATATGTTTTTGGGAACACAGACGATGGCAGAGAACTCCACTCCCTGCCAGTGCGCAGTAAAAATTATGACATGAAGCGCTTAGTGCGACCGACATAGTTGAACATTATATACTTATTAATTTTAACATATTTTTGACGTGACAACGTCTTATAATTCGATAGGGCCGGCTGCACGCACGAAAAAGTTCGGCGTTACCTCGCTCTGAGGCGTTCCATGTAGTAAGGCTTGAAGTGCAAGCGAGAGCGCTGAACGAGCGATAAAGAAGCACAATCGGCTGAGTAGAAATTTAGCCGTGCTGCTGTGCAAGCCCGTGTCCGGCATCGCCACCGCGGTACTTACCCCCAACACCCCCCGACACCCCCCAACACCTCCCGACACCTTCTTAAGACGTTGTCACGTTCAACTATCGTCAGTAAACCGACTTTACAGACAACCAATTTTTAAATTTGTTTCTACTGCACTGAACAATCCCCACCTCAGTATTAAAACTTAAGGTTTTTATAGTGTCATCACTTGTCAGATCAATTGTTACAATGGGTTCCGAGATTTGTACAGTAGAAACCAGGCTGGGCGCACTACCGACTAACTAATCAAACAAGCTGTGGCTATGGGAAGTCATGGTGTCTCGTTTCTCCGCCTCCAAGGTGGTAATGTGGCGGTGGGCTTCTTGCAGCTCCTGCTCCAGGACTGACATGCGCTTGAGGCCCTGCTCGTACTCGTCACTGCATTCCCTGAACCCTACCAGTATCTTTGCAATTTGTCTCACTCATCTACTACTAACCTACACTCAGTGTGCAGCCCAGCTATTTGTTTTTTAAAACATCATATTTTTTTAACGCATCCAATAGTTCCGTCTTTCCCTACAAATGTTGCTACAAATGTTGTTCCTATTAAATATGTCACTATAACATCAATGTTAGAAGCGTAATTATGTTCCGGCAGCTGGCAGCTAGAGATAAGATAGTCAGTGCCTCAGTAGTTGAGGGTCCCGGGTGAAATGCGTTTCCATCTTCAGCCTTATCATCACCTTAACATCAGGTGAGAGGAACGACAAGTGCTTAAATAATAAAAATTCACAGATTTCGCAGTCCCCCCAAGAATCGGAGCATTGAAAATGAATACAGCAATTTACGAAAAAAAAACATTTTATTTTAAATAACAACAACAAGTACAAGTTACAAGTTAATTATTATATTTTATATATTTTTTATTTATTTATTTATTTATTACCGATTTTCAAAATTCCAACTTGAATGCACTTCTCGCCTGCATCCGCATCTTTTAACACCATTACCATGACGATCGGTCGATAATCAAAGAAGCTACATAACATTTTACATACGGAAATACCCGTTTTTCTACAAATCCAAATCTAAAGGGACCACCTACAGGTCACAATTATTAACCGATTTCCAAATTTTTTTTACCATTTTGTAGCTAAACTAGGACACTTTTTAAAAATTTTTCTTAAGTCGGTTTTTTTTTTAAATTTACAATTTAGTATACAAACACCCCCCAAAAAACCCGATTTTTTTAACATTGTTCAAAATTACAAAAAAAGTTTCCAGCCGATTTTCAAAATTCAAACGCTCACATGTATCTCGATAAATTCCTCAACTCTTGGTACTATTTCTATCTCGATTCTCCCAAAATCCTCATAGCTATGGCCAAAAATACGTCTCAGGCGATTTGCATCTGATAACCATTTTCAATGGTAAAAAAATGTCATATACACATCTTCCTATAAATAAATATGGTTACGATAGACGATTGACATTTATTACCGAATACACCTTAAGTGTACATAATGACATGTAAATAAGCGTGTTTGCAAATCCTTATTTCTCCGTACGAGCTTATGTAAATATGAAGGCGGTTTAACGATAAATTCCATGTAAAACCGGTTAATACCGTGTTCGTAATTCAGGTGATACATACTGTTTGTAAGGGTATACAAATAATCACATATGCGGATACCTTTTAGATTCGCACTTAAGTGTAATTAGCTTACATATTGTTTCTCTTATCACATGAAAGTTCGCTCGAGGAGCTCAATGGCGCAGTAGTTAACGCGTCCGGTCTGCGAGTAATGATTCTTTCGCAAAAACCGGTCATCGGATAGGTGACCAAAAATTTTTTCATCTCAAGTTCCTCCGTGCTCCGGAAGGCACGTAAAGATGTTGGTCTCGGTTGCATTAGCAGTCGTTAACAACCACCAATCCGCACTGGGCTAGAGTGGTTTTTGGCCCGTTCTCCCTAACCATCCATAGGGGAAGCTTGTGCCCTAGCAGTGGGGACATTAAAATGAGCTGATGATAATGATGATGATATTAATACGTGAAGTAAAAACTTTGTACCCCTATTTATGAAAATTGCGTGGACGGAGGAGTATGAAATTTCGCACACTTATAGTTTACTAGCTGTGCCCTGCGGTTTTACCCGCGTTAATTAGCGACTGTTCCACTCCTATTAATTATAGCGTGATGTAATATAGCCTATAGCCTTTCTCAATAAATGGACTATTCAACACAAAAAGAATTTTTCAATTCGAACCAGTAGTTCCTGAGAATAGCGCGTTCAAACAAACAAACAAACAAACAAACAAACAAACAAACAAACAAACAAACTCTTCAGCTTTATAATATTAGTATAGATATAGAGTAGGATTGCAGAATGCTAATGTTTTTTAAAATTATGCATAAAAAATACATTAAATGAAATAAACATTGTTTCATACATTTTTCTATGGATAAATATGTATCGTTCGAGAAATGTCGGTATCAAAATAAGTTACCACACGAGTGACACGCGTACAGTGTACAGCCGGATGGAATTTCAAATCAAGTTAATTCGTTTGCTTGGGAGATTTGAAATTACCGGGAGATTACCCTTTCATTCAATTTACTTATAATTTACATGAGGTACACGGTTACCTACCTCTCAAATCAAGCTATATTAACTTCAAACGCGCTTGGTCTGCGATTACTAAAGTTGAGCTACTTCCGTAAAGACCGTTGATCGAATAGGTGACCAAAAATTTATCATCTTGAGCTCTTCCGTGCTTCGCAAGGCACCTTAAGCCGTTGGTCTCAGCTGCAGTAGTCGTAAACCACCAACTCGCCTGTTGGTTTATAACCAGTTCTCGCTATGTTGTTTCCATCTATGGGGAAGGCTGGTGGCCTTGCAGTGACGATATAAAACGAGCTGGTGATTATGACGTATTTGCTTATTTAAAGCTTATATTATATACCACAATTTACCTATGTGGTCATCCTCAACTCCAAATCCTTCGAAATGTATTATAAAAAGTATATTTTGTTGTTTTATTGTGTCCCCTCTTTCTAGGTTTTCGAGGAAGATCAGCGTCGGGACACCTTTGGTGTTTTGACAAATGCTGAGTGCTATCACTTTGTACTTTTAAAATCCATATCTATACTTACTAATATTATAAAGTTGAAGAATTTGCTGGTTTGGTTGTTTGAAAGCGCTAATCTCAGGAACTACTGGTTCGAATTCAAAAATTATTTTTGTGTTGAATAGTCCATTTATTGCGGAAGGCTATAGGTTATATTACATCACGCTATGACTAATAGGAGTGGAGCAGCAATGAAAAATGTTGCAAAAACGGGAAAATATTTTTTAACGTGGGTGAAACCACGGGGCACTTTATATTTTGATTTCATGATCAAGACCGAAGTTCTATGCTGGTCTGGGATGTGAAAAGAATGTAGCTGCCTAACATCCGGTGCATGTCGTAAGAGCCGACTAAGGGATAAGGGTTCCAAGATGCTCGCACATCAGGCGATCGGCTGAAACCCATCGCTAATGTTATCTATTCCACCTCGGAGCCCTACTTTGATTATAACTCTAACGGCGAGTTTATTTAAAATTGGTGATTTTGATGCTCTGCCTCCCCCTTTTTGTGAGAAGGACGTTAGAGTATGTATGTGAACGTAAAGACCGCGCCTTGGCTAACCAATATACAACACGCAGCTACATTAATTTACTGACTATGCTAATGATGTATGACTCGGAGGCCGCGTGGCAAAGCGCTCAGCCCGATTCTCGAAGGTCATCATCATCATCTCAGCCAAAAGACGTCCACTGCTGGACAAAGGCCTCCCCCAAGGATCTCCACAATGACCGGTTTTGTGCTGCTCGCATCCAGCGGCTTCCCGCGACCTTCACCAGATCGTCGGTCCACCTTGTTGGAGACCTGCCCACACTACGCTTTCCGGTACGGTTCCGGTACGGTCTCGAAGGTCCCTGGTTCCTAATTCCCAGGTTATGCAAAGTGTGTTTCAGATTTCGATGCATAGCCCGGATGTAATCATCTACCCACATTTGGCAAGCGTGGTGATAAAGCCAACCCATCAATTGTAGCAATGACTTGATTTTAATGATGGAAGCCTTTGCCCAGCAGTGGGACACCACCTTTCCATGGACATACCAACCTCTCATCTCAGCCAAAAAGACGTCCTTTTGAGGGGAAGAAATCATTTTGAGGGGAATTTGCCATAATCGCCACGCTCGGCAGGCGGGTTGGCGATCGCAGTAAGGTGAGAATAATCACAGAGAGACGCTGCTGCCCATCCTCTAGAATGGTCCCATAGTCGCCTTCTGCGACACCCACGGGAAGAGATGGGGTGGTGCAATTCTTTACCCACGCACCACACATACCAACCTATGAGGTTATAATGGCCGAAACTACGGGAGATGCGCGCGGATACTGCGACTGCACTCTTTTGCGCGCACTTTGTCGACTCCCTACAAGTTTTTTACTCTTTGTCCATTTGTATTGTCCATAAGGGGGAGAGTGGATCAGGACTCTCCCCCTTATAGAGCATGGACGCAACAGCACGATTTCGAAGACGGGCTACACGCTCCTCGACCTGCTCCGTCTCGATCACTCCGACCCGCTTCGCCTCTGGTGCCATTGGTGCGCAAATTCCCGCAGTTTCCTGAAGTTCCACTCCGAATTAACGAGATCTGTGTAGTAAATGGGTCCCTCAGTTTCCCGGCTTATCCCATCCATCATCCCCAATCGGATGTCCCTGTACAGCGGACACTCCCACAGGACATGTTGAAGGTCCTCCTCCGCGTTCCTGCAATCACATATGCTCCCCTCGCGCATTATCATATCGGAGAGTCTCTTTCTGTAGCACCCGTGGCTGATGAGTATTTGCAAGGTCTCATAGTCTGGTACGACCCAGGGTGACCCTAGTCAGTGTGACAGCAGTGAGACAGTTATAATCTATTTACTACTTACAATACTACTAATGTTGAAGTAAAAATACAAACTAGCTTTGTCTGTTTCCAGTTAATTAGTAGCCAACCATTTGCAAGCCATTAAGCTAGACAATTTAAGCTATTAGCGTAGAAGGTAATGGGAGAGACAATTACAAAGCTACTTTACCTGCTACCTCGGTCTAGACATGACATTTTCTTCTTTCAAAATGGCTTCCGAATTACAGAGAAAGTAATAACATAATATTTTTTCTTGCTTGTAAAAAAAGGTGATGATTTTATGTTGTCGTATTAAGATACGATGCTAAGTAGCTAGCGAAGTATACATAAAACAAGCCCTAAAATCAACCAAACCGAGTACAAACATGTTACCACCCGCTAGGAATCAAACCAGAAACCTCTAGCTCTCAAACCAATGGTCTAATCTAGGAGGGGTTAACCCTTAACTACCTTCGCTATTTAAACTTACGTGTGTGGCTTCGTGGGGTAATTTTTACCCCAAAGTTAAACAGACAATATTTTTAAAAATATGAGGTAATGAAAATAACTAGAGGTATAGAAATAAACTGTAGACAACATTAATTTGAAATAAACTTTATTAGGAACTATAACATGTATTTACTTAACATAAATGGCACCTTTTTAATCAGTTTTCATTTTTTAAGAAGAAAAAACATGTCTTTAAATACTTAAGAACAAAATCAATAAAAAATTTTTTTTTGCTAAGCTAAATGCGTTTTGAGATCAACAAAGATTAAATTTTTTATAAAATAAACGCAAAGCTTTCCTAAACTTAAATGAAAAAAATATGACAGTGGGTCTTTGAGCCCTATCATTGGTTCATATTCAGAATCAAATTCAGAACTTCTACTCTTCTCTAACAATTCTGTAATCTTTTTATTTGTCTGGATTGTGACATAAGTTATGATTTCTTCAGTTAGAAGTAAAGACCACGATTTGACAGGGGATAAATTGGGTTTTTCTACGGCCGGACCCTTGATACCAGATAAATGCAGAACAATATTATGTGATGCATCATCTTCAAAGAAATCCGGTATATTTACTTGATCCGAACATTCTTCGTCCGCCAATACGCTTGCAATAGCTTCATCGTTTAGAAAACGCTCCATTTTCACCTACAAGTAATGAAAATATTCATAAAGTCCTTAGGTATGAAAAAGTAAAAAACTTACGTAAGTGTCTTCGTGGGGTAAAAGTTTACCCCAAACCTACCGTACCTTTGTAAGTATAAGCCGCAGCGCGTTCCACGTCCGCCTGCCGTGGTAACGCGGCCACTACTGAGATTACACGAAGCGACGACGCACTGATCACAATAGGAGGAATTTTACGAACGAGAAATCAGCGGTTGGGGTAAAAATTTACCCCACGAAGGTAGTTAAGGGTTAAGAAAATTGGCTTCAAAAAAAATTCAAAATTCAAAGTCTTTTATTCAATTTAGGCTACAAATAGCTCATATAAACGTCATTATGCCATCGGTTCGTAAGTCTACTCTGGGCGGGAGACCTTGTACTGAGAAGAACCGGCAAGAAACTCAGCAAGTGTCAAGCTCTTTTCTCCCTTACAGCGTCAAAAATAGGAGCCTCCGATCCGAACCCCTCGTCGAATCTAGGAGGGTACGGGGACACGCACTAGTGCGTGATACCGTTCCCTATAGAAAACTTTTGATAGTGCTTCGTTTCACACGGCTTGAGTAACCCTTTAAGTTTCTCGCTGCCCCCAGAAAAGGCCGGTGAAGCTGAACACGCCCAGCAGCAATCAGCAAATTCTCTCAAAAAAACTAATAACGGTATAGTTGTTGGTAAAGGTCTCTGTCCATTAGACTGTATCATACCGACCATACATACATACCTACATATACCATACATGAGTGACACTGTCTGAGTGGTAGAGCCACGCTGCGTTGCAACACGAAATGGGCCGCCTCGTCTTGCGTAATACCACCCTCTCACAGAATATCGGCGTGAAATAATGGCACTCGTTGCTGTTGTGTTTCGTCCGGTGAGTGAAAGTACCGGAGGCTCATCTCTCACCCCTCCCCCCTCCCAATTCCTACTTCCTCCTCCAGATCCAACTCCTTCCTCAAGGCCGGCAACGCATCTGCGATTTCTTTGGTTTTGCGGGTGTCCATGGGCGGCGGTGATTACTTTCCATTAGGTGAACAGCCTGCTCGTTTGCCTCCTTTTAATAAAAAAAAATGTCTCTTCACTTTCCCTAGAAGTCCTAACGTCATTAATTGTTACAAACTACATTAGCCAAAACAATTAGCCGCTACTCCCCCAGCGAGCATATACATTCACGAACAAGATCATGTAAACAATGTCACTCTTAGCACAATGGAATAAGAGTCAAACTAGTCAAAAGTGTAAACATGCTTTCGACTGTACCGTCCGCTTCGCTAACGAGTAGGACAATTAACGCGTGGACCATACCTGCATTCGAATTGTACTTAATCCAAACGAATGGGCGGGAAAATTGTAAATAAACCGCTAATGACTGTGAGGCGTGGGGTGATTATAGAGGATTTAAGGGGATTTTTTTATTCCATAGTAACGGAGAAGCACTTAGCCCTTTAACACACCTGGTGGGTTACTCTTGAAACACAATTGCAATAATCAATTTCCAATCCCAAATCTAAAAAATTCAAATGGCTCTCTTAAAAGCGATAATAGCGCTACATTGGAATTAAATTGCGTGGAAATTGAGTGAACAAATTATTATCGAGATGGGGCGTTCCGAAATTGCGAAACTTATCCCAATATCGATACATATTAATCGCATTGGAATTGTATTGAGATTGAGTTTGCGTCAAGAGTAGCATACCTGATGGTACATCAAAGAAAGAGTCAATTTTTTTTTAATTTTTAATTTTTTTTACATTTTTTTTTTTTCATGGTGTGCAGAGCAAAAATGTCAAAAGTGCAGTCACGGTTAAGTTGATATAATTGAAAATACTATCGTATTATATAAACAAAATATATAAATTAGTATCAAAGGGAACGCTTTTAATTAGTCCGATCCATAAATTCATAACACACTATAGTTTTTTTCTAGAATATAATTTAAAGTTGGGCAAAAATCATGAAAACGAGTGGCAGCGTATGATTTTTTATAGTTAATCTAAATTATTGTACCTCTGATTTGTCTAAACAATCACCAATGGCTAAACTATAAATCGTTCATCTCATATTTTCTATTTATAAAGCGGTTATTTGAATTATTATTTTTCAAACTAACACGTTAAATTCCCCATACAAAATTAGTATGACCGCGCGGCATCAAATAAATATGGACGAAGACATTTCAAATAAAATATATGACACTTGTCACTTACGGACAGCGGACCCTTAAATATTCTTTGTACAATATTCATTCAAACTGTAAAAAACATTATTATGCAGCCATGTTTCTAATGAGAATCAGAATTTTGGTAAACCAAGGTTTTTGATATTAGAAGGTAGGTGGTTGAATACATTTATACTAGCGCTGAAGTCTGTTATAGTGGGGATAACGAGTTCAAACAGGAGAACGAAACTACAAGAATGACGAATACTTCAATAATATAGACAGCAGTCTGCGAGTGCTGAGGTTAAGCAACTTTCGCAAAGGCCGGTCATCGGATGGGCGACCAAAAATTTATCATCTCGAGCTCCTCCGTGCTTCGGAAGGCACGTAAAGCCGTTAGTCCCGGCTGCAATAGCAGTCTTTAACAACCACCAATTTGCACTGGGCCCGCATGGTAGTTTATGGCCGGTTCTCCCTATCCATCCATAGGGAAGGCTCGTGCCCCAGCAGTGGGGACATAATATGAGCTGATGATGATGATGATAGACAGCAAGGAAATCAAGTATAAACAGACAACGAAAATAACGACAAAAAAGGACAAGAAACATAATCACAACAACACATAAATAAAAACAAGGACAACTATGAAGAAGAGCTAGGACAAGGAGGCCAAAAAGACAACGTTGATAAGGACAAAGGTCACGATTCAATTCTTACAATCATTAATTATAAGCGAACTCAAATAAGCGATCCTGTAAATCCGTAACTGACCCCGTTAATGATTAATAGCCTTTATAATTATGAAAATGAATTCTCATAAACAACCCCTGGGATTTGTACATGACAAAATGAAAAATTTTTGTTCAAAAATTGTAAGAGGAAATTCGTGTTAGCGCTGTGCGGTTGTCTTCATCATTCGGGTAAAGTTTATAAATGCTTATGTGGAACGATTGCAAATGTTAAGTTACGTTGGACGTGGTAGGTAACCGGATTGGTAACAGTTTTTTTTTTCATTTATTCATCATTTTTATCCCCTAATTTTTTGATTAGTTCATGGTGCAGTTTCTTAAAAACGACCTGAATGAGTGGTAGGCGATTCAAAAGCGCATATTTAATAAGTTTTCTTGAATAAAGATTAATTTAATTTCATATTTCATATCCCTACTCCCCATTGCTGGGGAACGAATGAACGAAGGGAGAACAGGCCGTAAACCACCATGAAGGCCCAGTTCGGATTGGTGGTAATACAGCCGGGACCAACGGCAACGGCAGCGGCAACATGAATGCAATAACGAATTTTGAACTTAGCCTTCCGAAGCACGGAGAATCTCGAGAGGATACATTCTTGGTCGCCTATCCGATGACTGGCTTTTGCGAAAATTGCTTTATCAGTTATTTATTTATTTATAGGAAGACCAACAGCTATGATACAACTTAAAAACTTAAAAATAGTGACTGAAAGCCAATTATAGGTCCTCACTAATAAAAACAAAATTAATAACAATGTGATGCACTAACAAGAAAAACACACACTTAAACTTATTCACTAAACTACTCAAAAAATAACTGGCTCATGAGCCGTTTCGCCGATGCATCGCTTGTGTTAAAAAGGTCAAAATCAAGTTTTTTAGATAAGGCATTGAAATTGTTACTCGCACGCCTGATATACGTGTTCTGCCTATAGTTGGAAGAGGAAAATCATACACACACATCATCATCATCATCATCATCATCATCATCAGCTCATTTTTTGTCCCCACTGCTGAGGCACCCACGCGGGCCCAGTGCGATTGGTGGTTGTTAACGACTGCTAATGCAGCCGGGACCCACGGCTTTACGTGCCTTCCGAAGCACGGAGGAGCTCGAGATGATACATTTTTGGTCACCCATCCGATGACTGGCCTTTGTCAAATTTGCTTTATCAGTAATCGCAAACCGGGCGCGTTAACCGCTGTACCAACGAGCTACTCAATAAATCTGTCGTCTGCTTTGAATACAGACACAATAGAGTTTAAATTGTTTAAGGCACTGATCAAGGCACTGGTAAAATTGAAAATTTCCCCCTTTCCAGATCGGTCAAAAATGTGTCTCCATTTATCACAGCTACCGGTGCCCTGAAAAATTCATTTACGTCCCGCACCCTTCACCAATGAAACCTCCCGTCGGAATTATCTGAACCGGAAGCGAGGGGTATTGCTGGCTTCCGGACACCTCAGATTATCGCTAAAACGGGCGGAATTTGATTTTGGAAGGTAGCTATTAATTTTTAAAAGGGTTCGTCCGAATGCTGGTTGTAAAAAGAAATGGGCGGTTAAAAGCAAATAGCTTGTCAATTTTATTTTTCAAACATGCTTAGAAATTTGTTGTGTTTCAGCAGTTATGAGAACATAATAAGATTTCGGATGAAGTGCACTTCCACCCTCGGCCTTATCTTCAGGCCAAGTGTTTACCCGTAAAATAATATATTCTTTTTTATCATAATCATCATAATTAATATCATCATCAGCTCATTTTCATGTCCCCCACTGCTGGGGCAGGTGGAGTGAAGTCACTAGCCAGAATTATCTGACATGACTGAGTATATTAAAACTCGTTTAATAAAAACATACACGCACCTCATCATCATCATCATCATCAGCTCATTTTTTGTTCCAACTGCTGGAGAACGAGCCTTCCCTATGATGAATGGATAGGAAGAACTTTCCATAAACCACCACGCGGGCCCAGTGCAATGGGTGGTTGTTAACGACTGCTAATGCAGCAGGGACGAACGGCTTTACGTGCACGGAGCTTTATGTGCCTTCCAAAGCACGGAGGAGCTTGAAATGATACATTTTTGGTTACCCATCTGATGACTGGCCTTTGCAAAAGTTGCTTAACCTCAGCACTCGCAGACTTAAATTAAATATGCCCGTTGCTCCTTGGATTCGGTAAAAGAAATGTTATAAAAGCAATACGTAATCTCAACGTTGTTAACAAACAAACGTGAAATTGGTTTTTTAATAAAATCCCAAATTGTTTACGTGTACTGAATAAAATTTTCTCAGTTTATTTTGGCGTTGTAGGGAAGTCGCATTAAGGGAGGGTGTTGAAAATTGCTTAACGGAATAATTTATAATTAATAGCGGGTAGGATGGATTCTGTTTTTGTTTATAGAACACTTTTATTAGAATAATTATGCACCCTAGCGTTTAGTTATCATTATGATAACTAAACGGATCTAATATGTGATCTTATTATCGTATCTTATCTTTTTGTGCCAGTTTGTACCTTGCTAATTGACCCCCACGAGCCTTCTGACATACCGGGTCAGGTGCTCTCCCAATTGAGCCACAAAATTTGCGTTAAAATTATTAAAACATTTTATGTACCTACATAGAACACAAGTTAGCAAATCAGCTGAGTTCCTTCATGTACCAGCCCGCCGCCACTTTTTACTTTGGCTTTCAAAGTAAAAAGTGTTTATATATAATAGTTTCGGTGGGCTGGTTAGAACCACGATAGCTCAATTAGAAGATCATCTGACCCGGTATGTCAGAAGGGTGCAGGTTCAAATCCTGCTCGTGGAAATTTTTTCAACATTTGTGTTTTAGAAATTTGTTCGCAACAAAATTTAGTGCGTCTGCGATGTTTGCGCATGCGCACACAGACGGCTTCCACACCGTGCTGCGGCGACGCATCGCGTCGTTGATGTGCCGCGCGCGTGGGAGCGCCAACACCATCCTGAACGTGCTCAGCGACAAGCTGGACAGCCCCCTTGGAAAAGCACAAGTGCGTGTGCCCGGAGCCCCAGAGGGCGGCAGATATCTAAATTAATTTTTGTATTTACTAACATAGTTTTTAAGTCATTTGTATACTAACAATATTATGGGCAACAGCCTGAAATAAATAGATTTTTTTTTTATTTGCTTTAAAAATTATTTGAACATCTTATTATCTTATCCTATCTTTTTGTGCCACTTTGTACCTTGCTAATTGACCCCAAGAGCTTAGCCTAGCCTAGTGTGGCAGTCATTGTACATTTCTGTAACACGGCTTACTTTTAATTTTGGTAAATAGGTACACATTTTTAATTTTTTTTTCCATCTAATCTCTAGTGTATAAGATCACCGGTCTTAACCCCGGGGTGTCCGGGTTCGATCCCCAGCGAGGGCACATGTTTGTGTACTCAGTTTGTTTGATGGTAGGGCTTTTTTCCGCCTAGCTAGCTACCACCATCTTATCTAAATATGTCGCTAAAATTTAACTTTTTTATTTTATTAAATATAATATAAATACTTATAAAATACAGTGAAACAATTTAATTCAGCTTCAGTGCAGCAATTAGCACTTAAAATAAAATAGTAAAATTTAATATAGCGTTGTGTTATATCTACATGGCCATCGGTTGCAATGACAGTTGGATAGATGGCACTCTGCTGCTATAAAAGAATTTAAAAAATTAAAAAGCAGTGACAATATATAGCGATTACGTCAGCCATCCCGGTAGCTTAGCGGTCAGCGCAGCCGCCCGATTGTGGAAGACCCAGGTTCGATTCCTGGCTGGGTCGGGTAGGCGTTTAACTTTTTCACTGTATTTTATAAGTATTTAATGTCGCTAAAACATCAATGTTCCACCCACTGTCCCACTGCTAGACAAAGGATACCATCATTAGAAAACCCACATAGACAGACCAACGGCTTTACGTGCCTTCCGAAGCAGAGCTTGAGATGATACATTTTTGGTCATCCATTCGATGACTGGCCTTTGCGAAAGTTGCTTAACCTCAGCACTCGCAGACCGGGCGTTAACCACTGCGCCATCGAACTCATACACAATATTCGCTGTATTTCATTTTACTTCGGCATCGTATAAAGCCCATGGGCTTGCCATTGCAATGGCAGTTGTTCTACTGGAGTGTATTTATGCGTCCCGGGGATTTATGGGGGCGTCCCAGATAAGCGGGGATACCCGGGATCCAAAAAGATTTAACCTGTATCCTTAGGGATCTGTGGTTTTTTTATATATACGAATAATACTGCTCGGGTTACTGACACAAATATATTTGTTCATTTGTTTGTTTTTCTCTTTACGGTTCACTTTGAGGTTAAGCTACTTTGGATATGCTTGTCACCGGCTTTAGCTCCATCGTGCTAGTTACTTTTCTTCTAATGCATTATTATAGTCAGCAAATATAGGTACCTAAAATTTTTATTTATATTCTTAGTTTGAAATATAGCAATCTATTTCAAACTAAGAATAGATCTGAATATAAAGGCAGAAGAAGAGAAAATCTATGTATACCTGACCAAAGATTAATATTATATTCAAGGAACGTTCATTGCATGTCTATTCGAATTTTTAATAAATTGCCTGGTGATATAATAACACTGACATTGTATAAATTTAAATCAAAATTATTTCAATTTTTAATGAACAAAATGTACTATACAATTAATGACTATTCAAATGATAATATTTGACATGCTATAATTTAATTGTATTATCGTTAACTATGATTTTATTATAATTTGTTAGTAATTTTAGTTATGTAATAGAATGAATAATAATATAATTAATTTGAATAATAATTATATAATTTTGAATATTTGCACATCGTATATGATAGAATATGCTGGTTAACATTTTATTCTAAGAACATTTTTGTAGTACCATATTTAATTGATTGATTGATTGATTAAAAAAACATAAGCATATATCTGTATCAGACCAGGTGGAGCGACCATCTCCGCAATATGGTAACTGGCAAAAACTCGAGGAAGTCTTAGCCTTTTGAGGTGCCCTCGAATTGTACCGCTCCTGAACCGAACCCCTCGGAGAATCTAGTAGGAAACGGGGACGCACTAGTTCGTGATGCCATCCCGTCTAGAAAACAGGTATATGGTTTTGCTTACACGGCGTCATTTGGTTACATATTTCCGGATTGCATACCTATTATCAAACATCCTGTATAGACAGATTTTCTAAAAGATTAAGCCGTATCTAACACAAAACACTCTGTAACAATGAAAACCCTCATTTACATTGAATACCTTAGCAATCTTCCAGACAATAATACTCTTTATACTCCGTTAAAACGCGACAAAGGAACTGACCACGAGAAAAAACAAGAATTATACAAATGACAAGACTCTGGTTGTAATCTTAAACCGGAATTGCCCGTAAAACGTTTATCTGTGGCAATAAAAACAATAATAAATAACGTGCAGGATGATAAAACTTTATGATTTCAGCAGACCAGCGTCTGGGATGTTTAGGAATGAGAGAGGGAGACGCTGGGTAGAGAAAGCAGAAAGATTTTCGTTGATTCCCCATAACTCCATTAGAAAATATCCCCCATTCTTTTTAACTATGTTCTAACATATCTAACCGCCTGTAGTGTAGCAGTTAAGACCATCGGTCTCAGACTCAGAGGTCCCGGGTTCGACTCCCGTTCCTTATCTAGTAAAGTTGCTATAACATGAATATTTGTAGCATTTGTTGTGTTTTGGCAGCTAGAAAAACTATAGTCAGTGCCTCAACAGTTGTAGATTCTGGGAAACGAAAGGATTTTTTTTTCTTTTTTCAGGAAACAACAGCTTTCTTAAATAACATAATCATAATATTATACTATGTGTTAGCACATTAGCTTAACAGTTTCCACTACAGTTGGTACAGTTATATTTATGTTGAGTGACAAAGTGCAAATAACTTACAATAAAAAGTTTAAACAAAAAAAAATTAAAAAATACAAAAATTAATAAAAATAAAAAAGTTAATTAAAACAAAGGCAGGCAAGTAAGTATACTCGTCGCTCTTGAAAGTTTTTAATTGTAGATATTGTATTATTTGGTAACGTCATACTTTTTTTTTTGTAAATGTCGTTACTTCTATTAAAGCTATGGAGTTCCTTGCGCCCATTCTTCTCCACAGCTAAAAAATAGACGTCCTGAATGAGTAGGTAACAAATGTATGGACGATTCAAAAGCACTTAAAATATATCAAAAAAACTGACTTTGACTTTAAAAAAGCTACTGATAAAGATAAGAAGTTGTAGAAACACGAAGTAAAGTTATAATTGAATCCCTTTTACAAATAAAATTTCATGTTGATAGCTCGCTAAGATTTAAGATTTAGCAAGTTACTTTAGTCTTTGCCTGTAACTCTGCTCACCTCTCTCCCTTTTCCTACCTTCCTATCTTTGGAACCACTCAAAACTGACAACACAAACTCCCATAATGCAACCTCAATTCCGCAGATCAATTCGAAAGCCACTCAGCGTCCGCCAAACTGGAGCAGGAATATCCGAAGTGCAGGAATATCCGAACTGCTGCGATATCCGAACGACTGTAATTACCGAATTGGAACGGACAGTTGTGGCAGACTATGGACGCGTAATGTTAGTGTGCAACGTTGTGATAATAGAGATGAGAGACTATTCACCATTTAGAGCATTATAGGTAAGTATGTACGTTTTAAATTTATTGATATTATTTCGAACATCTAATTTGTAGAATAAGAAACATGTAGAATCATGTACATGTGTATATGTGTAGAAACATGTACATGTAGAATAAGAAAATGCAATAGAATTAAGTAATATAGGAAACACTAGTGTTTAAGAAACAAAAATGTTAAAATAAAAATTGTGTACCCCTTTTTCTTTCCCAAAAGTAGTTTAATAAATAAAGAAATAATGGATAGACCTAGTAGACGGGAATCCCACCCGTTATAGTATAAAAGACGAGGTATGAAAGAATTAAAATGAAGAAAAAAAAAAACATCTAATTGGTGTTATTTAATTAGTTAAGGAACTCGATGGCGCAGTGGTTAATGCGACCGGTCTGCGTATGCTGAGGTTAAATTATAAAACCCACTTTTAAATTATAAATAGAGATCACAACACTACTCGCTCTAGATGATACATTTTTGGTGACCCATCCGGTAACCGGCCTTTGCGATAGCTGCTAAACCTCAGCAATAATAGACTGAGCGCATTTACCACTGCGTAGAGAAACAATAAAATATATAAAAGATAAAAAATAATTTATTTGTAAAAAGAACAACAACCATTTTAATTTAGCTGATTAAGACTTCACCGATGCGAAACGCAGGGAACGTCGACCCCAATAACAAAACTGCATACAGCTGCTTAAAACAGGCAATCACTAATTAATTAATGGTAAAAGGTAATTAACGAATCACTGCGATAGCGATGGCTCGGCCGAATCTCATTTGTATCACAAAATAAAGAGATTCGCAGAAGGTAAGCTTAATACATTTTTTTTTTTTGAGAGGGTTAGCTGATTGCCTCAGGCGGCATTTTCAGCGTCACTAAATTGTTTTGGGGGCAGCGAGAAACTTACAGGGTTCCTCAAGCTTTGTGAAGCGAAGCACCGTCATAGGTTGTCTATAGGGTACGAGTACGGTGTCTTTGGCCTAAACTAGTATGCATGTAAAAGTGTATTCTGTGTGTGAGTTAATACATACCTAACACATAGAGCTCCGAGCTTTGCCAAGATACGGCAAAGCTCGGAACCCCCGATCTGATCCGAACCCCTCGGAGAATCTAATAGGGCACGGAGACACGCACTAGTGCGTGATGCCGTTCCCTCTAGAAATGTTTTGAGGGTGCTTCGTTTCACACGGCTAGAGGAACCCTAAAGGGTTCTTAAGGGTTCTTAAGGGTTCTTAAAACTTTAAAGTTTCTCGCCCCCCAAAAACTGGAAATGCCGTCTAAGGCAATCAGCAAACTCTCTCAAAAAAAAAGGTGTGAGAAAAGTTGTGTGCGTTGCTCGAGCGCATTTGTATGTAGCTAATCTTCTCATCATCATCATGTCCCCACTGGTGGGGCACGAGCCTTCCCTATAGATGGATAGGGAGTACGGGCCGTAAACCACCACGCGGGCCTAGTGCGGGTTGGTGGTTGTGAACGACTGCTAATGCAGCCGGGACCAACGGCTTTACGTGTCTGCCAAAGCACGGAGAAGCTTAAGATGATTCATTTTTGGTCACCCGAAGACCGGCCTTTGCGAAAGTTGCTTAACTTAGCACTCGCAGACCGGGCGCGTTAACCACTGCGCTCCTCTTACTTACATTCTGCAGTCTCCTTGTTTTGTGTTTATATCGAATAATGGCTGTCCGGATGATCCGGTACATTTATTTTGGCTTTAACAAGACTTTGCGGATTATCGAGGAGCCGATTTACAATGACATTTTTATTTAACGTTGGAAATGTAAATCTTGGGATTGATTTTAAGTTGATTTGTAGAAAGTCTTTGTAAAATTCTAAAGATTCATATGAGACTATGAAATGTATGTGTCATTTTTTGAAATTGACATTGTGATCAATCCTTAGATGTATTTTTGAAAATATTTTTTGGTTCTTTTTAACTATGTATTTGTCTTTTTTTTTGTAGATCCTTGGGGGATTGTTCAACAGTACTGTCTTTTGGCTGAGATAATGATGATGATTATGATGATGATTTATCTGTTTGTCAGAGCATAATATATATCAATATCTTCTAGACTGCACATAGTCCATAAAAAAGTGTACACAACATGCTACAGAAGAACAGTAAATGATAATTTGCGTTTTCTATACTTAAAATGTTTAAATAATTATAACGCAAATTTTGTTGCGAAACAAATTACAAAACGCAAATGTTGAAAAAATTTCCACGAGCAGGATTTGAACCTGCACCCTTCTGACATACCGGGTCAGGTGCTCTTCCAATTGAGCTATCGTGGTTCTAACCAGCCCGCCGAAATTATTCAACACTGTTTATTTTTACTTTGAAAGCCAAAGGCACCCATTCAATGTCAACAACTACCGTCATTAACATCCGATCATAATATTTTTACAAATACTAAAGATCAGTTAAGAAGTAGGCAAGCTATTATAAAATGTTTAAATAATTATAACGCAAATTTTGTTGCGAAACAAATTACAAAAACACAAATGTTGACCTGAAATGAAATGTTTTTCTATACTTACTAATATTATAGAGGAAAGCTTTGTATTTTTGTATGTACGTATGTTTGAAACGAATAAACTCAAAAACTACTGGACCCATTTCAAAAATTCAAACACCATTAGAATGCTACATTAGCGCTGAGTAACATAGGCTATATTTAAAAAAAATGCGGTATGAATTCCGCCGGGTCAGCTAGTAATCTACTAAAACTTGAAAAAAGACATCACAAACGTGAACTGTCAAAAAGTTTGGATCCAGCCCGTGAATTTTTTCAACACTTTGTCTTTTTTCACATTGTAATCTGTTCGCAACAAAATTTGCGTAAAATTATAATATACTTAACCACAATCATAAAATTATGTGATGTTGCCTAACATTTATTTATTTTGTATAATTTCATAGAAAGTTGTTACAAAAACTTTATATGTCATACTTATCTCTCTGTCGTTAAATACAAACTCTTTGCTTTACTCTATAGCATGGCTGTAGCACAGACAACAAAGGGTCCACAGATTAATTTAGTGAATCGCTGACGTCACCGTGGCGTTACACAAACTGCCAGCTCCGTTCGCAAAGTAATTAAGTTAGTGGCAGTCCCAATATTGACGGGCTGACCGAAAAAATGCTGGCGGCGTCGAGATAAAACAGTGTACAATTATCTTCTCATATAGGTAGCTTCCAGGAGCTCGAAGGTGCAGTGGTTAACGCGCCCGTTGCAATTGCTAAGGTAAAGATACTTCCACAAAGGCCGGTCATCGGATGGGTGACCAAAATTTTATATATTTTTATATTTATATATATTTATTTGTGTACTCGGTTTGGTTTATGGTAGGGCTTGTTTGTCCGCCTGGCTAGCTACCACCATCTTATCTAAATATGTCACCATAACATCAATGTTTGTAGCGTTGTTGTGTTCCGGCAGCTAGAGATAAGGTAGCCAGTGCCTCACTAGTTGAGGATCCCGGGTGAAGTGCGCTTCCATCATTGGCCTTATCATCACTTAACACCAGGTAAGATCAAGGCACTGTGCTTACCCGTAAATATAATTTAAAAAAAAAACCTAAATGACCAGAGTCGAAAATCCCTTGTAGCAGTTCCATTAAGATAAGACTTGCTGCCAGCCGTTTTGTAGAAGAGAAGAAAGAAAAAAAATAATACCACTACCATTATCAGCTCATTTGATGTCCTCACTGCTGGAGCACGAGCCTGACAACACCACAGGTAGAGGGCTAAGCGGTGTGGTGTTAACGACTGCTAATGCAGCCGGGACCAACGGCTTTACGTGCCTTCCGAAGTACGGAGGAGCTCGAGATTATAAACTGTAGGTCACCCATCCAAAGACCGGCCTCTGCGAAAATTGCTTAATTTCAGCTGACCGAGCGTGTTTTATCAAAGCGCTATTTAGCACGAACGAATATGCTCGGGTTCAATACGAGAAATTGTGGTTCAATCCCTTTAGCTTTGTTACACTTCTGACGTGAACCCATGCCTAACACAAGAGCGGTAACAATTGAGCGGCGCAGCGCAGTGTTACACATGTCTACAAGCGATGAAGATGAATTCTGATATTTGTTGGATCCCAACGGCTATCTCGCACACAAAAGACACCAATGCAAAGAAGAAAAACAAATATAAAATTTAATATAAAACAACTGCCGATCGCAAGCGCAAAACAAACGTTTAATTTGTTGTGCTGCATTGCAATGAACGAGAGACAAGAATTTGTTCTCTCAATACTTTGTTCGTTGGCACAGGTAAATTAAATTTCTTTGTTACTGGATTCCTTGATTTACTGACGGGAAAAATAAATTCAAAATCATTTAATCACAAGAGTTGCTAAGCTCAAGTGGCAGTGGGCAGGGCACATTGCTCGCAGGACTGATGGCCGCTGGGGCGGGATAGTTCTTGAGTGGCGATCGCGTACCGGAAAGCGCAGTGTGGGCAGGCCTCCAACAAGGTGAACCGACGATCTGGTGAAGGTCGCGGGAAGCCGCTGGATGCGAGCAGCACAAAACCAGTCGTTGTGGAGATCCTTGGGGGAGGCCTATGTCTTTTAGCTGAGATGATGACGACGATGACGATGATCTAACCACAAACAGTATGCTTATGAGAGATGGTTTTACTCTGGCAACAGTCACATGGCTTTGTTAGACTAAGACAAATGACTCCGTTGACCATAAACCACGCGGGCCCAGTGCGGCTTGGTGGTTTTTAACGAATGCTAATGCAGCCGGGACCAACGGCTTCACGTGCCTTCCGAAGCACGGAGGAGCTGAAAATTATACATTATAGGTCACCTAACCGATGACCGGCCTTTACGAAAGTTGCTCAACCAATAGCTCTTCGTACTAACAATACGTACACTTCGTTGAAAATAGAACCTGGGACCTCTGAGTTTGGACCGATGGTCTTACCGCACTAGCCACTAGACCGCAGACGTTGTGGCCAAATACAGAAGCCAAGATTCATAAGAATCACTTTTTTGTTTGAAAAACATAGAAATTTGAAGTTTAAATAGGATTCCGAGTATAAAGCCTCATTTAATAACAACATAATTGCTTTTATAATTAAACAAGTAAAGAGAACCGAGCATAGACAATAATCAACTTGAACAATTAATTATACCACCAACCGTCAACCGTTTAAAACTAAAGCCAGAATAACAATGGCCCTTCGAATGCTGCCAACATAATGGCCTTAACGACTCCGCCGGAAGTGGCGCCATCTTGTGGCGCGGTGAAGCCTCATTTCCGGTGCTTTGAGGACCCAGTTTGTTAGGTCAATTAGAGATCTATCGGGTTTCGTTTAGCTTTTCGAAGTTATTATAGTCAGTGGCTGTAATTGGAAGAAGTTATAAGTAGTTACATATTGTAATTGATCATTTAAAAATGAATGTCTGGTCATTATTAAGTCATCATCATCACCATCTCATTATATTATGTCCCCACTGCTGGGACACGAGCCTTCCCTATGGAAGGATAGAGAGAACGGGCCAAAAACCACCACGCGGGCCCAGTGCGATTGGTGGTTGTTAACGACTGCTAATGCAGCCGGGACCGACGGCTTTACGTGCCTTCCGAAGCACGGAGGAGCTCGAGATGATACATTTTTGGTCACCCATCAGACGGTCGGTCTGTACGAAAGTTGCTTAGCGTCAGCAACCGCAGACTGGGCTGGTTATCGACTGCGCCATCGAGCTCCTATCGAGCATTATTAAGTAGCTTTGTTTTATAATTAGCTTGCCAAATGACTACACCTGATGTTAAGTAAAAATGGAGTCCAGACGCGAAGTAGTTGTCAGCGCTAAAACATATGGTCGAATGGACGTTTGGTAGGTGGTGCAGCGTTAAAACATTTGGTCGAATATACGTATGGTAGGAAGAGCTATAAGCTTTTCTATCGCTTTTTGAGTAGATCTAAGATCTTTCAATCTTGATGGAATTAAAAAATATTGTGCTAACTTAATAATTTGTCATAGTACCTTGCTAAACTCCATTAGTTTATAAAATTGTAGGTCGTTGTTATTAATGTGTCATTAGCAGTATTACAACGAAATATTTACAATGCACTTCAACACTAAAGTTAAATTAGCTTTATCTCAAAGAGGAGTTTACAGTTCCTACTACCAAAAGTTTATTCGACCAAACGATCATTCGGTCAATGGTGGAAATGTCAATAGTTTAGCGACAAAATATATTTCGGTCAGTTGTTTGTTCGATCAGTAAAAGAAAGGCCAAATGTTTCGTCGACCTTATTAAAATGATATAAAAAAATAAAAGTTTTTAAAGTTAAAAAATAATTCAAGTTAAAAAAAACACAATTATCAAATTAAATCTCTATAAAATGTTTCAAATCAATGTGCTCGCGTAAACTTCATACAACAATACAGTAGTTCAATTTACATCCAACAGAATTGATAGCGAATATTTTTAGTAGGTACCTATCAACAGTCGGTCTACAGATAAAAATATGGGTGCCAGTTACAAATTTAGAGGTGTAATAAACGTCGGAACAATGATATGTGACTGGCCACTGGAGGGAGGAAAAAAGCCTTCCTTTTTCGGTATCCGAATGATGTTGACATGCCTACGTTTGATAACAAAAGGGTTCGAATAATCGGAATATTTTTTCTGTTCAAATGTACGGATTTTCGTTATGTTGTTCCACTTAAATTAGACGTGTAACCACTCGCGGTATTCAAGTAGGTACATTAAAGGGTAGGCTTAAAGGCTTCGTCAAACTGTTGACGTGTAAGCGCTAGACGCTAGCGTGGCGCGCAACCGGCGTCTTGTTCAAACAAAAACTTTGGAAAGTTAAAGTAAGTAAAGTAATTAGCTTACAACTGTCCCACTGCAAGGTGAAGGCATCATTATGATCATCATCATCAGCTCATTTATGTCCCACTGCTGGGGCACGAGGATGGATAGGGAGAACGGGCCATGCAACCGGGACCAACGGCTTAACGTGCCTTTCGAAGCACGGAGGAGCTTGGGATGATACATTTTTGGTCACCCATCCGATGACCGGCCTTTACGACTCTCCTCTTTTCCCCATGAATTCCCCGTGCGTGTGTATGCGCAAGCTATAAGATTCGTCACGTCATAGAACCCCCTTTTGGTTTAGTTGGCAATCTCAGGACATCTGAAATACGCCCAAATATCCTCTGGCGTGTTCCTTCTGGTCGGCCACCAGATCCAGAGATTGTCAAACCAATCATCCCGGATCACTTTGGTGGCAAGTGAAGGGATGTGCTAGGATTTTTGTGGGTATGTCCCCTTTCTCCTGAATTGTAGGAGTTAGAGGGTGAGTCTTATTAGTGGAACTCGGAATGGAGTTTTCCCTAGCATAAAAAGAAAAGGGCTTAATCCCGGCGTGGCGCTGCCGGAGCTTAGATAGTCACAATGTTCGAGATCGCCGTACGTACGGCTCGCTTTAAAAATAATAGTTATGCGATGTGTATAAAAATTTACAATAGTAGTGTGTTATTGAGAGTTCATCCTCACCTATGCTCGCGTGGTCAAACTACGTTCGCCCGCACTCGCAGGTGCGGAAGAATCCTCAATAACTCAGTTCGATCACAGATTTTCGCGCCCCTGAATGTTTGTTCTAAGCTAGAATAGAACCCACAACCATACGCAACACACAGATTTACTAATCATCAAACCAACGCTCTAGTCTACCATATTCATTCTGTAAGACATATATATATTTTTTATATATTTACGGGTAAGCACAGTGCCTTGATCTCACCTGATGTTAAGTGATGATAAGGTCATTTGATGGAAGCGCACTTCACCCGAGATTCTCAACCAGTGAGGTACTGGCTATCTTATCTCTAGCTGCCGGAACACAACAATGCTACAAACATTGATGTTATGGCGACATATTTAGATAAGATGGTGAATTCCTTCCACAATCCAGATGACTGCATTAACCACTTTGCTACTGAGGCAGAGTTTTTACCGTGTTTGGTACAGATGAAGTTGCTTTAATTTTTTTTAAATTTTAGCTTCGTCTTTTTTTATTGCAATTTTTTATCTAAGAACATTCTAGCGTTAAACGCTAAAATATCAAAAATTTACAAACTTGTTATAAAGTTTATTATTGTAAATTCGTAATATTTACACATTAGGTAAACGCATGCTGCGCTGCGCTGTCATCAATTCTAGCGCCACGGGCGTCGGTCAACAGCCAGCGGATGCAACGACCTATTTACTTATACCTAAAAACCACCAATTTGTTTCAAAACTGAATTTATTGTGAATGAAATGAATAAAGCATAGATTAGCTAGCTTCTTGTCTGCGACTTTGTCTGCGTATAAATTTTAGACTTTAAATTACGTTTGATAGGTATGATGGAGGATATACCAAAGAAGTTCTGTTTTTTTTTTTTCATAAATATGATATCCGTATTGTATGGTCTGGGATGGATGTTACAAACGCTAAGGAACATTTTTAAGACTGATGAAGGATCATAAACCTAAGTAACAATTCTAATTAAATATTAAATATAGACTTACAGAATCGAATTCGAATTCATACGTTTATCATAATAAATCGTAAATTAGATAACATTATGCTATAATTAATCTCGATGGAGCATTGGTTAACGGTCTGCGATTGTGGAAGTTAAGCAACTATCGGATTGGGCGGCTATCCGATAAGTTACTAAAACATTTTGTATCTCAAACTTCTCCTCCTCCTTGTATCTCGCGTTAAACTGTAATCTGCATATAGAATCGTCAACGGATGTTGACCGCCACACCGAGGTCCTGTGGCGGGTTATGGTCGTTCTCCCTATGGGATTCTATCCATAGGGAAGGTCTGTGCTCTAGCAATGAGGAATATTAACAGACTGATGATGATGAGGATAATTTAGTCAGTAAACATGTGCAGCCGCTGAAAACCACCTGCTATAAATATTTTAAACTGAACAAGAAGGAATAAAATCACCTTGAATGCAGTGGGTTCAGAGTTCGATTCCCGATAAAGTTAATTTAGAGAACGATCTTAGCTACATTAGCATGTTTCTATGGAGGCTGCAATGTATATTCGAAAGAAGGTCCATTATCTAGAACCTCGCAACTAACATAAGCAACTTTCACTTATGTTAGTTATCAGATGGTCGTCAAAAATATACTATCTTAAGCTATACGATACGATACGATAGATACCTATAATTCTGTAGACAAAAATTTATACTTATCTAGACCCAAACTAAATGGATTAGTGAAGCTTAGTACCTATAAGTACTAGTTACGTATAAACATACTAAAAATACATAATATAAACATCTACGAAAAATGATAGTGCGCATCACACAGACACATTCACTTCAGGGATTCGAACCCAAGACCGTTGGATTTGCAGTGAGGATCACTTACCGCTATACCAAGAGGCATCAATCTATTTATGTATGAAATTCAGAATAAACGGTATTATTTACTCCAACGAATACACACAGAAACATAAAATTATCATAGGTTTATTTTTATTCTTACTTTTTTATTAAAAAATAACAATATTTTAGTAATGACTAGAAATATTTCCATCGTCAAATTGAGGTCGGTGTATTCATTCTCGATATGTTAGCCGCAGTCAAGCTATCAACAAAATGCAAAAACACCAATCGTAGCACACTAGATAGGGGTGACACACCCATCGCATCGCTAGAACGAACTTTGTAATTTTGTACGTTTCTTGATAAAGGTTTGTGAGTGTTACATTTTATTTTCAAAGTTAAACGATTAAATTATTTTAATAGATATAATAATAAATAAATAAATAATATATTGCTTACACACAAAGACCTTTGCACAAATTCTTAACACTAATATGAACAACACGGTCTTTTTTCGCTAAAAAGCGGTTGTTTTTAATAATACCTATATATAATAGCTTTGCGACCGACGACGTACTGAAATGGAAATGCTTCATTTTAAGTAATAGATAATAATGTTAATGTTTACTATGTCTCCAAATTATTTTAGAGTTATAGTTTATTTGTACAGACGCCTGCACATCAACCTATCCAAAACTATCATTCTTCAATACATTTTTAACCATAATATAAAGACATAAAGTTCAAAGTCTATTGAGGAAATTTGACAGTTTGTGGTAGGTTGATGTGCAGGCGTGTGTACACAAATAAGCTATTGTTTTGACTTTTCATTATTAACATTATTTAAGTAGGTATATTAGGGTATTGATTTATTTTCGCATGCTATAAATTAATATTAATTCATGTATGTAGGGGATTACAAAAAGTATCTTTTTTGAGCATTATTTTGTTCGAATGCTATTTAGCATATACAAATTTGTGTATATTCATTAATCACATTTCGTATGTGCAACGTTCGTGACAGCCCTAAATAAATTTGTCGACAATTCAATATCAACAAAAGGCAAATACGCCAATCGTAGTGCACCAGATAGGGCTGACACATCCTTCGCTAGAACGAACCTTGTAATTTTGTACTTTTATTTACCATAATATGAACAAACTCGGTCTTTCGCTAAAAAGCGCTCGGTTTTATAATCTAATAGTTTTGCGACGTACTGAAATGGAAATGATGAGTTTTAAGTAATAGAAATTCGAATGCATACGGCTGCCCCATTTCAAAACCTAGTAAGGACCTAAAAGCAAATTTTACAGGAGAGCGTATAAACGTAAAATAGGTTAGCCTTCGAAAAATATTTATCTTGGGTAAGAAAAAATCTTTCGGTTGTATAATATATAAAATACGAAACATGAAATGTTATTGATGTATTGATTTATGTGTATATTACATATTTTATTTTATATTATTTTTATTTTTTATTTTTTATTTTATATATTATATATATTTGCTTCAATATCTATGTTTATATCTTAGATATCAATGCTGGTGTTTTTGTATTGTGTAGGGACTTACAATATTTGGAAGATTAATGCAAAAACCTCTTTTTACAAAAAATGTTCCTTACTAGGTTTTGAAATGGGGCAGCCGCATATGTGTAAACATTCTTTAATCATATTTCGTAAGCGTAACGTTCGTGACAGCCCTAACTAAAATTGCCGAATATTCAATATTTTTCCTTTAAATTCGGCAAGTGTTCGGTTAGAGCTTCATTCTGTATTTCGAAGTACTCAAGCCTGAGCAACTAGTCCAGTGTCGTCATATCTGATCGAAGAGTCTCTCTATCAGCAGCTGCAGTGAAATATTGTAAGTGTTCAAGATGTAAGTACTTTTTATGGTGACTTATTTCATCACAGGTATTGTTAATTCGAGTCGAGGAGCTCGATGGCGCAGTGGTTAACGCGCCCGGTCTGCGAGTGGCTGTAGTTAAGCAACTTTCGCAAAGGCCGGTCATCGGATGGGTGACCAAAAATTTATAATCTCGAGCTTCTCCGTGCTTTGGAAGGCACGTAGAAGCTCCTCACCACCTTTGTCTACTCTCACTGTGGCTAAAGACACCTTTAGCCATCAGAAACTGTCTATGTGCTATGTTTGCACTAGTGTGTGTATGATACTAAGTATGTGACTGTAAGGTTTATAGGTCTTATAACGATATAAAGTTAATTTTTAACTCGCTAATTAGATTTTGAACCTAACCTTATAACGTTGCCTTTACAGACATGATTATAAATTGCATAAGTACCTAATGTTTGATATTTATTTTTAGTTTTTTTTTTACAGGTCTGACTCTGAGTATGATATATTCGAACCCGAGGTGAAACCCGAGGTGAAACCCAAGCCCAAGCGAAAACCTGTCTCTACGTCCCGGGAAACTAACAGGTAAAAACCTACATTTATTTTTTATGGTTGGATATGCGTTCCGTGGTATACCTAATAATTCTGTCATGTTTTGTTTTAAATGTTTATCCGTTTTACCTACTCGAACTCTTCATTTAAAGCTCGATAATATTGTTTATCATAAACTTACATTTTACTTACACAAAATTTATCTATTGCAGAACCATCAGTTCAGCTAAGAAACCGAAGAGCTGTAAAAAGGAATTGCTGGATGTACTCGGTTTGCTGTCTGAAGACGAAGAGACTATCGCTGTTGATAACGCTCAGCGAGCTCCCGTTCGAGGCAAACAGCTCGAAAGTAGCATCAGCAGCCGCGTAGCCAACGGATCCTTGGTGCACCGTGCGCTGCACGACGGACAGTACTACATCGAGACACGTGTCTACACAACCGAGGAAGCGTTGACGGCGCCTCCGGAGCTACGCTATACCAAAGCACTTGTCACACTCAAGGTGCAGCTGGATCGCGACCAGTCTGAGTGGACGTATCTGCAGAGGTTCATGCAGAAAGTCAAGTCCTCGTTGTTTGCCGACAGCAAACCGACATTTTATAGCAATAAGAAATAAATATTTATTAAGTTTGTTATTTTTAAATAAATTAAATTTAATATAATCTTTTAAAATAATAAACATCTATAATATTGAAATAACTAAGAATTTGTGATCCCAATTGTCCAGGTAAAAAAGGTATCAGATAACTATAAGGTTTAGGTAACTAAGCGTTGGTTATAAAACTTGGTACTCACACAAGGTAATATTTGGTTGGTTGAGTGCATTTGCTTTACGCTCTCCTTATTATAATCTACGCGCTTGACGAACTCTAGAGCGAGTCAAGCTATAAGCGTACGCTTCCTAAATAAATAAATTAAGTTACTAGAGTACCAGGTTCTTATATCCGTTATAATATTTTAGTTTAAGTATTTTACAAGTACCTACTGTTTATTACAGTTACAGCAAAGTAAGTAAGTGTTAGTAAAATGCCTTTTTGTTCTGATTGTTCTGTGCAAGTAGGAAACCGACAATGGGTAGGACATCTGAAAAGCACTACGCATAAGAAAAGTGTTTCAACGCAGAAGGCTAACGTTGATGGCGTTATTGAGTACGCAACAGCTTTTCGAGGTCGAATCGCTTCTTATAGAATTGTTGTTACAGAGGAATTCGAACACTCTATGCCTGATTCATTTTTACATAATTTACGTTCTAAAATAAATAATCTTTTGCTGATCGCTTTGAAGAAGCATATAAGTGTAAAAGTGAATTTTGAATATTATGCTAATTTTCTATTATTTAAAAATGATAGTCATGAAATAAAGTCATTCACTACAAAGAATTTTATCGTTCATCGTAACTTTAATTACGATAAGGTGTTTTCAACACTTGTAAGTTATATTAAACAACGGGTTGAGGAATTTGAAGATCGCGAAAGTGGTTGGTCTTTTCTAAGTAACATTTCTTTAGAGGTTAACATTAATAAATTCGATCCTTTAAGAGGTTCTGGATCAACGTACGCCGATTTGCCCTTAGTAATAAAATCGAAAAAAGCGTGTATTAACGTTCGAAATAAGGATAAGCATTGTTTTCTGTGGAGCGTAGTTGCAGCACTTTATCCTGTCACAAAGAACAGTGATAGGGTTACATCTTATCCACATTTTAAGAATGTACTTAATATTACCGGTATGTCTTTTCCAGTCACTTTTGACGATATAGCCAGATTTGAAAGTAATAATCCTTATTTAAGTATAAATGTTTATTCGTTAAAAAACAACCGTACCATAGTTGGTCCTATTTACAGATCGGAATTCAAAGCGAGTGACAGAACTAAAATAAATCTACTTTTACTTGATAGTAATGCTCAGAGTCATTTCGTTTTGATAAAAAACCTGTCCCGTCTAGTGCGTAACCAAATCACTAAACATAATGGTCAATTATATTTTTGCGATGATTGTTTACTATTTTTTACCACTGAAAATAATCTTATAAAACACACATGCGGCGGTGTTTGTACAGTATTACCTGATAAGGGAACGTACCTGGAATTTAAACATTTTGAACGAAAGCAAGACGTTCCCTTTGTTGTATACGCTGACTTTGAGGCTCTTCTACAACCCATTCTAGGTTGTGAGCCTAATCCATCTTCTAGTTACACTTTACCTCGTCAGCAGCACATTCCAGCAGCTTTTGCTTACTATATAGTTTGTTCCTTTGATAGAGGCTTAAATCGATTCGTACAGTATCGAGGTCTCGACTGTGTAGAAAAATTCCTTGAAATGCTTTATACTGATATTAAAAAGATATATGAAATCTTAAATAACGAAGTTAAGATGGACTTTAATGATCGGGAAGCGAGGGATTTTGCATGTGCTGAGGTCTGTCATATTTGTAACCAGCTTCTGATTCTCGACAAGGTAAGGGATCACTGTCATCTAACCGGACGTTATCGAGGTGCTGCACATCAATACTGTAACTTACGATACAGCGTTCCTAAGTTAGTACCTGTATTTTTCCATAACTTAGCAGGCTATGACTGCCATTTGTTTATAAAAGAGTTAGCTGAGAGTTCGGGGGCTGTTAAAGTCATCCCGAGAAATAAAGAAAATTATATTTCTTTTACCAAGTTTTTACCGTTGAACGATGAAAAATTTGCTCAGATACGGTTTGTTGATTCATTTCAGTTCCTAGGGACTAGCTTAGAAAAGTTAGCCAAAGGTTTACATAAAACAGACTTTGTTAACTTGAAAAATAGCTATCCTAAAGAAAAGCATTTTGAATTATTGACTCGTAAAGGAGTCTATCCGTACGATCATATGAAGCATTGGAATTCGTTTTCTGAAAGACAACTTCCCTCAAAAAAAAGTTTTTATAATTCTTTGACTGATGAAGATATAAGTGATACAGATTACGCTCACGCTCAGGAAGTCTGGTCTACATTTAAAATAAAAGACCTAGGAGGTTACACAGACTTATATCTTAAAACAGATGTATTACTGTTAGCTGACGTATTTGAAAATTTTCGACAAGTCTGTAAGTCTAACTATCAGTTAGATCCTGCCTTTTATTTAACTGCTCCAAGTTTATCCTTCGATGCGATGTTGCTTAAAACAGGTGTTCAATTGGAATTGTTAAACGACTTAGAAATTATACGATTCATACAAAAAGGGATACGTGGGGGGATTTGTTTGTGTTCAACGAGATACGCTAAGGCTAACAATAAATACATGTCGTGTCACGATCATACTGAGTCTGATTCGTTTCTTGTTTACATCGATTGCAACAATTTATATGGTTACAGTATGTGTCAACCTCTACCTGTGTCGGATTTTAGACTTTTAGATCAGAATGAGATAGATCAACTTGTTGTCATGAACATAGCTGATGATGCTGACTATGGTTTTATCCTCGAAGTTGATTTGATCTATCCAGATGAACTACATTGTATTCACAATGATTATCCTTTTTGCGCTGAAAAATTTATACCCCCTGGTGGTAAAACTCCTAAACTGATTCCTAACTTGTATTCAAAATACGAGTATGTAATCCATTATGTTCATCTAAAAACCTGTATTAAAAACGGACTTATCTTAGATAAAATTCATCGCGTTCTGTCATTCAGACAAAGTTCATTTTTAGGAAAATATATTAATTTAAATACTGAACTACGGAAAAAGGCAGTGACTCCCTTCCAACAAGACCTTTTTAAACTGTTAAATAATTCCGTGTTTGGTAAAACATTAGAAGACAGCGAAAAAAGAGTAGATGTGAGATTGATCAGTAAGTGGAATGATGAAACCAACAAAACAAAAAAGTTCATAACCGCAGATAAATTAATTGCAAGGCCTAACTTTCACAGTGCCACCATTTTCTCAGAAAATTTTGTAGCCATCCAGATGAAGCCTGATAGAATATTTTTAGACAAACCTATTTACATCGGTTTTGCCGTGTTGGAGCTCTCGAAATGTCATATGTATCAATTTCATTACACAATAATAAAGCCCTACTACGGAGATAAGGTACAATTATGTTACACCGATACTGATAGTTTCGTGTACAAAATTGAAACGGAAGACTTTTATCGCGATTTAAAAGACAACTTTATAAATTACTTTGATACTAGTAACTATAACGGTGATAATGTTTTTGGTTTGCCTATAAAAAACAAAAAAGTACCCGGTCTGTTTAAAGATGAACTAGGAGGCGAAATTATGACAGAATTCGTAGGTTTACGTTCTAAATTATACTGCATAAAAACAGATTCATCATTAATTAAGAAAGCAAAAGGTGTTAAAAAAAATGTTGTAAGAGATTTGTCATCGTCTGACTATAGATCGGCTTTGCTTCATGACACAGTAATACGAAAGAAGAATATATTGTTTAAGTGTATTAAGCACGAGATTTTTACACAGAGTGTTAATAAAATAGCCTTGTCAAATTCCGATGATAAACGTGTAGTTTTATCAGACAAAGTTTCAACGTTGGCATGGGGTCATAATAAAATAATAGTATAATACAAACCAATTTATTGTTTTAACTCTGTAAGCTAAGTAACACTGTTTACTTTTATCATACTTATACAATAAGTTAATATATCATGAACCTGGACATAGGGTTACAATAAAGTAATATGGTAATAGTTAATTTATATCAATATATTGTTTTAGTTGTGTAAGCTATGTAACACTTTGTGGACTCATTATTACTTAAATAAATAAATATTTCATTATTAAGAACTGTTTTTTTTTTTTTTCATCGAATGTATGTACATAGAGTCTATAATTTAGCACTAATGCTGTTTATTACACGTGTTACATCTAGGCTGCCTCACCTACGCAGCAAACACGCAAAGCAAACTAAGCAGAATTGAATTTGATAGTCTAAGTCAATTATTTTACCACTTCTGTTATTTATTACACGTGTTGCATCTAGGTCACCTCACCTATGTTGCAAACACGCAATGCAAACTAAGCAGAATTTGATTCAATAGCTAAGTCCATTATTTTCCCTCATTCACACCTTGTCTCTGACGAACGCGGTACTACTGACTTTGGGTTTTATTCAAGTGAGTATACAACATTTCAATAAATGTTACAGTTTATGTAAGACATATTACTAATTAACCTTTATTTTGTTATAGATGATGGATGACTCTCCCGACATTCTGTTTTCCCAATACGCTCAAGATCCCTTGGAAGGATTTACGCAAGAGTTCCCCGATTTGTGCTCTAAACAAATTGTTGCATCCAGACCAGACAAGAAACCTAGGCATAAAAAACCATTTCAAAAAAAAACATTGAAGTCGTCTAAGTCATATGTGATTACGAAGGAACCAAAAGGAATAAGACTGATCAAAATTAAGGTGTTGGACATAGCGAATGATGTGGGATCCGCTACTAGCTCGGACGTCGAAGACTGTGAAGATAACATGCTGCTCAGCGCGCAATATTTAGTACAAAACCCGATGGATGAGATCATGGATCTCACGGATAGTCTTGTAAAGAAAATATCAAAAAAAATTTGTGACGATCACTTTTAGGAGTGTATTTATAATAAGTTATTGTAAGTTATTTTTTGTAGTTGTAAGTTATGTGTAAATATAGTTTAATCTAAAACAGAAGTGTCTTTTATTTTTTGTCCTATTAAGGTTTTAGTTATGTAGGATATGTAACTTAAACAACATTTTATATAAAAATCAGTTTATTAAAATTCATAAGTAGACACATATTTAATATAATTAATTTTATACTTTAAAACATAATTTACCAGGAGAGGTGTTCAAAATTCAAAAATCATTAAATGAATAACCATTAAGTAAAAACCATTTTTTTATACATAATACATTTCTCAAAGCACACTTATTTTTATGAGTTAAACAATGAAGCATATTATTACTATACAGATCATTTAACGTATTCAAATTAGCTATACCCGTATAACTAATATCGACAATATTATTATGACCACTTATGTCTTTCATCCATTTAATCTTTTCTTCTCCTTTCACAATTATTTTGCGGTTTTCTAAAATAGGTTTGATAATTCTATGAAATTCTCTATAGTCAATAAATCCTTCACTCCACTGATAACCTCTGTTTCGTTCTATCCAACGTACACATTTTTTTTCTTCTTCAGTTAGTGAAGTAAATGGATATGGAGGCTTAATTAAAAATATATAGGTAAACTCTAGAGTAGCTATTGCTAATTCTTTTACTAAGAATTCGTTTTTATGGTTTTTGAATCCTTGCAAATCCACGAGTATTGTACTGGTATTCATGATATTTTCTTTACAATATTGCTCAAAGGTTTGTATTCAAATATACAATCGTTCAGTATGAGACAGTATGCAGCGGTCTGATCAGGTATCTCTTGATCTGCTTCGATTTCAACTCTCACATCAATCGATCCTTTTAATGATTCGTGTTGGCGAGAACAGTCAATTACGAATAAAGGAGCAATAGCCTTGAATTCTTTTAAAGACAGCAAGGGTTCTGATCGGCGTCCGTGATAAGACTGCTGAAATCTGGCGTACTGCTCATATAATAAAGAAAACTTATCATCTGAGAAACTGACATTTAGTCCTTCATAAGGGTAATACGATGAATTCAAAAATACTCTTACATCACGTATATTGCAATGGTCGAACTCTGCCATAGACATTTCCGCATTATGTTTTCGGTTGGTTTGTAAAGCTATAACAACGAATCTCGGTTTTTCTATTTGCGATGAAGTTTTAATAGACCAAGAATGTTTACGCGTTTTGGGTAGTAATGGGTATTCATATAAGTCCCAATTACGAAATGCTAGTGTGATAGCTCGATCTTTTTCTAAATGTTTTAACAAATGAATTTTCTCACGATCTGACACCTTAACATGCGGAACGCGCCAAACAATTTTACTTATTATTATATTTTCTACAACTTGTTCCTTATTTAATTTCAAGGCATTGACATTTGTGTTGCTTCTCAAAAGTACTAACTCGTGTTTACAGTTTATAATAATTTTTTCATAATCTTCTGCAAAACCTAATAGTTTGTTTAATGGTATTGAAGCAGAAAATGCGCCTTCACTAACATTGGTGGTTCCTGAAGTAGACCAACCCCAAACTTTTGCACTTTTGGATTCATTTTCATTTAACGATAAATAGGATTTCATTGTTGTTGTTATGCCTGCATTTTTAATTTTATCTATTTCGATTCCATTTAATTCATAGCGAATGTCTTGAAATAGAAATAACGCTGGATTATTAACAAAATGCACACTTGACACTTTTTCTTTAGTAGTACTGTTATACACATCCGCTTTGCCCTCAATATACAAAGCGCTGAGTGAAGGCAACACATACAAATCTTGTTGATGAATGGGTATTCGTATTTCATCATTATTGTTGAAACTTGTTACATACGGTTTGTATGAATGATATTCAAAACTTTCAATGCTGTTATCATATGACGTTGGTTGAGATATATTTAAATAATTCATTTTAGCAAGCCTACTAGCTTTAGGAAATCTTTATTATTTTTAGTAAGTTTCTTTTTTAATAAAAGCGGTGTTCTTTTAGTAGATGATCTTTTATAACTGACTTGAGTACAAACTGTAGCAGTGTTTTTATTGAAATTTATCATTTTTTTCTAAAGTGCAAGTACAGTTGTATTTCTTCACCTCGTAAATTAATTTGCTTATTATGACCGTCTAGTAATCTAATATTAATCGCACTAATTGAATTTTGGTTGACTGGAAAATATATTAAGTTTTTAGGTATCTCAATAACTCGATAGCCTGGTGGCACGTTAGGTACAAATTCATAAATTATATGGCTTGCTTTTCCATTCACGAATGATCCTCCAACTACGTCACATTCGATGCGCACGATGGTTGTAGATAAAATGCTAACTGGATACCGAGATTCACAACTTATATTAGCCTTTATTGTTTCCCTAGCAAAACCTAAAATTTTACCTATGGAATTACTTTTCTCAAAGTGAACATCTTCTGAACAGACTATTTTGGTTTTGAGTGTATTATTATTACAACTCAATTTTAATGCAGTATTCTTGACGTTGCTTTTTAAAAAATCACAAATATCTTGAAGTTCATATGATCCTTCTGGAATTTCAATGACCTCATTATTACCATAATAAAACTTATTATTTCTTTCATCTATATTAGGAATAGAATTAAATGTAGAAAAGTACAGAAGTCCACACTCGTATTCTCCACGTAATTCTAAAGTAGGTGAGTAGTTTGTTACGAGGGAGGCTCCCTGCCCAGTTATGGATACAGTGAAAGACATTATTATACTGTCAAGTTATTTTAATTTTAACCTTTATATAAATATTTTTTCCAATACTTTCTTAAAAATAATAAACAAAGATGACCGCAGTTCGTAGTGCCAAAAGTTTGATACTGTTTGTAATTATAATTTATGTGCATATTTTTCAAATATTTTATTAATTCTAACGGAGGTTTTAAGTTACCAAAACTGTTAAAGTATTCACAGTATTCATTTTGCTTGACATAGGCTACCCAGTGAGTTCCCGGATTTCTGGAACTATCTAAATTTAGAATAGCACACTCAATTTTTCTTGGTTTTGATGGTAACGTATCTCGCATAAAAACGCCACGAAAATATGGAATATGAACCGAGTGCTTTAATATATCTAAATTAGTGAGTGCTCGTTTGGGTAACCGTTTAATTAGTTTTTTGGAGGTTGTAAGTACAAGCCCGCTCCTTTTTTGTGAGACTTCAAATACAATCCTTTCCCAAGTGCGACGGCTTCCATCATCTTGTTATGTCGTTCAGATTCTTGAAGATTTTTTTGAGCAACCTTGTAATCGTTAACAGCCTTTGTTATACCTGCAGCACCTCCAGCAAGTGAACCAAGAGCTGATAAACCAGCAAAGATTGGTATGAGGGGTAACAACCCACCAGTTTTCGGAACAGGAATGCAGCGTGGGAAGCGTATTCCTTTTACATTAGAAAACACTTTTTTTGCAGCTGCATGTGCATATTTTATAGCCTTTCGGTTGTCATTACACTTTAATTTTTTCATTTGCTTTTGAATTTTTTTAACACCTTTCATGAATGACCGTACTCCTGCTCCGGCTTTAAGTTTTGCTTTCATTGCATTTTTTACTATCCATGATGCAATCTTTTCTCCTTTCCCAGCATCTTTCGATTTCAATCTTTTCTTTGCCATATTTAAAAGTTCTAAATCGGCGTTATGTCTAACGTTCCAATCTTTATTATTGTAAGCGATATCGTGGTACATGCAAGCTTCATCCAATTTATTTATACCTCGTTCGCCCTTGAGTAATCTTTTCTTAAGTTTTGTGCCTGGACCACAAAATTGATATCCAGGTAAATGTAACTCAAACGGAATGTTATTTATTAAGTTGTTAATAATACCACTTCCTTCCTTCATCGATGATTATAAAGTGAGCGTATAAATAATAATGCTTAGTTTATATTAAAGCAACAATAACTTTTTATCAATCCAACTGTTTTCACCATCACTGAGACCTAACCATTTGACAAAGAGTTTGTTTCCTTTTCTTTTTAAAACCTTTTCAATAAGATAAATATCTGGACATTTGGTTCTCTGTAATTCATGCTCGTAAAAAGATCCTAAAATTCTCTGTTTATTTTTGTCTTCCAAGTGATAAGTAACTGGGTTTGTATGATTGACTTTAATAACATAAAATATTTCTGTTGACCAGTTTGGAGTATAACCTTTGTAGAAATCCCCTTTGTATTTACTTATCCGGACTTGATCACCAACATGGAACTTAAATTTTTGATGTTTTCTGGTAATTTGTGATTTAATAATGTTAGACCTAACAATCATCTGGTTTTCTTTGCTAACATCAATAGGCTTAAGTTTTGTTACACGGTGAATAGTGTTATTGTAGCATAGTACAACGTCTTTCAAATTTTTTTGTATCCATTGATATTTACCGCAGATGCTAAATAATTTGTAAAGATGACTTTTTAGAGTTCTTATTACTCTTTCAACAATTGCTGCTTTTTTTACAGAGTAAGTGGAGTAATGATTTATGTTATATTTTATCGTCAATTGTTTAAAATTTTCATTGTAAAATTCTTTGCCTAAATCTGTTTGTAAATTTTTGGGCTTTCGAGATGAAGTGGTTAATATATTTTGCATTGCATTTGTAACACAACTTTTATTCTTTGACTTCAAAGGATTAACCCACACATATTTCGATAAAGTATCAATTACGACTAAAACATATTTATATCCTTTATTAAACTGTGAGTACTTTTGAAAATCTATAAGGTCTGCTTGCCATAAATCATCTATTCCTTTTATGATTGTACTTCGACGTGGAAAATTTCTTCTCGCCGCTCTGTGAAGTTCGTCTACAATTTCTTTCTTACTCATTTTTGTTTGGCTTGAATCATACGGTCTATTTCTATTTTTGAGTAAAACATAGAAGACAAACGGTCTGTACTCGCTGATTCCAAGTTCTTTAAATAAATTAATACACGACTATTAACTCGGCTTATTTCGTTTCTCAGCTCTTGAACTGTTTTATCCAAATATGCTTTATTTACAGCTTCATCGTCCTTGTCTGGAGACGACAAGCCTTTTAGTTTGGATGATTTTAAATCGTATTCTCCCGTTTCAGACTTCTGTAACGTATCGCTATAGATATCAATATGTTCAGATAATCGTAAACGTTTATGAACGTGATGACCAAATTTATCTATATTCATTGCGGTCCCGATGCTTTGTTTACTGTAAGTATACTGCACAAAGTTCCCTATGCTATTTGTTTTTATTCTTTGTTTATGATACCGGCTTCGTGAAGTTCCTCGATGATTGCAATAATTTCATTATCTAACCCAGTGTTACCAGCATCTCGTGATGCGAACAGTAATTTCAGTCGTTTTACTAACTCGTTAGGATCGTCCCAGTAAACTAAATCTGTATTTCTTTTTACTCTTTTTACGAGTTCAATACCTTTTCCTCGAGGAATACTCTCTGTACCAGTGGTCGGTTTTCTAGAGATTTTGAATAATGGTTTTATAATATTCATGTATTTAAATCCCTTGTTGCTATTTATTGGTTTAGAGGGATCATAATTACGTCTGTGTGCATTAGTATCGATAAGTAGTAGTTTATAGTTTTCAAGGTCGTTATCTGTAATATCATCTAGGTTTGGTTTCTTTTTAAACAATAGTTCTTTTAAACCGAGAGTTTTTCTCAAATTATGATTTCCAATTATTAGAGTGGTGCCGTCATCATAAACGCGACTTTTTCCAAGCATAAGTTTTCCTTGTTCATTTCTTATTCCAAAAGGTATAGCACTAAATACTACAGATGATGTAGACCATGATAAAGATTGATTTTTAACGTTTGGCGATGATTGTAGCGATTTGAACGAACCTTCACTCACATCATGGTCTTGAGTAGGTGATACAGTAAGGGTTTTGTCGGTTGTTCGGAATTTTTCATGATTTTCTTCCTCATCTTCGCTACTTTGTTCGTTAAATTCTTCAATAGACGAATACGACTCTTCGCTTTCATTATTCTCTATTTTTTTAAATAGAGGGTTATAAACAGTCTCTTTGTCATGTTGCTTTTCATCATTTTTATTTGCTATCATATTAAGAGGGTCAACTATGGGTTTAAATATTGTTTCTAAAGTATTATTTCTTGCAGTTTTTGCATCCTTTATCATGTCAAACTTTCTTTTAACAGCTGATGCTGATTTAACGATTTGTCTCTTTAGATCTCTTTCCATTTTATTGGGTTTCCTTTTATTTCCGAATCTCATGTGGAAATGATTTATAAATATAATAACATCCGTATATGTAGTTATTAATCTACGACTATAAATGTATCAAACGTCATTCTATAGCATCCTTTATTTCGCTCACAATCCTTATTTATGACAATATAATTGTATGGTATTTTCCAAACAGTTGAACACATTTCACGGAATTGAAGCCATGACATATCAGACCCTACATGCTCATCATAAACATGTTTTAAATTTATGTCGTCTTGTTTAAATAATATAATCATGTTAGAATTGTCTCTTACGAGTTGTTTAGGTATTTTGGTGTAAGTTTGATTGATATAAAAACAATCAATATTCCTATGACGCCCCATAGCAAAATAGTTACGGATGTTGTTTTGATTTTCACAAGCAACATCATCGAAAATAATAATGGAATCAGGTGACGCTTCGTGAGGGCTCAATATTTCGCTATTATGATTATATTTGTGAAATGATGTACCTGGAACCAATTCTAAAACTTTTTCGAGATAACTGTATTTAGGTTGATACAAAGATTTTGAATACACGTACAGGTTTTGAAATCGTGGACCATCTTTATGTAATAATAAACTTATTACTAGGTTGGTTTTCCCGCAATTAGATGGACCGCAAACAATACAACGGATTGTATTTGGCAATAACTTTCCATGTCGACTTGCCCCTGACAATGAAGTTGGACAAATACATTCCAATTTTAACGATTCTTTTTGTTTTAAGAATTTCATTATATATTATGATTAAAAATTAAATTTGACTGCAGTGTTAAAAGGATTTTACAGAAATGACTACATAAAATGGTTGCTACGCTTAAATAACGGAAATACCAATAATCCACATCGATTATTGGGCGTTCTAATTCACTTTTTCGAACAGAGTGAGCGAACGGTGAAATGTACAATATTTGTCCGACAAACATTCAGGGGCGCGAAAATCTGTGATCGAACTGAGTTATTGAGGATTCTTCCGCACCTGCGAGTGCGGGCGAACGTAGTTTGACCACGCGAGCATAGGTGAGGATGAACTCTCAATAACACACTACTTACAATAAAATACCTAATGACATAAAACAGTTACAATTTAATAGATTTTGTGTTTCATTAAGAAAATGACTGCTAGACAACACATTTTATTCGTTAGAGGACTTCTTTAAATCTAAAGCTAAGTAAATGTGATTGATGCTTATGTTAATGATAACTTATTATTAATAACTTATGTTTGCATGCTGTTGATAACAGATAAATAGGTTTAAGATATCTACACTACAAATATATTGCAATACCATATTTATAATGCTGCCCTATATATAGCAAATAAATAATCTGAATTTGAATTTGACGAAAACGTAAGCGTAGCAAGCTGACGACGAACGACCAAAACTCGCTGTGCCGCGCCGGCTTAGCGCCACGCTTGCTGTGTGACAAAGCCTTTAGGTTTCAGAATCTAGATTGATAGGGTTTTTTCGTAGAATTTTTAAATAAGTAATGTAAATAAAAGCTTTTGTATCAACAGGCTTTGTTCTAATATATCAAAAGCGTCCATTCAGAAAATATCTGACGAGTATTATAATTTTAAAATAACAATGACGTTTTCAATAGAATATTTCTGATCAACTGAAGTTAGCGTGCGACGCCATTTTAATTTGTAGCATTCATTAAATATTATTTATTAGTATTATTTTTTAATTACGCTCACTGTTTTGCTGTATTTCTAATACTATCTGTGCCCCGCCGTTTCACCCGCATTAATAGTCATTTTATATATATATTTTTTATATATACATAGTTATGATTAATAATCGTCATTGTAAAAACATTTGATATATCATTATTATAAAAGAAGTTATGGGGAAATAAAGTATGCCTAATGATTTATTCTGAATGAACGTTATGCGAACGAAACGAAGATAATGCCAAAAACGTTATGCAGCCTTAAAATATGCCTCTTTAATTTATGCAACCCAATATGGACCCTCTGGAATCCAGTGATTAGATTTAGAGTAAGAGTACTTTCCCTTCAGGTGGCATTACAAAATTTCACCCTGTATATACAAATCAATTGCTGTTCGCTTGAGTGGCTAAAACTCGAAAATAGCTAGACCGATTAGATTAAATTTCCAATACAAAATTATTTGTTTGTTTTGTTGTCATGGAAACGGCTCGATCGATTTTTATGAAATTTTATGTTTGTATGTATATTCGGTAGGTCTGACAATCGGTCGTAATTTATTTTTCAACATTTGTATTTTTGTAATTTGTTTCGCAACAAAATCTGCGTTAAAATTATTTAAACATTTTATAATAGCTTGCCTACTTCTTAACTGATCTTTAGTATTTGTAAAAATATTATGATCGGATGTTAATGACGGTAGTTGTTGACATTGAATAGGCGCCTTTGGCTTTCAAAGTAAAAAGTAAATAGTGTTGAATAATTTCGGCGGGCTGGTTAGAACCACAATAGCTCAATTGGGAGAGCACCTGACCCGGTATGTCAGAAGGGTGCAGGTTCAAATCCTGCTCGTGGAAATTTTTTCAACATTTGTGTTTTTGACATAGAAACTGTTAGGGCGATACGAAGTCCGCCTGTAGTAATTAATAATTATGTCTAAGTAACGGGACCGGGTATATTTTGGGCCATTTAATTATGACTGCACCTAGCCGCCACACGTTGTATAACTAATTTCCTCTTTTGCAGTTGCAGAGTATGTAATGCAAACTCGTCATAATATCTCCAGAAAACGAAGACTAAAAATGTATTTCATAAATCCAACTGTCTCAAATGCAACTCCGAAGTTCTATTCACAGAATGCTTTCGAAACATTTCACATTCGGAAACCTAATCGGAAACTTCTCGATCGGGGGTTATATGTTAGACACAGTCTTTCTGTTTCGAAACCTCATACCAACTTGTATCTTCTTCGTAACCCAGACAGAGCAACCTTGTCTCGAGTTGGAAACTTTGCAGGATGCCTTTATTAAATCAGATGCACTGAAGTGCTGTTTGTTCTTTGCGAACTATGCAGATGGATTCTGTTTTCAACAAAAGAAGTAATAAATCTAGTTACTGCCTTTTTAGGGTTCCGTACTCAAAGGGTAAAACGGGACCCTATTGCTAAGACTCCGCCGTCCGTCCGGCTGTCTGTCTGTCCGTCTGTCACCAGGCTGTATCTCATGAACCGTGATAGTTAGACAGTTGAAATTTTCACAGATGATGTATTTTTGTTGCCGCTATAACAACAACAGAATAAAATAAATATTTAAGGGGGCTCCCATACAACAAACGTGATTTTTTTTGCTCGTTTTTGCTCGATATTGATAACGGCAACAGGTAGACGCTTGAAATATTCACAGAATATTTAGTTATATTATTCACTTTAAAAATAAATAATTAAATTAAAATAAAACAAATATTTAAGAGGGGCTCCAATACAACAAACGTGATTTTTTTCCAATTTTTTTCTCGGTCTTAATAACGATAACAGGTAGAAACTTGAAATATTTTTTATAGATAAAGGTACGGAGCAATTCGTGCGCAAGTCCGACTCGCACTTGGCTGGTTTTATATACATTTTGGGTTAGTGCTTGGCTTTCAGCTCACCTGATGTTAAATGATGATAAGGCCGATGGTGGAAGCGCTCTTCACCCGGAATCCTCAACTACTGAGAGGCACTGGCTATTTATAAGTATTTTTTTTGGCAGGAAAGTGAAGAGTTCCCGTCTGCTGCTTTGTTTTATTTTCAAAAAAACTGTGGTTTGTCGATTAATGATAAATAATAGTAGATAAACGTGCATAAGGTCAGCGTATGCTGAGACGCAGGCGACGCAGCTCCGCGCAGCGCAGAACATGACAGAGCAGACGTGTGTCTGCCCTGCCCTGCGCCTCGTTGTAGTGCTGACACAGATTTCTGCGCGACGCGTGCGTATCGACGCCATGTTTTCTACCATTTTATTATAATTTTGTAACAATGACAGAATAATTAATAGAACTATCTCGATAGTACAAATTATCCATTAGTAGAACGTTTTTTCGCATAATCACTATCTATGCTTTGCCTAACTGTAAAGTAGCAACAACTCACATTATCAGACTCTGACATTGACATTGTCAACTCATGTGTCCGTGCTGTGTCACTTAGCTGCGTCGCAGCATGCGTTCGTGGCCTATGTCTACCCTACTGCCCTGCCTCGCAAAATCTGCACTGTGGTGTGCTGCGTCACCTGTGTCTCGGCATACGCATAGCCTTAATGTACATGAAATTTTTTTTTGACAAATTTTGCGATAACTACTCGTTTTATGACTCACTGAATCAATTCTACGATTTTTGAAATTGTCTTTCTGTCTGTCTGTCTGTCGGTATGTCCTCTTATAACTCAAGAACGGTTTGACCGATCTTGATGAAAATTATATAAATATAGTCTTACCTATCCATCCATAAGGATAGCTCGTGATGACGACAAAGATGACGACAAAGATGATAAATAAATAAATAAATAAATGTTTCCCACACTCACACCAATTATCTAGCCCCAAGAAAAGCTTCCTTAAGAAACTCAGACAGACAGACAGACAATCATTTTATTTACCACTATAACACACAACAATATTACACATTTTAATGTACCAAATAAAATAAAACATAACTAATAAAAACAACTACCTATACATACGAGCACAACAATAATAATAAAAAACACAGACCGTTGTGCGCTACAGCAGCAAATAGGACTCGACTCAGCATTATACCTCTCTGCCAAAGAGCAGTTAGGCGCTGATTATTCTGCCGAGACCTTTCCACAGTCGCAAAATTCTCAGACAATCAAGTCCACTATGCAATAGTTGTTATCCGCTTTAAATTATTAAATACTTTTGATTTTTAATACGCACTAAATAGATTACCCATATAATAGAAATATATTATTATAATATTGTATTATACATATACACATACATATACAAATACTTACTATACATGCTATACATACTTAAATAAAGTAAAAAATAAAAATAAAAACAAAAACATTTATACTTTTAGGAAATTGAAGAAGGAATAGTAGTAAACTCGTTATATGGTTAACTAGAAAACGGATAAACACACTTAAATACATACTTATTATACATAGGAAACACCCAGACCCGAAACAATATAGAAAAACAGGTATTTCTAAATTGATCCGACCAATGATCGAACTCCGGGACCTCAGAGATAGCGACACCATGAAAACCGGTGTGCAAGCCACTCGACCAAGGAGGTCGTCAAATGATGATGATGATGATGATGATAACATAATAACACTGGCTAAATGTGCTAAACTAAACTAAAACCAAGAGAAAATAGAAAAGGATTTTATTTTTGAAACAAAACCAGACCAGAAAAATATTCGTACCTGAATCAAACGACATAAAAAATTTGAATAAACGGTAAATCGTCTCGTCGGTTAAAGCAAAAAAAGTAGGGCAAAAAAATTATGGCTGAAATTCTCTCTGTACTATGTAGTTGCGGGACGGAAAGCTGACCTTAGGGAGATTGTATGATAGACCCATGCTGCTATAAAATTCTTTCTGAGTAATCCTTCTATCAACCTGAATGAAGGCTTTTCTGTTAACGAAGAGCAAACTCATTTGGCATGCCTTTAGCGATTGTGCAAGTAACCTACAAGTATAAGCAACTTTCGCCAAGGCCGGTCATCGGATGGGTGACCAAAAATTTATTATCTCCAGCTCCTCTGTGCTTCGGAATGCACGTAAAGCCGTTGGTCCCGGCTGCATTAGCAGTCGTTGCAACCATTAACCGCAACCGCACTGGGCCCGCGTGGTGGTTTATGGCCCGTTCTCCCTTTCCATCCATAGGTAAGGCTCGTGCCCCAGCAGTGGGGACATAAAAATGAGCTGATGATGTGGAATGAGTTGTGCGCGAAATCAACTACAAATTGGGCGACCTAGACGGAGATGGCGGGACGAGTTGGACTCATTCTTGAAGGATTTGTCTCAGAAAACTACAGACCGAGAATGTTGGAAAAAGGGAAGGGAGGCCTTTGCCCAGCAGTGGGATGATAAAGCCTGAAAATAAATAAAATAAATAAGCACAGAGCCTACGACTAACCAAATAATAAGTGCATTTCAACCGGGATTCTTAACGAACTGAGGCAGTGGCTACCATATCTCTAGCTGCCGGAACACAACAATGCCACAAACATTGAGGTTATGGTGATATTTAGATTTAAGTCGTTGTTTAACAAAGCTTGCTTCTTAGGTTTTAGGGTACATAAATTTGCATTGGTATAAAATTGCCTAGAGATATTGCGTCGTCTCAATGGCCCGTCTCATGTCAGATATTTCGAGATTAATATATTTTTTTAATTATATGACTATTTGAAAAAAGACAAAGTGTTGAAAAAATTCCACGAGCGAAATTCGATCCCACACCCCATGACATGCCGGGTCAGGTGCACTACCAACTATGCTATCGTGACTCAATCCAACTCGCCGAAATTAATCAACACTATCTACTCTTACTCTGTAAGCCAAAGGAGCGCTTTCAATGTCGACAAATACGTCATCAACATCCGATCTTAATATTTTTACAAATATTTAAAAATATAATTATGACTATGGAAAAATTTTTATTGCGTGATAACTACTTTTACAAAACTATCGCGTAAATGAGGTATCGTTATTTTCTGTATTACTTTTTATACGTGGCTAACTACGTGTATCTATATACATACTAGTGGTCGCCTAGTGGTCGTAATTTTATTAAGGCTGCACGGATTGTATCCTAAGCAATGAAAAATTTAAAAAGATAGAATGTGAGTTTGGTTTGGCATTGACAGATTTCGGCTACTCCTCTTCCATTTTTGAAATTTTGAATTGAAATGTGTGTCAACAAATACATGGTAGTGTGTGAAATGTTTGTTTTATTGCTTTAATGTATTTTTATGCATAATTTTAAAAAAATTACCATTCTGCAATCCTTCTCTATATAAACTATAAGTGTGCGACATTTCATACTCCTCCGTCCGCGCAATGTTCGTAAAAAGAGGTACAAAGTTTTTGTTTCACGTATTAATATATAGATAATTACTTGTCCTGACTGATTCATCATCGCCGAGCCTAAACCGTTACAGCTAATTAAATTAAATTTAAACTGTAGGTTAATTAAGTGACGTACCCAACCACTAAGAAAAGATTTTTAGAAAATTACACCCTAGGGGGGTCAAATAGGGGTTGAAAGTTTGTATGAAAGTCCGTCAGTTTTGAAGAAATTCATGAAATTCAAGGAATTCATGAAAATTTATATTTGGCTTCTTGAAAAGAAATAAAGAATGACATGTCTCAGGAATTTTGTTTATTTTCCTTTAAAGGAGTAAAGAAGGGAAGAAGGTTTTTTTGGGGAAATCATTTTTTTTAAAGTAATAACTATCAAAATGAACATTTTAATTGATCTATAGATTTCTCGACAAAAATAAAGAATTACGTGTTTTAGCATTTTTCGAAAAATCTCCCCTAGAGAGGTGGAATAATCTTGGAAAGTTGTATTGAAAATCTGTCATTCTTTAAATTTCGGTATTAAGAAATTGTAGTGTTTCAGGATTTTTGGAAAGTGATCCCTTAAGTAGGGGATGACAATTTGTACAGGAGGTTTCAAAACGGACCAAACTTACTTATACAGAGTGATCTTTATTACGTTGTTTTGTGTTAGACACGTTTTATTTATATCCTTATGATATTTACCTGTTATTACAGGTACCTGTAAAACGAAAATTAGTATGGCATTGAAGCAGCGCCTCCTGGCGGCATACGAGAGGAGTTAACATTTTGCCATACAAATTCTTGTTTTTGTTATCATAGGTAATCGAATTGCGAATGAATCTCGCACTTGGTACCCTAAAGTTAAGCAACTTGCGCAAATATCTTACCCATTACATGATCTTAGTCAGTAGACTAGCGAACGACGTAATTTGTTGAATCCTTTCTTTGTTGCACGACCCGGCGAACCCTAGCCTTACGAGGCACCCTGCGGCCGTCCCGCTCCAAATTCCGTTCCGAACGCTTTGCGAACCTGGTAGGGGGACGGAAACACGATGCCTGGCGTGATGCCATCCCTTCTAGAGACCCTCTGAGGATGTCCGATCACCACCTTTAGTTTCTAGCCGCCGTTTTTTTTGGAGACGGTTAGTTGATTGCCTCAGACGGCATTTTCAGCTTCACCGGGCTTTTTTGGGGGCGGCAAGAAACTTAAAGGGTTCCTCAAGCCGTGTAAACGGAGTTTTTCTAGAGGGAACGGCATTACGCAATAGTGCGTTTCCCCGTGCCCTACTAGATTCTGGGGTTCTTGCCGCCCACAAAAGTCTAGTTACGATGTTAGATCTCTCTCCAAATAACCAAACCAATAAACTAACCTTGAAGATGTCGTCTTAAGCGTTTATCGTCGCCCTGACCTTCCCCTATGAGCTGACCCATTTGTTCCCCCACCAGGAATCGAACCCCGACCCCCAGTTACGCTAATGGCAGCTGTTACGTATTCACGCCGCTAGTATTATCATATTGATTTTGTTTCGGCCCCACCCGCTTTGCGTCGGCTGTTTTCGGATGACAACGTTACTCTGGTACGGGTCAATGTGTTCGATACAATGGAAATGCATAGATACATACTCTCACGTCCTTTTCTCAAAAAGAGGTAGACAGAGCATTAAAATCACCAGTTTTGAGTAAACTCGTCGATAGGGACCTCAACGCCAGATTTAGCATAATCAAAGTAATCTCCGAGGTGGAATGGATAACATCAGTGTTGGATTGCTAGCCGATCGCTTGATGTGCGAGCATCTTGGGTCTCTTGTCCCTTAGTCGGCTCTTACGACATGCACGGGAAGTGAGGCAGCTGATACATTTATTTCAAGTACCAGGCCAGCATGGGATTGAAATGAAATGCAATGTAAAATATTTATTGGAACACACCCACACAGTTACATTGTATACGGAACCAAAACGTGGAAACTCACGGTAGGGCTGTTTCACAAATTTAGAGTTATTCAGCGAGCTATAAAAAACGCTATGCTCGGAATTTCACTGAGGGATTTGATCCGGAACGAAGTGATCCGTCAAAGAACCAAAGTCATCGACACCGCACTCAACTGGGCCAGCGTGGTTTCTAGTTAATGGCCCGTTTTCTTTGTGGTGTTTTCCCATCAATCGTGCCCCAGCAGTAGGAACATAAGATACGCTGGTCATGATGATGATTCAAACCGACATGCCTCTTACTGCATTTGAACAAAATACTTAACTGAAACTTATATAGCGCCAGTGCCAGTGCTATATTGTCTACAAACAACTACGCGTTCTATTTTGTGCAGTGGACCGTTGAGTCTAGATTGAAGTTGTAAACAATGCGTCTAAAGCGGCTGCCTTAACGGGCGCTCAGGGTGATGTTTCAATGGGTGGTTACGTCACGACTAGGGTGTTTGTGATTTTGTTATGATAATACTGGTAATAATTCTTTCATTCGGGTTTTCTACTCTTTTTTTGTTGTATCATTTAAAATAACCATTGTTCGTAGATAATGTTTCGGTGCGGTGGCAGAGTGGCAAGGTACTCGGCCCGATAAAAGGAGGTCCGCGGTTCAGTTCTTTGTCCAGTTGTGGGACTATATAAAGGCTATTTACATTAATTTATTTTTTATTTTTTTTTATTTATAAAACAAACAATTACATAGCACATATAATATTTGAAATGTAGATAGAAAAAAAAAAACAAAGGTTGAAAAAATTTCCACGAGCAAGATTTGAACCTGCACCCTTCTGACATACCGGGTCAGGTGCTCTCCCAATTGAGCTATCGAGGTTCTAACCAGCCCGCCGAAATTATTCAACACTATTTACTTTTTACTTTGAAAGCCAAAGGCGCCTATTCATTGTCAACAACTACCGTCATTAACATCCGATCATAATATTTTTACAAATACTAAAGATTAGTTAAGAAGTAGGCAAGCTATTATAAAATGTTTAAATAATTATAACGCAAATGCGAACCAAATTACAAAAACACAAATGTTGAAAAATTTCCACGAGCAAAGTTTGAACCTGCACTCTTTTGACATACCGGGTCAGGTGCTCTCCCAATTGAGCAACAAAATTTGCGTTAAAATTATTGAAACATTTTATGTACATAGAACACAAGTTAGCAAATCAGCTGAGTTACTTCATGTGATCTACCTAGCATATACGTTGGTAGTATATGTAGTACTCCCCCCATTGCTAGTCATTGAAGTCAAGTCATCGCAACCATTTATGGGTCTTGGCTTAGTCCACACCCTTGGCAAATGCGGTTCGGCGATCACAAACCCGGGCTATGGATAAAAAAATCCGTGACACAATTAGCCCGACCTGATTGAACTGAAGACCTTTACGGTGTAAGCTTATAACTTTTGTTCAACTATAACTACATTGGACTCCATAATTGGAAGAGCACCTGACCCGGAATGTCAGAAGGGTGCTGGTTCAAATCCTGCTCGTGGGAATTTTTTCAACATTTGTGTTTTTTTTTTTTTATAACTACAATTATAGTTACGACAGTTAGTGAGAAGATAGCCAGTGCCTCAGTAGTTAAGGAGTCCGTGGGAAGTGCGCTTCCACCTTCGGCCTTATCATCAATAACATCAGGCGAGGTGAACGCCAAGTGCTTACCCGACAAAAAAAATTAAAACAAAAAAAAAATAGGAAAAAAATCAAGCTATTTAATTTTTTACAAAAAAGATGGCCGCCCTACCAATATTAAACAGGCAGGCCAAACATTGCTCGCATGTTTCGCTGCAAATGGAATGAAACTGTTTATTTGCTATTAAAGTTTCGTTGGAGTTGCACTTTTAAACGAACCCACAACTGGGCACAGAGTAGTAATTATCGTATAACTGTACCACTGTTGGACAAAGGCTTCCATCATTATAATCATGTTATCTTTATGAGAGGAGTCCAGTTCGTCATAGAACTTTAATTTTAACTTTATGTATTAGTTTTATTGTCAGAACTTAAGCCCAACTGATACGCCTAATACATATTTTGAATTTAAATTTAAATTTGGATTTAAAATTCATGGGTACCTACGACGTCATTATTTTTAATTATTGTAAAAAAATATATACCATTTCAGAATAAACGTTTATGGTAAAGCGCCCAGCTCGTTACCCAAAGGTCCTGCAGAGATTTGATTTCCAGTTCGGGCAAAGTGTGTTTTAGATTTTTCGATGCATAGCCCAGCCCCCCAACCGCCTAACTCTCTCGCTTTCGATCGCTTTGAAGGCGAGGCCCTCGCGTCATCTTCTAATATAATATCGAATAATATCGAAAGCTATAGCCTATAGCTTATAGCTAGCCTATAGCTCTCGATATTGCTTTCATATAACTTTCGAAATGGCAAGATGACGCCTCCTCCTCGCCTCGCCTTCAAAGCGATCGAAAGCGAGAGAGTTAGGCGGTCGGCCCCCAGGTTTGTGAACACCAATCCGCATTTAGCAAGCGCGGTGATTAAGTCATTACCCATCAATTGTAGCGATGACTTGATTTCAATGATAGAGGCCTTTGCCCAGCAGTGGGACAGTATATTATATTTACTTTACATTTACTAGAATAAACGTTGACAAAATAGTCAAGAAAGAAAGAATAAAGGAGGAGCACTATCACATCACATCTATGAGGAACTCGATGGCGCAGTGGTTAACGTGCCCGGTCTACGATTGCTAAGCTTATGCAACTCGAATGGAATCCGATAAAAGACCAAAAAATTATCATCTCCACTGCCTCCGTGCTTCGGAAGGCACGTAAAGCCGTTGGTCCCGGCTGCATTAGCAATCGTTACTAACCACCAATCCGCACTGGGCCCGCGTGGAGGTTTATGACCCGTTCTCCCTATCCATCCGTAGGGAAGGCTCGTGCTCCAGCAGTGGGGACATAAAATGAGCTGATGACGATGATGATGATGACTATCGCATAGATGTATGTGTAAAGATACCGCATACCACCTATTCTCATTCCTAAAATAGTTTATAAGACCGCACGGCTCCTCCAGGTCAACACACAGCGTATAAACTTTACCCACTAGCTTTTAAACTGTACAAAATCGTTTCAAACGAAGTTATTTGTCAAAACACTTATAGAACACGATTGGACGTGAGTCCGAACGCCAAGAAAGCGGTTTAAAGTTTAGATAAACTTTCTAGCCGCAAGAGCGAGTGATAGAAATAATAATTTATAGACGTTAGATGAGGAGCTCGATGGCGCAGTGGTCTGCGATTGCTGAAGGATTGCAAGGCTGGTTGAGTGTACAAAAACGGTCGGGTCGGGTGTACTAAAGTGCTTCGGAAGGTACGTAAAGCAGTTGATCTTTGCTGCATCAGCAGTCGTTAACAACCACTGCACCGCATTAGGCCTGCGACTTCTGAAGCCACTACTGACATAAAATGAGTTCGTGATGATCGGAAAGGATTACCAACGCAAGAGGTCCTGTAATTAAAATGTGATCAGCTCCTGGCCTCCGTTCTATCTGATGTTGAACAGAAGCAAAGTCCAGAAGGTTAGTAGATTAGGTGTGCTGACCTTCAAGTTGCTTTTTCACAACACGCTTAAAGGACCCTATGTGGTAGGAAGGAAGCAATGCGAGTGTTTGTTTGGTGGTCCTTAGAGCAACGTGAGGTCCTTTAAACTAGGTGTGAAGAAGAAACTTGCGGATCAGGCTAGGCCAGGTGGTCAGGTCATGTGAGGTCCAATCCTGCTTCACTAGCTGTCCTCGCATCTGGACTCTGCTTCTACTTAACGACAGGTAGAGTGGAGTCGTTTGCACACCATTCTTTTAAAAAAGAAGAAGTAATCTGTGTGCTGGACTCCTGGTACAGCATTCCATGCTTTGGTGGTGCGACAATGAAATGATTCACCTTTCTTCTTGACAAAAATATAATAACAAAATCTAATAAACATCAGATATAATATAATCTACTAGTCTGATAGATTCTAGATAGATTCCCGGCTGGGTCGGGTAGGCGTTTAATTTTTTCACTGTATTTTATAAGTATTTTAATCACCAGCTCCTAGACTATCGATACTTGTCAAAATCAATGTTGCACAGGCACTACCAACTTTCGAAGTCCAAAGTCGAACTCGCGAGCGAGCGGGATAGTTGCTCAACTTCGATACAAAAGAGCGGGACAACTATAGCAGCTATTTAGGCATTCAGTTCACGACGCGAGCATAGCTTGGAATTTAAACTAACTCTGCTGTGTTTGATGAAAAATGTATATGGGGCACACTGGAGTGTGATATGAGGCTTGGAAGGAATGAGCTCAATTGTATGGTTGTGCATTATAACATGCGACGATCGCTAAGGTTAAGCAACTTTCGCAAAGGCCGGTCATCGGATGGGTGTTTAAAAATTTATAATCTCGAGCTGCTCCGTGCTTCGGAAGGCAGGACGGCTGCATTAGAAGTTTTTAATAACCATTAATACGCACTGGGCCCGCGTGGTGGTTCACGGCTCGTTCTACCTATCCATCCATAGGGAAGGCTCTTGCCTCAACAGTGGGACATAAGATGAGTTGGTGATGTAATGAATCTAACTACAAACTACAGAAAAGTGCTTTTGAATCGTCCAAAAATTTTTTTACCTACTACCAATTCAGGAAATCTATTTTTAGTTGCGGAGAAGAATGGGCGCAAGAAACTCCACAGCTTTAATATAAGTAACGACATTTACCAAATTATATGCCGTTACCAACAACGTTATACAAGTTTAGGTTATTTTAACATAACAATACCTATTTTAAATTAGAAATGCCTGTTGGAGTGATTGGAGCATTTTAAGCCCATGCTGTTTTGTCTTCAATGTAATCAGACACTTTTTAATAAGCTTTTTTACAAAGCTTTTCTTTTATGGTGACTTTAAATTTATTAATATCAAGTTTTTGAATATTACTTGGAACTTTATTGTAAAAACGTACATACAGGCCTCTAAAGACTAACGACTAATGCACCGATGACGTAGTGACAACCATAGAGCTGACTTTTGAGCCTCAATTGAATTTGAATTAAAACCGACTCACACTTGTCGGCTTTTAACGACGACCTGTCACAAATGGGGCAATTCGTCTCCATTTAATTGGCACTCACAACGCCCTTAACGATGTTACTTCAAAGACAGTCCCGAATTAATATTAGGGGACTTTATGATATTATGAGGAGCATCGCAATTGAGGGAATGATGGGATACAGAAACTTCAATAATTAATTAATTGATGGCTAATTTTTTTATTGGATGGAGATTGATGGCCTTGACTTCTACGTCACGTCCTAAATAAGCATAATCAACGCCTCGGTGGCCGTGTGGCACAACGCTCCACCCAATACCTGAAGATCCCGAGTTAAATTTCCAGGTCAGGCGAGGTATATTTCGGATTTTTCGATGGCACCCACATTTGGCAAGCGTGGTGATTAAGCCATTACCCATCAATTCTAGTGATGACTTGGTTTCAATGATTGAGGCCTTGCCCCGCAGTGGGACAGTTTATACAAAGGTTCTAATAGTGTAGATCTGTCTTTGGTGTTTTGATACATAACTGCAAAGCTACTGGTTTTTTGTTAATATTAAACTAAAAAATAAAAAAAAATAGAAATATATATTACAGCGTACTAAAGGTTCCGTAACATCCTAATTAATTTGATTTATTTATATATGTAGTTTTTAATAGTCTTTAATTTTAATCTGAGTCAAAAGATTGCTTGTTTTTATTAATTTTTAATTCTGTCGTGGTGACAAGATGGTATGTTTGCGCTATAATTTTACATAACGCTGTGTGTACACGTTTTTGGGTCTCGATCTAGTTTTAAACTATTGTAATTCCTATCTTCTACTTTTATTTGATTGTTACCTGTCATGTATGCCAATATATAAATAAATAAATAAATCCTCAGAGAGTTTCTAGAGGGATTGGTCTCGCCACTTGCTTGGTAGCCACTCGACTACCAAGGCGTTACAAACCAACATAAAAAAAGACTTTTAGCACTTTGCCCGCAACTTTGTCCACGTATTCGTTCGTATTTTTTAATCATTATTTTTTGTCAAAATACAATATAGCCTATATTACCCGCAATGAATGTATCAATCTATCAGTGAATGAATTTTTGGATTGGAGCAGTAGTTCCAGAGATTACCTTCCACAAACAAACAAACAAACAAACAAACAAACAAACAAACAAACAAAGTCACAAACTTTACTTCTTTATTAATAGACTAGCTGATCCGGCGGACTTCGTACCGCATTTTTTTTTTCTTTTTTTTAAATATAGCCTATGTTACTCAGCGCTAGTGTAGCATTCTAATGGTGAAAGAATTTTTTAAATTGGTCCAATAGTTTTTGAGTTTATTCGTTGCAAACATACATACATACAAAAATACTAAGGTTTTCTCTTTATAATATTAGTATAGACTACTCAATAAGCTGAAGTATCAAACAAAATAACATACGTTTCCATTCTTGTTGGTATTTACCGATTTACTATAAACACATAATGTAGGTAAGTACTTATTTATTTACATATTTTGCTTTATAATCTAGAGTTATTTATTTAATGTTTGCGCACTTCCTCGATCTCTTTCTTGGATTCTTAAACCAAAGGTTGTCTGGAAGAGATTGCTTGTGGCAATAAGACCGCCTTTGCCCCTACTAGTTTTAAGCTTATGAATAACTGTTGTTTTCATTTTGTTTCTATCTGTGTGTGAGGAATAACAAACTTATCTATCTATCTTATAAATCTTTGCAAATTGACAGATAAAATGTTCAAATAATTTTTAACGCAAATTTTGTTGCGAACAAATTACAAAAACACAAATGTTGAAAAAATTTCCACAAGCAGGATTTGAACCTGCACCCTTCTGACATTCCGGGTCAGGTGTTCTTCCAATTTATTGAGCTATCGTGGTTCTAACCAGCCCGCCGAAATTATTCAACACTTATTACTTTGAAAGGCAAAGGCGCCCATTCAATGTCAACAACTACCGTCACTAACATCCGATCATAATATTTTTACAAATATTAAAGATCAGTTAAGAAGTAAGCAAGCTATTTTTATAAAATGTTCAAACAATTTTTAACGCAAATTTTGTTGCGAACAAATTACAAAAACACAAATGTTAAAAAAAATTCAACGAGCAGGATTTGGTATTATTATAATCAAGAGCTGTACTACGCCTTTATTTGTATTACTCAACAACAATTCTACAGGGATTAGGCAAGCCAGTTAAATTAATAGACGTCTTCTACATACACGTAAAGGTAAGGCCACACCTGCGTACGTGCAGCGCACGTACACGAATACCGATCCGATCCGAACTCCTCGGAGAATCTAGTAAGGCACGGGGAAACGCACTAGTGCCTGATGCCGTTCCCTCTAGAAAACCTCCGAAAGTGATTCGTTTCACACGGCTTGAGAAACATCAAAAAACACTCTCAAAAAAAAAATGTACACGAATCGTGCACGCTACGTGACTTAATGGCTATAAACGCGTCTTTTTTTGAAAGAGTTTGCTGATTGACTCAGGCGGCATATTCAGCGTCATCGGACTTTTTTGGAGGAATCGAGAAACTTAAAGGGTTCCATCGAAACATCCATTCGTCCGTCCACTACTAGATTCTTGGAGGCAAAAAGCAGTGAAAAATTCAATGCTTACGGCTTCCCGGTAGCATAATGGTCAGTGCAGCCGCCCGGGTTGCCGAAGACCCAGGTTCGAGTCCTGGCTGGCTAGGCAAGTAGGCATTTAATTTTACATTGTTTTTCTTTTCTTTGTATTTTATAAATATTTAATTCAGCTTCAGTGCAGCAATTAGCACTTTAAAAAAATACAGTAAAATGCCCTAAGGTGTTCATACTAATATATAATAATATTATGATAATCTTATGATAATAATAATCTTATCATCCACGTAATAATCTTATGATCCACGCGAACCGCATTGTTCATGTCCGCGATAGGACATTATAACTTGCACTCAAACAATTCGCTGACCGCTCGCGAACATATTTAATGGTGAATGTTGTTCCCGTGTGAATTTTTATAATCATACTATAAAGAGAATGTTGTATGGCACTGGTAACAAACGCGAAGAGTTAAAATATTGCCAAAAAAAAATCGTTCAGTACGTACAAGATGCACGCGAACCGCACTGTTCGTGCACGTACGCAGGTGTGGATCCGCCTTTATGTTACACGTACATGTAAATTAGATAGAGCGTTCTGAGCAAACCGGAATGTTCAAATTAGGTCAAACCCCCCGTTCCGTTTGATATATTGGCATTAGTGCACGGTGACGGTGACATACCTGGGGCTTTACCATCAATACATACACACAGGGTAAGTAGTGGCTCCAATGTTCAACAGGAACCAGTTAACGACATGTTTGTCCTTTAATCATTCTAAATAGGGGTTTGCAACTGATTTTAATAATAATAATAATTAATATAATAATTTATTTATTTATTTAGACAACAAAGATCCATTTTTGTTAGTAACAATTTGACTTATAATTATGTTAGTAAAGTATTTTTAACATTTAAAATAACATTAACATTAAAATTACAACACACTAAATAATTATACTATATATTATTATACTCCCCATGTACTGTACTACAGTGGTTTAAGTACTCGCAGTCAAACCTACTTGCAAACACTCTTAGTATACCGTTGGGGCTGGCCCGGATCCTACGCCCCAGGGATGTGCACCTCTTGCGCATGGTGGTGTAGAAACAGTCTACCCGCGCCTCAGCGAACATCCCCGAAGCGCTGCAGAAACGGGGCAGCCCCACCAGCACTCTAAACGCATTATTAAACTGGACTCGGAGATTTTAGTCTGAATACATACCACCTGCTTCCTAGTTGTCATTTCGTACAATTTCAATGAATGAATGTTATTTTATGGCGACGAAAATGAGGAAATACTAAGTCGACTGATTATATGAAAAGTAGACATTAGAAAAAATCAATGTTTCGTAGTCCTCTGATTTCTCCTCCAAAACTGGACCGATTTAATTACTTTTTTCATTAACAATTAAAGAAAGGCGTTGCCTGTGTTCCTACGTTTTGCTTTTTTTTTTGGATGTCTGAACACAGCAAAAATCTGGCCAATTTTTAAGTTTTTTAAAGGTACATATCTTTTTTAATAATTAATTTATGAAAAAAAGCAAAACAAAGGGACACAGCCAAAGTCTTCCTTTAATTTCTAATGAAAAAAGTAAAATTAACTCGGTCTAGTTTTGGAGGAGGAATCACGGGGACTACGAATCGTTGATTTTGTCTACTTTTCATATCCCCTTGAGCGTCGACCGCCTAACTCTCTCGCTTTCGATCGCTTTGAAGGCGAGGCGAGGAGGAGGCGTCATGTTGTCATTTCGAAAGCAATATGAAAGAAGCTATAGCCTATAGCTTTCGATATTATTCGGTATTGTATTTCAATATTATATTAGAAAGCGAGGCGAGGGCCTCGCCTTCAAAGCGATCAAAAGCGAGAGAGTTGGGCGGTTGGGGGGCAGGTGGCCGATAACAATTAAAATTCTATTGTGTCTGGTATTCGCGAGCTCGAGCTCTTAAAATCAGTCGACCTTAGTATTTCCTCTTAAGGGTTCGAACACTGGTGCTACAGCCCTTCATACTTTCAAGTCCTTCTCCCAAAAAGATGTAGACAAATCATCACAAATTTTGAGTTAAGACGCCATTAGTAGGGCTCCGAGGTGGAATAGACATCAGTGATGGATTGCTAGCCGATCGCCTTATGTGCGAGCATCTTGGAACCCTTCTCCTGGCCCTTACGACATGCAGATAAAGTAAGGCACCTGATAAATTTATTTTAAGTCCCAGAGCAGCAGGGGATTAATGATAATCTATACTATTATTAAAGAAGTAATATTAAATTAGGTAAAAAGGTAGATACGTCACTAGCGCCCTGAAGACGTACCGGGCTTGTCACCTGACATCATATATCTATCTGTGATCTAAAAACGTCTGTGTGGTCTTAGGCGACTGGTCTTAGACCCAGAGGTCCAGAATCCGGTTCCCAGCAGAGGGTTCTCGCCGCCCTAAAAAGTTCGGTTACGCTGAAAAGGCTAACAGCAATCTTATTCAACAGTTCAAGGATATGTTCCGATATACACTACGGGCACTGTAAGGCGTGACGTGCGAAGCCGTTCCTTTATAGTTAGCTATACTGGTTACTGTTTAAAACGGAACGCAATCCAGTATACTGTCATCCATGCTGTCATCCATGTCATTTCTGGACGCTGTTGATGTGTGATCAAAGCACTGAGAGCACCTTACCTCGAAAATGCCAATGCTTACAGTACAAAAATGGCGACGATTTGTGACGTCATATATTTCCCTAGGAAACTGCGGCAGTATACTGTCAGTCCATAACGGAAAAAATTTCTCACCAGTAAGAGCGCTGGCCAGTGCTCGCAGTGTATGTCGAAACATACCCCAAATGAACTTACTCTGAAATCTTAAAAAATCAGCTGTTCCAGACATCACAATAAAACCTACTTACCCTCAAGTAACACAGCCTATTATATTACAAAGATTTCAGAGTTGGTCTAGTACAAAAAGATGTTAAAATTCAAAACCACGACTTAAAATTGACGGTGTACCTACATCGATGGTTGGTTTTAATAAATATAAAAGTAATGTGCGATTAAAAGGCTCCGGCCCTCCCTCAATTAAACTGAAAGCCCCTGATTTTGGCAGTAGCTTAATCGATACGGTCACCATGGTTTTTAGCGAAGGCTTATGTAAATCAAAAGTTCTTTTACATTTTCGGATCCTATACAAACATTTTGAGCTCGATGGCGCATTTCGTACCGAACCCCTCGGAGAATCTAGTAGGGCACGAGGACACGCATTAGTGCGTGAAAAACCTCTGACGGTGCTTCGTTTCACACCCTTTAAGTTTCTCGCCGCCCTCAAAAATGTCCGGTGACGCTGAAAATGCCGAAAGCAATAATCAGCATTCTTTAAAAAAAATTGATGGCGCATTGGTTGAGTTATTCTATTTTACCCCATTGATTTGCCTCATCACTGGAGTAAAGTAGACTTTTTCCATTTCTCCCCATTAGCTTCTTGAATTCAGAATGGGGGAAAGTAAAACAAAAAAGTGGATTTGTCCCCGTTAACGCGCTGTTCTGCGTTTGCAACTTTTGTAAAAGTCGGTCATCGGATGGGTGACTCAAAATGTATTATCTCGAGCTCCTCTGTGCCTCGAAAGGTACGTAAAGCCTTTGGTCCTGGCTGAATTGGCAGTCGTTAACAACCACCGCACTGCACTGGGCCCGTGTCGTGGCTTATGGCCCGCTCACTATATCTATAAATAAGGCAGACTCGCCCCGACATAGGCAGCATCACTGCAGTCTGTGCGCGGCTCACTAGGGGCCACGCTCCACAAATATGCAAGCTTAGCTTTTGATATTGCTACAAAGAAAGCATGACACCGCGCTATCATGGTCACCCTATTTATCATAAAGAGCGGCTATTAAATAAAGCGGGTAAATTATCGTATGAACGGACAAGTACAGTCAGCATCAAAAATATTGATGCAAAATAACGTAACGTTAAAAGTTATTTCTAAGAATAAAAATAACGTTTTCTCTCCTCACAAGTACAGAGCAGCATCAATGAAAATAATATGTATGTACGTTATTAGCTGGTTTTAGAAATAAGTTTTGGTGGAGACCCGGTGACTTGTAAAAGAGCCTGCAAAGTTATTGTCCCACTGCTGGGCCAAGGCCTTCATAATGGAAATTGCTACAATTGATGGGTATTGGCTTAATCACCACGCTTGCTAAATTGGGTCGGTGATCACAATCCTGGGCTATTATTATAATTATTCTAACTCCATTAAGCGTCCTGAATTAAAGGTGTCTTTGGTCAAATATTGAAAGAACTACCTTTTTAAATATATTTTATGAAGGCCAAATTTAATAAAAATATAGTTTTAAAAATATATTTATTTTCTCGAAAATAATATATAAGGTCACTTTTTATCAACTGCCAATATTTTGACAAAACATCTAATTATATCAGAGAAATAAAACACTAGCATTTAAAACAAAATCAGGCTAGTTATTTTTTTAACGTGTTAGCAGTGAAGCCATTGCGGCCTCTCTGTTTCAGCTCCTTTGAATTGAAACTACCGAAAGTGCTTTATTTTTCTTTTTAATCGAAATTTCTTTTGGCATTTTTCTTGAAAACTGGCGTATAAAAACTTAAGGTTTTTTCATAAAACTAGTTTATATATGTTGTTGAATTTATCCTCAAAATATTTGCAGTTGATAAAATGTGACCTTATATATTTCCTCATTTTCTTAAATAAATTTAAATCCGCCATTTTGCTTACGAATAGTCTTTATCAAAATATTCGTTTTCTCATTTTTAAACTAAACAATTATACGATTTTTTAAGCTTCATGTAAGTATAGTTATAGTAACCTTGTCGAAACTGCGTCAATTTAAATTGGCAAAAAAAACAATCGTCCTTCATTGGTGGGTCAGTTTGCTTCGACGAATTTGGTGTCGACTGTACATAGGTGTAATTATGTGATGATGACCTACTCACAGGCCCTTCACATCTCTTAACGTCATTTACAGCGACCGACGTTATAAAGTGCCTGTGGGCTAATAATGACATTTAAAATCTAAAGGTAAAATCTATCCACCAGGGTGCCAAGTGTGATTTTCATTAGACATTCAACAACCACCCTGTGTGGTGCCGGGGATAAAGAATTGCACCACCCCATCTCTTCCCGTGGGTGTCGTAAAAGCCGACTAAGGGACCATTCCAGAGGATGGGCAGTAGCATCTCTCTGAGGTTACCCTCAACCTACTGCGATCGCCAACCCGCCTGCCAAGCGTGGCGATTACGGCAAATACCCCTCATATCCTTGGGGGAGGCCTTTGTCCAGCAGTGGACGTATTTTGGCTGAGATGCTGATGCTGCTGCTGATTCAACAACCAACGACATGAAAATATTTAAAGAAATTTCAACTCTAGCTGATGTATCCGACCTTCAGCCTGATTTGGCTCGTCTGGATAATTACTGCGAACAGAATAAGCTGGACCTCAATCCTACCAAATGTTCAATCACAACATTCAGCAGGAAAATTAACAATGTTCCATCGCAGTACATCCTCAAGAGTCATATTTTACACAAGAGTTCTGTTGTACGGGACCTAGGAGTTCTACACGATTCAAAGCTTCTCTTCGGTGGCCATATTGATGCAATAGTCGAGAGAGCTTCCTGAGCTCTTGGGTTCGTTATGCGAATCTCTGCCAGTTTTAAAAATATTAAAACATTAAAAATATTATATTGTACTTTCGTAAGAAGTATCTTAGAATATGGGTCAGAGATTTGAAACCCACGATACAATAAATATATTTAAATATCTCGGGCACTTGGTAACCTCTGACCTGAGAGACGATGCTGATTTAGAAAGATAACGAAGGGCGCTGTCTGTAAGGGCCAATATGGCCCGCAGGTTCGCACGGTGTTCGAGGGGTGTCAAAATTGACATATGTCAACGATACGTATAAATGACGTTTAAGTCAATGCCATACTTCCTATAAATCATGTATAGGATATTAATACGTGAAGCAAAAACTTTGTACCCGTTTTGACGAAAATTACGCGGATGGAGGCGTATGAAGTTTTGCACACTTATAGTTTATATAGAAAAGGTTATCCAAATGTTAATATTTTGTTTTAATTATGCATAAAAAATACATTAAATCCACAAAAACAACATTACACACACTACCATGTATTTGACACTCACGTATTGTTAGACTTTAATGCGGCCGACATCTGTCTGTCAATGCCAGTCCAAACTCACGTTCTATCTTTTTAATTTTTCATTGATTAGGATACAATCCGTGCAGCCTTAATAAAATTACGGTCGAGTTTCGACCATTGGGCGACCACTAGTTATATTTAATTGGTAGCGTTTTTCCACTTGTCTAGGGGACTTGCTTCGAGTAAAACTCCCGAATCTTCGCCACGCACAATACTTCTACTTAAAAAATGTTTATTTAAGTATTTAACGTGCGAAAATAATAACCATTTTAAAGGTTAAGCGTGAAAACTCGAGCCTATCTATCCCCGAATTCCCGGCACCATTATGTAAGGCAATTTGGAAGATTCAAAAGGTTCTCATAAGTCGTTGTTATCTCCACAATTTTCCACAGAGTATAATTCTCGTATTTATTCGCGAAAATGTTATTAGCCAGGGTCGGGCTTGGATCGGTTTAGAGTCAAAAGATTTTTTCGCAAACGGGTTAGACTGACGTCAATTATACTTTATAATATGCAATGTAGAATAGCTATAACATTTTAAAATTAACCTATGTTATAATAAAATTAATAGTTTCAAGGTGTAATTTATTTTTAAATTATTTATTTTATTTCAAGTAACAAGACACATTATTGTAAGTATATTTTTTACTTACATATATATAAAGATATACGAGTATAGTACTTTTTACTGAGGCACTATGGCTGTCTTATTTCTAACTGTCGGAAGTCGTCCTGGTAACTAGAAAGCGATTACCAACTCTGGCTATGTATCCAAAAATGCGAACAAAAATTGACCGAGCAGAGAATTGAACTAACGATCTTAACATTTTTATCAATATCAAGGATCAGTTAAGAACAGGCCAACTTTATTTATAAATAAGGGTATACAGACATAAATTTTGCGCAGAACTCGTTACGAACAAATAACAATTTAGGAATAACCTACTACACCTTCTTTGTAACTTTTATATGAAAAACATGGCCCTGATTCATCTTTCATGTTCATTATCTGTGAAAATATTATATTTTTTCCCTCGATCTTTATTTGTATATGTATTTTTTAAGTCAATAAATGTTTCCCTCTCTCTCTCTCTCTCTCTCCTCTCTTACACATATGTATTAAAAAATCATCTACCCTTACTACATCTCTGTTTAACACAGGGATTCTTCGGTGATTCATGGTAATATTCATTGCCCAAAGTTATTAAGTCCGCCCCCTATTTAAAAAGCTAACGCTTGAATAATTATATTTTTTTATATTTTACTCGAAATAGCAATGGCGGTTATGTGGATCAAACGGATGAGCAAATATATATGAGAGGATTTTTTAATTGGAATTGCGTAAACAAGATGATCGTTAAAGTTTAGTATATTTATATATCGAGGAGCTCGATGGCGCAGTAGTTAACGCGCCCGGTCTGCGAGTGCTGAGGTTAAGCAACTTTCGCAAAAGCCGATCACCGTATGAGTGACCAAAAATTTATCATCTCGAGCTCCTCCGTGCTTTAAAAGGCACGTAAAGCCGTTGGTCCCGGCTGCATTAGCAGCCGCTAACAACCACCAATCCGCACTGGGCCCGCGTGGTGGTCTATGGCCCGTCTCCCTATCCATCCATAAGGAAAGCTCGTGCTCCAGCATTGAAGACATAAAATGAGCTGATGATGATACGTGATACGTGAATACGTATTTCGTGACAATTTTTAAACACATTGCGCGCACAGAGGAGTGTGTGATTCGTATACTTAGTTAAAAATATGTGCATAGAGAAGGAGTCCCAAAAGATATAATTAATGTTTCATGAGAGTAGTGTTTTGTACCTTTTATTTATTTTGAAACTGTTTGCACATAAACCCGCTAAATATCTTATTTCAAACGAAACACGAAGTATAAAAAGAATAAAAATAAACAGCACCTACTTTATAAAATAAGCCATATCAAAGAAATCGAAACAATATTTATTACAATCCTTCTTTTTCGCAGCGCCTTTGAAAGCCGTTTGTTTGAAACAAAATGGCTGTGAAAAATAAATAAAAACGTGCTGTTAATGGATCAAAGAGAGGAAATGGAACTAGTCAAGCTCAAGGAAATGGAATTCTAGAAATTATTTCATTGCATTTGCGAAGTTTTGCTAATTATGCAAGCGTTTTCTAACGCAGTCGAACATTTTAACCTCCTCTGTGATCTGGCTAGGAAGAAATGCTTAAGACCATCTTGGTCTCAGACCCAGAGGTCGCGGGTTCGATTCCTATTTGTTACTACTCTGGTTTATTTGGTGGAAGGGCTTGTTTTTAGCCAGTGCCATCATATCTAGATATGTCGCCACAACATCAATTTTAATAATATTGTTGTTTTCTGACAGTTAGAGATAGATAGCAGTGTCTCAGTAGTTGATTTGTGTTGGAGAAGAGTCCTACTATTATAGGGAAGGCATTTTTTATATTTCTGTTACTGTAAAAACCCGAAAAGTATAAAATAAACGTTTATGTTTCAAATAAAATCAAATCATTTATTTGCCAGAACATTATTTACAGCATAAACAAGTAACATGTTAATAAAAGATTAAGTACAAATGTTCGCCTTATACTCGAAAGCATGCAAAAGTATAAAATCTATCTTAATTACCTAATTTTATTTATTTAAAAAACACAAATATTAAAAAAAATCCATGAACAGAAATTTTTTCAACATTTGTGTTTTTTGTAATTTGTTCGCAAAAAAATTTGCGTTAAAAATTATTTGAACATGTTATTTATTTATTTATGTGAGAAGTCACCAGACCTATCGAGCACTTTCAAATTCTCGAAAGGAATAAAAACATTTTTTGATTAACAATTTGCGCAGCTCCGATTTGAAGCGATTAAATGGCATCTCTCTAATACCTTGAGGTATCTTGTTAAACACTTTTATTTAATTTATGTAGCAAAACTCTGCATGGTTGTGTTTTTAATTTAGTAGGGTCTCTTTGTGAATATTTACTATTTTCGTTATAGTTTCGTCATTTTTTACAAAAATGCCAACCTCCAAAATATACATGGATGAAACTGTCAATATTTGCAGTTTTTTTAAAAAGTGGTCTACAGGAATGCATTTGATCAACAACCCTACAAACTTACACGTACACGCACGTACGCACGTAAACGCACACTTTTTTGTGCCAGGAAGGCTTTATTAACGTGGGTATTGAATTTCCCCATAAAAGAATGCCATATCTGAGAATGGAGACAACATGTCAACAATGTCGACGCCGAAACTCCTTTGAATATTTTTCGTTATTTTAAAGTTTATAATTTTAGTTTAGTAATTTATAACTTAAAGCTAATTATAATAGAGCTTACAATACCTTAGATGAACGTGTCGAAAAAAGATTCTGTCAAACCAACATGGCGTTCTAATTACATTGTTACACTTACCTGAAACAAAAGAAAAACACATTATAAATAATTGGAAATTGTTAAAACCGCATCAAAATCTGTTGCGTAGTTTTAAAGATCTAAACATACACACATACATACACAGGGACAGCGGGAAGCGACTTTCTTTTATACATGTAGTGATGTACATAGCACGCTAAATTTATTAATTGAATTTATCAAAATAGCTGCAAGCTTTAATTAAGCTTAACAGAATGACTGGGATATTTCAACGTAAAAAGAATCTTAGAGTATATTTTTACGCTTAGGAGCTCATGATAAATAGCCTCTGAAGAGTGCTTAGAGATGACGCTTACAAATTACAGATGAGAACGTTAAAGAATGGATCTTAATCCAGTACCTATCAACTTTGTTTGTTATTATGGACGCGTATTACAGCTGATTGTCTGCTCTTATAATTTAAAGGATTTCAAGTGTTGTGATTTACTCGTAAAATAATATATGTTACTAGCACTGTTTGTTCCCGCGACTTCATCCATGGAGTACGTATTCTACGTAAAAAATTCAATACTTTGACTCCCAAACTAAAAAAAACTTTTTTTTAAATAAAATTTAACCTATGTTATTTGCAAGAAATGTAACATGTTATCAGTGAAATAATTTTTATAATTCGATCAGTAGTTCCAGAGATTACCCTCCACAAACAAACAAAGTCACAAACTTTACCTCTTTATTAAAGAAGATAGATAGATAGAACTACGAGAAAAAACCCTGAACGACGTCTTTAAGCACATAGCGCGCATGGAGGAATGTGAGATTCAACATAGTTATCTTATCTTATATTGGTGGGGCCTGCTGAGGTTTCCCTCTCGCAGTAACTTCACCCCATCCTTTCACTCTTCTTCATCTGTAAAGATAGATGCCATAAGTTTGGCAACGTCTTTAAGAGCAAAGAGCCAGAAGTCCTCCGGTTTCGGATAGGCTGACCCCAGGAGTCCCATTATTTTCCTAGCCAGAGAGTCGCAGTCACACAGTTACATACCTAGTCTAAGTTCAGATGAAGAAGTGTGGAAAAAATAATTTTATGTATGAAATGTGTTACAAAAAGTTTTCATTGCTAAAGCCCATAATGTGGAAGCCACTTCCCCCAAAATCCTCAAGTACTGAGAGACTGGCAATCTCATATTTACCCAACAACTACTAACATTGATGTTATGAAGTCATTTTAAGAAAACATAGTGGTAACTACTTAAAACAAGCTTTACCACCAACAAATCTGAGTACAAACATGGAACCCTCCGCTGGGAATCGAACCGGAGACCTCTGCTTCTAAGACCGGTGTTCTCTAACCACTAGACTACAACAGAAGCGTCATAGAAACTGTAATTACAATAAAAAAATTGTAAATTAAACAAAAAAAAATACTTTAGTGATATCTTTTTTTTTCTGTATGGATTAACGTCAATATATTAACATATGTGATACACGTCAACCGTACACCGTACCCCAATCAAACCGTACGTCAGACAGTTGACGGATATCTGCAGAGTAAACATCAGCTCTGTAATAAATCACAAATTTAAATAAATAAACCTGTGCCATTCGCCGTAAAAGGAGTTAATCCGCAAAAATATAATCGTGGTACGTGTGTGAAAGTGATAAACAAACACAAATTAGTGTATTTCAAGAGAAAACTACGATTGGAAAAATTTGTTTTGAATAGTGAATAACACTCTCAAAAGGTTTGACATTTAATGGAACAGGTGGAAATAAGTGTTTTCTGGCCAAGTACTAAAATCAAGCCTTCAGTTATCCAGGTATGTGGGATTGAACGAATTGATAAACAAATTATTCGATTATTTATTTCGATCAATATTAAACAGCAACGCCATCTATTAAAAGATTACCAAAGTAGTCTATTACACTGAGAAGCACATCGGAACCAACCTTTGATAAGCACAGACTGGCAGCGCCATCTATTAACCTAAAAAAGCAACTCTCAACTCTGTGAGTTAATTTTACTATAAGCTTCAAGATGTCGCTCACATGCTCGGGATGCAATACAACAATTATTGATAGGCGTCTTTTGGAGTGCTCATCCTGCCACCATCACTATCACTTGGAATGCGTTAATGTGCCTGAAAAAAGGTTTTACAATACTATGACAGCAGACCACAAAAAAATATGGAAATGCCCACTATGCCGCTCCAATGAACCAAAAGTGGATAATACTAATACACCCATTCGATCACACCTGCAGCCAGACCCATCCCATCTCATCTGCAATCCTATCGAACCCAGTACTATGCGAAGTTCTAAATCTGATCCAAATGTCACCATGAGAAAACAATTATCACATCGTAAAAATTCTGCTTCCAGTAGCGACGATGATTCAATGATCTTACCCGAAGGAAATACATTCATACATGAATCCCTGAAAGCCCAAAACATAGAAGAACAGATATTCTCACACAAAAAGAAAGACGATGACCAAATAACGCTACAAAAATTTAAATTTGTTATTCAAGAAAACAACAAATACATTTTATCTGTAATAAAAACCTCTATCCAAAATGAATTAGAAAATGCCATAACAGAAATTAAAGCCGACTTCAAACAAAATCTAGAAAATGTATTGGCTGAACAAATGCAATTTAAACAAAATGTGTCTATTATAAACTCTCAAATCGAGCAACTAAATTTAAAATGCTGTTCACTGCTAGCCGAAAACGAAAACCTGCAAACCGAGATTCAAAATCTAAAAACGAATTCTAGTTCCAAAAGAAATTCTGATATTGATGAAAAAACATTGGTCCTACACGGTATGACCGAAACCTACTGGGAAACTGAAGCACAAATAATAGATAGAGTCACTAATATTTTTTATGACTTACTACACATTGATATATCTGGATATATAGAGGAAATATCCTTTATTGGAAAAAGAGACCGAAGAAGGCCAGTAAAAATAGAGCTCATAAGTAAAAGAGCAAAAAGATATATACTGGAGAACTCTATGTACCTCAAAGAGGCAGGCTTTAGCGTCACAGAATTCTTAAGCCCAGCCGAGTTAAAAAAGAAAAGAGAATTGCAACTTGCTCTACAAACAGCAAGACAAAATGGACACTATGCCATTATAAGGAAAAACCAGCTTATTATATACGGTAAAGAAATAGACTATACATCGCTTCCGACAATTAGAAATGGAAGCCACAACACTACTACACGAAACTTACAAAATAAAGCAGGGAACACTCAACAAATTATGGAAGACGCAACATTTGTGGGAGAAGTTTCACTACATAGCACAAGCCCAAAACCGTCGACTTCGTTTGCTTGCTCCACACAGATACCAAATCAAAAATCAAATGAAAACAAAAGGCAAAAACAAGCAAAAAAAGGAGATAATAAAGAAAACACTACCTTTCGGGCCTAGTTTGCTTAGTTTAAATATTTTATTTCAAAACATGCAAAGTATTTGGAATAAGACTCATCTGTTAGATGCACTGATGGAAGAAAGACAACATGTTCACGTGATCTGTATTTCCGAGTCCTGGCTGAGTGTGGAAAAGATAGATCTATTGAAAATAGCAAACTTTAATGTGAGTTCATCCTATTGTCGTACACACCATGACGGAGGTGGTGTATCCATATTAACAAGAAACACACTGGAATACCGTGAGAGACCCGATATTACATCCATTTCCATAGAAATGGTCTTTGAAGTATGCGCTATAGAGGTGTCAAAAAATAATTTGTTAATTGTAAATTTATACTGGCCTAATGGTAAAAGAGAAATTGAAGTTTTCTATTCATGCTTAATTAAACTCTTAGACCTAATCTCCATAAAAGACATTTGTAAAAATATTATCATCGGAGGTGACCTTAATGTGAACTTCCTTACAGAAAACAATGAAAAATCAAAACTATCTAACTTAATGCTATCATACAACTTTCACCAAAGAGTCAAAGAGCCCACTCGAATTACACAAACAGGATCTTCATGCATTGACTTAATTTTCACCAATTTTAAAACCAGCGACTCAAATTTAAATGTGCACGATTTTGGATTTTCGGATCATAGAGGCATTTTGTTTTCTACTCCTTTTAAAACGTCATACTTGCAAAACTTGGCAATCAATAAAAGAATATTTAATAACGCAAATGTAAATGTATTCAGGGAGGAACTCCTTAAAATAAAGTGGGACGATATAATTACATCAAATAAAAACATTAACGAAAATTATAATGCATTTAGTGACATACTTAGTAAAACTCTAAATAAATGCATCCCGAAAAAACTAATACGAATAAAAACAATATCTAAAAAATCATACTTAACATCAGGTTTAAAAACATCTTGCCGTAATAAAAGATTTTTAAAAATATTAGTGTCACAGTCCAAAAGTGAAATTCTCCGTTGTCATTATAAAAGATACTGTAAAATATTTAAACGAGCTGTCATTAAATCAAAAAAACTTAGTAATAAACATAAATTTGAAAACTCCCAGAACAAAGCCCGTTCTATGTGGCAAATAATAAACAGCGAGACGAATAAAATTACATGTAAAAATAAAAACAATATACAACTAAAATCATCCGACAACAAAAGGTTAGATGACCCTAAAAAAGTCGCGAACGCATTTAATACATTCTTCTCTTCCATTTGTAATTCAAAACCAACCCCAGTTAATAAAAATAGGATAGCATCAACAAACTTCACTGAGGGATCATTTTTTCTAAGCCCTGTCGAACCTGAAGAAGTTTACAAAATACAAAAAAACCTTAAAAATAAATTATCTTTCGGCATAGACGAAATTCCACCAACATTAATAAGAAGATGCGCCGACATTTTAACCATCCCATATACACAACTTATAAACCAATCATTCTCTGAAGGCATATTTCCAGACGCGTTGAAAGTTTCAATAATTAAACCTATCCATAAAAAGGGTGCAACTACAGATATAAATAACTACCGACCAATTGCGTTACTACCAACATCAGCCAAAATATTCGAAACGGCAATGACAAAACGTCTCTATTCCTTTTGCGAAAAATTTAAATTACTACATGACAGCCAAAATGGTTTTAGGAGAAATCGTTCTACAACCTTAGCAATCTATAAATATGTGCAGGAAATCATCACTGAAATAAATAATAAAAAATATGCTGTTGGTCTCTTGCTTGACATGAGCAAGGCATACGACAGAGTCTGTCACAACATCTTGCTGGACAAACTCTACAAAATGGGAATTAGAGGATTGACCCATGCATGGTTCAAGTCATATTTTAGCAGTCGCTTACAGTATGTAGAAATAGAAAACACAAATTTTGAGACAGGTAAGATACAATACACAAGATCCGATAGAGTCCTCGTGAGTGGATCTATCCCCCAAGGAAGCGTGCTGGGCTGTGTATTGTTTCTTATCTATATAAATGATCTCCCAAACATCATAGACGATCATTGCATGCTCTTTGCGGACGATGTTTCGGTGTTGTTTTCTTGCTCTGGTGCTGGTGAGGTAGAAAATAAATTAAATATAACATTAAACAAAATCGTAAATTGGTTGGGGGCTCATAGTCTGCAGCTTAATCTAAACAAAACAAAAATTATCCAATTCAAACCCTACCAAAAACGTTCATTACCGATTTCATATAGTTTTAATAACACAAAACTACAAACCGTGAGTGCTGCTACCTTGCTGGGTATAGATTTGGACACCAATATAAACTGGAAGTCGCATATTCAAAAGTTATCTAAAAAGTTGTCTTCCTTTATTTATGCTCTTCAGCACCTCAAACGAGTAACTGACTTCCAGACAGCTCTCACTGCATATTACGCATACGCGTATTCCAGAATATCGTATGGTCTTGTTTTATGGGGAAATAGCCCCGATGTTGATAAAATATTTATCCTCCAAAAAAAGTGTATCAGAATATTAACTAATATCGACCAAATGGAGTCATGTAAACCTCATTTTATTAAACATCAAATACTCACAATGATTTCCATTTATATCTTAGAATCATGTAAATTTGTCAGAAAATACCAATACTTATACTCATACTTACCGATATCTGATATTAAAAGAAATAACAGAAATTTAAACAAACTTAATCTACCTTTTTCTAAATTAAAACTAGTAACATCGAGCCCTCATTATATGCTAATTAAAATATATAACCACTTACCGAACAACATAAAAAACATAGAGAAATCAACTTCATTTAATAACGAACTGAAAAAAATCCTAATTGGAAAATGCTTCTATACTCTAAATGAATATTTTAACTGTAAGTTTAAATAAACACTTTACTCACACACAACGATACTTTAACAGCTCTAGATTGGGTACACAGAGTAAGTCAGGCTTAAATCAGAATATTCCAATAATTTGTTTGCCAATTTGCTTGGAATATATTTGGTGTTAAATTGGTTGGTCATATATTATATTATAAATAAATTGCAATTCAATTATATAATCATAACTAGTTAAGTAAGTTTGTACATTTTTAATCAGCCCTCTGATACTGTTGCTGTGCCCTTGCAGGGTGTCACATGAATACCTTTATAGATATTCCACCTTATGCTGTAATGTGATATGCAATAAATGATTTGAATTTGAATTTGAATTTGAATCTTATTAAACGGACGGAGAGTGGAGACATAAATTCTTTGGAACAAGCTTTATAAATCTCCCTCAAACTATAGTGTTGCACGCATTAGTATAAACTGTCGATAGCTTATCGATACTTTCGTAACTTTGATATTCAGTAAGAGTATCGAAAAAGTTATCTTTAGGCAATATTTTTAATGAAAAACAAAACCAACAATAGTTTCTATTCAATATTATCGATACTATAGATACTATTAGTATGAATTTTATTAAATATTATCAATAGGGTAGTAATTCAATATGGATATTAAGTTAAAATGCAATGGTATTGCTCTATGATGATGGTCTGACTTGATCTGACCTAATCATTTCCTATCTAAAATAATTAAATTAGAATATCGATATTACAATACCTATGATATTAAATTTACAAACGATAACATTTTTGCATAAAAGTTCGCCATTAGTGACTTTACACCACATTTAGCATTAAAACAAAGTAGGGTTCCAAGATGGAAAAGATAACATCAGAGATGAGTTGCTAGCCGATCACATAATGTGCGAGTATCTTGGAACCCTTGTCCCTTAGTCGGCTGTTACGTCATGCATGGGAAGTTAAGCAGCTGATACGTTCTCTTTACGTCCCAGACCAGCATGATAGGTTAAAATTATCGATGGTATCAATTATATGAATAGTATTTACTTAGGGCAAACTGAAAATTGGATTCTGATAAATAAGACTAGATTTAAGACTTACAACACATTTATTGTTTTTCAAAGTATATTCCCTCGCAATTAATGCATTTTGCATTTACTGAAACTACTGTACAAAGCAGTTGGACCAGTCTTCCATAGGGACTTCTTCAATGACTTCATGGAACGCATTCACCGCCGATTTAGGTCTCGTAAAACGTGTGCCTCTAAGTTTGTCTTTAAATTTTGGAAAAAAAAAAGAAGTCACAGGGTGCGAGGTTCGGGCTTTAAGGCGGATACGTCATCAGTTCCACATTTGAAGCCTTCAAATAGGCTTCTGTTACTTTAAAGGAATGTGAGGATGCGTTATCGTGGTGAAGGACAACATTGCTTCGAGGACGCTTTTCGCGAACTTTTTCTAAGACTCTGGACAAGCAAGTGTTGACGTACCAATCTACAGTCATTGTCCTTTGGTTATAGAACGATACTGTAGTGTAATGTCTTGATTTTCCAAAAAAAGAAGCAACCATTTTTTTACCTTTACCTACATCGTCATGTAGATGATCTCGTCCACGTCTAAATTCTCCAAACCACGAATACACAGAGCTGCGACATGATGCTTCATCACCAAATGCCAACTGAAGTCTCTGGCAACTCTTTTGTTGACTTAAGCCACAACGAAAATCATAAAAAATCATTGAACGAAAATGTTCACGAGTTAAATTTATTTTGATAGCAACACACAATTTTCGAATGGACGTCACGATTAAAAAACAAATGACAGTCTCGCAAAATAAAAAGTAACATGTTCCCAAAGAGCTCCATTTTCGAATTCCATAATTGTTTTTTCATTATTTTATTGTAAGTGGCTAGATCCAGAAACTTTCAGTATGCACCGCGTACATTAAACACTATTAATCCCACGATAGTTTGGTATTTCATCAATGGTTTTGCCAACTATTGATTACCTATCGATACTCTCGAGGTTGAAGATAGAGCGATTATCGACATTCTTACTGATTTTCCAGGTCAAATATCGATAGATGACAATATCGCTAATTATGCAACACTATCGCAAACTTTATTGCAGTGTAACCCTAATAAATAAACCCTGGTAGGTGTAATTGACAGCGCTTAATTTCTGTTAACAGCTTTCTCGATATTGTTTTCTAAAGTTTACGCGTACAATACACATTGAAATGAAACAACTTTTACGGATCTACTCGCGTTTATTTTACACATTACTTTTTAATGTTTATCCTGACGTTTCGAACCCTTTGTAGGGTCACAGGGAGACTGAGGTGTTGGTCGTCTCATAATTAGTTAGTAGCTTGTATCCCTCATTTAAATTTAATCAGGTGCGTTCCGTTTTACGCAGAAAGAGCTTACAGTATCTTTTAGTCTGGCAAGTATGGTGTTCAGGCTGGGATTTAATATTTTATATAATGGGATTCCAGGCTGGTGGTAGATTCCAATCATCTTCTCTATTGAAATTAGGATGTTTTTTAATTTCAATAGCCTCGCGTATCATCTAGGGAAGAATCGTTGTTTTCTAGCGAGTATTTGTGATTTATCAAATCTAAAGTCTAAAATCTTAGATTAGCAGTCGTTAACAACCACCAATACGCACTAAGCCCGCGTGGTGGTTTATGGCCCGTTTTCCCTATCCATCCATAGGGAAGACTCGTGCCCTACCAATGAGAGCATAAAATGAGCTGGTGTGATGTGTATGTGATGCGTTCCTAAGCCTTGAACGAAGTCGTCAATGTGAGCAAACTTTTCATATGAATTGTCATGACACGAATTCTGAATTGTATTCCAAGTAAGTTCGTTTGTTTGCGCTTGGACCGAGCGAATAGAACTGGTGTCTGATGTTGTGTCCGACCTACTTTCAAAAGCATTGCGCAGTGAAAATAGCAAACCTAATACTTACATAAATGCGTTATTTGTCTACATAGATAATGGAAAATTTATTAATAAACATCTACTTTTATTATGCGAGGAGCTCGATGGCGCAGTGGTTAACGCGCCCGGTCTGCGAGTGCTGAGGTTAAGCAACTTTCGCAAAGGCCGGTCATCGGATGGGTGACCAAAAACTTTATCATCTCGAGCTCTTCCGTGCTTCGGAAGGCACGTTAAGCCGTTGGTCCCGGCTGCATTAGCAGTCGTTAACAACCACCAATCCGCACTGGGCCCGCGTGGTGGTTCATGGCCCGTTCTCCCTATCCATCCATAGGGAAGGCTCGTGCCCCAGCAGTGGGGACATAAATGAGCTGATGATGATGATGATTTTTATTATGCCGGTATTTTGTATACCAATATTGATTGTTATGCTTGTGTAATGTTGTGTTCCGGCAGTTAGGGATAACATAACCACCAGTGCCTCAGTCGTTGAGGATTCCGGGTGAATTGCGCTTCTACTTATCATCAGGTGAGATGAAAGCGAGAGGCCTACCCGCAAGATAGATTTAAAAAAAACTTAGTATGTATGATATTCTTCTTTAGGACTCCTAGTTTGTCGTTAGTCGGTTACTTTATTCCTCTGTCTCGCTTAGAACAAGGGAAAAACGTAGAACAACTCTATACAGAAATGTTCCTGGGCGCTTCTCTCCACCCCACGACCCAAACAGCCCGACCCGAGCTCATAGTCTTTAAAGACGCTTGGAACTCTTCGGAGTATCTAATAGGGACCGGGAACACGCACTAGTGCGTGATGTCGTTCCCTCTAGAAGACCTCTGACGGTGTCTTGTTTCACACGGCTTCAGGAACTCTCTGAAAAAGGTCCGAAAATAATGACACAACAACACGTGCTAGTAAAACGGATTAAGTATTTCAGGTCATTACTTTTCACTGGCATCTATCCCAAAACTGCTTATGGTATCTTAGTTAAAAGTTTTATAGGATAAAGTTTTTTATAAAGAACCTTTTGGAAATCTTATCTTATCTTAGTGGGGCCTGCTGAGGTTTCCCTCTCGCAGTAACACTTCGACCCATTGGGATCTTTTGTGCAACCCAATCCTTTCACTCTTCTTCCTCTGTAAAGATAGATGCCATAAGCTTGGAAACGTCCTTAAGAGCGAAGAGCCTGAAGTCCTCCGGTTTCGGATAGGCCGACCTTTTGGGCATTGTACTCAGTTTGTTTGGTGGTAGGGATTGTTTTAAGGCTGTCTAGCTAGCTACCACCATATTTTAAATGTTATATTATCTTTCCTTCTTCAAAAGCGTGTAGATAGACAAACCATTACATCTAATACCTACAATAAAGAGATAAAGATAAAGATAAAGATATATTTATTTGTTAAAACATGAGTATACACATGGTACCATAGATATAGCTGAAGATAGATAGAGCTGAAGGCCCGGCAACCCGCGTCAATTCATTATAATTATGCTGATGGTAAGCTTACGTGCGTTCAGTGCGCACGCCAGTTTACTAAGAAGATCGGTTATGTTAGCCATCTTCGGGCGCACCAGCGCCGTGTCGACTAGGAGTCGAAGTGGTCGTCATGACCAATCATCATCATCATCATCATCATCATTAAAAGTTCTTTAAAAATACTCAATGGCAGCTAAAAAAGAAATAAAATAAAAAGCGCCAACAAATTTCCTCATTGAGTCTCTCTATTAAATTATTAAAAAACAAACAAATCAAACAACCCCTCAGCCTTTCTCAGTTCAATAAATACGCTGAGAAATTCTTTAAGCGTTCTCGCAAAGCCATGTTTGAGTAGAAAAATACGTGAAAAGTATGTTAATGAGGCTTCTTGGCCATTGCCTATTTCTGTTTACTAAGTACTTTGCAGAGTTTAAGGCGCTGAAAACCATTAAACAGCTCTCACTGGCGATCTCAGTGGTTAACGCGCCCGGTCTGCGAGTGCTGAGGTTAAGCAACTTTCGCAAAGGCTGGCCATCGGATGGGTGACCAAAAGATTATCATCTCTAGCTCCTCCGTGCTTCGGAAGGCAGGTAAAGTCGTTTGTCCTGTGCTGCATTAGCAGTCGTTAACAACCACCAATCTGCACTGGGCCCGCGTGGTGGTTTATGGCCCGATCTCCCTTTCCAACCATTAGGGAAGGCTCGTGCCCCAGCAGTGGGGACATAAATGTATGTTCTATTCTTTTTATAGAAAACATAGATAAAGAATCGCGTTTCAGAGTGATCAGCGCTTTAAGGGACTTTTGGGGTTCCGTGTGAAGGATTTACTGGATCAATCAAACATTATGATCACACTTAGATAAACTATATATTTACACAAAAGCGGCAATCATTTTTTAAACATTCGCAAAGGCTTATCATCGGATGGGTGACCAAAAATGTGTCATCTCAAGCTCTTGCGTGCTTCGGAGGGTATGTAAAGCAGTTGGTCCCGGCTGCATTAGCAGTCGTTAACAACCAGCCCCGCACTGGGCCCGCGTGGTGGTTTATGGCCCGTTCCCCAGAGCAATGCCCCAGCAGTGAGGACATAAAATGATCTGGTGTGTGTGATTACTACTATAACTTAAAATGTGAATCCCAATGGCATCCAAGTTTGTCAGGTGTGTCAGGACCGTAGCAAGTGGAAGGATGTGGTCTCTGCCTACCCCGTTGGAAAAAAGGCGTGATGGTATGTATGTATGTATGTATGTATCCAAGTTTCATTTTAAAGTAATCAAAAGCATATTTTAAAGATAAAAAGGTTTTTTCTTGATTATCAAACAAAATTAATCTTAATTTTAGGGACGGAACTTTATTCACGCCCTTGGAATTATCTCTAAGCCGACCTTCGGGCTTTCAATATTTGTACAGGGCTTGGACGCTCTCGACTCAGATGTAACCTTTTTGATGCTCCAAGAAAGTGGGGATCAATGTTAGTAAGAACATACTATACTATATAGTACTATTACTATATATTATATTCATACTATGTATGTAGTAATAGTTATATATAGTAATAGTTAAGAAGAAGCCCCCGTGTGGTGCTGGGGGTAAAGAATTGCACCACCCCATTTCTTCCCGTGGGTGTCGTAGAAGACGACAATGGGACCATTCCAGAGGATAGGCAGCAGCGTCTCTCTGTGATTATTCTCACCTTACTGCGATCGCCAACCCGCCTGCCAAGCATGGCGATTATGGCAAATTCCCCTCAAAATGATTTATCCTTGAGGGAGGCCTTTGTCCAGCAGTGGACGTCTTTTGGGCTGAGATGATGAAGAGTATAAGTAGACATTAACAGACAAATTCAGGTAGCATTGTTGAATATTTAAAAAAAAACACGAGGGGATTTGAAGTCGCACCCCAAGACATGTTGGGACAGGTGCACTACCAACTATGTTGTCGTGGCTCTGTCCAACACGCCGAAATTACTCGCACTTTTTTCAAATTCTCATAGGATACGCATAGGCCTTCCCTATGCGTCTCCACTCGCTTCTATCCTGGGCCACCTCGTGCCACCCCGGCAAAAAGGTGTTCCAGGCGACATATTTAGATAATATGGTGGTAGCCAGCTAGAAGGACTTAAAACAAGCCTTACCACCAACCAAACTGAGTACAAACACGTACCCTCTGCTTGGAAGCTAAGTTTAACTTTGCGTTTAATATGAAATCTTTTAATAGTAATTATTTAATTGACTGACCTAAATGCACCAGCGATATCGACTTTGTTCCTAAAACTGCTTAAAAGGTTCTCAGGTTATGGTATACTAGAAATAACTTTAAAATAGGATTGGCTGGAAGAGATTTCTTTTAGAGATAAGCTCACCCTTGTTTATGTGTTTTATAATGTGCAATTTAGATTGTTCAATGTAAGTAAATAAAGGATTGGAGAAGATCAGGCAGTGAAGAGAGCATATATAGGACGGCCAAGCGGGTGTTAGCCGATTGGGCGTCCTAGGTACCACTTGAAGGATCACTATCTTCATCATCATCATCATCACCCTATACTAGTTGTTAACTGGTTGTTATTTTCTATAACAAGCCTGCGAGAAGGATGAAGTTGTGAAAGACCTACAAGAGCTCCAGATCGACCAGTGGTCTGAGAGGGTAGAAAATAATAAAGATTGGCGTCTTGTTGTGTCGGAGGCCAAGATCCACCACGGGTCACTGAGTCAGCGGAGGAAGTCAGTAGAAGTAAAGATAGCAATAGCCTATAACTGTCCCACTGTTAGGCAAAGGGCTCCATCATTGAAATTAAGTCATCACTACAATTGATGGGTAATGGCTTAATCACCACGCTTGACAAAGGTGGATTGGTAATTACAAACCCGAGCTATGCATCGCCAAAATCCTGAAAAACACTTTGCCTGACCTGGGAATTGTACCCGGGGGACCTTCGAGTATCGGACTTTAGCCAAGTAAGTAAGTAAAAATAACTTTGTATGTTGTCCTACCTAAGCAAAATAATACTGTACAATACTATGTAACTATACCTATTTATACTATAGATACTGTTAGACTCGTAAAACAAGAGAAAATGAAGTTTGCAGAAAGTATTGCGCCCAGCAAAATTCGTCTAACGAAGTGATGTGTTAACGAAATAAAATCCGGCCTTGTTCAACCCTAACCCTTTATTGGGCGCGCCTAAACAGTTACACAAATGGTCGCGTGGTGTGTTTTGCATATAAAATATGAGAAATATGCGAAATCAGACTTTTGTAAATGAGAATATTTAGACTTACAGATAAATCAACTATAAAAGTATATTTTTAAACAATATACAATATTTTTATACTAGTTTTCCTCGTTACTATTGTAGCAGACTACAAAAATATGGTTATTGGACACATATTATGTTCATGTTTTTGTTTTCCTGCCCTTGGTTCTAGAAAAAATAGTTCCTTTTGTATATTGTAGATGAGCGGCCTACTTCAGAAACAGATTCCTTACACCATACAAACAGGCACCTGGGGTGTCGTGCACCCCAAGCTCTCCAAGCCCAACCGTCCACAGCCGAGAATTGTGAACTTCACACGCATTTACGAAGCTACCCAGAAAACGAGCGCATTAACTTAATTTTTTTTAAACTTATGAGATTGGACGAAACGAACGACGAACGAAAAACGCCTTGGTGGCCCGATACTCGGAAGTCCCGGGTTCAATTCCCAGGTGTGGCAAAGTGTATTTCGGATTTTTCGATGCCGGGGTTTGTGATCACAAACCCGCATTTGGCAAGCGTGATGATCAAGCTAATACCCATCAATTGTAATGATGACTTGATTTCAATGATGGAGGCCATGCCCAGCTGTGAGAGCTATCTACTTGCTACGAGATTGAAAACATGTACTGGGGTGTATGACACCCCACGCGATCAATTAAGGGTTAAGAATGTTTCTGCGATCCCTCTGCCTAGAATTAGGAAAGGGTTTCTCCCTAGGGAAGGGAGCTTTTTCTGGGATGTAGATCCAATTACCCCTTCCTATATGAGGCTATTATTTGCATGTCAAATTGATAGGATGCCAGAATAGGACTAAATATGTTACCTTATTCTGGTTATGTTCAGATCTTAATTTATTTCTTTTGTTTACATAAGTTGTGGGCCTTTATTTGCCTAAAAAGCCTTTGTTTTGGTACGATATATTTTACGATATATTTTAATTATAACACCTTACTATTGTCATTATTTTGTTTTGAATTTTGTATCGAGCTCCACGATTTCCTAGATAATAGTGTTACTTTAATATTTACAGCATTTAACATATGAAAGTCTCGACGTTTGAGTATTACGAGCATACAACTACTCACATGAAAATGCGAGAGAGACTTAATGGCAGTGTACCGTCGAAAACTAAATAATGATGGAAGTTAGTTTTCGACTCATTACAGTACGTTTGAAAGGTCAAAGTGGAGTTAAACTGCTTGTTGGGTGCTACCTTTAGGAATGAATCTGTGAAACGTGCAAAAGCTAGTATATATACATACATAGTATATATACAATATGTTCTTTAATGTTCCATCAAAATTACAAAATTAATATCTGAGATTATAATAACTTAAAGTAACTAAAACTAATACAAACCTAAAATATGGCGTCAAAAACTTCCTCCGCGTCGCAGTCGACTGGTAAAGTACCCAAGAGACTGGCGGCATTGCCACGTTGAATGGCAATGCTTAGTCTCTGGCCAAGGAAAAAGCCAGCCTTTGGGTCATGGGAAGTGTCAACCAGACATTTGGAGATGTCATTAAACAAAACATGAGCTTTCGGACCCCACGGCCCGAGGGTTTCAACCCCAAACAGCTCGAAAATATAATTACCGATAAGGTTATTATACTTTCGCCGCTTGAGGTTTTCTGCAGCCGCAGCAGCAGCAGCACCAGCACAGCACGCAGTGCTAGGAAGATGAGATGGCGCAAGAGTATCGACACAAGTTGCATCACACACTAAAGGCCTACCCAACTTCCAAGGAATAAAGACATAGAAAGAAATAGAAAGGAAGAAAGAATAAGAAATAAAGACATGCCGTCCGGTCTCTTGCCATCGTCGCAAAAAAAGAAAATAATATTATTATATTATATACAAGATGAGTATGAGTGGCGACCGCGTACCGGAAAGCGCAGTGTGGGCAGGCCTCCAACAAGGTGGACCGACGATCTGGTGAAGGTCGCGGAAAGCCGCTGGATGCGAGCAGCACAAAACCGGTCGTTGTGGATATCCTTGGGGGAGGCCTTTGTCCAGCAGTGGACGTCTTTCGGCTGAGATGATGATGATGATGATGATGATGATACAAGATATATATGATGTATGGTAATATGTGTATAATCCTGAATCAAAGTCAGGCAACCAAGTAAAAAGGGCACCTTGATAATATGCAAAACCATATTACATAGATATACTTACAAAACATACATACAAAAACTCTATTCTTTTGTTTATGTCATGTTTGACTTTTGTATTCGAACCATGGAGGTTGACGACCAAGAACAATGTACCAGCTGAACCTGGGGTTGTCACTTGGCAAAGCTCCTTTGCAACAAACAACCTCAATATCTCGGTCATATGGTGCTTTTCAGATATTTTCAAAATTTTTCGGGGCTTTATGTACCATATCTGCCATAATCGGGATTACCTGCCATTATTATTTTTTTTTTTATAAGTAGCACGGCAAATGACTCCATTTCACCTGGTGTTAAGTGAATATGGAATCCAGATGCGACGACAACTGGTGCAGCGTGAAAACAACGCAGCATCAGTTACCCTCACTCTGCCGGCCCACAAGGTGCCTCTTCACGCCTCGTTTGAAGGACCCCCTATCATAGGAAGGAGGGAAAACGTGTGCTGGCAAACTATTCCATGTTTTGGAAGTGTGACAAAAAAATGAGTCACCAAATTTCTTAGTGCGCGATGGAATATTTGAGACAGTGAAGCGGTGACTCCGGAGAGCAGCACGTGTACTCCTATGGAGGAAGGGAGAAGGTGGGATGAGGTCAAAGAGTTCTTCAGAGCACTCGCCATGGTATAAGCGGTTAGTATTATTAGTTGGTATTACATGGATGAGTTAGATAGCGCAGTGGTTAACCCATTTGTAAAGGCCGGTCATCGAATGGGTGATCAAAAATGTATCATCTCGAGCTCCTCCATGCGTCGGAAGGCACGTAAAGCCGTTGGTCAGCTGCATTAGCAGTCGGTAACAACCACAAATCCGCACTGGGCCCGCGTAGTGGTTTATGGCCCGTTCTCCCTATCTTTTTAAATGGAAGGCTCGTGCCCCAGCAGTGGGGACATAAAATAAGCTCTTGACATGGTATTACCAAACGTTTTGTATATAAAGGAACTACATTGTAGCATTAAATATTGTGCACTTTAGTGTCTGTTTTAAACCTCGTACATAAGGTCATAATGCTAGATTAAAATCTGCCAAAGTACATCATTTAACCAGTACTTACTCATAAGACTAGTTTTATAAGTCTAAAAAAAATTAACGGAAACTTTCAAATCGCATTAGATGAAAAAACATTATTTTTGTAATATTTTCTGTTATACCTACAATTTGATGAAACGAAAGAGTAACTTTACTGTATACCAGTAAGTATTAACTTCATCATCATTATTATCATCATCAGCTCCTTTTTATGACCCTACTGCTGGGGCACGAGCGTTCCTTATGAAGGGGTAGGGAGAACGGGTCATTAACCACCACGCGTGCCCAGTGAGGATTGGTGGTTGTTAACGACTGCTAATGCAACCGGAATCAACAGTTTTACGTGCCTTCCGAAGCAAGGAGGAGCTCGAGATGATAAATATTTGGTCACCCATCCGATGACCGGTTTTTGCACACGCAGACCGGGCGCGTTAATGACTGCTCTATCGAGCTCATCCTGCAAGTATTCACTTACTTTAAAAAAAAAGAAAGAAATAATTTTTAAAAGATAAAAGTATCAATTTATATTTGTCTTCACGAAAAGACGCTTTTTATTAATGTAACAAAAAATATTTTAGTCACCCATCTAAAGGCAATCCATTGTTACAACCCCTTAACATTTGCTATCGTACACGCATCAATCGTCCCAACTCGCGGCTAACATCAACAAATCGCAAAGTAAATTAAGAATACCATTTCTGAAGCCCATCCACAAATAAAACGCTCTTTCGCAAACAAAGACTGTTCCTTCCTAACAAACAACCTAAAATAGACCTTATTGCACACTTTCAGAAGTTTTCACAAAGCACTCCCCTCCAATTACTTATCATCAAAATCGACTTTAAGAAGATTGACAGTACCCACACAGTAAGGCTCATTTTCCTTTGTAAAGCATTGCACTGAGTAAAAGTCGTTAGATCTTGAATGGCGGTAATACGCTAACTGTCAAAACACATTATACTTGTTTGTTTGGATGTATGAGGCTGTGTGTCTGCTGATATATATACTACTCAAAACAAAATAAGGGCCACGAGGTATTTTGTCTGTACCATGAAAATAATAAAACCAATATTAATTTTTTTGTCTCCATAACGAAAACTAATGTTGTTTTTACCGTGTAGACCAATAAATTTATTCCAATAATAATGATTAAAAAGTTTATTTGCTTTTGAAAGAAAAAACACATTTAAGGTTAAAAATAAAAACAATGTAAAGTTACTGAAAACAAAAGAAAATACTCCATGCTCATCTTTTAGTAACGGGTATGCCCCCCTCGTTTTGTTACGCACTCCTGAAGCCTGGAGTGCATGCTCTCAATCAAATGCCTGACATTTTCCATTGGAATCTCTTCCCAGGCTCTTTTAACAGCGTTGATGAGTTGCTGTTGGTTGTGGATTTCCTGATCACCGTCTCTAACTCTTCGTTTCAACTGATCCCACATGTGCTCTATTGGATTTAAGTCCGGACTGTTCGCCGGCCACGGCAAGACTTGAATTTGAGACGCTTCCAGTACAAACCGAGTCGCTTGAGCCGTGTGTGCACGAGCATTGTCTTGCATCAAGATGAATCCAGGACCCGCTCGCTGGGCAAATGGGATCACATGTGGTCTGACGACTTCCTCAATATACCGCTGAGCAGTAACAGTACCCTCATTTAAAATAGCGAGCTCAGTTTTGCCGTGTAAGCTTATCCCGCCCCAAATCATTACATTTGGACCACCAAAACGATCGACTTCATGGATGCAGGCTTCTGAAAATCTCTCGCCGCGTCTTCTCCATACTCTAATACGCCGATCGTCGTTAAAAAATTTAACTTTGCATTCGTCTGTGAAGAGCACCATGCCCCATTGGTTTATGTCCCAGTCCAAATGTTGACGGGAAAATCTTAAACGATTTGCACGATGATTTCTGGTTAATGGAATACGGACAACTCGCCTTCTTGATGCCTGCTGGTCTTCATGCAATCGATTACGAATAGTTTGGTCACTGACACGAGTACCCGTTGTGAGCCGTAAACGATTTTGCAGCTTGCGGGCCGTCGTTGTGCGATCTCGGCGCGCACTTAATCGAATGTAACGATCCTCTTGAGCTGTTGTAATGCAAACTCTGCCCGAACCAGGTCTTCTTCTTACACTGCCGGTCTCTTGGAAACGATTCCATAGATTTTGAATAGCTCTTCGAGAAAATCCCAATTGCAAACCCACAGATCGCTGCGAATGACCTTCTTCAATCATTGTAACGGCTCTGGTTGCTGTCAGCGAGTCCATATGACGCCTGCGTGCTTGTGGCATATTGCAAAAGATGTTTCTGACTCGAGATATCAATGAACTCTGATAATTTCTAATAAACCAAGAAGCTAAGGAAAGCAAAACGTCAAAGAAAATGCAATCAAAATTTTCAAAAATAATTTTAAATCAAATTTTATTTAAAATTGTTGCCAGCATTAGATGAATACTACAATATTAAAAAGTTTAGGTATCAAAGAGTTTGTATACTCAATATTTTACTACTTTCAATATGTAAATGTTTAATAATTTACACCAAAATGAAAAAATACCTCGTGGCCCTTATTTTGTTTTGAGTAGTATATATAGAACCGCTTTTTTATAGGCCGTATTACGATTTGTATTGTAAATTGTTAGTGCTTTTCTTACGCCAAAAGATGGCGCTCTCTATATAACCTGAATCGGCTTGTCACCGTTTCAAATAAAATTTTACTACTAAAAATCAACCAGTCTCAGGTAGCTGATCTGATCTGACCGCTGAGCTACCGATACCCCAGAAGTCTCGTTAAATTGTTCCAGTACTTCGTGATTTACGCTGTAAGCCAGCGGTATTACGTCATCACTTTGAAGTTTCTACCCTCACAGTCGAAAGAAACACTTTTGCAAGTATTCAACAATCGTTATAGACTTAATTTCTTAGAAATATTTTATCTTGTAAGTATTATAAAGCACGGTAATTGAAAAAATTCAAAATAATAATAAAAAATATTTTCCTAATCTAACTATAGTTTTCTTCGTGGTCTTTCAGACCATATGAGTAGGGTATTATTGGGCATTCTACTTCACTTTTTCTTAATCGTTCGCTCACTTCGTTCGCTCACTCGAAAAAGTGAAGTAGAATGCCCAATCGTGTTCTAGAACACTTAATCGTTCGCTCACTCGAAAAAGTGAAGTAGAATGCCCAATCGTGTTCTAGAACACTTAATCGTTCGCTCACTCGAAAAAGTGAAGTAGAATGCCCAATCGTGTTCTAGAACACTTAATCGTTCGCTCACTCGAAAAAGCGAAGTAGAATGTCCAATAATCGCGCGATTCATTTCACTTCATTGATCTCACTGACGTTCGATCAATGTCGTTGAAAAGTGTTCTAGAATGCTCAATCGTTATTTCAGTATATATGTAATTATACCAGTTAGATTACTAAAATGACTACGACTGCGATTTACTTTACACATTTTCAAGGATTTCGTTCATAAGATGCAAGAGTTTTTGGCAATATGGAATTACAGTACAACTTAATGTGAATGTGACCTCTCAGTACTGAATAAGTTGTTGTGAAGGCGCAAGCGCCTACACATTATAAAATAGCAATATATCATCAATACAGCTTTGCCCATTTATTGTGTATTGTTTATAATGCCCTTGTGTAATATAGTTTCGATTCATCATTGAGGCCACATTATTAAACTTTAATATCCAACATATACGGTTTTATTTGCCACCACGCTCCAAGGTATATCGCCTAGTTGTACTATAGCATTTGTCAAATTTTATTCTTGCCTCATAAGAAAACGCTTGTGTATTTTAATCGAATTCATAGTTTAATTTCTGTATACAACGACTTCGATCTACTTAACACATTTTCAAGGATTTCGTCTATTGAATGCAAAGGTTTTTAACAATATAGAATTACAGCACAACTTAAGCTGGATGGGGCTCCTGGTTTCCCAGGACTGGATCCCCGAATAAGTTAGTACTATGAATAACATATGTTAAATTTGAACTTTGACTCATAGGAAAACACTTGTGTTTTTCAATCAAACTTCATTATGTATACGATGACTCCGATCTACTTTACACATTTTCAAGGTCTTCGTCTATTGGATGCAAAGGTTTTTAACAACATGGAATTACAGCACAACTTAAACTGGATGGGGCTCCTGGTCTCCCAGGACTGGATCCCCGAATAAGTTAGTACTATGAATAACGTTTGTCAAAGTAGTACCTCGACCCTTAGGAAAACACTTGTGTATTTTGATCAGAATCCAGTTTGTAATAGTTAAATTTCTGTATACAACGACTTCGATCTACTTAACACATTTTCAAGGATTTCGTCTATTGAATGCAAAGGTTTTTAACAATATAGAATTACAGCACAACTTAAGCTGGATGGGGCTCCTGGTTTCCCAGGACTGGATCCCCGAATAAGTTAGTACTATGAATAACATATGTTAAATTTGAACCTTGACTCATAGGAAAACACTTGTGTTTTTCAATCAAACTTCATTATGTATACGATGACTCCGATCTACTTTACACATTTTCAAGGTCTTCGTCTATTGGATGCAAAGGTTTTTAACAACATGGAATTACAGCACAACTTAAACTGGATGGGGCTCCTGGTCTCCCAGGACTGGATCCCCGAATAAGTTAGTACTATGAATAACATTTGTCAAAGTAGTACCTCGACCCATAGGAAAACACTTGTGTATTTTGATCAGAATCCAGTTTGTAATAGTTTAATTTCTGTATACCGACTTCGATCTACTTAACACATTTTCAAGGATTTCGTCTATTGAATGCAAAGGTTTTTAACAATATAGAATTACAGCACAACTTAAGCTGGATGGGGCTCCTGGTTTCCCAGGACTGGATCCCCGAATAAGTTAGTACTATCAATAACATATGTTAAATTTGAACCTTGACTCATAGGAAAACACTTGTGTTTTTCAATCAAACTTCATTATGTATACGATGACTCCGATCTACTTTACACATTTTCAAGGTCTTCGTCTATTGGATGCAAAGGTTTTTAACAACATGGAATTACAGCACAACTTAAACTGGATGGGGCTCCTGGTCTCCCAGGACTGGATCCCCGAATAAGTTAGTACTATGAATAACATTTGTCAAAGTAGTACCTCGACCCATAGGAAAACACTTGTGTATTTTGATTAGAATCAGTTGCCAATTGTCTTTATCGACTCCGATCTACTCAACACATTTTCAAGGTTTTCATAATAGATAAACACTTGTGTTTTTTGATCTAAGTCAATGCAGACAACTGTGCAGGGAATTATTAGTTACCTTATTTATATCAATCCCACCAACAACAACGTATGCAATCACTACACACAAACACACTCACACACGTTACCTACGAGTTCGACTACTTCCCATTTGCTGCGAAAACAATTTTAATACGGGTTATTCCCAAACGCCTCCAATCTTTTGTTTGGAAAATATAAGAAATCCAAACATTGATTCCTAGACTCCTCCAAAGACTATTATAAAAAAATATTATTTAAATATTAGTATAGTAGCACGATAGCGCAGCGGCTAGCGCGTTTGGCTTGCGATCTTGTCCGCTAAGCAACTTTCGCAATGCTGAGTCGCTGGATGGGTGATCAAATTTAAAACATCTCGAGTGCCTCCGTGCTAAGGCGCGTTAAACAGTTGGTCTCGGTTGTTGTCGTAAGATGATAGTCGCTAAAACCCATCAACCGCATTGGGCCAGCGTGGAGGGTTATGACCCAACGTGCTATTGTCCACGTGGGAGGTTTGTGTTCAGCAGTGAAACGTTTATAGGCTGATGTTGATGAAATATTAGTATAATTTTTTCGTTCTATTGTCCTCAGAGTAGCTAAAATTAGTATTTTCTGAAGTTGTCTGCGGAGTTTGAGATTAACCCGGTAACCATTTTTTTAATTACGGAGGAGAATGAAAATCGATTAACAAATTATTATTTTCGTATTTTTTCTGTGGAGAACTTTGGGACAATTTCTTGGAGGAGAATGGGAATAACCCTTTAATATAAACAAAATAAAGCTAAGTTTATACTGTTTAATTGACAAACGCATTAAACATAAATTTTCATAATAACACAAACATCACGCCATATTCCCACAAGTGGGATAGACAGAGCAACAGGTAACAATTATGTCATGCTGAAGCCACGTTTAGCAACAAGTCATCAGATAGGATTTCCATAACAGTACCTTTTCATGGTTTAACTTATTAATGCAAATGTCTATTTTAATACGTACCCATTAAATATGGTTAGATTTATTTATTGTAGGAATAAGTCATCTTATGTATTCATATACATAAACTCAAAAGTTATAAAAATAGACTGCCTCACGGTAATCGAACCCGCGTCTCTCGATATCCGAGCGGCTAACTTTTAAGTTACCGAGACATTTGTCTAGTTTAGTATATCGAAAATAATTTTAGAGTGTGAGGAGCTCGATGGCGCAGTGGTGAACTCGATCAGCGATTGTGGTGGTTAAGCAACTCTCGTAAAGACCGATCATGAGATGGAATGTATTAATAAATTTCTTGCTTAGTGAAAACAGTCCTAATGTTGCACATCCGGACAATCGCTGACAGCGCTTTATCGAAAGGTTGCTGACCTTTTTTACACAGCAAATGTTAAAATATGAATGTTATACTTTACTTACGCTGCAACTTTTCACACTAATCGATAAACTATATATTTTGCTGAATATTAAAAAAACCAGAGGTTTCCAACATTGCTTCAATTTTGTAAATACTTCATTGCTACTAATAAAACCTACATAAAATGTTCAAAATGATTTTTAAAGCAAATTTTGTTGCGAACAAATTACAAAAACACAAATGTTGAAAGGTTCAAATCCTGCTCGTGGAAATTTTTTCAACATTTGTGTTTTTGTAAAACCTACATATTTATTTATAATATTGCAATACTTGATTAAATACTTTTGCTTAAACGTAAACTCGTTAAAATATAACTGGTAGTTAATGTAGTGGTTAGATACTTGACTATAACGCGAAAAAGGCTCTTATTATATAAAATCTAATCTCTTAGGGCTTGAGAAATAAAAAAATGTATTATTATTTATTATCATTACTAAGATTCATTGTTTGAATTAAAAATAATATGAACCTGTTATAAAGTATTGTAACCCGGTTTTCAATATACTTAAGTAGTTGCTTTTGCTCAGATTCATTGTTTGAATAGGAAATGTATCTTATATTATGAAATGTAATGTAAATTTATTGTACCTACCCAGCTGTTTTAATATACCTAATAAAATATAATAGTAACAAACTAACTTGCATTTTTATTTAATTTAGTATATAGGTACCTTTGTATAATAAAACATTGACGGTAAATAAGTAAGAAAGTTCTAACGCAAACAAGTTTGAACAAGTCAGTTTCAGAGTAGGTTGTGTAATACAACTCTTCTGATTATAAGGTAATATGAAACCTATTTAATACAAATCAGGTCACGTTATTGCTAAGTTAATCATTCTTTATTAATATCAATAATGTTTTTTTATTTTGCTAAATTGCAAATTACATGTTGTTACAAAATCTTATAATTTTCGAGTAAGCAACCTACATTGTACCTACATACACGTGTTGCTGTGTCATCATATACCTACATTAATATAAATGGGTTTCAAATTAGTTTTAATTTCAATTATCAAAGTGAAGGCGTCAGTAGTCCAGCTAGATAATATCAACATGGTAAGTAGTTTAGATAATTTTATACGATTATAAAATAATTTTATTCTTACTGTAATTGTATCGCTATTTGGTGAAAAGTGGACTATGGTAGAGGACTGCTTTTGCCGTCCTTATTGCCTAGTCTCTGACTAACCTTTCGAGGATAATAGTTTTGGTTATATGTATGTAATTAATTATTTTATTTTATTTCATTTTTTAGAATACTCAAGAGAACTCGTTGTCGTTCAGCATCAACAAGGAGGTCGTGCAATCGACATCTCCGACTTTTGAACAGAACGCTCAAGATATGCTCGAGGGATTTACAGAGGAGTATCCGAATTGGAGAGCAGATGAATTGCGATGCGATTCCCCGCTGTATAACAAGGTGATGAGAAATATCACAAAGAAGAGACCTCAAAAAAGAAGTTATCTGAAGCAACATCATTCTTACGTGATGAAAAGTACGCTGATTCAAGGTCGTCGTTTAATAAAGATTGAAGTGTTAGACTTGGAAAAAAATCATACTGATCCATTATTATGTGCGCAGTATGTGGTAACGGAGCATATTGACCCCATAATGGATCAAACAGAGGCTATCATTAGCAATATATCAAAAAAAGTTTGTGGATATAGTTATAGTTTTTAAGAAATTTTCAAATAAATATAATTGAATTGAATACTAAGATCGTTTCATTCAACCCTTTTTCCTTTAGTAAATAGAACAAAAAAATACTTAGACACATTTTATTGAGGAAAATACTGTATTACATTAATAAATCAAGTAACATTTAAAGTGTACCACTTTTTTAGACACAGAACATTTTTTAAAGCACACATTTTTTTATGATATTCACAATTAAATTTATTTACATCTACATGGTAATCACTATATAATTTTAAAAAGTTAGGACAACCTTTTTCTTCTAACTCCATTATTTCGCAATCTTGACATAGCTCGCGAACCCACATTCTTTTTTCCAATCCCTTTACTAATACCTTCTTACTGCTTAAATAAGGAACTATTATTCGTCTAAATTCGCGGTAATCAATGAATCCTTCGCTCCATTTGAGCCCGCGATTCCTTTCTAACCAACGGACTTGCTTCTTTTCTTCATCTGTTAGATTTTTAAAAGCATATGGTGGCTTAATTAAGAACGTCTGCGTATGGTTTTTAGTTGCTATTGATAACTCTTTTACAATAAAATTATTTTTCAAATCCTTAAATCCTTGCATATCCACTATAATAGTTTCGTTATTCATGATAGCTTTTTCACAATGCTACTCAGCGGTTTGTATTCAAATATGCAATCGTTCAGTATAAGACAATATGCGGCGGTCTGATCAGGTATCTCTTGATCTGTTTCGATTTCTACTCTTACATCGATTGATCCCTTTAACATTTCTTGTTGGCGAGAACAGTCAATAACAAATAAAGGAGCAATATCTTTAAAATCTTTTAAACTCAACAACGGTTCTGATCGACGTCCGTGATAATACTGTTGAAACCTTGCGTACTGTTCGTATATTAATAGAAACTTGTTGTCAGAGAAATTGATGTTAAGTCCTTCGTAGGGGTAATATGATGAATTTAAAAACACTCTTACGTCACGAACATTGCAATGGTCGAACTCCGCCATTGACATTTCAGCATTATGTTTTCGGTTTGTTTGTAAGGCAATAATAACAAATCGAGGTTTCTCTGTTTGCGATGAAGTTTTAATAGACCAAGTATGCTTACGTGTTTTGGGTAGTAACGGATATTCATACAAGTCCCAATTACGAAAGGCCAGTGTGATGGCCCGATCTTTTTCTAAATGTTTTAATAAATTAATTCTCTCTCGATCTGACACTTTAATATGCGGAACACGCCAAACGATTTTATCTATAGCTATATTTTCCACAATTTGTTCTTTGCTCAATTTTAATGCATTGACATTTGTGTTGCTTCTCAACAGTACTAACTCATGTTTACAGTTTATTAAAACTTTTTCATAATCTTCTGCAAATCCCAATATTTTATTTAATGGTATTGAGACAGAAAAAACTCCGCTTGTAACATTGGTTATTCCTGCAGGAGACCAACCCCATACTTTTGCACTTTTGGATTCATTTTCATTCAACGACAAATAAGACTTCATTGTCGTCGTGATACCTGCATTTTTTATTTTATCTATTTCTATTCCATTTAACTCATATCGAATATCTTGAAATAGAAATAACATTGGATTGTTTACAAAATGCATACTTGTTACCTTTTCTTTAGTGGTTCTGTTATATACATCAGCTTTACCTTCAATATACAAAGTGCTGCGTGACGGCAACACATACAAATCTTGCTGATTGATTGGTATTCTTATTTCATCATTATTGTTGAAACTTGTTACATAAGGCTTATACGAATGATATTCAAAACTCTCGATACTGTTGTCGTATGATGTCGGCTGAGATATATTTAATATATTCATTTTAACAAGCCTACTAGCTTTAGGAAATCTTTATTATTTTTAGTAAGTTTCTTTTTTAATAAAAGCGGTGTTCTTTTATTAAATGCACCTTTGGAACTGACTTGAACACCTGATGGGGTAGGGTTTTTATTGAAATTTATCATTTTTTTCTAAAGTGCAAGTATAGTTGTACTTCTTCACCTCGTAAATTGATTTGCTTATTATGACCGTCTAGTAATCTAATATTAATCGCACTGATTGAATTTTGGTTGACTGGAAAATATATTAAGTTTTTGGGTATCTCAATAACTCGATAGCCTGGTGGCACGTTAGGTACAAATTCATAAATTATATGGCTTGCTTTTCCATTCACGAATGATCCTCCAACTACGTCACATTCGATGCGAACGATGGTTGTAGATAAAATGCTGACTGGATACTGAGATTCGCAACTTATATTAGCCTTTATTGTTTCCCTAGCAAAACCTAAAATTTTACCGATGGAATTACTTTTCTCAAAGTGAACATCTTCTGAACAGAATATTTTGGTTTTGAGTGTATTATTATTACAACTCAATTTTAATACAGTATTCTTGACATTGCCTTTTAAAAAATCACAAATGTCTTGAAGTTCATATGATCCTTCTGGAATTTCAATGACCTCATTATTACCATAGTAAAACTTATTATTTCTTTCGTCTATATTAGGAATAGAATTAAATGTAGAAAAGTACAGAAGTCCACACTCATATTCTCCACGTAATTCTAAAGTAGGTGAGTAGTTTGTTACGAGGGAGGCTCCCTGCCCAGTTATGGATACAGTGAAAGACATAATTATACTGTCAAGTTATTTTAATTTTAACCTTTATATAAATGATTTTTCCAATACTTAATTAAAAATAATAAACAAAGATGACCGCAGTTCGTAGTGCCAAAAGTTTGATACTGTTTGTAATTATAATTTATGTGTATATCTTTCAAATACTTTATTAATTCTAACGGAGGTTTTAAGTTACCAAAACTGTTAAAATATTCACAGTATTCATTTTGCTTGACATAGGCTACCCAGTGAGTTCCCGGATTTCTGGAACTATCTAAATTTAGAATAGCACATTCAATTTTTCTTGGTTTTGATGGTAACGTATCTCGCATAAAAACGCCACGAAAATATGGAATATGAACTGAGTGCTTTAATATATCTAGATTAGTAAGTGCTCGTTTGGGTAGCCGTTTAATTAGTTTTTTGGAGGTTGTAAGTACAAGCCCGCTCCTTTTTTGTGAGACTTCAAATACAATCCTTTCCCAAGTGCAACGGCTTCCATCATCTTGTTATGACGTTCAGATTCTTGAAGATTTTTTTGAGCAACCTTGTAATCGTTAACAGCCTTTGTTATACCTGCAGCACCTCCAGCGAGTGAACCAAGAGCTGATAAACCAGCAAAGATTGGTATGAGGGGTAACAACCCACCAGTTTTCGGAACAGGAATGCAGCGTGGGAAGCGTATTCCTTTTATATTAGAAAACACTTTTTTTGCAGCTGCATGCGCATATTTTATAGTCGTGCGGTTGTCATTACATTTCAATTTTTTCATTTGCTTTTGAATTTTTTTAACACCTTTCATGAATGACCGTACTCCTGCTCCGGCTTTAAGTTTTGCTTTCATTGCATTTTTTACTATCCATGATGCAATCTTTTCTCCTTTCCCAGCATCTTTCGATTTCAATCTTTTCTTTGCCATATTTAAAAGTTCTAAATCGGCGTTATGTCTAACGTTCCAATCTTTATTATTGTAAGCGATATCGTGGTACATGCAAGCTTCATCCAATTTATTTATACCTCGTTCGCCCCTGAGTAATCTTCTCTTAAGTTTTGTGCCTGGACCACAAAATTGATATCCAGGTAAATGTAACTCAAACGGAATGTTATTTATTAAGTTGTTAATAATACCACTTCCTTCCGTCATCGTTGATTATAAAGTGAGCGTATAAATAATAATGCTTAGTTTATATTAAAACACCAATGAATTTTTATCAACCCAACTGTTTTCACCATCACTGAGACCTAACCATTTGACAAAGAGTTTGTTTCCTTTTCTTTTTAAAACCTTTTCGATAAGATAAATATCTGGAAATTTGGTTCTCTGTAATTCATGCTCGTAAAAAGATCCTAAAATTCTCTGTTTATGTTTGTCTTCCAATTGATAAGTAACAGGGTTTGTATGATTTTTGACTTTAATAACATAAAATATTTCTGTTGACCAGTTTGGAGTATAACCTTTGCAGAAATCTTCTTTGTATTTACTTATCCGGACTTGATCCCCAAGATGGAACTTAAATTTTTGATGTTTTCTGGTAATTTGTGATTTAATAATGTTGGACCTAACAATCAACTGGTTTTCTTTGCTAACATCAATAGGCCTAAGTTTTGTTACACGGTGAATAGTATTATTGTAGCATAGTACAACGTCTTCCAAATTTTTTTGTATCCATTGATATTTACCGCAGATGCTAAATAATTTGTAAAGATGACTTTTTAGAGTTCTTATTACTCTTTCAACAATTGCAGCTTTTTTTACAGAGTAAGTGGAGTAATGATTTATGTTATATTTTATCGTCAATTGTTTAAAATTTTCATTGTAAAATTCTTTGCCTAAATCTGTTTGTAAATTTTTGGGCTTTCGAGATGAAGTGGTTAATATATTTTGCATTGCATTTGTAACACAACTTTTATTCTTTGACTTCAAAGGATTAACCCACACATATTTCGATAAAGTATCAATTACGACTAAAACATATTTATATCCTTTATTAAACTGTGAGTACTTTTGAAAATCCATAAGGTCTGCTTGCCATAAATCATCTATTCTTTTTATAATTGTACTTCGACGGGGAAAATTTCTTCTCGCCGCTCTGTGAAGTTCGTCTACAATTTCTTTCTTACTCATTTTTGTTTGGCTTGAATCATACGGTCTATTTCTATTTTTGAGTAAAACATAGAAGATAAACGATCTGTTCTCGCTGATTCCAAGTTCTTTAAATAAATTAATACACGACTATTAACTTGGTTTATTTCGTTTCTCAGCTCTTGAACATGAAATGTCATCGTTCATCGTCCTTGTCTGGAGACGACAAGCCTTTTAGTTTGGATGATTTTAAATCGTATTCTCCCGTTTCAGACTTCTGTAACGTATCGTTATAGATATCAATATGTTCAGATAATCGTAAACGTTTATGAACGTGATGACCGAATTTATCTATATTCATTGCGGTCCCGATGCTTTGTTTACTGTAAGTATACTGCACAAATTTCCCGATGCTATTTGTTTTTATTCTTTGTTTATGATACCGGCTTCGTGAAGTTCCTCGATGATTGCAATAATTTCATTATCTAACCCAGTGTTACCAGCATCCCGTGATGCGAACAGTAATTTCAGTCGTTTTACTAACTCGTTAGGATCATCCCAGTAAACTAAATCTGTATTTCTTTTTACTTTTTTTACAAGTTCAATACCTTTTCCTCGAGGAATACTCTCTGTACTAGTGGTTGGTTTTCTAGAGATTTTGAATAATGGCTTTATAATATTCATGTATTTAAATCCCTTGTTGCTATTTATTGGTTTAGATGGATCATAATTACGTCTGTGTGCATTAGTATCGATAAGTAGTAGTTTATAGTTTTCAAGGTCGTTATCTGTGATATCATCTAGATTTGGTTTCTTTTTATACAATAGTTCTTTTAAACCGAGAGTGTTTCTCAAATTATGATTTCCAATTATTAGAGTGGTGCCGTCATCATAAACGCGACTTTTTCCAAGCATAAGTTTTCCTTGTTCATTTCTTATTCCAAAAGGTATAGCACTAAATACTTCAGATGATGTAGACCATGATAAAGATTGATTTTTAACGTTTGGCGATGATTGTAGCGATTTGAACGAACCTTCACTCACATCATGGTCTTGAGTAGGTGATACAGTAAGGGTTTTGTCGGTTGTTCGGAATTGTTCATGATTTTCTTCCTCATCTTCGCTGCTTAGTTCGTTAAATTCTTCAATAGACGAATACGACGCTTCGCTTTCATTATTCTTTATTTTTTTTAATACGGGGTTATAAACAGTCTCTTTGTCATGGTGCTTTTCATCATTTTTATTTGCTATCATATTAAGAGGGTCAACTATGGGTTTAAATATTGTTTCTAACGTATTATTTCTTGTATTTTTTGCATCCTTTATCATGTCAAACTTTCTTTTAACAGCTGATGCTGATTTAATGATTTGTCTCTTTAGATCTCTTTCCATTTTATTGGGTTTCCTTTCACCTCCAAATCTCATGTGGAAATGATTTATAAATATTATAACATCCGTATATGTAATTATTAATCTACGACTATAAACGTCATTCTATAGCATCCTTTATTTCGCTCACAATCCTTATTTATGACAATATAATTGTATGGTGTTTTCCAAACATTTGAACACATTTCACGGAATTGAAACCATGACATATCAGACCCTACATGCTCATCATAAACATGTTTTAAATTTACGTCGTCTTGTTTAAACAATATAATCATGTTAGAATTGTCTCTTACGAGTTGTTTAGGTATTTTGGTGTAAGTTTGATTGATATAAAAACAATCAATATTCCTATGACGCCCCATAGCAAAATAGTTACGGATGTTGTTTTGATTTTCACAAGCAACATCATCGAAAATAATAATGGAATCCGGTGACGCTTCGTGAGGGCTCAATATTTCGCTATTATGATTATATTTGTGAAATGATGTACCTGGAACCAATTCTAAAACTTTTTCGAGATAAATGTATTTAGGTTGATACAAAGATTTAGAATACACGTACAGGTTTCGAAATCGTGGACCATCTTTATGTAATAATAAACTTATTACTATGTTGGTTTTCCCGCAATTAGATGGACCGCAAACAATACAACGAATTGTATTTGGCAATAACTTTCCATGTCGACTTGCCCCTGTCAATGAAGTTGGACAAATACATTCCAATTTTAACGATTCTTTTTGTTTTAAGAATTTCATTATATTTTATGATTAAAAATTAAATTTGACTGCAGTGTTAAAAGGATTTTTCAGAAATGACTACATAAAATGGTTGCTACGCTTAAATAACGGAAAAGCTAATAATCCATATCGATTATTGGGCGTTCTAATTCACTTTTTCGAGAGAGCGAACGAAGTGAGCGAACGATTAAGAAAAAGTGAAGTAGAATGCCCAATAATACCCTACTCATATGCATTCCTTATACTTCGACTACCAGTGTCAGAACTAGACTAGAGACTAGTGGTCGAAATTCGACCGTAATTTTATTAAGGCTGCACGGATTGTATCCTAAGCAATGAAAACTTTAAAAAGATAGAATGTGAGTTTGGATTGGCATTGACAGATTTTGACTGTTCCTTTTCCATTTTTGAAATTTTTTAAAAGAGTATATTATATGCATGTGTGTCAACAAATACATGGTAGTGTGTGTAATGTTTGTTTTTTTGATTTAATGTAATTTTTAATGCATAATTTAAAAAAAAATTAACATTCTGCAATCCTTCTCTATATAAACTATAAGTGTGCAAAATTTCACACTCCTCCGTCCGCGCAATTTTCGTAAAAAGGGGTACAAAGTTTTAGCTTCACGTATTAATATACAGATTAAGTGTAAGAACGATTTCTTACGAGGCGTCTAAGGTATCCTTATTTTGTGATTATACACTGTTATTAAACATTCTCTATAAGGACTAAGAAGCAACTCGTGTGTGAAGCAATCTTTATTCTTCCTGTTTGGCTGTTTGGCGCATCGCCAAAACGGGATAATATCACTGTCTCAATGACGGACACAAACCATCAAACTTCCACCCCCTAAAATATATTGGACAGCGTCTTAAAGAGGTGATATGTTTTATTTCACATCGGAAAGTTTGGCCTTCATCACACCCGGTGGTGGTGGTTACCTGGAGGTGGTTCAACTCCTAGGTCGGGTTAAGTGTTCCGGATTTTTAGATGTGTTGATGATAATATCATGATGTGACAAGCGTGGTGGTTAAGCCATTACCCATCAATTGTAGTGATGACTTGATTTCAATGATGGAGGCCTTTGCCCAGCAGTGGGACAGTTAATAGGCTATCAACTTTACTTTTTAATACAAGTAAAGATATAGAGTCATCATCACTAGTATTTTTTTTAATATCCCCACTGTTTGGGCACCTGCCTTACCATGGTTTGGATAAATCGGCAAAATGGGCCATAAACTACCACGCGGGCCCAGTGCGGATTGGTATTTTTATTATATTAACGGGTAAACACAGTGCCCTGATCTCACCTGATATTAAGTGATGATAAGGCCAATGATGGAAGCGCACTTCAGCCGGGAACCTCAACTACTGAGGCACTGGCGATCTTATCACTAGCACTACAAACATTGATATTATGGCAACAAATATAGATAAAATTGTGGTAGCTGGCCAGGCGGACAAACAAGCCCTACCACCAACCAAACCGAGTAGACAAACATGTACTCCCCGCTGGGAATCGAACCTGGGACCTCTGGGTCTAAACCAGTGGTCTTAGACACTAGACCACAGAGATGGTTAAAACGGTTGTTAACGACTGCTTTTACAGCCGGGACCAAAGGCATTACGTCCCTTCCAAAGCATGGAGGAGCATTTTGATCACCTATCCCATGACCGGTCTTTGTGAAAACTGCATAACTTCACCAATCCGCATTTGGCAAGCGTGGTTAAGTCAATACCCATGAATTGTGGTAGCAAAGACCTGATTTTCAAGGATAAAGGCTTTTGCTCTCTACGTACGGACAAAGAGCAATGGAGAAGGTTATGCTCAGGGTTTCTCTGTGTGATCGAATCAGAAACGAGGAAATCCGCAGAAGAACAAAGGTTACTGACATAGCCCGAAGAGTTGCTAAGCTGAAGCAGTAGTCAGGGCACATCGTTCGCAGGACTGATGGCCGCTGGGGCAGAACAGTTTTCCAGTGGTGACCGCATACCGGAAAGAGCAGTGTGGACAGGCCTCAAGATGGACCGACGATCTGGTAAAGGTTGTGGGAAACAGCTGGATGCGAGCAGTACAAAACCGTTCGTTGTGGAGAACCTCGGGGGAGGCCTTTATCCAGCAGTGGACGGCTTTTGGTCTGCCAAAATGTGATGATGATGATGATGAGGCTTTTGCTCAGCAGTGGTACAATACGTAGGCTACTTTCCTTTTACAAAAACACAAATGTTAAAAAAATTTCCACGAGCAGAATTTTTTCAACATTTGTGTTTTTGTAATTTGTGCGCAACAAAATTTGCGTTAAAAATTATTTTAAACATTTTAATTTCCTTTTGTAATACAATTAAAGATGTAGTGTACCTTGATATCATTTTAACCTACCTACTTTAACAACAATAGAAATATACCAAAAATCTACCGTATAATATAAAAGCGCTTCAATAATTTATCAGTGTTCGCAACTTCATTACGCAACGCTTCCCATCAGGCTACAAAAGGCTTATTGAATTCTGTACAGCGGAACTTCACAACGTTTTCATCAGAACATTCCTTTTAACATGTTTTTCGTTGTGTTATTTATAACCGTTTTTTTATGTGGCGGTATAACGCTTTGTGGAGAGTTTTAAATTACTTTTCCGATGCTGCAGTAGGCAGTATTACACATTATAGCAGTTGATATGGTTAAAATTGGTAAGGTTTCTTTTTGCGTGCGGATATTTTTGCAGCTTACAAAAGTCAAATAGTTAGTAGTTTATACAGAATGTTTGGTATAGTGAAATTAACCGCCTCTGTGGTCTAGTGGTTAAGACCACCGGCTTAGACCCAGAGGTCCCGGGTTCGATTCCCAGCGGGGGGTACATGTTTGTGTACTCGGTTTGGTTGGTGGTAGGACTTGTTTGTTCGCTTGGCTAGCTACCACCATACCATCTAAATATATCGCCATAACATCGATGTTTGTAGCAATGTTGTGTTCCGGCAGCTAGAGATAAGATAGCCAGTGCCTCACTAGTTGAGGATCCCGGGTGAAGTGCGCTTCCACCAAATGGCCTTATCATCACTTAACATCAGGTGAGATCAAGGCACTGTGCTTACCCGTAAACATAAAAAAAGTGAAAATGATACCGTTTTGTTATGCAAAACCATATTTAGGTAGATTTACTTTTCCATACAAAAAAATCAAATTTATTTTATTACAAAAAAAAAAAAACACAATTGTTGAAAAAATTTCCACAAGCAGGATTTGAACCTGCACCCTTCTGACATTCCGGGCCAGGTGCTCTTCCAATTGAGCTATCGTGGTTCAAATCCTGCTCGTGAAATTTTTTTCAACATTTGTGTTTTTATAATTTGTTTGCAACAAAATTTGCGTTAAAAATTATTTTGAACATTTATTTTATTACTTTATTTTTGTTTAACCCTGACATGTTTTGACTGCTAAGCCGGAACCAACGGCTTTACGTGCTTTCAAAATGATGGTGGATCTCGAAATAATAATTTTATAATTTTGTGAAAAAAATTAAAAATCGCAGACGGAGCGCGTTTATCACTGCACAAAACACAGTTCAAAATTCTAGGAACATAAAATTAATTTTTAGCACCACCAACTATTTTTAATAAATGTAATGTCTTCTAATAATATGAGCACTGCTATCAAAGGCTTATCGGAAATCGGCTCCACACGAATACTTGTTGACTTTGGCACCGTGCCCGTCGGAGGTGTTCGTGGATCCCTATATCGTCGAGGCAAACTTAAACGCTTTCCAGCTAAATGGGCCAAGAAATTTACTGGAGTTTTTTGTTTTTAATTTGGCTTAGGCAAGTAGAAGGATAAATACAAAATATTTTTTTTTGTATTATAATCTTATGAGAGTGAGCAACCACCAATCAGCACTGGGCCCGCATGGTCGTTTATGGCCAATTCTCCCATCGATCCTTAAGGAAGGCTCGTGCCTAAGCAGTGGAGACATTTTTAATGAGCCGATTATGTGATGATGATGTGTGATACCTAAGAATTTCATGATAAATTATATTTTTCGTTCGTAAGCGTCAAGTATCTTTACCCTTGAGTTTAAGATATGGTGGGGCTTTACTGAGACCTCACGCGGATTTTTTAAGAAAATTTTAAAATTACTTTCCACGGCTTTGTTTCATTTTCCAACACTCATGCACATTCGAGTATACTTAACGATTAATAATCCACCACTATTTCACATTATTATTTGGGAAAAAACAAATTTTAGAAAACAAAGCTTCATATTACCTTCTTGTCTTTTCACTTACCCGCCAAAAAGTCTTTCGCGCTAAAGAGTTCTTGAACGCAAAAAACCAGTAACAGCTGATATTTTCACTAATAGAAACAGGAGTTACATCAAAGCATACAAAAATGCAATTAAAATTTCGTCTTTGTAACTTAAATCTCAAGTAATAACATTTTCAACCGTTATTCTATAGTTTGTACTCTTTATTCCTCATTTTTTTTTAAAACCATGAAAAATGTTGTCTTAAGTATACATAGAGATCTGGAAATCCGGGTTATATGGGACCCATTTCACATTTTCCAGGCCATCCATGAAAAACTAGAGGGTAGGCCTATTTCTCGATTCCCTTCCTACTATCTCTCTCATCTTCTCTCTTCCACGGTGAGAGCTTGCGACTGAAACTTTACTAACAAATTCTGATTTTAAACTCCGAATGGATTTGACATCTAGATTTGAAATTGTCAAACCACTGTACCAAAGAGGTTGGACCTAAAACTTATTGCTCCTGCAACTGTTTCTTATTACACGTTGTAAAAGCAACTGCTTAATGGATTGGCAGCTCTTAAGACTGCATTTGGTCGCCGGCCAACTAATAGCGGAGCATTGCTCGCTTCTCAGCATTAATTGGAAACTTTGGAAGTTTCCAGAAACTATTACTTACTTGAAATTGTGCTGGGAGCCGAGAAATGGAGCGGTGATGTTGTGAATTAGGACGTTCGTCGTTACGTGTGATGATTTTAACGCTGATGTGATGTAACTTTAACTAATAACTGATAACTTAAATGTTGACAATATACGTCAATGAAGATAAAAGTAGAGATTACAATAACAAATGTCCAAAATTAATAAAAATTAAAAAGAGAATAAAAGAAAAATAATAAAATTGCCATGTCCTAATGCCTGAATGTCAAAGAATTGGTATAGCTATTATTTTCAAAAAAATCCTTTAATCTATAAAAATTGTGAAGTGTTAGCCATCCATAAAGAATTCTCTACAGGATTCATCCGGTCGAATACCACCTATGGCTCTGATGCATTTCTTTTGTGCAATAAATACTCTCTGCTCTTCTGTACAGTTTTCCCAAATGACAAGACCGTATCGTATAAGGGACTATATACCTACGCATAGTACGTGAGAACGGCAGTGTTTTATTAGTTACCTTTTTATCTGATTTATTGCGTGTGAAAACCTATTGATTCTTTTACAAACTCTCTCTTGATCTCTCTCGAGATCCAGTTCACCACACTTCACGATTACCACAATCACAAGCAGGCCTGCTGTCTTTAGTGTATCGAAATGTCCACTTATAAGAATAAAGTGTTTTTGGAAGAAGATTAACTTGATTTACTTAGATTTTCAAAATACTGTCGCGTAGGCGAGGTCAGCCATTACAATACGTTGCACTCGGGCGTGTAGCTTCTTTTGGAGAGGGTAGGAAGAACCTCGTACAAGTGCGTAGTATAAAATATAAATTAAAATGACGGTATGCTAAGTAATTTATGAACGAGACTCAACAAACATGTAAACTCCAATTTATGTTCTCATCAATAGTGACAACGAGAAATTTCGTATTTGTCATTTCCTTAACTTTAGTAATGTTTAATTTGAAATTATACTTGGTATGAAATGTTCAAAATAATTTTTAACGCAAATTTAGTTGCGAACAAATTACAAAAACACAAATTTTGAAAAAATTTCCACGAGCAGGATTTGAACCTGCACCCTTCTGACATTCCGGGTCAGGTGCTCTTCCAATTGACCCGGAATGTCAGAAGGGTGCAGGTTCAAATCCTGCTCGTGGAAATTTTTCAACATTTGTGTTTTTATACTTGGTATGCTTAGATTTATTAAATTGTAAAAAAACAGTTACGGTAAGGTTAATTTTTTAATTATTCTCAGTAAGTCAATCACTTAATGAGTCAATTGTATTATTTATATCAGTTTCATGCTTAATTATTGAATTATGATTTTTGTCAGTGGTCACTATTATTATTGATATGTCACTCGCGTAAAGAATACATTTATGATCAGTTGATTCACTTATATCATTAATGTATAAAATTAATAGAATGGGTCCTAAGATGCTTCCTTGTGGAACGCCGAATTTATTTTCGCAATAGTCCGACTTTAGGTGTACCATTTCTTTGTTTATCACACTGCTAATGGAAACACACTGCCTACGATTTATTAAATAGGATCTAAGCCATTGCAGTGGAACACCCCTAAATCCGGATGTCTCTAGTTTTTTTTAAAATAGGATATCATGTCATCAAATGCCTTGGTTAGATCAAAAAACCTACCATCTATTGTGCTATCGTTATACTATGCAATAAAGTATTCAATATTGAATCAGTTTCAATTCCTCAATATATATTCCACAAAAATGAACCTAGCCTTTTTCCGTTTACAATGTTTATGAAAATTAAGATATCTATACATTGGACAGCTTCAACATTCTAACTAAGTCTCATCACGAATGTACCTATTAAGTGAGGCCGTTGACAGATTGCCCCAGATTATAGGGGAGCCTATCTGGCTCCTTGCTCAGTGTAGATGAAGACAGTTTCCCGGTGCTTGGTACAGAAGTAAGAGAAAAGCGATTTCAAAATAGTTGTCCAAATATGCTTTCTAGTAGAAGTATGTAAAATTTACTCTCAAAATGTAAAAGTGGAAGCACCGATGGGTTTTATCTCGATCCGATCCGAACCCCTCGACGAATCTAAAGAGGAGAAATAATATTATAATATTCTTTAGAAAAAATTCTAAAGAATTTTACATTTATGATCAGTTGATTCACTTATATCATTAAAAAATTCTAAAGAATCGGAAGAGAGCGGAACGGAGCCGTTTCCTCGAGAAAACCTCTAATAGTGCTTCGTTCCACACGAAATCGGAACCCTTTAAGTTTCTCGGCACCCACATAACAGTTCGGTGACGCTGAAAATGCCTCCTGAGACAATCAGCAAACTCAAACCAAAAAGAAGGGTTTTAACAGCTCTTGAGTGCTAAGTTAGCATCAAAGACTATGAGTATTTATTAATACACATAATTGTTATGTGATAAGTGTAATAGATGGTGTAATTAAATAAATATTAAAAACCAAGACAGACATTAAAAAAGCCTATTCTGTTCCCCTGCTGAGCAAAGTTCTACAGGCAACAAACAACTGATGGTTATTGGCTTAATTACCACGCTTGCCAAATACGGACTTGAATTGAAAAAAGAACCAAGGCCGTCCAGATTCAGGCTTTAGGTTTTACAAAATGTTGAGACACTTCAGAAAGCAATACAATAGTCGTGTTGACAGCACCTGCGCCGATGACGTAATTCGCAAAAAAAAAATTTGAAATAAAAAAAAAATTGAAAACGCGCAGAGAATAAAGTTGTTGGGAGTTGAGAGTGTAACAAATTTATTCTAGTTTGTCTATAGTTAAACTTCTTCATACAAAAGTAGGCTCTAAATAAACTATATTAAAGTTTTAAGTCGCGTGGTGCTCTGGGCGTTTACGCCCGGTTGGAGTTCCCGGGTGAATTCGCCCGCTAGGGTACAGAGGGGTGTTGAGTAGTAATAATAACAATGAGTTGTTAATATAACAACAGGTAAGCAATACAATGTATGTGTGAGTGTGTAAGAATGGGACGAAGTGTGTGTGTGTGTGTGTGTGTGTGTGTGTGTGTGTGTGTGTGTGTGTGTGTCTGTGTGTGTGTACTATGTAATCAAACTTTGGATAAATCCAAAGAAAAAAGAAAAAATGAGTAAAAAAATTTTTTAAAACGGTTTAATTGAAAATAAAGTATTAAAAAAAATTATCAGTTACCAGTCATCACACCACTTTCCTCATCAACCTAGGGCATGGATCAGACAAAAAAATAAAATGTTTGGCATAAAAATTTCTGTCAAGTCGACCGCTATATCATAATAAAAATGCTATTTACATATTTACGTATTTATCTACATGATACCGAATGTATCGAATTATATTGTCATCAGAACTAAAGGTGGTCAAATTTCAATTACTAGATTTGACCCAAACAATAAATAAATAAACTGCCCTAAAAAGCCGCTAAAGCTCATCACTTGGACCGATGGACCCGCCGACTAAAATAGTTAGCTTCATTACATAGTAATCTTAGTTGACGCGGACCTTAATTTTGAATTTAACTTGGCCTTTCCAGATATTAGATTTAAGACACAAAATTGAACGGAATAATTTATGCGCTTATGATAAAGTTGGGCTATTACGTTAGAAAGTTATTTCGTGTTACATTAGAATATTAATGAATCAGGATTAATGGGATCGTGTCTTTGTGAGATTTTGTTTAAAGTCAATTTGGTACTGTGACAAATTAGTTCTTGGGCATATTGCTAGATGGCGCTGTTCTTGTTTTAAATTTTCTGAATCGCATTATTGACATTATTGTTAGCCACTATTAGTGTTAAAATTACTTTTGAACATTACACTTCAAAAGCACGCTCAGAACTGTGGTTTTAATTACTAATTCCTTTTTTTTTGTTTTTGTACATTGAATAGATTAGGAGATATATTTTTAGATAATAATGTGTCTTTGTCCTAAATTATAGCATTTAATTAGATTTTTTTTAATATCTCATTAATTGTTAGGTACCTAATTTATTATGATTAGACACAAAAGTACTATTTTAGATTCGTTATATTTATAAAAGTTATTCGAGTATTATAAAGAGGCATAATTACAGACCTATTTTTGTTAGGATGTTTGAAAATTGAATTCTTTCAGAACAATTACTTTAAAGGTACTCGTTTGTTGTAACAATTTGCCTCAGACCCAGAAGTCCCAGACCAGTTCCCAGACGGCACATAATATTCACGTGATAGGATTTGTTCTATGTAGCTGTCTAAATTTTTGGTGGCTATAACATCAATGTTAGAAGCATTGTTGTGTTCCAGCAGCTAGAGATAAAATAGCCAGGTCCTCAGTAGTTGAGGATTTCGGGTGAAATGCGCTTCCACCTATCATCACCTACCATCAGGTATGAAACGCTAAGCGCTTTGGAAAAGTAAAAAACACTAAACCTACAAAGAAATATTGAACCGACTGATGTGTTTAAAGTTACAAAAAACTTGGTGCTTATAAAAGGCTTCTAAGATTAATTTCATTCCCCAAAAGTTGGTAACATTAATTCAGCTACGCTAACTACGCATCACGTTAACTTAATAACTTAAGTTCAAGTTTTGCGCATTCGCTCAACAATAGGCAGCCATTAAACAAATGCAGATACATTTAAAACAATTGCCTCAAAAAGTGCCTATTTAGTTTGTTTCTCGAATCAGAATGGGTGTACAGGGCTGGCTTTTGCAAAATAGGGGGACCGCGGGTGCACTTATAACCTTGAAGTAATGTTCCTTATAGAGATTGCTGTTAGCTGCTTATGACATTGACAGCGTAACCGGACATTTTGTAGGCGGCGAGAAACTTACAGGGTTCCTGAAGCCGTGTAATCGAACCATCCTTAAAAAGTTTCTAGAAGGTATGGCACCATGCTAGCGTGCCCTTGTCTCCGGCATAATTCTCCGAGGCGTTCGGATCGAATAAGCCTTTAAATCAGAGTATACTCGTACGAAATGTTACTTTTCAAACTGAATTGAGAGTTTTCTCTGTAGACAGAGATGATTAATTGTGCAATCATGTAAGTGACAGTTGTGGTTAAAAACTCCTAATATGTACTTGTTTTTGTTGTAACAAATTATGGTGACAGATTTAAAAGCTTACAAACACAGAGCTCTTTAGAAGACTTCAAAGAGACTGTAATTATTATTTTATTTCTTTTCTTTGTCATGTAAAAATATACAAACCGACATTTAAATACTTACTGATGGAAAGTGGCCACCGCTGCCCAAGAACGCGTGATGTACCAAGGTACAGTAACAAGTGCGCTTTTTTAACTCTAAAGCTACAGCTTTTTGGTATCTCAACAAATGGTGCTCGGTGGTAAAAGCTACTAAGTATTAAGATAGACACCATCCAGTCAGATTCAGGGCAGAATCATACCACCTTAAGAGATAGTATAAGTTATAAAAAGTTAGATTAAACCCATTGGTTTATATACACTTTATGTTACTGACAACTACACTACACTAAATTAATTTGGTTTTGATTAAGTTTAGAACCGATTTTTTTTTTAAATTAAGGAAACACAATAATTTGAATATTTTAAATTTGTTCATCAACATTTGCTGTTAGCTTTACTTGCACGATCACAACACAACCCGAACGCTTGTCAATAAAGCCGTTGTGTCAAGGAGCAATCTGGTACTAAGTAAAGTTTAGTTTTACTGTTACTCTAAGTAGGTATCGTAAATGTGGTAGTTTGTCAATAGATTATAGTTATAATTTTTGTTGCTTTTTTAAATTTGTAAGCTGTTAGCTATCCTAGAAGAAATAAATGAAAATGCCCCCGTCGTTTTCCCCTAGCGCCGGCCCTGCCTCTAGATATGCTCGTATTGTGAGCAGCATTCATTCTTGTCTCATAGGACATTGAACATCAGATTTAGGCAATAAAGTGAAGTAGTTTCGACGCAGATTTATCACAGTGTACCTCTACAGGTACAATCACGAGCACTAACATAACAGACAAATAACATAAATAAACAGACAGTCTCTTACAGAGGCACTGGGTGTCCGATCTGTTAAATCCTCAGCCAAATGTGATATTTAAGATTAATTATGGAGATAATAATAATTAATTAAAGTAAAGAATAATTTTATGTGAAGAAGGGAGCAGGTTCAAATCCTGCTCGTGGAAATTTTTTCAACATTTGTGTTTTTGTAATTTTATGTGATTATGATTTCTATACAGAAATCATAAGGTATACACCTATTGACATTTTAAATTTAAGTGAATTTGGTAAACATTTTAATTATAATAACATAGTTGTAATAATTTTTCAATTAATTTTTACTTTTTATATTTTTAAGTGTTAATTGCTACACTTAAGCTGAATTAAATATTTATAAATACAGTGAAAAAATTAAACGTCCACCCGACCCAACCAGGAATCGAACCTGGGTCTTCCGCAATTCGGGCGGCTGCACTGACCGTTATGCTAACGGGATGGCTGACGTAAGCGCTGAATTTTGTCACTGCTCTTTGATGTTTTGATTTTTCACTGTATTTTATATAAATATTTATTTTTCAATTATTTTTTTTATATTACTTAGGTACTAACAAAATATTGATCTCAGTTAGTTATTAACATTTTAACATTGTATTTTTTAATACAATGGATTAAGAATCAAAGCTTGTCAATCAATCATTTAACCTTTGTGGTCTAGTCTACCGGTTTCGACCCAAAGGTCCCGTTAGGTCCCGGGTTCGATTCCCAGCGGGGGGTACATGTTTGTGTACTCGGTTTGGTTGGTGGTAGGAATTGTTTGACTGCGTGGCTAACTACCACCATCTTATCTTAGTATGTCGCCATAACGTCAGTGTTTGTAACATTGTTGTGTTCCGCCAGCTAGAGATAAGATAGCCAGTGCCTCAGTCGTTGAGGATCCCGAGTGAGGTGCGCTTACATCATTAGCTTAGATCATCACTTAACATCAGGTGAGATGAAAGCACTGTGATTACCCGTAAGATAATAGTTATATTAATATTAATAATGAGTACAAATTGTAATAATTCTTTTTTTGTAATAATTACATTATTGTTAATTGGTTTTAAAGATGGAGATAAAGAAAAAAGCCTCCTGAGTATCTTTCCAGCTCTTCTCAGTCAAAGGATCTCTCAAAATCCGAACTGGTAGTAGATTCAGTAAACTAATTTATAATTAATTATTATTTGTATTTTATACTTAGTTTTTCAATACCTGTAAAAGCCTTTATTGAATAAACGATTTGACCTTGTCTTTGAAATTGACTTTGAATAATAAAAAAGCGGGAAGCCGCTGGATGCGAGCAACACAAAACTGGTCGTTGTGGAGATCCTTGGGGGAGGCCTTTGTCCAGCAGTGGACGTCTTTTGGCTGAGATGATGATGATGATCATGAATAAAAAAAAACAATACCTAGTGTATTATAATATGATAATGCTCGTGATTGTACCGTCTCGAAAATTTTGCAGCACAACCAATATTTTATTGTTGCCATAAAACTTTTCTGATATCTCGTAAGTTTTATGCGTAGGTACTTTAAATTTGTGTTTTTTATGAGTTTCTTTTATCAATAGTTTCGGGTGTTATGATAAATATAGTTTTATATATGTTACAAAGTTAGTTTTGTCTGTGATCTTTTTAACTAACCGATATACACTGCGAGCACTGTCCAATGCTCTTACTGGTAAGAAATTTGTTCAGTTATGGACTGACAGTATACTGCCGCAGTATCCTAGGAAAATATATGACGTCATAAATCGTCGCCATTTTTGTACTGTAAGCATTGGCATTTTCGAGGTAAGGTGCTCTCAGTGCTTTGATCACGTGATCAACAGCGTACAGAAATGACATGGATGACAGTATACTGGACTGCGTTCCGTTTTAAACAGTAACCAGTATAGCTAACTATAAAGGAACGGCTTCGCAGTATACTAAATTGACGTCACAACTTACAGTGCTCGCAGGCATATCGGAACATACCCTTAATGTGTTTGTTTTACATCGGTACACACTGTAACAATGTAATTTTTTTTTATGGCTTTGCACAAGCATTTAGCCAATGAGAAAGTTTCTTTTACATATAATACTTATATACTTAAATAATAATAATAATAATAATCAGTTCAGTAAAGATTTACAGTCTCAGTAAAGATGTGGGGCTTTACTAAGCCCTCGGGCGGACTTCTTGAGAGAATTTGAAAAGTGACGTTGCACTGTATTGTTTCATTTGCCAACACTCATGCACACTCAAGAACACTTAACGGTTAATAATCCACCATTATTTCACATTAATATTCGACATAACACATATTTTAGAAAATAAAACAAAACCGCACACATGACTCTCCACTTTCCCGCCAAGAAGTCCAAAATTTTAGTTTTACTTATATTTTTTAGATTTATCTGTATGACGTGTCGTCTTTCTTTCTATACACAGACGCTTTCGGGCTCAGACACAATAGAATTCAATTGTTCTGTGGTAACCAGGTAGGCTACTCTTGACGCAAACTCAATCTCAATACAATTCCAATCCCAAATCTAAAAAATTCAAATGGCACTCTTAAAAGCGATAATAGCGCTACATTGGAATTTAATTGCGTGGAAATTGAGTGAACAAATTATTATCGAGATGGGGCGATCCGAAATTGCGAAACTTATCCCAATATCGATACATATTAATCCCATTGGAATTGTATTGAGATTGAGTTTGCGTCAAGAGTAAGTTGTACCTGGGCGCTCCAGTCGCTATGTGGTGTCCTTATTTAAAAAAATAAAGTATATATTAGGCTTCTGATAATACAATAATGAGACAATAATTCATTGTTACACTGTAAAAAAGTGCTTAAGTATGTGTTTTTCTTGCTTACTTGTACAAACTAATTATGGCGATGGGAGTTGAAATGTAGCTTATAAGATATAAAAAACCACTTTCAACTATTTAAACACAAAGTCGTACATACAGTCTTATCACTCAAAGTAACCTCTTTCAGTCAACCTAGTTAAAAAAATACAGCCGTGCGTAGAATCGTGGACAAGAAGATAATATTATAAATCTGTAGTTGAGTAGGTATGTTTGTGCTTCTCTCACGTCCATACGAAGCAACGGATTGCTTCGAATTTTCGTCCAGACATAGTTGAAACACCAGAGAACGATATAGGCTACATATTTACATAGACAAAAATAGTAAGTTCAGCTAAAACTAATAAAATACAAGATCGTACTTACAGTGATTGAGACAGATACTTGGACAGGCCCAGCTGGGAGATCTTGCTCCCCTTGATACCCTCATTGACAATGTTGGTAACTGTCAGAAAGTTCTTCGTCATCGCTGACTCCTGAGACACTATCGTCACAGAATAAAAATTTAGGTACTTAACACAGATAAAGCACTAAATAGCTCACACTACGTGTAGAACGAATACACTTACTCTTCTTTAAAACAAAACAACATCGAACAGTTCTATTTTTGAAATCGCAACAAACAACACGCGAACAACTTTTGACTTTTTAATTCAAATATTAACGTCTAATTTCCTTTTTTAAACTTCAACGGCAACGGAATAAATTTAATATTGCTTTTTAATTCTTCACTCGATTGATTGATCGATTCTCTCTTATTTTTATCACAGATTTATATACTCGATGTTTTTGTTTATGCTTTCTACTTTCATTGCATAAGTTGAGGTCTGGGTGAAACCTGAAAGAAAACGATACAGTCGTCAGCATTCGATTAAACATCAAATCGGAAGGTCCCAAGAGTACTTTTGCCTTGTTATTCGATTATTTATTTCATTATAAAAAATCATGAAAAAAAGTATTTTTCGTACCCCTAAAAAGTGATGGACAAGCTCAACAAGTGTGTATATAATAAATTACAATTTATTCCACAAACAAGTTTACAATACAAATTTACAATATTATTAAAAACATTAAAAAATATAATAAAATAACTAAAATAAATTGTTAAAAGGAGTCCCTTTAGGCAAGGTTCCGAAGATACTGGCAGCGTTCCCTTTGAATTGCTAGACTAATTCTTTGTCCGAGGTAGCTGCCAGCTCTTCGGTCTCCTGTGATGTCGACTAACCTTTTTGCTATTTTATTAAAAAGCCTTATAGCCTTATAGCGCATTATGCTCATTCAGAAGACGTATTGAAATCAAAAAAGTTGCAAAAACACAAATGTTGAAAACAATTTCCACGAGCAGGATTTGAACCTGCACCCTTCTGACATTCCGGGTCAGGTGCTCTTCCAATTGAGCTATTGTGGTTCTAACCAGCCCGCCGAAATAATTCGACACTTTTTACTTTGAAAGCCAAAGGCGCCCATTCAATGTCCACAACTACCTTCAACATTTGTGTTTTTGTAATTTGTTCGCAACAAAATTTGCGTTTAAAATTATTTGAACATTTAAAAAAGTTGCCTTAAAGAACCGGAAAAACATGGTACGTTACAGTTTCCATTGAATAACGAAATGTGTGGTAGCTCTGTTTTGTACATAAAAGTCGCTGTTATTATTATAAAGGCTTAATTTAATCCCAAGCTGGTAAACCAAAGATTTTTTGAACAATAAAGAAATATGTAATTCGTTCGGGCGACTTCTGGGCCGGAATGTCCCCAAAGTTATTATCGGTTACACTTAGGATACCACTCAATTCTGAAGTGAAATGGTTTCAACTTGTCGTTTTACACGAACATTGTGAGAAAGATTATTCGTAACTAGCTTTTGCTCGCTTTGCTTACTCTGGCTACAGGACGTGTAATTATTTGTAATAAAAGCCAAACTTATTAAGGATAAAGATTTTTACACGTGTAGGAATCAGGATTTATTTATTCAAATAATATTTTTTATTTCATATCTGTATGGGAGGAGCTTTTCGAGCTCGTACCACCATCGCCCTTTTACCACCGAACCTCCAGACGTACTGCAGGATATCATCCCCACCTAGTAGAAAAACCACTATGTCGCACTAAGCGCTTCATGTCATCATTTTTACTGCGCACTGGCAAGGAGTGGAATTCTCTGCCATCGTCTGTGTTCCCAAAAACTTATAACCTGAATTCCTTCAAGGCGAGAGTTAATAGGCATCTTCTGGGGCAGCTCGCTCCATCTTGGATCTCATCTACGCTCACCATCAGGCGAGATCGAGGTCAAAAGCTGTCTTATAAAGCAAAAAAAAAAAAATGGGAGGCTTTTCGAAAAATGCTTAGACACGTCATTCTTTATTTTTATTAAAAAATCTAGATATCTATTAAATTATACATTTTTATAATTATTATTAAATACAAAAAAAAAGCTTTCTTTCCTTTTTTACTAATTAAAAGGAAAATAAACTAAATTCCTGAGACATGTCATTCTTACATACCTACCATTGTGTTTCTATTACTACTATATTAAAAACTAACTACTATATAAAAAAAAAATAGGAAGTACCTTCGTACCCGATCTTTCATTCTGACGAGTGACGAGGGGCTTAAAAAAAACAAAAATTTCGTCCACTTCGCCCGGGGTTCTAACGGCTGTTTCAAATGCTCCCAAATCTGAGCTAGCTTAATTAAAACTCATTTCTCACATACCTTATAAAAGTTTAGAAAAAATACTAGAGTTATACAGACCTACGTGCCGTCGCTTTCATTCTAACCAGCGGCAAAGACTTAAACGAAAAAAATTGTACTTTTTCAAAGTTTAAAAAACATAGTACCTATGTGCCCGTGCTTTCATTCTGACGAGTGGCGAGAGGCTTAACAAAAAAAACAGTGCCGCCTCCATAGCTCTCTAATTGCGTCCTGTCACCCTAAACAATGCTACACAACCTTCCACGGCAAATACGGGACGTGCTCCATAAGGGGTGGCCCAAATTTTCCGCACAAACACTGGGCTCGTTAAAGAGCCTTCGTTGACATCCGTCACTTGGGCGTGGTGCAAGTCATAAACGTCTTATTTTCGTTAACCGCTGGGCTACGAGTCGGGCGCGCAGCGCGTCTAGCGATCTTACCAACAATTATAATAATAAAATGATGATTACTTGGTTTGTACCCTTAATTAAAGAGAAAACTCTTACTGGCTTGGCTTATAGCTGTGATAAAATAGCATACTTACAAAAAAAAATAAAAACATTTATTTAACACAGTCCAGTGTTAGCACAGTCCATCGATGTGGTGTTAGTAACAATGATGACTAAGTGGTATTTATAGAAGTTCCATTTTTGGACCAATTCTCATCCAATGCATGCCACATATGTCTTAAATGATATTGATAAGAAGCGAATACAAGAAAACAATTTGTTTAATTATTTAAAATTTAAATTATATATTTTAATTGTTTATTCGAATTGGAGGACGTTGTAGCGACGAATACTATCTACTACCAACGACTTAAAATCCACGGTGTAAAAAAAAATTGTAAACAACAAAATCGCTTTCGCTTATGACTTACGCCGCTCAAAACTGAAGTGTGGCTAAAGCCAGAAGGTCGTATCATACACCGCAGATATAAATGCTCACCATTATCTCTCCCACCTTTCTACTATTTTTAATTCGCTGACTTTTCGTCGTGAAAAGAAGAGCGTGTTTCGGACTGGACTTGAAGATTGAAAAATGGGAAGGGCTCTTGGGGCTTTGAATAAGTATACTTGTTGTGGGTATTTGTTTAATTTGTAAAGAATTTGGCTTGTACGTGATATTTTTAAATTAAATTATATTTTTTGAACATACATACATACTTTCAACTTCAAAATTCAAAATTCAAAATAATTTTATTCAGTTTAGGCTACAAGTAGCTCTTATGAATGTCACTATGCCATCGGTTCGTAAATCTACTCTGGGCGGGAGATCTTGTACTGAGAAGAACCGGCAAGAAACTCAGCAAGTGTCCAGCTCTTTTCTCCCTTACAGCGTCAAAAATTTTGGAAAATGCCCGATCATAGCAGGACACTTTCCATTACAAATAAAAACAAAACATACTTATAGAAGACAACCACAACAAGTAAAAAAACAACAAAAAATAAAAATTCTAGGTTAACAAATTTACATCAGGCAAAATTTTCAATTGTTTGATTTTGAAGCTCTTATATGGAATCTAGTACCTATTGATGAAAGCATTTAAATATTATATAATCAATCATTTCAACGAATAACTACAATAACAAAACGTACTGCCTCCCAAACCTTTGAAACACGATCCTGCACTAAGCTATCGATGCCGCCGATATTAAACAGAGACGCATCTATCCTTGTCTAACGGGTAGCGTTGGAAAGAGACGGGCGGGCAATAAATCACTCTTTCTGACCTAAATATTTTAGCTGCGTTAGGTCACATAGGACATTTGCAGACGAAACGTATTGGCGATTTTGAATTGTACCATTTTGAATACGTAAGCTTAAATTAAGAGCTCGATGGCTTAGTGGCTTACGCGCCCGGTCAGCGATTGCTAATGTTAAGCAAATTTTGCAAAGGTCGGTCATCCGATGGGTGACCAAAAATAAATCATCTCGTCCTCCGTGCTTCGGAAGGCACGTAGAGCCGTTGGACCCAGCTGCATAAGCAGTCCTTACCGTCGCGTGGTGGTTTAAGGCCCGGTCTCGTAGGGAAGGTTCAAAATTCAAAATTCAAAGTCATTTATTCAGTTTAGGCAACAAATAGCTGTTATGAACGTCATTATGCGATCGGTTCGTAAGTCTACTCTGGTTCGTGCCCCATCACTGACTGAGCGCGTTGACCACAGCGAGATCAAGCCTCATTTGTAAAATATTAACTATCTTATCAGTTATTATTACCTAATAAAAATGTAGGTACGTATTAATTAACCCCGATCTCGGTGGCGGAGTAGAAATGCGCTCGGCTCTATATCTGATAGACCTGGGTTCAATTTCTAGGTTCGACAAAGAGTATTTCGTATTTTTCTATAGCCCAAGTTAGTGATCACTAACATTTGGCAGATGTGGTGATTAACCCAATACCCATCAATTGCAGCGAAGGCTTGATTGCATGTAGGCCTTTGCCCAGCACTGGGGCAGTATGGGCTATATTTTTTTTAAATAAACTGCCTTTCTCTTAAACCATTTTACCCCAAAATGGCATCTATAAACGAAAATTGAGCCTATAAACTGCTTACTAAATTACGACTGTTTTCCGTACTGATGAAGAAAGCACTTAGCAATATTGGGCCAAAGCTTGCAATTTATGATTCAACGAATACTTACTGGTAGGAAAAAGTCGCGAGAAAATGTATACCACCTCACCTACATAGCGGAAAGAGTGAATATTTGCGTACGTTAAGGCGAAGGGTAAGGCACACTAGCGCCACCAATTGATAATTTGACAATTACTAACAGACCGGATCTTTTTTTAAACATTGCGTACCGTCCGATAACAGGAAAGCATCCATAGTATTTATTTAATAATTGTGCACTACTTTTTGTTGCGTGGTTTATTCACAAAACGGGCTATCGCATTTATTCACATACAATGGCCACTTTTGGTGTTAGCGAATGAATACAAAAACAAATCTAAAAGTAGTGCTCAATTATTAAATAATAGATGTTTGCCTAGTGTCGGAAAGTCTGCAATGTTTGAAAAAAAAATCCAGTTTAGCAGTTATCAAATTAAATCCATTAGCGGCGCTAGTGTGCCTTACCCTTCGCCTTAAGTGACCTTTATTGAATAATATTAAATAATAAATGTTTGCCTAGTGTCGGAAGGTCCGCAATGTTTGAAAAAAATCCAGTTTAGCAGTTATCAAATTAAATCCATTAGCGGCGCTAGTGTGCATTACCCTTCGCCTTAAAGAATGTTCTCTGAATTTCAGACGCGTGAGTCTTCATCGTAACAGGCTGTCTCTTGACTTATTTATAAGGAGTGATGAATATTTCAAGTCACTCGGTGTTATCATACAAAAAGTTCAGCTGGGAAACTGCGTGTACGGGTTCGATAAGATATAATAAGATAAGACAAGATAAGATAAATTTGTATTGCTGCAAAATTTCAAATAAGTTTTTAATAAAATGCTCGATAATCCAGTGTTAACGAGCTCGATGCGATTGCTGAATAAGCAACTTCTGCAAAAGCTGGTCATCGGATGGGTGACCAAAAATTTATGATCTTGAGCTCCTCCGTGCTTCGGAAGGCACGTAAAGCCGTTGGTTTCGGCTGCATTAGCAGTCGTTAACAACCACCAACCCGCGTGATGGTATAACGCCCGTTCTCCCTATAGTTGCATCCATAGGAAAGGCTCGTGCTCCAGCAGTGGGGACATAAAATGAGCTGATGATGATGATGATAGCATACATACTAATCCGATACCAGCCACTCATCCGATGACAAGTCTTTGAGGAAGTTGCTTTACTTCAGCAATCGCAGATCGAGCGCGTTACCACTGCGCCATCGAGTTCAGTCGTGTACTACAACTTATCAGTAGTAATGTCTAACGCGTACCTAGCTTAAAAACTCACATAGGTAATCAATTCACTATTCGAATGCAATCAAATGAAATGAATAACCGAATAATTCGATTCGATTTTCAGTAACAACCGCATTTTATCATCACACCGCTTCACAACCAGTAAGTTTGTGTATCAATTTTGAACTCTATTGCATTCCACAAAAGATATAACAGTTACTTCGAAAGTCGAAAACACATTAGAGCGAATTTATGCGCCCTACTTACCTTGATATCTGGGGGAACTAACAACAAAACGTATATTTTGTCCCATCGTGGATTTAGCACACTTTGCACTTAATAATAAGTAATAATAAGGTTTAATTTTGCTTACTAGATATTAGTAAGTACACAGTTTGCCTTGTAAAAGGTTTTAATATTAATTACTCTTTGTTTATGTATAACACTTTAGGAACTGGTATTTTTTTTAGATATAGTTTCTTGTTAGCTTCATGTAACCTTTACAGTGTCATCGGACTTGTTTGTGGGTGGCGAGAAACTTAAAGGGTTCCTCAAGTCGTCTGATCGAAACACCGCCAGAGGGTTTCTAGAGGGAATGGCATGTCGCAAGCGTGTCCCTGCTACCTACTAGATCCGCTGATTAGTAATAGAATCAGGCTTACTGTAGTAAGTAGGTAATAGCCAATAATACTATCCCACTGTTGGGCAAATGCCTCTACCATTGAAGTCAAGTCGTTCGCTAGACGTCAATACGACTATTGGGAAACAGAGACCTATTTAGTAAGCTGTTAATACCACCGATATTTTATGTAAGTACCGGTAATTATCCTAGTAATTATTCTTATAATCTAGACAAAACTTTTCAATCGTTGAATTAGACATTTTCGGAGTTTTGGTAAATCTATACTAATATTATAAAGAGAAAAGCTTTATATTTTTGTATGTATGTATGTTTGCAACGAATAAACTCAAAAACTACTGGACCAATTTAAAAAATTAGAATATTACCTATTATATAGAATGCTACATTAGCGCTGAGTAGCATAGACTATATTAAAAAAGAAAAAAAATGCGGTATACGCAGTCCGCCGGGTCAGCTAGCATTTATAAAAAAAACAGTGAAAAATTAAACGCCTTTTTATATAAATTTATTAACGCCTGTATTTTATATAAATATTTAATTCAGCTTAAGTGTAGCAATTAACACTTAAAAATAAAAGTAAAAATTCATCATTTATGTTCATTAACTAAATCGAGAGCGGCTAATGATGATGATGATGAATTTTTAGTTTTTTTTTTATAAATAACTATCTGGATTTTTTTTATAGTTTTGACATCAATAAGTGCCTGTGAAGACCAGTGTTGAATTAATGACTTGGCTTTGAGTTTGACTAAAAATTCGGTGGTATTAACCCATGTTATGTCCCACATGAAGTTTACCTAAATATAGTCTACCATATTCCGAGCCCGTCGTGATGTTTAAGTAAGTGGTCTATATCGCTGAATTTATCAGCCACTCTCCTTATTACAGGGAAGTTTATTCCTAAAATGTCCGTCAAAAGGACAGATAAGTCTCTGTATTCGACAATGGTTGATAGGATCGTGATTTTACTCACTTTGAAGATAAAAAGTTGGCTTTTTTCCTTTGTTGCCATAATTAATCAATCAATCAAAAGTCATTTTTTTATGCCTTATAAGACAGCTCTTGACCTCGATCTCGCGTGATGGCGAGCGTAGATGAGGTCTACGGTGAAGCAAGCTGCCCCAGAAGATGCCTATAAACTCTCGCCTTGAAGGCAATCAGGTTATAAGTTTTTGGGAACACAGACGATGGCAGAGAATTTCACTTCCTGCCAGTGCGCAAAGTATATTTAAAAAATTCTAAGCTAAATAATTATTATTTAGCTTAGAATTTTTTATGAACTATTAACTATGAACTATTATAGTTTGAATCATCATCATCATCATCATCATCTCAGCCAAAAGACGTCCACTGCTGGACAAAGGCCTCCCCCACGGATCTCCATGAGGGGTATTTGCCGTAATCGCCACGCTTGGCAGGCGTGTTGGCGATCGCAGTTGATTAAGAGTAACCACAGAGAGACGCTGCTGCCCATCCTCTGGAATGGTCCCTTAGTCGGCTTTTACGACACCCTCGGGAAGATATGGGGTGGTGCAATTCTTTATCCCCGGCACCACACAGATAGTTTGAATAATAGCTTATATTATGCTCCCACTGTTGCACAATGATGAATGATGGGTATTGGCTTAATCACCACGCTTGACAAATACGGGTTGGTGGTCACAAACCCTGGCTAATGCATAAAAAAAAACGAATCATGCTTGGTAATTGAAGCCAGGACATCTAAGTATCGGCCGAAGGCGTTGCTACTTGGCCACAAAGGCGTTATAATATTTATTTTCACTGTAACCATATCTATACGTGAAAAGAAATGAAATGAAAATTTAAATGAAAATACATTTATTGGCACACACTACAAAATTACAATAACAATTCAAAGCAAGGCAAAAGACAAGGTGTGGTCAACTAGGCCCCAGCCTCAGCACGTGCTACAGCGACATAAAGCCGCTGCAACGCTGGTATTCTGCAGGGGCCTAAATCAGTGACGTGTCCACCAAACAATGATAAATAAACCAACATAGACAAATAAAAATAATAAAACGCTAAACACATACAAAACAAACACAATAATTATATAAAAGACACTAAACATTAAACGATATTGGCTGTTTGTTTGCGTTCCTGTGCTTAAAACAAAAAATTAAAAAAAACAAAAGTTTGCATTGTGGTTGACATTTGTTTGACAGCACAGAATCGGCAAGGAAGTTGTGTGGAGTTCTTAGCGGGAAAGTGAAGAGTCATGTCTGCGGTTTTGTTTTATTTTCTAAAATTTATGTTATGTATGTGAAATAATGGTGGATTATTAATCGTTAAGTGTTCGTGAGTGTGCATGAGTTTGGGCAAATGAAACAAAACAATGCAACGTCACTTTTCAAATTCTCCCAAGAAGTCCGCCGAGGACTTAGTAAAGCCCCACATCTTTATTGAGATACTCGAGGGGTTGGGGGGTATATCATTTCTCACTTCTCATTTCATAATTATCATCATACAGAAAAGAAATATTGTTTATTTATGTATTACTTGTTAGAAATATTACTTTGACACTGGTTGATTGCTAATCGCACGAAGCCATCAACAAAAGGAAAAAAAGGTAGTTGTGTTTTTCAACAAATTACGCTTGCGGATGAGTGTGAGATTTGATACAGTTTTAAAGTCCATATCGAGAAAGAGTTTCAAAAGATAATATATACCTATCTACGATTATAATATGTGTTACAATTATTTATTACGAAACATAGCGACCACTAGTTTATATTTGATTTGCTTTAGCTAACAAAGTTATATACGTATCGGTTCGTTGCGTTATATGGTAGGTATTTCATTGCAAACACACATACTGACCCATTTAATGGAATCGTCCGATATACGATATGACGTCATTGTTTGCGAAATAAGTCAAATGCTTGAACGCTACAGTGCGCGTTTTACCTCTTTTTCGAATATCTATAACATACAAACTTCGAATTGAATTGTTGGTCAAACAATTGAGCATCTGTAATCAGGTGTTCGGTTGTTATATTGTTTTGTTTTTAAAACTTTAAAAAGATGTCACTCCTTTAACATTGGTCAACTCATTGGCCGGGTACATAATTATTAGAAGTAGTGGTCGCCCAGTGGTCAAAATTCGACCGTAATTTTATTAAGGCTGCACGGATTGTATCCTAAGCAATGAAAAATTAAAAAAGATAGAATGTGAGTTTGGATTGGCGTTGACAGATGTCGGTCGCATTAAAGACAAACAATACGAGTGTGTCAAATACATGGTAGTATGTGTAATGTTGTTTTTGTTGATTTAATGTGTTTTTTATGCATAATTTAAAAAAAATATTACCATTCGGATAACCTTCTCTATATAAACTATTAGTGTTCGAAATTTCATACTCCTCCGTCCGCGCAATTTTTGTAAAAAGGGGTACAAAGTTTTTGCTTCACGTATTAATATATAGATACCTAAAATCAAAATACCTATGCTCAAAATCCCTAAACTTTAAATTAGGTATTGATACTACAAAAATAATAAATAAAATTCTTAAGTATTTAACGTTATTACTCCGAAATCTAAAACACCTAAGTTTAAAATATCTAATGGCCAAATTACTTCATCGACAGCTCATTTTATGTCCCCACTGCTGGGGCACGAGCCTTCCCTATGGATCCCAGTGCGGGTTGGTGGTTGTTAACGACTACTAATGCAGCCGGGAGAAAAGAGCTGGACACTTGCTGAGTTTCTTGCCGGTTCTTCTCAGTACAAGGTCTCCCGCCTTGAGTAGACTTACGAACCGATGGCATAATAACGTTCATAAGAGCTATTTGTAGCCTAAACTGGATAAATGATTTTGAATTTTGAATTAAATATTGAATTTTTGAATTTTGATGGCATAGTCGAAAGAGCTATTTGTAGCCTTAAAGTAATAGATAATTTTGAATTTTTAGTTTTGAATTTTGACCTCTGTTAGTAATATAACAACAGAAACGCACTAATACATTGTTGGGAAGTAAAAGCTATCACTCAAATCGTAAAGAAAGGCGAGAAAATATGCCGTCAATTCGTATCAGACGTCACGTATCAATGAAATGGGACGCCCATATGGGTACAAAGCGAGGTCTCAATGGAAAAGAAAATAGTAAGCAATATTTAAAGATAGCCATACATATACTGTCACGTCCTTCTCCCAAAAAGAGGATATTTAATTAAATAAAATAAATAAATAAATAAATTTATTTTATTTATTTATTTAATTCAGCGTCAGTGCAACAATTAGCACTTAAAAATACTACTTACTAGATCTCGTTCAAACCAATTTTCGGTGGAAGTTTGCATGGTAATGTTTAGTTTTATCATTCTCTTATTTTAGAAGTTACAGGGGGGGGACACATTTTACCACTTTGGAAGTGTCTCTCGCGTAAACTATTCAGTTTAGAAAAAAATGATATTAGAAACCTCAATATCATTTTTGAAGACCTATCCATAGATACGTATGGGTTTGATGAAAAAAAATATTTTTGAGTTTCAGTTTAAGTATGGGGAACCCCTAAAATTTATTAGTTTTTTTTCTATTTATGTGTGAAAATCTTAATGCGGTTCACAGAATACATCTACTTACCAAGTTTCAACAGTATAGTTCTTATAGTTTTGGACGGACAGACAGACAGACAGACAGACAGACAATAAGGGTTCCGTTTTTTGCCATTTGGCTACGGAACCCTAAAAAGTAAAAATTAAGATAAGATGAGGTAAGATAAATTTTTATTGCCATAAAATTGTGTAAAATACATAGCAGGTGTTAAGCATATAATAATGGGAACAAACAAATTTACCCTAGTCGGGCATGCAACTTTCAGTAGGTAGGTAGGTAGGTACATCGGCGAGCTGGATTGAGCCACGATAGCATAGTTGGCAGTGCTCCTGACCCGGCATGTCAGGGGTGCGGATTCGAATCGCGCTAGTGGATTTTTTCAACACTTTGTCTTTTTTCAAATTGTAAATTGTTCGCAACAATATTTGCGTAAAATTATGTAAATAATCAAATATTTTTATTCAAATAATCATTAGAAAAGTGCTTTTGAATCGTCCAAACAATGTTTACCTACTACCCATTTAGGACGTCTATTTTTTAGCTGTGGAGAAGAATGAGCGCAAGGAACTCCACAGCTTTAATATAAGTAACGACATTTACAAAATTATATGCCGCTACCAAGTTATACATGTTTAAAATTACTTAACAATATTTTAAATAAATACCTGTTGGAGTGATTAGAGCATTTTAAACCCATGCTGTCTTGTCTTCAATGTAATCAGACACTTTATAATATGGTTTTTGACAAAGCTTTTCTTTAATGGTGATTTAAAAATTTATTTATATCAAGTTTTTGAATAATACTTGGAACTTTATTGTAAAAACATGTTACATAAAGACAGCGACTATGCTGTTTTTGTACCGAAATATTCAGTCAAACTGTAGAACACCTTATCTGTGAGCCATCATCATCAAAGGCTTCCATCATTGAAATCAAGTCATCGCTACAATGATGGGTAATGGCTTAATCACCACGCTTGCCAAATGCGGCTGGTGATCACATAACCCGGGCTATGCATCGAAAAATCCGAAACACATTGCCCGACCTGGTAGGCTACTCTTGACGCAAACACAATCTCAATACAATTCCAATGCGATTAATATGTATCGATATTGGGATAAGTTTCGCAATTTCGGAACGCCCCATCTCGATAATAATTTGTTCACTCAATTTCCACGCAATTTAATTCCAATGTTTTTTTTATATATTTACGGGTAAGCACAGTGCCTTGATCACACCTGATGTTAAGTGATGATAAAGCCAATGATGGAAGCGCACTTCACCCGGGACCCTCACCTAGTGAGGTACTGGCTATCTTATCTACATATTTAGATAAGATGGTGGTAGCTAGCCAGGCGGACAAATAAGTCCTACCACCAACCAAACCGAGTACACAAAGATGTACCCCCCGCTGGGAATCGAACCCGGGACCTCTGGGTCTAAACCGGTGGTCTTAACCACTAGACCACAGAGGCGATTAAATGTAGCGCTATTATCGCTTTTAAGAGTGCCATTTGAATTTTTTAGATTTGGGATTGGAAATTGATTATTGCAATTGTGTTTCAAGAGTAACCCACCTGGGTATAGGGCCGAGCGCGTTATAACCTCTTTATTAACGGGGTGCAGCGCGGAATTTGAAAATTTACGTGTTTTTAAGTCACTTTTGCTAGGCGCTGAATAGGTCTTATACATTAAAAGGACTAGTGTAGGTTAGCTTGATCCTTTCACAAGGTCATGGTTGCCTTGGAATTTGAAACAAATACCCAGAAACTGCATAAACAATACGTAAAATAATGATATCTAAAAACTTATTTCTTCAGAAACTTTGTAAATATAGCACAAATGAAACAATGATCCGACATCAAAATGTTAGTATTGATATTTCGCAGGTCACTGTTGTCTTATTTTTCAATTAAAAAACATGAATATGAAAATATTAAGACTTTTATCATTTTTTACCCAAACGCCAATGCTTTTACGAAAGTAAACATTGCTCTAATTAAATCACCAGCCTACTCTGTACAGATATTAGTGTGCGTGCGTATTCGTAGTCGTGCGCCGTTGTCACACCACTGCCACGCGCCGCTCGCTCACTATCATAAAGAAACTTGAAACTCGCAGTTTTGCGTCCGCGCTACACTCCCACAAATATAAAATGATGACAGAAAACCAAACAGCTGCCATTTTATTTATCTAAAATAGTGTACAGCTACATTCTTTTGCAACCACATTGCAATTTTTCTGAAAACACCTCAGGTGCAATTTCATTTTCTTGGAGCAGAGACAACGAATAGAGTTAAAGGATTCCATTTATATCTGGCGAGTCATGCTGCCCGATCCAATGATAATTTGACTTCACAGATTTCTACAGCGAAATAGTACATAGCCACAGGTCAAAGTAAAATAGGCACGTATTGACGTCAAGAACTAGATTAAAAAAACCCAAGCCCTTAAACGAAAAGTATCTCCAAAATTCCAGTAAAAAATTTTTGCTTAAAAGGAATAATTCTCAATTTTTTTATGTATTATATTGCCAAATTATAAGGTACTAGTTGTGGTCGCCCAGTAGTCGAAATTCGACCGAAATTTTATTAAGGCTGCACGGATTGTATCCTAAGCAATGAAAAATTAAAAAAGATAGAATGTGAGTTTGGATTGGCATTGACAGATGTCGGCCGCATAAAAGACAAACAATACGTGTGTGTCAAATACATGGTAGTGTGTGTAATTTTAATTTTGTTGATTTAATGTATTTTTATTGCAAAAATTTAAAAAAAAATTAACATTCGGATAACATTCTCTATATAATCTATAAGTGTGCCAAATTTCATACTCCTCCGTCCTCGCAATTTTCCTATAAACGGGTACAAAGTTTTTGCTTCAATAACATACACACGCACAGAAGACTTTAATATATTATTATAAAGATTGGTCACTTGCATAATTATTAACGGGATTCCTACCATGTTTATTATATTATATGTGAGTATATATCCGATATTTCGGCACAGTTGGATGCGCCATGATCACGGATCGGATACTCACATAATATAAAATAAACATAGATAAGCTTGTTAAGAATCCCATTAATAATTCATCGTTATCATCATCGGCCCATTTTATGTCCCCACTGCTGGGGCACGAGCCTTCTCTGTAGATGGAGGAGAACGGGCCATAAATCACCACGCGGGCCCAGTGCGGATTGAACTTGAACACACACAGAAATTTTCATCCCAATCAGTCCAGCCGTTTAGAAGTAGTTCAATAACTTACACACGCACATAAGATTTATAATATCTCTTTTACTTAGTTCGTGATTTTTCTTTAGGGTCCGGAACCCTTAAAAGGCGAATCGTATAGATCAGAGCCCTTTCACGGCTGATGCGTTACCCTTCTCGCACAATGAGTCAGCGCAAGGACGACCTACATTTCAACTGCCACAAAGTAAGGAGACTGCAGGAGGTAATCTTCATATAAACGCGCTCGAAATTAAATTAAATGAAATGAAGTCGAGCACACATTGACAGTGTCACGGACACGGAATCTCGACATAAGGTTTTCTAGCTTGTAAAATCGTCACGGGATACGGCTGCTGTTCATTAAAGCGGACGAAGTCGCGAGCGGGTCACTAGATTATATTAAACTAGCTGACCCGGCGGACTTTATACCGTATTTTTTATGTAGCATATGTTACTCAGCGCTAATGTAGCATTTCAATGGTGAAAGAATTTTTTAAATCGGTCCAGTAGTTTTTGAGTTTATTCGTTGCAAACATACATACATACAAAAATACAAAGGTTTCCTCTTTATAATATTAGTAAAGATATATATAAGTATAGATTTGTATTTGTATTTTAAATACGCTGCTTTAATCCCATACGAATTCTCGATTTTGTTAACGGGATAGTTTTTACGTACTTACTTTTTAGGGTTCCGTACCAACGTACAACTTGAAATATTTTTATAGATAATGGTACGGAACCCTTCGTGCGCGAGTCCGACTCGCACTTAGCCGGCTTTTTATAGGTAAATATTCATATTGTAAATGTATACAATAAATAATTGTATACAATATGTCGATAATTCGAATTAAAATTATAATTTTATTAGTTGGTAGTATATTTTTGATAATTAAGTATTTGAAAGCTCTATAATAACTTGCTGTGTCCGAAAGCGTGACTATGTATTTACTACGTACTGAGCATGATCCGCGGCTCTTCAACCCGAGCTGAGGTCCTAGCCTTTAGAGGCGCCTTCGGGTTGGTTTCCTCCCGATCCGAAACGAAACTCTCGGAGAACCTAGTAGGGACCGGGGACACGCTTGCGTTGATGCCATTCCCTTTAGAAAATCTTTGACAGTGCTGCGATTCACATGGCTTGAGCTCTCTAAGTTCTCGCTGCCGCCGTCTCCAAAAAAGCAAATTTTCTCAAAAAAAAACAACGGAATCTCTTAACGTTACTAACAACAGTCCGGACGGCACTTCTTGGCGGGAAAGTGAAGAGTCTTATCTGCGGTTTTGTTTTGTTTTCTAAAATTTGTGTTATGTTGAATATTAATGTGAAATAATGGTGGATTATTAACGGTTAAGTGTTCGTGATTGTGCATGAGTGTTGGCAAATGAAACAAAACAACGTCACTTTTCAAATTCTCTCAAAAAGTCCGCCCAAGAACTTAGTAAAGCCCCACATCTTTACTTTTACTGACATGCTTGAGGGGTTGGGGGTATATAATTTCTCACTTCTCATTTCTATTATCATTTATCATTATCATACAGGAAATAAATGTTGTTTATTTATGTATTATTTGTAAGAAAAATTACTTTGACATTGGCTAAATGTGCTAATCGCACGAAGCCATTAACTAAAGGAAGAAAAAAACAGTCCGAGCGCAACTGTTGCGAGATTCCGTGTCCGTAAGAGGTTATCCATAGTGGGCGTTGTTGGAGTTCATTTGGTATAATAATAAAAAGTTTACTTTCTCCACAAAGGTAGTTACAATTAAACTTACTTCGCTTTAAAGTATGGTTCACATAACCTTTGTGAGAGCTGGAGTCTATACCTGGTTTCATACAAAACCTGTGTCACAGATCACCAGGCTCTCTGCCACCTCGGAGTGGACTAGTGTATGATACTTATAGTCATTTAACTTATGATTAAGTGTTAACTACATAGTAGAGTGTGTGTGAAAGGGTGTGTGTGAGAATGTGTGTGTGTGAGTGGGTGTATGTGTCCCAATTAAATGGAGTGTTATAAAGTTATTACACTTTCCGTGTTATCATAATCTTGTTCAAGTAGCCAATTGATAACTATAGTTTTACATTCATTTCGGGATTTAGGGTATAAATTTAGGATCTTATCAAGCTAACCTTCTGCAGTCTCCTTATTGTATGTAATAGTTTTCCTTATTACCACAGTACGATTACAAGAAGTATGCTTTCTTTAGATTACTTCATCCACGCAAAGAGGTTTGCTGACTTTTTTATTTTTATTATTATTTTTTTCGGAAAGAGATTGCTGCGGAAGCCTACTGTCTAATTGTACGTCATGTGGGAGGCGAGAAACTTAAAGCGTTCCTCAAGCCGTGTGATTGAAACATCCTCAGAGAGTTCTTATCCTATCTTATTGGGACCTGCTGAGGTTTCCCTCTCGCAGTAGCAACTCGACCCATCGCGATCTTTTGAGCAAGTCCATCCTTTCACTCTTCTTCCTCTGCAAAGATAGATGCCATAAGTTTGGCATTGTCTTTAAGGACGAAGAGCCTGAAGTTCTCTGGTTTCAGATAAGCCGACCCCAGGAGTCCCATTCTTTTCCTAGCCAGAGAGTCGCAGTCACACAGTAGGTGCTGCATTGACTCCGTTTCCTCTCCACATGCTCTACATAAGCTATTCACTGATAGGTGCATTCTGTTATCCTCAGAGGGTTTCTAGTAGAGGATAGCATCACGCAAGCTTGTCTCCGCCCACTACTAGATTCTCCGAGGGGTTCAGATCGCATCGGAAGCGGAACAAACCGAGGACGTCTCTAAAGGCTAGGATCTCGGATCAGTTGACCGGGTCGTGCGGGTGGGGAGAAGCGCCCAGGTACATGCCTGTACCTGGTATAGAGCGCGTGTGAAGCGGCTCGTCGTACCCTTGTTCTACGAGTACGGTGTCTTGGACCTAAGCGAGTGTGCATGTGTAGTGTGTCATGTGACGGTTCCTTTGATGTAACTTTTATTCCTATTTCCACATCAGGTAAGTACTTGGCAGCACCTGATGGTAAGTAATGATAAGGCCAAAGGTGGTAGCGCTCTTTCAATTACTGAGGAATTGGCTGACTGAGTGTGGATATCTATATATTAATACGTAAAGCAAAATCTTTGTACCCGTTTTTACGAAAATTGCGCGGACGGAGGAGTATGAAATTTCGCACACTTATAATTTATATAGAAAAGGATTGCATAAATTTGATTATGCATAAAAAATACATTAAATCAATAAAACAAACATTACACACACTACCATGTATTTGACACACGCACGCATATATACTCTTTTCAAAAATTTCAAAAATGAAAGAGGAGAGGCCGAAAACTGTCAATGCCAAACTAAACTGACATTCTATCTTTTTTAATTTTTCATTGCTAAGGAGACAATCCGTGTACCCTTAATAAAATAACGGTCTAATTTCCACCACTGGGCGACCACTAGTAATAATTATACTACTAACGTTGTTCTTATGTCCACAGACAGAGATAAGATGGTGGTAGTTAGCCAGGCGGACTTAAAACAAGCCCTAAAACCATCTTAACCGAGTATGTTGGTTTCTGGTTTTGTTTTCGGTTTGTAACTTATGTATCGAACTGAATCGAACTTCCCCGTTTCTTTCTAACCTCTCTTGTAAGAGCAGGACAAAACACAAGAACAAAGAATATTTTTGTACTTGGTTTGTGAATTCTGCATCGAATTGAATCGAAGCTCCTCATCTCTTTCTAACCTCCCTTGTTAGAGTAAGACAGAACACGTATTTCCTTGCGCTCAAGTTATTAAACGGGTCCCATTAAGCAGTAAACTAGTTTCAATACAAGCCAATTTTAACTGTCCCTACCGGCCGCTCATAAGTCTCAAAATCGCTTGAGCGTCGCACGTTTTACGAGTTCCGTATATATACGAACGTTCAGTTTTATCGCGATCCAAATTGGCTGTTATTGACGTGAGCCTTGTAAAGGTTATGTTATTTTTACGGAGTCGTTTGAACTTGGCAGAGATAGCTTTATTTATATAGGTAAAGTATAAAAGAGGGAGATGTTGAGAAAAACAACAGTAAAGCTTGTTTCACACGTACTACAGCCAAACCACAACCACACCACAGCCACTACACGTGGGCGGGCACTTATTTGTATGGAAATTAATAATTGAATTCACACGGGCTACATTTTGCCGTCATTAGTTCATTGTTAAGAGGGTGCAGCGCGGACGCAAAACTGCGAGTTTCAAATTTCTTTATGATAGCGAGCGAGCGGCGCGTGGCAGTGGTGTGACAACGGCGCACGACAAGAGTACGCACGCAAACTAATATCTGTACAGAGTAGGCTGGTGATTTAATTAGAGCAATGTTTACTTTCGTAAAATCATAGGCGTTTAGGTAAAAAATAAGAAAAGTCTTAATATTTTCATATTCGTATTTTTTAATTGAAAAACAAGACAACAGTGCCCTGCGGAATATCAATACGAACATTTTGATGTCGGATCATTGTTTCATTTGTGCTATATTTACAAAGTTTCTGGAGAAATAAGTTTTTAGATATCATTACTTTTACGTATTGTTTATGCAGTTTCTGGGATTTTTTTTCAAATTCCAAGATAACCATGGCCTTGTGAAAGGATCAAGCTAACCTACACTAGTCCTTTTAATGAATATGACCTATTCAGCGCCTAGCACCAGTGACTCAAAAACACGTAAATTTTCGAAATTTAGTTTATTTAATTTATTATACTAAAACTATAATATAGTGGCACCAGGCATCAGTGTAAATTATTTATTCACTAAAATACACGTTAAAAAAGGCCTCCATCTTGGAATAAAACCATTTTTACCAATCTACTCGCATTTATGTCACACAAACATTTTTTATTTGATTTTAATGTTTATCATGACGTTTCGAACTCTTTACTCTTCACAGGGAGACAGTTTTAAGTGTAAAATAAACGCGAGTACCTACTCGTAAATTCTTAAAAGAGGTGTTTTCGAAGTGTAGTGTGAATTTTTTACCCGACTGCAAAGGATGGGTTATGTTTTTCGCGTGTATCTTGTGTGTAATATTCTTTATTACCTCATATCTCAAGAACCGTTGAACGGATTTACATAATTGATGTATCGTTAGATTCGTCTTAGCTGCCAAAGTGTTCTTAGATAGGTGACGTTAAAAAGGAAAAAACATGGCGGCTGTGCGACGCCATTGGAGTTGGTGAAAAACTAATAATAATGTAGAATTGTAGTATTCGATTCGTAGATAATGTAGTATTCGAAAAAAGAAAATATTCTTTTTTCGAATACTACATTATGGGTATCAAATTATAGGGCTCAACACAAGGATTTCAAAAAGGTATATCATGAAATTTGTCTAACTAAAAATACAAATAAAATTAAAATTAAAAAATAACAAAAAACCCGTCTGCGTAAAAAATAATAAGTAACTAAATAAAAAATCAACTAAAAAGGCCGGAACAAGATAAAATTACAATCCTTAACTACTGAGGCACTGGCTATCTTATCTCTAGCCATTGCCGAAACACAACAACACAAAAAACAATGCTACAAACATTGATGTTATGGCGACATATTTAGATAAGTTGGTGGTAGCTAGCCAGGCCGACAAACAAACCCTACCATCAACCAAACCGAGGACACAAACATGGGGTACATGCTGGGTATCGAATCCGGGGGTCTAAACCGGTGGTCTTAACCACTAGACCATAGAGACGGTTAGTGTTTGCGTAAACTTTAGGAAACAATGAAAGCCTTCATCGATATTTGGTCTGTGCCTTCATCATTGAAAAGAATCATCGCTACAATTGATCGAGTTATATTTTGATGTTTAGCTAGGGTTGGCTGGAATAGATCTCTTTTAGAGATAAGCTCACCCTTGTATATGTTTTTTATAATGTAATTTAGACTGTAATTTTAATGTACAATAAACAACAGTAACAGTCAGTAGGATGCATTTTAACCCTTTAACAGCCCGGCAATGTTTGAATATTTCAGAGTGATTGAGATAACATTGACACTGAAATATTCAAAACATTTTCTATGTGTTGAAGGGTCAATAAATGCTTATGCATTTATTAACCCTTAACCCTTTTGCAAGCCTATGCTTGCGGGGTGAGAGAGACCCGGTGAGTCACTTGACCCAGCAAGTTAAAGCGCTGATAACCATAAACATCGCTCTCTGTCGATCTGCATACAAGCAAAAGGGATGCAAATAGTACGTGATAGACTGGTTTCCCACCTAGAGGTCCCAGATTCGTTTCCCAGCGGGTAATAGTTTGTACTCGATTTGATTGAAGGTAAGGCTTGTCCTTTCAAATTGCGAACAAAACAAATGACAACACCTGCGCCTATGACGTAATTCGCAAAATGGCAATAAAAATAATTTGAAATTGAAAAAAAAAATGAAAACGCAAAGAAATTAAAGTTGTTGGGTGTTTAGAGTGTAGCAAATTTACTGTAGTTTGTTTATAGCTAAACTTCATCATACAAAAGTAGGCTCTAAATAGACGATATTTAAGTTTTAAATCGCGTGGTCGGTCCGGGCCAATAGGCCCGGTTGAGGTTTGACGGAATTTCGCTCCGGGCCTCAAGGCCCGGTTAGTATTCAGATACTAAAGTTAGTTAGTTAAGATACGGTTAAAGTCCGTCTGGCTAGCTACCACCATATGATTTAAATGTGTCGCCATACTATCAATTTTAGTCGTCTTGTGTACCGAAAGTTAGAGGTAAGACAGCCAATGCCTTTGTTTTTAAATATCTTACGAATAAGCACACTGACTTGATCTCTATCGATTATCGATTCGATATCGATTGCTATCAGCTATTTGCCCAATCAGCATCAGGTATTTGCCCGGGTAAGGCACTTCCACCATTGGGGTGGAAGCGCAATTCACTTGGGATCCTCAATTACTGAGAAACGGCTATCTTATCTCTAGCTGCCGGAACACAACAATAGGTACTACTAACATTGATGATAAGGCGACATATTTAGATAAGACGGTGGTAGCTAGCCAGGCGGCTAACAAGCCCTACCACCAACCAAACCGAGTACACAAACATGTACCCAAAAAAATTGATGTTATAGCGACATATTTAGATATTTGAAGAATTCGAGTGAAGTGCGCTCCACTTTTGACCTTATCATAATTGAAACTCAGTTGAGATGACGGTTAAGTGCTTTGGGCAAAGAAAAAATAACAAATATATAAAACAATATCAAGTTACGCTCACTAGCGCAGACCTACGAGTACAGTCGTAATCTACAAACTTTGACTATAAAATGCGCAACTTCCGTAAAATAATTTGAAATTTACAACGCCCCCTATTGGCGAAGTTGGAAAGTTTCATTGGATGACGTCAAATAAAATATAATTGAATTTATTTTATTGTGTTTATGTTGGGTTAAGCACGCGATTTTGGCAAAGTACCTTAAAATAACAAGGCTTATTATTCGATCAATAATATACAGACGGCGCACAACAACTTATCCAAAACTTTCAAATTTCTTCAATACATTTTCAACCATAATATTTTGGGATAAAGTTTAAAGTCTATTGAGGAAATTTGTCAGTTACGTGTAAGGTACGTGTGTACTAGACGCAAGACAATAACTATGAACAACAACCGAAATCACCGACGACAATTTTAAAAAACAAATACAAAAAAGATTTTTATAGCCTTTTAACTAACGACTAAACTTTTTTTGAACACCTTTATAGGGCTTTAGCTATCGCAGAGAACCGGTTTTCTTTCTGGCGAGCGACGAATGATAAAAATGACGAAAATCATGCGGCGGGCAGCCAGGCGCTGTTCGTGAATTTATGTTCTACTTAATTCTAAGCATTGTGTGTGCAACAACAAATCTTTTAGACATTTAAGTGGGTACTCATACTAACACATGTTGGTTCTTAATCCGTTTAACCGTTTTAATTGATTGTTGATTTATTGTTGTTGTTTTTATTACTTCTCATGTTTTTTGTGACGCACTAAGCATCCGTACAAACCGACAAACGGTTATCAAACAAACACTGTAATTATTGCGTAATAAATAAAAAAAAAAAACTAAAGTTATAGAAACCGGACTAAAATAGCAACACAAATACATCAGTTCGTACTATTTTGACTAATGAACCTAGGTGATGTATTGGAAAAGGATAGATTGTCCCTTTTCTTTCGTAATTTCGAAGGCTGTCACAAGAAATTATGACGTCATATTTGGATAATGTGGTATCTTTATCGACTTTATTATCGATATAAATCTTACTTGTTTTGTCACTATATTTATTAAAAATACGTTTTAAATTGACAATAAAATAGACAATAATGGAACCCAAACAATCAATTGTACTATCAAACAGCGAACTCATTGAAAATAAACAATATTAATGAATCTACTCGTATTTAGATGTTACATTTCATTTTTGCTCAAAACAATTAACTTGATTTAATTAAACTTTAATAAGTAATTAAAGAAGGGGTAGGGCTAGTACCTATGTATACAGAAAAAAAGTTAAATAATTTAACAGAATTTGTTATTAAAAAATATAATTTCGTAAATAATAACAATAATTCATAACCTCGTGAAAGCTGAGAAAGAGACACAAATCAAATATCTCGACTCAGCACACGAGGTTGGCCACATGTGGAGTGTGGATTCGGCTGGACCGGTACCTTGGACCCTGGTCCTGATGACGACTGGTCCCTATTTTTGTATATCTTTAAATGTTTTATTTATTTTGTTTTTAGAAAATATTTAAAAATGTAAATTTATATGAGAAAAAATAAATAAAGAGAATAATTATTTTCAAAATAATTGATTTATATAGTTCTGAATATTTTCCACTTGTCATGTCAATCCTTGGCGCAGGCCAAGGATTTCTGCAAAAAAATAATTTCACAATAAAACAAATGTTTTATAGGTTCAAGATATCAACTGTTTTATTAATTAAATAACTTACAGGACTTCGGTGCGAGATAGTTGAGCAAGATGTCAAGGAATTTTCCAATTCATAATTAATTTGGAAAGATGTACGGCCGTGTCTCAAAAATATCTGTCGGTATGATATCCAGAAATAACATTATTTTTTTATTACAAATAAAAATAATGTGATCACAACCCATACCCAACAACCCACTCTACTGACATAGCAAGGAACTGGCAATATCATCTCTCGTCTTTCTGTACGACATGTCATTGTGTTAAATTTCTAAAGAGTTTCTTAAATCTGCTGACCTGAGCTATATTTTCTTTCACAGAATCTTAATACATATCATAACATTTCATCGGATCCATCCATAATAAATAACGTAGGAACCGCATGTTCTCTAAGTCGTCTCCATTTCATATTTCATACATACAAATGAATCCATAGTAAAATGCTTAGAGCAAATGTGATTATGCCTTTTTGAAGTCCAATAATACCATTTAGCCACTATTATTTTTCTACTTCGCCTTTAGTCTTTTTCGATCATGCACTTACATCAGTCAACTCTAAAGTCGATTACCAAATGTCCTCTTTGGTGGCGGAGTTGTAAGTCCACTCACTTCTCAGTACCCATCCAGGCACCATGCCAGTTTCAAAATCCTACGCGACTGATTCAACAGGAGACATTGCATCTAGCGGGCGCCTCTACTAGTTCTCCAGACTAGTGCCAGAGATGTTGGAAGCCTACTCAATGAAAACCACCGAGCAGAACAACCAACTAAGAACAACTCAAGTGCCCCGTAGATCCTTCCGCTTTAGGGCCCCAAGACCAAGATAGCTACTCGGACCCGCTCGCTGTGCACGAAATGGAAACCTGGCCAGACCTCAATCAGGCAGACGTGTTGCCTAGTTGAGGCGTGGAAGTTATTGACAGTTGATACCCTTAATAGGTACGCGAACAAGTCAAATATATCTAAAACGAACTGTCAGCTTTTTAATCAAAGTACTTCTGAATTTGGCGGGGAAGAGGGCCTTAGAGATCGTATTTTGATAGTTTATCTTGTGACTGATGACATAACAATACAAAAAATAAAAACTAAGCGTCAACCAGAGACTTCTTGGCGGGAAAGTGAAGGTCATGTCTGCGGTTATATTTTATTTTCTAAAATTTGTGTTATGTCGAATATTAATGTGAAATAATGGTGGATTATTAACCGTTAAGTGTTCGTGAGTGTGCATGAGTGTTGGCAAATGAAAAAAAACAGTGCAACGGCACTTTTCAAATTCTCTCAAGACTGAGATACTCGAGCGGTTGGGGGGTATATCATTTCTCTTCATCAAAGAATTGTTTATTTGTCTATTACTTGTAAGAAACATTACTTTGACACTGGCTAAATGTGCTAATCACACGAAGCCATCAAATAAAGGAAAACAAAACAGCGTCAACCATTTGTCGCACTCCAACCTCCTTTTCAAACCATAAGATAGAACGAAACTAACCATAGTTGCACGTTTTTTATTCAGCTTTAGTTACTAATACTCACAGACCAAATATCTATAGGTCTATGGGGATACTAGATAAAGGATCCGAACCAAAAATGCATCTCGAAAGTGGTCCTGTTTGCTCATACATAGATATCAATTTCGAATGACAAAATCTGAAAAAAACATTGAATAGCATCAACAACTTCAGCTAACTGTGAACCTTAAATCTTAAGCATAAAGATTAAATTATGGTTTGACTTCTTGGCGGGAAAGTGAAGAGTCATGTTTGCGGTTTTGTTTTTTTTTTTAAATTTGTGTTATGTCGAATATTAATGTGAATTAAGGGTGGATTATTAACCGTTAAGTGTTCGTGAGTGTGTGTGTGTTGGCAAATGAAAGAAAACAGTGCAACGTCACTTTTCAAATTCTCTCAAGAAGTCCATCCGAGGACTTAGTAAAGCCCCACATCTTTACTGAGATGCTCGAGGGGTTGGAGGGTATATCATTTCTCGCTTCTATAAATAATAAATAAATGTTTCCTACACTCACACCAATTTTCTAGCCTCAAGAAAAGCTTTCGTAAGAAACTCGATAAATGGTTAACTAGACAACGGATAAACATACTTAATATACTTAAATACATACTTATTAAACATAGAAAACACCCAGACCCGAAACAATTTAGAAAAACAGGTATTTCTAAATTTATCCGACCGGGGATCGAACCCGAACTTCTCATTTCTATTATCATTCATCATCATCATACAAGATGGAAATATTGTTTATTTATATTTGTATTACTTGTAAGAAAAATTACTTTGACACTGGCTAAATGTGCTAATCGCACGAAGCCATCAACTAAAGAAAAAAAAGTTATGGTTGCAAAATATTTGTATTTTATATTATTTACTGTCATCGCTACAAAACGTCAAATTCCCCCAAGACCCCAAAGTCGTGTACCGTTTTTCAAGCGCTCATCGGGAATGTAGTACATAAATTGATAAAAGGGTTTATTTGAAAATGAAAATGAAAATGAAAATGAAAAACTTTATTGCCATAAACATAAGAAGAGATAAAAAGTAATACTAACTACAATTAAAAATATATAACTAATTAAAGTTAAAAAGTAAAAATAAAATAGTACAAATCAAAGTTTATTGGCAATGGGTACCAAGTCTCAGCAAAGTGCTAGGCGCAGCCCAGCGCTGGTTTTCAGACTGGTCCCTTGAAGGGTACGATTGGTCAGAAGGAAGAGAATGTGTTTTTGAGACATAATGGTATAGTAGTTAATACAAGGTTAAATTAGTTGGGTAGAAGTACGTGCAATGTGTTTCATGTGTGGCTTTTAAAAATAGGCTAGTGGTTGTGTTGTGTAATCATAAAATAGTTAGTTAAGTAAATAAATAAAATAAAATGAATGGGCAAGTTTGGTGAATTAGGCGGGTAGGTTCAAAGGGTAGGTTAGGTTAGGAGGGGTCAGTTTAACATTTACTGAAGCTTTTTGTTTATCTAATTTGACTCAAAGGTTTCGTGAGTCATTTTAAATTTTCAAGAATATTTCCTATCCTCCTTCCTACACTCCCTATCCATCCTCAGGGAAGGCTCGTGCCTTTTATGCCCCAACTGCTGTGGCACGAGCCTTCCCTATGGTAGGATAGGGCCATAAACCACCACGCAGGACCAATGGCTTACCGTGCCTTCCGAAGCACAGGAACTCGAACTGAAAAGTTTTTGGTCACCCATCCGATGACCGGCCTTTGCAAAAGTTGCTTAACTTTAGCAATCCAAACTGCCCCCCAACCATCAAATAATATCGAAAGCTATAGCTGTATATATAGATATTGCTTCCATATTCCTTTCGAAATGACAAGATGACGCCTCCTCCTCGCCTCGCCTTCAAAGCGATCGAAAGCGAGAGAGTTAGGCGGTCGGCCCCCTGAGCGCGTCAACCACTGCACGAGCTCCTTTTTATATCATTAATCAAACAATGGTCGCAACCCCAAAGTGCTAATAAATACTCAACGTATCGAAAAGTAAGCAGCGAAGTTTCCTACATTCACCCGCTAGGGCGGCGTTGAACGCTCCATAGATTAATGCGAAAAGTTTTCAATTTACAACGCAAAGTTACCAGATCCGTCCGCCAGAGGGTCGATTACGAGACTTGTTTAGAGCGTTACATCACAACTTTCTTTATCAATCTTTATTGTAAACTTAATACTTATTTATATGGACAAAGTTGGGGGCTGCTGCGGTCTGAGGAGTTAAGGAAACGGTATTAATTCTAATATAATAGAAAAGTAAAATAAATAAATAAATAGATTATACTCGTATATTAATATAAAAAGTAAATTGAATAGCCTACATACTGTCCCACTGCTGGGCAAAGGCCTCCAATATCGAAATCAAGTTATCGCTACAATTGATGAGTAAGTATTGATTAAATCACCACGCTTGCCTAACGCGGTTGGTGAACAAACCAGAGCTATGTTACGAAGAAACCGAAACACACTTTGCCCGACCTGGACATTGAATCCAGGACCTTCGAGTGTCTCATCATCATCATCAGTTCATTTTATGTCCCCACTGCTGGGGCACGAGCCTTCCCTATGGATGGATAGGGAGAACGGGCTGTAAACCACCACGCGGGCCCAGTGCGGATTGGTGGTTGTTAACGACTGCTGATGCAGCCGGGATCAACGGCTTAACGTGCCTTCCGAAGCACGGAGAAACTCGAGATGATAAAATTTTGTTCACCCATCCGATGAACAGTGTTTGTTGCCAGTGATGACATACCGGACTGAGACGTGGTCGCTCACTATGGGCCTTATCAGAAAGCTCAAGGTCACTCAAAGAGCAATGAAGAGGGCTATGCTCGGGGTTTCTCTGCGAGATCGAATCAGAAATGAGGGGATCCGCAGAAGAACAAAGGTAACCGACATAGCCCGAAGTTGCTAAGCTCAAGTGGCAGTGGGCAGGGCACATTGCTCGCAGGACTGATGGCCGCTGGGGCGGAACTCGAGTGGTGACCGCATACCGGAAAGCGCAGTGTGGGCAGGCCTCCAACAAGGTGGACCGATGATCTGGTGAAGGTCGCAGGAAGCCGCTGGATGCGAGCAGCACAAAACCGGTCGTTGTGGAGATCATTGGGGGAGGCCTTTGTCCAGCAGTGGACGTCTTTTGGCTGAGATGATGATGATGATGATCCGATGACCGGCCTTTCCGAAAGGCTTAACCTCAGCACTCGCAGACCGGGCGCGTTAACCACTGCGCCATCGAACTCCTCCTAAAATGTCTAAAATACATTTTTTGTAAATGCTGTCTGGATGGCAGCAGAATTACTCAGGAAGTAGTGATCTACATTCTTGTCCGTTACTCCTCTCACTCTTACTTGACGGCTCTTAGTATAAAGCAATGAGCATCTAATTATAGCAAAATGAAAAAAAAATCTTTCTAATTTTGTTTTTTTTTAGGAGAAAGTTTGTTGTTAGGCTCAGATCAGACGGCATTTTCAGCTTCACCGGGCTTTTTTGTGGGCGGCGAGAAACTTAAAGGGTTTCTCAAGCCTTGTGAAACGAATCATCTTCGGAGGTTTTCTAGAGGGAACGGCATCACGCACTGGTGCGTGTCCCGGGCTCTACTAGATTCTCCGAGGGGTTCGGATCGAATCGGTCTAATTTTGATTTGTTCCTATACAGGGCGTCCCAGGTTAGATTTTTTTAATGGGGTTATGTAAAAAATTTAGTTTATAAGAACCGGTATGAAAGTGTCAACAAGCTAGATACAAACAGAACTTGGACGTATTATTAATAATAATAAGCGACAGTGAGTGAAATAATCAAAAGAGTACGACTTTGTATTCAACAGAATGGGATTCATTTTGAGCATATATAATAAATTTAATTAATTAATTTGAATTTAAAAATTTTAAAATTCATAGTCTTCCTTTTATTTCTGATGCTATGTTATTTAGCAAAAAATAATCCTTATGATTAAACCTTCCGATCGGTATGACAAAACTACAGGTGATTTTTTTCTCGAGTCGGTACACTATTTATTAAAACTATTATTATTTAAAAATGTTTGATTGCAGTTTAAATAATTTTAAAAGATAAAAATAAAGTCTTCTTTCAGTAAAATGTTCCATCTACAATAATTAAGATACTTTCCCTCCATGTGGCATGGCCGTGGGACGCCCTGTATAATGACTAAGCTTTTGAGGTCATATAAGTAGGTATAATACCATTATAGTAAGCTCAAAATATCTACTTAATTGTGAAACGAGGAGCTCGATGGCGGAGGAGCTCGATGACGCAGTTGCTAACGCGCCCGCGTGTTGCGATTGCTAAAGTTAAGCAACTTTCGCAAAGGCCGGTCGTCGGATGGGGTTACCAAAACGTATGATCTCGAGTTCCTCCGTGCTTCGGAAGGCACGTAAAGCCGTTGGTCCTGGCTGCATTAGCAGTCGTTAACAACCACCAATCCGCACTGGGCCCGCGTGGTGGTTTATGGCCTATCTCCCTATCCAACCATAGGGAAGGCTCGTGCCCCAGCAGTGGGGACATAAAATGAGCTGATGATGATGATGATGATGATTTGAAATAAAACCTACAACAACGTCCAACTAAGTTGTAGTCGACACAAAAAAAAGCATATGTTCCTTTGTCCATTCTTTCCTTTTTTCCTTTCTCCCCAATCCATTAATATTAATCTCAGTTACATGTCGATACCAGATAAATTACGCAGCTAGCCGTGTAGGAAACATTCGTCAATTGGTTTTTTTGTACTCACAATTAGTTATTATTGCCTATTGTTTCGTTACTCACACAATTACACATTTTATGACAAAAAAAACATGAAAAAAACTACTTACTAGATCTCGTTCAAACCAATTTTCGGTGGAAGTTTGCATGGTAATGTACATCATATATTTTTTTTAGTTTTATCATTCTCTTCTTTTAGAAGTTACAGGGGGGGACACACATTTTACCACTTTGGAAGTGTCTCTCGCGTAAACTATTCAGTTAAGAAAAAAATTATATTAGAAACCTCAATATCATTTTTGAAGACCTATCCATAGATACACCACACGTATGGGTTTGATGAAAAAAAAATTTTGAGTTTCAGTTCCAAGTATGGGGAACCCAAAAATTTATTGTTTTTTTTTATTTTTGTGTGAAATCTTAATGCGGTTCACAGAATACATCTATACTTACCAAGTTTCAGCAGTATAGTTCTTATAGTATCGAAAAAAGTGGCTGTGATATACGGACAGACAGACAGACAGACAGACATGACGAATCCATAAGGGTTCCGTTTTTTGCCATTTGGCTACGGAACCCTAAAAAAGCCTAAATGTTACTCTAAAATTATGCGTAAAACGGCAACGCACCCGATTCAATATACGAAGATCGGAAAATCATACTAATATTATAAAGCTGAAGAGTTTGTTTGTTTGGTTGAACGCGCTAATCTCAGGAACTACTGATTCGAATGAGCGATTTTCTGACAGCCCAAATTAAAAAATAAAAATAAGTTCAAAAAAACTCGATAGATGGCGTTATATTAAAGCCGAGCCGTACATAGAGGCTGTAATAAATTGTGCAGTACACAGAGTGAACTTTTGCTTGTCAACCAAAAAAATAAAAATGAGTATTTTCATTTCAGGACCTATTCCTATTTTCCATAACTTTATTCACAGTTTGACAGTTGAATAAAGGCAATGGAATAAATATTACGCAGCCATACACGTGCTCTCCATGGACTCGCCTTTTACTAAGAGCCATCTATGAAGGTCACTTGGAACTAATTTCTTTTTTTTTTGGGGGTCGGAAAATCGCCCTTTTGGGCGTGAGTACATAGTATATGACCTTACCACTTCGCTGTTTTCGTTTGTCCAATCATGCGCCGAACACCCTGTTTATCTGTGAGCCTCTATATAATTTACCGTTATGTATAAAGTTTGTTACATATAATAAAAATAAAGTAAAATAGAAAGCAATAAAACACTTCAGTTAAATAACTTGCAAAGCGTTAATTTAATATTTAATAACTTCAACATTTTACTCGTAAAACCTCTTTAAAAATAGGCTTTAAATATCGCCATAATGGTTAGAGGCATATCGCTCGTTCAGAGCCCCTCGAGAATGGCTGGACCGATTTGGCTAATTTTGATTTTGGATTATTTGTGGAAGTTTAGCGAAGGTTTAAACGGTGAGAAACATAAATAATAAGTAACAATTTAATTTTCCAATACAAAATTGGTTTTGTTGTCATGGAAACCAGTCGTTGAAAATTTGCGGAATCAACATGGAAGTTTCCCTGTTTCGCGCATAGTCAATAGGCATGACGACAGTATCAAAAAATCTGCGATTTAATGACATTAGGGGAAAATACATATTTAAAAAATTTAAAACACTAGTTTAGTTTTATTAAAAAAATTGAGATTATTAAGATTTTCAATAAAATAAAACGTTAAAATACTGCAATCGGCCATTTTGACTGAAACACCGTATGACGTCACACTTATGTAAACTCCGCTGTCAATTTGTTTTGTTGTTGTGAATACTACTGATTACGCATTTGAATTGATTTTTTATTCGTTTACGTGTGATTTATCGACTTCACTCGACTATAACAATGGAACCAAGCTTTGTTAAGGCAAACAGCTCAAATTTGCCCAGGATTGATGTCTTGATGTTGGGCGATTTCCTCGCAAAAAATAAAGATTTTGCTCGTCTGAGTTCAGAAACGTGGAAACTTCCTTGTAAGTAAATTTTGTAGTTATTTATTTTTACCACTAATTATAACCAACTTAGATATAATCAAACTCGTTTTGAATAGTTTTAAAGTTAGCTCCCTCACAGCTTGTAAGTTGTTACTTTAAAGTTTACTAGCGACCTGCCCCTGCTTCGCACGGGTACAGTGCTGATACTAAATGCATGTATTTATAATTAAATGTTTCCCACACTCACACCAATTATCTAGCCCCAAGAAAAGCTTCTTTAAGAAACTCGTTATATGGTTAACTAGACAACGGATAAACATACTTAATATACTTAAATACATACTTATTTATTATACATAGGAAACACCCAGACCCGAAACAATATAGAAAAACAGGTATTTCTAAATTGATCCGACCGGGGATCGAACCCGGGACCTCAGAGATAGCGACACCATGAAAACCGGTGTGCAAGCCACTCGACCAAGGAGGTCGTTTTTATACTTATAAACCTTTCTCTTGAATCACTCTTATCTATTAAAAAAACTGTATCTAAATCCGTTGCGTAGTTTTAAAGATCTAAGCATACATACATAGCTACAGACAGACAGCGGGAAGCGACTTTGTTTTATACTATGTAGTGATCACGTTAATACCCTATAAAACGAGTAAATTTCTATAACTATGAAGCACCTACTAGTACTAGTTATATTTTTCTTCATAGAAAGCACCTAAAATTTCGCCGTACGAGCTTTAACCACTTATCTCTTATTATTTTCTTGTTTGGAACATGTACAAACACTTTGTTGGGTGTTCTTATTTATGTGTTTTTACACTGAGGTACCGTACACAACTTATAAACTTTGGAAATCATTTTTATCACACGAATTAATTTAATGTTTGGTTTTCTTTCTTTGCTACGCATAGACACAAAGGCATTGCCGAGACATGATTACATAAGCGTGACGTCAGAGCCGACGCCATGACACCTGCCAGCTGTTTTCGCTCACTATTGAAAAAATATTAGAAAAATGACTTTAAACTTCGTTAAACTTATGTTTATTACCAAAATAAAGGTTTTTTCGTAAATAGTAAATGTGTACCAACATTATGGAAGAGCATTTCAAAATCTTTCGTCACGCCTATTATACGTCGCGTGTTCGCGAGTCGGAAAACCATCATCTTTTTACCTATACGAACTGACTGGTTGTTGAGTTGTTGAGTTAATATATATCAATGGTTTCTATGACAACAAAACAAACAAATCATTTTGTATTGGAAAATCAAATTGTCGTTTTTATCATTTTATTTAATATAGCCTATGTTACTCAGCGCTAATGTAGCATTCTAATGGTGAAAGAATTTTTTAAATCGGGCCAGTAGTTTTTGAGTTTATTCATTGCAAACATACATACATACAAAAAGTTTTCCTCTTTATAATAATAGTATAGATTTACGCACCGCAAAAATAGACAAGAAATATTGTAAGTACATCAGAAAGCTTTAAATTGATTAACCTTCGGCAGGCAACAGGGGTGACCCGTCACCCCACTACTCGATAGAAGTGTCAATATTTAGTTAGTATTGTTTTTGTCTCTTTCTAACGCTCAATCTATTCTCTAATTGGAGTGGATGCAATCAGTCGCACGCGTCAACGTGTCGCGGTAAGTTGTAGTTTTTGTTATATTGACATTGCTGGGGTGACTCGTCACCCCTGTTGCTTTTTACGTAAGTATTTATTTTTATTATACTGAAATAATTGTTTGATTTTTTAGGTAAAAATGGCTTCGATTTCCGATAAACAGATTCAAGACTACTTGCAAAGTATTGTTGATGCTAGCTCGGATGATGAGAGCCGTTCCGAAGACGGTGATTCGAGTGAAAATGAGGATCATGTTTCGGTGCACTCGGAGGAGGAGGACATTATTTCAAATTATGAAGATAGTGACGACGAGGATGTACCGCTGGCACAATTACGCACGAATGTGTTGAGAGGTAAGAATGGACATGTTTGGTCGTCTATTCCACCATCTTCGAGTAGAACACCGCGGCGAAATATAGTGACTATTCAGCGACTTGGGAGAGGCAACGCTCAAAGTATCGAAACGGAAAAAGTTGCATTCATCACTTTATTTAGCCAGCCAATTATTGATTCAATTGTGTTATGTACTAATCAAGAAATAAGGCGACTTGCACCAAAATATAAAGATCAACGTTATGTGCATGAGACAGATAGCACAGAACTCGAAGCCTTGATAGGCCTTCTGTTTTTTTCGGCTATAAATAAAGACAATCGCAAAAACGTAAGCGATATGTGGTCTCCTTTTAGTGCTGCTATATACAAATCTATAATGAATGCAAATCGTTTTCGGTTCCTGCTCATTTGCCTAAGATTTGATGACAAAGATAATAGGGATTTGGAAGACAAGTTTGCTCCAATAAGACACATATGGTCAGCGTTTATAAGCAATTGCAGAAATTCATACCAACCACGTTTCTATGTAACAATTGACGAGCAACTTTTGAGTTTTCGTGGCAAGTGTCCATTTCGAGTTTATATAGCATCTAAGCCCGATAAATATGGACTAAAAATTGTGGCTATTTGTGATGCTCAGACCTTTTACATGTTCGATGCGATTCCATACATTGGCAAAGGAACAGAGATGAAAACAGCGGCAGATTATGTAAAAAAACTAGTCGAAAGTATCAAAGGTTCCGGTCGCAATGTTACCTATGACAATTGGTTCTCATCTGTGCCACTTGCCGATGAATTATTAAAGGAATATAAGCTCACATCTATTGGTACAATGCGTAAAAATAAGCGCGAGATACCTCCATCTTTTTTGCCTAACAAAAACAAACGACCGCTCACTTCTCAGTTCGCTTTCGATCAGCAAAAGACTCTAGTATCTTTTACACCACACAAAAACAAGTCTGTTATATTATTATCTACGATGCATTATAAAGAAGAAATAAATTCACAAACAAGCAAACCAGTAATAATTCATGATTATAATTCAACAAAAAGTGGTGTTGATACTTTCGACAAAATGATGCATTCATATAGTTGCGCAAGAAACACCAGACGTTGGCCACTTCGATACTTCTATGGCATGCTGGATCAAGCTGGCATCAATTCTATGGTGCTTTATATTGACGCTAAACATCCGAACACTCCTGCCAATAAGTTCCGGAGCAGTTATCTGAAGAATTTAGCTTTACAATTGGCGGAACCGCACATGAGGCGTCGTTTGAGTACAAATTTGCCGAGAGAATTAGGACTCACTTTACGTAATATTCTAAATATAAACCAGGAAACTCCTGAAGTTGAGCCCCCTGTAAAATTGCAGAAACAAGCAAGATGTGCACTATGTCCAAGAAAACGGGACAAAAAAGTTAAAACTTTTTGCACAAAATGTCTTCAGCCCGCTTGCACTGAACACCGTAAGGATATTTGCTTGAACTGCATTTAACCCAAAAAAAATAATCCAAATTATGGGTGTTATAATAATAACTTTTTTCATGTTATTAATAATTGTATAAGTGATTGATCTCATAATAAATAACTTTCGTTTTCTTACTAATTTGCTGTTTTATTTGACTTTAAAAATAAGGGGGTGATGCGTCACCCCTGTTGCCATTTATGTAGGTAAAAAGTATGTTGCCTGCCGAAGGTTAAGTATATAACTGTGTTGCATTTAACTAAGATAAAAATCTTGTTTTAAATTTTGACCATATTTTTCACAAATAAATGTAGGTGATACGAAGTTCACCAGGTCATATAGTAATATAATGATATCGTGGTGGTAGACCGGTCTTAGCGTCGTGGTGCTTGTTGACATCACCATCCCGCATGACGAGAACCTCGTGAAAGCTGAGAAGGACAAACTCAGCAAGTACCTTGACTTGGCTCACGAGGTGACCGCCATGTGGAATGTTGATTCGACGATCATTGTTCCGATAGTCGTTTCAGCGAACGGTCTGATAGCGAAGAGCCTCGACCAACACCTTAAGAGGCTCTCGCTTGATGGTTGGATCAAGGGTCAGATTCAGAAAGCAGTACTACTTGACACGGCACGTATTGTCAGGAGGTTCTTCATTCAGCAGCCCTGACCACCGGTAGCTTGGGCCCTGCCCCGCTGCTGGTGGTACTCTAGGATTAGGTTTTTTTATAATGTTTTATTGTTTTTATATTAAAATATTGTAAAAATCTAGTTTTAAGAAAGAAAATAAATAAAGAAGATAATAATACCTATATACAGTTATGTTATGTGTTCATCGTCGTCGAGTCCTCATGCCTGAGGATCGTGACTACCAATAGCAACATCGCGGACCAGGGCTCTCCAAGAGGTCCTATCCTGGGCTAGACGGATAGCCGCCTGCGTGTTGCATTTCAGGGCTTCCAGAATAGCATCCGTCCACCGGGCAGGCGCTCTTCCTCTGCTTCTTCTTCCCTCAACGTGTTACCAGTAACTCACATGTGTTACCAGTTTATAAAAAAACTTTTATCATAGAAACACGCAACACATTCCCCCTGCTCGCTTCAGTCATCTTGATATTTTATTCAAAAACTTGCGTTCATCAGAATTTACGAGGTGTTACGTAACAAGCGATGCGATCTTATCATGTACGCCGTAAGGTTGAAAGTCGTGTGTTTCTTTGTCCTATAAAAGGTATACATAGTGATTTATGTTAATGGAAAGTGACGAAAGTGTTATTATATTATGGATATTATATTTTTTTATATAAAGAAAGTCATTTATATTATAATATACTGTAGGTGTGTGTTTTTATTGACATTTTTATTTCTCTTACACATTGATCGAGTTTGTTTTACGATTCCCAATAATAGAAACAATCTTGTATTCTAAATAATCTTTGTCATCACCATCAGCTCTGTCCCCACTGCATAGGTACGAGCCTCATCATGGGTCGGATGGGTGACCAAAATTTATTATTTCGAGCTCCTCCGTGCTTCGGAAGGCACGTAAAGCCGTTGGTCCCGGCTGCATTAGCAGTCATTACCGACCACCAACTCGCGTGGTGGTTTACGGCCCGTTCTCCCTATCCATCCATAGGGAAGGCTCGTGCCCCAGCAGTGGGGACACAAAAATGAGTTGGTGATGGAAGCTGATGATTAAAAAGCCATAACTTCGTAAAACCTACGGTTATGCTACTACTGTGAAGACCTCGTAACGAGAAGAAGCCGCATGAAACTCGACAGTGGCAATTTTTTTACTTTTTATTACTCTATTTCTTACATTGTTAATTAAAAACTATGCCGAAAGACCTAATCATCATTTCAGCGGATGAATGGACGGTAAAGAATACGATCCGTCTGATATCGACATAGGTAGTTATATTGTAACTGAAATTAATGAATGCCGACATGAAAATGTAAAAGGAGTAAAATGGGGGTAAAGGGGCGGGGAGAGGGGGGGGGAGATCACAAGAATTCGTCAAAGCAACGTACGCTAGGTAGTTAATTGAATTTGGCTACAACATGAATAACTTATCGTACGTATGCGTTAGTGAATGTTTACACAAAAATAATACTTTTATGCGATTTTTTTTGTTATTTTACTTTGTATTTTACAGAAGAATCGATTGGCCTTAACTTCACCTGATTGTCTAGTGCGATGTTTACAAATAATCCCCACCCGATCCTCTAAATGTCACAATACATTTATAGAATACACTAAACACGCACACTTGTTTTTCCCATGACACCGTACTCGTAGAACAAGGTTACGTACATACCAGATTTAAAATATTTCACAAATTTTCATCATTCATTATTTTAAATTGTTATTTTGCAGTTATAATTAATACTATGCCTATTAAATCAGAATTAGATAAAGAAAACAAGATAGAGTCAGATAACACCTGAATCAAGCCCTTATTTTTGTTTAATAGCAGCGTTTTACTTGTAAATAAAATGCTTATTATCTTATCTTATCTTAGTGGGGCCTGCTGAGGTTTCTCTCTCGCAGTAACACTTCGACCCATCGGGATCTTTTGTGCAACCCCATCCTTTCACTCTTCTTCCTCTGTAAAGATAGATGCTATAAGTTTGGCAACGTCTTAAAGAGCGAAGAGTCAGAAGTCCTCCGGTTTCGGAAAGGCCGACCCCAGGGCCCTTAGCCAAAGTAACATTACAAAACGATAGCGAAGTTCGAAAAGAACAAAATGTATGGGATTTACATAAGCCGCGCTAAATCACGTGGTCAACGTAATGTCAATCACATATATTTATTCTTTTCTAACTTCGCTATCGTTTCGCTATAGTTTTTGTAATGTTACTTTGGCTACGGGCTCAGGAGTCCCATTATTTTCCTAGCCAGAGAGTCGCAGCCACACAGTAGGTGCTGCATTGACTCCGTTTCCTCTCCACATACCCTACACAAGCTATTTGTTGATAGATGCATTCTGTGAAGCATTTGTTTTATGGCATAGTGCCCTGTCAAGGCACCGATGGTTAATCGGGCCTGCCTTCTACTACCTCCGCATATGAACTTACTCCGTCCTAAGGCGTTTTCGCCTAGGAAGGATTTGGAGTGTTTCATACCCGGCTGCTCTTTCTATTCGATGCTGTGCCTGTTTACGATGTAATCTTTATAAACGCTTATTAAATACTTACCTTATTTGAAACTGTGTTATTATGAGATAGGCCCCTATCTGTTTCCTGGCTCTTTGCCAAGAGGCAGGGCCTAGGTAAGAACCTAGGCCCTTCTCCTCAACCCAACGACCCGGTCAACCCGACCCGACGTCCTATAAAGGCGCACTCCGCTTGTTCCGCTCCCGATTCGATCCGAACCCCTGACGGCATTTTCAGCTTCACCGAGCTTAGGGGCGGCAAGAAACTTAAAGGGTTCCTTAAGCCGTGTAAAACGAATCGCCGTCAGAGGTTTTCTAGAGGAAACGGCGTCACGCACTAGTGCGTGTCCCCGTGCCCTACTAGATTCTCCGAGGAGTTCGGATCGGATCGGGGGTTTATTAAAGAAGATACGCGTAACAGTATATGAATGTCGAAAAAAGTTCTTTTAGAGTCAAAACTTTTCTTTTAATCATCATTATCATCATCATCAGCTCATTTTATGTCCCCACTGCTGGGGCACGAGCCTTCCCTATGGATGGATAGGGAGAACGGGCCATAAATCACTACGCGGGCCAGTGCGAATTGGCGGTTGTTAACGACTGCTAATGCAGCCGGGACCAACTGCTTAACGTGTCTTCCGAAGCACGGAGGAGCTCGAGATGACAAATTTTTGGTCACCCATCCGATGACCGGCCTTTGCGAAAGTTGCTCAACCTCAGCACTCGCAGACCGGGCGCGTTAACCACTGCGCCAACGGGCTCCTTTCTTATAATACTTATAAGATATAAGTATAAATAATTGGATGAATGTCTCCAAAACATTGTCATAACGAGTTCGTGATTTCAAGTTGTTAACAAAAGCAACACGTTTAGTACTTTATCATAAAAAGCGAGTTGACACGACAGGCGCGCTGCTCCAACACTTTGTGTACAGTCAGCCGCTTAAATAATAATAAATTAGTAAAGAAAACAGCCTATAACTGCTCCACTGCTGGGGAAAGGCCTCCATCATTGAAATCAATCATAACGCTACATACATAATTAATAGTCGGGCTATGCATCCAAAAATCCGAAGTACATTTTGACCTTCAATTCGGGTATCGGGCCGAACACTGCCACTCGGCCACTGAGTCGTTAATATCGAATAAATAAGTAATAAATATTAAAAAATAGGAGCTCGATGGCGCAGTGGTTAACACGCCCGGTCTGCGAGTGCTGAGGTTAAGCAACTTTCGCAAAGGCCGGTCATCGGATGGGTGACCAAAAATTTATCATCTCTAGCTCCTCCGTGCTTCGGAAGGCACGTAAAGCCGTTGGTCCCGGCTGCATTAGCAGTCGTTAACAACCGCCAATCCGCACTGGGTGGTGGTTTATGGCCCGCTCTCCCTATCCATCCATAGGGAAGGCTCGTGCCCCAACAGTGGGGACATAAAATGAGCTGATGATGATGATGATGATGATTAAAAAATAAATAAATATAAGACAACATCACATACATATTACTTTGACTCCAAAGAGAGTAATCACTTGTTTCATGGAAATCAGAAACAGCGACGGTACTACAACCACCCAGACCCGACACAATATAGAAAAAGCTCATTTTTTTACATTGAACCGACCGGGAAGCGAAGCCGGGACCTTGAAGATGGCAACACCAGAAACGGGCGTGAGAGCCAATCGACTGCGGAAGCCATCAAATACTGCGACACTTCAAGATTAAGTATTTAATTTTTCGTACAAGAATTTTCACATTGATATTCTGGCATCGACCGACAATGGCAGTGGGCCGACAATATTAGTCGCAGAACCGACAACCGTTGGGGTAAACAAGTTCTTGAGTGGAGACCGCGTATCGGCAAACGTAGTGTAGGACGCCCTCAGACTAGGTGGAGCGACGATCTCCGCAAGATGGCTGGCAAGATCTGGATGAGAGTATCCGTGGATCGTGCTCGGTGACGTGCACAAGGAGAGGCTTGTTCAGCAGTGGACTAGTATGGGCTGATGATGATAAAGATGTAGATACTTATCCTACATGAGAAAACTTAAATATAGTGATAAAATAAAATACGTGAAGATGCTCAAGTTGAAGTAATACAAATACGAAATAACTATTATTTTATTTAAGTAATCCTTTATTGCATTTATAAAACACATATTAAAACAGACGTTATACAAGACATATACAAAGGTGAGCTTATCTCAGGAAGAGATCTATTCCAGCCAACCCTAGCTGTGGTGTGGAACGGAAGTTTGCGGGACTATTCCACGAAACTAATTACTGATACATATACATACTTAAACTAACCATAATTTATATACATACATACACATATCTTTATATATAAATCTATGCGTGTGTATGTTATTAAACTCCTTCTAAATGGCTGGACCGATTTGAATGAAATTTTCTGTGTGTGTTCAAGTGGATTCTAGAATGGTTTAGATTTACAATTGGACCCGGTAGGTGACGCTGCTATAGGGGTCCATCATGGGATACGGGTGTTCTTAGGCGGACGAATGATTTGTTTGTTTTGTGGTCATGGAAACTGTCAAAGCAGTACGAAGTCAGCTAGTTTACATATAATCATTTAAATGTAGAATTATATAATAACATGTTATATATTACCAGTGTTGGAAAGGTATTACTAAAATGTTCAAATAATTTTGACGCAAATTTTGTTGCGAAACAAATTACAAAAACACAAATGTTGAAAAAATTTCCACGAGCAGGATTTGAACCTGCACCCTTCTGACATACCGGGTCAGGTGCTCCTCCAATTGAGCTATCGTGGTTCTAACCAGCCCGCCGAAATTATTCAACACTATTTACTTTTTACTTTGAAAGCCAAAGGCGCCCATTCAATGTCAACAACTACCGTCATTAACATCCGATCATAATATTTTTACAAATACTAAAGATCAGTTAAGAAGTAGGCAAGCTATTATAAAATGTTTAAATAATTTTAACGCAAACTTTGTTGCGAAACAAATTACAAAAACACAAATGTTGAAAAAATTTCCACGAGCAGGATTTGAACCTGCACCCTTCTGACATACCGGGTCAGGTGCTCCTCCAATTGAGCAGGGTGCAGGTTCAAATCCTGCTCGTGGAAATTTTTTCAACATTTGTGTTTTTGTAAGGTATTACTAATTAATAATAAACGAAGTAATGTATTTTTTAATTGTTTTTAATTAATAAATTGTAAGTTGTGTTTTACAGTGTTGGTTAGCTTAAAGAAACAAATAATAAATACCGACCGCCGAACCCAAACAAATAATGAATATGATTTTGTTCATCAACTTCTGTCATCGACTGTACCAACGACATGTTTGTTATTGTGATGTGGCCGTGATGTCAAAAGTTTTCGCACGCGTCGCGTCGCCAGCAAAGTTAAAGTCACATCTAAGAATGTAAGACTTTTAACAGTTCTCAGACTGACATAAAACAATTTATAACGATCTAAGGCATGTTTATTTTACAAGTTTTTATTTAACTTGCAATGTATACTATGTACGTATGTTTGATCGGGTAGAATCTTGCAACTCAATTTTGAAGCAGATATCTTCAACCGATTGTGCTAAAATTTTGTATACATGTTCAGTTCGGATGACAATGCATGGTTAATTGTGTGACGTCATTCTAAATCCAAGATGGCGGCACACCCAAAATTGCAAATTATTTATTTTTAATGCAGTCCTACAATCATCATCATCATCATCATCAGCTCACTTTTATGTCCCCACTGCTGGGGCTAGCCTTCCCTATGGATGGATAGGGAGAACGGGCCATAAACCACCACGCGGGCCCAGTGCGGATTGGTGGTTGTTAACGACTGCTAATGCAGCCGGGACCAACGGCTTTACGTGCCTTCCGAAGCACGGAGGAGCTCTAGATGATAAATTTTTGGTCACCCATCCGATGACCGGCCTTTGCGAAAGTTGCTCAACCTCAGCACTCGCAGACCGGGCGCGTTAACCACTGCGCTATCGAGCTTCTCCTATAGTAGCCTATGTTACTCAGCGCTAATGTAACATTCTAATGGTGAAAGAATTTTCTGAATCGGTCCAGTAGTTTTTGAGTTTATTCGTTGCAAACATACATACATAAATAATGTTTCCTCTTTATAATATATATTTATAATATAATATTAGTATGATAACAATTTAAATATAACAAAACCGAAATTGGAACGAAATCAATTATAACGTTTTATGTTATTTAGTCCTGACGCTTCGAACCCTTTGCAGGGTCCAAGGACATGGATTAAGTCTCCCTTAGGTGTTGGTCGTTTCAAAATTAATTTGTAGCTCGTTAATTATTCGTAACAAGTTACAAACTAATACTGCTTGAAGTAGTTAAGTATTATTGCCTTGAAATTAACGTCTATAATTACATAATTTGAATCTAAACACTTAATACACAGTATTTATTTTTAAGTACTCGTGTTTATCCCCAACTATTGAGGAACTGGCCTTTTATCTTATACCGTCGGAACAAAATGGCGATCGCTATGGTGACAGATTTCAATAGTTGTAGTATCTTATCTTATCTTAGTGGGGCCTGCCGAGGTTTCCCTCTCGCAGCAACACTTCGACCCATAAGGATCTTTTGTGCAACCCCCCCATCCTTTCATTCTTCTTCCTCTGTTAAGATAGATGCCAACGACGTTGCCAAGATGCCAGCTTGGCAACGTCCTTAAGAGCGAAGAGCCTGAAGTCCTCCGGTTTCGGATAGGCCGACCCCAGGAGTCCTATTCTTTTTCTAGTCAGAGAGTGGCAGTCACACGGTAGGTGCTGCATTGACTCCGTTTCCTCTCCACATGCCCTACACAAGCTATTTGTTGATAGATGCATTCTGTGGAGCATTTGTTTTGTGGCATAGTGCTCTGTCAAGGCACCGATGGTTAATCGGACCTGCCTTCTACTGCCTCCGCATATGAACTTACTCCGTCCTAAGGCGTTTTCGCCCAGGAAGGATTTGGAGTGTTTTATACCCGGTTGCTCTTTCCATTCGATGCTGTGCCTGATTACGATGTGTTAGTGTGATAGTTGTAGTAAGCTGGACAGACTTTAAACGAACCAACCACGAATCAAACGGAGTACTAATTAAAGTATTCTTTTATTTTTAAAGTAAATAAAAAGATTAAAGCGACGTCTCCATACGTTATTCTTTATCAGACACACCATTTTAAGACGTATTGAGACGTTGCTCGCGCGAATGTGTTAACATCTCCATCGTCATCATCTCATGTCATATCATAAATATTCGCTTGCCGTAAAGTTATTTTGAAAGCCAAGATTTTGACCGTTCGTGTTTCGTCAATCAAATCAGGCTCTGTCAAAGTGATAATTTAATAATTTATTCAGTATTAACACTTTATCCGCGACATCCTCCGCGTGGATTAGAGATTTTAAAAATAAACTCTGTTATAAAATGCTAAAATAATTTTTAACGCAAATTTTGTTGCGATCGAATTACAAAAATACAAATGTTGAAAGGTTTTTTTTTTCTTATAAAATCTGTTAGCTTATCTCTAGCTGCTAGAAGAGCCTGTAACACGACAATGCTACTAACATTGATGCTGTGGCGACATATTTAGAGAGGATGGTCGTAGCTTGCCAGGCAAACCTATAAAGCAATTCGCAAGAGGCGAACAGGTCGGAGAAGGCGTGGTTTTGGCCAGGCAAAAGTTTGCATGAGTTCTGCTCCGAATAGAGCAAGGATAGCCCTCAGCAGGGCATCCGTCCCCACTTAGTTGCGGTAGAGTCGCCAGACTTGTGTTGCGGAAGGCGGGCAACCTCGGTGGTTTTAGTGGGTCGGGTGGATATCGCCCATCCTCACATACCCCGTAAACGGGTCGAGCCAATACCCATTGCTCCCCGTGGGATGATCTGGACGCAGATTTCTACTAGGTCAAAAAAAGAAAAAAAGGCAAACCTATAAACCAGGGTGTCTTAAACATTTTGCAGTCACGGATCACTACCACTTTCACAATTTAAACAATCCCGAAAGAAAACAAGTCTTATTTAAATTAAAAACCAATTTTATTGGTAATTTTAATACCCTTACTATTAATATAATGAGACCTACTGCGGACCCCTGATACCATTGCTACGGACCCTTAAGGGGTCAGTGGACCCCAAATTCAAATTCAAATTCAAAATCATTTTATTCAGTTTAGGGTACAAGTTACTCTTGTGAATGTCACTATGCCATCGGTTCGTAAGTCTACTCTGGGCGGGAGATCTTGTACTGAGAAGAACCGGCAAGAAACTCAGCAAGTGTCCAGCTCTTTTCTCCCTTACAGAAACCTTAAGAAACCCACTTTAAGAAACCCTGCTTTAAGCTCTACCACCAACTACACCGAGTACAAAATTCGCTATACCCCCCGCTGGGAATCGAACCCAGGACCTTTGTGTATATCACGGCGGTCTTAACCATTACACCACAAAGGCGGTAATCGTTAAAGTGAAGGTGTGTTTTGGATTATACGATACAAAGCCCGTGTTTGTGATTACCAACCCGCATTAAGCAAGCGTGGTGATTAAGCCATTACCCATCAATCGTAGTGACGACTTGATTTCAAAGATGGAGGCCTTTGTCCAGCAGTGGGATAGTATTTACGCTACTTTCATCATCATCATCAGCTCATTATATGTCCCCACTGCTGGGGCACGAGCCTTCCCTATGGATGGATAGGGAGAACGGGCCATGAAGCACCACGCGGGCCCAGTGCGGATTGGTGGTTGTTAACGACTGCTAATGCAGCCAGGACCAACGGTTTAACGTGCCTTCCGAAGCACGGAGGAGCTCGAGATGATAATTTTTTGGTCACCCATTCAATGACCGGCCTTTGCGAAAGTTGCTTAACCTCAGCACTCGCAGACCGGGCGCGTTAACCACTGCGCCATCGAGCTCCTCAATAGAATATAATTTATTTGCATTTTATTAGGGTACACTGGAAGTCTTATCATATTAAAAGTTCTGCTTTTTCAACCATTAACAATGCATGCAAATATTATCTTAAATTAAAATCAACAGTAGCACTTGTTTGTTTTTTCTTTTGACATTTACATTGCAGATGTCAAATACTGTTTTTTACAATTACAATTCATAATAGCGGTCAAATTATTATCAATGTCAAAACAATTGAATAAAATACAAACAGGGAGAACGGACCATAGACCACTACGCGGGCCCAGTGCGGATTGGTGGTTGTTAACGACTGCTAATGCAGCCGGGACCTACGGCTTTACGTGCCTTCCGAAGCACGGAGGAGCTCGAGATGATACATTTTTGGTCACCCATCCAATGACCGGCCTTTGCGAAAGTTGCTTAACCTCAGCACTCGCAGACCGGGCGCGTTAACCACTGCGCCATCGAGCTCCTCACGCTACTTTACTTACTGTAAATGTGAGAAAACCTGAGCAGTAGTTAAGTAAATAGCTTATATACTGTCCCACTGCTGGGCAAAGCTTCCGTCATTGAAACCTAGTCATTGCTTATTGGCTTAATCACCACGCTTGCCAAATGCGGGTGATAATAAGTAAGATTGTTTTTTACAATAGTACCGCTAGTCTTTTTAATTTTATCTTATCTTATCTAATGGTATTTCAAACCTTGAACCGTTCTTTGACCCCACGCATTTGCTCGTATGGCTACCGGCGTGTTGCCTTGAAGTAAGTTTACGAGGGAAAAATATAAAATGGCGTCTATTCAAAGTTAGAAAATAGATACAATTTAGTTTTAAATACAATCATAGTTTGTTGTTGACAAAACATAACGCAAATAACTTTGAGTTTTCGCAAATAAAGTTGACAACAAAGGCATAACAAGGTAGTTATACGTAAAATGTTAAAATATGAGTACATATCAATATTAAAACTAAAAACGTATACCTACAAATCCATTGTTCGTAGTTTGAAGCGGAACAAATATGTAGCATTCTTATTTTGTCTGTCTTTTTTAGTGTTTCAATACGATTTTTTTGCTATGTTTCTTGACCTATATACGAATGAAAAACCCTATATTCACACAAAAGTACTCTTGGTCCCTTAAAAATAAAGAATGTACGAAAAAGTTCTACGTTACTTACCATTACATAACAATAAATAAAGTCTGTAAAGGTCCGAGAAAAGAGTATTTAACACAAGAGAGCACTTAAAAAAACACTAGAACATTAAAAACTTTTTAGTGAAGACAAAAATTGAGTTGTATTTTTTTTTGGAAACCACAAGACAGAGACAGCTAGAGAAGACGTGCGTCCCCCTCAGATCGCTACGAAGCACTGCTACGTGCCGTAGCGGGAGCGTAGCGCGCATCTACGCGCCGTAGCCGTAGCCTTCTATATTTTGTTATGTCTCTGTGCAATTTCGGAGATCGGAGATAGCGGTTTTTAGCTAGATATTTGTGATGATTGAACTGGACCATGTTTTTGGTTATTCTACTAGATAAATGGTTTTATTTAGCTGTTGTTAACGGTTGTTATTGTCTGTTATAATGTTATAAAGGATCTTGGTGTACTTTTATAAATATTTACCGTTACAAAATGAGGAAGAATGTATTTATTAAATTAATGTTTAAGCAAATACAATTTATATTTTATTGTATTTGTATTCTTAAATACTATTACTACTATCGATGATGTAATTGGTTTATCCTGACTTTATGAACTATTTTCTTGGTCACAAATTAATTTTGAGATGACCAACCTGAGTCTGAGTCTTTTTATGACCTTCAAAGGGTTAGAATCATAAAAATTTAATAACATACAAAGCTGATTAATTAATTAATACAAGTTAATACAATTACTTTGACATTTCTTAGCAATAAAATACTTGGACTTTATCTCATCTGATGGATCGTGATAATAAGGCCGATGGAGGAAGCGCCCTTCTCCCGGAATCCTAAGAACTGGCTACCTTAACTTTAACTTTTGGAACACTACAATGCTACTTACTTTATTGGTAAAAGATTTACAGCCGAAATTAAAAACCTATCTCTGGTGAGAGGCCTATCTTAGTTTAGTTACTTAGAACCGCTGTTATTTTTTCGATAAATAACAGAAATAACTAAGCAACAAATCTCTAGAAGGCCTATCTCTTGCTGAGGATAGGTTATTAATTTCGGCTTTTAGATACAGGCAACCAAAACTAGTAGATTAATGATTATTTTTACGCACATTGTGCTGCGAAGAAATGACAATTTGAAAAAAGACAAGGTGTTAAAAAATCTACGAGCGGATCAGGTGCACTACCAACTAGCTTGTAGAATTTTTTCAAGACTGTTTTTTTTTCAAACTAGTAAATTAATATATGCCTCTCACTAAATCCAAATCAAACTAAAACTGGTACCTCTTAATCTGAGTCCGTAAACCACAAACTTATACTATTAGTAGTCTATTAGCCAGCGTTCAAACTAAAAAAAGCTGATAATCTTTATCTTATCTTATCTTAGTGGGCCTGCTGAGGTTTCCCTCTTGGAGTAACACTTCGACCCATCGGGATCTTTTGTGCAACCCCGTCCTTTCACACTTCTTCCTCTGTAAAGATAGATGCCATAAGCTTGGCAACGTCCTTAAGAGCGAAGATCCTGAAGTCCTCCGGTTTCGGAAAGGCCGACCCCAGGAGTCCCATTATTTTCCTAGCCAGAGAGTCACAGTTACACAGTAGGTGCTGCATTGACTCCGTTTCCTTTCCACATGCCCTACAAAAGCTATTTGTTAATAGATGCATTCTGTGGAGCATTTGTTTTGTGGCATAGTGCCCTGTCAAGGCACCGATGGTTAATCGGGCCTGCCTTCTACTGCCTCCGCATATGAACTTACTCCGTCCTAAGGCGTTTTCACCTAGGAAGGATTTCATCATCATCGTCGTCGAGTCCTCATGCCTGAGGGTCGTGACCACCAATAGCAACATCGCGGACCAGGGCGCTCCAAGAGGTCCTATCCTGAGCTAGACGGATAGCCGCCTGCGTGTTGCATTTCAGGGCTTCCAGAATAGCATCCGTCCACCGGGCAGGCGCTCTTCCTCTGCTTCTTCTTCCCTCAACGTGACCCACCAGTACAAGCTTCTCCAAATTACTAGGTTCCCGGTTTACTGGGAAGGATTTGGAGATTTTGATAATCTTTACAAAGATGGAATAGTCTACCAGCACACGTTTTCTCTCCTTCCTATGACATGGGGTCCTTCAAGCGAGGCGTGAAAGCACCTTGTGGGCCGGCAGGGTGAGAGTGACTGATGCTGCGTTGTTTTCACGCTGCACCAGTTGTCCTTGCGTCTGGACTCCATTTCCACTTAACATCAGGTGAAGTGGAGAAATTTGCAAAGCTATGAATAAAAAAATAAGCTAATATGCAAATGCAATTAGGTATGTAGATCAGTTGTTAATTCTTCTCCACAGCTAAAAAAAATTACGTCCTGAATAGGTAGAACACACGTTTGGACGATTCAAAAGCACTTTTTTTTAAGTTCAGGTGAATGAAAATGTTCACTTTATCTAGACTTTGAGTTGTGGCTTGTAGCAAATTTTAATGATCTCTCTTTATAAAATGTTCAAAATGATTTTTAAAGCAAATTTTGTTGCGAACAAATTACAAAAACACAAATGTTGAAATGATCTCTCTTTAACTACTGACAACGACGAAAGTGCAGTTCAGTGCTTACGTCAGCCTTTCCGGTAGTACAATGTTCAGTGCAGCCGCCCGGAGTGCGGCAGACCCAGGTTCAAAAAATCAAAAATTGAAGTTAAGTCGGGTAGGCATTTAATTTTTTCACTTTATTTTATAATTATTTAATTCAGCTTTAGTGCAGCAATCAGCACTTAAAAACTAAAAAAAAAATTACTGAAGAATTGTAATCATTTAGTTTACACATGAGAGTGTTTTGGACGAAATATTATATATATAGTAGTACTAAATACTATATTAATAGTAGTAATAGCCTATTTTTGGTCAGGGGTGAGTGGAACATAAAAATGAGACAAATTGATAATTATTAAATGCAGATTAACTCTGATTCATGTTAGGATCATTTCATTGTATGGAAAGTAAAAAATTTAATCAACAGAATTTAGTCAAATTCAATTAAATGTTTTCTCATATAATTTGTACGTAGTCTCTACCAAACTAAACGCTGACGCATTGAAATCGAGTGAGAAAATAGGCTTACCTAATCAAACGTGGAATGGTGTTTACAAACCCGGGCTATGCATCGGGTAAATCTGCCTAAGAATTGAACCCAGGACCTTTAGTTATCGGGCAGATCGCGTAGATACACAGACGCTTTCGGGCCCAGACACAATAGAATTCAATTGTTCTGTTGTAACCAGAGCACATGAGTGGTTAAGCTACAGCTACACGTGGCTAGACAAGCAATTTATTGTCGATCATCGAGGAGCTCGATAATCGCTAATGTTAAGCAACTTTCGCAAAGGCCGGTCATTGGATTGGTGACCAACAATTTATCATCTCGAGCTCCTCCGAGCCTCGGAAAGCACGCAAAGCCGTTGATCCCGGCTGCATTAGCAGTCGTTAACAACCATTCCGCACTGGGCCTGCATGGTGGCTTATGTGGGGACATAGAATGAGCTAATGATGATGATGCTAATAGAAGCTTAATAACAAAACACTTTGAGCATTATACATTTTAAGTACCAGCTAAGTAAGTACCTATATAAGTACGGTCAAACGCAGAAGATCCTGTTGTTTGATCTTCGAGAAAAGGTATTTGCGAAGTTATTTACAGTTTGGGATCGCCTTCAAAATTATTATCACAGCGCTCCGAGGAATTTGTTTAACCAACTTAGTTTGGAGTTGTTTTATGGAAATGTTACTGCTAAATAATTATGCCAGTACCCATTTCAATTGTAGCTATGAAACGAATTCAATGATTGACGTCTCTGATAAGCAATTGGACATTATATATATATATACTAATATTATAAGAGGAAACCGTTGTATTTTTGTTTGTATGTATGTTTGCAACGAATAAACTCAAAACTACTGGATCGATTTAAAAAATTCTTTCACCATTAAAATGCTACATTAGCGCTGAGTAACATAGGCTATATTTAAAAAAAGTTCTCCCGTGCGAAGCAGGGACGGGCCGCTAGTGTATAATAAGTAAGTAAGAAATTTTTATTTCCTTTTTAAGTTTTACAAAACATTTTACAAGCCACACTAGACATTGTCTGACCTGTAGGGCAAAAATAAACGATTTCCACATGTTTTTGTGACAAAACAGTGAACAGATAAAAATTTTAATAAAATTATGGTTTGACAAGTGTTAGAATAAAAATTTATAAAACTTTACTAAGTAGTTTACAAATACACTGTGTGTGTGTGTGTGTGTGTGTGTGTGTGTGTGTGTGTGTGTGTGTGTGTGTGTGTGTGAGTGTGTGTGTGTGTGTGTGCGTTTTTTAGTTTCACGAACAGTAAAGCTCTTGAAATGATAGGATGATATATGAATACGTGAAGAGTAAATTTTGTACCCCTTTATAAGCGCGTTGCACGTACGGAGTCATATTATTAAAAAAACCACTAGACCACATTTCTCTTGAGCGCTTCGGAAGGCACGTAAAGCCTTTTGGTCTCGGTTTCACGCCGCAGTGGTTACTAACCACCGCGTTCTCTAAATCCATCAAAATTAGAAAGAGTCCAAAGTACCAGGCTTTCATCACCCACAAGAAGATATACCTGGCGTAAGCTACATGAAGTACCAACATCATTCATCTCACGGCCTCACCCAAAGTTATCATGGCAAAGGCTATCATGAGTTATGAAGAGTTCCGCACTGAGCCCGCGTGGTGGTTCATGGCCTGTTCTTCCTGTGGTGTAAATATCCATAGGGAAGGCTTGTACACCAGCCCAGCAGTGGGGACATCGAATTAGCTGGTAATGTGACCATTTTTTGTAGAATTGTAGTGTTTTAGATATGCATCACTTTCACTATTTTTTGATGAGAGTGATTTCGTGAAATGGGACGGAAGTATGTGTAACAGTGTGACAAGAAGTCGGGGAAGCGTGCAAGCGCGCGCCATTTTGTAAATTTGAAATCGATATTATGAACATGACATATTATTATTATATGTGACATATTGTGTCATTTGATTATCAAAGGTCATTTTGATATGTCAAATGTCTCCTAATGAGTGTTTACTGCATTTATTTTATAGTTATAAAATGATGTAATACCTGACCCATTTTTTTCAGAATATAATGTTAAAATTGCTTATTACTAAGGTGAGATGTCTAATGTTATTCATCATATGCGACTACTGTAAGGCTCGCTCGTTTTTTTAAACAGACTAGACTCAGTGCTTTGATAATCCATTAATTACGTTCACGTCAGTATCAAACACTGTATGTACTCTGCATAAGAAAGAAAAAAAAACATTTATTTATTTATTTAAGGACAACCAACAAAACAAACACCATGTACATTTATGAAACAACAGATATTGGGTTACATTCTAAGGCGCTGTCTTAATTAGAGGTTGCCACGACATGCATAAACTAAAATAGACTTATTAGGAAGCGAACTATGCACACACTTATATAATCACACAAACAAACTACTTAAGAACTACAAGATTTATTAAAGAAACCACAAGCCGATTTTGTATCAATCACCTTGTGGTTGTGGCCCCTCCAGGCAATTGATCTCCTAATTCGGTTATCAATATGGATCTAAATTCACAAACAGAAACAGAATCAAAAGACACAGTACAAATAGGATACAAAGACAAACGGACATAAGAGAAGTTTTTTATTGAATTAACTGAACTAAACACATTAAAACAAATATAAACACAGCTAAACATTCAAATACGGTAAAACTCACACGATCACACGATGTTTTAAAATAAAATTCGATTCTTTATACCAAAATGATTTATTTAACCGAATATTCAGAAGGATTTGGTAATGTGTACTGGTCATTTGAAGGACCGATAAATTCTCAGAAAACCTCCATTACTACGGCTTAGTATAAATTTTATAATAGTAGGGTTGTCACTGAGAAGTATGATAACACAAAATGAAAAACAGAGAAAGTGGATGAAAATTGTTCATGCAAAATCGATGTTTCTCCTCTCTAGTGAGAACGCATACGTGACGCGACACTATTAATGTCAAACCCACCGAACGGGGATGCGCTTCCGCATCCGCCCCATTTTTACTTTCTGTTGCGAACCGAAAAGAGCTGGCGGGACGCCTCAATGTAATATTCGCGTGCTGGCCTTAATGTAATATCGGAGGTATCACCTTACGTAGTAGACATGGTGTGTTACCTGTAGGTCTAGGACCTTTGTATCGACGCGATACCTGTGAAAGTTAAGTTCACAAATAACCGCGAGGCGCGGGTGTAACAGCGAAGCGCGTGGCGTAGACGCCATTGTGATACCTAATTATCATTGTACATTTAATTTACTGTATTGTAATAACTCAACTTGTGATCTTAGTGCATAAATACAACTTGGACCGTGAACAGTGTTTTATTAGTGCGGCACTCGTGGCACCCCTCCCTTCAGGAACCCCGAACCCAGAACCCGCGATCGGCCTACGACACGCGGGACGGCAAGGAGAAGTTGCGGCCAGCTGACGCCGACCGAACGTATCCACCTCCCGCAAGGCTCTCACCGCCAGCCATCATCGTCTACCCGGCTGTTGAGGGGCAGCCGGACTGGATCCGGCTACGGTGTAAACAAAAATAAATTCATCATTATCATCATCAGCTCATTTTATGTCCTCGTTAGTTGGAGCACGAGCCTTCCCTATGGATGGATAGGAAGAATGGGCCATAAACCACCACGCGGGCTTAGTGCGTTGTGGTGGTTGTTAACGACTGCTAATGCAGCCGGGACCAACGGCTTTACGTGCCTTTTGAAGCACGGAGGAGCTTGAGATGATAAAAAGCACTCGCAGACCGGGCGCGTTAACTACTGCGCCTTTGAGCTCCTTTAAAGAATAAATTAAATTAACACAATTGTTGGCGCTCTACAACTTACTAACCTTTTTGGTGTTGTTTTTATAACGCGAGTTCAATTCTCAGAGAAAAAGTGTTTAACTATTATTTTTGGATTAAAGCTCGGGTATGTGACCACCAAGCCGCATTTTAATTAAATTGAAATCATTAAATACCCGAATAACAAGTACACAAAATCATAATAAAGCTGTTTGTAGCTAAAATTGAAATTGTCATATATTTTACTGACAGACAAAATTGGATAGTTGACTTTAGTTAATAGAGAAGATTTTCAGCAACTAAATATTATTAAAATACAGTGAAAAAATTAAATGCCTACCCGACCCAGCCAGAACATTAAAAAGCAGTGTAAAAATTCAGTGCTTACGTCAGCTCTCCCGGTAGCATAATGGTCAGTGCAGCCGCCCGGATTGGGGAAGACCCAGGTTCAATTCCTGGCTGGGTCGGGTAGGTGTTTAATTTTTTCACTGTGAATGTTCAAATAATTTTTAACGTAAATTTTGTTGCGAACAGATTACAAAAACACAAATGTAGAAAAAAAAAATTTTTTTTTCACTGTGTTTTATTAATATACCTATTTAATAGCTGTCGTAGGTATAACTTTAAATTAAATCTATATTTTTAGCAACCGTCAAAACGATTTTTTTAATGGACATAGTATGGGAATGGTGAACTATGACGTCACAGTTTTGTTCCGTCAATTCAGTGTTTATTAATAACTTTTTAGGTTACCGAAATCCATGCTTAGGTCAAATAAAAATAGATCAAGTTTAATGTTCAGGAATTATTTGTTGTTGTTGTCGACATCCCTATTATGTGACCCACTAGCGGCCCGCCCCGGCTTCGCACAGGTGTACTTTGAGCCTTTACCTTTTTAATTTTTTTTTAATACAGCCTATTATAGCCTTCCATAATAAATGGACTAGTCAACATAAAAAATATTTTTTCAATTCAAACCAGTAGTTCCTTAGATTAGCGCGTTCAACCAAACAAACAAACTCTTCAGCTTTATAATAGGTATTAGTATAATGATAAGGAGGGCTGTTGTCCTTTGTTGTCAAATACGTATGCGTTTTTTTTAGTCATAGTCATAGTCATGATTATTTATTGCATCATGTTGGTATGGTATTGATCTTACAATATCATAAATAGTCCCTTAACACGTCCCTATAAGGGTATTGCAACAATTTGGGGTGGTTCTTTGGGTAGGTTCTTCAATAAAAAAAAAATGTAACAAAAGTATTAATTCTAGGGTAATAATAAGTTAACAGAGGCAAAAACAACAAAATAATAAACAACAATAAATATGAATAATAATAAATGCTTATCCGAAAAAATCCTTTATCGAATAAAAACATTGCTACATCAAATAATTCTTAATTTTTATATTAATCTGTTTCTTTTAGTAAAACCTGGATTTCTTTTTGTATTTTATTGTACTTATATCTTTATTGACATGACACATATTTTCCTTTTACGTTTCATATCATTAATCCCTATGCGTTGCCTCATGTCTTTAAATATTCATCAATGACGACACTTTGCAAAACAATTTAAAAAAAATATATAAAAAAGAAATTACTAAAGATCATTCTTAAATGTTTGACAACCCTAATCACGTAATGATTAGATTATGCAAATGCCGTCACTTGGCTTCTTTATTTTTACATCCCAACACTTTTGTCCTACTTACCCCTCGTTATTTGAAGGGGAAGGGAAGGGAAGGACCGTACACCTTCATTTCGATATCCTATAAATGACCAAAGAATCAGAATAGATTATGTGCACCGAAGCTCAGATTCAGCAAGTAGTAAATTCTTTACAGACGTAACTCAATTCAAAACGTATGTTAAACATGTTTTAATTAAGAAAGCTTATTATAATGTAAATCCAAGGAGCTCGATGGCGCAGTGGTTAACGCGCCCGGTCTGCGAGCGCTGAGGTTAAGCAACTTTCGCAAAGGCCGGTCATCGGATGGGTGACCAAAAATTTATTATCTCGAGCTCCACCGTGCTTCGGAAGGCACGTTAAACCGTTGGTCCCGGCTGCATTAGCAGTTGTTAACAACCACCAATCCGCACTGGGCCCGCGTGGTGGTTTATGGCCCGTTCTCCCTATCCATCCATAGGGAAGGCTCGTGCCCCAGCAGTGGGGACATAAATGAGCTGATTATGATGATTATAATGTAAATGACTATATTTCAGACAAATGCGTGTGGAAATAAGTTGCCTGCACTGCACTGGCTTGAATATTATGAATGTGTACAAAATTAAACAAAATTTGTATATTATATTAGGTGCTTACCTATGAAATTGAAGATTTTTTATAAAATTATATTTTTCATACTAACGTTTTTTTAATTTTCTTAGCATCTATTTATGTTATCACTATAAAAATTGTAGAGTAGTGTGTTTGTTTCACTAGCTGAATATAGCAGACATTAAAAAGAAAATAAATCAAGAACCTTCAAAGCTACAATGAAACAAAAAGTCAATTCCGCGGACAAAAAAAGGAGTCAATTTAAAAAAAAAATTGGATGATAAAGACACAAAATGAATAATCATTGTTATTACTGAAGCCTAAGTAACATAGTCCTAATAAAGGTGTATAATAATATTAACAACCGGTATTGACTTTTAGAAGTAATACACCTATTACGTAATAAGTGAGTAAAACACGTCAACTTCATAGGTAAGGACCCTATATTATTATTACATTATTTTAATTTTGATTACAGCACACCACGGCAATTTACTAACCTGTTATGCCTTTTGAAGTCTACTGCTATGGAAGGATCCTTGTCTAAGGTTGTCTGGAAGAGATCACTCTTAGTGATAAGACCACCCTTTGTACATACGTGTTTTTTTATGTGATTTTGAATGAAAAAGGTTTTTTTGTGTACGACTGGGTAATGTAATTTATCTTATCTTATCTTACCTTTGGCCTTACCATCACTGTATTACCATCAGGTGAGATGATAGCCAAGGGCTTTTGTTATAGTGTAAGAAAAAGTTTGTCTGTCTGTTCTTCATTTACTACAAAACGGAGTAACGGTTCGACGTGATTTTTTTTCTCAGAGATAGTTGAAAGGTCTTAAAACGTCATAGGGCACTTTTTATAGCAATACTAAGTGCGAATCGTTGACTAAAGTGATTGTGAAATTGGAAATGGAATGCCGCTTGGTGTCACCTCATAAGGACTTTCTTAAAATGTCTGGCAAAGATAAAGCGAGTATGTAAATATCAACATGCATTCAGATGCAGGAAACGTACAAAATATGAAGATAAAAAAAACATTGCTTACCCATCCTGTTACTGATTGTACCGACCGTAGCTTAACTTTAACGATCGTTGTAAACGTATGACCGCATCGCCACTTAAGTAAATAGACTCGTCGGGAACTCGTATTCGTTGAAGTTGAGGGAATGCCTTCAGTGTCAATCACTAAGTATAAACTTTGAGCCAATGCCACAGAGTAAAAAGTACAGTGTGAGCAAGAAAGACGATTGACTTGTAGTGAAGAAGGTAAATATTACTTATTTATTACACACTAAGGACCTATATAAATATTTGTTTGATGGCTTATGTCCGTATCATATTTCCAGATTGCTCCATGCTACCGTTTTACTTACTCCTACACTAAGGTGTTCGCGGAAGACCAGCGTCAGGTTGTCCTATAATCTACACCTGGCATTTTTTTTTTATATAAGAAGGAGGCAAACGAGCAGGCGAGTCACCTGGTGGAGAGTAATCACCGCCGCCCATGGACACTCGCAAAACCAGAGGAATCGTATCCGCGTTGCCGGCCTTTAAGGAAGGAATAGGCTCGTTTCTTGAAGATCCCAAGGTCGTAACGATCCGGAAATACTGCCGCAGAGAGCTGGTTCCACAACACTGTAGTTCGAGGCAAGCCTTACAGTAGTCGCATATGATGTGTAACATTTGACATCTTACCTTAATTATAAGCAATTTTAACATTATATTCTGAAAAAATGGGTCAGGTATTACATCATTTTTATAACTATAAAATAAATGCAGTAAATAGTCATTGGAAGACATTTGACATATCAAAATGACCTTTGATAGTCAAATGACACAATATGTCACATATAACAATAATATGTCATGTTCATAATATCGATATTAAACTTACAAAATGGCGCGCGCTTGCGCGCTTCCCCGACTTCCTGTTACACTGTTACACCTACTTCCGTCCCATTTCATGAAATCACTCCCACAAATTACTTATATAGAAAGCGAGCAGAAAGATGTTACGCATTAAAAACAGAAAAGTTATTAACAGGAAACGTTTTAGAAGCCTTACAAAGGGCTAAGAATATGTTCTAGCACTAAAAATATCTTCCAGAGAATCTAGGAATGGAGAAGATCGGTAATATGACGTGAACAAGACAGTACTTAACTTTTTTAACCTAAAACTAACTGCTGGCTTAATAATAGGTTGCCATAACATGCACTGGATGAGAGTAGCCGCGGATCGTGCTCAGTGGCGTGCACTTGGAGAGGCCTATACCCAGCAGTGGACTAGTCAAGGCTGATGATAAAACGAGATGCATTGACGGAACCTAACAAACATTAAATAATAAATAAATAAATGTTTCCCACACTCACACCAATTATCTAGCCCCAAGAAAAGCTTCCTTAAGAAACTCGTTATATGGTTAACTAGACAACGGATAAACATACTTAATATACTTAAATACATACTTATTATACATAAGAAACACCCAGACCCGAAACAATATAGAAAAACAGGTATTTCTAAATTGATCCGACCGGGGATCGAACCCGGGACCTCAGAGATGGCGACACCATGAAAACCGGTGTGCAAGCCACTCGACCAAGGAGGTCGTCAAACATTCAAACAAGGTGAACTATCACTGTCTTATGGCGACATACTTCTTAGGTAAGATGGCAGTAACTAGACAGACTTATCACAAGGTCTAGCACCAACTAAACCGAACTTAGTCAATAAAGTACTCTCTTTGTGTGAATGTGTGTGAGGGGGTGTGTGTGTGTGTGTGGGGGGGGTGTGTTTAGCGAGTGTGTGAGTTCAATTACGTTCTATTTCCGTAACAACATTAATAATTGTGAATTGGAACCGCCATGTTATTTCATAGTCTGTGTCACTCGACCCGGTCTCAAATTAAGGCCTCGCTCGGGTCTGAAAAGAGGCCGTAATTATGCCCTGAAATATTCAACCGGAATAAGCCGGGACAACCGGGTGTGACGTCGTACCGTACGGGCAGCAGATCAATCGTGATTGGACGAGAAGAGTTCTTTTTTGTTTAATGTTTCGTTGCAGTTTTAGAGTGCAGTGCGTACACTATTTTTATGAAATTCAATATTTTACTTTAAAAATTTTTTTTGCTTTTTTTGCTCTAATTTTTTTTTGTGTATATTTAACAAATTGTAAACTTTGCGCGGTCCCGATCCAACAAAGTTTTGTTGGTTAACTACAAATATATCTATCTTGTGTATCTTGCTATATCACATTGCATTTCTATAACCGTAATATACTCTAGTATAAGGTTACATAATAAGGTTTTTGTAATATTACTCTATAAGGTTTAAGATTTAAAAAACCGGCAAAATGTGAGTCGCACTCGCGCATACAAAATATCGCTTTCCTCTCTCTTATAGAAACTTCTAGTTGTATTTACCGTGCTACGTTTTCGTCCTTCGAGCAGGATTTTATGAAATTTTTCGGATTTCAAAGTGACAATAATTTAGTTCAATTTAGACTATATTTATGTTTCAATAGATAGATTGAGATAAAATAAAGAGATTTATTAAGCGCTTCTTCGCACTCTCAAAAGTGCATTGATTCGATCCGAACCTCTCGCAGAATCTAGTCAAGAACGAGGACACGCTTAGTGCGTGATGATATTTCTTCTAGAAACCTCTGCCGGTGTTTCTATCACGGTTTGAGGAACCCTTTATGTTTCTTGCCGCCCCCAAAACTGTCCGGTGATGCTGAAAAGGCCGTCTGACGCCATCAGTCAACTCTAATAACCTTACACACCTATAAAATTTGTATGGCATTGAAGCAACGCCACCTAGCGACATACGAGAAGAGTTAAAATTTTGGCATACAAAGTCTCGTATTCGTTAACGTGATCGAATCGCCAATGAACCTCTCACTAGGCTCTGTACGCCGAGCATTCAATTCAGAGTACTCGTAAAAACTTGTTTCCAAATATCTTTTTTTTTGTGATATTGTAAACTATTAGTATTGTCGATCATTGCCGTCGTTGACGTACAGGGCACGCTACCAAGTGTCGATTATAGCCAGCTGTGGCGGTAAAGAGGAGCTCGATGGCGCAGTGGTGAGGAGCTCGATGGCGCAGTGGTTAACGCGCCCGGCCTGCGAGTGCTGAGGTTAAGTAACTTTCGCAAAGGCCGGTCATCGGATGGGTGATCAAACATTTATCATCTCGAGCTCCTCCGTGCTTCGAAAGGCACGTTAAGCTGTTGGTCCCGGCTGCATTAGCAGTCGTTAACAACCACTAGTCCGCACTGGGCCCGCGTGGTGGTTTATGGCCCGTTCTCCCTATCCATCCATAGGGAAGGCTCGTGCCCCAGAAGTGGGAACATAAATGAGCTGCTGATGATGATGATGATGCAGCGGTAAAAAAAATATAACCTCTCTAGCTATTAGTTTTAGTCTTAACACAAAGATTACGTTAATATTGACTTCATTAGCACTTACCGTTACTAAGTCAGAAAATAAAAATCACGAATTAAAAAAAGCAAGCGGCAGCTTTTAAAATACCTTTTTTTTATTGTTTTTTTTCCTAACCCTCCATGGCTAGTGTTAAGTTTTGCATTCAAAACTGACGTCACACGCGCTCCCTAGCAGCCATTGTTTCAAATCTTTTGTTCAAAATTTATATTCTAACCCGTAACATAAGTATAGAATGCATCAACACTCAACGCCACTCCGAGTGTCTAAGTGAGTTGTTAAATTGTCTTCTGTAGCAAAGTGTTATGGTCAAAATAATTAGTAATGGGATTAAAAACGCTCCATAGATCATAAGGGCACGAGCCTTCCCTATGGATGGATAAGGAGAACGGGCCATAAACCACCACGCGGGCCCAGTGCGGTGCGGTGGTTGTTAACGACTGCTAATGCTGCCGGGACCAACGGCTGTACGTTCTGAAACACGGAGAATTTTTGGTCCCCCATCCGATGACCGGCCTTTGCGAAAGTTGCTTAACTTCAGCACTCGCAGACTGGGCGCGTTAGCCACTGCACCATCGAGCTCCTCCATAGAAGAAATGCTGTTATTTTAATTTAATTTTTTTCTTTTTGTCGTCGCTGTTTAATATAAGTAACTACAAAACTTGCTCAAAATTGTTAAAGTTTATAGTAAGTACACAGGTCTTATTGTAAGCATTGCCTTATATAATTCCTTTCAATGACATTTCTACTGCGAATCTATTTATTGCCTTGCGACGCCTTGTTAAATCGACGAATATCCGTTGCGTAGTTTTAAAGATACATACATACATAGGGACAGACAGACAGCGGGAAGCGACTTTGTTTTATACTATGTGGTGATATAAATTACAATGTACCATATAGGTTGGCACGTCTGTCAAGATATTTACCATTTAAAGCAAAGAGCTCAAAGACCAATCTTGGATATTTCTCCGCTATTAACAGAATGCAATCACAATATAGTCGCTTTTCACGTTCGTCTGTAACAGTTTCAGTTAATATTGACATGTCTTGTTCACCACGCAAGTTTAAATCAATGTTGGTAGACGTATTTATGTCAAAACGTATTTATTTATTTACGTATTTATGTATATGCATGGTGTAGCGAAATCACCGCTACTAGTTTGGCGCCTTTCGTCACGCTGCAATATTCTATATTTTATTATATTGCAGTTATTCCAGTAGGTGGCGTAGTTGTTTTTTTGTGTATTCTGACCTATGTTATCCGGACCAGTTGATTGCTGGCAGCAAATTACACAAATTCGTGTACAGCTATATAAAATCCAAGCCAAAACGCTGATGACAACAGACAAGCTGTCCGTCAGCACACTAGCTCCGCCGTCGGCTTGTGCGGCGTATCTTTTATTTGAATGAGTGCACCGTCGCGTTTCTGGCGCGAACATCAGCATTAGAATCTCTGGATTTCTTACAATAAAGTAGCATACTTTTATTACACAAATTCGTGTACAGCTATATAAAATCCAAGCCCGTGAACCTTTCACAGTTCTATTATTGTTGTTTTCCGCTGTCCACGGTTGGTGAGGCGAAATTGTGAGGCGGCTAACGCCATAAAGCCAGGCGATCTGCGCATCTGGGTAAGTTATGGACTCTTTCGGTTAAAAGGGGGAATTAAATTAGTATTACTCTTGAGAACGACATATTTATTTAGGGTGTATGATTATTGCTCCTCGGTGCGGGCCTCGAGATACCGGTCCGGAGTTTTGGAGACGACGACAGGCCTGCCCCCCAACCGCCTAACGCTCTCGCTTTCAATCGCTTCGAAAGCGAGGCCCTCGCCTCGCTTTCTAATATAATATCGAAATATAATATCAAATAATATCGAAAGCTATAGCCTATACCTTTCGATATTGCTTTTACATTGCTTTCGAAATGACAAGATGACGCCTCCTCCTCGCCTCGCCTTCAAAGCGATCGAAAGCGAGAGAGTTAGGCGGTCGACCCCCTGGTCATCGGTCCTAGTCAGCCGTAGCTGCTATCCTGATCCGTATTGGCACTTCGCGGTCATAGCGGCGATTACTGGTCGGCTTTTTCTTATATGTATTTTTAAATGTTTTAGAAATTACTGTCAATGTTTTTCTGGTGATTACTTTGTTTGTGAACAAGTGATATTTATTTAGATACCCCGCTTCTCAACATTCTAAAATACCCCTAAGACGGGCGGAGCTAGAGTTTGTACGGATTTTCATTTTGGCTTTCAACCCCCCTCATTTCATTCATGCCCATCCGAACCTTCCACTCTTGCCGTACGCCATATCCGTTCTCTTTATTATTTTACACCGTTTTGCGCATCAGGATATCGAAGTACGTTCGAAATCACTAATAAATAACCAAATACTAGTCATAAATCTTTTTGTATTGCGTCGTGTTTTTTTTTCAATTTATATATACGTGTCTCTTTTGTGCGGACTAAAAGTTGTTATTTTTTATTTATGTCTATAAATTATACGTGTATTAGTGAAATGAAGTGTGTTTATTTTTATTTTATTTCACTACAATCGTTTATAATTTATTTTAAAAATAGGGTGTTTTAGTTTGATTTCTGATACCCGTATTAATAAACAAAGTGTAAACTTGGAGAAGTTACTCCGTGTTTTGTTCCCGTTATGTAAACGTCATTTCATATTAGAGTAAAAGAGACAAAACGCTGAGTAACTTCTCCAAGCTTACACTTTGTTTATTAATAAGCCCCTTATAGTTTAAATTTGTGCATGTCGTGGCAACCTTTAAGGTATGACAGCGTTTTAAAATGTAAAAATAAATAATATAAAAATGGAAAAACTGTTGATACTATTTATTATTCAAGAACTATATTGTACACAGTTATACAATAAATAATTTCTATTTCTATTTCTATTTGTAACCAATGTGTACCTATCTATTGTAAATGTGAACAGCGTTTGATACGTTGGTTGTCCTAAATAAATAAATAAAATAAATAACAAACAAACAAACAAACAAACAAACAAACGAACTCACTCTTTTTATATAAGACTAGCTGACCCGGCGAATTTCGTACCGCATTTCTTTTTTTTCTTTTTATAAAATTAATTATATAGCCTATGTTACTCAGCGCTAATGTAGCATTCTAATGGTGAAAAGTTTTTTAAAATCGGTCCAGTAGTTTTTGAGTTTATTCGTTGCAAACATATTTACATACAAAAATACAAAGCTTTTCTCTTTATAATATTAGTATAGAAGTATCCTTTGTCTTTAGTTATACTATTGAGAATACGTGTATAAAAAAAAGTTCATGATGATCGGTTGAATAGGTTACGCGTAAACGTAACAAACAATAAACAAACTACAAACTCACATGACTATTTATACTATTATGGTCACTTGCAATAGAGTAATTATTAAATATGGTAAGAATCCCGCTAATAAATTACTCTATAACAAACTCACTTTCGCATTCATAATATTAGTAAAAATTGCAGAAAAACACACATACAGAAAACAATATACACACTATGCTGATCAAAAATGTTAAGGCGAAGTGTAGAGCACACTAGCGCCACCAATTGATAATTTGACAATTACTAACTGACCGGATCTTTTTTAAACATTGCGTACCGTCCGACAACAGGAAAGCATCCATAATATTTATTTAATAATTGTGCACTACTTTTTGTTGCGTGGTTTATTCACAAAACAGGCTATCGCATTTATTTACAAACAATGGCAACTATTGGTGTTAGCGAATGAATACAAAACAAACCTAAAAGTAGTGCACAATTATTAAATAATAGATGTTTAGCAGTTATCAAATTAAATCCATTAGGGGCGCTAGTGTGCCTTACCCTTCGCCTTAAGTGAGATGTAGCCTAGACACATACTTGCGTAGAAATGGCCTATTCACAGAATAACCTTGAAAAGGCCAGCACAGTAACATATTTATTATGATAATAGCTTCAGTACAAGATAATTTGATACATAATCGCCGTCTAGACAAATCTTACATAGAAAATCATATATCAGCTACCAATCAGTATCATAGTGCGCGTAAAGAATACTAAATCAGCTATAATTGTGAAGCTCTCCCTTTTTTGGATAAGCATTTAGATAGCTAACTCTTTTAAATGTATTTCGCTACATGTTTTATGGAACCGTGCATCGGAAGGCACGTAAAGCCGTTGGTCCCGGCTGATTTAGTCGTTAACCACCATAAAACCGAGGAACTAACGCGCCCGGTCTGAGGTTATGCAACTTTCGCAAAGGCCGGTCATCGGATGGGTGACCAAACATTTATCATCTCGAGCTCCTCCGTGCTTCGGAAGGCACGTAAAGCCGATGGTCCCAGCTGCATTAGCAGTCGTTAACAACCACCAATCCGCACTGGGCCCGCCCGCGTGGTGGTTTATGGCCCTCTCTCCCTATCCATCCATAGGGAAGGCTAGCCCCAGTAGTGGGGACATAAAATGAGCTGATGATGAACCACCGTAGGTACCGCACTGGGTCCGCGTGGTGGTGGTGGTTTCATCCATAGACACGAGCCTTCCCTATAAATGGATAAGGCGAACGGGTCATATACCACTACGCAGATAAGTTAAAAATTCAAAATTAAATTTTATTATTTAAAATTTACTTTTACAAATGTTTTGTGAACGTCAATTCAAAGCTATGTCTTCGTAAACCTTACGCTGGAGACCTTGTACCGAGAAGAAGCCGCAAGAATCTCGGCAAGAGCTGTTTCTTTCTACTGTTACAATACAAGTTTATTTAAAAAAAGCCAATAATTATATTAGATTCATAATATTAATTTGCACTATTGTGTATGTACAACTATATCCATACTTTTTTGTCATTAACATAATCTTCCACTTTATAATAAACCTTTACTCATTAGAGTCTGTGCTTTAATTTAAAACTAATTTAATTTAAGTAATTTATTTTAATTTAATTTAATTTAACTAATTTAATTTAATTTAATTCAATCGTTTTATGAACTGCAGATTTAAAGATAACCTTGAAAATTGGTAAACCTTTGCAATCGCAGACCGAGCGTGTTAACCATTGCCATGTATTCTATTAAAGTTATGTAAAGAATCCTTCCATCGAGCTTTCTTAGTTCATGAAAGTCGATAGCGCTTATGTACTATGGTATAAAGTTTAAATTCGCGATTAACTCACCCGCAATCTACACCCTTAATCGCTAGCGCTCACTGACCTGTATTCTGCCTCAGTATTAATTATTGTTCCAGTTTCAGGCGCTAAGCCGCAGAATGGATCTTACGCGATGAATCTTTATCGCTTAGATAACTGAAGTCGTTTAGACTTTACGATTCGGGCACGATATCGACACGACGTAATTTAGCTGTGTAAAAAACAAAAAACTATATTGTGCTATTTTAACATGACAATACTGGTATGTAGGTACGTAGATTAGTATTCTTCATGAAGTCATTATCAGCTTTAATTTACTTTGTCATTTATCCACAATTGTATTAATATTTATTATTATCTCTTAAGATTTTACATTATTATTATTCTTGACTATTTCTACGTTAATTGTGCAGCACGAACTGTACAAACATTTTTTGACCGATTTTGTGATGCTCGCTCCAAGGAACTCATTGGAGCGAGCATCACAAAATCGGTCGTGTGGAGATCCTTGGGGGAGGCCTTTATCCAGCAGTGGACGTCTTTTGGCAGAGATGATGCTAATGATGATGATGATGATAGTTCTTTAGTTTATCATTTAAAACTTAGTAACACTTGAAAACTCTAGTAAGATACAGGTAAAAGTCCATAGAAAAACTTCGGGAAAACTTTAGTCTACAGGTTGAGGAAGAATAATTTTCTCACCACGCCTATAACGCATTAAAAGCATAGGACACGTGGATATCTGACAAACCGACCGGTTGCGCAGTAAAAGGATATTCAGTTTAGCCCACAGCAATGTCTTTCCCATATTGTATCGTCGACTAACAATCGTAACGTAGTCGTATCGATATCGTGTCGTCGAATATAAAAGCGCCTATTAGGTAATACCGATTACCGCACACTGTTCGATTATTTGACAATAATCCACAACGTTGTCTCTGATTATTATTGGGGATTTAATACTAACTGGCTGATAGTAGATTAAGTTTTGATGATGCTATTAAAAAATAATTGTTGTTGAATAGAAATAGCAGTATTACGGGTATAGTATAGGACGTAATATGTAAAATATATTTGTATCATCTACTTTTAGGATACTGCAGAAACCCGATAATATAAGGTCACTTTTTATCAACTGCAAATATTTTGACAAAACATCTAATTATATCAGAGACAAAGCCTTTTTTACTTTTCCTAACACAAAAAATGTAATATTTTTAAGAGCGGCCTCTCTGTCGGTTTTCTTTAATGAAACTAGGGGCACATGTAAGCAGTGAAGGCATTGCGGCCTCTCTGTTACGGCTCCTTTGAATTGAAACTACCGAAAGTGCTTTATTTTTCTTTTTAATCGAAATGTCTTTTGGCTTTTTTCTTGAAAACTAGCGTATACAAATTCAAGGTTTTTTCATAAAAATTGTTTATGTATGTTGTTGAATTTATCCTTAAAATATTTGCAGTTGATAAAATGTGACCTTATATAAATGCTAGCTGACCCGGCAAACGTCGTTTTGCCATAAAAAATAAAAATAAAATTTAGGGGTGGACTACCCCTAACATTTAGGGGGATGAAAAATAGATGTTGGCCGATTCTCATAGATACCGGATGACCCGGCAAACGTTGTTTTGCCATTAAAAAAAAAAAATTTAGGGGTGGACTACCCCTAACATTTAGGGGGATGAAAAATAGATGTTGGCCGATTCTCATAGATACCGGATAAGCACAAAAAATTTCATCAAAATCGGTCAAGCCGTTTCGGAGGAGTATGGCAACGAAAACTGTGACGCGATTAGAAGATTGTAAGACGCTTCTAGTAATCTTTGTCCTACTGTTACGACGCGGTTTAAAATCCTTTTAATCAACATGTATGTAGTTGCTTCTTGGAATAGAAATCGCTTTCACTCAGAAAGTACAAGAGTTCTCCAGCTCTTTATTGCAATTAAATGAGAATCCCGCAACCACAATACAGAATCCCGTGAATCAGTCGTCGTCCTGTCACGTCAATTTAGGATCCTTTTAAACAACATAGAATACATTAGTTGCTTCTTCGAATATAATCGCATGCACTCATAAAGTTCAAGAGTTCTCCAGCTCTATTATTGAATCCCGCTACCACAATGCAGGACCCCAATAACCAATGTTTGAGACGACAAATCGAAGAGTTCTCCAGCAATTAAAGCACACCCGCAACCGCGATGCGATGGATCCCGATAATCAACATGTAATAAGACGACAAATCGAAATCGGCGTTCTGTCAAGGCGATTTAGGATCCTTAAATCAACGTACATTAGTTGCTTCTTGTAATAGAATTCGCATTCACTGAGAAACTGCCAAAGCACTTAGGTATGCAACTCATGAGTATCCCGCCGCTGCGCTGCAGGATCCTGATAATCAACATGTTATAAGACGCTTGTTGGAATCGAATCCGCATACTATTAGATACATTTACGGTACGCCACTCCCGACGTCTGACTAAGACGAATGGTTCTGCTTAAGAAATACACACAGCAACAGAGAAATAATACATTTTATTTGTTACCAAAGCTCGACGGAAATAAATAAACCTTCGCAAAGGCTGGTCTTCGAAATGGTGACCAAAAATATATGATTTCAAGTTCCTCTGTGCTTCGGAAGACACGTGAAACAGTTGGTCCCGGCTGCATTAGCAGTCGTTAATAATCACCAATCCTCACTGGGCCCGCGTGGTGGTTTATCGCCCGTTCTCCCTATCCATCCATTGGGAAGGCTCGTGCCCCAGCAGTGGGGACGCAAAATGAGCTGGTAATGATTTCTTCTCGACTCCTCGGCGGTCGAGTGGCAAACCGCTCGGTCCGATATCCAGAGGTCCTTCATAGATCGGTCAAAATGTGTTTCGTGTTCCCGGGAAAGGAGGTTTTGAGTTCGACTCCTAGCGTCCAAACCATGTTTGTACTCGGTTTGGTTGGTGGTAGGGCTTGTTATTACCCCCTGCTAACTACCACCATCTTATCTAAATATGTCACCATAAAAAAAGTAATACATCGCATTATTGTGTTCCGACAGGTACAGATAAGATAGCCACTGACACAGTAGTTGAGGAATCCAGGTGAAGTGAGCTTTCATCGGCCTTATCATCATTTAAACATCACGATTTTGAAAGTATTCCGTTAAGAGATATAGATGCTTTAAAAAGGTCACCTATTGACCTACTATTGACCCACCATGCACACAGTAGAGTAGTAACCTGCAAGATCCTTACATGAACACGCAATCTTCATAAATCTTTTTACATTGTATTATATTATTTAAAAAAAATGCTATCTGAACACCATCGCCGTATATCGCGCGCTCACCCCAAGAAACTACAAATTCTATATGCAGTTGCCATCGCCCTTTTAGCATACTAACAAGGTTCAAATTAGCAAGGCAAATTGTTAAACAGTGTTCCTAGCTAAGACGGGATTACTTACATAAGTCTGGTAATAAATTTAGGCGAAATCTTCATTGATGTTGTCTATGTTAAGGTATATTATAGCTTTAGTTTTGTGAGGTGTATACATTTATAAGTACTCTCATCTTATAAAATTAATAATTATAGTTAACAAATATTTTGCAATTTATTTTATTTTTGCAAGACGTGAAAGTATGTATGCATGGCTTTGCTAATACCGTCACACATGTTGAGCCGGTGACTTTATGCTTTTTTGTAACTCTTCTATAAATAACAGTGTGCAAAATTAACTATTTGATTTAATATTTCGAAGAGGATAAGAACTTTTGTCACGTCTCTACAGAAACAAAATCCGTTGGTACGCCGCCGCCCCGCCACTCGTAAAATAAATCATATCCAAGTCTCGCGACGCCTTGTCAATCACTCGCACCGGAGCAGAATAAATACAGTATTTTTTACCTCCTAATAAGACAGAGGACTGAGTGAGAGCAGCTGGCTTAAACGCTTTTCAGAACCAGCATATTTTAAACGAATTATTTTGTCAAAAGTGAGGACCAAGTTGGAGCATTAGCAGAAGCATCGAAAACTTCGCTCGATCTTCAAAATGCCACCACACATTCACATGTTATATACTAAACATGCACCCTTGCTTGCCCAAGACACCGTACTCGTAGAACAAGGATAAGACGACTCGGTTCACACGCGCTTTACCAGGTACAGGCATGTACATTTGCAACAAAGTAAATTCATCACTCCCCGGGTGGTGCCGGGGGTAAAGAATTGCACCACCCCATCTCTTCCCGTGGGTGTCGTAGAAAGCGACTATGGGACCATTCCAGAGGATGGGCAGCAGCGTCTTTCTGTGATTATTCTCACCTTACTGCGATCGCCAACCCGCCTGCCAAGCGTGGCGATTATGGCAAATTCCCCTCAAAATTATTTATCCTTGAGGGACGCCATTGTCCAGCAGTGGACGTCTTTTTGGCTGAGATGACGATGATGATGAAATTCGTCACAGAAAAAAGTATGTGTAAATTTGCCACACTTCTGTATATATATATAGTATATATGAAGTATTTTGTCATTATTTAATTTGGACCTGAGACGAACTTACATATATTTTGAATGCATCCGACAAATTTACTTTCAATGTATGGAGTGTACAAAAATGTGACGAACTTATTTTGTCGCATATTTTAAGAATATACAGTTACAAACATTTTTGCTTTAACGTGGCGATCGTAGTTAAATCCGCCTACCATGAAAATTACCATAGAATGACCAATATAAACCTTCCGACCTTTTTTTTTCAAAGTCATTTGTTTTAGTTCATTGTTAAAGCCTCATACTAAATGCCGGACCCCGCACAAGTGCGAGGCGACAATTCAATTTCTATTGTGTCTGGTTTTAAGGCAGTCAACGTGTTAAATTGATATTCATTTCTTTCTTAAGATTCCTAATGGTGGATATCCAAAAAATTTGTCAAAACCAAAAGAGGCGGGTATAGCCACTGACCCCTGCACAGAAAAATCGCCCTAATGGTGGATGTCCAGAAAATTTGTTGATCACTTCTCCCCACCTGTTCCGACCCGAGATTCTATCCTTTACAGGCGCCCTCGGGTTGTTCTGCTCCCAAACCGACCAAAGTAATCAGAAAACTCTCTTCAAAAAAGAAAAACGAGCCTTCCCTATGGATGGATAGAGAGAACGAGCCATGAAATATAGTAGGACAGTAATTATTCTGCTACAATCGCTCACCTTACCAATGTGTCCACTACCCCAAGTTTATCACTGTAACCGGTATGGGTTTCCTCTTTCCCCTTCCTTAACGTCATCAACGCTCGTGGCGTTCCAAGTTAATGTATGTATGTTGATATAGGCTTAGGTTTGGAGATTGAGAGAAATAAATAAAATTTGTTAATTGTAGGTTAAATTCCATTGAAATTTCGTTTGGAAATTCTCAATAATTTGAATTTAAGTGTCCATCTATGGTCGACGAGTCAGCCAGAAACGTAAGCTTTTGCACACTGTTAAGCAGAGAAAAGTTGCATATCTGGGCCACGTGCGGAACGACAGATACGAACTCTTGCAACAAGATGATGGGAAAAGTGGCTGGAAAGAGGAGACCTGGTCGCAGAAGAAAGTCGTGGTTGCAGAACATTCGGGAGTGGGCGGCAATAGCGAGTGCCACTGAACTTTTTTGACTTGCTAAGGATAGGACCAAGTATGTAGAGCTGACTGCCAACCTTCACTAGTTGGACAGGCACCATAAGAAGAAGTCCTTTTATATCAGGGTGGATGTTCTTCGACTAGGAAGGGAGAAATAAATTTATGTCCTTGCTAAGCTTATTGTCAGTTCTTCTCAGTGCAAGGTCTTCCGCCCTGTGTAGACTTACGAACCGATAGTATCGTCACAGAAGAGATAATAGTACTTGTATAATTGACATTCATAAAAGCAAATTTTTGTAGCCTAAAAAGGGAAATGATTTTGATATTTTTTGCCTTTTTTATTTTTTTATATTAAAAGGAGGCAAACGAGCAGGCGGGTCACCTGATGGAAAGTAATCACCGCCGCCCATGGACACCCGCAAAACCAAAGTAATCGCAGATGCGTTGCCAGCCTTAAGGAAAAAGTTGAATTGGGAGGGGGGAGGGGTGAGAGATGGAGAGCCTTTATCTCATCAGATGTTAAGTGATGATGAGGCCGAAGATGGGGCACTCTTCACCCGCAATCCTAAACTGGTGAAGACAGGAATTTCATTTTTTTTTACCAGAATTACAGCTAGGAAGCAGGGGCTGTATTAAATTGTTGCTACCTATCTATCTATCATCATCATCATCATCTCAGCCAAAAAGACGTCCACTGCTGGACAAAGTCCTCCCTCAAGGATAAATCATTTTGAGAGGAATTTGCCATAATCGCCACGCTTGGCAGGCGGGTTGGCGATCGCAGTAAGGATAAGCACAGAGAGACGCTGCTGCCCATCCTCTGGAATGGTCCCATAGTCGCCTTCTACGACACCCACGGGAAGAGATGGGGTGGTGCAATTCTTTACCCCAGGCACCACACGGGGAATCTACCTACCTATACTAATATTATAAAGACGAAGGAAATCTTTGTATTTTGTATGTACGTATGTATGTATGCATGTATGTGTGTATGTATGTATATATGTATGTATGTATGTATGTATGTATGAATGTATGTATGTATGTATGTATGTATGTATGTATGTATGTATGTATGTATGTATGTATGTATGTATGTATGTATGTATGTATGTATGTACGTATGTACGTATGTATGTATGTATGTATGTATGTATGTATGTATGTATGTATGTATGTATGTATGTATGTATGTATGTATGTATGTATGTATGTATGTATGTATGTATGTATGTATGTATGTATGTATGTATGTATGTATGTATGTATGTATGTATGTATGTATGTATGTATATATGTATGTATGTATGTATGTATGTATGTATGTATGCATTTTAAAAAATATTTCACCATTAGAATGCTACATGCGCTCTGAGTAACATAGGCTATATTAAAAAAAATTACTAAAAACGATATTTAATTTTCCAATACAAAATGATTTGTTTGTTTTGTTGTCATGGAATTCATTGATATATATTTAACTCAATGATGGAAACTGTCAAAGCGGTACGAAGTCCGCCGGGTCAGCTGGTATTAAATATTTATAAAATACAGTGAAAAAATTAAATGCCTACCCGACCCAGCCAGAAATCGAACTTCGGTCTTCCGCAATCCGGACGGCTGCACTGATTATTATGCTACCGGGAAGGCCTTATTGCTAAAGTCAAAGATCAGTTACTGACCCCTAATTTTAATGATTAAGAGGAAAAGTGTTGATCACTAGTCCCTAGCAAACACTACTGGTTCGACATATAATGCTGTGAAGATGCCTTTCTTTCATCATCATCATCAGCTCATTTAACGTCCTCACTGCTGGGGCACGAGCCTTCCCGGATAGAAAGGGAGAATGGGCCATAAACCACCACGCGGGCCCAGTGCGTATTGGTGGTTATTAACGACTGCTAATGCAGCCGGGTCCAACGACTTTACGTGCCTTCCGAAGCACGAAAGAGCTAGAGATGGAAAATTTTTGGTCATCCATGCGATGACCGGCCTTTGCGAAAGTTGCTTAACCACAGCAAACGCAGACCGGGCGCGTTAATCACTGCGCCATCGAGCTCCGATGCCTTTCTTTAATAAAATATCATCATCATCATCAGCTCATTTATGTCCCCACTGCTGGGGCACGAGCCTTTCCTATGGATGGATAGGGAGAACGGGCCATAAATCACCACGCGGGCCCAGTGCTGTGCGTATTGGTGGTTATACCAACTGCTAATGCAGCCAGGACCAACGGCTTTACGTGCCTTCCGAAGCACGAAAGAGCTAGAGATGGAAAATTTTTGGTCACCCATCCGATGACCGGCCCTTGCGAAAGTTGCTTAACCACAGCAATCGCAGACCGGGCGCGTCAATCACTGCGCCATCGAGCTCCGATGCCTTTCTTTAATAAAATATAATTTATATGTTTTATTTATGTTGATATAAGGCTGAATCATCATCACTTTATCTCAGGCAAATGATGTTCACTGCCGAACGTCTGCCTCCGCCAAGGATCTCCACAACGAACCGTGTACTGCTCGCATACAGCAAAATAACCATGAATATTATACTGGATAAATGTTTTCTATTCAATCCTCATTATCAGTTTAGACAGCAGCAGTACAAAGATATCACTGTGATCCAACCAAACCATTAATTAATTCAGTCCGTTCATAATGGCGGCATTGCATGAAAATCTTCACCGAACAATACGCGATTTGTTTAGGAAGGCTTTCAAAGGACCGCGACACCGAGTCAAAAGGGTCGCATAGCAATAATATATTCCTGGTTTACATAACCGTTGCTTGGTACAACATGAATAAATAAGTCGTAAGTTAGTGGACATAGCGAGTTAGACATGCTAGGGCCCAGTGTTGCCAACTTGACGGATGTCCCGTCATTTCTAGGGGATTGGGATGGGTAATATGGACATATTGTTCGTCTAACGGCTAGCGGAACGACATAATCGTCATCATCGTAATCATGGATCTATATAATTTTACACACATTTTGTTGCGAACAAATAAAATTTTTAAAAAGACAATGATGAAAAAATTCCACGAGCGGGATTCGAACCCGCAGCCCATGACATGCCGGGTCAGGTGCGCTACCAACTATGCTGTCGTGGCTCAATCAAAATAGTGTTGATTAGTTTCGGCGAGTTGGGTAGTCGGGGTGCGGGTTTGAATCCCGCTTGTGGAATTTTTTCAACACTTTACTTTTTGTAATCGTCTTGATCATTTCAGCTAAAAGACGTCCACTACTAGATTAAGACCTCCTTCAAGGAATGACGGAATATTTAATAATAATATATACAGTACTGTATTTTAGGTGTCTTAGAAAATGTTGTCTGAAATTTGTGCAGCGCCATCTAGGGACATCTAGGCACAATGTTAGACGGAGTTTTCGTCGTCAAAAAATAACATGGATTTTCATTCAAATAATACGATATGACAGCAAGGAAGTTATTGGTCGGCATTTAATTATTGCTAAAGCTGTTGCCCTGTTAGGACAAAAATGCCGGTGCCGCTACTCTAGTTACTTATTATGAAAAGTATCCCTATGTTTTATTGATGTGTAACATCTTTCCGCTCACTTTCTATTTAAGCAATTTTCGGAGTGATTTCGTGAAAAGGAACGGAAGTATGTGTAACAGTGTAACTGTGTAACAGGAAGTCGGGGAAGCGCGCAAGCGCGCGCCATTTTGTAATTAAAAATCGATATTATGAACATGACATATTTTTATTATATGTGACATATTGTGTCATTTGACTATCAAAGGTTTGATATGTCAAATGTCTTCTAATGAGTATTTACTGTATTTATTTTGTAGTTATAAAATGATGTAACCTACCTGACCCATTTTTTTCAGATCAAAATGTTAAAATTAGTTACTAAGGCGAGATGTCAAATGTTACACATCATATGAGACTACTGTAAGGCTCGCTCGTTTTTTTCCAAGTATCGTGATATAGATAGACATTTTTTTAAAGAGTGGCTCCTTTATTACCCGTAATTTTAAAATTACATTTGGCAACACTGCTAAGACCCCAACTGAGTTTATCCTATTCTCCTCTCTTAGGCTTAAATACAGTAATATATTTAGTTATGGGATGCAGGTTCCAATCCCGCTCGTGGAATTTTTTAAAAGTTTTTCAAATTGTAATTAATCGCAACAAAAATTGCGTAATTCACCTCTCAAATCGCGAACAAAACGTGACTCTGCACCTGCGCCGATGACATGTAATTCGCTTAAAGTTGTTGGGTGTTTAGAGTGTAGTAAATTTACTCTAGTTTGTTTATAGCCAAACTTCATCATACAAAAGTAGGCTCTAAATAGACATTATTTAGGTTTTAAGTCGCTTGGTCGGCGCCCGGTTGGGGTTTGACGGAATTGCTCTCCGGGCGGTAACGCCCGGTTAGTGTCTGAGTGGACTGTAAAAATATTGGGATTGGATATTGATTATGTAGTTGTCGGCATTAAATTAGGCTTCTTTGGGTTACAAAGTGAGAGAGAGAGAGATAGTATTGATTAATTTCGGCGAGTTGGATTGAGCCTCGATAACATAGTTGGTAGTGCACTTGACCCGGCATGTCATGGGGTGCGGGTTCGAATCCCGCTCGTAGAATTTTTTAACACTTTGTCTTTTCCAAATAGTAATAATAACATCATCATCTCTTCTCCCTTGTACCGAACACAGTCAGGGTGCCAAGCCAACGCCACAGACAATATTACTTTATGTTTCACAGGAATTTCGGCCTCTTTTGTCTCCTACCATAAACAAATATTTTCATAGACTATTAGGATAGCCCGGTTCAAATACTCATATCGTACCAAAGAGAATATAGAGGTTTATTCACCTGGGCCCATAATATTATTATTGGGAAATAGAAGCTTCTTTCTGATAAAAATGGTATCTACAGTAAATTTATTTGATTATGTACACTGGTTATTTAGGTACAAACAATGTATATAATGGAGCCGCGGCAAGCACAGGTTGTGATCTTGAATGGTAACCCCCTTTCGCAATGTCGGCTACAAGATGGGTGGTCGTTGTCTTAAGATGGCGGTCGTTATAAACTGTGTTTAAGCGATTCAAATCTTTCCATATGGGACTTAAAACGGTTAATTCAGTTTTTAAAATATATTTTTGTATACCCGCAGCAGTATATTTTTGTTTGCAGCCGAGATCAACGGATCCCGGCTGCATTAACACTCGTTAAACCACCAAACCACACTGGGCCCGCATAGTGGTTTATGGCCCGTTTCCCATCCATAGGGAAGGCTCGTGCCACAGCAGTGGGGACATAAAATGAGCTGATGATGATGATGATGATGAATACAGACCACCTGCTTCCTAGCTGGCATCCCGTTAAATTTCAATAAAAACCCTTTTGGGGGTTAAAGTTACTCGCGTCCGTAGGTTTACCCTTGACCCCTACGCCTACCCTACACGTGACCCTTGGGTGGTGCTAAATGAGCGACACTGTCTGAGTGGCACAGCCACGCTGCGTTGCAGCACGAAATGGGCCGGCTCGCCCAGCGCCGTAATACCACCCTCTCACAGAATATCGGCGTGAAACAATGGCACTCGTTGCTGTTGCGTTTCGTCCGGTGAGTGAAAGTAGATACCGGAGGCCCCTATGTCACCCCTCCCCCCTCCCAATTCCTCATCATCGTCAGCTCATTTTATGTCCCTACTGCTGGGGCACGAGTCTTCCCTATGGATGGATAAGGAGAACGAGCCGTAAACCACCACGCGGGCCCAGTGCGGGTTGGTGGTTGTTAACGACTGCTAATGCAGCCGGGACCAACGGCTTTACGTGCCTTCCGAAGCACGGAGGAGCTCGATATGATAAATTGTTGGTCACCCATCCGATGACCGGCCTTTGCAAAAATTGCCTAACCTCAGCATTCGCAGACCGGGCGCGTTGACCACTGCGCCATCGAGCTTCTTCATCGAGTTCTTTCTTCCATTAGCGTAAAATGTTTGTATCATTTGCACTGAGTATGAGTATAAACACAACAACAAAATATTTTTTTTACCACACTCATTACCATTTAGAAGTCGAGAGTTTCGAGATTCACTTGTTTAGCGTTGCCATAAATAATTCATTTCGATTTACCAGTGGCGCCATCTATTATCGCCGAACAGAAACTGATACGACGCGATGAAAAATTCATTGGGGTTCGTTGCTTTTCAAAGCTTAGGACAAAGGAAAATGGTCTTTGTTATTTTAGAATGATAAAATGTATCGGTTTTGTTACTGTTTACTTCACAATTAATGGGTATTGTCGCCTGTCGTCTGCTGTGAATACAGACACAATAGAATTTTAATTGAATAGGGCACTGATCAGTGCTCGCTGCAAATGAGAGGCTAAACATCACGCTTGCCAAATGCGGGTTGATTATCACAAAGGCTTATTACCGAAAAAAGCAACCGGTTGTTACCGTACAATTAATAAATTGCTTTTTTTATTTGTCGAAAATACAACTTTACAAATATAAAATGTTTTTGTTTTTTTATATAATTTTAACGCAAATTTTGTTGCGAAACAAATGTTGAAAAAATTTCCACGAGCAGGATTTGAACCTGCACCATTCTGATATACCAGGTCAGGTGCTCTCCCAATGAGCTATCTGATTCCTTTTTACGGTAATACGCCTGAAAAATCTGAAACGACCTGAGAATTGAACCTGGGACCTTCGGGCATCGGGCCGAGCGCATAGCCAATAGCCCACCGAGGCGCTTTAAAAAACAAACAAGCGAGCCTTACAGTAAGTAGTCGCATAAGATGTGTAACATTTGACATCTCAACTTAGTAATAAGCAATTATAACATTACAATCTGAAAAAAATGGGTCAGGTAGGTTACATCATTTTGTAACTATAAAATAAACGCAGTAAATACTCATTAGAACACATTTGACATATCAAAATGACCTTTGATAGTCAAATGATACAATATGTCACATATAGTAATAACGTCGTGTTCGATCGATTTTAAATTTACACAATGGCGCGCGCTTGCGCGCTTCCCCGACTTCCTGTTACACTGTTACACATACTTCCGTCCCATTTCACGAAATCACCCCCACAAATTGCTTATATGGAAAGCGAGCGGAAAGATGTTATACATCAATAAAACAAGACAAAAAGCCCTATCGCTAACCAAACAGAGACCACAGACGCTGTTATTGTCCTTTAGCCGCCTTGGTGGTCATAAGTTGTGAAACCTACGGACCTAGAAGACTGAGAGTGTAGGGAAGCCTCCAACAATGTAGCCTAAGGATCTGGTGAAGGTCGGGTAGCCGCTGGATGCGAGCAGCACAAAACCGGTCGTTGAGGAGATCCTTGGGGGAGGCAGACGTCCAGCAGTGTACGTCTTTTTTTTGAGATGATGATGATGAACCAGCATTTTGCTAGCGTTATGGGTAATGGCCTCCTCTCCTCATGTTGCTTACATTATAACGACATAACATTGTACATATATTATTGGGTTCGTATTTAAGTACCTATAGAGGATATTTGGTAATAGGTGTATTTTCCCGAAACATAGCCATGCAACCAAGTATAAAGAACGCTGTGATGACATGTAAAATCATATTTACGTAGATTTACTTTTCCATAATAAAATTCTAATTTATTTTATTAAATTTTTTTGTTCATTCTTGTAATTTTTCAACTTATGTTTATAAATGTTCAAATAATTTTTAATGCAAATTTTATTGCGAACAAATTACAAAAACACAAATGCTAAAAAAATTTTTTACTTTAAAAAAAGTAAAAGTTTTTGTAAAAAGTGTTGAATAATTTCGGCGGGCTGGTTAGAACCACGATAGCTCAATTGGAAGAGCACCTGACCCGAAATGTCAGAAGGGTGCAGGTTCAAATTCTGCTCGTGGAAATTTTTTCAGCATTTGTGTTTTTGTAATTTGTTCGCTATAAATTTTGCGTTAAAAATTATTTGAACAATTAAAAATAGCTTGTTTACTTCTTAACTGATCTTTAATATTTGTAAAAATATTATGATCGGATGTTAGTGACGGTAGTTGTTGACATTGAATGGGCGCCTTTGGCTTTCAAAGTAAAAAGTGTTGAATAATTTCGGCGGGCTGGTTAAAACCACGATAGCTCAATTGGAAGAGCACCTGACCCGGAATGTCAGAAGGGTGCAGGTTCAAATCCTGCTCGTGGAAATTTTTTCAGCATTTGTGTTTTTTTTTACTTATGTTTATGTTTGACCATGAGGTTGACAACCGAGAACAACGTATCAGCTTGACCTAGGGTTGTCACTTAGTAACAAAGAACCTTAAGGCGATGGGTAAGGCACACTAGCGCCGCTAATGGATTTAATTTGATAACTGCTAAACTGGATTTTTTTTCAAACATTACGGACCTTCCGACACTTGGTATTAACCTAAAAGTATTTAGGTTTGTTTTTGTATTCATTCGCTAACACCAACAGTGGCCATTGTTTGTGAATAAATGTGATAGCCCGTTTTGTGAATAAACCACGCAACAAAAAGTAGTGCACAATTATTAAATAAATACTATGGAGGCTTTCCTGTTGTCGGACGGTACGCAATGTTTAAAAAAGATCCGGTTCGTAAGTAATTGTCCAATTATCAATTGGTGGCGCTAGTGTGCCTTACCCTTCCACTTAATATCTGGGGCATGTGGTGTTTTTAGTTATGTTCATAAAATTTTTTTTCTTTTTTTTTTATCTGCCACATTCGGGATTATAGAGGTATTACCAAATATATGTATGAAGATATCTAGAAGCACATAAATACATTTTTTATCCGCTCGCTTGCTTATGATAACACAGATGGCGTACTGCCACTTGAAACTGATATTTCTGCACGATCGCACCGACCGCAATAAAAGCGAAAATGCGAAAAATGCGAAATAAATAATAATTTGTTCCGCGATGATGGCAGAACAGCTTCTCGACGTTAGATCACCACAATCAAAGTTGTGTGAGCAAAATTGGATTTTTTTTACATATATTACGTTGCTTCAAGCAGAGTAGCGGTGTGCTTTTAGTTGTTCAGATGATTACGATTCGGTGAAATCGTTACATGTTAAAAATTGGTTAATCTTGTACCAACACTGATAACCGTCTTCACTGGCCCAATCCGGGCATTATTCCTTGATAACATCATAAAAGGAAACTCTGCAATATTTGAGATATCTACTACTTCCAATACACAAACACGTGGAAATGTTGAACTTTCGTTGTGCTAAAGGCAATGAGAAACTGCATAATAATGTCAAAGTTTTTAACTAGATGGCGCTTATTCCATAGAGTTAAATATAGGTGCTCTTAAATTTTGCAGTAAAGCGCAAAACACACGCATTGAAAGAGAATCATTAAAAAACAATTCAAATTTAATATATTTCCTAATGTAAACTTAGTTTTATCGCGAATAGCGACCTCTATCGTCACTATAAGGAATCACGTGGTACTTTGCAGCGATGCTTATTGAAGCAGAAACAGTAGCATCACTTTTATATTTTATACCTCCAATAGATGGAGATAGTGAAGCATCTATTAGCTGCTTTACGTAGGAATCCAAAAGCATTGAAAGTTTCAAGTTTCGTGTTTGTAGCCATAAATTTTAAGATAAGTATTTTTTTAATTCGCTCAACATTTTACATAGTTTAAACCTACCGTACGTCGTCATCTCACCAATTATCGAACCCGCAGCAGTTTTATATTTAGGGTGTCAACATTTGGTAGGCACGTAGTATGCACGCAGTACCTGTAAAACTCTAATTATTGGCATGAATGTCAATAATTGGGTAAGTAGAAATACTTGATTTCAATGATGAAGGCGTTTGCCCAGCAATGGGATAGTACTGTAGGTTATTTGACATGATGTCAATAATTGGGTAATTTGTCTTTTTTGTCTTAATCAAGAAATGGAACACCTACACTCTGTGGTTAAATTACAAACGTAGTTGGTACTTTGGGAACATTCCATATTAATAAGGTAGTATTTCCTACAAAAGTATAGAAACTCCACTAATTATATAACTACAATCACTCGGTCAATAATTGGGTCTTTTACAAAAGTCATGCCAAACTGCATTGCTAAAACAAGTTCATATTTAGAGCTACCTAATATCTCAGTAAGAAGTCATATATAAGGTCACTTTTATCAACTGCAAATATTTTGACAAAACATCTAATTATATCAGAGAAATAAAGCATTAAAACAAAATTCAGGCTAGTTTCTTTTTAACTTTTCGTGACACAAAAATTGTAATATTTTTAAGAGCGGCCTCTCTGTCGGTTTTTGAATGAAACTAGGGGCGCGTGTAAGCGGTGAAGGCATTGCGTCCTCTCTGTTTTGGCTCCTTTGAAACTACCGAAAGTGCTCTAATTTTCTTGTTAATCGAAATGTCTTTTGACGTTTTCCTTGACAACTAGCGTATAAAAATTTAAGGTTTTTTCATAAAAATTGTTTATATATGTTGTTGAATTTATCCTCAAAATATTTGCAGTTGAAAAAAGTGAATTTTTTTTTAAAAATTTAAAAAAATTAAGTGTTGTGGCAGTAGGGATGCCAACTTTTTTTACAAGAAATAAAGTATATTTAGGCCTGAGAAGAATATTAAACAGTATTTTAAACAAATGAACAATATATTACAAACGGATTCGTTCTGAAACTCCATTAATGTAATTGTTTGTGGCAGCGCCGCACCGAGTTTTCAGACTGAATAAAAATTAATTGTGTGAGCGTCTAAGTCTAACACTTACAGTGTTAAGCATTTTGATGCTGAAAACAGTATTTTGTATACTTTTTTTTTGTTCAACAGTAAAAAGTATAATGTAGTGAAAAACGGGATAATTCTGAAAAAAAAGCACAAAAGTTGAAAAAATTTTCACAAGCAGGATTTGAACCTGCACCCTTGTGACAATCAATTGGAAGAGCAGCTGACCCGGAATGTCAGAAGGGTGCAGGTTCAAATCCTGCTCGTGGAAATTGTTTCAACTTTTGTGTTTTTGTATTAAAAGTTATTTGAATATTTTACTATAATACTGTTTTTAACAATATAGTTGGCAACCCTAAGTGGCACCGGTGTTCGACACTTTAAGCACAGTGTGTTCAACAAAGTTATGTTCGCCAAAAAATAACAGTCATATTTTTTGACGTGACAACGTCTTATAATTTGATAGAGCCGGCTGCACGCACGAAAAAGTTCGGCGTTACCTCGCTCTGAGGCGTTCCATGTAAGGCTTGAAGTGCAAGCGAGAGCGCGGAACGAGCGACAAAGAAGCACAATCGGCTGAGTAGAAATTTAGCCGTGCTGCTGTGCAAGCCCGTGTCCGGCATCGCCACCGCGGTACTTACCCCCAACACCCCCCAACACCCCCAACACCTCCCGACACCACCAACTCCTCCCGCCTACCTGTTCGACGGGCTGCTGCTGCTGTGCAAGCCCGTGGCCGGCATCGCCACCGCGGTACGTACCCCCAACACCCCCCGACACCCCCAACACCTCCCGACACCCCCAACTCCTCCCGACACCTTCTTAAGACGTTGTCACGTTCAACTATCGTCAGTAAACCGACTTTACAGACAACCAATTTTTTTATTAGAATTTGACCGGATGACTTCTAAGAAACAGGTCTATATTCAAATGTTCCTAAATACTAAAACCAGTTCCTGACTCCTATTATTTAGGACAAACATGTCGATCAGTGGTTCCTGTCGAAAACTGGTGCCACATGTTATTTTTTAATATTTTATTCATTGAAATATAATTTATGTTTCTTAACTTCTTGGCGAGAAAGTGAAGAGTCATGTCTGCGGTTTTGTTTTATTTTCTAAAATTTGTGTAACGTCGAATATTAATGTGAAATAATGGTGGATTATTAACCGTTAAGTGTTCGTGAGTGTGCATGAGTGTTGGCAAATGAAACAAAACAGTTCAACGTCGCTTTTCAAATTCGCTCTCTCAAGAAATCCGCCCGAGGACTTAGTAAAGCCCGACCATCTTTACCGAGATACTCGAGGGATTGGGGGGTAAATCATTTCTCACTTCTCATTTCTATTAACATTCATCATCACCATACAGGAATAGTACATTGTTCACCGAGAGGAGAAAGTGACCGATTACCGTCGAGGGTGTCGTTTGAAGCCCGAGCCGTAGGCGAGGGCTTTAAAACACCCGAGATCGGGAATCGCAGTTTCTCTCGAGTGATACATAGTGCTTTATACTGCACCTGATACTTTATCAAATTTACGGTAGAAAGTACGTCATTGCATATCGAACAAATATGCGGGGAGAAAACGCATCTGAGCGGGAGAGAAAAGTGTATGAAAATCCATTTCTTACGTGGTTTTTGCGTTTTCTCCCCGCATATTTGTTCGATATGCAATGACGTACTTTCTACCGTAAATTTGATAAAGTATCAAGGTACTTTTCAAGCAGGTGTAGTATAAAGAAATATTGTTTATTTATGTATTACTTGTAAGAAAAAATACTTTGACACTGGCTAAATGTACTAATCGCACGAAGCCATCAACTAAATGAAAAAAAAAATATGTTTCCTTTTAGTTTTGTTGTTGTCATATTTTTTATGTAGATAGGTACATATATTATTAAACCCATACCGTATTTCGTCTACTTACTGCTAAAGTATAATAAGTGTACATTTCGTTAAATTGAGAAAATAAGGTTTGAAAGTTCGAGTCGATCTCTGACTATCGTTAAATTGAATTGTTGCGAAATTTTACATGCGTATTAATAGATTAAAATATTCTACTTTATCTGTGTTAATTTTATGCACCATCACTTGCGGAGGATTTATCAATGAATTAATATTATTGACCGAGGGCATACACTTAATGATCTTGTTTTAGCTGTAATTGAAAAAAAGAGAAATTTGCCACAAGGTCTTAGTACTTAGTTTAAATAAAAATGACAAACTAATAAAAAAGGTTAATAAATGAATATATATATTTAATTCAGCTTAAGTGTAGCAATTAACACTTAAAAATAAAAGTAAAAATTTACTATAGCGTTGTGTTATCAATTTGTGGTATTCATCTGCAAAGATGAATCTGCATGTCCATCGGTTGCAAATACCTTTGGATAGATGGCACTAATGTCGCTCTAAAGCATTTCAAAAAAATCAAAAAGCAGTGACAAAATTCAGCGCTTACGTCAGCCTTCCCGGTAGCATAATGGTCAGTGCAGCCGCCCGGATTGCGGAAGACCCAGGTTCGATTCCTGGCTGGGTCGGGTGGGCGTTTAATTTTTTCACTGTATTTTATATAAATAGTTAATAAATGAGTTTAATTTATAAACTTCATAGATAAGTAAATACCAAACCTACAAAAAAAACTTAAAGTGACTTAACATCTCTCACTTGTAGACAGAATGCAGACGCATTGCTCGAATTCAGTGATAAGCCGATTTACTTCTGTTCAACAGAATGATTAATAATTGGTATTTCTTGCCATTTACCAAATTTATAACGTACCTACGTATCTTTGCGTTAAATGGTCTTAGCGTTTATTCCATTTTACCAGTAGATAGAGCGTCGAAAATTACTTATATCTGCATTCATAACCCGTTTTTGATAAAATATGTATTTATCATGTTTTACCAGTAACCAGAAGAATTTAAAGTAATCGTAATTTTCTAATTTGTATATTTACATGTTAAATAAACAACTTACCCCAATGTCTTAGTGCTGATGAGAGGCGTCTTCAAACTGAGGAAACCATTCAGCCTGCTCATGTTTTTCTCTCTTCCAGTTTCCGGTACGTCGGTTCTGCAAAGAATAGACAATGTATTGTTAAAAAAAAAATTTTTTCTTTTAGTTATGGCTTCGAGCGGCTTACACTTGTAGCCAGTGTAATTCAGTGTAATTTTTTGTACAAGTTTTATAAATAGATACCTATATTTTTTTATGCGTCCTTAATGGCTCGCCTAAAGTTTTTTTACCCGAAATTGTTATTCCTACCGATTTGTAATCCGAATAATCACTCTTCTCAAAATGTTTCTTTATAAGTTTTTATTCATACAATTTGTAGTACGCAGACGATGTTCATAACACTCATGTTTCCGAAAATTGTAATTAATAATATTACTAAAGTAAATAAGTATATTTAAACTCCTACTATTGTTTTTCATAACGTTTTTATCCCTAAACATAATTTCCATTGTAAAGTGATGTATATTAATGTGAGAAACGCCCTAAAGTCGCTATGTTTATGTCAACCTAACCCACTCGTCGCTTCGCTCCTCGCTAACTTAAACGAATTTATTTGAAAGTTGCTTCAGATAGAAAGATATGACTTTGAATAATAGTGTAAAATACGGTTATGTTAAGAAGATATGGGTAAACAAATAATAGTACAATAGATGTTTATTGCTACTGACATTATGAAGTTGAATGATTCGGAATTATGAACATTAGAAACAGAGCAGTTAGGAATTGTGATTGTTAGGATGAAAAATGTAAGGAAGAACATTTTCGGAGTTTCAATTATCGGAGTTGAAAGTTCAGGTGAATTTTTGAGCACCCATTTTTTATATATGATGATGATGATGGTGAATGATAATAGTAATGAGAAGTGAGAAATGATAAACCCACCAACCCCTGGCGTATCTCAATAAAGATGTGACTTAACTAAGACCTCACGCTGAATTCTTGAGAGAGTTTTAAAAGTGACGTTGCGCTGTTTTGTTTTATTTGCCAACTCTCATGCACGCTCACGAACACTTAACGGTTAATAATAATCTACCATTATTTCACATTAACATCCAATTTAAAAAACAAAAATTTAAAAAAAATAAAACTATACCGCAGACATGACTCTTCACTTTCCCGCCAGCCAAGAAGTCCTCAAAAAAAGTTTTTAAACTATTTATTCAATCCCAATTCGTAGTACAGTCAACAACAGAAAAGCGTATCACTTTAGAACTTTGTCGAGCAAATAATTAATTTGCTTGCGTTGAGAAATATCACTTGTCAACTTCTAATGATGTTATTTATTATAAAACGGTACAAAAGCATTCAGTGACTTTCGTTTCTGACCGTACTTAACGCGCAGTGGAACATTGAATCGTCATCAGTAGTCGACCGGCTAGACGCTTGGGTTGAATGCGAGCAATCATGGAGCGACGATCTCTGCAAGGTGGCTGGCAAGAGCTGGATGAAAGTAGCCGCGGATCGAGCTCGGTGGCGTGCAATTGGAGAGGCCTATGTCCAGCAGTGGACTAGTATAGGCTGATGATGATGATGATGATGATGATGATGATAATGATGATGATGATGATGATGATGATGATGATGATGATGATGATGATGATGATGATGATGATGATGATGATGATGATGATGATGATGATGATGATGATGATGATGATGATGAATCATAGTTCAATCCCCCATAGCTTCTGTTAGACTACTAACGTGAGCTCATGCCTGACACAAACGTGTTAGATCCGGAATTCAAATCCCGATGGTAGAAATTCCACCACTTCTGTGGTCTAGTGGTTAAGACCACCGGTTTAGACCCAGAGGTCCCGGGTTCGATTCCTAACGGAGGGTACATGTTTGTGTACTTGCTTGTTTGTCCGACAGGTTAGCTACCACCATCTAATCTAAATGTGTCGCCATAGCATCAATGTTTGTAGCATTGTTGTGTTCCGACAGCTAGATATAAGATAGCCAATGCCTCAATAGTAGCTCAAACAAAACAAACTCACTTCTTTTTAAAACAATAAGTATCCTATGTCTTTGATAATACTCTTGAGGATATGTGTACAAAATTTCATGATGATCGGTTGAGTAGTATAAGCGTGAAAGCGTATCATCATCATCATCATCATCATCTCAGCCAAAAGACCAGAGGCCTCTCCCCCAAGGGTCTTCACAACGACCGGTTTTGTGCTGCTCGCATCCAGCGGCTTCCCGCGACCTTCACCAGATCGACGGCCCACACTGCGGTACGAGGTCACCACTCGAGGACCGCGACCGAGTTCCGCCCCAGCGGCCATCAGTCCTGCAATGTGCCCTGCCCACTGCCAACTGAGCTTTGCTATATCCTCAACCTACTGCGATCGCCAACCCGCCTGCCAAGCGTGGCGATTACGGCAAATACCCTCCATGATATGCACCATAGCGTATTAAACGACAAACAAATAAACAACCTCACTTCCGCATTTATAATATTAAGCAATATTTTAATGAAACAACTTTTACGGATCTACTCGCGTTTATTTTATTTTACACATTATTTAATGTTTATCCTGACGTTTCGAATCCTTTGCAGGGTCCGTGGTCACAGGGAGACTGAGGTGTTGGTCATCTCATAATTAGTTAGTAGCTTGTATACTTAATTTAATCGGGTACTTTCCGTTTTACGCAGAAAGAGCTTACAGTATCTTTTGGTCTGGCAGTATGGTGTTGGGGCTGGGATTTAATATTTTGTATGATGGGGTCCCAGGCTGGTGGTAGACTCCAACCATCTTTTCTATTAAAATTATGATGTTTTTTAATTTCAATAGCCTCGCGTATCATCCTAGGGATGACTCTAGCGAATACTTGCGGTTTATCAAATCTGATGTAAGCAAAATGTACTCTTCCCCAACATATTAATACACTATATGTATACTATGTGTATATGTATATTCGTACAGTTTTGCACTGAATGTCTCCCTATTACTTCAAACGCCTGTTGAGGTATTTTGCACGCGGCATTATTTCCAGACGTCGCCGCCAGATGTCTCTGCACCACTGTTAGCGGCATATTGTTGGCTAATAATGGTCTAAGTCATGGGTGACGCGACTTAATTGACATTCATTTTAAATAAAATATTAATTTCTCATTTTTATTTTTCAATATCATTAAAAATTTGTTAGTTTTTTAAAGCCCGATTTTCTAAGTTAATTTTTATTAACTCTGTTATTTTTGAGGAGTTCGATAGCGTAGTGGTTAACGCGCTCGGTCTGCAAGTGCTGAGGTTAAACAACTTTCGCAAAGGCTGGTCATCGGATAGGTGACCAAAAATGTATCATCTCGAGCTCCTCCGTGCTTCGGAAGGCACGTGAAGCCGTTGGTCTTGGCTACATTAGAAGTCGTTAACATCCACCAACCCGCACTGGGCCCGCGCTGCGTGGTGGTTTATGGCCCGTTCTCCCTATCCATCCATAGGGAAAGCTCGTGCCCCAGCAATGGGGACATAAAATGAGCTGATGATGATGAACCCTGATGTTCTTAGTTTTGTAAACCCCGATTTTCTTAGTTAATTTTCTCTGATTTTATATTCAGATCAGTTATATTAATAATAATAATTCATTTATTTATTCAGGTAACACCCATACAAATTGCAATAAATTGTCACATTAACACACAACATATTACTGACCTCTAAAATACCTAATACCAAAGAGGTCTTATACCAAACCAGTTCTCGTTTTCGTTAACCTGATCGAATGGCAAATATTACTGCCCATTTCTTACTTATTTTTGTTCAGTTCAACACATGGTTGCCTGAAAGAAATTGATTTTTAGCGATAAGGCCGCAATTTGAACCACATCTTGTAATGTCATCAGCTGTAGGTATGTATTTTTGTTTGGTGTACAATAAGTATATTGAAAAAAATAGAGCTTTTTATTTCCACCATTGAAAAAAAAATAACATACCAGTGCGCTGATTTCAAAGGGCTGTCATCTACAAACCCATACTACATAACACTGCTATCATAGATAGTGCCATTTTCACTTCGCAGGTGATGTCATTGCAAGCTGTTGTCGCTTACAGTTAAGCCCTTTCCTATTGGCTTTTCATTTGCGGTATAAGTTATAAGCGATTTTCATTGGTCCTCTCAAAGATATTTCGTAGCCGACTTTATAGTTGATGCCCCAAGCAGTGAAAACTGAGAGTTGTACTCTTAGTGCAACGAGAAGTGAGCGAGCTTACAGCTCCGGTAACCTATCTGGATATTAGGGAGTGGACTATAGATGTCCACGGGGCTACTCGCTTGAGACAATAGTCTTAAGAGTTCCGGTTGAAAAATGCACTTCAGCGCGTCCTGATCTGGCGTTATGACCTGAAGCAGATGGTCCCTTGTGCCTGCGCAAGGTTATCTGACACCTATTTTATGCCCTGACAGTTGGTAGGGAGAGTCAGTAAAAACTTTAAGGTCGCAGGGTTGTTGTTGTTGTGTCTCTCAAGGCAAGAGTATCACCAAACGTAGTGTATTCCGCCTTAAGACTAGGTGGAACGACGATCATCGCAAGGTGGCTGGCAAGAGCTGAATGAGAGTAGCCGCGGATCGTGCTCAGTGGCGTGCGCAAGGAGAGGTCATATCCAGCAGTGGAGATAAATAGACTGATGATAATGATCAAAAAGGCCAGAGGGAATATAAACATATCAGTAGTTCTACCGATTATTCCCTATAAACTAACAAATACCTCTTTGTAAAGAAACTAGCTGACCCGGCGGACTTCGTATCGTAATTTTTTTTTAATATAGCCTATGTTTCTTAGTGCTAATGTAGCATTCTAATGGTGAAATATTTTTCTAAAATTGGTCCAGTAGTTTTTGAGTTTATTCGTTACAAACATACATACAAAAATACAAAGGTTTCCTCTTTATAAAATTAGTATAGACTAGCTGACCCGGCGGACTTCGTATCGAATTTTTTTTATTATAGCCTATGTTACTCAACGCTAATATAGCATTCTAATGGTGAAATAATTATTTCAATCGGTCTAGTAGCTTTTGAGTTTATTCGTTGCAAACATACATATGTACATACAAAAATACAAAGCTTGATGAAAGATGTTGCCCGGTCTTACCGTGGAGGATTCATGTAAATAAAATATTATATGAAATTGATTGATTCATTGATTAAATAGTTATCTTACTCGTACTTAGGTTTTCCGCATAATTACGTTTTCACTCAACCAAATATTATTGCCAGATGGCGGCTCGGTGGAAGCTTGGCGACTAGGGATATAAGCTTAAAGCGTGTGGTCCAAGACTAAGGTATAAGCGAAAACTGTTTTATTATAATAATATGTAGAAAATAATAATCATAATAATAATCTATGTATCTGGGACGTGAAAAGAGTGTATCAGCTGCCTAACTTCCCGTGCATGTCGTAAGAGCCGACTAAGGGACAAGGGTTCCAAGATGCTCGCACATCAGGCGGTCGGCTGCAACCCATCACTGATGTTATCTATTCCACCTCGGAGCCCTACTTTGATTATGCTAAATGTGACGTCGAGGTCACTAACGGCGAGTTTACTTAAAATGTGACTTAGATGCTCTGTGTATCCCTTTTTGGGAGAGGGACGTGAGAGTATGTATAGAAGAAAAGAAGAAGAAAGAAGAAATACATTTATTGGCACACACTAAGTACAACAAAAATTAATTATAAGTAAGAAATATTGAAAAAACTAAAGTACCTACATTATCAATTAAAAACAAAATTAGAAGACAAAGTGTAATGTAATGTATGTATGCAAATATAATACACACTGTACTGGCCAAAGCCCTAACTATGTAGCTCAGGATAATTGTCCAGTAAAAGGCATCATCATCATCTTCATCATCAGCTCATTTATGTCCCCACTGCTAGGGCACGAGCCTTCCCTATGGATGGATAGGGAGAACGGGCCATAAACCACCACGCGGGCCCAGTGCGGATTGGTGGTTGTTAACGACTGCTAATGCAGCCGGGACCAACGGCTTAACGTGCCTTCCGAAGCACGGAGGAGCTCGAGGTGATAAATTTTTGGTCACCTATCCAAAGACCGGCTTTTGCGAAAGTTGCTTAACCTCAGCACTCGCAGACTGGGCGCGTTAACCACTGCGCCATCGAGCTCCTCTCTCAGTAAAAGGCAAGTGGACTGTATGTATAAGTGCTGGTGTATTTCGTAAAAACGTACAAAATTTGACCCGACAATTGAGTGACCGCGGTATGACGTGCGCCCGAGTGGCTGGTGCGTCGTTAAAGTAGTGGGGATCGATTCGATCTGTCGACCGTTGCGGTGGACGGTGCCGCTCGTAGCATTAAGCCCGCGTTCCCCCGCGCGCCTCTTTCGTGACTGCGGAGCTGGTCCGTGCAGCCTTATCTTGACCACACACACACACACTAATAATGTTAGCAAGGTAAAATATATATACATTTTTAAATATTTAAGATTATCCAATTCTTTTACCCACTTGGAGAAATTGAATAATTAAGTTAATGTAAAATAATGAAGCGCATAATATTTTTTTTAACTTATTTAATCGTTAACGTTAACTACTTTTTTAGAGTGATGGTCAACTAATTATAACTTCCAACTAATTTTTATCCCTGTATAATAACCATAATATAGGTCAGGTCTTCATAGCTCAAAAAATTTGCAAGCAGAATGGGCTGGTCTTTAAAGCTGCAGAACCGATAACCGGTTGAGGTAGACGTGGAGACCGCGACTCAGCAGACGTAGTGTAGGACGCCCTCTGGCACTATAAAGAGGCGATCTACGCAAAATGGCTGGCAGCAGCGGTTAGATAAGAATAGCTGAAGATCGGGCCGATTGGGAGATGTTGATCATGATGATGATGATGATTAGTCCACGGCTTTACCAAGCCAGATGTTTGGCAAAAACCTTTTAATAAAAATACCTATACCTACTTTCCAAAGCGTCTTCCGAATTGTATATAATATTGTATATTCTTTACTTTGTACCACAGCACAACGTGTGGTCTGTAAGTGCTAATAATGTGCGAATTAATCTCCCATAGTGTTGACAGAGAATTGAAATGCTGCCAAATGGTACAGCAAACGCTATTCAGAAGTTTATAGGCATTTTGTTGTAATTAAGCTATGGTGCATTAACGCAGTGTAAAGCTCGATAGCGCTGTGGTACATGAATTCGGTCTGTGATTGCTAAAGTAAGGCGACTTTCGCAAAGGCCGGTCATAGGATGGGTGACCAAACATTTTTAACTTCGTGCTGCGGAAGGCAATGAAAGCCGCCCTTGCTGCATTAGCACTGGGCCCGTGTGGTGGTTTATAGCCCGTTCTTCCTGTGGTCTTTCCATCCATAGGGAAGGCTTATGCTCTAGCAGTGGGCAGCAATAGACGACTTTTGGCTTAGATGATGATGATGATGATGAAGAAGATGAAATGGTTTAACATTTTTACTGTTAGGAATGTGTCAGACACAAACCACTAAGATTGTAGACATTCCAAAATAGCAGAATCGTGATTCGGATATCATACTAACGTAACCGCGTGCCATATCTAGCATTTAATTAAATAACCAACAAGTTCTTATAAATAAATGCATTATCATCATCATCAGCTCATTTCATATCCTCATGGCTGAGGCATCTTTCCCTATGGATGGAAACACTACGGGGAAAACAAACTATAAACCACCACGCAGGCCAAGTGCGGTGCAGTGGTTGTTATCGACTGCTTATACAGCCGGGCCCAACGGCTTTACGTGCCTTCGAAGCACGGAGGATGAGGAGCAAATGGAACCAATATAACACAGCTGTAGACATTTTGAAATAGCAGACTCGGCTGGTCTGTCGGAAGTCTTGATCGCGGTTTTCGCACACTAAACAGTGTAAAGTAGGTAATAAAGTTTAAAATCGTTTGTTCTTTAAAAGCAAGTACAGTAGAAATACGGAAATACCATTAACGTTAACAAATCGCTAACTCTTATGCTTTAAACCAAATTCTTCATAACTGCCATTTACCTCGGACTGCATGGCTTGGTATGCGAATAACAGCCTTGCGTGTTTGACATTAGAAACTACGTAGGTATGCCTAGGTATAGAAAATAGTTTATGGCCCGTTCTCCCTATCCATCCATAGGGAAGGCTCGTGCCCAAGTAGTGGGGACCTAAAAATGAGCGGATGATATCGGGCCTTGTTAACATGGCCACAAGGTCGTTCAATTAAAAACAAATCTTAATTGCAAAACAGAATTATAACTCAAAAATGAACAGTGATCCATCATAATTCTCTGTCTAAACTCTTCACGTCTAGTTGAGGGTGTGTGGAATTAGTCATAAGTTTTGCACTTAGCTGATCAACTCATCAGACTATGTGGTATAAAAAATTCAGGAGCCCCGCATAATTAGATATAGTGATGGTACTCGAATCGCTGGGAAACTCTGTTGATTCGTGTTATATATATACATATATATATATATATATATATATATATATATATATTTATCCCGCAAGCAAACTACCGTCCACTGAAGGCGAAATTACATTTAAAATGGCGTCCACCGCTATTTGACGTCCGCATACCGGACGCCACTTTTTTAAGCGGTGACACTTGGAGCCTCTAACATGAAGCTAGCTGTAGAACAAAAATCGATGGAAGCCAAAAATTGTATGTAATAGCTGCAATTAAATACTGAATAGTTCCCAAAGAATCTCAGCAGAGGTGCGGCGCTACTGTCGTGCGTATATTCACAGCCGTATTATCGTGCTTATTTTCTGACGATGAAGTCGCGTATTTGGCGTCCGCTAATGCGACGTTGCCAGCTCTCTCAATGTTTGGTGCCTACTAAAGTACAATATTATTATCATAAATCGTATGCAAGCAAAACTGTATTCATCGCCGTAGGTCACACACGCGGTGCGTGTTATGCGGCGCCCAATTTATAGTTTAAATAATCTATAATCATCCGTATTATAGCTATTGAACGTCCGTTTATTGCTATTAGATTATGAAATGGACAGTGTTCGTCACACTGCCATCAGATCCGTGATTTGAAACGTTCTTAGTACATAAAATGCGATTTTCTTATTTTTAGTATCTCTGTTCAATCAATGCAAAATTAAATTTATTCCTGATGATGATGATGATGATAAGTATATAACGTGATGCTCACTAAAAGTCTGAAACGATTTCGTGCCTTTTAAAAGTCATTGCTTACGTTAAGAATGGTGTGCAATTTTTAATAGTAAAATTTAATAAATAACTAAAATTTAAGACACCAAGGTCTTACAGTAATAAGAGTGTTTACGAATTGTATCCGATCTGAATTCAAACCAAAACAGTGAAATGACGGTTCAAAGTAGACGTAGTACTATTTATATGAGAGCGTAAGTACTACATGAGTAAATATATTTACTCATGTGGTAGTACTAGATCCGAGTAATGCTATGCGTAAAGGCTAACTCTTGTTGTTGATTACTTTTACTTTTGATTGCTAGATATGGCTTCGTTAGGAATTGTTTTTTATAATGTTCAAAACTATTACGGAAGTTGTTTTATGTTTGTGATTAAAATGTTTATTTGCGTAGTTACCTATACTTATAAGTTACTTAGGTGAAACTAATAAATTAATAATAAAAATATTAAATGTACAGACGAGACGCTTGCACATCAACCTATCTAAAACTGTCCAATTTCTTCAATACATTTTCAACAATATACTTAATAAATTTCAAGTAAGTATATTAAAGAAATTTGACAGTTTATGGTAAGTTGATATACAGGCGTGTGTACATGTTCTGTGTCATTGTTTATTTATTATTTATTTATTAATAAGGCTTACCAACTAAATACATAAGATTCATTTAATAATAATAAATAAATAATAATAATAAAACATTTATTCGGCTTTTCAACACATAACAGACATGGAAAAAAAAAATATAACACAAAAGTTAAAATAAACTTAAAATTGCAAAAAAAATAAAAAAAATAAAGAGTTACATTTTCACAGTATACGAGTAACAAACAACAACAAAATAAACAGAAACAAGCAGAGATAGATAAATACACGAAAAGCCGAATGGGCTGATCAGCTTAGCTTAATGTTGTGGCTGATGCCTCAACGCTGGTATTCTGCTGGACCCATGACAGACCCATGACAATTTCAGAAAACATACTTTGACAAATAGTTATACTTATATGTATTTAAATTATAGGTATGAACAATATTACATTTTATCCATAAAAAAAAATAAAAAATACATAAATGGACCAAAACTGAAAAACTCTCTAATCTATTTATAATATTAATTAATTTTGATGTTATATAAAACTACTATTGTTCCACTTGCTACCGATTTAAAATTGTTTAAAGATTATCGTTGTGTTACTTACTGTTACTTATTTTTAATAAAAAAATTTAATGTACATGTTGTGTTATTGTTTATTACCTAGGTTAGGTTCATGTCCCAAAAAATAACTGTAGGATAAAATGAAGGATCGGTATTAAAATGAAAGAAAAAGAAAATTCTAAAGTTTTGTAGTTTTTGCTTTAATAACATTCAAATATACTTAAAGGTCGTAAAACGTTGAAAAAAACATCTATTTCAGGTGAGATTCGATTCCACGTCTTCCGCATACCAGGTGGCCGCGTAACCATAGCATTGGTTAGATCCGCCGAAATTTTCAACGCCTTTTGACTTATGCTTTTATAGCAACAGTCTCTTTTGAATTTAGCATCCCAAGAGATTACGCAGCCACCCAGTATGCGGAAGACGTGGGTTTGAATCCAACCTACGGTAGACTTTAGGGGTAGAAATGCGAAAGGCGAAATGTGAAATTGCAATATATAAACGCACGCCACGGTAACTCCTCAGCTAAGGGCTGGGATAGTTACTCGAACATATCTTCAAATCAACAATAGAATTTAGTCAGGAAATCAGAACCCAACATATACAACCTGTAACAGGTTAAGCGCAGACCCAGAAAGTAGTTTATTATAAATTTACTTCTCAATCGATTAAAAATATTTAAAATGTAGGTAATTTTTTTTTCCCAAAATTATTAAAACTTATTGAAATTACAGTCACTCCTTCGTAAATTGTTAAAACAAACGAAAATAAAACGTAAGTCAATGCAATAAGGGGCTTTTTAAAATGCGGTAGGTTGGTAGGCTAAAGCGCTAATATGCCCATACTGTTTGCCCTATAACTAACAACTTACATTAACCAATTTAATTAAATAAAAGTTAAATTATTTTTCTTTTTTTAATTATAATTAAATATTCTAATTGGGGTGTCTGAGGATGTGCGTTCATTCTGTGACATGTTGTAGTTACGTAGTACAGTACCCCAATATCACATTATCCCAACTGTCGCATATTGTGTTCAGGATTTTCTTAGAGTTGGCGCAAAATGTGAAATAGCAATATACTGTACTAATAAAATATCAATACACAGACGCCAGATATAAATATACGGACGTCAGATGTCAATATACGGACGCCAGATAACAATATACAGACGCACGGTAGCTCCTCAACAAAGGGCCTAGGCTTTTCAAACTATAAAGACAATTAAGTTAGGAAGCCAGAACCCGAGGCATATAGTTACGCAATATGAATTCGTATATCAGACTGTTCGACTTGTCACATAATATTATGCTCAGGATGTTGTTAGAGCTGACGTGAAATGTCAAATAGCAATATACGGACGCCAGATGTCAATATACGGACGCCAGATGTCAATATACGGATGCCAATTGTCAATATACGGACGCCAGATAACAATAAACAGACGCACGGTAGCTCCTCGACAAAGGGCCTAGGTCTTTCAAACTATAAAGACAATTAAGTTAGAAAGCCGGACCCGAGGCATATAGTTACGCAATATGAATTCGTTTATCGTACTGTCCGAGTTGTCACATATTATGCTCAGGATGTTGTTAGAGCTGGCGTGAAATGTCAAATAGCAATATACGGACGCTAGATGTCAATATACGGACCCCAGATGTCAATATACGGACGCCAGATGTCAATATACGGACGCCAGATAACAATAAACAGACGCACGGTAGCTCCTCAACAAAGGGTCTAGGTCTTTCAAACTACAAAGACAATTAAGTTAGAAAGCCGGACCCGAGGCATATAGTTACGCAATATGAATTCGTTTATCGGACTGTCCGAGTTGTCACATATTATGCTCAGGATATTGTTAGAGCTGGCGTGAAATGTCAAATAGCAATTTACGGACGCCAGATATCCAATATACGGATGCCAGACATCAATATACCGACGCCAAATGTCAATATACGGATGCCTGATATCAATATACGGGTACGCACGGTAGCTAGTTACTAGAACATCATCTTTAAACCAATAAGAGAATATATTCAGGAAACCATAACCCAAGGAATATGAATGCGTATTCAGTGCCTTGAGTATTGGACTGTCCCACTTGTCGCATAATTATCGTGCTCAGATTTTTATTAGAACTGCAACGGCCATCATTAAGTTAAATAAAATAAACTTTGGTTAACAATTTATAGATATCTGTCAAATTGGACCCAACATTAAAATATTCAGTGAAAGAAAGAGATAGGTAAAACGAGCTGGCAACGTCGCATTTACAAAATCAGGAGGACGTAAAAATGTCGGCGCATTAAGTAAATCATAATCACTATATCCAGGAAGCCAAAAATTAATCACCATGAAATGGAGTTCATAAATGTTTGGGCATGATTGCAAAAAGAATATCGCCACAATTGAAATAACCGCAAAATGAAATATCCTATGGAGTAAGGCATCAAAAAACTAAGAAACATTCGCAGAGAGATGATCTAAATTGTAAGCTGAACTGGAGGACGCCGTAATGATGCACAGCATGCATGACGCCAAATGCGTTGCTAGATGTATATATATATATATATATATATATATATTCTATTTATCTAGAGGAGCTCGATGGCGCAGTGGTTAACGCGCCCGGTCTACGAGTGCTGAGGTTAAGCAACTTTCGCAAGGGTCGGTAATTGGATGGGTGACCAAAAATGTATCATCTCGAGCTCAACCGTGCTTCGGAAGGCAAGTTAAGCCGTTGGTCCCGGGTGCATTAGCAGTCGTTAACAACCACCAATCCGCACTGGGCCCTCGTGGTGGTTTCGCCCGTTCTCCCTATCCATCCATAGGGAAGGCTCGTGCCCCAGCAGTGGGGACTTAAATGAGCTGATGATGATGATGATGATGATGACTGGCCCAATACCAAAAATTCTTTCACTGATAAGAAGCTATAAATTGGTTTGAAATAAAAAACAGTAATAAAACCTGATTTTAATTACTCCACCCTATAGGTGATAAACATTATAAATAATGCCCGGGCAATTTAATTATTTTAATAATTGTAATCACACTGCCCTCTTCTAATGGACATTTTTCAAACTGCGCGGCCATTTTTATAATGCCCTATCACTAGGTGGACCAAGTAACATATAGGTACATTTATAAGGTCACACTTTATTAACTGCAAATATTTTGAGGATAAATTCAACAACATATATAAACTATTTTTTTATGAAAAAACCTTAAATTTTTATACGCTAGTTTTCAAGAAAAACGCCAAAAGACATTTCGATTAAAAAGAAAAATAAAGCACTTTCGGTAGTTTCAATTCAAAGGAGCCGAAATAGAGAGGCCGCAATGCCTTCACCGCTTACACGTGCCCCTAGTTTCATTCAAAAGAGCCAACAGAGAGGCCGCTCTTAAAAATATTACAATCTTTTTGTCAGGAAGAGTTAAAAAAAAACTAGCCTGAATTTTTTTTAAATGCTAGAGCCTTATTTCTCTTATATAATTAGATGTTTTATCAAAAAATTTGCAGTTGATAAATTGTATCTCTGTCCGAGCGCTTCGGTCCAGCTAATGATGTCGAATGGTAAATAAAACTCGGAGAAAGAAAGGAAAACCAAAACGTCAAAGTGGTAAACGACGGCCATTCATAGATGCATATTAGAAAAGTTGGATTGGACCTTGATACCGAGCTCAATAGCCATTACCCGCACTATCGCTTCACATTAAATCGATGACTTTCTGATCGAATGCGATGGCACGGATAAACTGTGCTAGTGTTGGCTGCAACCTCATTCGCAGTAATTCGCACTTCACTCTAGGGTTGGCAAACATAAAAAGGGATGCAACAACAATTCTAGATCACCCTTTCGGATTTTACACACAATAGTGTCACAAAATAAGAAGAATGCAGAGGGTAAGCTTTAAAGAACCCCTCTCGAGCAACGCACTCAGACCCTCTCACATACACGGAAACTTGGATCATCGCGAGCTAGCTTAAGGCGAAGGGTAAGGCACACTAGCGCCACCAATAGATAATTTGATAATTACTAACGGACCGAATCTTTTTTAAACATTGCGTAACGTCCGACAACAGGAATCCATAGTATTTATTTAATAATTGTGGACTACTTTTTGTTGCGTGGTTTATTCACAAAACGGGCTATCGCATTTATTCACAAACAATGGCCACTGTTGATGTTAGCGAAAGAATATAAAAACAAACCTAAAAGTAGTGCACAATTATTAAATAATAGATGTATGCTTAGTGTCGGAAAGTCCGCAATGTTTGAAAAAAAATCCAGTTTAGCAGTTATCAAATTAAGTCCATTAGCGGTGCTAGTGTGCCTTAGCCTTCGCCTTAAGGGTGCGCCGTCCGTAAGTGACAAGTGTCATATATTTTATTTGAAATGTCTTCGTCCATATTTATTTGATGCCGCGCAGCCATACTAATTTTGTATGGCGAATTTAACGTGTTATTTCGAAAAATAATAATTTAAATAACCGCTTGATAAATCAAAAATGTGAGACGGTCGATTTGTAGTTTAGCCATTGGTGATTGTTTAGACAAAATCAGAGGTACAATAATTTAGATTAATTATAAGAAATCAACTAAACGCCGCCACTAGTTGTCAGGATTTTTGCCAAACTTTAAATGATATTGTAGAAAAAACTAAAGCGTGTTATGAATTAATGGATCGGACTAATTGTAAACAAGTTCCCTTTGATACGAAATATATATTTTGTTTATGTAATACGATTGTATTTTCAATTATATCAACTTAACCGTGACTGCACTTTTGGCATTTTTTGCTCTGCGCACCCTTAACCCATTTAGACCAACCTGGGGGGGTACCACTAGCTCTTATAGCAGTATTATTGCAGTTGTGAAAGCGAGACACGTGTATTGCGAATATACTCGCGTCTCTTTTCAGGTGTGACCTGCAATAATACTGCTATAAGAGCTCATAGTAGGGGCACAGGCGTTTGTGTGTTGTTGTAAATAAAACTTTAAAAGTATCATAATTAGGGTACATCTTTATACTGTCTTTATCTTTGTCGACCTCCTTGGTCGAGTGGCTTGCACACCGGTTTTCATGGTGTCGCTATCTCTAAGGTCCCGGGTTCGATCCCCGGTCGGATCAATTTAGAAATACCTGTTTTTCTATAATGTTTCGGGTCTGGGTGTTTCCTATGTATAATAAGTATGTATTCAAGTATATTAAGTATGTTTATCCGTTGTCTAGTTAACCATATAACGAGTTTCTTTTCTTGGGGCTAGATAATTGGTGTGAGTGTGGGAAACATTTATTATAACATTTATACTGTCTTTAGAGGTGTTATAAGAAACACCCTGTCAGACTAAGTGGGTTACCGCAGCTTTCCGTGTCCGTGTAAGGTGACACATAGACATATGTGTGCGTTGCTCGTCCGCGTGTGTATGAAACGTACCTTCTGGGATCTTCTTATTTTGTGCTTGTACCCGAATGATGTCAACAAAAGTGTTGAGAAAACAGATTACAACTTATAATTAACAAGTATCCAACGGGGATCGAACAACGCAACAGCTTATCCCATTGTAAGTATAAAGATCAACAATTACTTATATTGGTTTTCGAAGTGCTTTTCTAATTTGTAATTTTCTTTGCATGTGTAAATTTAGTAAATAAATGGAAAAAAAAATTGTTAATTTAACAACTTGTGTATTCGTATTCTAACAATAAAATAATGGAATAATGGAATACGAAAAAAAAAATTGTGGCAAAAAATACAAATGTACAAAAGTATCAAGATATGTATGTCGCCTTAACATCAATGTTTGTAGCTTTGTTGTGTTCCGGCAGCTAGAGATAGTTTAGCCTCTATAATTGAGCTTTCCAGGTGAAGTTCGCTTCCACCAAAAAGAGTAGCTGCTTAGTTTCTTGCTGGAGTCTTCTTAGCAGAATCAACCAGCAGTAGAATCGCATTAAATAAAGACATATTATTTATTAAATTATATATTATTAAAAATGGGAAATAATAAATTGATCCACAAAATAAAATTCAAAAAATTCAATTCAAAATTCAAAATCATTCATTCAGTTTAGGCTACAAGTAGCTCTTATGATTGTCACTATGCGATCGGTTCGTAAGTCTACTCTGGGTGGGAGATCTTGTACTGAAAGGAACTGGCAAGAAACTCAGCAAGTATCCAGCTCTTTTCTCCCTTACAGCGTCAAATATATTGGAAATACCTTATGAAAATGCACAAAAAATATAGAAGACAACCACAAAATGTAAAAATAAAAAAAAATATACGTTAACAAATTTACATCAGGTAAAAGTCACAATTTCCACAATGTCATACAGTACCACTACAGTACTATCGTAAAAGTCAAAAATACAAAGTCAAACAAAGTCAATAATTGTAGGCTAGCACCTAAAATGCTAAGTTAGCATCTAAATAGTAGTTTAGATGCTAACTTTGTAGTTTTAGGTGCTAACTTAGTATTTTTGTGGGTTAGAAAAAGGTTAGTTTGGTGATTGATTAAATACAACCCTGAAATAATTGCACTTGCAATCACAGCCAATGGACGAATGAATTTCATTCGCCCATTCAGGGTACTCGTAGTAGGTAAAAAATTTATGAACGATTCAAAAGCACTTTCGTAAGTTTATTTGAATAAATAAATTTTTGACTTTGACTTTGACTTATAAATTATAGACAGAGTAGTGGCACCAGTATTCGACAGGAACCAATGATCGACATTTCCCTTTAATCATTAAAAATAGAGGCCAGCAACGTATTTAAGACAGTAGCAACAATTTCATTGCCGTAAATATTTCAATAAAAATCTGTTATTTTTCGGCGACAAAAAATTTATTTAACACTAGTCTTATCCTTATACTTGGCAGAGATTTTTTTGTGGAATTATATATTTTTTTTGCATCAAATGTGTTATTTTATTCACTACCCGAATTTTTGTCTCAAATTATCCACTATGCTAAGAATAGGCTTAAAGTGTCGAACACTGCTGCCACAACCTTAACTGTAAAAAGGACTCTGTTACGTAACTGTCCAAAGTGGCCTACAACGCTTTGACGCTACTTTGTTGATTTTATTAACTTTGCAATACCACACAAAGTGGCCTACAACGCTTTGACGCTACTTTGTTGATTTTATTAACTTTGCAATACCACACAAAGTGGCCTACAACGCTTTGACGCTACTTTGTTGATTTTATTAACTTTGCAATACCACACAAAGAACACTTTGACGCTACTTTGTTGATTTTATTAACTTTGCAAAACCACACAAAGTGGCCTACAACACCTTCACGCTACTTTGTTGATTTTATTAACTTTGCAATACCACACAAAATGGCCTACAATACTTTGACGCTACTTTGTTGATTTTATTAACTTTGCAATACCACACAAAGTGGCCTACAACGCTTTGACGCTACTTTGTTGATTTTATTAACTTTGAAATACCACACAAAGTGGCCTGCAACGCTTTGACGCTACTTTGTTGATTTTATTAATTTTGCAATACCACACAAAGTGGCCTACAACACTTTGACGCTACTTTGTTGATTTTATTAACTTTGCAATACCACCACAAAGTGGCCTACAATGCTTTGACGCTACTTTGTTGATTTTATTAAGTTTGCAACACCACATTATATTTTATGTGTTGCCAACCCTGACTGAAGCTTTAGTTACTGTGCTTATGCCCCATAATTTTACTGGATCTAGTGGCCTTTAACTGGATTACAGGAATGCAGGAATTTATTGTTGTTGTATTGTAAATAGGTCTTACTATCTCATTGGGATTTACCTGTAATGATAATTAAAAGAGGAAACAAATAAATAAATGTTGCGACAAATGAGGTTTAATTATCAGTTTAGTATTTTTTTAAATCATATTATTATTTATGGTAACTATATTATATATATTGACGACCTCCTTGGTCGAGTGGCTTGCACACCGGTTTTCATGGTGTCGCCATCTCTGAGGTCCCGGGTTCGATCCCCGGTCGGATCAATTTAGAAATACCTGTTTTTCTATATTGTTTCGGGTCTAGGTGTTTCCTATGTATAATAAGTATGTATTTAAGTATATTATGTATGTTTATCCGTTGTCTAGTTAACCATATAACGAGTTTCTTAAGGAAGCTTTTCTTGGGGCTAGATAATTGGTGTGAGTGTGGGAAACATTATTATTATTATTATTATTATTATTATTATTATTATTATTATATTGTTTTCTAAAGTTTACGCGAACACTACACATGACTTTTTGGCGGGAAAGTGAAGAGTCATGTCTGCGGTTTTGTTTTATTTTCTAAAATTTGTGTTATGTCGAATATTAACGTGAAATAATGGTGGATTTTTAATTTTTGGATTTTTGTTCGTGAGTGTGCATGAGTGTTGGCAAATGAAACAAAAGAGTGCAACGTCACTTTTTAAAATCTCTCAAGAAGGACCGCCAGAGGACATCTTTACTGAGATACTCGAAGGGTTGGAAGGTATATCATTTCTCACTTCTCATTTCTATTATCATTCATCATCATCATACAGGAAAGAAATATTGTTTATTTATGTATTACTTGTAAGAAAAAATACTTTGACACTGGCTAAATGTGCTAATCGCACGAAGCTATCAACTAAAGGAAAAAGAAAACACTACACATTGAAATGATACTGTAAGCTCTTTCTGCGTAAAACGGAACGCACCTGATTAAATTTAAATTTAATAAATACAAGCAACTAATTAATTATGAGATGAGCAACACCTCAGTCTCCCTGTGACCACGGACCCAAGCAAGGCAACAACCAAGGCATATATCATTATATTAAACTTGGCTCTCATTTAACATTTATGTTTTGGATGGGATATCATTACTTTTTGTACAGAAATTATTAGTAGATACTTAATTAACCATAATAAAATTATCGCACCGCTCCCCACCCCGCTGCTCCACGGCCGCCGCACCGTGCGCCGTGGTCCGTGGTATTATTTAATTATTTATAAGTAATGATCTTACACTATTCATGCCCGCTAATTATTGAAATAATAATTAATACTAAATCCCAATTAATAATAACGTAATAAATACGTAAGTCGTTTGTACTTAGTCATAAGTAGTCATAAGTACTAAAACTAATGTTTGGATAAAAAAAAAATGGTGGTATTCCACTCGTTATATATTCACGTGAAAACCTTAAAATCCACATAAAGGCCGGCTGTCATCAATTTTGATTGCTGATTCTTACATTACAGGCTATATCTATAAATAAGTGTTCCTATTTTATTTTTGTTTTTTATTTTATTTTAATCGGTACATAAACATCCAAGGCCAATATAAATGTACACAACTAGCTTAGTTTGATAGCAAAAAAAATAGTATAAAAGTAATGATACATGATGCTTAAACACTACAACTTAAAATAATCACATTATTCATAAAACGAGAGAACTAACATGAAATCTGAAATCTGTGAACCACAAAACAGTCGATAAAAATACTGTTATATATAAAAAGATAAAAAATAGTTACTATACATATAAGTAGATAATATTAACAAATAATAGTATAAATAATAATGTTTTATTTCTGTTTTTACTTATATGATACTTAAATAAATAACTAAAATTATAATAGAACTAATAGAATCAATATTAATTGAAAAATATAATAAATTGATAAAAAACTAGTTTCCGATTTATTCCTTTGTATTCACCTAACTACCTATCTGGATGCCAAATTTAAACTTTCTAGGTCATCTGGATTAGAGACTGGGTTAGAGTTTTGATCTATCTATAGATCAGTGATAAAAATGACGATTTTTGGAAGTTAATATTTAAATAATCTGGCGCTAACCTATGTGCTTTAAAAAAGAAAGACGGCGGGATAAGGCCTATCGCTGTAGGGTGTACCATCCGGCGCATTGTTTCCAAAATTTGTGTCAAGCACATCCTTTCTGACCTTTCTTCCAAATTTCAGCCAGTTCAGCTTGGGTTTGGCTCGAAGGGTGGCTGTGAGGCTGCGGTTCACTCAGCTCGCACCTTCTTGCTGAATGATGGTGGTGAAGTGCTGTTGAAGGTGGATGTAAAGAATGCCTTTAACTCTGTGGACAGGGGTGCTCTGCTGGCAAAAGTAAAAGAGGAACTTCCCATGTTATATAAATTTTTATGGCAATGTTACGGTGAACCAACAAATTTGATTCACCGTAACAATCTTTTACATTCCGCCGTTGGTTGCCAGCAGGGTGATCCTCTGGGACCTGCAATTTTCTCTTTAGCTATACACCAAATAATTTCGAATCTAAATTCTAAATTTAATGTCTGGTACCTCGATGACGGCACTTTAGGGGACAAATCGGGTTTAGTTCTCGAGGACCTACAAAGTTTAATAAACCAATTTGGCAATATAGGATTAGAACTAAATTTTTCAAAGTGTGAATTATACATTTCAAATTCTGTGGCCCCGAACCGTAGAGCAGATATAGTTACTGACTTCAGTCGCCTGGCCCCCAACATCAAAATTCTCCAAGATGACTCGTTATTTTTATTAGGCGCACCGCTTCTCGATGCTGCCATCCCGGCTTTCATAAACGGAGCGATTGCTAAATTCAATTTAACTTCAGACCGTTTATTCCAAATTAATCCACACATGGCCTTATTTATAATACGTTTTTGTCTTTTCGTTCCAAAATTTACTTATGTTCTTCGATGCTCCCAACTCTGGCTTTTTCCTGCACTATTGTCCAATCTAGATAATTTAATTAAAAATACTCTTGTTCAAATTCTAAATTGTCAAATGAACGACCGCATTTGGCTACAGGCATCACTTCCTGTACGTTTCGGAGGCCTCGGCATTAGAAATTTGTCCAGCGTGGCCCTGCCAGCGTTTTTGTCATCTGCTCATAGCACGAACAATCTCTACAGGAAGATTATCAACCCATCTTTGGGTTCCGTAGAGTTGTCGTGCAAGGCAGATGCTAGTAACGCTTGGTTATCCGCCTCTCAAAATTCAAATCTACCATTAATTCCACAATTACAGAAGCAATGGGACGAGCCGTTATGCAAGCAAGTTCTGGAGGGGCTTAAATCCACATCGGCTGACACGGCCGAGCTCGCTCGTCTCATTGCCGTCTCTGAGAGAGAGTCAGGCCACTGGCTCCAGGCATTACCATCAGCCAATGTCGGTACCTTGTTGGACGGGCCGTCCCTCACTATAGCAGTCTGCCTCCGTTTAGGCGCCAGGTTAGTCCACCCTCACCGCTGTGTATGTGGGGAAGCTGTTAGCGACCTAGGCCACCATGGCCTCTCATGCGTTCGTAGTGCTGGTCGTATGTTACGCCACTCTTCATTAAACAGCATCATCCGCAGTGCTTTTGCCACCGTTGGTTTACCGGCTGTCTTAGAGCCAGCTGGTATCTCTCGTAGCGATGGCAAGAGACCTGACGGAATGACCATTGGGCCCTGGAAGCTTGGCAGGCCGTTGGTGTGGGATGCAACCTGTGCTGATACCGTGGCTCCCTCGCATGTTCGCGCCACTTCTCTTCATGTGGGGGCTGCTGCGGTAAGCGCTGAAAATCGCAAACGGCACAAATACGCGAACCTGGGTCGTAATTATTTATTTGTTCCGTTTGCGGTGGAAACAATGGGTCCATGGGGGCCGGAGGCAAGGCAACTTGTTAAAGAGCTAAGTGCTCGCCTTATTGAGGCCTCCGGTGACAAGAAGGCTGGCAGCTACCTCTGCCAGCGTATTAGCTTGGCAATCCAGAGGGGCAATGTTGCCAGCATTCTTGGGACCGTTCCCATGAGCCCACAGTTGGAAGACATCTTTTATTTATAGGCGTTTAGTTTTTAATTTGCTATTTTTATTTCTTTGGTTTTTTTAAGTTCAGTTAAGTTGTTTCTTTTTTTTGTTTTAAGTTTTGTTCTGTAATAAATTTTATTGTTGTGAGTAGATAATAAATGTATTAAAAGTTATGTATTGAGATCAAGTTTCATTATACAAAATAAGTACGGTACTACGTTTGAGGTGTGTTTATGAAATTTGGAGCACATAAGTATCTCGCAATTCTCAATATATGAGCCATGTTTTGACATGTTTATAAGACAAGGTTTTTGAGTTGTGAGGGGGCAAAAGTGGCTCCAAATGGTTCGTGTAATATTACACACGGTGCTGTTCGCCAGTTCTGTTAGCTTGAACTTGGCTTGACACGCTACCGCGTGTCTAAATTCGATATTTACAATTCTTTCATACTAACGAAACTTAATTTATGAAACGAAAAACGACAACTTAATTAAGGACAAAAAAAATAATACATAATAATAAGTAATATACAGGGTGTTCGGCGCATGGTTGGACAAACGAAAACAGCGAAGTGGTGGGGTCATATGCTATGTAGGCACTCACGCCCAAAAAGTTTGACAAAACGACAAGAAAACTGTCTAAAGCTATTTCATTCTGTTTTCTTGTCGTTTTGTGGATATCTATGGGTTTAAATGGTGAATTCTGGTGCTTTTTGAACTTTTCAATAAAGTTCATTAAAAAAAAATCGTGGACAAATGTCAAACTTTTTGGTCGTGAGTACATAGTATATGACCCCACCACTTCGCTGTTTTCGTTTGTCCAACCATGCGCCGAACAACCTGTATATTACTTATTATGATGTATTATTTTATTTTGTCCTTAATTAAATTGTCGTTTTTTACTTTCATTTTCATTTTAATACAAAGCCGTTGCGCCATTGACCTATATACCTACATACCTTTCTGAATGAACAAATTGGAGGCTGCAAACCGGGAAACTCTGCCAAGGGTCCAAAGCTGAGACATTTGTCTTATCTCTCCCTCATAAATCAACTCCCCTCTGCTTACACATTTGTAGATTTTATATAGAACAAACGTATTTTAGGAGATAGGAGCTCGATGGCGCAATAGTCTGCGATCGTTGAAGTTAAGCGTTTTACGCAAAGGCCTGTCAACGGATGGGTGACCAAAAATGTATCATCTCGATCTTCGGATGACACGTAAAGCTGTTGGTACTGACTGCTAACAGTCGTTAACAACTACCAATCGGCACTGGGCCCGCGTGGTGGTTTATATGGTCCGTTCTGCGGTGTTTTTTGTGTCCCAGCAGTGGGGACATAAAAATGAGCTGATGAAACGTATTTAAGGAATGAGTAAAGGAATCTCCTGTACTGTCGCGTGTCTGGAATCCAGTGATTAGTCTTGTTAAAAACCGCAAAAACAACAATAAAGACGTTTCACGTTCCGATACTGTGAGTGTAGTGTGTCGTGAGCAATTTCGAGTGAATAGTGACTTAGAAATCGGTGGTACGGTCATCGAGCGCAAAAAACGACTAAGGAAGGGGGTAGATCGTTTTGTCTGCTCATAAAAAACTCGTTATTCTGTGATTATGGCGCATGCAACTGTGCCGAAATGTCGGATACTCATAAATATAATCATGGAAGAATCTCGTTAATAATTATTCTATTGCAAGTGGCCATGATAGTTTAAATAGTTATAAAGGAATATTATTATTATCATTTATTTTATTTATATCTACGACTAGCTGACCCGGCGGACTTCGTACCGCTTTGACAGTTTCCATCATTGAGTTAAATATAAATCAATGGTTTCCATGACAACAAAACAAACAAATCATTTTGTTTTGGAAAATTAAATTGTCGTTTTTGGTATTTTTATTAATATTTTTTTTAATATAGCCTATGTTACTCAACGCTAATGTAGCATTTTAATGGTGAAAGATTTTTTTTAATCGGTCCAGTAGTTTTTGAGTTTATTCGTTACAAACGTACATACATACAAAAATGCAAAGGTTTCCTCTTTATAATATTAGTACAGATTCTCCCGATAAGACACTTCTGTTGATTATTTACAAGATTATAATAATATGTAATTCATTTTTGTATCTATTCTTTAATATAATTTGGTAACGACATAAGTACTTTTATTTTGTAATTGTCGTTACTTAATTGTCGTTAGCGCGGACGCAAAACTGCGAGTTTCAAGTTTCTTTATGATAGCGAGCGAGCGGCGCGTGGCAGTGGTATGACAACGGCGCACGACAAGAATACGCACGCACACTAATATCTGTACAGAGTAGGCTGGTGGTTTAAATAGAGCAATGTTTACTTTCGTAAAATCATAGGCGTTTGGGTAAAAAATAAGAAAAGTCTTAATATTTTAATATTCATGTATTTTTATTGAAAAATAAGACAACAGTGTCCTGCGGAATATCAATACAAACATTTTGATGTCGGTCATTGTTTAATTTGTGCTATATTTACAAAGTTTCTGAAGAAATAAGTTTTTAGATATCATTATTTTATGTATTGTTTATGCAGTTTCTGGGTATTTGTTTCAAATTCCAAGACAACCATGACCTTGTGAAAGGATCAAGCTAACCTACACTAGTCCTTTTAATGTATAAGACCTATACAGCGCCTAGCACCAGTGTCTTAAAAACACGTAAATTTTTAAATTCCGCGCTGCACCCCCTTAAAGCCCATTCTTCTCCACAACTAAAAAATAAACGTCCTAAACGGGTAGTAGGTAAAAAAAGTATATACGATTCAAAAGCACTATTCTTAAGTTTTTTGAATAAAAAAAAATTACTTTGACTTTGACTTTGTAGAATTATGGCACCAGTGTTCAACAGGGACCAGTAATTGACACGTTTTTCCTCTAATCATTAAAAAAGGGGCAGCAACTGATTTTTGACTTTAGCTGGCATCTAATAAAATTTAAATGAAAATCTATATTAATTTTGGCGACGAAAACTGTTGATGAACACTGGGCTTACTATGCCAAAAAATAGTGCCACTTATCGAAGTAGCGAAGTCAGTAATTGGATGGGTTATTAGTAGAGATGGGCCGAATATTGGTTTGGCCGAATACGAATATTCGGCCGAATGTTCGGTTTACAATAAAACGAACCGAATATTCGGCCGAATAATTCGGTTCATTTACGCGCGCTTTGCTTAGTCAAACAGGTAGGTCAAAGTAAGTTAAGTGCCGTTGTTTATCATGAAATGTAAATCATACTTGAGTTTTTAAACACAAAACGTAATCAGCGTAGTTAAGTGAATGGATGAATTTTATATTAAAAATATGTATATATTTTTGTTATTCAATTATTGTTTTTAAAAATAAATAATCTCATAAAAATTAATTTAATAATGTTTTTTATGATTAATTGATAATAATGAATGAATAAACTATGGTACTTATAATAGTCTTTTTATAAGCCTTATGTGTTAAAATTGTACAACTTTTATATTCGGTAATTATTCGGCAATTGAACCGAATATTCGGCCGAATACGAACATGGAAAAATACGCCGAACATACCGAATACCGAATAATTATCGAATACTCGGCGCATCTCTAGTTATTAGTATCGACTAATAACCCATCCAATTACTGACTTCGCTACAGGCAGCTTAGCATTCGCGATCGTTGCAGAAACGCATAACACGCACCCACCTCACAAATTCAACCTTCAACCGAAGAAAGCATAAGAATTATCGACTTCCATCAAAACTATTGTCAGAACTAGGTATATTATAGAACTGTTACCCGACTAGTTAAAAGCTACTTTATTAACAATGCAAAAGGTTCATAATATAATCCGGAATGTCATCATTAATATGTTAGCAACCGTATTTAGTAGTTTATTCCCTTGAGACACGCACTTTTTCCATTAATTTCTTGAGTTACGTTGCGTATATATAAGTTAGGAAACTTGTTTCACTTATATATTATACAGAATGTTTTAGTATACATGTATAATCCTGAATATGGCAGATAGGGATATGTTAAGAGGAATATTGGGAGCATGGCTAAAATGCACCATACTAATAATCTCGACCAAAAGGTCGAGATATTTAGGTTGTTTGTTAAATAAGAAAATTGCAAAGTTTCCAAAAATTCATCATTCATCAAATCAGTGCGTCCTACCCGTCATGACATACGGAGCCGAAACGTGGACACGCACGGTAGGGCTGGTTCACAAATTTAAAGTCGCTCAGCGAGCTATGGACAGGGCTATGCTCGGAGTTTCTCTAAAGGATCGACTTCGGAATGAGGTGATCCGACAGAGAACGAAAGTAATCGACATAGCCCATCGGATCAGCAAGCTGAAGTGGCAGTGGGCCGGTCATATAAGCCGCAGAACCGACAACCGTTGGGGTAAACGAGTTCTCGAGTGGAGACCGCGCATCGGCAAACGTAGTGTAGGACGCCCTCAGACTAGGTGGAGCGACGATCTCCGCAAGGTGGCTGGCAAGAGCTGGATGAGAGTAGCCGCGGATCGTGCTTGGTGGCGTGCACTTGGAGAGGCCTATGTCCAGCAATAGACTAGTATAGGCTGATGATGATGATGATGAAACCAAAAATTAGCTGATACATTGTTATTGGTCGTCAACTTCATAGGTACCTCATCGTTCAAAACAAGCAGAAGTCAAAACGATGTCAAGATTGAACAAAAATAACTTCTATATTTTTATTTAATCTTAATAATGTAGGAACTATAAGGCTTATTAGGTTAATGTTCGACATATCACTTTCTAGATATAAAGTCAAAGTCAAATTCAAAGTTCTTCAAAGCAAAGTCAAAGTTTCTTTCAAATAAACTTAAAAATAAGTACTTTTTAATCATCTAACATTTTTCACCAACTACTTTTTTTAGCTGTGTCCGTTTTTAGTTGTAAGAAACTGCACGACTTTATTAGAAGTAACGACATTTACAAAAAAAAATACAGATGCAAATATTATGACTGTTTACTTTCCCAGCAAGAAATAATCATCATCATCAGCTAATTTTATATCCCCACAGTTGGGGCGCACGAGCCTTCCCTATGGATGGATAGGGAGAACGGGCCATAAACCACCACGCGGGCCCAGTGCGGATTGGTAGTTGTTAACGACTGCTAATGCAGCCGGGACCAACGGCTTTATGTGCCTTCCAAAGCACTGAGGAGCTCGAGATGATAAGTTTTTAGTCACCCATCCGATTACCAGCGTTTGCGAAAGTTATGTAACCTTAGAAATCGCAGACCGGGCACGTAAACCACTGGGGCATCGAGCTCCTCAAAGAAATAATATCCTTTATTTATGTTTTAAATAGGTACAAACCAATTAGGGATGTAACCTCTGATTTTGTTTAAACAATCATCAATGTCTAAACTACAGATCGTCCGTCTCACATTTTCGATATATCGAGCGGTTTTTTAAATTATTATTTTTCAAATTAACACGTTAAATTCCCCCAAACAAAATTAGCATGGCCGCGCGGCATCAAATAAATATGGACGAAGACATTTCAAATAAAATATATGACACCTGTCACTTACGGACGGCGCACCCTTAAGGCGAAGGGTAAGGCATACTAGCACCGCTAATTTGATAACTGCTAAACTGGATTTTTTTTCAAACATTGCGGACCTTCCGACACTAGGCAAACATCTATTATTTAATAATTGTGCACTACTTTTAGGTTTGTTTTTGTATTCATTCGCTAACACTAACAGTGGGCATTGTTTGTGAATAAATGCGATAGCTCGTTTTGTGAATAAACCACGTAACAAAAAGTAGTGCACAATTATTAAATAAATATTATGGATGCTTTCCTGTTGTCGGACGGTACGCAATGTTTAAAAAAAGATCCGGTCCGTTAGTAATTGTCAAATTATCAATTGGTGGCGCTAGTGTGCCTTACCCTTCGCCTTAATATTAAATGCTACTTAACTTCGGTAATCGTGTTATACTACTGCGCCATCAAGCTTTTAGATGTAACTTTTACGTCCAACTCTTTTCTAGTAAAACCCACGAAAGTATTTGCCACGACTTGCTGACTTCCAGTTTCTATACAAAAGGGAGGTTAGTAAAAAAGTGTTAATAGAACTAAAGCTATTTCTCACCGAACTTATTGAGAAAGGGCTCTGACATTGAGTTATGATATTTATACGTTTTTTCCTTTGAACGTGGAAGAGATTTTCTATGGAAAGATGGATTATGCCTTTCGCGAGTTAGTGGCCAACATAATCTTTGCTAAAAGCGTCTAGGTCAAGCATTCGTGACTTAATTCCTGATGTAAGACCTAGAAAGCTAGAACGTGTATCCTATTCTGGTCTGGGACGTGGAAGGCATTCCTTCGGGAAGTAAGGCAGCTGATATATTTATCAGCTGCTTTTTTACATGTCGTAAAAGCCGACTAAGGGACAAGAGATCCAAGATGCTCGCACATCAGGCGATTGGCTGCAACCCATCACTGATGTTAGGTATCTCTTCCACCTCGGAGCCTTACTTTGATTATGTTAAATGTGGCGTCGAAGTCACTAAAAATAGTGACATCGTTGCTCTGTCTACTCCTAAGGGAAAAGTACACACGGCGGCAGATCAAACTACCCAAATCTGTCAAATTTCTCCAATGAATATTGATCCTTATTACCAAATAGTAAAGTTCAAAATTGATTGTAAAAATTTGACAGTTTTGGCTAGGTTGATCTGCCGCCGACTGTACTTGAGAGTATGTTTTTTGTGGAGAATAAAAATGTTTCTCACACCAAGAAATGCTTCCTTAAGAAACTCGATAAATGGTTAACTAGACAACGGATAAACATACTTAATATACTTATTATACATAGGAAACAGCCAGACCTGAAACACTTTAGAAAAACAGGTATTTCTCAACTGATCCGATCGGGGATCGAACCCGGGACCTCAGAGATGGCGACACAAGACCGGTGTGTAAGCCACTCGACCAAGGAGGTCGTCAAAAAAAAGAGTTTGCTGATAGCCTCATATGGCGTTTTCTGCTTCACCGGGCTTTTTTGGGGCGGCGAGAAACTTAAAGGAATCCTCGAGCCGTGTGAAACGAATCACCTTCAGAGGTTATCTAGAGGGAACAGCATCACGCACTAGTGCGTTTCCCCTTGCCCTACTAGATTCTCCGAAGGGTTCGGATGGGATCAGTATGTAAGTATGTCAATGACTATGTATATCTATGTACTATCTATATAGTGTCTATGTAGAATTTGGATGGCAGTAGCGCCATCTTTAATTTTTTATTTTATTCGTTTTCCACAAGGAAGCGCTGCTTGAATTATCTACAAGTCTACAAAGTAGTGGACCCGGCGGACTTCGCACCGCTTTGACAGTTTCAATAGCCTGTCAAAATTTCAATAAAAAAGTATAAAAAACTGCCAAATAGGTTCTACTCCCAACATCAAATCCAAGACCTAAGTAGTAAATTGTGGAACCAGAGACTTCTTGGCGGGAAAGTGAAGAGTCATGTCTGCGGTTTTGTTTTATTTTCAAAAAATTGTGTTATGTCGAATATTAATGTGAAATAATGGTGGATTATTAACCGTTAAGTGTTCGTGAGTGTGCATGATTGTTGGCAAATGAAACAAAACAGTGCAACGTCACTTTTCAAATTCTCTCAAGAAGTCCTTCCGAGGACTTAGTTACATCTTTACTAAGATACTCGAGGGGTTGGGGGGTGTATCATTTCTCACTTTTCATTTCTATTATCATTCATCATCATCATACAAGATGGAAATATTGTTTATTTATTTATTACTTGTAAGAAAAATTACTTGACACTGGCTAAATGTGCTAACCGCACAAAGCCATCAACTAAAGGAAAAAAAAAATTGTGAAACCAAATATGGAGAAAAGATGTGAGTTTCATTCCCGTGGGAATATCGGGATAAAAACTATCCTATGTGTATATCCAGGTTATAAACTATCTGTATGCCGAATTTCATCCAAATCCATCCATCGATTAAAAAAATTAAATTTAAAAAAAAATCTTTCAACATTAGAATGCTACATTAGCGCTGAGTAACATAGGCTATATTAAAAAAAATATACTAAAAACAACAATTTAATTTTCCAATAGGACTTCTTGGCGGGAAAGTGAAGTCATGTCTGCGGTTTTGTTTTATTTTCTAAAATTTGTGTTATATCGAATATTAATGTGAAATAATGGTGGATTATTAACCGTTAAATGTTCGTGAGTGTGCATAAGTGTTGGCAAAGAAAACAAAACAGTGCAACATCACTTTTCAAACTCTCTCAAGAAGTCCGCCCGAGGACTTAGTAAGGCCCCACATCTTTACTGAGATACTCGAGGGGTGGGGGGTATATCATTTCTCACTTCTCATTTTTATTATCATTCATCATCATCATACAGAAAAGAAAAATATTGTTTATTTATGTATTACTTGTTAGAAAAATTACTTTGACACTGGCTAAATGTGCTAACCGCACGAAGCCATCAACATAAAAAAAAAAATCCAATACAAAATGATTTGTCTGTTCTGTTGTCATGGAAACCATTGATATATATTTAACTCAATGATGGAAACTGTCAAAGCGGTACGAAGTCCGCCGGGTCAGCTAGTACAATATTAAACTTATTCTTAAATACAAAGTGTTTTATAAAATAACTTATTACTAATTGTTTAACCAACAACGGTATCCACAGATTACCTTTACGTTTTGAAGCGTACAGCGTAATTTAAAAGATAATGAATAAAAGTGAACTTCGTAAAAAGGGTGAGGGTAAGAGTAAGGCTAAAGGTTTGAACCCTTTACAAGGTCCGGGTCCGTCCGTTCTCACAGGGAGGCTTATATGAAAAGAGTGAATTTATTTATTCATTTATTCCTAAGAAGATTTACAGACAAATAACATATATAATTAAGGTTAATAAATAGTACTATATTATGCTAATAACAAATCTTCACAATTATAAAATATGTTTATAAACATTCAGCGTCGAACTTTTCTTTAATATAAGTACGTAGAATGCAGGCAATCGCGAATATTCTGAAATCTATTCGCGAACGTATCGAACACTAAAATATTTATATATAAACGGTGGCCTCGTTTTAACAGCGACGGCTGGAAGTATCGACAAAACGACTCTTCTCATATTACAATGTAGACAAAAAGAAAACACGACGTTACGGCCTATCTACATAAGTAGGTACCCATTTCTGATTTCCCTTTAAATAGGATAATGATTTGACCTCAGACTGAATTCGAATTGCCTTTGTTATACCACAAAATAAGGACGCCCAGAAGGTTAGCTTATTACAAATGATGATGTATGTTCAAACGACCTTTGAACATTTGGCTAGCGATTTACACTGGCCCACTTAAGACGTACTGCAAGAAAATGCACCACTGCAGTTTACACAGATGGCTCACTAGTTAGTAGTTATCATTGTGTGTGTATAATAAAATTAGTATTTTAGAAGCTGCATTTTGTCACACCCGGTGACACTCCGTGTACGTGAGAGCTCGAGCGCCAGTGACCTTGAGCGGAACGTGTAAACGCTAGGGTTGATATAGTCAGTCCGTGCGTGCGGTGCGCAATACAGAGTCACACACAGACGCTCGCTCGCTCGACTCAGCCCTCAGCCGAGGCGGTCTCCAAACCGCCACTCCGCGCCCCGCGCCGATCCAGACACCCACACATAGCCGCGAGCGATTTTACGAGCACACATGCATAAGTGTCGCTTCTTTTCGCGGCAGTGTATATATTTTTTGATTTTATAAATAAATTCTCTTGGTGCTCGGACGACATCGTTGTATAATTGCTGCTACCTGGTAACTATATTCCTCTCACTGTGGCCAAGACACCCTTCAATATTTTTTGACACCAACAATTACCAGCTGCACAATGTAAATTTATGTAACTGAAGGCAATTTGTAAACTTAGATTATTTATTTTGTTTTTCTACATGTTGTGGTTGTCTTTTTATATTGGGTCTTATGAAATTGACGTTTTTTTCCTACTCATTAATAGGTGTATTACTTCTAAAACTCAATACCGGTTAAAAATATAGTGGTTGCTGTTGTTGAGGTTGACAAGCTGTCAGTGAGAGGGTGTGTGGAGCTAGATGGCGCATAAGTAATGCGCCCGGTCTGCGAGTGCTGAGGTTAAAAGCAACTTTCGCAAAGGCTGATCATTGGATGGGTGTCCAAAAAATTTATCTTCTCTATCTCCTCCGTGCTTCGGAAGGCACGTAAAGCCGTTGGTCCACCAATCCGCACTGGGCCCGCGTGGTGGTTTATGGCCCGTTCTCCTTTTCCATCCATAGAGAAGGCTCGTGCCCCAGCAGTGGGAATCAGCTGATGATGATGAGAGGTTGTCTGTGCGTTGCTCGAGTGCGTTTGTATGAAGATAACCTTCTGCAGTTTCCTTATTATGTGGTTATACCTACCCCCATTTATTATTTATCGCAGCGTTTTAGTCGGAGTTGGGGTAAAGTATACATAACCGTTGCGTTGTTAAATTGGATTATATTCGATTTTGTTGTTTTTCTTTGTGTCTACGAACGGCATGCCTCATGCCTGATGGTGTATCACCTCAGTCTTTTGACGATTGCTGAACCAATTCTGCCATCAAACTTCACTTGTTCCATGTTTTAAAATTTTCGTTTACTAGCTCACTTTATGTTCCCCATCATCAGCTTATTTTTTTATTTTCCCACTGCTGGGGCACGAGCCTTCCCTATGGATAGATAGGGAGAACGGGCCATAATCCACCACGTGGGCCCAGTGCGGTACGGTGGTTGTCAACGACTGCTAATGCAGCCGGGACCAACGGCTTTACGTGCCTCCCAAAGCACGCAGGAGCTCGAGATGATACTTTTTAGTTATTTATGTGATAACCAGTCTTTGCAAAGTTTGTGACAGTTTCACTGCCACAAACAAAACTAGACTGAATAAGAGTTAAATTGTTTGACGGTCACCAGTGACGTACATAGCGCTCCCCCCGCCCGATCCACATCCACTTGTGTGTAGTTGTACTTGTGTGTGGTCAATAAATGTTTCTCTCTCTCTCCTCTCTCTCTCTCTCTCTCTCTCTCATCCACTACACATTTACAGAATGCACTACACCTGCACACTAGTTTAGGCCCAAGACACCGTACTCGTAGAACAAGGGTACGACGAGCCGGTTCACACGCGCTCTATACCGGGTACACACATGTACTTGGGCGCTTCGTCCCACTACCACAGCCCAGTCAACCTGAGCCGAGGTCCGAGCCTTTAGAGCCGCCCTTGGGTGGTTGCGCTTCCCGATCCGAACCGAACTCCTCGAATCTAGTAGGGCACGGGGACACGCACTAGTGCGTGATGCCGTTCCGTATAGAAAATCTCTGACGGTGATTCGTTCTACACGGCTTGAGGAACCCTTCAAGTCTCTCGCCGCCCCAAGTGGCAATCAGCAAATTCTCTCCAAAAAAAAACATGGCGCTTAAGTTGTTAATTTCAGCAGTCGCATTGAGCTCCTCCTCCACCTTCATCATCATCATCATCATCAGCCATATGACGCCCACTGCTGGGCATAGGCCTCCCCCAAGGATCGCCACACCGATCGGTCCTGCGCTGCCCGCATCCAGCGGCTTCCCGCGACCTTGACCAGATCGTCGGTCCACCTTGTAGGGGGCCTGCCTACGGAACGTCGTCCGGTGCGTGGTCGCCAATCGAGAACCTTTCCGCCCCAACGGCCATCGGTTCTCCGCGCTATGTGTCCCGCCCACTGCCACTTCAGCTGAGCAATCCTCCGAGCGATGTCAGTTGTTTTAGTTCTCCTGCGGATTTCATCATTTCTGATTCTATCGCGCAGGGAAATACCGAGCATCGCTCTCTCCATTGCTCGCTGGGTGACCTTGAGCCTTCTTATGAGACCTATAGTAAAGGACCACGTCTCACTCCCGTATGTAATCACTGGCAACACACACTGGTCAAAGACTTTTGTCTTGAGACATTGAGGAATTTTGGATGCGAATACATCACGTAACTTCCCGAATGCAGCCCATCCGAGCTGGATTCGTCGAGAGATCTCTTTCTCGAAGTTGGACTTACCTAACTGGACCGTCTGTCCCAGGTAAACGTAATGGTCAACAACATCGAGTGTAACGTTCCCAACATTAACTGGAGCGGGTACAACATGGGCATTGGACATGATTTTCGTCTTGTCCATGTTCATCTTAAGACCCACTCTTTGAGAAGCATTACTGAGATCTTCGAGCATTGTGTTCAGGTCTTCCAAGGTCTCAGCTATGAGAACTACATCATCGGCAAACCGAAGGTTTGTAAGATACTCGCCATTAATGTTGACCTCCACCTTACTCATGAGTAATTCGGCTCTTTTTTCAGAAACCTTCTCCAATTAACCTTTTTCTAATTAATTATGTTATGTTTTCATTTGTACTTGGGTTCAGTCTAACACAAAGGCGAAATAGACCGAGACGCGTAGCTCACAATTAGCTTACTGGATGAAATGGCAGCAGGTCAAGGGAGCTAGCTACATGAGACTTCCAAATTGCCCTAAAGTATTGGTATTAAAAAAAAGTTGCTTGTCCTATCATTATTATGACACCTCGACGGCGCAGTGATTAACGCGCCCGGTCTGCGAGTGGTGAGGTTAAGCAACTAAAGTAAAGGTCGGTCATCGAAATGAAATTGAATGAAAATCCTTTATTCAATTTAGGCATATAAATTGCACTAAATATTGCAATAAATATATTAAAAAATAATATAAGTACCTAGCACGAGCCTTCCCTATGGATGGATAGGGAGAACGGGCCATAAGCCTCCACGCGGGCCCAGTGCGGTGCGGTGCCCAGTGCGGATTGGTTATCAAATTAAATCCATTAGCGGCGTTAGTGTGCATTACTCTTCGCCTTAATCACCACGCTTGTCAAATAAAGGAGATCACAAAGCAGAAGATAAAAAAATCACTACATATTATAAAACAAAGTCGCTTCCCGCTGTCTGTCTGTCGCTATGTATGTATGCTTAGATCTTTAAAACTACGCAACGGATTTAGATGCGGCTTTTTTTAATAGATAGAGTTATTCAAGAGGAAGGTTTATATGTATGCATAGAATTGGATCCGGTACTCAAGCAAACGAAGTCGCGAGCGGGCCGCAATAAAATATTAGACAACATCACACACATTGTTCTGACTCGACACAATATCGAAAAGTTTATTTTCGACATTGGCCCGACTGAGAATCGAACCCGGAACCGCAGAGTTTGCAAGCCACTCGGCTACGGAGGTCATGAATGATGGTCGTCGATGATGTATCGAAAAATTCAAAACACACTTCGCCAGACCTGGGAATTGAACCCAGGACCTCTGTATATTGAGCCGACCGCCAAACCACTGAAACACATTGTTTCTTTTTTTAAGATTTTAAGTCAATGTTCTACATTATAAACAGTTCTTTTTACTTAAGGCGAAGGGTAAGGCACACTAGCGCCACCAATTCATAATTTGACAATTACTAACGGACCGGATCTTTTTTTAAACATTGCGTACCGTCCGACAACAGGAAAGCATCCATAGTATTTATTTAATAATTGTGCACTACTTTTTGTTGCGTGGTTTATTCACAAAACGGGCTATAGCATTTATTCACAAATAATGACCACTGTTGGTGTTAGCGAATGAATACAAAAACAAACCTAAAAGTAGTGCACAATTATTAAATAATAGATGTTGGCCTAGTGTCGGAAGGTCTGCGATGTTTGAAAAAAAATCCAGTTTAGCAGTTATCAACTTAAATCCATTAGCGGCGCTAGTGTGCCTTACCCTTCGCCTTAACCAATAGACCACACAGGCATTTGAGATGTATTATTTTAACTTTTCTCCAATATCTTTTATTCAATTTCTTTTGTTTCAATATCTTTTTGCTTTTCCTTTTCTTTTAACACGTCTCCGGTTTCTTGACAAACAGGATTAAAGGCTGTATATCTTTCTATCTCTTTGAAGCGACTATTTGTAGCATTATTGTTACTCTAATACGGATCATAAATATTTTATTTTCCACGACAATAAGTTATCATAAAAGCATATCTTTTTAGGGATTTTTAGGTATGAAACAAATGTTTTTTTATACGCTAAGTACTAATCTAGTAGTGGCACCTATAATGACAAAAAAAAATAAAGAATTTCATAAAATGTTTTTGTTTATATAATTTTTAACGCAAATTTGGTTGCGAACAAATTACAAAAACACAAATGTTGTAAAATTTTTTGACTAAAGAATTTCATTGAAATTTTACAAATTTATTTGAATTGGTTGAAAGATGGAGATAAAGCCTCCCGAGTTTCTTGCCAGCTCTTCTCGGTCGAAGGCTCTCCCAAAATCAAAACTTGTTATAGATTCAGTAAACTAAGTAAAATACACTAGCTGACCCGGCGGACTTTGTACCGCTTTGACAGTTTCCATCATTGAGTTAAATATATATCAATGGTTTCCATGACATCAAAACAAACAAATCATTTTGTATTGAAAAATTAAATTGTCGTTTTTAGTATTTTTTTTTAATATAGCCTATGTTACTCAACGCTAATGTAGCATTCTAATGGTAAAAGATTTTTTTAAATCGGTCCAGTAGTTTTTGAGTTTATTCGGTTCAAACATACATACATAAAGGTTTCCTCTTTATATTATTAGTATAGATTATTATTTGTATTTTATAATTAGTTTTGACGTCAATATGTGCCTGTAAAGGTCTTTACTGAATAAAAGATTTGACTTTGACTTTTAACTTTTGACTTTTGACTGGATGATAGGTATTAATAAGCAGGTGATTTGTATTCAATTGTTGCTATCACAAAACATAACGCCTCGGTGGCTGAGTGGCAGAGCGCTCGGCTCGGTACCCGAAGATCCCGAGTTCAATTCCCAGGTGGGGCAAAATGTATTTCGGATTTTTCGATGCATAGCCCGGGTTTGTTATTACCAACCTGCATTTGTCAAGCGTGGTGATTAAGCCATTACCCATCAATTGTAGCGATGACTTGATTTCAATGATGGAGGCTTTTGCACAACAGTGGGACAGTTATAGGCTGTTTAATACTAGTCACAAATCAGTTGCTGATCCCTTTTTCTAATGATCAAAGGAAAAAAGTCGATATCAATCACTATACGTGAAGGGAAAGCTTAACGTGCCTCTTTAAGAACATTGTACGCACGAAAAAGGTGGTATATTTGGCGTAGCTAAATAGTTATATTTAGAAGGAGTTAAAGCGAATGTCGCTTCACATTTATAATAGTAATACGGAGATAAACGCTACCAAAAAAATTTTGGTCACCCATCCGAAAATCCAACAAAGGGAATGTCGCTTAACATTCACGATCGTCACCCAAACTCGCTAAAGGGGTGCCCGTTAAGATAATTAAGTACGTGCTTAAAGTGTTGTAAAACTTGTAAAAGCCCATAAATTGTGGAACTTACCTCCGCAAACTCATGTTGCAACGTCCAACTTGAAAACTTCGGCTGCAAACTCACTTTACACACTATATTGTAAAACGTAAGACACTTTATCGTTCACACAAGAAATTCTTCACTTTATTTCCTTTCTATAGGCAGGTACTTAAATGTCACATGATGTGAAATTCTTACAAATTAAACACTGTATTTAACACTTTATTTGTATTCCTGATTCATTTGTATGTAAGTGAAGTATGAAAAGAAATGTGTTAGGTTAATCTCTGGAGCAGACCTTCCTATTTATAAATAATAAAAATAATAATACATTAATTAATTTAATATAATATTAATATTATTTATAATTTAATTATTTTTGCGAATAAGCGACCAGGACAAAGATGGCGGAACGACCTTGGTGGGTTCATGAAAGAATGTCGTGATGTTGCAGGGGACCGGAAGGTGTGGAAAAAGTGTGGGGAGGCCTTTGCCCAGGAGTGGGACAGCTATGACTGATATAATATAATAATATATATTTTTTAAACTTAGCTATAGCGCTAAGGCGCTTTGTGGACAGAGCAACTTTAGTCGCAGAAACTATCAACTTAGTTAAGGCGCTGAACTCTCTAAAATGAGTTTCTTTATGCACGTTTCTAAAAAAGTATACAACATACAACGCAAAAAATATATATTTTACAAAAGACTATACATAATAGCAACAATGTTATTGTTTCCAAAACGCAGAGTTATGCAAATTCCTCGATAGAAAACAAAAACCAAAGTCACCTCTAAACACAGAATACATAATTAGTACTCTAAACAGTATTTATTAACATGATTATCTTTGCCATTTACTAAAGTACGTCAATGAAATTAAGTATACTTAATACGTAATACTTATTAGAAAAGCGCTATTGTATATACTTTTTTATAAATCATCTAGATTTTAAATAAATAGCGTTTTTCAGTGGATCACGTGATATTTGCATCCCTTTGCTTGTACGTAGATCGATAGAGAGCGCTGTTCCATGTTTGTCAGCGCCTTAAAGAAGCTATCAAAGTTTGGTTACATGTTGCTAGTTGCAGCAATAGTTTACCATTGCCGCCTTTCTAAAATATAAACTTTTCTAATCCATAGTCAACAGTCAGTGATTGCCAGACGGGTACACCAAGAACTTGACACAACTAGTACAAATTTGATAGTTGCTAGTTACGGCAATTTAAAGCTGATTCAATCACCGATTGCAGCAACTGAAAACTGTTGTCTATCATCGAATCTCGCAACTAGTTTTTTATTATTATTATCTTCAGGCAAGTATTATGGTGCCGAAACGTGGTCACTCACGGTAGACCTGGTCCACAAATTTAAAGTCACAGTTTTCTGAGGGATTGGATCCGGAACCAGGTGATCTGACAGAGAACCAAAGTCGTCGACAAAGCCCACAGGATTAGCTAGCTGAAATGGCAGTTGGCTGGCCATATTAGCCGCAGAACCGATAACCGATGGGGTAAACTAGTTCTTGAGTGGAGGACGCCCTCAGACTAAGTGGAGCGACGATCTCCGCATGGTGGCTGGCAAGAACTGGATGAGAGTAGCCGCGGATCGTGCTCAGTGGCGTGCACAAGGAGAGGCCTATGTCCAGCAGTGGACGTGTATAGGCTGATGATGATGGGGCAAGTATTTGACCGCGATCTCACCTGATGGTAAGTGGTGATGCAGCCTAGGATGTAAATTCTTGCCTAGATATTGCCTGTTCACCATTGCCTTGAAAATGTCTAGGTTATACATACATATCAGGAAACAGATCCGCTTAAAGGGAATTCCACTCCTTAGCTGTCCGCACCAAAAATGATGCAAAGCGCTTTGTAGGCGGTATGTTGACAGCATAAGGGTGTGATCTCAGCCCGCGTCTAGTTTCAGATGGTGGAATCAGCTCGTGGTAGTTGCTATGTCTGCGCAGTGTCTTTAGGTTATACAACGTGTAACAGAAAGGTGTGGTCAAAATGAAAAGATCCAAAGTGTATCCTATCCAGATCTTGTATGTGTTGTTACTAGATGATTATTAAATTTAATTTGTTATGCAATTTTTAATCAAATATTTCTATTGTGACGTCACGTCAAAATAAACAAGTCACAGCCCTAGTGGCTTAGTTTCAACCGCCTCTGTGGTCTAGTGGCTAAGACCACCGGTTTAGACCCAGAGGTCCCGGGTTTGATTCTCAGTACCCCCCGTACATGTTTGTGTACTCGGTTTGGTTGGTGGTAGGGCTTGTTTGTCCGCCTGGCTAGCTACCACCATCTTATCTAAATATGTCGCCATAACATCAATGTTTGTAGCATTGTTGTGTTCCGGCAGCTAGAGATAAGATAGCCAGTGCCTCACTAGTTGAGGATCCCGGGTGAAGTTCGCTTCCATCATTGGCCTTATCATCACTTAACATCAGGTGAGATCAAGGCACTGTGCTTACCCGTTAATATAAAAAAAAGAAAAAAAAAGTGACCTCTGTGTACTTACAAATTACGACCACTGATGTTTGCTTATGCATGCCTGATGCGCATGACTTCACAAATTATAAATATTAAATTTACAATGGGATGACAAATTAAAGTTAATAATTTAGTCTTGGTAACAACACCCAAAATCTACTTAGATCGGATACACATTGTATCTTTTCATTTTTACCACACCTTTTTGTTACACGTTATATAAAAACAGCTTGTGGCGAGTTGCCTGTTGCCGCAATCCGAAATTAAAGTTGCTATGTCTGCGACGCGCCTAGCAATCTTTAACCATTCGACATTTTAAATAAAATTACGGTATGCAAGTTACAAATTGATACTGGGCGTCCAATTAGCGACGACTGGCAAGAGTTAGCAAAACCGGAAGCAGTGGCGTCACCTAGTGTCAAACCAGGACTCACTTCAGGTCGCTGAGCCATCGGACAATTAATGGAACGAATAGATGCTATGGTTGAATGCTTGTAATCGTGGTTCGATCCCCATAGCTCCGACTTACACTACTGACGTAAGCCCATGCCTAAAACAAGCGTATGAGCTTTCTAAGTAGGTGGGTATGGTAAAAAGAGCCATAAACCAACACGTGGGTCCAGTGCTGTGCGGTGGTTGTTAAAGACTGCTAATAATAAATTCGACGATCATTGTCCCCATAGTCGTATCTGCAAACGGCCTTATAGCGAAGAGTCTCGACCAACATCTCAAGAGACTTTCGCTGGATGGCTGGATTAAGGGTCAGACACAGAAGGCAATACTCCTGGACACGGCACGCATTGTCAGGAGGTTTCTTTCTCTGCAACCTTAATCGCCGGTAGCTTGAGTCCTGCTCCGTTGCTGGCGGTGTTCTACGTTTAGGTTTTTATAAAAGTTGTATTTTTTGTATGTATTTTGTTATATTTTACTTTTTATATAATTGATGCTTATAATATTAATTATAATTGATGATTAATGAGTTGGAGCTTCTCTTTAAGCTATAAGGCCTGTTTTGAGAAGCCCCGCTCCTCATGCTCCTAATAATTTTACATACGTTAATTACTAATGCAGCCGGGACCAACGGCATTACGTGCCTTCCGAAGGCACCTACACCTTAACTGTGTCTTAAATTAAAAATGAGAATGTATGTTTGTTTCATTATAAACATCATCACTAGCTCATTTTATGTCCCCACTGCTGGGGTACCTTATGAATAGATTTAGGGAGAAAGGGCCATAAACCACCACGCGGGCCCAGTGCGGATTGGTGGTTGTTAACGACTGCTAATGCAGCCGGGCTTTACATGCCTTCCGAAGCACGAAGGAGCTCGAGATGATCAGTTTTTGGTCACCCAACCGATGACCGGCCTTTGCGAAAATTGCTTAATCTTGCGCGTTAACCACTGCGCCATCGAAATCCTCTCTATATATCTGTTTGTGCGTCTTTAACGTTGAAACAAAGCTTTAGATGGATGTAATTTTTTACTCAGATATAGTTTAGTAGCCCTATAGTGTTATAAGTTACTATTTATCACGATTAAAATAATATAATCGAAATAAGCGATAAAAAACTGATAATAGAACAAATATGACGCGGTTGAAGTCGCGGGATCTACGTAATGAATATTTTGTTTCCACACAAAATACTGAAACGATTTTTTTTATACTCAAGGACTTTTATCTCACCTGATGTTAAGTGATGATAAAGTCGAAGTTGGAAGCGCACTTCACCCGGAATCCTCAACTAATGAGGAACTGGCTACCTTATATCTTAGTAGCTGCCCGAACAAAACAACAATGCTACAAACATTGATGTTATGGCGACATATTTAGATAAAATGGTGATATCTAGCCAGGCGGACTTAAAACAAACTCTACCACGATATAATAAAAACAATGTTAAAGTGAAGAGCTCGCTAGCGCAGTGGTTCACGCGCCCGGTCTGCGAGTGCTGAGGTTAAGCAACTTTCGCAAAGGCCGGTCATCGGATGGGTGACCAAAATGTATAATTTCGAGCTCCTCCGTGGAAGGAACGCAAAGCCGTTGGTCCCAGCTGCATTAGCAGTCGTTAACAACCACCAATCTGCACTGGGCCCTTGTGATGGTTTATAGCCCGTACTCGTGCCCCAGCAGTGCAGTGGGGACATAAAAATGAGCTGATGATGACGATGATAAATGTTAAAGTGGCTTTGTAAATGAAAGCTATATCTATCTTATCTACTGTGTATGTGAAATGGCGTAAATAAACCTATAGCCACTGCGAAGAATAAACAAACAAAACTATTAATAATACAGACAAAGTGTTGATAATGTTTGGTAAAAAATTTCGGGTTAATAAGTCTTAGCGTAATTTTTTTTCACAAGTCTCTATAAAAATAATAAATATCTACAATACTTAATAGTAAAAAAAAAATCTAACCAACCAAATCTTAAAACATATCTCCTACAAATTATACTCGTATGCAAAGAAAGTACCCAAATCCACGATACACCAAATATCACTTTTGACCACAAAACTTCGCAAAAACTCGTGTCTATGAATCCATAGAGAATAAACAACTGTTACCGCCCAAATTCAAAGCAAGACTGAACGGTCTGCCCATTACTCTGTTTAGCTGAAATCGAACTGCAATCAAAATCTATCTGTATTCTTTAGGCATTAAACACCAATATTCTATGCCAACATTACTGCCGATTTCACCCCCATATTCGGCATCGAAATTTTCTAAGGTAAAGTCGATTTTATTTATCAAAGTTTAAGGTCGACTTTCGAATGGAGGTTAATGACTAAAATTGCATTAAGCTGTCCGTATATTGGTCTATTTCTGTAAAAGGCTTTGCCTGCGGCGTTGTTCGCCATTTTGTGACATGGGTTCAAGATATATGTTTTTTTAGAAGAGAGTTTGCTGTTGGCTTCTTAGGGTCTTTACAGAGTCACCGAACATTTTGGGGGCCCCGAGAAACTTTAAGGGTTCCTCAAGCCAAAGGCCTCAGGATCGAAAAATTGTCAGAAGGTTTCTAGAGGAAGAGGCATCATTTAAGCGTGTTCTCGTTCCATTTTAGATTTTCCAAGGCATTCGGATCGAAGCGAGACTGGAACAACTCGAGGGTGGCTCTGAAGGCTAGTAGGACCTCGGCTCGGTTTGAGCGGGTCGTGGGGATAATGCTTGTATAGTTTTATGTCATCATCATCATCATCATCATCATCAGCTCATTTTATGTCCCCACTGCTGGGGCACGAGCCTTCCCTATGGATGGATAGGGAGAACGGGCCATAAACCACCACGCGGGCCCAGTGCGGATTGGCGGTTGTTAACGACTGCTAATGCAGCCGGGACCAACGGCTTTACGTGCCTTCCGAAGCACGGAGGAGCTCAAGATGATAAATTTTTGGTCACCCATCCGATGACCTTTGCGAAAGTTGCTCAACCTCAGCACTCGCAGACCGGGCGCGTTAACCACTGCGCCATCAAGCTCCTCGTAGTTCATCATCATTCATCATAGTTTTATGTATTGACAGTTAATTATTAATTAATTAATAAACATAGATGAAGCTGCCTGTATTCAAAAGAATCGCGCTATAGATGTTTCAGATTGCAAAGACAGTACTTGAGCTCAATGCCGCAGTGGTTAGCGATTGCTGAAGTTACTTAACCAAGGCCGGTCATTATCGTTATCGGATGGGTGACCAGAGATTTATCACGAGAGTCGAGCTCCTCCGTTGTTTTTTGAAGAGTTTGCTGATTGCCTCGGGCATTTTCAGCGTCACCGGACACTATGGGGGCGGCGAGAAACTTTAAGGGTTCCTCAAGCCGTATATAACAAAACACTGTAAAGGCTAGAACGTCGGCTCGGTATGAGCAAGTCGTGGGGATAAAAAGAAGAGTAGTGTTTCCCTCATCGGGAATGCTGAAACCTCTGGTGATGAACAGTACTCTGTATTTATTTTTATTGGTACATATTTACCTATATTCTCCGGTGTGATTGCTCACATTTGGGTATGTTCAATGCTGTTACAATTGTAGTATTAAAGAGTTTTTATCCCGATATTCCCACGGGAATGAATGGAAACTGTCAAAGCGGTACGAAGTCCGCCGGGTCCACTAGTAATTACATATTTTTATATACATAAATCTTCTGTGCGTGTGTATGTTATTGAACTCATTCTAAACGGATGGACCGATTTGGATGAAATTTTCTGTGTGTGTTCAAGTGGATTCGAGAATGGTTTACTGTTGGTTTAATAGTTTACGAAATTTACAATTGGACCCGGTAGGTGGCGCTGCTATAGGGGTCCATCATGGGATACGGGTGTTCTTAAGCGGACGAATGATTTGTTTGTTTGGTTGTCATGGAAACTGTCAACGTTTTGTTTGTTTTGTTGTCATGGAAACTGTCAAAGCGGTACGAAGTCCGCCGGTCAGCTAGTACGATTATGTAACTTTTAGATTTAATTTCATTTGAAGTATGGACATGTTATATCCTATGTAAATATCGTTACTTCTATTAAAGCTGTGGAGTTCCTTGCGCCCATTTTTCTCCACAACACGAAGTCCTGAATGGGTAGTAGGTAAAAAATTTATGGACGATTCAAAAGCACTTTTCTTTATAATATTGTATTTGACTTTTACTTTGTTGGCGAAGCCTGGTAACCTGAGGTCCTGCAAAGCGTATTTCGGATTTTTTGATTCATAGCCCGGACTTGTGATCACGCGAGCGTGGTGATTAAGTCAATACCATTCCATTGTAGTGATAACTTGATTTCAATACTGTGTAACAACACAACACACAATAGTGGAGGCTGGTCTGCTCTTGCATACTTGTCTTATTTTTATTATTATTAACTATAGTTTAACTTTGTTTTTTCTTAGACAGGTTTTGACTTTTACTAGTACTGTATGACATTGTAAAAAATTCAACTGTTAAATGATGTTTTTGCAAACTTAAATATTTAATTTATTAATTTTTTCTTTTTGTGTTTTGTTTTTACATGTTGTGATTGTCCTTTATATTATTGTTTTTATTTGTGATGGAAAGTGTCCTTTTATGATAGGACATTTTCCAATATTTGTGACGCTGTAAGGGAGAAAAGATCTGGACTCTTGCTGAGTTTCTTGCCGGTTCTTCTCAGTACAAGATCTCCCGTCCAGAGTAGACTTACGAACCGATGGCATAATGACGTTCATAAGAGCTATTTGTAGCCTAAACTGAATAAATGATTTGGATTTTGATTTTGATTTTGAACAATTTGTATCAATTCTACATACTGTCTTACAATACAGTGTTGTCTGAAAGAGACCTCTTATAGAGATCATTCCACGGTTTTGTTTTAAATTCCTTACATGTCAGCAACTGGACTTCATTTCACCTGATGTTAAGTGATGATTAGGCCGAAAGAATCCTCAACTGCGGAGGCAATATCTTATTTCTAGCTACCGGAACAAATGAATGCTACTAACACGGATGTTATAGAAACATATTTAGATAATATGGTAGAAGGCTTTCTAGTTTTTCTACTCATTATTTTCATTTAAAAAAAATCCACAATAGTGAAAAGAAAACACAAGTTTTAAGAATACACCCTTCTGTGTTTAAACAGACCCTATTTAAAAAACATTATAGAGACAACTCCACCCTGAACCTTACGACAAGAGAGTAAAGTCGACATTCCACTATCCAGGTCATTAGTCCGAGAGCTTCAAGTTTCCAGACTAATTGTGGCGATGCCAGTTAGGGAGCTGCTTATTTTTAAATGTTACCTAAGTCTGGTCTTAGCATTTACTTACATATTTATTTGTGTGTGAAGGGTGAATAAGGTCCGAATAATTATTCCGTGTTTTGTTTCTTTTACTGTAATTTGAAATGACGTTAAATCAAGAAGATGATTGGAATCTATTATCAGCCTGGGATCCCATCATACAGAATATTAAATCCCAGCCCCAACACCATACTGCCAGACCAAAAGATACTGTAAGCTCTCCCTGTGGCCACGGACCCTGCAAAGGTTTCGAAACGTCAGGATAAAAATTAAAAAGTAATGTGTAAAATAAATGCGAGTAGATCCGTAAAAGTTGTTTCATTTCAATGTGTAGTGTTCGCGTTAACTTTAGAAAACAATATAAGGTTTCAGAAGTAGTCGTTATAGCCCACAAACTCGTATTTGGTAGTATATGCCCAGCAGTGGGACGATTACAGTCAGGGCACCAAGTACGAGTTTCATTCGCTAATCGATCACGTTAACGAAAACGAAAATTTGTACGACGAGAAATAGGCTGGCAAGAAACGCAGGTTTTATGATTTTCTTCATCTGTTCAACCAATATTCAATGTTTTTTACAATGTTATTACTACGCATTTAGGTATTATTTACCAAACAAACGACGTCTTTTGACAAACAAGAATTATACAGAAAAGGTAGGTATGTTTACATTGACAAAGCAAACAAATGTGAAATATCGTAGGTAGTCATTAGCATTATTGTCGGCAGCAAAGAATAAATGGCTATGTAAGAAAACACAACTTTTCAGGAGACATTTTTTTTATTTAGGTTGTTTTATTATTATTTTATTTTAGGTTATTTAACGCGTCGGTGGCTGTGTGGCAAAATGCTCGGCTCGATACTTGAAGGTCCTGGGTTCAAATATCAAGTCGGACAAAGTATGTTTCAGATATTTGGTCGCGTAGCCCGGCTTTGTGATCACCGACCCGCATTTGGAAAGCGTGGTGATGAAGCCATAACCCATCAATTGTAGTGATGACTTGATTTCAATGTTGTAGGCCTTTGCCCAGCAGTGGGATAGTTATAGGCTATTTACTTACTACTTAGTCATCATCAGCTCATTTTTACGACCCCACTGCTGGGGCACAAGCCTTCCTTATGGATGGAAAGGGAGAACGGGCCATGAACCACCATGCGGACCCAGTGCGGATTGGTGCTTGTTAACGACTGCTAATTCAGACGGGACCAACGGCTTTACGTGCCCCCCGAAGCACGGAAGAGCTCGAGATGATACATTTTTGGCCATCCGATGACCGGTCTTTGCGAAAGTTGCTCAAACTGGGCACTCGCAGACCGGGCGCGTTAATCACTGCGCCATCGAGCTCCTCCTTACAAGCCACTACTTACTTAGTAATAATTACAATTGACACAGTAACGCCCAAAATTTTTTGACGCACAATCTTAAATCGGTTTTATCATAATAATATGACCCTTTGAGAAGACCTAGATAAGAGAAAGACGGCTCCCCCAGCCATCAGAATCATAACGAGATATTCTTTGCGAACAAACAAAATAATAAAAGTTTTGTTAGAGACACTCAGCTCACAGCTTTGTTAAGATGCAACCAAGTTAGTGACAGTATGCTAATTCTGCGTCACAAACGGATTAACAGTTTTTTTTATTACTGAAATGTAGGCAAATGACTTCTTTTCGTAGAAGAAAAGTTGTATGCGAGCAAACATGCAAACCACGCAAGAATACTCCTGAAGAGGTTTTTTTTTTATATTAAAAGGAGGCAAACGAGCAGACGGGTCACCCGATGAGAAGTAATCGCCGCCGCCCATGGACACAAAACCAAAGTAATCGCAGATGCGTTGCCGGCCTTGAGGAAGGAGTTGGATCTTGAGGAGGAAGTAGGAATTGGGAGAGGGGAGGGGTGAGAGATGGGCCTCCGGTACTTTTACTCAACGGACGAAACCAACAGCAACGAGTGCTATTACTTCACGCCTTAGAGCATTAAACAATGCTCTAAGTTTCACGCCGATATTCTGTGAGAGGGTGGTATTACGCCGGGTGAGCCGGCCCATTTCGTGATGCAACGCAGCGTGGCTCTAACACTCAGACAATAAATAGGTCTCGTAGAAGACCAAAACACGTGTCGGGTATTGGATTGGTGTAGCAATTATTGCCTCTATTGCTTTGTTACAAACTAGTGGAGCAGGATTGGCAAAGTCCGCGCTAGCCGTCCTCACCGCCGCCGCCGACCCGCTAGTTGCTTCTTCCTACCTCGTTTAATCCTCCATGTTGTAGGAAGGAGAGTCTATTGGTTAAGACCACCGGCTTAGACCCAGAGGTCCCAGGGTATATGCTTGTGTACTCGGTTTGGTTGGTGGTAGGACTTGTTGGTCCGCCTGGCTAGCTACCACCATCTTATCTATGTTGCCACGCCTTCAATGTTTGTAGCATTGTTGTGTTCCGGCAGCTAGAGATAAGATATCCAGTAACTCAGTAGTTGGTTCCGGGTGAAGTGCGCTTCTACCTTCGCCCTTATCATAACTTAACATCAGGTGAGATGAGGGCCATGTGCTTATTCGTAAGATATCATCATCATCATCATCAGCTCATTTTTATGTCCCCACTGCTAGGGCACGAGCCTTCCCTATGGATGGATAGGGAGAACGGGCCATAAACTACCACGCGGGCCCAGTGCGGATTGGTGGTTATTAACGACTACTAATGCAGCCGGGACCAACGGCTTTACGTGCCTTCCGAAGCACGGAGGAGCTCGAGATAATAAATTTTTTGGTCACCCATCCGATGACCCGCCTTTGCGAAAGTTGCTTAACCTCAGCACTTGCAGACCGGGCGCGTTAACCACTGCGTCATCGAGCTCCTCGTAAGATATATTTTAAACAAATGTACGTGTGCTGTGAGAGCGTTAAAGTTTTTGGAGGTGTGACAGATATAAGTAACCAAATTTCTTCGTTTGCAACGGAATAGTGGCCACGTTTCTACTGAATGTTCGATGTTCACTGTGACACTAGCTGCCATAAGAGGGAACTCTTAAAATATTTCTGTTGTCCCGTAGTTTTGTAAGAAGTTGTGAACAAGTTTGATCTGACCGAACAGAACGGAGAAAAAGAGGGGAATTTGAAAAAAAAGCTCGCAAGAATAAAGTTACGTCAATATCGTACCTAAGATAATATTATTTGCTTTTCAGTTTAGTTATTAATAAATTTAATATAAATTCGTTTATTAACGATTATAGACATATTGGTGCTTCGAAAAGCACATAAAGCCGTTGGTCCCGGCTGCATTAGCAGTATTTAACAACCACCGCCCGCGTGGTGGTTTACGGCCAGCTCTCTCTGTGGTGTTTCCATCCATAGGGAAAGCTCGTGTCCCAGCAGTGGGGCCATTAAATGAGCTGGTGAAGTGAATACATTAATAAGATAGCATTACATTTAAAATTTAAATGAAACTTAACATATAAAATACCAGCTGTGCCCTGCAGTTTCAACCGCGTTATTTCCCGTTGTAGCAACATTTTTCATTGCTGCTCCACTCTTTAGTCATAGCGTGATGTAAAATAGCCTTCCTTAATAAATGGAGTATTCGACACAAAAATAATTTTCAATTCGAGCTAGTTGTTCCTGAGGTTAGCGCGTTCAACTAAACAAACAAACAAACAAACAAACTATTCATCTTTATAATATTAGTATAGAGTATAGATAACCATATTCATCATCATCATCATTATCAGCTCATTTATGTCTCCACTGCTGGGGCACGAGCCTTCCCTATGGATGGATAGGGAGAACGGGCCATGAACCACCACGCGGGCCCAGTGCGGATTGGTGGTTGTTAACGACTGCTAATGCAGCCGGGACCAACGGCTTTACGTGCCTTCCGAAGCAAGGAGGAGGTCGAAATGATAAATTTTTGGTCACCCATCCGATGACCGACTTTTGCGAAAGTTGCTTAACCTCAGCACTCGCAGACCGGGCGCGTTAACCACTGCGTATAACCATATTCTTAGCTAAGAAATATTCTGATTCTGATTATTTGTTTTTAAATTAAGTATGTCTTTTTGGCTGTCCAATTTAAATAAACAAGTTATAATCGTGGTCACCAATCCGCATTTGGTAAGCGTGGTGATTAAGCCAACACCCATCATTTGTAGCGATGACTTGATTTCAATGATGGAGACCATCAGTGGAATAGTGTGAGATAGTCTAATAACTTACAATTAAAATGAGTTGCCTAAATGTCACAATCTCATTAGTACGGCGCTTAAGGGGGTGCAGCGCGGAATTTGAAAATTTACGTGTTTTTAAGTCACTGGTGCTAGACGCTGAATAGGTCTTATACATTAAAAGGACTAGTGTAGGTTAGCTTGATCCTTTCACAAGGTCATGGTTGTCTTGTAATTTGAAACAAATACCGATAACCGATAATAAAATAATGATATCTAAAAACTTATTTCTTCAGAAACTTTGTAAATATAGCCCAAATGAAACAATGATCCGATATCAAAATGTTTGTATTGATATTCCGCAGGTCACTGTTGTCTTATTTTTTTGCCATTAAAAAACATGATTATGAAAATATTAAGACTTTTCTTATTTTTTACCCAAACGCCTATAATTTTTCGAAAGTAAACATTGCTCTAATTAAATCACCAGCCTACTCTGTACAGATATTAATGTGCGTGCGTATTCTTGTCGTGCGCCGTTGTCACACCACTGCCACGCGCCGCTCGCTCGCTATCATAAAGAAACTTGAAACTCGCAGTTTTGCGTCCGCGCTGCACCCCCTTAAAGCTTACTTAAATATTCTTTTGTACATCCAAAATAATATGAAATAGCCCACTGTCCCACAGCTGGGCAAAGGCTTATCACTATAATTATTGGTATATGGCTTAATCACCAAATGCGGGATGGTGATCGCGAACTCGGGTTATGCACCGAAAAATCTGAAACACACTCTTCTGCTCCTGGGAATTGAACCTTTGACCTTCGGGTATCACACCGAGCGTTTAGACACTCGCCCACCGAGGCGTTGAAAAAAAATATTGACGTCATATATTTTTCCACGTTTTTATATTTTAGCATTTCAGCCAAACAAAGTTATAATTATTATTGATATAGCTCGACGGTAGGGGTCACGCGATGTGGCGTGTCCGACCAATACCGAATCTAAATAAACGTATACCATTTACTTGGCAATTTTACTATCATGATAGCTGTATAGAATTGGAAATGGACGGTTGTAATAGTTTTGGTTTCTATAGGCACTTAGATGAAAAGAAATTATTATCTCTTTTATTTATTTTATTTCTTAGAACTAGATTTTTACAATATTTTAATATAAAAACAATAAAACATTATAAAAACCTAAATCCTAGAGTACCACCAACAGCGGGACAGGGCCCAAGCTACCGGTGGTCAGGGCTGCAGAGTGAGGAACCTTCTGACAAAACGTGCCGTGTCTAGGAGTACTGCCTTTTGCATCTGACCCTTAACCCAACCTTTCAACGAGAGCCTCTCTAGGTGTTGATCGAGGCTCTTCGCTATCAGACCGTTTGCCGAAACGACTATCGGTACAATAATGGTTGAATCCACATCCCACATGGCGAAAACCTCGTGAGCCAAGTCAAGGTACTTACTGAGCTTGTCCTTCTCGGCTTTCACAAGGTTCTCATCATGAGATATGGTGATATCTACCAGTATTGCCCGGCGCTGGGATCGGTCGACCACCACGATATCAGGCTTATTGGCGACATTAGTCCTGTCCGTAATGATAGAGCGATCCCAGTAAAGCGTTGCATGACCATTTTCGAGTACAAATTATTATTATACTTATTTATTTCATATGAAGTAATGAAACTTCAAATGTCATAATTAAAAATATGTCATAATACTAGCCCCAGTAACTTATTATTCCTGATACAGCGGACTTCGTACCGCTTTGACAGTTTCTATGACAACAAAACAAACAAACAAATCGTTAAGTAATTTACGCTTGAAAGTGTATCAAACAAACAAACAAACAAACGAACAAACGAACTCCCTTTTTTTTAAAAGAAGTATCTTATGCCTTTGATTATACTCTTGAGAATATATTGAGTTCAAAATTTCATGACGATCGGGTGAATAGTTTACGCGTGAAAGCGTAACACAGATTTTGACGAAACTTTTTGTAAAAGATGTAGAATTTAGATTTGGACCCGGTGTCATGGGACGTCTTACCTTCTGAAGCACGGAGGAGCTCAAGATGATACATTTTTGGTCACCCATCCGATGACCGGCCTTTGCAAAAGTTACTTAACCTTAGCAATCACAGACTGGACGCATTAACCACTGCGCCATCGAGCTTGTTTGCACGTACTCGTACAAAGAAAGAGATCGGTGCGCTGGGGACGCGCGTAGTGCTACGAGTTGCTACGACTGGCCACCGTAGCTACAACAATCGCTACTCTATGCTACGACTACTAAGTAACTGCTACAGACGTCATATAGAATCCTAGCAAGAATTTTTTTAAATGTGAAAGTAACTCTGTATGTCTGTATGTTCTGTTATCAGGCCTACACTACTGAACCAATTTTGACGAATTTTAAAATAGAGATAGATTAGACTTTGGAGAAAGACATAGGCTACCATTTGTTGCAATAATAAAACTTAATAGGGAATGAATGACTGTATCAGGAAACCTTCAATTCTCAAGTTAGAGATTTTAAAAATCATACAATATATAAGCTTTTGTTCAGTCTTTTTTTTTATTGTGGCACGCCAAAATGACCTCACCCTGCCTGATGAAAAGCAGCCAGTGAAGCCCAAGAAGTGAAAGCGTTCATCACAGCGCTACCACGCTATGCCGAATCTTAAATTATTATACCTATAATGAGATAAATATAGATCCTCAGAGCTCAGAACAATAACTAACATTATTGTCGGTTCCACAGTTGCTTGTTTTGATCGCGGTTTGTCAGTTTCTAGGCCAGCGGCTAGACTTTAGCTTCAAAACAGAGACATTCAAACTATTCCTAAACCAAGGTGGAAAACATCTGAACATAGTCAAACGTAAGATAGTATAACACATATAATAATAATAATAATAAAAGCAATTTATTTCTCTGTCACAATAGTCACACATAATACAGCAAGTTTACAATTTTAGCGTGGTAGTATGTAGACATTGTGAGAGAGCAGAACTTGCGCTAGGATACCCTGGGTTACATAGTTCTGGCCCCCCACTTTGGACTTGGCTTGTGATCTTAAAAGCTATTTCGTAAGTAACTAAACAACATAACTAGTTGTGGCAACTCATAACGGAGATCCTCGGTTTTGGGGTCAAGATTGCACTGACAAACAACTTCGGTATCAAAACTGCCGACTAACTGTACTACAGTTTGGTAGAATGTTAGGTTAAACATGATTTGTAAAATTTCTAACAAATAAATAAAAAAAGCCCCTATAAGTAGAAATCTTTTTTTAATTTTTTTATTAGCATATTTTGTGTCCCACTGCTGGGCAAAGGCCTCCCTTCTTCGGCTCCACTCTTTTCTATCATCGGTCACCTCATACCACTCTGTCAAAAAAGTGGTCAAGTCGTCCCCTCTTCTCCGCTATAGTAGTATAACTGAAAAAAATATATTAGATTGACCAGAAACGGCCAAACGGAGAAAATCGTATTTTATCCAATTCACATACATTTGAGGCTTTATTGTGCTTATTTGGCCGATGCTGGTAGATATAAAAATTAGGTTCAAGAGACTTTCTTATGTGATGCAAATACTGGTCAACTTTTAGCCTTGGTCGCTGGAGTGGAACAGTCCTCGAGTAGCGAACGCGTACTGGAAAGCGCAGTGCAGGCAGGCTTCCAACAAGGTGGACCGACGATCTGGTGAAGGTCGCGGGAAGCCGCTAGATGCAAGCAGCACAAAACCAGTCGTTGTGGAGATCCTTGGGGGAGACGTCCAGCAGTGGACGTCTTTTGGCTGAGATGATGATGTTTTTCAGCCCTGTCTAACAGCCCCAGGTTGTATAGAGACCGGAGGTATCCTTTGGTAATATCGCAACACCAATAATGAAATGCTCTCCCAGCAAACGTATTTCCTCCTTCCTACAATATTACCTCTTTCCTTTATCGCCTTGTTAGCCAAAAGTGTGTTAACTCGGCCATTAACCGTTCATGATTTTTATATCAATCTTTTTTTGTGATAACCGCCTCGGTGGCCGTGTGGCAAGGCGCTTGGCCCGAAACCCGAAGGTCCCTGGTTCAATTCCCAGGTCGCGCAAAAGTTTTTCGAATCTTTCGATGCATAGCCATTTGTGGTCGCCAACCCGCATTTGGCAAGCGTGGTGATTAAGACATTACCCATCAATTGTAGTGATGACTTGATTTCAGGCTTTTGCCCAGCAGTGGGACAGTTATAGGCCATACTACTACTACAACATGGGGTATTTTATACGAGGTGTGAAGCAACTTCCGGGTAGGCGGCGGCGAGGACGGATAGTGAGACACAGTGATTCTGCTGCACTGGCTGTGGAGCATCTGGACTCCAAGCACGCTTAACATCAGGTAGACAGAAGTTATTAGCATACTCTTCGATTTAAAAGAAAAACGTGTGTTGTAGAACGGAGTCATTAGACCTCTATGATTAGCCATATACATAGAATATTAAAACATGTGTTCAAATCGTGTGATGATCCGTGTGTACTAAAGTGTTTATTAGTAAACTAGCGGCCAGCTCGCGACTTCGTCCGCTTGAGTGATCACCCGTATCCTATAGAACCCTATAGCAGCGCCAACTATCGGGTCTTATCTTGTTGTTAAAACCACCGGTCCAGATCTAGAGATTCAAGTTCCATTCCCAGCAGGGAGGGTACATGTTTGTTCTCAGTTTGGTTGGTAGTAGAGCTGGTTTTAAGTCCATGAGTCTTATTGACATAATGTCACCATAACATCAATGTTAGTATCATTCTTGTGTTCCGATAGTTAGAGATAAGATAGTCAGTGCCTCAGTGTTAGAAGATTCCGGGTGAGATGCGCTTCCACCTTCGCGGCCTCATCATTATTCAACATCTGGTGAGATGAAAGCCTAGTGCTTATATTAAGGAATTAAAAAAAAAATTGATAAAATTGTTCGTATTAAAAATTTCCTTACTGATAACATCTTTTTATTATCGTGAACGCTTGCCAATGTTCACAATTTATAGTTTTGTTTGTCACAACGCCGGCAGCCACCTAAACTATATCTACTTGTAGATAAGTTGAAATAAAATGGGAATCGGATATTTGGCTGATTGGCGCCAAGCTCGGCTCGATAACCGATGGTCCTCGGTTCAATTACCAGGTAGGGCAAAGTGTGTTTCATTTTGATGCACAACCCGCGTTCCGATCCGATCCGAATCGGAGAATCTAGTGGGCACGAGGACACACACTAGTGCGTGATGCCGTTCCCTCTAGAAAACCTACGAAGGTGATTCGTTTCACACGGCTTGAGGAACCCTTTCAGTTTCTTGCCGCCCGACCCCGAAAGAGCCTGGTAAAGCTAAAAATGCCGTTTAAGGCATCCAGCAAAGTCTTTCAAAAAACATCCTGGGTTTGTGAACACCAACCCGCATTTGGTAAAAACATTACAATGACCAAGTTACCCGAAAAAAATTAAACTGGAACAAAAAGTCCCCTTACGATGCTAAAAGGAAATAAAGAGGTTACTTAAGGCGAAGGGTAAGGCACACTAGCACCGCTAATGGATTTAATTTGATAACTGCTAAACTGGATTTTTTTTCAAACGTTGCGGGCCTTCCATGTACAGTCACAGGACATGTACAGTCAGCGAGAAAATCGTCAGAATTGAGTAAACTAGAACACCCACAAATCAAAGAAAACTTTTTCATACATTTTAGTAGGGTCTCCTAAGATCATTTTCGTGTAGCAGCAAGGGATCTGGTAGCTGCCCTTAATCCCCATCTCAACTTTCCATCCTGTATAGTATATAGGCTTTTGATTGACTTTATTTAATTTTTGTAAAATCCTGCATGGCAAAGGCTTTTATGGTTAAATTCAAGTCATCGCAATAATTGATGGGCTTTGGCTTAATCACCACGCTTGCCAAATGCGGGTTTTTTAAGGCGAAGGGTAAGGCATACTAGCGCCACCAATTGATAATTTGACAATTACTAACGGACCGGATCTTTTTTTTAAACATTGCGTACCGTCCGACAACAGGAAAGCATCCATAGTATTTATTTAATAATTGTGCATTACTTTTTGTTGCGTGGTTTATTCACAAAACGGGCTATCGCATTTATTCACAAACAATGGCCACTGTTGGTGTTAGTGAATGAATACAAAAACAAACCTAAAAGTAGTGCACAATTATTAAATAATAGATGTTTGCCTAGTGTCGGAAGGTCTGCAATGTTTGACAAAAAATCCAGTTTAGCAGTTATCAAATGAAATCCATTAGCGACGCTAGTGTGCCTTACCCTTCGCCTTAACTTAAACGTAACCTTACCTTTTTAACTTTAGACGAAATAGACTGTATATACTTACTTCAAAGGTTACCTAATACTGATACGATAGTTTAACGCAGATTCCCGATAAGCTAACAACTTTGACGTTCGGAAACTAAGTTGCAACTTACTTTGCTTGGGCCAACGCTACATTGGCCTGGCAATATTAAGTTAATGAGAAAACTTAGGCAACACGGTAGCCTAAAAATTTGTATTATAATGAAAAATGAATAACAAAAAAAAAGTATTTTGTTATTTTTAAAAACATATTTTTTGCGAGCGGAATTTAATCTGGCATTGAAAACTTCTGACAAGCCGAGTCAAGCACCCTACTAATTATTAGCCTAATTACTAATTATTAGCCTAATTGGACACAGCCAAGACATCTTAATTGGTAGAGCGAAAAAATTAGTAAAATTAAATAAAATTTGTTTTTTTATACAACGTGTTACAAAAAGTTGTGGTAAAAAATAAAGGATCGGATCGGATATAGATCTTAAGGTATAAAATGGCCTGAACTGTTTCGAGAAAAGGATGGTACGGCCGTGCCGCTTTTTTGCTCGACTTGGCGAGGGCAGTGCTTTGCCCCCAGATGTGCAGATTTGAATGAAACAACTTTTACGGATCTACTCGCGTTTATTTTACTTTACACATTACTTAATATTTATCCTGACGTTTTGAATCCTTTGCAAAGTCCGTGGTCACAGGGAGACTGAGGTGTTGGTCATCTCATAATTAGTTAATAGCTTGTATACCCTCATTCAAATTTAATCAGGTGCGTTCTGTTTTACGCAGAAAGAGCTTACAGTATCTTTTGGTCTGGTTGTTTCTTTAAATGTGTAGTGTTCGCGTAAACTTAAGAAAACAATATATGCAGATTTGCTTTTCCACACCTTTCTGTTACACGTTGTATAGAAGATATTGGCCTGAATTAATAAATAAAAGCTTATTGGCATCAGTGATGGGTTGCAGCCGATCGCCTGATGTGCGAGCATCTTGGAACCCTTGGCCCTTAGTCGGCTCTTACGACATGCACGGGCAGTTAGGCAGCTGATACATTCTTTTCACGCCCCAGTCCAGCATTGAACCAATTTTCCTGCTATGTTCTATTCTATCTCTTACCTGATAGCGCAGCTGGTACCATCCTCGTCGTCCTCTCTCTTTCTTCTGCGACGCCTTATGTACAGGTACGCTGCGAGTGCGAAAAGGATGGCGATAGCGCCACAGCTCAGTATCGTCACCAGCACTACGTCACGCGTCTTCATTTTTTAACTGTGGACAAATGATAAAGAAAATAATTAACTCTAAATGTACCATTATCATCATTAGTGACGCCAGCTCATTTTAATGTCGCCACTGCTGGGGTACGAGACTTCCTTGTGAATGGAAGCACCAGAGGGTGACAGACTATAAACCACCACTCGGGCCCAGTACGTAACTCCTAATAACTCATGCTAGCCTGGTACTTAAATCACCTCACAACCTCACCAAGTATGTAGCTCACGCCAGGTAAACCTCCTTGTGGGTTGTGATAGCCTGGTACTTTGATCTATCTCTATCTTTCTATCTAATTTTATGTCCCCACTGCTGAAGCACGAACCTTCCTTGTGGATAGAATAACCTAAGGACAACGGGGCATAAACCAACACGCGGGCCCAGTGCGAATTGGTGGTTGTTATCAATTGCTCATGCAACTGAGACCAACGACTAGTGCCTTTTGAAGCTTGTTTGTCCGCCTGGCTAGCTATATCTTATTTTATCTAAATATATCGCCATTTTATGTTTATAGCATTGTTATGTTCGTAAGTTACCGATAAGATAGCAGTTTCTCAGTAGTTGAGGTTCCGGGTAAATTGCACTTTCACCTTTGACCTTATCATCACATAACATTTGAAGATTAAGGTCAAGTGCTTCTGGGAACAGAAAAAAAATATTCGCAGATTAAAATAAAATCTGAGTTGAGCGTTCAGAGCCCCCCCGAGACAGCCAACTTTTTTATGTCATTTACTTAACTGGAAAAATCCTTAAAATTATTTGACTATTTCTCGACAAAATGTCTCCCATGAGGTTATAAAAAGAATAAGAAAACAACTTCTGTGCACAGTCTCAGCAATTTTAGAAAATAAAAGTTTCAAGGTTATGTAAGCCTAAGGAATTGTAAATATAAGTTGACATTTTTGTATAATTTTTATACGCTTTAGGTCCGATTTTTCAATCCTTATCTAATACCTTTAAACGAGCAATTCTTGTATTTAATACCTTTTTAAACGAGCAATTCTTGTATATATATAATCTGAATCTCGGAAACGGCTCCAACGATTTTCATGAAATTTAACTAAATTTACCCCCGAAACCCTCTGCATACTTGCATACTTGCAGAGGGTTTCGGGGGCGATAAATCGATCTAGCTAGCTCATTTTTAGAAAACAGAATCTCTTAATGTCATCATCATTATCATCATCATCATCATCATCATCATCTCAGCCAAAAGACGTCCACTGCTGGACAAAGGCCTCCCCCAAGGATCTCCACAACGACCGGTTTTGTGCTGCTTGCATCCAGCGCAGCGGCTTCCCGCGACCTTCACCAGATCGTCGGTCCACCTTGTTGGAGGTCTGCCCACACTGCGCTCATTATGTCAAAACTACTCCAAAAATAAACTTTTTCTGACGATTAAAAAGTCAGCCCCTAATTACATAATTTTAGTGAGTTAGTACTTAATGCTACTTTACCGTAGGGTTCTTGAAAAATTAATTAATGTATTGTGTTCCTTATCACAAAAAAGTATAACAATTAAAATAATTATTATATTTTAATGTAAGTAACCATGACAGCTTAAACTCCATTAAGAGCACGTTAATCTATCTTAATAAATATATTTCTATTATTATTTGAGCAGCCAAAAAAGCCGAAAACGGATATATACGAATATATACTAGCAATATTTCCTATTTTGGGTTCTTAAACCAAAGGTCATTCGAAAGAGATCACTTTTAGCATTAAGGCCGCCCTTGCCCACATTTAAAATATAATCCGGAAAGTTCAAACAGTTCCTTTCATCAAAAAGTGTTACAAAATAATTATATGCCAATTAACTACGAGCGTGTTGCTAACAGTAATGGCGTCCCAACCGTTGTTACAACATGGCCGCCGCCGCCGGTGCCGGAAGCGGATACGGAGTAATTGGCGCTCTTAAAAACTGGGCGAAAGCCAAAAGTCGCTGACGATTTTCGCTCAATCGCAAAATTGAATGCCAGTTTAATAGGGACTTGTTTTAAGGCTTTGTTTTTTTCAAATAATTTATTGAATTTAAATTATTTCATTACTAGCGGCCGCCCGCAGTTTTACCCGCGTGGTTCCCGTTCCCGTGGGAATACCGGGATAAAAAGTATCATATGTGTTAATCTAGGTTATAAACTATCTGTATGTCGAATTTTATCCAAATCCATCCATCCGTTGCAGCGTGAAGAAGCAACAAATATACACACATACACACAAACTTTCGCATTTATAATATTAGTGTGATTTATGTGGTCTTGTAATACAAAGATTATCAAAAACATAAAAGTATGAGCAACACCTTAATATTTCGTTTTCATTCATAACATTAGAGTTCCCGTTTCATTCATCACAAAAAAGTAGGTTTAATGTTTAAATAATTTTTAACGCAAATTTTGTTGCGAACAAATTACAAAAACACAAAAGTTGAAAAATTTTTTTTTTTCAACTTTGCACAAAGCTGCAAATACTGCTCGTGGAAATTTTTTCAACATTTGTGTTTTATTTAAACATTTATAAATAGCTTGCTTACTTTAATATTCGTAAAAATATTATGATCGGATGTTAGTGACGGTAGTTGTTGACATTGAATGGGCGCCTTTGGCTTTCAAAGTAAAAAGTGTTGAATAATTTCGGCGGGCTGGTTAGAACCACGATAGCTCAATTGGAAGAGCACCTGACCCGGAATGTCAGAAGGGTGCAGGTTCAAATCCTGCTCGTGGAAATTTTTTCAACATTTGTAAAATAGGTTAATTTATTATACAAACAAATTATTAAGTATTTTATCAAATTCATTTTTTGGCATTTTTTGGACGGTTCACTGAACTACATGTTTGCAAATGTGTACATCAGTGAACCGACCAACGATTAATTTGAATTTTAATTTAATATTGTATTGCCGTTACTAACATACTTTTTAAATTTTCAATTGTTACTAACCAATGGATCCAATGATCTGCAATAAATTATTTTATTAATATTATTTATTTTATTTATTTGCACACAAACTTACAACTATCATTACAAGTGTTTTTTTAACCCCCAGTGCGATAGATGAAGCTATTAAATTTATTTGTAACAAATTGTCCAACTAGCTAATTTTGTGAATTCGCTCAATGAACACATGAATAAATTTTTTTTCAACGTTTTTTTATCAACGAGGTTGATTGTGCGGTAATAATTATTTGTTAAAATAATTTCGCCTTATTCAGCATCATCATTAGCCTAAAAACGACCCACTAAAGGGATGGGATCAGGCCATAGGCACCCATAATAGTATTTATTTATTTATTTGTATTAGGTACGCAGACAGATTACAGTCATATGAGAATTTAACAATAAAATATTACTATATTAGACTAGACTGTAATTCATAAATTGCATTCACAGCATGATTCGAGTACTATCATATGCTACGTAATAAAACAATAATATAAAAAGCAATTACAAAAAATAAAACAGAAAAAAAGTCAATAAAAATAATAAAATTAAATAAAATAACATTCATAACAAATACCTAAAATAATCAATGAAAATTATCAAATAATTAATATTCAAAATAGCCACCCAACATAATAAATTAGAATAATAATTAAAAGCAATAAAATTAATCAAAAATAAACAAAAATACTACAGATAAGACAAAAAATTTATTAAATTTTATTATCATCGTCAAAAGGCAATGGAATAAATACTACGCAGCCATACATACCTACACGTGCTCTCCATGGACTCGCCTTTTACTAAGCGCCATCTATGAAGTCATTTGGAACTAATTTCTTTGTTTGGGGCGTCGGAAAATCGCCCATTAAAGCACCGTAGTTTGTTTCCTTTCATCTTATTAAGGGGGTGCAGCGCGGACGCAAAACTGCGAGTTTCAAGTTTCTTTATGATAGCGAGCGAGCGGCACGAGGCAGTGGTGTGACAACGGCGTACGACTACGAATACGCACGCACACTAATATCTGTACAGAGTAGGCTGGTGATTTAATTAGAGCAATGTCTACTTTCGTAAAATCATAGGCGTTTGGGTAAAAAATAAGAAAAGTCTAAATATTTTCATATTCATGTTTTTTTATTGAAAAATAAGACAACAGTGACCTGCGGAATATCAATACAAACATTTTGATGTCGGATCATTGTTTCATTTGTGCTATATTTACAAAGTTTCTGAAGAAATAAGTTTTTAGATATCATTATTTTATTATCGGTTATCGGTATTTGTTTCAAATTCCAAGACAACCATGACCTTGTGAAAGGATCAAGCTAACCTACACTAGTCCTTTTAATGTATAAGACCTATTCAGCGCCTAGCACCAGTGACTTAAAAACACGTAAATTTTCAAATTCCGCGCTGCACCCCCTTAACTGTTTGAATATATTCGACTATTTAAAACGTAACTTAACATTTACTGTCCTATAGCATGTTGTGTACGCTAAGTAGCTACTAGCTAGCATAATATTGAGGATTTTTTTAATTATCATGATTTTTCTATAACATAAATATACACTACCCTACTCTACACAGAGGCCATCATACCTCAACGATCTGTACACAATATACGAATTTATTTACGAGAACAATTGAATAAGATTAGCAATGAAAGATAGCTAACAGGCTTTTGGAAGAGTGCCAGAACAAAGTAAAACTGAGTTATTGTTTTAGAGGGAACTCGTTTGATTCTTATCAGCCTCCTTGGAACCATCGTGTATAACTGCACTGCACCTTTTTGCTTGTAAAAAATACTGCAAAATAAGTACTTATAGTATTTTTAACAGATTGATGTTAGACCCTTATGGCCTTGACAGCGTAACCGGACGTTTAAGAATGGCTTGAAACTTAAAGGGTTCCTCAAAGGAACGGTTTTTATAGAAATGAAATGAAAATGAAATAAAATGAAAAAAATGTATTTGGGCATGGCACAATAGTGCACATATGAAAGTCGAGTACCTACCTACATGTCTTAAAAACAAAGAAAAAATTATAGAATAAAATAACGTGAGTACACACAATAATAGCAACTAGTGGTCGCCCAGTGGTCCAAATTCGACCGTAATTTTATTAAGGCTGCACGGATTGTATCCTAAGCAATGAAAAAATAAAAAATATAGAATGTGAGTTTGGATTGATGCTCTAAGGCATAGACAGATTTCGGCCGCTCCTCTTCCATTTTTGTAATTTTTGAAAAGAGTATAATATGCGTGTGTGTCAAATACATGGTAGTGTGTGTAATGTTTGTTTTATTGATTTAATGTATTTTATATGCATAATTTAAAAAATATATTAACATTCTGCAATCCTTCTCTATATAAACTATAAGTGTGCGAAATTTCATACTCCTCCGTTCGCGCAATTTTCGTAATAAGGGGTACAAAGTTTTTGCTTCACGTATTAAAATAAAGATATTATATATTGTATAAACGAACAAAGTATATAGAAAAACTACTTCTTTTACGTATTAAATACTAACCTCCTTATTCATGAAAACTATTTAAGCATTATTTAGTTAAATATTGTTTTGTCAACGTCACACAAACGTCATTTTGAATTTGAGAAAAAGAGACAAAACAATTAACTAAATTATGCTTAAATAGTTTTTATGAATATGGGGGTAAGTGCATACATACGTTATTCTTCCAAAAAGGGATAGACAGAGTTCGATGCTCATTTTAACTCTTTTTCTCTATCTTTCTAGGTGGGTTAGCAGTACTGTCATTAAGTTGTTAATAACGCATTCATAATTTATGTTTAATATCCAAAATTGAGGAGCTCGATGGCGCAGTGGTTAACGCGCCCGGTCTGCGAGTGCTGAGGTTAAGCAACTTTCGCAAAGGCCGGTCATCGGATGGGTGACCAAAAATGTATCATCTCAAGCTCCTCCGTGCTTCGGAAGGCACGTTAAGCCGTTGGTCCCGGCTGCATTAGCAGTCGTTAACAACCACCAATCCGCACTGGGCCCGCGTGGTGGTTCATGGCCCGTTCTCCCTATCCATCCATAGGGAAGGCTCGTGCCCTAGCAGTGGGGACATAAATGAGGTGATGATGATGATGATCCAAAATTAAAAGAGTTTGTCAACCGAATCTTAACACGTAGAAATCAACTTCAAATAACAGGATTATCGTTCAATACGAGTGTAACACTTGATTTAAAGTCAAAGTCAAAGGCAAAGTCAAATTCAAATATTTTTTATTAAAATAATCTCTAGAAAAGTGCTTTTGAATCGCCCAAACATTTTTTTACTTACTACCCATTCAGGACGCCTATTTTTTAGCTGTGGAGAAGAAGGGCGCAAGAAACTCCACAGCTTTAATAGAAGTAACGACATTTACAAAATTATATGCCGTTACCTAGTTATACAAGTTTAAAATTACTTAACAATATTTTAAATTAGAAATACCTGTTGGAGTGATTGGAGCATTTTAAACGCATGCTGTTTTGTCTTCAATGTAATCAGACACTTTATAATAAGCTTTTTTACAAAGCTTTTCTTTAATTGATCCTCTTTACTGATCCTCTTAGTGGTTTGCTCACCGATCCCAAGACTAACATCGTAGGGCAAAGAGGCTCATTTTGTGTTTGATTTCTCTCCCTAATTCCTATAACCCACTTTCACACACTCACACTATAAATACATCACACACACGAACATTCTCACCACACACACACACTCACACAAACATACTTACACTCTTACCTAACTTTTACTGATTTTGTACAAATGTTTAAAATTTAATTTAAGTTTTGTTACATTCGGAACGCTCTGATGTCTCTAAAATTTTTGGAGGTGGGCGCTAACAGCTGCGACACAGTTGAGAAACCATTGTGGCTATTATCGTACACTCATTGTATTGTACCCTGTAAAAGTTCTGAATAAAAAAAAAAATTATGGTGATTTTAAATTTATTAATATCAAGTTTTTGAATATTACTTCGAACTTTATTGTAAAACCGTACACACAGGCCTCTAAATGAATTATTTACTTTGTGGACCCTAGTATAAGTAAATTTACTCTGTGGTATAAGGTACTGCTATTTTGTTTTTATTTCTAGTATTTACATTGTGAATATCATTGTTTTTAGAAAAAGTTTCAATATTTTTATAAACATACATTAGGTTCTCGTAAATATAATGTGATGCAACATATTAATATCTTTAAATCTCTCCCTGAGAGAATTACCAGCTTTATGGTTATAAATTGCTCGAATAGCCCGCTTCTGCAGCACAAAGATAGTTTAAATGTCGGCAGCATTGCCCAACAGTAAAATGCCGTACGACATTACGCTATGGAAATAACTAAAGTAAACAAATCTAGCTGTTTTAATGTCAGTAATCTGACGAATTCTCATTACAGCATAAGCCGCAGAGCTCAGTCTACTCGACAATTTATCAAAACCCTTTTGTGGTAATTCCGTAAGCCAAAGTGACCCTTATTGAGTGTCAACAACTACGTCATCGACATCGGATCCTAAAATCTTCACAAACATGGAAGACCAGTTAAGTTGTTATCCTAACAAACGATATTGTAACTTTGCCTTTCGTATTTTGGTAGTTTACCAAACAGCTATAAAGCTAAAGGATAAAAATTTACGACGTATTCGATGTTCGGGCAGCCATTTTGGATAAAGGATCCCATCAACGGAGTTGCAGTACACCTTTTAGTAAATAGTCAGTGGTTTAGGATAAAAACTTTTTAGTATGCAAAGCAATCTGAATGGGACGGTATGGTAAAGTCTGGGACTACAAGAGATAGAGATTGTATTTAGGAACGACGCGTCGATTTTAAAGAAATGTAAAGTTGCATTTAAATATATTCAAAAACTCACAACCCACTGATTTGTGAGGAGCTTGATGGCGCAGTGGTTAACGCGCTCGGTCTGCGAATGCTAAGGTAAAGCAAGTAACAAAGGTCGATCATGGGATGGGTAGCCATAAATTTAACATCTCGAGCTCCTACATGCTTAAAAAGTACGTAAAGCCGTTGGTCCTGGCTGCATTAGCAGTCGTTAACAACCACCAATTCTTCCTATCCATCCATAAGGCTAAGCATATGCTGAGACGCAGGTAACGCAGATTTTACGGGGCAGTGCAGTTGGGGCAGTCAAGAGGCCGCGAACGCATGCTGCGACGCAGGTAAGAGCCACCACAGACATGCTACTTATAGCATCGGTGATCGGCGATTCAGCCGCTTTTAAGAAGCTGAATGCAGCGACCACACATTCCACTCCGCACACTTAAAAACGCCAAACGCGGCGATTGAGTCGCATTTCGGAAGCTCGACACAGCTTCTGAACGTTACACTCCGCACACATTCGGATGCGATTTGCATTGAGTTGCCGATCCAGCATCGGATCAGTCGCTAAAACGTGCGATTACGATACCGCGTCCGAACCGAACGAAGAATCTCACGATTTTACTGCGATCGAACGCAGAGTCGCCAAAACGTGATCCAGCATCGATACAGTCGCAAAATCGCCGATCGCCGATGCTAAAAGTAGCATGTCTGCGGTGGCTCTCAGTGACGTAGCACGGACACATGAGGACTTCTTGGCGGGAAAGTGAAGAATCAAGTCTGTGATTTTGTTTTATTTTCTAAAATTTGTGTTAAGTCGAGTATTAATGTGGAATAATGGTGGATTATTAACCGTTAAGTGTTCGTGAGTGTGCATGAGTGTTGGCAAATGAAACAAAACAGTGCAACGTCACTATTCAAATTCTCTCAAGAAGTCCGCTTGAGGACTTAGTAAAGCCCCACATCTTTACTGAGATACTCGAGGGGTTGGGGGGTATATCATTTCTCATTTCCATTATCATTCATCATCATCTTATAGGATTATAATACTAATGAAATTAAGAAACTAATGACATGGCAGCATGGTCTATGACCTTAGCCGGTTCCTCAGAGAACGAATCAAAGAAGAAGAAGAAGACGGACACATGAGTTGTCAATGTCAATGTCAGTCTGATAATGTGAGTTGTTGCTACTTTGACTACTAACTAAACTATCTAAAGTGATTATTTGAAAAAACGTTTTATTAATGGGTAATTTGTACTATCGAGAGAGTTCTGATAATTGTTGTCATTATTACAAAATTATAATAAAATGGTAAAAAAACATGCGTCGCCACGCACGCGTCGCACTGAAATCTGTGCCGGCACTACAACGAGGCTCAGGGCAGGGCAGACACATACCTCATGCCTACGTTCCCACGTGCCCGCGCCGCAGCGTACGCAGCTCTCGGTACATCCATGCATTACAAAATCTGCTCTGCTCTACGCTGGCCGGAGCTGCGTCATCTGCGTCTTAGCATACGCTTAGCTTAAGGAAGGCTCGTGCCCCAGCAGTGAGACATAAATTGAGCTGGTGGTGATGATGATAGTAATGAGGCAAAGCAGGATAGAAAACCGTTAATTAACAAAAAGATATTGCACTACGATTTAAATTTAAAATTTTAACTAATAAATAATCCTCGATCTTTTTGCTTCCTTACTTGCGGATGTTAGCACAAAAACTTACTAAAGATTTATAACGAGAAATACGGCACATGATTACGGCAACTACTTCATATTATAGGTGATATTCATAGACATAACTTTATTTTGCTTAGGTAAAAGAAGTTTGCGTTAACCCCCGTTATAAGCCTTTGGATAAAATGGAACGGGAAAGTTTAAAAGTGTATAAGTAATGCGCGATGCGAATGTATCCTCTCGAGCTCCTCCGTGCTGCTGTAGGCACGTAAAGCTGTTGTCCCGGCTGCATTAGCAGCCTTTAACAACCACCAATCTGCACTGGGCTCGCGTGGTGGTTTATGGCCCATTCTCCCTATCCATCAATAGGAAAGGCTCGTGCCCCAGCAGTGGGGACATATAATGAGCTGATGATGATGATGATGTGGTAGTCTTGATGTGCAGGCGTGTGTACTTAACAAGGAACTCCAGGGTATTTGATTCGGATGACGAAAGCAGAAAACTCGAGTCTTACAAAGACCACGGATCCTAAAATCCTATAATTTGTATATGAGGTCATTTAAAACCAACATGTAGGGATATTAAAAAAAAAAGGTTTTATTGTCAATGGAAGGAAAAGGTAACTGATTTGTTGATTGCAAAGTTTTAGACTGATAGACTAAAAGCTATATAGAAGAACCACTTTAAAAATAATAGGTATTGGATATTTTGCGATTTATCTCGCCAGTAACACACATTTTACACAGTGCCAAGACAATTTTTTATTAACTATTAACATTAAATTTATTATAAATATTATGAATAATGTATAGAAAACTTACGTATAAATGTGAGCATGTATGTGTCCTAACCCTGTTTATTAGATTATGCTAGTTATAAAAAAAAAAGGGGTTTAAAGTTACTCGCGTCCGTAGGTTTACCATTGAAACCCTACACGTAACCCCTGGGTGGTGCTAAATGAGTGACACTGTCTGAGTGGTAGAGCCACGCTGCATTGCAGCACGAAATGGGCCCGCTCGCCCGGCGTAATACCATCCTCTCACAGAATATCGGCGTGACACAATGGCACTCGTTGCTGTTGTATTCCGTCCGGTGAGTGAAAGTACCGGAGGCCCATCCCTTGCCCCTCCCCCCTCCCAATTCCAATTCCCTCTTCAAGATCCAACTCCTTCCTCAAGGCCGGCAACGCATCTGCGATTTGTCTGTTGGCGGCGGTGATTACTTTCCATCAGGTGACCCGCCTGCTCGTTTGCCTCCTTTTAATATAAAAAAATATATATATATGAGCACGTGAGCTGTCTTTGTGGGTTTATTATACACTTTATGTGATAATACCATAAAAAGTAAGAGTCTTTATATAGTGATAGAACATTGATAATAACAACTGATCTAAAATGATATGAATATGAGTACGTGCGGCGTGATTGATTACGGATGAACTAACTTTATAATGACCCAAATTGATGCATGTAGCGTAACGTGCTGATGGGACAAACTGTACGTGTTAGCACTGTCTATTCTATACGTTCGTTGCTCTATGGCCAAACCCTAAAGTTACAAGCGAGGATCCACTGCGGATGCGATGCGGACGCCACATCGACCCGGGTGCGTTTGGACGGACGAGTTCACTGGCAAGGTGAGATTGATCGTTGTGTGGCCCGTTTAAACGGGGTGTACTGGAATGGAAATTAAGTTATAGGTTTTTTTTATTTTTGAAGAAAATTTGTGTTGCTTTTGAGAAAAAAAGAAAGATCTAATTATTTATATTGTTGCAAAGATAAAGTGACAATAAAAATAATTAAAATATAATGGATACAATTATTACCATTCCAAATTGTAACTTGTTCGCAACACAAACACAAAAGTTATTCACCCGATTAGTCTCTATGTAGTAATCCTTGATATTTGTAAAAATCTTGGTCGGATGTTGATAAAGTAGACAGTTGTTTTTGAATTAGCTTTATATGCCATACAAATTATAAAAAGTAGGAAAAGTATTATAAAATTCAAAATTCAAAATCATTTATTCAGTTTAGGCTACAAGTAGCTCTTTAGAATGTCACTATGCCATCGGTTCGTAAGTCTACTCTGGGCGGAAGATCTTGTACTGAGAAGAACCGGCAAGAAACTCAGCAAGTGTCCAGCTCTTTTCTCTCTTACAGCGTTAAAAATATTGGAAAATGCCCTATCATAGCAGGACACTATCCATTACAATAAACCCAAAAAATATAGAAGACAACCACAACATATACAATAAACAAATAGGTATCTATACTAATATTATAAAGCTGAAGAGTTTGTTTGTTTGTTTGTTTGTTTGTTTGTTTGAACGCGCTAATCTCAGGAACTACTGGTTCGAATTGAAAAATTCTTTTTGTGTTAAATAGTCCATTTATTGAGAAAGGCTATAGGCTATATTACATCACGCTATGACTAATAGGAGTGGAACAGTCGCTAATTAACGCGGGTGAAACCGCAGGGCACAGCTAGTGTAACGATAAGGCTGAAGTTGAAAGCGCACTTCACCCAAAGAATATTCAAACTACAAAGATTTGGCTTTATGTGATTATAATAGCATGGTAATAGCACAGTATGGTAAGAGCCTGTAACCGTCCCACTGCCGGCACCTCCAGTTAGAAATTATTAACTGACTAAAGGACCCGGCGGACATTTTTTTTTTGTGTATTGTTTTACGGCTCCGAATGAAATCTATCAAGCCTATTCGTAAGTAATTTTTCTTAGTACTTAATACATAAATAAACAATATTTATTTTCTGTTTGATGATGATGAATGATAATAGAAATGAGAAGTGAAAATGATATACCCCCAACCCTCCGAGTATCTTAGTAAAGACGTGGTGTTTTACTAAGTCCTAGGGCGGACTTCTTGGGCGCGGATCACTTTAGCAACAGGTCCCGCGTCAGCCAGGTACCGGCGTGTCTGGTTTTCCCTGGGGTTTTTAGTGGGTCGGCCGAACAACATCTCAACCCCACATACCCCCGCGGGTAGCCTCGACCCGCGGGATGATTCCGTAGGGAATTTTCCCCAGGGTAAAAAAAAAAAAAAAAAAGGGCGGACTTCTTGAGAGAATTTGAAAAGTGACGTTGCACTGTTTTGTTTCATTTGCCAACACTCATGCATACTCACGAACACTTAACGGTTAATAATCCACTATTATTTCACATTAATATTCGATGTAGCACAAATTTTATGACTCTTCACTTTCCCGCCAAGAAGTCCCCCCTGCGGACTTCGTACCGCTATGACAGTTTCAAAAGTCTGTCAAAATTTCAATAAAAAAGTATAAAAAATACCAAACAGTTTCTATTCCCAACATCAAATCCAAGACCTAAGTAGTAAATTATGAGTTTCATTCGTGGGAATATCGGGATAAAAATTATCGTATGTTTTAATCCAGATTATAAACTATCTGTTTGCCGAATTTCATCCAAATCCATCCATCCGTTGCAGCGTGAAGAAGCAACAAATACACACACACACATACACACAAACTTTTGCATTTATAATATTAGTGTGATGCGTACGGGAACGCAGCCTTCTGTCAAGCTGACAGCTACCTGTCATTAGATGTCATAGGTTAGACATCTCTGTCTCTCTCGTCTATAATTCTGCAATGTTCAGACGTCTGTACATCAACCTACCCAAAGCTGTCAAATTTCTTCGATAAATGTTCAACTTTATTCCATAGACGTAAAAGTTCAAAATCTATTGACAGTTTGTGGTAGTCTGAAGTGTATGTGTGTGTACACACGTGTCTTTCTCTGTTATAATATATCCGAAGTTATTGCCTCAACATTTTATCCTTATTTTACTTTAAAACCAACACCTCCATCATTGAAATCAAAGTCGTCACACGCTTGCAAAATGTGGGTTGGTGATCGATCTCAATCCCAGGCTATGTATCAAATATCTTAATCCTTTTTGCCCAACCTGGGAATCGTACCCAAAACCATTGGATAATGGGCCGGGGGCACTAGGCCACAAAGTCCTTTTAGGTAAAAAAAATCTGTGTTAAAATAATGTTGTTTTTTGCTTCTTATTTTTTTCTTCCTCATAATATGAAAGAAATGTAAAAATAAGTATTAACTATGGATACATATATATATAAAGAATTAAAATTAGGATTCCATTCAAGTTATCATTCCAGTCGTCTGTCAAGTACACTCGCCCGTTCGAACCGACGCGTTATTAATAACACGCTCGAACAATCAGAAGTAAGGCAAATCGATTTAAGATACACCATTTGAGGTATTTTTACATTCATACGTTTCGTGTGTATCCCCGAAGAGGTAGAGAGAGAATGATTTTTTTAACTGACTAGTGTTATTTTTTTGCTGCCTTAAAAAAATTCCTCGTTACGAGCTGCAGCTTAAAAATTGTGTACTCCTAGGCCCTTCTTACACGACACTGATCAAAATAAACAAACAAACTGTTATTATAAATGAGTATGTAGAATGTTAGGATCCGATGGCGCAGTGGCTAACCCGGTTTGCAATTGCTGTAGTTAAGCAACTATCGCAAAGGCCGGTCATCGGATGCGTGACCATACATTTTTCATCTCGACCTCCATGCTTCGGAAGGCACGTAAAGCCGCCGGACCCGGCTGCATTAGCAGTCGTTAACAACCACTATTCTGCACTGGGTTGGCGTGGTGGTTTATGGCCCGTTCTCCATGAGATGTTTCCATCAATAGAGAAGGCCCTAGCAGACATAAAATGAGCTGGTGAATCTAGAATGTTACAGCACCATATTCCAATGGTGGTCCGTACGCAACTAATCACAACCAGTTTGTAAATAATTTGTTTTGAGTAAACTCGCGTAAGAAGGAACTTAGTTCCACTCATCAGGGGTCGTAGCTGCAGCAACGGAGCATGCTACGACTCGTACTACGACGTAGCTACGACCCTTGCAACCATGATTACGTATAAAAAGGAGTTTCTATTATTTTTCCGAACAGCATCGAAGTACTGAACCTCTGTTTACAATTCAACATTAAAATGGCGTCTCCGAAACATTTCGGTGGCTTACACTCATTGTTTTCGCATTGTAACAGTCGTCTTTTGTTCGGAACCATGTCAGATAGCGGAATTGTAAGAATAGAATAACGTGTATTCGCGTTTCAATGTGTTAATTCAAATGTGCTGTTGTGTTTCCGAATGTTCATTTAAAGCTGTTGGTTAGATAAAATTAAAAAAATATTGATTATATAGATGTAGGAAATTTGTATAAAATAATAAATAATAAGATAGACTGTACACCTTTACTTAACCAGATACATTTCAGAGTGTCCCGGAAACGTGAAAGATCTTGTGTTAAAAAATTAGTTTTCTCCATTAAGAAATCTAACAAACGTTACGTTGGCAATAGTTTTACGAGTCATCATCATCATCATCAGCTCATTTATGTCCCCACTGCTGGGGCACGAGCCTTCCCTATGGATGGATAGGGAGAACGGGCCATGAACCACCACGCGGGCCCAGTGCGGATTGGTGGTTACGAGTATCAGGCGATAACGTGAAACTTATAATAGCAAATTATTAGATGTGGACATATTTCAAAATTCATTAGGAAAATTTAAAACAAACCTTGTTGTAGGTATCCTTCTTGTAAATGTTAGTATAATTGCAATATTATTTTTTAATTTTTAATCCTATGTGTTATTCATAAATAAGTTTATTAAGAAAACTAAAGGTCTATGATAGAATCATGTAATACACTATTGTATATTGACGGTTTGTTTCTGAAAAAAAAACTTTAAATTCAATAGAAAAAAATAATTCTGGTTACAATTTTATGTCATTCAATGGCGTGAGATTTTGTACAGAGTGCCGATTGCCAGTTCTGATCAGGGATCTTAGTGCAAATTTAATTTTCTGTTCGTTCATCATCATCAATTATTTAAAATAAAAAAATAAGGCATATAAAACACGCACCAGGCACTCTGGCTTTAAGATGTTATAAAAATTATCTGATAGACAAAGATAAATTGTTAAATTTGGTAACCCATCCCGAGAAGCGACATTACGAAAGCCAATTAACATGCACGATCGAGAGGAGCTCGATGGCGCAGTGGTTAACGCGCCCGGTCTGCGAGTGCTGAGGTTAAGCAACTTTCGCAAAGACCAGTCATCGGATGGGTGACCAAAAATTTATCATCTCGAGCTTCTCCGTGCTTCGGAAGGCACGTAAGGCCGTGGGTCCCGGCCGCATTAGCAGTCGTTAACAACCACCAACCCGCACTGGGCCCGCGTGGTGGTTTATGGCCCGTTCTCCCTATCCATCCATAGGGAAGGCTCGTGCCCCAGCAGTGGGAACAAAAATGAGCTGACGATGATGATGATGATGCACAATCGCAGAAAATCGCTGTGCCAACGAGATCCATCCGTAGGCAGTTTAATTAATATTTTTGCTGCGTATCGCATTTTGATTTGAGCCAATCTAAATATCGGCGAATCCTTTTGTTCTCATTTTTCTATCTTGATTTTATATTAAAGATTTAACTTTTGATAAAAAAATGTTATATTGGAGGCAACAGCTGTCTACCCTTTAGTTCATAATTAATTTAACCAAAACTAATTAACGTAACGAAAAATTAAGGAGCTCGAGTATTAAAAGTGATTGCTTAAGTTAAACAACTTTCGCAAACGCCGGTCATCGGATGGGTGACCAAATATGTTTTTTTTATAGATAGCTCGGCAAATGACTCCATCTCGCCTGATGTTAAGTGGAAATGGAGTCCAGACGCGAAGATAACTGGTGCAGCGTGAAAAAAGTATCATCAGTTAACCTCACTCTGCTGGCCCACAAGATGCTTCTTCACGCCTCCTTTGAAGGACCTTATATCATAGGAAGGAGGGAAAACGTGTGCTGGTAGACTATTCCATCTTTTGGAGGTGCAACAAAGAAATGAGTCACCAAATTTCTTTGTGCACGATGCGAATGTATCCTCTCGAGCTCCTCCGTGCTGCTGTAGGCACGTAAAGCCGGTGGTCCCGGCTGCATTAGCAGTCGTTAACAACGACCAACCCGCACTGGGCCCGCGTGGTGATTTACGGCCCGTTCTCTCAGTTATGCGTCCATCCATAGGGAAGGCTCGTGCCCCAGCAGTGGGAACATAAAATTAGCAAATAAACGAAAACTTTAAAACATGAAACAAGTAACGCCCTCCAGCGCGGTGGAGTGATGATATACGATATATTATAGTTGGCAACAGTTGGATTGAGCCACGATAGCTTAGTTGGTAGTGCATCTGACTCGGCATGTCATGGGGTGCGGGTTCGAATCCCGCTCGTGGAGTTTTTTCAACACTTTGTCTTTTTTCAATTTGTAATTTGTTCGCAACAATATTTGCGTAAAATTGTATGTAAATAATCATAAATATAGCTTGCCTAATTCTTAACTGATCTTTCATTATTTATAAAAATATTAAAATCGGATGTTGATGACGTAAATGTCGATATTGAATAAGGCTCCTTTGGCTTACAGAGTAAGAGTAGATAGTGTTGATTAATTTCGGCGAGTTGGATTAAGCCACGATAGCATAGTTGGTAGTGCACCTGACCCGGCATGTAATGGGGTGCGGGTTTGAATCCCGCTCGTGGATTTTTTTCAACACTTTTAGTAAAGAAAATAACCTTTATTTACTTTCGCACTGCTGGACAAAGGCTTAATAATTGAAATCAGGTCATCGCTACAATTAATGGGTATTGCCTTACAGCCGAAATTAATAACCTATCTCTTACCAGAGGCCTATCTTAGTTTTGTTACCTAGCAACCGCTGTTCATCATCTCAGCCAAAAGACGTCCACTGCTGGACAAAGGCCTCCCCCACGGATCTCCATGAGGGGTATTTGCCGTAATCGCCACGCTTGGCAGGCGGGTTGGCGATCGCAGTTGATTAAGAGTAACCTCAGAGAGATGCTGCTGCCCATCCTCTGGAATGATAATGATCCCTTAGTCGGCTTTTACGACACCCTCGGGAAGATATGGGGTGGTGCAATTCCTTATTAACAACATCCTTATTCCTTATTAGCAACCGCTGTTATTTTCCGATAAATAACAGAAATAACTAAGCAACAAATCTCTAGTAGGCCTAACTCTTGCTGAGGATAGGTTAATAATTTCGGCTGTTAATCACCACGCTTGCGAATGCAGATAGGTGATCACAAACCTGGGCTATGCATCTAATAATACGAAACACTTTACCCGACTTCTAAATTGAACCCAGAACCTCTGGATATTGAGCCGAACGTATTCAACTCGACTACTAAGACGTAATGATAGCAAAAATGTATAAAATTGTAATTGAAGTTGCACGCTCATCGAACACGGTGAAAATTTTGACTTTCACTTTGACTTTGTGAACTTTTTTGTATGCAAATGAAAGGTTGCTCTTTTAATTAGGCAAGTTTTAATTTATTCTGCATCTTTAATGTGTTCAGATAATGAAAACGAGCTGTCACAAAGATGGTTGACAAGTTTAGTTGTTCCAAAAACATTAGTTATAGGAGAATCTTCATTATTAAATATTTATAAAATACAGTGAAAAAATTAAATGCCTACCCGACCCAGCCAGGAATCGAACCTGGGTCTTCAGATTCAGTGCAGCAATTAGCACTTATAAATAAAAAAATTAAGAAATTCATCATTACCTGCTCATTTATTTTATAAAGCAAATGTAACTTTGTAATTCTATACATTTATACAGGATTACAAAGTTATTTATGCAGTTAGTGTATCTAGAAAACTGGATCGAAATTGCAAAATATTTTAGTTTTTCCTTCATTTATACACTAAACACTACTTGTATTCTAAATTTGAAGTTTCTATGTCTGCTAGAAGTGCCTTAGAGTTTTGATCATCGGTCAGTCAGTCGTGAGTGACAAAATTAAGAAATTTTGACTAGGTTTAATTCTTAAACTACTGGTTCAAATTGAATGAAATATAAAATATACCGTGTTTATACAATGCCTGCTTGGTTACTGAAAATTCAGGCTTTTAGTTTTATATACAACGAAGTTATAGGGGGTCGAAAATGGCCTGAACTGTTTCGAGAAAAGGATGGTACGGCCGTGCAGCTTTTTTGCTCGACTTGGCGGGGGCACTGCCGTGACCCCAGATAAATATAGTTTGAAAGAAAACTAATTTGAGGAGCTCAATGGCGCAGCGGTAAACGCGCTCGGTCTGCGATTGCTAAAGTTAATCAACTTCCACAAAGGCCGGTCATCGGATGGGTGTCGGATTTATCAAGTCAAGCTCCTCCGTGCTTTGGAAGGTACGTGAAGCGTTTGGTCCCGGCTGCATTAGCAGTGTTTAACAGTAAAGGGCAGGCAAGTCCTACTACCAACCAAACCGAGTATACACAAACATGTACCCCCCGCTGGGAATCGAACCTTGGGAGCTCCGGGTCTGAGTATGGTCTTAACCACTAAACCACAGCTGCCACTTCGTAGCCTAGTGACATTAAGAAAAGCATAAACTGAATAAACTATTTTCAAATTTGTGTGTTCTGAACCATATTTTTAGGGTTCCGTAGCCAAAAAACGGAACCCTTATGGATTCGTCATGTCTGTCTGTCTGTCTGTCTGTCTGTCCGTCCGTATGTCACAGCCACTTTTTTCCGAAACTATAAGAACTATACTGTTGAAACTTGATAAGTAAATGTATTCTGTGAACCAAAATAGAAACAAAACAATAAATTTTGGGGGTTCCCCATACTTAGAACTGAAACTCAAAAATTTTTTTTCATCAATCCCATTCGTGTGGGGTATTTATGGATAGGTCTTCAAAAATGATATTGGATTTCTAATATTATTTTTTTCTAAACTGAATAGTTTACGCGAGAGACACTTCCAAAGTGGTAAAATGTGTCGTCGTCGTCCCCCCCCCCCTCCTCCCTGTAACTTCTAAAATAAGAGAAGGATAAAACTAAACAAAATATATGATGTACATTACTATGCAAACATCCACCTAAAATTGGTTTGAACGAGATCTAGTAAGTAGTTTTTTTTTTTTTTTAATACGTCATAAAGTACAGAACCCTTCGTGCGCGAGTCCGACTCCCCCGCCCGATCCTCTAAATGTCACTACACATTTACAGAATACACCAAACATGCACACTAGCTTAGGTCCAAGACACCGTACTCGTAGAACAAGGGTACGAAGAACCGGTTCACACGCGCTCTATACCAGGTACAGACATGTACCTGGGCGCTTCTCTCCTCCTCCACGGCCCGGTCTACCCGAGCCGAAGTCCGAGCCTCTAGAGGCGCCCTCGGGTGGTTCCGCCCCCCGATCCGATCCGAACCCTTCGAAGAATCTAGTAGGGCACGGGGACGCGCACTAGTGCGCGATGCCGTTCCCTCTAGAAATCCTCCAAAGGTGATTCGTTTCACACGGCTTGAGGGACCCTTTACGTTCCTCGCCGCCCCCAAAAAAGCCCGGTGAAGCTGAAAATGCCGTCTGAGGCAATCAGCAAACTCTCTCAAAAAAAAAAAAAAAAAAGAGTCCGACTGGCACTTGGCCGGTATTTTTATATTCAATAAGCACAAGTAACTTATTTAACGAACTGTAATGGTGATTAATGAGTGAAGTGTAGAATGACTAATGACCATTCAAATATTATGCTAAAATAATATTAAATATTCTTTTACAAATTTTTTTGGTCCGTTCGAAACGAGAGGGATATTAAAATATTCCTTTGTTTTCTATACGAGCAACGCTCAACTTTTGTACAAGAATATATTTTTTTCCATTTCTTTGAGGTTTTCACAGGATTCGGAAAATTAATGTTAATGTTATATTAAAGACTTCAACACGTAAATATTATTTCAGCCGCCTTTTTGATACAGAGTTTTCCCAGTTTGTGTGGATTGCCGAATCAGAAAGTATCTATATATTAATACGTGAAGCAAAAACTTTGTACCCCTTTTTGCGAAAATTGCGCGGTCGGAGGAGTATGAAATTTCGCACACTTATAGTTTATATAAAGAAGGTTATCCGAATGTTAATATTTTTTTTAAATTTTGCATAAAAAATACATTAAATCAATAAAAACAACATTACACACACTACCATGTATTTGACACACACGTATTGTTTGTCTTTAATGCGGCCGACATCTGTCAATGCCAATCCAAACTTACATTCTATCTTTTTTAATTTTTCATAACTTAGGATACAATCCGTGCAGCCTTAATAAAATTACGGTCGAATTTCAACCACTGGGCGACCACTAGTTAATAAGAAACAGCTGAAATAGTTTTTTTTTCATCTGTTTGAGCACTTAGCCTTCATCACTTGTTGTCAAGTGATGATAAGGTCGAAGGTGGAAGCGCACTTCACCATCTTCACCCATGAAGCTGTTGACTTTACCCAGAATCCTCAAAAATTTTTTTTTACTGTCCCTGTCACTGTCTGTCAGGTTGCGCCCCAGCGTTTTGTTCTTGATGTTTAATTGTGTGTGTATATTCGTTTTGTTGTTACTATTATTCGTGGTATTATAGATTGTGTTTCTACTTATAGTCGCCTAAGTTCTAACACCGCGGAAGTTCAAAATTTGTCATTTTGACTTTTGCATGTCATTCCATAGAGAACGAAAATGGGGGAGCAAGGACGACGCAGTGACACCAACAACACCGGCGACTGCCGGACAATGACGGCTGTCTATCAATTTGGTTTTCAGCTCGTACGCGCGTCCTTATTTTATAAATTGTATTTTATTCCGAATAAAGGATTTTTTCTGTTTCTGCGGTGTCTTACTTAACTAGGTATCACCTCTAGACCAATCAGAAACAGGGATTTTAACCAATTTAAACGTTTTATTTTCAAAACAAAAACTCAATTATTATGATCGCGATATATAAAAAGGCACGATATTTTTGCTCTCCTGAAAAGTTGTCATTTTTTACTTCCGCGGTGTTAGAATTTAAGCGACGTTATATAAGTTACTACTTACATGAATATTTATATACGATTTGTTTTTTTTCCTGTTTCATACTATGATGTGTGTACAGCAGAATACAAGTGTAGCAGGCCCCGCTTGCTGCGTATACTGAGCTGTGTACAGTGTTGGCATCACATAACAGGACGCATTGTTTTTTATTCTTTATGTTACTTGAAGCTCGATGGCGCAGTGGTTAACGCTCCAAGTCTGCGAGTGCTGAGGTTAAGCAACTTATGCAAAGGCCGGTCATCGGATGAGTGACCAAAAATTTATCATCTCGAGGAGGACCTTGCTTCAGAAGGCACGTAAAGCCATTGGTCCTGGCTGCATTAGCAGTCGTTAGCAACCACCAACCCGCACTGAGCCCGCGTGGTGGTTTATGATCTGTTCTCCCTATCCATCCACAGGGAAGGCTCGTGCCCCAGCAGTGGGAACATAAAATAAGCAATGAAGATGATGAAACAGTCACAATCTGAAAAAATCCAAAACTTTGCATTAAATAGGAATTCAACCCAAGACCATCCGGATATCAGCCCGAACACTACCACTTGACCACCACGGCGTTAACGTAAAAAGTACATACGATTAAGTTTGACAATAGAAGCATAAGTCCAATTTAAGCTGAGCCCTTCCATCGCTTTGTGATATAAATTTCCTTGCAACGACAAAGGCTTCAATTCGGACTGGAGTCCAAGTTATATTAGCCATGGGCGAATATTCAAATCTATTTATATCTATGTATATATATACATAGTTATAGTAATATAGTATTATATACTACCTACTATATAAATCTGTAGGCTCTGTCTGTACATGCAATTTTCCTGACAAATTTTGGGATAAATATTCGTTTTAATACTCACTGACACCAATTCTACGATTTTTGAAATTTTTGTATATTTGTCTGTATGTTCTCTTATAACTCAAGAACGGCTTGACCGATCTTTATGAAAATTTGTATGTAGTAAGAACATAAGATTGTGCAAATGATAGGTTTTATAATATGATGTTGGTAAACCTAATAAATATTTTATTTAGCATTCATTGATCTATTATTTTCGCACAGCGAAGCGGGCAGGTGAGAGCTAGTTACATATATCTTCTGGTTTAAATGACTCTGGCTTTGATGCAGATGGGAGAAATCAAGTTTAAGAGTACTGAATAGCCTAGATCCATGCTGGTCTTGGGTGAAGCACGCTGGATCTCAAAAAAATTTTTTTTTTTGGTTACCCATCCGACAACTGAACTAACGCAAAAGTTGCTAAACTTCCACAATCGCAACCGAAACGATGCGTAACCGATTCACCTTAACTTTAGCCTATTTAAATATTACCACAGAGTTAAAAAGCAATAATTCGGAAAATTATTTTTTATTGCCAATTTATATCATACACCGCGAATTTGCTAGACTAATGTTGCCATAAAAATGAATAATGGCAGCACAAACTCATCCGAATGATAAAAGGTATCGATTAGGCTTCCTACCAATTTTGTGTCTTGCTATTTCCATTCATTGTGTAGCTCTTTTATGTACCTATAGTGTGTGTTGTGTTCCAATCTTCTCTCCCGGAAATCTAATCACACACGCAGGATCTCAGTAAAGTGACAATATAGCTTTTTATCATTCACCATCAATTTATCCATCCTTTGTAATGCATAAATCAATACTAGTCATTATTTATCATAATTAAAACAAAAAAAAACTCAAGACATGGCTGTATTGGCTAGATCCCTTTGCAAAACCAGTCAGAAGAAAAAAAAATTAAATATTATCTTTACATTTTTCGATCACTGGATTCACTAGTTATTTTTGATACAAAACACAATTAAACCTATGTTTAATGTGCCAGTACAAACGGTTGTAACATTATCATCAGCTTATTTTATGTCCCCACTGCTGGGGCACGAGCCTTCCCTATGGATGGATAGAAAGAATGGGCCATAAACCACCACGCGGGTCCAGTGCGGATTGGTAGTTGTTAACGACTGCTAATGCAGCCGGGACCAACAACTTTACGTGCCTTCCAAAGCACGGAGGAGCTCGTGATGATACATCTTTTGGTCACCCATCCGATGACCAGCCTTTGCGGAAGTTGCTTAGCCTCAGCACACGCAGACCGAGCGCGTTAACCACTGCGTCATCGAGCTTCCCCTGTGTTGTAACAAGGGTAACCTTTACCCAAACCGCACTGCGCATTACCGATACATTTCTGATTACTCGTATACTCGTAACAGCATTATGATGCTGATATCGTTTAACGAGCTTACTATGACAGACAGACAGACAGACAGACAATAATTTTATTTACCACTATAACACACAACAATATTACACATTTTAATGTACCAAATAAAATAAAACATAACTAATAAAACAACTACCTATACATACGAGCACAACAATAATAATAAAAAACACAGACCGTTGTGCGCTACAGCAGCAAATAGGACTCGACTCAGCATTATACCTCTCTGCCAAAGAGCAGTTAGGCGCTGATTATTCTGCCGAGACCTTTCCACAGTCGCAAAATTCTCCGACAATCAAGTCCACTATGCAATAGTTGTTATCCGCTTTTGATTTTTAATACGCACTAAATAGATTACCCATATACATAATAGAAATATATTATATATATTATAATAATATTGTATTATCATATACACATACATATACACATACATACTATACATGCTATACATACTTAAATAAAGTAAAAAATAAAAACAAAAACATTTATACTTTTAGGAAATTGAAGAAGGAATAAATGTATTTGTACCAGACAATCCAGTTTTTTGCTGATCTAAGATAAAATGCTTATATTGATTTTTAAAAGCAAATTTTGATTTCAATTTACGAAGAGGTGGTGGTATGTTATTCCAGCACTTGGTTGCCTGGTACCGAAAGCTACCGCGGAAAGCTACAGTTTTATATTTGCTATGCTTGCACGATCAACCAAATAGTGTTCATCAGAAATACGACAAAAAAGGTAAAAATGTGTTTTTCGTTCATGCTTCGCTGAGCGAAGGGTTTTGCCCGATCCGAACCGATACGAAACCCTCGGAGAATCTTGTAGAGAACGGGGACACGCGCTAGTGCGTGATGCCGTTCCCTCTAGAAAACTGTTGACGGTGCGTCCTTTCACACGACTTGAGGAACCCTTTAAGTTTCTTGCCGCCCCCACAAAAAGTTTGGTGACGCTAAAAATGCACTGTGGCAATATTCGTGAATGTGCATGAGTGTTTACAAATGACACAAAAGAGTTCAACGTCACTTTTCAAATTCTCTCAAGAAGTCCGCGGAAGATCTGATTAAAGCTACACAACTTTACTGATACTCAAGGGGTTTGAGGGTGAATATCTTATATCATTGCTCATTTCTTAGAAAAAAAACAAATTTTTGTTTCATCACCAGCTCATCATGTCCCCACTGCTGGGGCACGGGCCATAAACCACCACGCGGGCCCAGTGCGGATTAGTGGTTGGTAACGACTGCTAATGCAGCCGAGTCCAACGGCTTTACGTGCCTTCTGAAGCACGGAGGAGCTCGAGATGATACATTTTTGGTCACCCATCTGATGACCGGCTTTTGCGAAAGTTGCTTAACGTCAGCAATCGAAGACCGGCCGCGTTAACTTGTAAAAATAATTACTTTCATCATCATCTCAGCCAACTGCAAGACGAAACGCATCCAATGCTGGATAAAGGCCTCCCCCTTTTTATACTGGCTAGGTATGCTACTTCTAGGACGCACAATGCCGCTAATTTAAGAAAAAAACAATCTTGACAGTTACAGCGCCATCTAGTAACAAACAGCGACATTTATTTATTTATTAATTAATTCACCAACGTTTGTTTACACTAATACATTAAAATAAGCATATTACAATTGCAACATTACCTGAATGTAACAAACATTTATAGGCAAATACAACCTGTTAGAGAACTTACAAAATATGGATAACATAATGAAAAACATTATAAGTCTAAAAACAATAACAAAAAAATATATTTTTGAGGTGTAATCATAAAAAAATGGAACTAATTAATTTGAGGTTATTTATTACAATAGAACGAATCGTGTTAGGTGAGTTATTTAAACACATCCTTCCATAGATACAGCTAACGTATTACAAAGTTAGGTTTAGAATGTGACCATAGACGTTAAAATAGGTATTTGCATATTCTGATGATGGCCACGTATGAATACGTAATGTACATGTGGAATGGACAACCCTTACGTGCTGTAATTCAATTCTAATACATATGTATATTGAATTAAAGTCCAAGTTAGCGAGGACCAGTTATGAATAGTTACGATAATTAGCCAAGATTGGTTTTGGCTCTAGTACAGTCAGTATATAGATTAACTCTATAGACCCTGTCGGGCACTGCAATTAGAAAATGGGGAAGAGGACGATTGGTTCTAATTTTGAATTAAAAAAATACTACACTGCAATACTTTCTTTATTCCATTTAAACCGACCAGGCGTTTGTGTGTGGTTGTAAATGAAACTTTAATAGTATCACATTAGGGTACATCTTTAAAATACTTTTAGAGGTGTTATAACACCTGGGGGCCGACCGCCTAACTCTCTCGCTTTCGATCGCTTTGAAGGCGAGGCGAGGAGGAGGCGTCATCTTGTCATTTCGAAAGGAATATGAAAGCAATATCGAAAGCTATAAATAGCCTTCAAAGCGATCGAAAGCGAAAGAGTTAGGCGGTTGGGGGGCTGGTACGACTAAATAGGTTTAAACATCACCACCACTTTCACCAGCTCAATTTATATTCCGACTGCTGAGGCACGAGCCTTCCATATGGATGGATAGAGAGAACGCGCTATAAGCCACCACGCAGGCCCAATGTGGGTCGGTGGTTGTTAACGACTGCTAATGCAGCCGGGACCAACAGCTTTACGTGCTTTCCGATACTCGGAGGAGCTCGAAATGAAAATTTTTTGTCACCCATCCGATGACTTGCCTTTGCAAGAGTTGCATAACTTCAGAAATCGCAAACCGAGCGCGCCATCGAGCTCCGACCAAACCTAGCCTGATTTAAAATGATGGGGTCCTGTCATTTCACCGAAAATTATTATACAAATTTTCTCTATTAATTAGCAGTCGTTAACAACCACCAATCTGCACTTGGGCCCGCGTGATTTTTATTTTTATTTTTTTATTTTTATTTTATTTTATTATGTGATGGTTTATGAGTTATGGCCCATCCTCCCTATCCATCCGTATGGAAGGCTCGTGCCACAACAGTGGGGACATATAATGAGCTGATGATGACGAAAGGTTTGGTCAGTCATGACAAAGCAAAAACGCAAACATGACTCTTCACTACTTGTGGAAAAAAAAAGTAAAGTTACAATTTTCAACTCTAACCAAATGTCAGTGTGGATACAAAAAAGTCATATCTTTTGTTGCATGTCGTGCTAAAAATAGCCTGTATACTGTCCCACTGCTGGGCAAAGGCCTCCATCATTGAAATCAAGTCATCGCTACAATTGATGGGTATTGGCTTACTCATCACGCTTGCCAAGTGCGAGTTGGTGAACAGTGATCACAAACCCGGGCTATGCATCGAAAAATCCGAAACATGCCCCACCTAGGAATTGAACCTGAGACTTTCGGGTATTGGGCCGACTGCTTTGCCACTAGGCCACCGAGGTAAGGTCGTGCTAATACACGTGTCAAAGCAAGCATGCGCAAACGGTGCTCAAAGTTAATTAACTCCTGAAACTTTTCTGGTGCATTGCAGGTATGGTTAGCCGCAAAACTTATACTGGAATCTACAAACAATTTTTTTTTTACAAAAACACAAATGTTGAAAAAAATTCCATGAGCAGGATTTGAACCTGCACCCTTCTGACTTTCAACATTTGTGTTTTTGTAATGTGTTCGCAACAAAATTTGCGTTAAAAATTATTTGAACAATTTTTTTTTATTAGACTTTATTTCAGGCCTAAGTTATAAAACAGAAAACATACGTATAATGTTTTCTTAAGTTGAGTGTTTCCGTTTTCATCCCACTTCAATATGATTCCGCTTTCAACCCAAATCTATTCCTTTTTCAACCCACTAATTTTTAAGGCCTATGTCCAGCAGTGGACGAGTGTAGGCCGATGATGATGATGATGATGATGATTTGAAAAAGTAGTTTATGTAATAATATACATAATATTTGTTTATTTATGTGGGTGTACAATGTGTAACAAAAAGGTGTGGTCAAAATGAAAAGATCCAAAGCGTACCCCATCTAGAACTTGTATGTGTTGTTATTAAGACATAATTATTAACTTTAATTTATCATGCAATGGTTAATGAATTATTTATATCTGTGAAGTGATGCGCGTCAGGTCCTCATAAGCAAACAGCAGTGATCATCTATATATTAATACGTGAAGCAAAAACTTTGTACCCATTTTTTACAAAAATTGGCGGACGGAGAAGTATGAAATTTCGCACACTTATAGTTTATATAGAGAAGGTTATCGGAATGATAATATTTTTTTTAAATTATGCATAAAAATAAATTAAATCAACAATCAACAAAAACAACATTACACACACTACCATGTATTTGACACACACACACGTATTGTTTGTCTTTATGCGGCCGACATCTGTCAATGCCAATCCAAGATTTACATTCTATCTTTTTTATTGTTTTATTGCTTAGGATACAATCCGTGCAGCCTTAATAAAATTGCGGTCGAATTTCGACCACTGGGCGACCACTAGTAATTATAAGTACACAGAGTTTACTAAACTACTAGGGCTGAGACTTGTTTATTTTGATGTGACGTCATAACAGAAATATTAAATCAAATATTGCATAACACATTAAAGTTAATAATCGTGACTTAGTAACTCTGCATACAAGTTCTATATCGGATACACTTTGGATCTTTTCATTTTGACCACACCTTTCTGTTACACGTTTTAAAGATCTATATTTAAAATAGAACTTTGTTAACTGTCAGAGAATGTGACTCATATCCCGCTCTTGGAAACTATTTTCACACTTCTACGAATTACAATTTAGTTCGCAACTATATTTTCATAAAATCTCTAGATACATTAAACATATCAGAACCATATTACTAAAACAGAGGTCTGAAGTCCCATGCTGGTCTAGGACCTGAAAAGAATATATCAGCTGCCTAGCTCCCCGTGCATGTCGTAAGAGCCGACTAAGGGCCAAGGATTCCAAGATGCTCGCACACCAGGCGATCGGCTGCAACCCATCACTGATGTTATCTATTCCACCTCGAAGCCCTACTTTGATTATGCTGAATGTGGCGTCGAGGACACTAATGGAGACTTTAGTCAGAATTGGTGATATTGATACTCTGTCTACCTCTTTTTGGGAGAAGGACAGAAGGACGTATATAAGGTCACATTTTATCAACTGCAAATATTTTGAGGATAAATTCAACAACATATATAAACTATTTTTATGAAAAAACCTTAGATTTTATGACGCTAGTTTTCAAGAAAAACGCCAAAAGACATTTCGATTAAAAAGAAAAATAAAGCACTTTCGGTAGTTTCAATTGAAAGGAGCCGAAACAGAGAAGCCGCAATGCTTTCACCGCTTACACGTGCCCCTAGTTTCATTAAAAAAAACCGACAGAGAGGCCGCTCTTAAAAATATAAAAAAATTTGTGCCAAGAAAAGTAAAAAAAAAATGCTGGGGCCTTATTTCTCTGATATAATTAAATGTTTTGTCAAAATATTTGCAGTTGATGAAAAGTGACCTTATGTAATATATGTATGTGTATGTATGTAGAGGTCTGAAGTGAGCCATTGGCGCCTCCCGCGACGATCCGAAGATCGTAAGAAAGCTTCCGACGGCACCCGACCGTCGCCGACAACCCACGAACAGTACACAAAGAAGCCCATTCATCAAACCCACTCCAATCGTCATTTAAGTCCAGATCCTTTGTCCCCCCTTCCCCCTCTTCTTAATTTACAAAGTGATCCCCCAAAAAGGGTTTGAACCCTATTAAGCACTTTCTACGTTGCGGTCCCTAAATCAGCAATTAAGTACCTATTGAATATTCAAAAGTTATCAATAAGGAGACCTTGGGAATTTACCAAAGGTCGTTGGGTCAATCGTGAATGTTAAGCAACCAGCGCAATGTTGGTTAACAGGATGGGTGGGCAAAAACGTCTCAAGCCTCACTTTGCTTGGGAAGAGATTAGAGTTAAAGCGTTTGCTTTCCAATATCAAAAGGATTGATATACCAATTTTATTTTTTTTAAAGCCTGAATGTTTGATTATGTGTTTTTATAGTTTAAATATGTAGTCTCAACCCAAAAATTTAATAAATTTAAAAACATACATGACAATTAATTTCACTCCAAATAAAATAGAATGAACATCTATCTTCTATATAAGCAAAACTTTGTACCCTTTTTACGAAAATTGCGCGGACGAAGGAGTATGAACGCACACTTGTAGTTTATATAGAGAAGGAAATCAGAATGTTAATTTTTTTTTTAAATAATGCATTAAAAATACATTAATAGCCGAAAGTAATAACCTATCTCTGGTAAGAGATAGGCCTATCTTAGTTTAGTAACCAAGCAACCGCTGTTATTTTCCGATAAATAACAGAAATAACTAAGCAACAAAGATCTAGTAGGCCTATCTCTTGCTGAGGATAGGTTATTAATTTCGGCTGTTAATCAATAAAACAAACATTACACGCACTACCACGTATTTGACACACGCATATATACTCTTTTCAAACATTTCAAAAATGGAAGAGGAGCGGCCGACATCTGTCAATGCCAATCCAAACTCAAATTCTATCTTTTTTAATTTTTCATTGCTTAGGATACAATCCGTGCAGCCTTAATAAAATTAGGGTCGAGTCTCGACCGCTGGGCGACCACTAGTATTACTAATGATGTGTCAGGGAAAGGCACTTATCAGCTGTTACAAATCGCCTGCCTGATAATTTATAATAATTACTTATTTAATTTCCTTAACAAAAATTTTTATTATAATATAATTGGCCAATTAGACTATAATTTGCTAAGTCTCTAAAAGCTACTCAACTGCGGAAAAGAGTTTAAATTACCAAGTGAAATAGCTTAAATCCGTCAACACGGTAAATTTGATAAAAAAGTTTATGCAAAGGTAAAAAGCGTCGCTTGCCACCAGACGAGATGGCGGCAAGACGGATTGACCAATTTGCGAGACCAACGCGTTTATTTGAGAACTAGACTTTTAGGGCTTGGTGTAAGTGTTAGACTTACGATAAGTGTTTAAAATTTATTTAGTTCTTAGTACGATGAAATTGGATGGTACCATTTAACGTGCTCTGTCTGCGATTGCTAAAGTTAACTCGAAGAACTTTATTTAATTTAAATCTTAATGTTTTATTTAATAAAAATAAGTATTACGAATATGCACGAGAAGGTAGTGAAAAAGGTAATCATAAAACAAACAAAAAAAAGGTATAAAAGGAATAAAATAAAATAACAATAAATTAAAAATTTATAAGCATAAACATGAGAGACAAAAATGAGGGTGTGACAACATATTTTACTATTGAAGGTATGTAAAAATTGAGGTGACATTTAGCAGATCTTGAATAATTGATTACAATATGTAAATGGAAATTTCATCAATAACATTGTTTCAAATAGTCTTCCATAACACATTTTTTCTTGGCGTTGTGCGTTGTATAGTCTTTATACAAGCTCTACATTCGTTACTGTACCTACCCAAGCACAAGAACCCGAAAAGGGGGCACAAATTATACGGCTTTCAGCTTTCGTACGAAGTCGCGAGCGGGCTACAAGTGCTATGTAATTTTGTGTGTAACATATTAACAAGATAAAATGGTACTAGAAGAAGTCGAAAGAATATTTTTGCAAATATATAACAATCGATAAATTATTTGTATTTATTTATATTTTATTCTATCATATTAAGTTTAGGTATAGGTTTTAATATATTTATTCTCAATTAATACCTAAATCACATACATTTTTTAAATTTTTAAAATATTTTTAAAATTCAATACACAACTAAAGTGGTCCTTAAATCAAGAATACAATCTATACTATTAAAAAATTAAACTGAAAAAAATGCACTAAAAAGTAAAAAATAATTGCGTGTTTAGTTTGTTCAATTTACTTGCAACTAACCTATATTATACTCAATCTTATATTCTTTCTTAGGAAAATATATAGGTACAATTATTGTCATTTTTGGAGATCTATATCCTTTCAAATGAAAAAAGAATTTTCCAAATCGGTGCATAAATGACGGAGTTACGAGGTAACAAACATTTTTTAAAAAAAACATACAACCGAATTGAGAACCTCCTCTTTTTGAAGTCGGTTAATAAAGAGTTAGAGAGTAAAGAGTTAGAGTAAAGAGTTAGAGTAAAGAGCTAGAGTAAAGAGTAAAGAGTTAGAGTAAAGAGTTAGAGTAAAGAGCTAGAGTAAAGAGTAAAGAGTTAGAGTAAAGAGTAAAGAGAAAGAGTTAGAGAGTAAAAATTTGTTTGTTTGTTTGTTTGCGGAGGGTAATCTCTGGAACTTCTGGTCCGATTCTAAAAATGATTTTACTGATATAATGCTACATTCCTTGCGGGTAACATAGGCTTATATATTTATATTATTGATAAAAAAATATTTTATTTATTAAATTATTTTTGATAAAAAGAGTTTTTTTTTTTTTTTAAAAGCTAGTAAATAAATAAAGATATTATAAAGAAAGTAAGCCGACTGTGAAACCTGTGTGACTGTGTGCCACCGAGCCGTTCGTTACTTATACCAAGTTCTCCAAACACATAGGCTAAGTGAACAAATTTGTTTTTATAACGAGCCAGGTCTTTTTATTGGCGAAAAGTGTTTGTAATTCATTTTTATTTGTACGGCGTTTCCCATAAACAGTAAAAGATAGATGGGAATAACTTTGTTAACATTTGATTAAATAGTAGTTTTTTGAAATGATTTTATTTTACACATTAATTTGATTTTATGTTTATCCTGACGTGGTCACAGGGAGACTGAGGTGTTGATCGTCTCATAATTAGTTGGTTGTACACCCTCATTTGAGGAGCTCGATGGCGCAGTAGGTCTGCGTGTGCTGAGGTTAAGCACCTTTCGCAAAGGCCGGTCATCAGACCTAAAACTTATCATCTCGAGCTCCTCCGTGCTTCGGAAGGCACGTAAAGCCGTTGGTCCCGGCTGCATTAGCAGTCGTTAACAACCACCAATCCGCACTGCGCCCGCGTGGTGGTTTATGGCCCGTTCTCCCTATCCATTTATAGGGAAGGCTCGTGCCCCAGCAGTGGGACGTATATCCATCCATGGAACATACAATTAACTGATAATGATGATACCCTCATTTAAATTTAATCAGGTGCGTTCCGTTTCACGCAGAAAGAGCTTACAGTATCTTTTGGTCTGGCAGTATGTTGTTGGGTGTGAGATTTTATAGTTTGTATAATGGGATCCCAGGCCGGCAGGAACTCCAACCATCTTCTCTATTAAAATTAGAATATTTTTTAATTTCAATAGCCTTGCGTATCATCCTAGGGTCATCATCATAGAGTCATCCTATCCTGAATCGTTGTTCTCTAGCGTGTATTTGAGGTTTATCGAATCTGTTGTAATGGCCCAACCATTACCACACGATAGCTCATTAGGAAGAGCACCTGACCCGGTATGTCGGAAGGGTGCAGGTTCAAATCCTGCTTATGGAAATTTTTTCAGCATTTGTGTTTTTGTAATTTGTTCGCAACAAAATTTGCGCTAAAAATTATTTGAACATTTTTAAAAAGACGTAATTTAAACAATAGTTTTCTTCTTAGTATTTATCCGTTTCCTTGTAAAAGTCAACCTTGCATAGAAACGCAGTATAATGCAGACTCATACATAAAGCTTAGAATCACAGATCTACAATCACAAACTCGGACTTGATGCGAAGCATTCTAAAACCAATTTGCATAAAAATACAGTTGGTTCTCGTTTGTCATGGAAATCGCAATGCGGTGCGCTCCGCTATGTCCAATCTAAAACCTTGTTTTTAGTGTTTAATCCAACTCTAAATAACAGCCTAGGTATTTCCCGGTATAGCCGAGAGCAGAGTCAATAAATTCTATACAATCCGATTGGGTTTTTTTTTGTTAGGGTTCCGTAGTCAACAAGGAACTCTTATAGTTTCGCCTTGTCTGTCTGGCTGTCTGTCCGTCCCCAGTTTAGCTCACAGACTCTTAGTACTAGAAAGCTATAATTTGGCATGGATATACATATTAATCACGCCGACAAAGTGGTGAAGTAAAATTTTGAAAAATATTTTTTAGGTTACCTCCTATACGTGAAGTGGGGATGTAATTTTTTTTTCTTGTCTACCCTATGGTGAGAGATATCGTTGGATAGTAATTTGAAAAATATTGCGGGTTTGTGAAAACAGTTTTTTGATTGAGGCATCCGTTTGTAAACTATTAAGCTGTAAAGTACTAGTGCACGGTAGTTGTATATATGGCGAAGTTAAAAGGAAAACTATCACAGCTAAGTAGGCTTTACAAGTTTACGAGTAACAGTCGACCAACTTATAAAATGTACTTGGCGCAGTACAAATTCCTCATTGGGAAATATTTAAATAACGTTGTCAGGTGTGTGAAACCGGTAGTATCTACATTTAAGTATACTAGTGGTCGCCCAGTGGTCGAAATAAAACCGTAATTTTAATAAGGCTGCACGGATTGTATCCTAAATCAATGAAAAATTTAAAAAGATTTAATGTGAGTTTGGATTGGCATTGACAGATGTCGCCCGCATTAAAGACAAACAATACGTGTGTGTCAAATTCATGGTAGTGTGTGTAATGTTGTTTTTGTTGATTTCATGTATTTTTTATGCATAATTTATATATACTATAAGTTTGCGAAATTTCATACTCCTCCATCCGCGCAATTTTCGTAAAACGGGTACAAAATTTTTGCTTCACGTATGTATATAGATAGATAAATATAAGTTCATAAAAGCCCTCTTCTCAGAGTCCGCATTATTGAGACGGCTACGGAACCCAACAGCGCGTGGCCCGACACGCACTTGGCCGGTTTTTTATTTATTAGAAATGTAACGACGTTGTATAGGAATATAAAGTTATAGTTAGATACTGGTACACACCAGTGTTCGACACTTTAAGACCAATATTCAACACATTTTTCATCGCCAAAAAATAATATTGGACGTCATTGAAATTTTATGGGATGACATCTAGGGAGCAGGTATTCATTTGATGCTGAAGACTGAAATCAGTTGCTGACCTATTTTTAATGAATCCCTTCGAAGGCAATGGCAGCTATGTTGCCACTAAATAATTAACTTTATGCACTTGTAATAAGATTGAAAAGCAATCAAAAATTGCAAGTGTACTTACTGCCCGTTAAAAAAAAATCAATCACTGGGTCCAGTCGAACACTGGTGCCTAATTATAAACGCCTCGGCGATTAATTGGCCCGCAGTTTCACCCGCGTGGTTCCCGTTCCCGTGGGAATATCGGGATAAAAAGTATTCTATGTGTTAATCCAGGTTATAAACTATCTGTATGCCAAATTTCATCCAAATCCATCGATCCGTTGCAGCGTGAAGAAGCAACAAATATACACACACACAAACTTTCGCATTTATAATATTATAGTGTGATTGCTGGGGCACGAGCCTTCCCTATGGATGAATAGGAAGGAGCCATAAGCCACCACGCGGGCCCAGTGCGGATTAGTGGTTGTTAACGACTGCTGATGATGCCGACACCAACTGCTTTTACGTGCCTTCCGAAGCACGGAAGAGCTCGAGATGATACATTTTTGGTCACCTATCCGATGCTCTGCCTTTGCGAAAGTTGCTTAACCTCAGCATTCACAGATCGGGCGCGTTAACCTCTGCGCCATCAGCTAATCGCCTTATTATTTTATGTTTTTTATTTATTTTTACCCACACAAAATTATTTTTATATAAAATACAGTGAAAAAATTAAACGCCCACCCGAGCCAGCCAGGAATCGAACCTGGGTCTTCCGCAATCCGGGCGGATGCACTGACCATTATACTACCGGGAAGGCTGACGTAAGCGCTGAATTTTGTCACTGCTTTTTGATTTTTGAAATGCTTTAGAGCGACATTAGTGCCATCTATCCAAAGGTATTTGCAACCGATGGACATGCAGATTCATTTTTGCAGATGAATACCACAAATTGATAACACAACGCATTTTACTATTATTTTTAAGTGTTAATTGCTTTTACTGTATTTTATATAAAAATATTTAATTCAGCTTAACACTTAAACATAATAGTAACAAAAAACACTCAAAATTAATTACAATTAGTCGCTAAAACTACTAAGTAAAAGACACACAACTGAATTTAAATTGACAGTGACAAGTTTTATTTCGGGTTCAGTGTACCACGAGCGTACACCCCTTTTTAATGAGATAAAGTTCCTTCGCTCTAGCGATGCCGCCTTAAGCTACAAATTTACACTAGTGTTGGGAAATGATCGATAAAAATTTAATTAATACTCTAGTACACAATAATTAAACTTAAATTGTCGGCAAACAGATGATAGCGTAAGCATAATTATGAAAAAGTTTTATGTGTATGCATATGCAAATATTATTATTTTTTATTATTCCTTTCGGGGTAATAACTTAGTGTTTATCTCACCTGAGCTGAAGTCAGGAGTCCATAACAATAACACTATCAACGTTGATATTATGGCGACATATTTAGATAAGATGGTGGTTGCTAGCCTGGTAAACTTGAGACAAGCCCTATCATCTACCAAACCGAGTATGAAAATGTACCACTGCTTGGATTCCAACCCAGGTTATCACACAAAGGTGGTTAAAAGTTATTCCTCATCTACCAATTTCAAATTTCTATACTCCCAGACCGTGACCAAAATGGAATGTATAATCAAAGAGAATGCCATCTACAACACTAGTTAGGTACTGTGACCATTGGTCAATCTATCTCTGTGAACGTTCAAAATCAACATTTAAGATTGGAAGGCAAGTTGGCTTTGTGAAATGCTAATTTTAACACCGAGACCTTTCCGCAGTCCGGTCTTGTTATTCTATCGTACCGCAATAGGGATGTGTGTCAGTCAATATAGATATCGATTAATAAAAAAGTAAACGTTAAAATTTAATAAATGTGTCAAATGTCATAAAGTACTGGTAAAAGTAAAAAATTGTTTAACAAAAACAAAGTCAAACTATAGTTCCTAATAATAAAAATAAGACAATTATGCAAGCACAGACCGTAACGTAACGACCCAACATTCATGACATTAACGCAGAAACAAAGAACATGACACACCCAAGCGACTCTAAATAAAAACTTAATGAACCAATTCTTAGGCAAATTGTGTTTAATTAATATTCAAATTCATCGACATCTCCCATCACTAATCAACGGTGCTTTCGAAGATATATTGAAGCTATAAAACTTAGTGCAGACAATTTTCAACACAGCCAGTGGGTTGAAGTGAAACGACTTCCATTTAGATTTACACAGGCGTAAGGGTACATGTTAGTGCGAAAAGTATCTTGCGACAAAAAGGGGTTTATTACAAGCGATACTTACTGAGGACAAAATTTCTGCTGAATACACGTATACAACGTGTAACAAAAAGGTGTGGTAAAAATAAAAACATCCAAATCGTATCCGATCTAGATGTTGTATGTGTTAGTGAGACATAATTATTAACTTTAATTTGTCATGCAATTGTAAATTAAATATGTACTAATATAAGTGAAATCATGCGTGTCAGGCGCGCATGAGCAAGCAGCAGTGATCATAAATGTAAGTAGGTTGCTAAACAACTAGGGCTGTGACTTGTTTATTTTGATGTGACGTCACAATAGAAATATTTTATTAAAAACTCCACATCAAATTAATTTTGATAATTATGTCTTAGTATTTCAGCATACAAGATATATATCAGAGACATTTTGAACCTTTTAATTTTTACAACACCTTTCTGTTACACGTTGTATATTTGTGTATTTTTAATATATCTTACGGGTAAATCTGGATTTAAAACAAACCCTACTACCAACCGAACCGAGCTGGATGAAAGAAGCCGCGGATCGTTTTCAGTGGCGTGCACAAGGTTTAGGTCAACGTATGTTTTTTAGGGTTCCGCAGCCAAATGGCAAAAAACGGAACCCTTTTGGATTCTTCATGTCTGTCTGTCTGTCTGTCTGTCCGTCCATATGTCACAGCCACTTTTTTCCGAAACTATAAAAACTATACTGTTGAAACTTGGTACCTAAGTAGATTTATTCTGTGAACCGCATTAAGATTTTCACACAAAAATAGAAGAAAACAATAAATTTTGGAGGTTCCCCATACTTAGAACTGAAACTCAATACTTTTTTCATCAAACCCATACGTGTGGGTTACTATGGATAGGTCTTCAAAAATGATATTGAGAATTCTAATATAATTTTTTTCTAAACTGAATAGTTTACGCGAGAGACACTTCCAAAGTGATAAAATGTGTGTCTCCCCTCCTGTAACTTCTAAAATAGGAGAATGATAAAACTAAAAAAATATATGATGTAATGGTAATGACCATACAAACTTCCACCGAAAATTGGTTTCAACGAGATCTAGTCAGTAGTTTTTTTAATACGTCATAAAGTACGGAACCCTTCGTGCGCGAGTCCGACTCGCACTTGGCCGGTTTTTTTTATATTAGTAGGAGACAAACGAGCAGGCGGGTCACGTGATGGGAAGCAATCACCGCCGCCCATGGGACCAGAGGAATCTCAGATGCGCTGCCGGCCTTTCAAGTCAAAGTCAATAAACTTACAAAAAGTGCTTTTGAATCGTCCATATATTTTTTACCTACTACCCATTCAGGACGTCTATTTTTTTAGATGTGGAGAAAAATGGGCGCAAGAAACTACACAGCTTTAATAGAAGTCTTAGTAATAAGACATACAAGATCTAGATCGGATACACTTTGGATCTTTTTATTTTTACCACACCTTTCTGTAACACGTTGTATATTGACGGTGACGATGATGATGATGGTGATGGTGAGCCTGTGTGGCCGATTGGCAAAGTCTTGGCCGGTTAAAGTTTCTGATTTATCGATAAACTAGCGGCCCGCTCGCGACTTCTTCGGCGCGAAAGTCAGTTTTGAAGTAAAATACATGAAAATTGGTATTTGGCTTTTTGAAGAGAAATAAAGAATGACATGTCTCAGGAATTTTGTTTATTTTCCTTTAAATGAGTAAGAAAAAGGGAGATAGGTTTTTTGGGGAAATCGTTATTTTTAAAGTAATAATTGTAAATATTAATAATTTAATCAATATAATAGGTATTTCATAAAAAATAAAGAATTACGTGTTTTTGCAATTTTTGAAAAACCTAGCCTAGAGGGGTGGAAAAGGGTGGAAAGTTTGTATGGAAATCTGTCATTCCTTAAATTTTGCTATTTGAATTATTTCAGGATTTTTGGAAAATGATCCCTTAAGTTGTAAGTAAGTAACTTAAGTGAAATATTACTAAGCGCCATCTATGAAGTCATTTGGAACTAATTTCTTGTTTTTTTGGGGGGTCGGAAAATCGCCTATTACGTCAGTATTGTCTCAACCCTAGGCACGACAATTTGACATCTGTCACGGGTATCAAGCTATAATGAACAGACTATAGTACAGGCTGATGATGAAGACGCCTTTGCCGGCTCAGTCACATAAAAACAAAAAGTAGGTAATAACAGAGATAGTGTCCGATCCCTTCGGTGATTCTAGTCAGTGCTTATGTCGCGACTTGCGAGACGAGTAACAAACATGGCTCCAAGATTTACGACGACATAAAATTAAGCAAAGACAATTTGCTAGAGACTTAACTGAATACGTTACTTTGTTACTATAGAGGTGTGATTAATTTTGCACTTTGACTTGGTTCTTATTACCGGCTCGTTTTATGTCGCCACTGCTGGGGCACGAGCCTTCCCTATGGATGGATAGGGAGAACGGGTCATGAACCACAGCACGGGCCCAGTGCGGATAAGTGGTAGACGACTACCAATGCAGCCGGGACCAACGTACGTGCCTTCCGCAGCACGGAGGAGCTCGAGATGATACATTTTTGGCCACCTATTCGATGACCATTCTTTTGAAAGAGATTGCTGATTGACCCAGACGGCATTTTCAGCTACACCGGGCTTGTTGCAAGCCGTGTGAAACCAATCACCTTCGGAGGTTTTCTAGAAGGAACGGCATCGCGCACTAGTGCACGTCTTCGTGCCCTACTAGATTCTCCGAAGGGTTCGGATCGGATCGGGGAGCGGAACCACCTGAGGGCGCCTCTAAAGGCTCGGACCTCGGCTCGGGTAGACTGGGCCGTGGAGGAGTAGAGAAGTGCCCAGGTACATGTCTGTACCTGGTATAGAGCGCGTGTGAACCGGTTCTTCGTACCCTTGTACAGTGTCTTGGACCTAAACTAGTGTGCATGTTTAGTGTATTCTGTAAATGTGTAGTGTCATTTAGAGGATCGGGCGGGGGGCTTTTGCGAAAATGGCTTAACCTTAGCGATCGCCGACCAGGTGCGATTACCACTGCGCCATCTAGCTCCTCAACTTTGTCCTGTCTCACCACCGCCGACACTCTTTACACCTCGTTTAAAGTACCCGTTGTTTTCTTTGTAACATGCTCGAGGGCGCAGTGACTTGTTAGTCACCACCAGCCTGGTCTTTGATTGCTGAAGTTAAGCAACTTTGGCTAAGGCCGGTCATCGGATCTTTGATCTTCTATTGTGCTTCGGGAGGCACGCAAAGCCATGTTCCGGTTGAATTAGCAGTCGTTAACAACCACCAAACTGGGCCCGCGTGGTGGTTTATGGCCCGTTCTCCCTATCCATCCATAGGGAAGGCTCGTGCCCCAGCAGTGGAGACATTAATGAGATGGCGATGATGATGATTACCACATAGTGTATATTCAAATAAGCACAAAAACTTCGTCATAGTAACAGCAACTTATTTACTACTACTTACTGCGCTGGCTCAAGGACCCGAAGTGGATCTTGGCCTTCGACACGAAATTTTGTCACTCTGCTCTGTCCTCAGCCACCTCTCGCCAGTCCGGCCGTTGGAGGTGACTAAGATCCTTCTCAATCTAGTCTTTTTTTATTTATTTATTATTTGGGAAACAAACAATTATATAGGACATACAATATTTAATATATACATAGGACACAAATCAGCAAAGTTTCCACAAAAAAAAAAACAGCGGTACCTGGGGCATCCTACCGGGCGGTTCCCGGTTAACAGCAACGAAACAAAAAACAAGCATGAGTTTGTCAATGTACTCAAAATCAATAGGTGGTTAATGAATTGGGGGCTATTCATTAAACACCTATTGATTTTGAGTAAGAGTGATTGATTTTGACGGTGCGGGGCACCGTAGGGAAGGCGATGTCCATTAAGGTTATTCGTTCATTACTTATTGACTCTTTATGATCGATGTCGCTGCGTAGAGAGTCGGGGCGTTTGCACAGGGACGTTTTAGGGTAAAGTAAAGTATAGTAAATGTTTGGTTAATGTAAATCTTATTACACAACTTAAAGACTATAAAAATAAAAAAAGATTTTTAAAAACAAGCTTTTATTTAATTAAAAACGTAACCCAAAAATTATTTAAATAAAAATGAAACATTAAAAGAAAAAGTAACGCGAACTAAAAAAAAAAAAATTAATTCTAGTGACATTTTTCATACAGATATTTAAAAATGTAATCTATAAATAAATTTTAAAAGCTTGAGTAAACACACAAAGCCTTTGGTCTATTACATTAGCAGTCGTTAACAACCAGAGCACAGCACTGGGCCCGCGTGGTGGTGAATGGCCCGTTCTCTCTGCGGTGTATCCATGCATGGGAGAGGCTTATGCCCCAGCAGAAGTGACATCAAATGAGCTGGTCACGAGAATGATTACTACTGACTTAAAATGTTCTTTATTGATTTTTTTTTCATCAGCTTCAGGATGGATAGTGAGAACGGGCGATTCACCACCACGCGGGCCCAGTGCAGATTGGTGGTTGTTAACGACTGCTAATTCAGCCGGGATCAACGACTTTACGTGCCTTCCGAAGCACGGAGGAGCTTAAGATAATCAACTTTGGTCGCCCATCCAATGACCGGCTTTTGCGAAAGTTGCTTAACCTCAGCACTCGCAGACCGGGCGCGTTAACCACTGCGTCATCGAGCTTCTCAAATGATAATCATTTAATGATAATAAATAGTTAATACTTTATTTTCCCTATAACTTAATACACAGCCCTCACTCCGGCCCTGTAGCTGTGTTCTTACACGTCAAATTCCCGTGACAATACAAACTGTGAGCAGTGACCCGAAAGTGGAGTTAACAGCCCTTAAGAGGACTTAGGTAATGAACTTGGCAGGGGTTATGTTAAGCCTCGCTAGCTCTTTGATGCGAACACAAGAACAAAGTTTCGTAAAGCAACTGTACATTCGTGAGAATGAATACGCTTATACAACGTTTACAAGTCATACGCAAGGTTGCACAGGATATTTTAAGTTGTAATAACGAGGTAGACCAAGATGACGTGGCGGGACGACCTTGATGAGTTCATTAAGAGATGGCGTGATGTTGCAGGGGACTGGAAGCTGTGGAAAAAGTGTGTGGAGGCCTTTGTCCAGCTATGGCTGATATAATAATAATAATAAGTACACGTCGGTTCCAGTTCTCGAAAATGGTTATGCGACGCTCTACTGGGATCGATCTGTTACCACGTACAGGACTATTATTGCAAATAAGCCTGATATCGTGTTGACAGACCAATTGACGCGCCAGGCAATGCTCATCGATTTTACCATTCCGCATTACGAGAACCTTGTGAAAGCCGAGAAGGGCAAGCTTACTAAGTACCTTGACCTGGCTCACGAGCTGACCGCTATGTGGGATGTGGATTCGACGATCATTGTCCCCATAGTCGTATCTGCAAACGGCCTTATAGCGAAGAGTCTCGACCAACATCTGAAGAGGCTTTCGCTGGATGGCTGGATCAAGGGTCAGATACAGAAGGCAACACTCCTGGACACGGCACGCATTGTCAGGAGGTTTCTTTCTCTGCAGTCTTAATCGCTGGTAGCTTGAGTCCTGCTCCGCTGCTGGCGGCGTTCTGGGGTTAGGTTTTTATTAAAGTTGTATTTTTGTATGATATTTTGTTATATTTCACTTTAAACCTAGATCTAACATTATAAATAAATAAAGAGTATAATAATAATAATAAAGCTTGAGTCTATCCGCGCTGCCGGTGGCAACCTAGGTTAAGTTTTTTTTATATTTTATATTGTAAATATCTTTTTATATAAAATACTAACTGACCCGGCAAACGTTGTTTTGCAAATTATTTCTAGGGAATTTGTATGAGTGAAAGAGGCATGGAGCGCTGTGAACGATGACGGAATATAAAAATAATAAAACGCTATACATTTATTTTTTTAATTTATTATAATTTAATTATTATATATTTTAAGAGCTCGGTGGCGCAGTATAAGATAAGTAGATTGTAAAAAAATTTTCTTAAGATGTATATTTAATAAAGAAAATAATAATAATAAATTACACCCTCATAATACACTATTTTAACCGCCTCTGTGATTAGGCGTTAAGCCACCGGTCTCAGACCCAGAAATCTCTTGTTTGATTCTCAGCGGAGGTACATGTTTGTGTACTCAGTTTGGTTGGTGGTAGGTCCAGCTAGCTACCACCATCTTATCTAATCTTATTTAAATATGATAGCCAGTGCCTGGGTCCCATGCATAGTTTCGAATTCCGTTGTAACGACAGGTCGTCGGCGAAAAACTTTTTGCGTGGTACGCTGGAGCGAAAATTCTTTGAAGCGAATTCCACCAGGGCGAATGACACTGCAGCGACAAACATTGTGGCAAAAAAGGTTTGTAATTACATAATATGCTAGTTTAAAACTAAAAAGGTGAAATATCAGACAGAAAGCAAAAGTTTCAGTTTAATCAACAAAAAACAACATCTAAATACTGAGTACTATTTATCCGCTTTTCCCTAAATTAAATTGTTATATAAATTGTAATTGGATGTTATTTATTAATTTAACAGATTCTGTATAGAAAATTCATATTCATATATAATACATACATACATACAAAAGTAATTATTAAAAGAACAATGAACCTAAAACTAAAAACCTTCAAAAATATAATACAATAACTAAAATAAATTATTAAAAGGAGTCCCTTTAGGCAAGGTTCCGAAGATACTGGCAGCGTTCCCCCTTTGAATTGCTAGACTAATTCTTTGTCCGAGGTAGCTGCCAGCTCTTGTTATTAAATGTCGAAAATCTTTTATCATCCAAATAACTTTAAAAAACTAAAACTAGAAGTAGGTACTTATCATGTAGGAGACGTATGCGCTGTATCTATATCTTAATATATACTTCCTGTTATGATAAGTAAATACCTCTACAATTACATACAATACAATATTAATTCTTCTTTCTAATCGTTCCCTCACTGCTGAGGATCGTGATTCCACTTCATGCGGTCAACCAGCTGTCTCCATCGGTTGCGCTCAGTCCCTTGATGGAGTGCGGCGCTGAAGAGCATCCGACTCCGGGCTTTGGGTCTTTTCCTTTCTATTTTTCCCGTCACCATCAGACGCTCAAGGTTATCACAATATTAATTATTTGTTGATTTTATACGAGCTATTAAGTACCCGATTATATATATTTTTTTATTCTCTTTCTTTAATGCTCTATTAAAGCTATTTACTTATAGATGTACTGATTATATGCGTATACGCACTTTGAAAATGTTTTTTGACTCCTTAACCCAAAATATTTCATCATCATATAATATAAGTTTCACTATACTGATGATACGTACGGGACCGCCAGTGCCTCAGTAGTTGAGGATTCCGGGTGAAGTGCACTTCTACCTTTGACTCTATCATCACATATGCATCATTATCATCATTCATCATTCATCATCATCATTCATACAAAATTACTTATACAGAGTGATCTATTACGTTGTTTTGCGTTAGAAACTTTTTACTAATTCTAACTCACATGGATGGGCTTTATATTGATAAAAAATGAAAACCTTAATGTTGAAATAACGTGACATGTTACTCGTGGAGCCCACGTAAGCAAAGCCGCGAACAAAGCTAGTTTTATTATATCTGTAGCTTTGTTTAGCTCAGCTGTGAATCGGCTAACAGGCTAATTACTATCTTTGTGTTCCAATAACCAATTTAATAATTCCATTTCGAGACCAAAATTTCATTGTCATATTGTTTCTTCAATTATATAAGCATTAAACGATATATTATTCAGTAAAACCCGGCCGGGATGGGACGCACCCTCGTCACCGCGACATTTCGAAGCAGTGGGTAGTGTATTATCTACCAGTTTATAAATAACAAAATACTTTATTAGATAACAAAATGGTAAATTAACTAGACCTTTACCTTAGTCATACTCTGTAAAGTTAATTTGAAATGGTATGATTGTAAACACGCATACACACACACACACACGCAGTGTGGGCAGGCCTCCAACAAGGTGGACCGACGATCTGGTGTAGGTCGCGGGAAGCCGCTGGATGCGAGCATCACAAAACCGGTCGTTGTGGAGATCCTTGGGGGAGGCCTTTGTCCAGCAGTGGACGTCTTTTGGCTGAGATGATGATGATGGTACACACACACACACTTGTACCTACGCACGCACTCACGGACACAAGCACGCACTCACGGACACACGCATGCACGCACAATGCACGCACGCATGCAGGCGTATCTAAGTCCTGCCGCCTGAACAAAAATGTTGGTTTTAGAGATAAGATAACTAGTTTCTCAGTTATTGAGGATACTGGTTTTTTTTATAGCTTTAATAACATGTTTGTTTTATATCGGCGTGAAACAATGGCACTCGTTGCTGTTGTGTTTCGTCCGATGAGTGAAAGTACCGGAGGCCCATCTCTCACCCCTCCCCCCTCCCAATTCCTACTCCCTTCTCAAGATCCAACTCCTTCCTCAAGGCCGGCAACGCATCTGCGATTACTTTGGTTTTGGTGTCCATGGGCGGCGCTGATTACTTTCCATCAGATGACCCGCCTGCTCGTTTGCCTCCTTTTTAACATTAAAAAATGTATAGCAGTTAGTGTAAGGAAGTTAGAGTTATTGAACCAGGATTTCTAGCATTCAACCCAAGCATCTTTAGTTTAGTCCGACTACTGAGCCGACGACGACACTTATAACTCAATTCAATTCAATTCAACATATATTTTTTTTTTATTACAAGATACACGTCAAATTATTACAAAAACACAAATGTTGAAAAAAATTCCACGAGCAGGATTTGAACCTGCACCCTTCTGACATACCGGGTCAGGTGCTCTCCCAATTGAGCTATCGTGGTTCTAACCAGCCCGCCGAAATTATTCAACACTATTTACTTTTTTACTTTGAAAGCCAAAGACGCCCATTCAATGTCAACAACTACCGTCGTTAACATCCGATCATAATATTTTTACAAATACTAAAGATCAGTTAAGAAATAGGCAAGCTATTATAAAATGTTTTGTTTTTTGTTAACGCAAATTTTATTGCGAAACAAATTACAAAAACACTATCTATCGTGCTATCGTGCTATCGTGGTTCTAACCAGCCCGCCGAAATTATTCAACACTATTTACAGGTCAACCTATTCAAAACTGTCAAATTTTTTCAATACAATATTTATATAAAATACAGTGAAATATTAAACGCCCACCAACCATTTAATTTTTTCAATGTATTTTATATAAATATTTAATTCAGCTCAAGTGTAGCAATTAACACTTAAAAAATAAAAGTAAAAATTTTCTTTAATACATTTTCAACCATATGCTTAAAGAATAACGTTCAAACTCTTTTGAGAAACTTTGACAGATTGTAGGAGGATTATATGCAGGCGTGTGTACCTAGTATTGGTACGACATAAATAAAAGTAATCAATTTAATCTACGATGTGCCGTAGCGAGCCATGCTCTACGATAATCGTAACGGTTCGCTACGAAGCGTAGCATACATGCTACGGCGCCGGTGCCGGTCCCGGCGTAGCGATCACGCAGGCAAACAAAGACTTTAGGTAAATTGATGTGGTCTCCTCAGGTAATTTTTGTATGTAATTATGATTATCTATATATTATACGTGAAGCAAAAACTTTGTACTCGTTTTTACGAAAATTGCGCGGACGGAGGAGTATGAAATTTCGCACACTTATAGTTTACATAGAGAAGGTTATCCGAATGTTAATATATTCTTTAAATTATGCTTAAAAAATACATTAAATCAACAAAAACAACATTACACACACTACCATGTATTGGACACAGACGCATATATATTTGACACACACGTATTGTTTGTCTATAATGCGGCCGACATCTGTCAATGCCAATCCAAACTCACATTCTATCTTTTTAATTTTTCATTGCTTAAGATACAATCCGTGCAGCCTTAATAAAATTACGGTCGAATTTCGACCACTGGGCGACCACTAGTATATAATATTACGCAAATTTTATTGCGAACAAATAACAATTTGGAAAAGTGTTGAAAAAATTTACACGAGCAGGATTCGAACGTAATGACTTATTGTTGACATTGAATAAAGCTTCTTGTGGCTCACAAAGTAAGAGTATATAGTAAAGTAAGTAAATAGCCTAAAACTGTCCCACTGCTGGGCAAAGGCCTCCATCATTGAAATCAAGTGATAAAGGCATAGTCACCACAGATACTTTTTTTTATATTAACGGGTAAGCATAGTGCCTTGATCTCACCTGATGTTAAGTGATGATAAGGCCAATGATGGAAGCGCACTTCACCCGGGATCCTCAACTAGTGAGGCACTGGCAATCTTATCTTTAGCTGCTTGTGTTTATAAATTTTGGTGGGTTGGACAGAGCCACGATAGCATAGCTGGTAGTACCCCTGACCGAGTTTGTCAAAGGGTGCGGTTTCGAATCACACTCTTGGAAAGATTTTCAACATATTTCTTAAAGTTTTGTATGTTTATTCATGAGCGTGCTGAATGATGACTCATCATCATCTCATAAACGTCCTATCCTACTCCTGGGTTAAGTCCTCGTTTCCCCTTTTTTAAAACCCCTTTTTTAAAACTGAATTTCATATTTAAATCGAACAAAAGCGTTCGTCAATACAACAGCGGTGCGCTGGAGTCCACCCAATGCAAATGTTGTTCCAATTTAATCCAAACGGATTCGGTGTTCGCACGCCACCTAAACCGATCGGCGAATTGGAATAATAATTGGAGGAAAGAGACAATAGGGATGATGACATAGGTATAGATTTAAATCCAAAAGATTGGAAGCACATACTTTGTTTTTGTAAATCTTTTTGCAATTACTTGAAGTTACTATATTTATACAACATTATGTTGTAAGTAAGTAAGTAATAAAGAAAGTAAATAGCTTATAACTGTCCCACTGCTGGGCAAAAGCCTCCATCATTGAAATCAAGTCATGGCTACAATAAATGGGTAATGATTTGATCAGGTTTTGAATTGAAACATTCATGAAATATTTTTACCATTTCTTGAATTATTCAAAACGCGAGTTTCTGTAAACTAAAAAGTAGTATCTGTGCCTAATTGGAACACTAGGGAGAATAACGAAAGTGGGTAGACGCTTTTAATATGTGGTGATGGATGAGAATGATCTTGAGAACGGAATTTTGAAGTTCTATTTCTATCAAAAGAAGTCAGTCAAACAGCGTCTGTCCTATATCTTTTAATCTCGTATTTTTACCAAAGTTTTACATCTAACCATAATCGCTTAGTTTCACTAAAATCAAGATATTAAGGTAAGTCCATTTTAAATAACATGGGACATAACTATGTTATATAACAATGTTATAAAACAATAAGTTATCGGTCCTACAAAAATTCGGTCGTGGGGCGGGAGCCGTTTGGTTGTTTTAATGACACTTTGTCGTCCACACTTTTAAAGAATGCTGCAGAAGTATTATAACAGTTTTTGTCAATAGTGTGGACGCACCATTAGCAGCATGCCGAGTCTACGAGATTATGGGGCTGTCCACACCATTTATGCGCGTCCGCGATTGCAGTCCTACATTACTTCTATTGAAAGTAGAGCTATGAATCGATCAGAAATTATTCTGCCATTATTAAATGACACACAGAAATGCAGTTACACTTTTTTATACCTAGCACGGCAAATGACTCCTGATGTTAAGTGGAAACGGAATCCAGATGCAAGGATAACTGGTGCAGCGTGAAAACAACGCAGCATCAGTTACCCTCACTCTGCCGGCCCACAAGGTGCTTCTTCACGCCTCGTTTGAAGGACCCCAGGTCATAGGAAGGAGGGAAAACGTGTGCTGGTAGCAGTCTACCAGTATAGAAGTCGCTCGTCCAAAATATTGAACAGTTTCCATCTTTTGGACGAGCGACTCCTACTAAGAGGAAACCTTTGTATTTTTGTGTGTATGTGTGTATATTTGCAACGAATAAACTCAAAAACTACTGGACCGATTTAAAAAATTCTTTCACCATTAGAATGCTACATTAGCGCTGAGTAAGCTATATTAAAAAAATATATTAAATAAAATACTAAAAACGACAAGTTAATTTTCCAATACAAAATGATTTGTTTGTTTTGTTGTCATGGAAACCATTGTTATATATTTAACTCAATGATGGTAACTGTCAAAGCGGTACGAAGTCCGCCGGGTCAGCTAGTCATGAACAAGAATGGTTATTTTAAATATTAGTTTATTTCAATATACTCGTACTTACATTAAAGTTGGGATATTAACGGGCTTTCTCTATTTTAATTAAACGTATATTAAGTTACCTAACTCTTGGCTAAACTCTATTGAGGGCAAACTAAACCTTTAAAGTTAGTCGCATCAAGTTACCTGTTAAACTTACTTGGCTAAGTATAGTTTATAAAGACTGCAAAGTCTTCTGAAAGAGATCAAACAATCAACTATACTATCTTAAAAAGCTTTGAGGTATATAAGGTCACATTTTATCAACTGCAAATATTTTGAGGATAAATTCAACAACATATATAAACTATTTTTAAGAAAAAACCTTAAATTTTTATACGCTAGTTTTCAAGATAAACGCCAAAAAACATTTCGATTAAAAAGTAAAATAAAGCACTTTCGGTAGTTTCAATTCAAAAAAGCCGAAACAGAGAGGCCGCTACTACTTATTGAACTACTTACGTGAACTAATTATGAGACAACCAACACCTCAATCTCCCTGTGACCACGGACCCTGCAAAGGGTTCGAAATGTAATAAACACGAGTAGACCCGTAAAAGTAGTTCAATTGCAACTTTTCATAAGAACCAAAAAAGTTTTTTTTTTACTTTCCCATACAAAGGGGGTTAAAGTTACTCGCGTCCGTAGATTTACCCTTGAGACCCTACACGTGACCCCTGGGTGGTGCTAAACGAGTGACACTGTCTGAGTGGTAGAGCCACGCTGTGTTGCAGCACAAAATGGGCCGGCTCGCCCGGCGTAATACCACCCTCTCACAGAATATCGGCGTGAAACAATGGCACTCGTTGCTGTTGTGTTTTGTCTGGTGAGTGAAAGTACCGGAGGCCCATCTCTCACCCCTAAAAAAGCTCGGTGTATAACTAGTTAAAGTTACTAATTTTTTATTTTATTTTATGGTTAAGCTCAGTGCCATCATCTCACCTGATGTTAAGTGATGATAAGGCCAATACTGAAAGCGCTGTATACTGTATCTATACTAATATTATAAAGAGGAAATCTTTGTATTTTTGTATGTATGTATGTTTGCAACAAATAAACTCAAAAACTACTGGACCGATTTAAAAAATTCTTTCACCATTAGAATGCTACATTAGCGCTGAGTAACATAGGCTATATTAAAAAAAATGCCCATCCGTGCGAAGCAGGGACGGACCGCTAATAGTTTATAAAGACTGCTTACGTAAGCTCAGTGCCATCTTCTCACCTGATGTTAAGTGATGACAAGGTCAATATTGAAAGCGCACTTCACCCGGGATCCTCAACTAGTGAGGCACTGGCTATCTTATCTCTAGCTGCCGGAACACAAAAATGCTACAAACATTGATGTTATGGCGACATTTTAGATAAGATGGTGGTAGCTAGCCAGGCGGACGAACAAGCCCTACCACCAACCAAACCGAGTACACAAACATGTACCCCCGCTGGGAATCGATCCCGGGACCTAAAGCGGTGGTAACCATTAGACCACAGAGGCGGTTGAATGAATGAATTAATTAATGAAATTCTTTATTAAACTTCAAGGAATACGGCATTTACAAACATAGCCCTACAAAACTACATTAATAACTTGACTGTGGGTACAGAGCAGAGTCTCGGGGACGAGAGTCACGCCCAGGGCCGTAGCGAAGGGGGGCATTGTAGGGCAATGCCCTACCTTAAAATAAAATACCTTAATAATCAACTAATAATAAGCAAAGTACTGTAAAGCAGATTTAAGACGGAAAAAAAATACTAGTGTATAGTGACATCTAGTCTTACAGTCATCATATATAGGGTGTAACAAAATTCCCTTAAATGCCGAATGGGGGTCATTCCAACCATCAATATGAACAACTTTTACTATGGCACCAACTTCGAAATCGCAGTTTAAGGGAATGTTTATGAAATAGAATAGAATAGAATAGAATAGAATAAAACTTTATTGCATAACTGTTACATTTTTGTTTGCTAGGTTATATTGCATTGAAGTAAGAACAGTAACCCTTAACGGGCATACAATAGAAAATACACATACCTACAACAAATATACAATTTTAAATTAAACAATTTCACTCACATTTCATTTTTATGCATTACAAATAAATTAATTATTCTTCATTATTATTATTTATTTTCTTTCTTAAAACTAGATTTTTACAATATTTTAATATAAAAACAATAAAACATTATAAAAACATAATCCTAGAGTACCACCAGCAGCGGGGCAGGGCCCAAGCTACCGGTGGTGGTCAGGGCTGCAGAGTGAGGAACCTTCTGACAATACGTGCCGTGTCAAGGAGTACTTACAGCCTTTTGCATCTGACCCTTAACCCAACCTTTCAGCGAGAGCCTCTCTAGGTGTTGATCGAGGCTCTTCGCTATCAGACCGTTTGCCGAAACGACTATCGGTACAATAATGGTTGAATCCACATCCCACATGGCGGTAACCTCGTGAGCCAAGTCAAGCTACTTACTGAGCTTGTCCTTCTCGGCTTTCACAAGGTTCTCATCATGAGGTATGGTGATATCTACCAGTATTGCCCGGCGCTGGGATCGGTCGACCACCACGATATCAGGCTTATTGGCGACAATAGTCCTGTCCGTAATGATAGAGCGATCGCAGTAAAGCGTTGCATGACCATTTTCGAGTACTGGCGCAGGTGCGTACTTATAGTACGGCACCTCCGATTCAACAAGGCCATATCCAAGAGCAAGTTGCTGGTAAATTATTCTGGCTACTTGGTTGTGTCTGTGCAAATACTCTCCGTTAGCAAGATGAGAACAACCAGAAATAATATGTCGGAGTGATTCACCTGGACGGCGGCATGCCCGACAGATGTCGACCGTACCGTTCCTCATAATATATTTCCGGTAGTTATTCGTCTTGATAACTTCATCTTCAATGGCACAGACAAAACCTTTGGTTTCCCCAAAGAGGTCACCGAAACGTAGCCAGTTCACCGAGGCAGGCAAATCTACATCAGGCCCAGTTAGAGCCCGATAGTAGCGCCCGTGTAGCACCTTGGTCTTCCATATTTCCATATTTGCGATCGAGAGTGCTTAGCACCACTGGTTTGCGCCAATTTTCTGTTGCCAAGGACAGCGGCTTAAAGTGTCTATCAACAGCCACGACATCCAAATGCATCCCGCACGCACTGTTAAGAAAATAAAATTATTATTATTATTATTAATAATATAATATACATGCATACCTAATCAATTAATTATTAATATCATAATATTCATTAACATTATAAAATGCTTTACTAATTAGCCACTCTTTCAACATTCTTGTAAATTTATAATCGTGATGGCACTTTAATTCAATAGGCAAATTATTGTAAATACGTATAGCAGACACATAAGTACTTTTTTCAAAAATCATAGAATTTATTCGCGGTAGTTGCAAAGCATCGAAGCGTCTCAAAGGAGCTTTTCTTATTCTAGTATCTGATATTTTTGGAAACAAAGACATATGACTTCTTACGAATTTGCACATTTCTAAAACGTATATGCTAGGCAATGATGTTAAGAGTCCTTTTTCTCTATATGTATTTCGAACACTTTCATCGTTTTGCTTGCTAAAAATTATTCTAATGCAACGTTTTTGAAGTAAAAATGTACTATTCACATTAACTGAATTACCCCAAAATATTATTCCATAAGACAATAATGAATAGACATTTGCGTAGTAAGCATTTAAAGCCACTTCTATAGAGGAAACATCGACCAGCACATACAGCGCATAGCAGTAACTGTTTATTTTATTATTTACTTTTTCTACGTGAAATTTCCAATTTAGGTGAGTATCGAGGATTATACCTAGAAACTCAGTGCGTTCGACTTCATTTATAACGGTATTATTGTGTTCTATGTTAAGTTCAAGATGTTCCTTTTTGTAGTTTCTTATTTATAGTATATTTGTTTTTTGTAAGTTAACTGTTAAATTTAAAGATTTCAGATATAATATTAAATTATTTAATGTCATTTTTATGTCAGATTTATATTCTTCTAGGCATCTTTAATAAACAGAAAAGATGCATCATCTGCGAACATTACACAAAGATGTTTCGTTACTCTAGGGAGCTGATTAATGTAAACCAAAAACAATAGAGGACCAAAATACTACCCTGTGGTACTCCCATTTGTATTGTTTGAAGTTCAGATTCAACATTTTGAAGGGTTTTTGTGTGCTTATTCAGAAAAGTTAAGTTTATCTTTTGTAGCCTATTATTAAGATATGATTCTATTAATTTTAATGAGATTCCACGAATGCCAATTTTTTCAAGTTGTGTAATTAAAACAGGGTGTACAACACAGTCAAAAGCACGCGTCATGTCTATAAAAAGAGCCGCACAATGTCTCTTCTTGTCAACTGCTTGCCACACTTCCTGAAGAAAACTTTGAAAAGGCAGGAAGGAGAGCAATAGGCCTATAATTATCCTCTAAATTTCGAGGACCCTTTTTATGAAGTGGTTTTATCAATGTTATTTTTAAACTGTCAGGAAAGCAGCCTGTCTCTAACATCATATTGATAATAAATACTAAATGCGTAGCAATAGTTTCTATGCAGGACTTGACTACTTGTATTGTTACATCATCATCTCCACTGCTCTTCTTATTTTTAAGCGCTTTGACACAACTAACAATTTCACACTCATCGGTGGGCTTAAAAAATAAACTACTAATAATAGGGTCACAACTCCGCAGATATTCACGTTGGTTCGAGTTCGGATTGTAGTTATTGACGTTTTGTGATATAAAATGACTATTCAAAAAATTTACAATTTCTTGTGGTGTTGTAATTTCAGTGTTATTATTTTTTAGACATTAAATAGATTCCTTTAACTTTCTCTTTTGTGATGTGTGTAATCTTATGAGGCCCCAAGTAGCTTTAGCTTTGTTTGTGCTTTTCTTTATATATTTTAAATTAGATTGTCTCTTGAAACAAGTAATGATGCGAAATTACATCCTGTATAGCACCCCGACAATTACATAGTATTAACCTGACTCGCACATGGTCACAAATCAAGGACACCAAAATTCGATTGACCAGAACAGATCAAGTAACATTTTTACTTCCGCCCTACCTGTAACCACAGCTGCCCTACCTTAAATTTAAGTCTAGCTACGGCCCTGGTCACGCCGCCGACAATTTTAGCACTTATAAGCTAAGTATGTCTATATATAAGCAACTATAACAAACTTTCCAAAAAAAATTTCTTAAGCAGGCCACCAAATTTGTTAACTTTAGTTTCAAGTCTTACATCTTGAGGCACACTGTTCAGTATATAAGGGATTCTCTTACTGAGGCTCCCGGTTAACGGTATATGTAAGTTAAGGCGAAGGGTAAGGCACACTAGCGCCACCAATTGATAATTTGACAATTACTAACGGACCGGACCTTTTTTTAAACATTGCGTACCGTCCGACAACAGAAAAGCATCCATAGTATTTATTTAATAATTGTGCACTACTTTTTGTTGTGTGGTTTATTCACAAAACGGACTATCGCATTTATTCACTAACAATGGCCACTTTTGGTGTTAGCGAATGAATACAAAAACAAACCTAAAAGTACTGCACAATTATTAAATAATAGATGTTTGCCTAGTGTCGGAAGGTCCGCAATGTTTGAAAAAAAAATCCTGTTTAGCAGTTATCAAATTAAATGCATTAGCGGCGCTAGTGTGCCTTACCCTTCGCCCTAAGCATCGCTTCGCATAGCTCCAACTGTAGAGAGCCTTTAGATTGGATAGATGGCGAACTAATGGATTAGAAGAAGTCCATTAGCCGAACCTACAATATTTGAAATGGCAATTTTGTTTTATCTTAGTGCTATCTTTCTTTTCTTCAATTTTTTTCGTGTCTTAGCTTTTTATTTTAATGTAATTTATTGGAAATGCTAACAGGCGCTAAGGTTGATAATATGGCAGCTACAAAAAATATTTATACATATGTTTATTTAATAAGTATGTATTTAAGTATATTAAGTATGTTTATCCGTTGTCTAGTTAACCATATAACGAGTTTCTTAAGGAAGCTTTTCTTGGGGCTAGATAATTGGTGTAAGTGTGGAAAATATTTATTATTTATTATTATTATTATTATTATTTGTTTATTTATTTAATTATAAGCCACACTACTACTAACTCTGTTAGTTACAACAGAAAATACAATAAAACAAACAAGGACACAGTAACATTGGTATGCTGTAACTCCATGCATGTGCAGACAACATGTAAAGCAATACCACAATAATTAAAAAAATTAAGATAACTCACAAAAAAAAATTAATAAAATAAAAACAATAAATTAAAATCACAATCATATAAATAATGTTGAATTGAAAATGGAATTGAATAGAATAAAATATTAAGAATAAAATGTTAATAAACAGTAAAAATTAAAATAAAATAAAAGCTAATAATAAATTATACAACGAGACCTAACGCTCTCGACAAATAATGAAAACCCTTGTAACGCAACTCCCCAGAAACACTGTTAGAAACAATATTGAACAATATTATTTTCATCCCCCCATCTCGGAAAGAGTATTTTTGCTCTTCGATATCTGAGGGCAAAAGCCGTTTTTATCCGCTAGAGGATAAAGTAAATTGAATTTAGAACATCGTGTGCACTAAGTTTGTGAATTTAAAACGTCATTAAACCTATTTACTTCTACCTCCATGGTGCCGAATTTATCAGTACACAAGTCACTAACACCAACATTACAGTACCTACAACAAAAATATTACACTCAACTTAAGTAACTGTAGCAACGTTACTTTAAATTTTTCTTAATTATACCTAAGTATTATTTGTTATAATTTAAAGATTATTCTGTTATACTTACCTCATATTGTACTTGTACTTATCATAATGTAGTAGTTAATACCTAAACTGAAATAAAAGTATCTTGTGATTGTAAATGTTTTTTTTGCATTTAGTCATTTCCTTGCTGAGGTGGGATGAAAAGTTACGTGTTGCACTCGAGTGCAAAGATTTTTCACCTCGAGCTCTAATGATTCCCTCGCTAACGCTCAGGATTCTAATTTTTTAATCACTTGCTGCGCTCGTGATTCAATTTTAGAATCCTTCGCTTGCTCGGTCATCAAAATTGAGCACGCGGTTAAAAAGCAACTTTGCCCTCTTGTATAACAAACAACTATTTTTTGATTAGAAAATAACAGTAATATCAACGACAACAAATAGAAATATACTGTATCAATAATTGAAAAAATAATGAGGGGAGTGACACATTTAGTTACATGACGTCTGCGGTTTTGTATTATTTTCTAAAATGTGTGTTATGTAGAATAATAATGTAAAATAAAGGTGGATTATTAACCGTTAAGGCTCCAGTCTTGTACTAATACTGCAAGAACACTGATTCGTGCAAGAATGTTGGTGAACGTGCACGAGTGTTGGCAAATGAAACAAAACAGTGCAACGTCACTTTTCAAATTCTCTCAAGAAGTCCGCCAGACAAAAGATAATTATCTATTTATATACTTGTAAGAAAATTACTTTGACACTGGCTAAATGTGCTAATCGCACGAAGCCATCAAATAGAGGTAAAAAAAAGTGAGGTGACATGTCTGCGGTTTTATTTTATTTTCTAAAATTTGTGCTAGGTATGTCGAATATTACCTTTATCAATCATTATATCATTTTATCCCCGGGGTGTTGCATGAACTAACTGTAAGATCGGAACCTGGTCTACTCTCAATATTGTGCTAGTTGAAAACTTGGCTAATGGCCTTAAAGTCAACCAGATCGTACGAAAGCATCATAGTTTCAAATGTCTAATATCCAATTTTAGTGAAATACAGTCCAAAATCATTTTTCTATCAGTGGCAGGCACGTTGCCGCCACAACATGTAATTAATTTTTGTTGTATCTTGTGCCAATAAAATGTATTTTCTTTTCTTCCCATATTGGTCAGAAATACCTTATTAGATGTGTAGTATTAATATTTGTCCAGTCCAGAGGCTAAGACAGTGTGCGTAGAGTTTACGAACTTTAGAAATCGCAAATGTATTTGAAGGTTACATCACATTCCAATTCATCACTATCATAGCGTATCGCTTACATCATCAGTCATTCAGCATTAACCGGGTGACAAGGACCCGTGTCACCCGGACCATTCGGATTGGGATCATAGTGTGTCATTGTGTCATTGTTCTGTGACATTGGCCGGGGTGGGTCTTTGTGCGAGCGGAGGGTTAAGATGCGCGACGAAAGCTTGATAGATCGCGCGTTGGGTAGATAGTGGAGTGGAAATAGGTTTTATTCAATTCAAAATTATCTTAACTTATTTTCAAACAGCCTCAGGAAGCTCGAGTTGGAATCGAACTCACAACCTTCGGATAACCGCTCCGGTTTATCTTGTAACTGTTATAGTTATAGCATTGTAAATGCAAAAATTCAAAATTGAAAAAAATGTTGAAAAAATCCACGAGCGGGATTCGATAGCATAGATGGTAGAGCACCTGCCCCCCAATTCTGCTATTTATTTTGATCTGAAACGAATCTGGAACGCTCTAGTTTCAACGTTTATTATTCTGCTAACTACGAAACTATAGAGTTTATTTCATAGTTAGCAGAATACGAGTACGCTATAGTTTCAACATTTTCGTATTCTGCTAACTACTAAACTATAGAGTCGATTTCGTAGTTAGTAGAATAGCAAAAACGTTGTAACTATAGCGTTCCAGATTCGTTTCAGATCAAAATAAATAGCAGAATTGGGGGGCAGGTGCTCTACCATCTATGCTATCGAATCCCGCTCGTGGATTTTTTCAACTTTATTTTCAAATTTGAATTTTTTCAGATCAAAATAAATAGCAGAATTGGGGGGCTGACCCGGCATGTCATGGGGTACAAACTATTAATACAAAGTTATTATCCACATCTAACTCTAATTATAGACGGCCTCACCGTACACCTAATACTAACCATGACCCGGACTAGGATATAGGATACCTTTTATCTCGGTAACAGGTTCCTGTTGGATAGTGTATTCTTCGCGAACGAAGTCGCGGGCAACTAATAGTATATATGCGGTTATTCCAAATATCCCGAGCTGTATCACCGCTCGTATAATTAGTGAGACATTTGCAATTCTGTGCCGCCGCAGGCGGTTGCCATAATTATAGGCTATACTGCTCAATTTCCTTTGAAGCGACAGAATACAGGATTTATGCCGAACGGCATAGACACTGAACCAAATCACTACATCACTAAGTATAAAACAAAGTCGCTTCCCTATGTATGTATGTATGTCATCATCTCATCATCATCTCAGCCAAAAAGACGTCCACTGCTGGACAAAGGCCTCCCTCAAGGATTAATCATTTTAAGGGGAATTTGCCATAATCGCCACGCTTGGCAGGCGGGTTGGCGATCGCAGTAAGGTGAGAATAATCACAGAGAGACGCTGCTGCCCATCCTCTGGAATGGTCCCATAGTCGCCTTCTACGACACCCACGGGAAGAGATGGGGTGGTGTAATTCTTTACCCCCGGCACCACACGGGGTGTATGTACTGATGTATGTATGTATGCTTAGATCTTTAAAACTACGCAACGGATTTTGATGCGGTTTTTTTTAATAGATAGAGTGATTCAGGAGGAAGGTTTATATGTATAAATACACGCATAATATAGTAGAGAAACACTGATAATATCAGCATTGCACCCGGGGCGGGTCGCTAGTAACTATATAAAACGTTAATAAGCCGCCTATGGTCTTGTGGTTTAAGACCACCGATCTCAAACCCAGAGAGCGAGGTCCGATTTTCAGTGGGGGGGTACATGTTTGTGTACTCGGTTTAGTTGGTGGTACGGCTTGTTTGTCCGCCTGGCTAGCTACCACCATCTTATCTAAATGTGTCGCCATAACATCAATGTTTGTAGCATTGTTGTGTTCCGGCAGCTAGTTATAAGTTTGCCAGTGCCTCAGTAGTTGAGGCCGGGTGAAGTGCGTTTCCACAAATGGCCTTATTATCACTTAACATCAGGTGAGACGAAGGCACTGTGCTTTCCCAAATAATATTCAAAAAAACGTCATTTTATATGAATACTGTTTTAAGCAGTAGATAAAAACACAAATTTATTTAATAGAAAAAAAAACCGGCCAAGTGCGAGTCGGACTCGCGCACGAAGGGTTCCGTACTTTATAACGTATTAAAAAAACTACTTACTAGATCTCGTTCAAACCAATTTTCGGTGGAAGTTTGCATGGTAATGTATTTATCTATTATATTTATTTTATTTTTTTTCTTAGTTTTATCATTCTCTTATTTTAGAAGTTACAGGGGGGGGGAACACATATTTTACCACTTTGGAAGTGTCTCTTGCGTAAACTATTCAGTTTATGTAGAAAAAAATGATATTAAAAACCTCAATATCATTTTTGAAGACCTATCCATAGATACACCACACGTATGGGTTCGATGAAAAAAAAAATTTTGAGTTTCAGATCTAAGTATGGGAACCCCCAAAATTTATTGTTTTTTTTCTATTTTTATGTGAAAATCTTAATGCGGTTCACAGAATACATCTACTTACCAAGTTTCAACAGTATAGTTCTTATAGTTTCGGAAAAAAGTGACTGTGACATACGGACGGACAGACAGACAGACAGACAGACAGACAGACAGACAGACAGACAGACAGACAGACAGACAGACAGACAGACAGACAGACAGACAGACAGACAGACAGACAGACAGACAGACAGACAGACAGACAGACAGACAGACAGACAGACAGACAGACAGACAGACATGACGAATCCATAAGGGTTCCGTTTTATGCCATTTGGCTACGGAACCCTAAAAAAGAAGAAACGACATTGAAAACGTTAACTAAGAAAAAAAATAGCCTGTGCAGTTTCTTGCGCCCATTCTTCTTCATAGCTAAAAATTAAATGTCCTGAATGGGTCACAATAAAAAAAATGACTTTAACTTTTGACTTTGACATTATACTGCACCACTGCTGGGCAAAAGCACCTTTCTTATTAGTGTGATCACCATCCAGCATAGCGCAAGCATCCAAACATCAGCCTTAGGCAAATTTATTGGCGCCCTAGCATTATCGACCAATCGTTTGCCCTCGTTAGCTCCAAAGGGTCATTCTAGGCACGTAGTATTGACACTGAGTACCGTATACGCTTATGTTTTGATTTCTGATTACTAAGCGCTAGGGATGTGCTGTTTAACAAGATATCGATAGAAATTCAACACTTTTTTGAATTGAATTAGCTGAGGCCTTGATGGTAAGCGGCTTTAAAGCCAGTGGCGAAAGTGTATTTTACCCGGAATCCTCAACCAATAAGGAGTTATTTTCTTTCTGTTGGAACACAATAACGCTACTAACATTGTTATTTTGGCGACAGACAGAGTAGATATTAACCATCGCACCGCATTGGGTCCGCGTGGTGGTTTATGGCCTACTTTCCCTGTGATGTTTCCATTCATAGGGAACGCTTGTTCCCTAGTAAGAGCTGATGATGATGAGACGAGATAGCAATGGCTAGCCAGACGGACATAGAACAAACCCTACCCCTAACCACATACCTAACTTAGTAAAATAATGTTTCTCTCTGCTAATGTTTAAAACCCGTTTGAACCTCTCTATAAGGCATATGGTTTATTGCAACCATCTTCTACATTATCAAAGTGTGAAATAGCATTGAGTTTTAATTTCAAAACCACCTAACTGTCTTCCTCGACGAATTCTTGAGTGGAGACCGCGTATCTAGCAAACGTAGTGTAGGACGCCCTCAGACAAGGTGGAGTGACGATCTCCGCAAGGTGGCTGGCAAGAGCTGGATGTGAGTAGCCGCGGATCGTGCTCAGTGGCGTTTATATGGAGAGGTTTATGCGCAACAGTACCCTAATGTGGACTAATGATGATGATGAAAGAAAACTCTTTCTCGCAGTTTCTTCTCGGAACAAAGTCTCCACCATAAAATTTGTGATATCACTGCAAGAATTTGACGTTTCAAATATGCATCGAAACGCGTTCATTTTGAATTTAGGTTTTATTAAAGGGTAAAAGTTGTTTCATAGATTTAAACTGAGGATTAGCGAAATTTATGAACAATTGCGTTATTTCGTGCAAATTTTCATCGACTCATTTATCGATAATCGTTTTTTTTTTCGACTTCCCATCTCTACGACCACTACATAATCACAGAGCAATCACATTCAAAGAATCTTACCAGGCAAATTTGGTATGTATTACCGAGTAGTAAGGCGCAAATTACAACTGTTAAGACAAACGATAATATTTGCTGCCACAACAAAACCTATCCGCCCTTAACACCAAGGAATTACGCTCAAGTTGTTTTCGGTAAAACTTCTGAGACACATTTCGTCTCTCCGCCTGAAGAGTGTTCATTATGCAAAAAAAAATGCGAAACCAAGTTATAAAGGTATAAAAAATGTTAAGGCGAAGGGTAAGGTACACTAGCGCCGCTAATGGATTTAATTTGATAACTGCTAAACTGGATTTTATTTCAAACATTGCGGATCTTCCGACACTAGGCAAACATCTATTATTTAATAATTGTACACTACTTTTAGGTTTGTTTTTGTATTCATTCGCTAACACCAACAGTGGCCATTGTTTGTAAATAAATGCGATAGCACGTTTTGTGAATAAACCACGCAACAAAAAGTAGTGCACAATTATTAAACTACTATGGATGCTTTCCTGTTGTCGGACGGTACGCAATGTTTAAAAAAAATCCGGTCCATTAGTAATTGTCAAATTATCAATTGGTGGCGCTAGTGTGCCTTACCCTTCGCCTTAAGTAGGGGCATGGACTAACAATGTAGGGGATACTTAACATTGCTATATTCAACGTGTAACAATAAGGTGTGGTAAAAAATTAAAAGATTCAAAGTGTTTATATGTGTTGTTGCTAAGACATAACAGACAATTTTTTCAGCATTTGTGTTTTTGCACGTTTTGTAGATCAATAAACAATGGAATTCTAAAAATAATCACTTTTTATGGCTCAATAAAACCATTAAAAAATCTAAGATCGCTTTAAGCTTAAAATGTCATAGTGGCACCAGAGTTCGACACATTAGAACCAATAATCGATAGTTTAAAAAAAATACTAAGTTTTAACTTTTGAAAACGTCTTACTTGACCGCCACAGGTCAGGCGATGCGGTGCCTAGTGTGGGGTCATAGAAAATCTCAGCCTCCTTGAAAATTATGCTTCTATTTAGGTAACACTATTTTCCACTGTATTTTTAAGTTTGTAAGTAAGCATATGAGGAGCTCGATGGCGCAGTGGTTAACGCGCCCGGTCTGCGAGTGCTGAGGTTAAGCAACTTTCGCAAAGGCTGGTCATCGGATGGGTGCCCTAAATTTATCATCTCGAGCTCCTCCGTGCTTCGGAAGGCACGTAAAGCCGTTGGTCCCGGTTGCATTAGCAGTCGTTAACAACCACCAATCCGCACTGGGCCCGCGTTGTGGTTTATGGCGCGTTCTCCCTATCCCATAGGGAAGGCTCGTGCCCCAGCAGTGGGGACATTAAATGAGCTTGTGATGATGATGATGATGATGATTATGTTTATATACAACGTGTAACAGAAAGGTGTGGTCAAAATTAAAAGATCCAAAGTGTATCCGATTTAGATCATGTATGCAGAGTTATTATGACATAATTATTAACTTTATTTTGCTATACAATTTTTAATTAAACATTTCTATTGTGACGTCACATCAAAATAAACAAGTCACAACCCTAGTGGTTTAACCCCTGTGTACTTACATTTATGATCACTGCTGCTTGCTTATGCGCGCCTGACGCGCATGACTTCACTAATATAAGTATTTAATTTACAATTATATGAGAAACTAAAGTTAATAATTATGTCTCAGTACACATACAAGATCTAGATTGTATACACTTTGGATCTTTTCATTTTGACCAAACCTTTCTGTTACACGTTGTATAATTCTACGCAAATGTTGTTACAAACCAATCTTAATTTGAAAAAAGAGAAAGTGTACAAAAAATACCGCGAGCGGAAATTAAACCCGCACCTCATGACATGCCGGCTCAGGTGCACTACCAACTATGCTGTCGTGGCTCTTTTCTTTTTCAAATGTTATCATCGTAAATGAATTTTATATCTCCAGTCTTTACTAATTAGGATTTTCTTTGAAATCTGCGCAGCTTATAGCGGGAAAGTATGAAACGACATCAGATTTTATTTCTTTTCATCTCGAGAGTGGACGATCTCATTTTCAATTATTCCCCTATTCAGTGACTTTAATCTATTTAATTATTTCAATCGTATTATCTTGAGAATACTTTAAACGAAAGTCCTACAATAGAGTACTGTCTCTTACTTAAATAATAGGCAATAATTGGGTATATCAGCCATTTTGAAAAAAGACAAAGTGTAAAAAAAATTCCACGTGCGGGATTTGAACCCGCACCCCATGACATGCCGTCAGGTGCACTACCAACTATGCTATCGTGGCTCAATTCAACTCACCGAATTTTGTTCCCAACAATATTTGCGTAAAATTATATGTAACTAGCTGACCCGGCAAACGTCGCTTTGCCATAAAAAATAAAAAAAAAATTTTGGGGTGGACTACCCCTAACATTTAGGAGGATGAAAAATAGATGTTGGCCGATTCTCATAGATACCGGATGACCCGGCAAACGTTGTTTTGCCATAAAAAATAAAAAAAAAATTTAGGGGTGGACTACCTCTAACATTTAGGGGGATGAAAAATAGATGTTGGCCGATTCTCATAGATACCGGATAAGCACAAAAAATTTCATCAAAATCGGTCAAGCCGTTTCGGAGGAGTATGGCAACGAAAACTGTGACGCGAGAATTTTATATATTAGATTAATCATATATATCAGCCATTTTAGACCACGCCATCTAAACTCAAATAATTCTAACCACAGAAGCAGTCACCGTAGCCGAAATCGGCATCATCATCATACATCATCAGCTCACTTTATGTCCCCACTGGTGGGGCACGAGCCTTCCCTATAGATGGATAGGGAGAGCGGGCCATAAACCAACCAACCAAAAACTCACGCAACGCCTCAGTAGTTGAGTAATAAAGCGATCAACCAGATATCTGAACACTCAGAGTTCATCCCTGAGGGCCTACCACGAACCACGTTCGGCGTATTGCCTCTCTGTCGCACTTGTAAATTCGTGCGTAAGAGTAACAGTGAGGCAACACGTCGAACGTGGTTCGTGGTAGGCCATCTGGATCGGGCAAAGTATGTTTTGGATCATCCGATGCAAAGCCTGGCTTTGTGATCTCTATACCGTAACTGGCAAGCGTGGTGATTAAGACATTACGTATCAATTGTAGTGATCATTTGATTTCAACAATGAAGGCCTTTGCCCAGCAGTGGGACAGTATACAGGGTGTTCTTTTTTAACTGGGACACTATAAGAAAATGTGAAGGTAAGATATATAGGGAATCTGTCTTAGAAACCATTAGGTTTTCTTTTGTGAAAAATAATTACTCGGACTTTACACACACTGACACTATAAATAGACTGTTGATTTTTAACATTATTATAATTATTTTGAGCCATTATTTTCCCACTAAGCTTAACGCGCCCGGTCTGCGAGTGCTGAATTTTCGGATGGGTGACCAAAAATGTATCATCTCGAGCTCCTCCGCGCTTCGGAAGGCACGTAAAAGCGTTGGCCCCGGCTGCATTAGCAGTCGTTAGCAACCACCAATCCACACCGGGCCTGCGTGGTGGTATGACCCGATCTCTTTATCCATCCATAGACCGGCTCGTATCTCAGCTTATGATGATGACTTTGCCACTGCCCAGCAAAAGCCTCAACTTCCTCCTACCACCTATCTCTATCCTGAGCTAGTTGTTGCAAATTATTCAAGAGGAAGTCAAATTTATCCCGCCATCTCCGTCTAGGTCTTTAAAGATCTTCTTCCTTCTTCTTCTTAAAATTAAAAAAAAATAAAATTCAGTTTAAGCTACAAGTAGCTCTTATAAATGTCACTATGCCATCGGTTCGTAAGTCTACTCTGGGCGGGAGATCTTGTACTGAGAAGAACCGGCAAGAAACTCAGCAAGTGTCCAGCTCTTTTCTCCCTTACAGCGTCAAAAATACTAGAAAATGCAAAATAGCAGGACACTTACCATTACAATAAACACAATAAATATAGAAAACAACCACAACATGTAAAAAAAACACAAAATAAAAAATATACGTTAACAAATTTACATCAGGTAAAAGTTTCAATTTCCACAATGTCATACAGTACCACTACAGTACTCTAGTGAAGGTCAAACTATAGTGAATAATACTAAAAATAAAATAAGTATGCGTGAGCAGACCAGCCTCCTCAGGCGGCACCCGTTCACGAGTATGACATATGAATCAGCCATCGCTTCGCCAACCATATTTTAGGGAACGTTCGTCTTAGCTTCCGTCAACCAGAGATCTGGTGTCCTCCTTCCTCCTCCTTCAAATTTCTCCACTTATTCCTATCCTCGGCAGGAAGGATTCAATTTAAGGATACTAAGTTACAAAGTGTTCTGGTTCTTTATCACCACTTCTATTTACATCTTCAAGCTCAACTACGGTTGTAAACGTCAATGTAACCTTTTAGTAACAAACTACTTTAGTGATTTGTGTTTCGGTTGTGAAAATTAGCACTTCCACCCGGTTGTTTAGATGTTATCGGCCATTTTGTCGTCACAATTTTATTATAATGGCCGCTGTTAAGACACGCCCAAACAGTGGCGGTCTGCGAAACTTAGCGCGGTGACGGTAGCGATTTTTGATGCAGTAACAATAAAATATCATCATGACCAGACGGTGTGTTGCCGGAGGGTTTAAGAATTGCACCACCCCATCTCTTCCCGTGGGTATCGTAGAAGGTGACTGAGGGTCCATTCGTGAGGATAGACAGCAGCGTCTCGCTGAGATTACTCTCACCTGACTGCGTTGGTCAACTCGCGTGCCAAGCATGGTGATTTTTTTTATATACCTGGCTCGGCAAATGACTCAACCTGATGTTAAGTGAAAACGGAGTCCAGACGGAAGGACAACTAGTGCAACGCAAAAACCACGCAGCATCAGTCACCCTCACCCTGTCGGCCCACAAGTTGCCTCTTTACGCCTCGTTCGAAGAACCCCATGTCATAGGAAGGAAGGAAACGTGTGCTGGTAGACTAGTCAATCTATTTATTTAAAACACAAAAGATTTTTAATATTGAGAACTTGGTATTACATGGATCTCACAACTTTCTACGGTAGAAGAACTGAGTTGCGAGACTTGGGTTTTTTACAAGTTTGTTTTTGATGATTTGTATGGGCTCGACGACCTCCGTGGAGTGGCTTGGCTTCTGATTTCCATGTTAAGAGTGCTTTAGCTACTTACCTTGGGATCAGAACAATGTATGTGATGATGTCTAAAAGTGGCGAAGACTCCATATAACCCGATTCCTATCGACTTTTGGTCAACATGATACTTAATGTTGCACTGCGCCCGTTCTGCGAGTGCTGAGGTTAAGCAACTTTCGCAAAGGCCGGTCATCGTATGGGTGACCAAAAATGTATTATCTCGAGCTCCTTCGTGCTTCGGGAGGCACATAAAGCCGTTGGTCCCGGCTGCATTAGCAGTCGTTAACAACCACCAATCCGCACTGGGCCCGCGTGGTGGTTTCTGACCCATTCTCCCTATTCTATCCATAGGGATGGCTCGTGCCCCAGCAGTGGGAACATATATGAGCTGGTGATGATACTTCGTACAGATAAATATCATTTCCTAATGAGCTATATTTATTCATCCATTTAGTACACATTGTTTATTAATGGATGAGTCTTTGTTTCTACTTTTATTTTGACTGATATGGTTTTTAGTGCTAGGTTTTGGATTGCACATTATTTATAGTGCGGCTTCTCTTCTTTAGATATCCACCCTTCGCCACTGATGTCTAATATTATTATTATTAGTATTGACTACTATATATACATCGTCCGCGCCCGCGCTCACAGACCGCCTCTGTTTGAGCGAGGCTTTGAGCTGGGGTCACGTAATGCTGTCAACACCACCGATGGGTTATGGTCGTTCTATAATGTTTATGAAATATGACATAAAAAATGGCCGCCCGAAACGTACCAAAGAGGCTTTTAGGCTAAAGGTTGACACTGTAACGTCGAGAAGTGCTCATCTTTGGGTGAAGTGGGGAGTCATTTTTGAAGTAGTTATGTATGTTTTATTCTTAAACTGATTCTCGATTCGTTCCTATTTTATAAACAACATGTAAGATAATAAAAGTTTACCCTTAAGGGTATTCATCGGCTAGTGAATCGATTTCATCCATTTTATAGGTGTTTTTATTTTGCTCATAACATAAATAAACAATTTATGATAAAAATCCAGCCCCCCAACCGCCTAACTCTCTCGCTTTCGATCGCGTTGAAGGCGAGGCCCTCGCCTCGCTTTCTAACATAATAACGAAATATCATCATCATCATCATCATCATCATCAGCTCATTTATGTCCCCACTGCTGGAGCACGAGCCTTCCCTATGGATGGATAGGGAGAACGGGCCATAAACCACCACGCGGGCCCAGTGCGGATTGGTGGTTGTTAACGACTGCTAATGCAGCCGGGACCAACGGTTTAACGTGCCTTCCGAAGCACGGAGGAGCTCGAGATGACAAAAGTTTTGGTCACCCATCCGATGACCGGCCTTTGCGAAAGTTGCTTAACCTCAGCACTCGCAGACCGGGCGCGTTAACCACTGCGCCATCGAGCTCCTCATATCGAAATATAATATCGAATAATATCGAAAGCTATAGCCTATAGCTTTCGATATTGCTTTTATATTCCTTTCGAAATGACAAGATGACGCCTCCTCCTCGCGTCGCCTTCAAAGCGATCGAAAGCGAGAGAGTTAGGCGGTCGGCCCCCAGGTCTTACTAGAGCAAGCTTGGCATTCTGTGAGTGAGAAGTATAAAATTGGTGTCCTTATTTAAACTGTGCATCGTCTTGGTTTAAACTGTAATGTTGTACAATTCGATACCTCGATTTTTCTGTGCTTACCGCCTTCAAGACAATACTGTACTTACCTACCTACCTACCAATTAAGATTTGCGTACGAAATGTGAACGACGATGTGTGTGAATGTAAAGACGATCTTAGTGTACGAATAAACCTTTCTGGTCTCTGTAGCACTAATAATTTGTAATATTATGATAGGATTTGTTTAATAAATAAATTTAAAAAAAATGCAATAATATATAAATAAATAAAAAAGAAAAATTAAGTCACTTCTTTGTTCTTCTTCTTCGTTCATTCATTCATTCATTCATTCATTCATTCATTTTAGAAAAGCCTTGCGTTTTAATTTCGTTTGTTTTGAATGCTAAAGAAAAGAGTGACCGTAATTAATAACATTATTATTTTACTAAGAAAGTAATAACGACCGTAGCCAAGTGACTTACACGCCAGACTTTGGGTGGCGCTAACTTATGTGCCTACACCCAGCGGGGTCCTATCTGGGAGACTTATGAGTGATGCAGTGTATTAAGTCTGGATATGTTCTACTGAATTATGCTGAAAACTGAATTTGTTCCGTATAAAAAACGGAAATATAAACTTTTCTAACCGACCTCCAGCCAGCGGGATATTTACTAAAGTTAAGTCTGATGAACTACTTATAAATTGGTATCAACTTTTAGATCTGTAATTGTTCTGTTCACCAAAACAAAAAACATTCTTCTAACGTCCTTACTATGTTCCATCCAGGGACGAATCGAAACGAGGGCCACCGTCTCCGGAAAAAGACAGCCTAATCTGGTACACCGACGGATCAAAAATGAAGTCAGGTACAGGGGCAGGCGTCTATAACAACGACTTCAAGCATAGTCAAAGCATGGGGAAATTTGCCACGGTTTACCAAGCCGAAACTTTCGCAATTCTCCTATGCGCAAAGCAGAATATAGAGCTAGCTTTGAAGAAGCGCAATATATTCATCCTGAGTGACAGCCAAGCAGCGCTCAAGTCACTAATTTCGCCCCGAATCGGCTCTGGCCTTGTCCTAGAAACCACCAAAGCTCTAAACAAGCTAGGTGGACATAACAAGGTGCGATTGATCTGGGTCCCAGGCCATATGGGAATCCACTGCAACGAGATGGCGGATACACTTGCCAGGGAGGGCTTAGAGACCCAGCTCATTGGTCCTGAGCCGTTCGCGGCACTTGCACCAAGTACCATCAACAAGGCCTTAAAATACCACATCAAAAACAGGCATGGCATCGAATGGAAGGAGCAGCCGGGTATGAAACACTCCAAATCCTTCCTAGGTGGAAACGCCTTAGGACGGAGTAAGTGTTACTGCAAGAGGGAAACCTCAGCAGGCCCCACTAAGATAAGATAAGATAAGATAAGAACGTCCTTACTTCAGCCACAATCAAGCTGCAAAGAAATCTCCAGTCAGCAGACTTTTTCTCTTAAGGACATTATTTTTGTAACTTTTACCACAGAATAACTAAAATTAATAAAACCTCCAGGTCGGTTAGAAAAGCTTATATTTCCGTTTTTTATACGGAACAAATTCTGTTTTCAGCATAATTCAGTAGAATCCAGATCGAATACACTGCATCACACATAAGTCTCCCAGATATGGGACCCCGCTGGGTGTAGGCACATTGCTAACTCTGAGGTCCCGGGTTTGATTCCCGGTCAGGTCAAAATCGAAAACGAACCTTTCGATATTACCTATGTTGGGTCTGGGTGGTTGTGGTACCGTTGTTTTTTCTGATTTCCATGAAACGAGAGCTTTAGCTACTTACCTTGGGATCAGAACAATGTATGTGATGTTAAATATTTATTTATTATTTATTTTTTTATCTAACATCACTTCTAGTACTTACATTGTTGTGTTTCAACAGTTAGAGCTCCTCAACAGTTGAGGACTGCGCGCTTCCAACTCCAGCCTTATCATCACTTAACATCAGGTGAGTTATAGGCCAATGCGGCCGACACCGTCCTGGAGATGATCGCGGGAAGGCTGGACTGCCCATTCATCCGCCATTGTTCCGGTAGGCATGTCGCCGTCCCGGTGACGGAGAGACGGTATTGACAGCCGTTCAAACCTGTGTCGTCTAAATATTTTAAATATTTTATTTATGTTTTCTATGACATTTTATTAATTTTTATTTTATTTGATTTGTTGGATAATTAAAATTTTTAAATAATAATTGATTCATTATTTTAAGCATTATTTTTTTTTATCTCTGTGACATTTTATTAATTATCTTATCGAATTTAGATTGACCGATTTTAATTTATTTTTGAATTTCTATTTTGATTGTTATTTTGATTTTTGATCATATTTTGTTAATTTGATATTTTTTTTATTTTTTTTTTATATCAAACTGTCTAATCATTTGGCCACCAACCAGCCTTTTGTAATTTCATTGTAATTTGTAAGTAATTTGTTTGTGGTGTAAGTTACGTGAAAAAATTAATTATTATTATCTCCTTTATTTATTTTCTTTTTTAAAACTAGATTTTTACAATATTTTAATATAAAAACAATAAAACATTATAAAAACCTAATCCTAGAGTACTACCAGTAACGGGGCAGGGCCCAAACTACCGATGGTCAGGGCTGAAGAGTGAGGAACCTCCTGACAATACGTGCCGTGTCAAGCAGTACTGCTTTCTGAATCTGGCCCTTGATCCAACCATCAAGCGAGAGCCTCTTAAGGTGTTGGTCGAGGCTCTTCGCTATCAGACCGTTCGCTGTAACGACTATCGGAACAATGATCGTCGAATCAACATTCCACATGGCGGTCACCTCGTGAGCCAAGTCAAGGTACTTGCTGCGTTTGTCCTTCTCAGCTTTCACGAGGTTGCTCATTATTGTTATTATTAATGCTTACATGGAAAATATAAAAAAACGAGTTTATTATCCACATATCTATTTTAGTAAAGTGATATCATAACAACAGTAGCGAACTAAATAAATTAATAGCCCCCCATAAACCGGGTGATTTCGGAGTAATCCGGGACATGAAAGGAAGTGTTTAATTATTGACACTTAACGTTTACGGGCTCATGAAGGCTTATGACCTTATCCATGAATACGGAATGTAGTGGAAATGTTTGTTAAGAGGATCGTTAATGTTGTAAATTATTATTTATATGAGTGAGGCAATGTCTTTACGAGTAGGTATAGATAAAACATTTATTACAAAAACAATGATACAATGGATACAAGCTATGTTACAAGCATCGTTACAACTAAGGGGGTGCCGCGCGAAATTTCGAAAACTTACGTGTTTTTAAGTCACGGGTGCTAGGCGCTGAATAGGTCATATACATTAAAAGGACTAGTGTAGGTAGCTTGATCCTTTCGCAAGGCCAAGGTAGTCTTGGAATTTGAAACAATAACCCAGAAACTGCATAAACAATACGTAAAAGTAATGATATCTAAAAACTTATTTCTTCAGAAACTTTGTCAATATAGCACAAATTAAACAATGATCCGACATCAAAATGTTTGTATTGATATTCCGCAGGCCACTATTGTCTTATTTTTCAATAAAAAAATATGGATATGAAAATATTAAGACTTTTATTATTTTTTACCCAAACGCCTATGATTTTACGAAAGTCAACATTGCTCTAATTAAATCACCAGCCTACTCTGTACAGATATTAGTGTGCGTGCGTATTCGTAGTCTTGCGCCGTTGTCACACCACTGCCACGCGCCGCTCGCTCGCTACTCGTATCATAAAGAAACTTGATACTCGCAGTTTTGCGTCCGCGCTGCACCCCCTTAATGGGTTGATGGCTTAATCACCACGCTTGCCAAATGCTGGTTGGTGATCACAAACCAGGACTATGCATGTGTACATAGATGAACGCGGTTTTGGTTAGGAATGCAATGTCAATCTACGTACGGTCTGGATCGAGCATCAATATGTATACTCGCCGGTAAATAAACGGTACAACTTGGATATGTGGTCAAAGAGATCTTGTGCAAGTACTCACCAGTAGCTCATCAGGAACTGAAGACGTGATGGTTCTCGCTGCTTACTTCTAGGACACAAGCCGGCCGGCCACAATTTATAGATAAATAGTTCAATAATGTCTCACACACGATAGACTCAACAGGGTGTCAATTTGAACACCAAAATCCAATTTTTCTTTTATAAAATCGGTCGCGCTCAGACGCAGCGCGCGGCGGTGAAATCGTTCTGTCCCGGTCTTCTCGAAGATTCGGGCAGTTGTCCCGTAAGTGGGGGCGCCACTTTCTTCGTGAGTTCGTACCACACAAGGCGCGCCGATTGAATCGAGCGCTCTCATTGGCCAAACATACAGAGTTGCACCATTTCGGAACTGCGTTTTGACACTGCATTGATTATTAATAATAAGGCGCGCGGATTCAAAGAGTTATAGAAAAATTAAACGTTGGAAACGGAACATTCCGCCCACCAAAATACCAATGGGATTTTCCCGAAATTGAATGAAAACGGTAATTAAATAAAGATATGCTACAATTTACGATACTAATCTTAAAACTAAGTTACGTTTATTAAAAGAGAGACGGTTATTCGGATGGTAGAGGGCACAGTTTTACCAGAGGCCTCTTAACAAGATGATCTCTAGCTGTCTTTACAGTAGCCACTCGAATTACTCCATCAGGCCCAGGATGTAAGGAAACTACGCGTCCTAATGCCCATTGGAGAGAAGATCGATTGTCGTCTTTGATAAGTACAATAGAATTTACGGTTAACGGTGTTGAGTCTTTGGTCCATTTTGCCCGCTGAGTTAACGCGTGTAAATATTCGTTTTTCCAACGTCTCCAAAACTGTTGTTGGAATGATTGGATCAGCTGCCAACGATTTAGGCGATGAAGGTTAACATCAGAGTAGTCTACATCTGGGACCGCTGTGAGAGGTTCCAGTGTAAGAAAATGACCAGGTGTAAGAACGTTTAGATCGTTAGGGTCCGAGCTTAAAGGACACAAAGGTCTGGAGTTTAAAATCGATTCGATCTGGGTGAAGAGTGTAGTGAGCTCTTCAAATGTTAGAGTTTGATCGCCAACAATCCGATATAAATGACTTTTCGCGGCTTTTACTTGAATTTCCCAGACTCCTCCAAAATGTGGAGAAGATGGGGGGTTACGTTTAAAGGCAATCCGTTCTGCGTTTGATGCTTGTTCCATGCATGCGGCCAGCTGTGAGGCTGCGCCAACGAAATTTGTGCCGCAATCAGAACGGATGACGTTACAACGGCCGCGACGAGAGACGAAACGGCGCAACGCAGCGATGAAGCCGTCGGTCGATAAGGTAGACACTACCTCAAGATGCACAGCTTTGGTGCTCACACAGACGAACAAGCACAGATACGCCTTATCGATTTTCGCACCACGATGGAGACCGAGCTTGATTTTAAAGGGGCCCGCGAAATCTACGCCTACATCAGAAAACGGTTTCGCCTGGTTAACGCGAAAGGCAGGAAGATCGCTCATAAACGGTTGCAATGGTTGCGGGCGGAGTCGATAGCATCGGATGCATCTTGAAAGGTGTTGTCGTACGGCACGCTTAGCCGCAAGTATCCAGAACTGCTGCAAGATCAGGTAATGTGTGATGTTCAAACCAGGGTGTAGGTACTTCCGATGAATGGAGTCGATTACTGAGGACGTTAGCACACATTTCTTGGGCAACAATGCCGGGTGCCTGTGTTCGAACTCAAGGCCAGATCGAGCTAGCCGCCCGCCCACCCTAAGGATACCTTGGTCATCCAGGAATGGATTTAGTTTGCGGAGGTTGCGGGGCAACTGTTTCCGCGCTTTCAGTTTCGATATGATATCGAAGAAGAAGCGGTTCTGAAAGTGTTTGACGATCATTAGAAGCGCACGATGACGTTCAACGTCCGTTATGACGAGACTCTCAGGTCGTAAATCGGTATCACGTAAGTGAGCGTTAAACCTACGGATATAGGCTAGGATCCGACAAATTTTGTCTAAGGATGAAGACTTCTCGAACAGCTGATCGATTATTGATGATTTCTGGACGGTTTCGGTTTGGTCAGCGACGAGAACGGTACGACGCTGCTCGGGGAGCACGACGTTATCATTCGCCTGACCTTTAGATATGTCTGTTGGCCACTCAGACTGGGGCTGAGAGAGCCACTCGGGGCCCGCCCACCATAGCTCGTTAGTCAAAAGCTCCGCTGGTAGCTGTCCGCGGGAGCAAACGTCCGCAGGATTGGTCCTGGAGGGCACGTGCCTCCAGCATTCGGTAGGAACAGTGTCCTGAATGTGACTGACGCGGTTCGCGACGAAGGTTGCCCAACGCGAAGACGGTGATCGCAGCCACGCTAGAGTGACTGTAGAGTCACTCCAAAGGTAGGTCTCATGGACAGAAATTCGCATCGTGTCCTTGACGTACTTCATGAGGTCAGCGAGCAGAACCGCAGCGCACAATTCCAGGCGCGGCAGGGACTGCTTCTTCAAAGGTGCGACGCGAGCTCTTGCACAGACGTGGAAAATGCGAACCGAACCATCGGACTCTGGGACACGTAGATAAATGACGGCGCCGTACGCAAGTTCAGAGCTGTCACAGAACCCGTGAAGTTGATATGAGCGAGCACCTTTGATAACGAACTTGCGTGGAACCTTGAGTTCCTTGATTTGCGAAAGTTGTTGAGAGAAATCGTTCCACTGTGTGACGATTTCTGGTGGGGGTGTTTCGTCCCACGAAACGCCGAGGATCCAGAGCCTTTGAATTAAGCATTTGGCTTGGATTGTTAAAGGCGATAGGAACCCCAAAGGGTCAAAGACTCTGGCTACCTCGCTCAGAATCGTTCGTTTGGTACATGGTTGGTTTGACGGTTGAACGTTAAAAACGAACGAGTCTGAAGCAGGCTCCCATTTAAGGCCAAGAACCTTTACGGTTGTGTCTTCGGCTTCGGTAAATGTGATAGCTTCCGAAAGACACGCTTCTGAGGGTAGATCACTCAGAAGCTCAGGTCGATTGCTAATCCATTTTCGTAGCTCAAAACAGCCGAGGCCGAAAAGAGCTATAACTTGCGATTTGATGTCGCAGGCATCCTCCAGTGATGAACTTCCGGTTACGATGTCATCGATATAAATATCTGAAGTTAAGACGGTTTTGGCCGTGGGGTACTTGTGACCCTCGTCGTTGGCCAGCTGCTGGATGGTGCGACATGCCAAATATGGCGACGAAGATATTCCGTACGTAACGGTATTTAGAACATATTCTTGAAGAGGCTCATCTGGGTGAGCCCTCCAGAGAATACGCTGGTAATCACGGTGATGAGGAGCTACGTTAATTTGACGGTACATTTGGCGCACGTCCGCCATGAAGACGACTTCGTGCTCCCGGTAATGGAGAAGAATCTCCACGATGTTGGACTGCAACGGCCAGTGAGTTGCGAATCGTTAAGCGATTTGGAGTTCGCGTCCTTTGCCGAGGCATCGAAGACCACGCGAAGCTTCGTCGTGGAGCTGTCGGGACACAGAACGCAATGGTGCGGTATGTAGTACCTGCCTTGACCCATTTTCTTAGCAGGCACCAGGGTCATGTGACCACTTTCGATGTAGTCAGTCATGAAATCGGTATATTGTTTTTTCAACGATTGATCACGAGATAACCGCTTTTCAATGGCATGGAAGCGCCGTAAGGCTATGGCACGCGAGCCTTCAAAGAGGGGCTCAGCATTGTCCTTGAAAGGAAGGACTACGGTATACCTTCCGGTCTCGTCACGGTAGTGGTTGTTGGTGAAACTACTTTCACAAACATGCTCATCTGGGGTTAATCGGGATGAATTTGGAACGGTATCGATTTCCCAGAAACGTTGAATGATGTTGGTCAGGCTCTCGTCCATGCTCGGAGGGGCTACCCCCAATAAGCATGGAGAAGAAGATGCGAGCCGAGACTTCCCTAGAAGAAGCCAGCCGAAGACAGAGTTCAGGGCGCGCGGTTGAGACGCGTTGCCTTTCAAACGCTGTTCGAGCAACGACTCGGCGAAAACGTCGGCACCTAACAAGACATCGATCGGACCAGGAATGTCAAAACCAGGATCTGCTAACGGTAATGTCTTGACATCCTTCCATCCATCCGTATTCAGTCTTGCGATAGGTTGGTCTCCGCAGATGCTCGGTATGATGAACATTTCGAGATTAAAGTTGACGTGATTATTGGCACCGACTTGGCACGTGACGATGCCATTGACTAAGGCTTTAGCCCCCCCTAAGCCATGAACGTTGGCACTAGCGGCTTTAGGCGTTAGGTTAAGTCGCTGGGCTGCGTGTGCTGTCAAGAAGTTATTTTGGCTCCCGGTATCGAAGAGCGCTCGAAATGAGTGAAATTCGCCAAATGTGTCACGAATTTGAATTATGGCAGTAGCCAGTAGCACGGTTGTACTCGTAGACAGGTTCGACGAAGCTATTGTTTCCTTAGCCATTAAGGCTACTGATTGCGATTGGTTACCCGAGGTGTCGGGGTAGCTTGGCGCGTGGTCCCGGTGCAGCAGCGTGTGGTGTTTACGTTTACATGTTCGACACGAAAATATCGATGTGCACTCCCGTACTGAATGAGACGAATTAAGACAATTGTAGCACCATTTTCGTTCACCGGTCACAGCCATGCGCTCGTCCACAGACTTTGACAGGAAGGCGGGACAAGCCGTTATGTGGTGTTCTTTACCGCAGTAAGAGCACTTACGAATGACCTTGGAAGTGGTCGCGGCCTGAGGTGGTTGGTGGTTCGCGGTGGGAGCGACATGTTTGTCACCTTTCTTAGGTATAGGCACGTTCGCGGTGGGAGCGACAAGCGAATGTGTAACGTTATGTCTCTTCGGTTTCTGTGAGGCAATTGAAACCTCCTTACTGCTAACGGTTTTACTGGTTACGGCGGTGAAGTGCGTATCGCGCACTAAAGCTTCGCTCTTAGAGTGTAAGAACGCCCTAATATGTTTGTATTGTGGCAACTCGATGTCGGTGTGTTTTTCTTTGAACTCGCGTCTCAATTTCGTGTCGAGTTTCGACAAAATGTTGTAATAAAGTACGAAGTCCCAGTGCTCGATAGGTAACTTCAACTTTTTCAGAACGGTCAAATTTTCGTCGATCGTATCTAACGCGTGTCGGAAATCCTGAGCGTGGGTAGTTTTGAAACTAACATCCAAAATGTCGCGCCAACATGTGAATGCTAATTCACGTTTGTCCTCGTAGCGGGACCTGAGAGCATCATACGCACTTAAATAATGTTCGCATGCGACCGGGAACGTTCTAATTAACGATAAAGCTTCGCCACGTAATACCGACACCAAATAGTGAAATTTCTCGATATCACTTAACATGTGTGATTCATGGATTAACGCATTGTAAGTCGCGATAAACTCGGGCCATTCCTTAATAGAACCCGAAAAAACCGGAAGTGAAATCTTCGGTAAGCGCATATTGCTATGCGAACCCGTTAGCGAATCTCGCCTCGAGTTATTATTATTTGTTTGTTGTGACGAACACTGTGTGTATCTACGCTGGATTGCAACGACTCGAAAATACATCGTATCGAATTTCTCCTGTATTTCTGTATCCACATCATCGTCTTCATCCTTGAGAAGGTCCAGGATGATGAAATGTGCCTCTTGGAAACTATCCGCAATGTTTTGTATCTCCTGACAATATGAGAGGAATAACTCGGTATGGGATGCATCGGTTTCGCTTAAATTCCCCAATTCGAGAGCCTTCGAAATACGGTTATACGCGATAGTTCGTTTACGTCGCAAACTAGGCAAATTACTGACAGTGTAATTGGTTTCGGTACACTTCTTTACTCCGGACTTAGATTTACGTCTCGCTAGGTAAGCCATTATTAATGATTAAAACAGTGTTTGCTAAAACACTAAAACGATGCATGAGTACTAAAAGTTCACTAATGTACAACAAACAATGAAATTCGCAAATAAAGGCAACGATGTAGGTACGCAAATAACGTCGATTCCGTATTCGGACCTATAACGCGACAACCGCACTTCGAGTTCCTAACTCGTAATTGATACGTATAAAATAATTTAACTTAAACAATGTTTACTATAAGGAATCTTGTTAAAACGCAGAACGGTTTGCTGTATTATTTTAACTCGGTTAAATATAAAGGTTTTTATTGTTATCTTACACGGTTACGGTAACCTTAACTAAAGGTCGAATAAATCAAATTATATTTATAATCCGTTAGAGAAATTACGATATGACACGATTTATTTTATTTGCAAAGTTAAAGTTGAATGAGGTAAAAATAATAATGTGATTTATTACGGTATGTCGAGCGATCGAAAATAAGTAGTCGCGTTATATTCAATTTGAAATAACAAAAATTATATTGCGGTAAAATTTGCAATATTTTGTTATTGCAAATGGTAAAAACGATTGATAATATTTTGTTAATTGATACAAATGACTTGGTTAGCTCGTACTTTGAACAGAGTTTGGTAAAACAGGGAGTAAATGGCGGTAGGAATGTAGGTAGATACGTGGGGTAGTGGACAAAATGGAACAAAGTCGAACTCGAATATTGATTCGTAATTGTTGGATATTTGTTTTGTTGTTTAGTATAAATGGAATATAAACCATATAAATGATGTTTTCGTTACAATTACGACCTAAAGTGGTATGTCGGCCGACGGAATGTACCTAAAAGTCCCGGGTTTCGGCACCAAAATGATGTACATAGATGAACGCGGTTTTGGTTAGGAATGCAATGTCAATCTACGTACGGTCTGGATCGAGCATCAATATGTATACTCGCCGGTAAACGGTACAACTTGGATATGTGGTCAAAGAGATCTTGTGCAAGTACTCACCAGTAGCTCATCAGGAACTGAAGACGTGATGGTTCTCGCTGCTTACTTCTAGGACACAAGCCGGCCGGCCACAATTTATAGATAAATAGTTCAATAATGTCTCACACACGATAGACTCAACAGGGTGTCAATTTGAACACCAAAATCCAATTTTTCTTTTATAAAATCGGTCACGCTCAGACGCAGCGCGCGGCGGTGAAATCGTTCTGTCCCGGTCTTCTCGAAGATTCGGGCAGTTGTCCCGTAAGTGGGGGCGCCACTTTCTTCGTGAGTTCGTACCACACAAGGCGCGCCGATTGAATCGAGCGCTCTCATTGGCCAAACATACAGAGTTGCACCATTTCGGGACTGCGTTTTGACACTGCATTGATTATTAATAATAAGGCGCGCGGATTCAAAGAGTTATAGAAAAATTAAACGTTGGAAACGGAACAGCATGTGTTGAAAAATCCGAAACACTTTGCCCGGCCGGGAATTAAACCCTTCGGATATCGGACCGAGCGCTTTTGCCACTCGGCCGCGTAGGCGTAGATAGAGAAAGCTTATTTTCTAATGAACTGAAGATACAAATCGGCGCACCCCTAAAGAAAATATTTGTGCAAAACAATAGCTTGCAGCATTCGCGGTCGGTCAACCCTATTTAAATGCTAATAAGTTTGAAACTTCGTTGGCACCCAATCAAGATGGTGTTCACAATTCTGGGAGGATTAAACTTGGTCAATGAAACCTTACGATTACAAATGACTACTAACTCTCGAAGGAGCTTGATGGAGTAGCGGTTAACGTAATCAGTGTGCGATTGCTGAAATTAAGCAATTTGTGCAAAGGCCGGTCATCGGATGGGTGACCAAAAAAATAAGCAGTCGTTAACAACCACCGCACCGCACTGGGCCCGCGTGGTAGTTTATGGCCCGTTCTCCCTATCCATCCATAGGGAAGGCTCGTGCCCCAACAGTAGGGACATAGAATGAGCTGGTGATGATAGCGATGATGATGACTAACTCTTGGGCGGTGCAGATTTCGCCCTCATCATCATCATCATCATCAGCTCATTTTATGTCCCCACTGCTGGGGCACGAGCCTTCCCTATGGATAGATAGGGAGAACGGGCCATAAACCACCACGCGGGCCCAGTGCGGATTGGTAGTTATTAATGACTGCTAATGCAGCCGGGACCAACGGCTTTACGTGCCTTCCGAAGCACGGAGGAGCTCGAGATGATACATTTCTGGTCACCCATCTAATGACCGGTCTTTGCGAAAGTTGCTTAACCTCAGCACTCGCAGACCGGGCGCGTTAACCACTACGCCACCGAGCTCCTCATCTTCATACATGCTCGCTGGTAATAAAACAGGTACATAATACTCTAAAACGAATTAAACAGTACGTCTCCTGACAGCCTTATTGGAGAATTAATCTTTTCATTCGCGCTCAACAAATTGGGTGCGAGTGACTCGAATGTTGAGACAGCAATAAAAGCGCGTTTAGAAACTTTTCGCGGGAATATCTCATTGGATAGCAATGGCGTTCGTTGGGGGAATTTTAAACAGACATTTTTATGTAGTTAGATTTAATACTACGTGCTAGTGGTCTTGTGGTTCAGATCGCAGGTGTCAGATCCAATAGTCCTGGGATTGATTTATAGATTATGAATAAGAATAAGAAAATATTTATTGACGATCACACAAACATTTTCTATGGCGCAGTGGTTAACACGCCCGGTCTGCGAGTGCTGAGGTAAAGTAACTTTCACAAAGGCCAGTCATTGGATGAGTGACCAAAAATTTATCATCTCGAGCTCCTCTGTGCTTCGAAAGGCTCGTAAAATCGTTGGTCCCGACTGCATTAGCAGTCGTTAACAACCACCAATCCGCATTGAACACGCGTGGTGGGTAATGCCCGTACTCCCTATCCATCCATAGGGAAGGCTCGTGCCCCAGCCTCGTGATGATGATGACATAAACAATACAGAAGGATATACAATAAAATGTGGAAACATGATAACAATAATAACAAAACAACAACCAGGAAACAGTCAGCGGAGGGTCAATGTTAGTGTACTCGGTTTGGTTGGTGGTAGGGCTTGTTTGTCCGCCTGGCTAGCTTCCACCATGAGGAAATGGCGGTACTTCACTTTTACGGCGGCCACCATAGAAGACGGAACTAAGAGGAATCGTTGGCAATACATACTACATTTCATCATAATGTGTTTTGTATTACTTACTATATTTTTAACTTTAAGATGCAGTCGAACTATATGTCGGCGGCGAGGTTGGTTTGTAGGTAGGACGGTCGAGCTAACTGGGATTCGTCGATAACACTGTTCATCTTGGATCTTCAAAATAAAAGCGCATTCGTATTCCTTACAGTCACTTTAATGTTATTTTAATATCACAATTAAATTATTTAGAAACAGTTGCCCGATGCAAATGGATTTTAGAAACGAAATGAGTTCTGCGCGTGCCTACTCTCCGAGCGCTCCCGTTCAAAATGTGTCCCGTCCGATGTAGCGCCAACTGACGTTGACGTTTCGCGTACCATAGAGCATAGGCTCCGCAGACCACACTAAGTATAGACTATACTTGTCGTTTCTAAGCGATGCTAGCGCCACGTCTCCGACATATACATAAATGTAAGGCTATGGCAGAATAACAGGGTTTGAGGGTCTCCCGCTCCAATCACTGAGCCATAGACCCTTGTGACTCTAATCTGTACTCAGTTTGGATGGTACCCCTTCTGCAGACTGTGTTTATAGGGTTCTGTCCCAAAGGGTAAAACGGGACCCTGTTACTTAAGACTCCGCCGTCCGTCCGTCTGTTTGTCCGTCTGTCACCAGGCTGTATCTCATGAACCGTGATAGACAGTTGAAATTTTCACAGATGATGTATTTCTGTTGCCGCTATAACAACAAATACTAAAAAACAGAATAAAATAAATATTTAAGGGGGCTTCCATACAACAAACGTGATTTTTTTGCTCGTTTTTGTTCGTTTTTATAACGGCAACAGGCAGACGCTTGAAATATTCACAGAATATTGAGTTATATTATTTTATTTTAAAATAAATAATTAAATAAAAATAAAACAAATATTTAAGGGGGCTCCCAACAAACGTGTTTTGTTCTCGGTCTTAATAACGACAACAGGTAGAAACTTGAAATATTTTTATAGATAATGGTACGGAGCCATTCGTGCGCGAGTCCGACTCGCACTTGGCCGGTTTTTTTGTTAGAGGCTAACGAAGTTATTTATTATTTACTATTATAATTATTACTTGGCGAAGGGTAAGGCACACTAGCGCCGCTAATGGATTTAATTTGATAACTGCTAAACTGGATTTTTTTTCAAACATTCCGGACCTTCCGACACTAGGCAAACATCTATTATTTAATAATTGTGCACTACTTTTAGGTTTGTTTTTGTATTCATTCGCTAACACCAAAAGTGACCATTGTTTGTGAATAAACCACGCAACAAAAAGTAGTGCACAATTATTAAATAAATACTATGGATGCTTTCCTGTTGTCGGACGGTACGCAATGTTTAAAAAAAGATCCGGTCCGTTAGTAATTGTCAAGTTATCTATTGGTGGCACTAGTGTGCCTTACCCTTCGCCTTAACAACAGGTGAGGTTAAGGCCAAGTGCTTACCCGTATGGAATTTATAATAAAACTCCAATCACACTCAATATTACCTTGTCGAACGTGTCAATTCTCAGTATAATATTCCCCTGTGAAATATTTTCATATTTCGGTGCCGACGTCGTCGGATTTTAATATATAAACTGTCGGCAACTTTCATTTCGTGTGCCTTTGATGTTTACTAACCACATGTCTGTTTGCAGAGATGTCTGTGTTAGGGTTATTAAAAAAAAATCCGGGCCGGAATGGAAGCGCACTTTAACCGAGATCCGCAAATACAGAGGAAGAGGCTTTCTCTTCAAGAGTGGTGAGTTCTTATGCAAACTTTTTGGAGGAAAGTAAGTAATTTCTTAAAAATTATTTCTGACACCGTGGCTCCCTCGCATGTTCGCGCTACTTCACTTCATGTGGGGGCTGCTGCGGTAAGCGCTGAAAATAGCAAACGGCACAAATACGCAAACCTAGGCCGAAATTATTTATTTGTTCCGTTTGCGGTGGAAACAATGGGTCCATGGGGGCCGGAGGCAAAGCAGCTGGTCAAAGAGTTAAGTGCTCGCCTTACTAAGGCCTCCGGTGACAGGGAGGCTGGCAGCTACCTTTGCCAGCGTATTAGTTTGGCAATCCAAAGGGGCAATGTTGCCAGCATTCTTGGGACCGTTCCCATGAGCCCACAGTTGGAGGACATCTTTTATTTATAGGTCTTTAGTTTTTAATTTTTAATTATTTTTTCTCTGTTTTTTTTTAAAGTTAAGTTCTGTATTTAAGTTTGTTTAGAATAATTGTAAAAATAACTTATTTCTGTCATATTTTGTAACTCATTTCAAGTATTTATTTATTTTATCATTGTCGAATATTGATAGTTTAATTAACGGACAAGAGCTCGGTGGCGCAGTGATTAACGTGCCCGGTCTGCGAGTGCTCAGGTTACGCAACTTTCGTAAAGGCCGGTCATCGGATGAGTGACCAAAAATGTATCATCTCGAGGTCCTCCGTGCTTTGGAAGATAAAGCTGAGGGTACCGGCTGCATTAGCAGTCGTTAACAACCATCAATCCACACTGGGCTTGGCCTGTCGTGTATGGCCCGTTCTCCCTATCCATCCAAAGGGAAGGCTCGTACCCCAGCAGTGGGGACATAAAAATGAGCTGATGAATTTACGGACGTTGGCCCTTTATTCATTTTCAAACAATTTATGGGGACAGTGTAGAAAAATAATCCACGATCATGATTGCTATCGTGGCTCTGTCCAACCTTCTTAAAATCAACACTACGGCAGTGGCACCAGTGTTTGGCACTAACCAGTTATCGACACGTTTTTCTTATAAGAACTATTTATTATATTAAAAAAAAAATTAAAAAACACGACTGCCATGACAAAAAAGGCAAAAAAGAACTAAAAGGCAATAACTTGTTTATTGTCATATATTTATTTATCTGTATTTAAAAAGGTGAAATGTTAAAGCACCTAAAAGTCATAAGATAAGTTTTTAGGTACATATAAGCCCATGGATGTTTTTTTTTTTTTATTTATTAATATCTCTTCCTGTAAGGAAAAAAATAAAATTTTTTCCATGCTTGGGCAGCATTTGGTCCAGAACGGTCAATCTCCTTTGCACTAGGCATCTGTGTGTTTAGCAAATAAATGAATATGAAAGGAATACTTTGCAGAGTCCATAAATTTTTTTATCGTCTAGTCTAGTGAGTTCAATGAATTCCTATCTGCGCAGCGAAGTAATAACTGACAAATGGACTGACGCTGATTGTGGATTGATCGGCGTTCCTCGATTAGGCGGTTAATGGATTGACGTCTCCCCGGAGAAGTGGGGGGCTGTGGTGTGAATTTCTTTTTGTATTCGCCTCACATTAAGTGAGCCTGCGGGCAATCGATCTTCTGAGTAATCAAACAAAAATCTGGTAGTATTCTGATTGATGAATATAAGGTTTGTTATAATAATATATTAGGTAAATGTAATTCATATATTTACGAATTGGACGCCTTCAATAAAGCGGACCGACGAGATCGTCGGTCCACCTTATTGAAGAAGATGGTGAAGGTCGCGGGAAGCCGCTGGATGCGAGCAGCACAAAACCGGTCGTTGGAGAGATCGTTTGTCCAGCAGTGGACGTTTTTTGAATGAGATGATGAAGAATATTTCTTCATTTTGATTATCCATGCAAAGTTTAAAGTTTAAAAGCCTTTGTACAAAGTTTCTTATTATTTACTAACATAGTTTTTTAAGACCTTTGTCAATACCACATTATGGGCAAGTTTTTTTTCACTCGTGCTGTTTCATGTAAATTGATAACACTGCGCTGCGCCGCTCAAATGCGCCAACATAGTTCATTGCGCCGGATGTGTTGACTCACTTCTGCAAAATGTGTTGGCGCACAGCGCAGGATCGGGCTGTTCAGAGCTCCGGCTTTTTTTTAAGTTAGAAGGAATGAAAAAAGTAGAATCAGGAAAGTAGTGATAATTTTAAGAGATTACAAGAAATATAATAAATATAATAATGTAATTGTTAGGTACTTCTCCAAATTCAAGATTTTCATATTATTGAAAAAAATAAACGTCATAATACGTTTTCTTTCGAAAATCAAAGAAACTGAGCGCGACGTGTAGATGTCGCGCGCTACGCAGCTCATTTGGCGCGTGCCATTTCGTTGCGCCATGGCGCAATTTTGAGTTAACTCGATGAGCCTGCGTAGAGAGCTGCGCCAGAGTTACTGAGTTGACGCAAGAAACTTTGCTGAGTTACCCATGTCTACTTGCCGCTGCGGTCGCCCGTCGCACGCGGTCGAACGGCGGGCAGGCTTATGCGACAATTTACAATGTATCGCTACCAAAACATATTCGTATAACGGAACGTAGAACGCTACGAAAGCACCACGAGCGATTGACGACTTAAAAGTGCATGACGGCGCTATAGAATAAACTGAGCGATTGTAGCAAACGCAAAGTACCTAGCAGTCGCGTTGCCATTGTGTAATTTAGGAACTGATAGCTTGTTTTCGGTAATAAGCCTGAGGGCATGCTCGTCCGGTCGCGAGACGGATTTAAATAAATAACCCCCTTATCCATAAAAACTATACAACATGACACAGAATGAACGCACATCCTCAGACACCCCGATTAGAATATTTAATTATAATTAAAAAACATGCAAAATAATTTTACTTTTATTTAATTAAATTGGTTTATTTAAGTTATTAGTTATACTCATCGAGGGCAAACATTATGAGCATATTAGCGCTTTAGCCTACCGATCTACCGCATTTTAAAAAGCCCCTTATTGCATTGACTTACGTTTAATTTTCGTTTGTTTTAATATTTAACGAAGGAGTGACTGTAATTTCAACAAGTTTTAAAAATTGGCCTGCGGAAAATCAATACAAATATTTTGATGTCCGATCATTGTCTCATTTGTGCTATATTTACAAAGTTACTGAAGAAATAAGTTTTCAGATATCATTTTTTTACGTATTGTTTATGCAGTTTCCGGGTATTTGTTTCAAATTCCAAGACAACCACGGCCTTGTGAAAGAATCAATCTAACTAACACTAGTCCTTTTAACGTATATGACCTATTCAGCGCCTAGCACCAGTGACTTAAAAACACGTAAATTTTCGAAATTCCGCGCGGCACCCCCTTAACAAACTAAAATGCAAACACGACGCTTTAAGTAACTTATGTAATCAAAACAACTATTGTTTTGTGTTGTAGTCAACAATCTGTGAAGGAAGCAATCAATTTCGCAATTACTCATAGAAATGTGTTTCGAGTTAATATAATATGGTTGGTGCTGTTTGATTTACTTTAGAACTTCGTACGTATATTTAATTATATGAATGAGACATGTCAAATCATGTCATGTCAAATCAACACAAAAATCATTGTTTAAATGTAGTATTGTTTTTTTGTCAACCATGGTCTGTCACTGTCACTCCGTCCTTTTTATATTTGTTGAATTTTTTTACCGTTTTTAAAAATAGAGTTAGGAATTCAGTGCATACAGCCTACAATTATTTTCTTTAACTAAATATTTTTGTACTTAGGGCTGCCATTTTTGTTTTTTATAATATTATTTTATATTACGCTTGTGTTGCTATCGCAGCACCACCTAAACCGGTTCCGACGGAAGATCAGCGCTAACCTTAAGGCTAGCATTTTGCTGAGTCGGAACCGTTTTGGGACTGTCTTTAATTTTTTTTTCCACTTATTATCTGTATGTTTAATTTGTCTAGTTCCAAATAAATTTATTTTGATTTGATTTGATTTGACATGTAATTGAGGAGCTCGATGGCGCAGTGGTTAACGCGCCCGGTCTGCGAGTGCTGAGGTTAGGCAACTTTCGCAAAGGCCAGTCATCGGATGGGTGACCAAAACTTTATCGTCTCGAGCTCCTCCGTGCTTCGGAAGGCACGTAGAGCTGTTGGTCCCGGCTGCATTAGCAGTCGTTAACAACTACCAATCTGCACTGGGCCCGCGTGGTGGTTTATGGCCCGTTCTCCCTATCCATCCATAGGGAAGGCTCGTGCCCCGTGAAACAGTGGGGACTTAAAATGGGCTGATGATGATGACGATGGTGTAATTGTCTTAGCGTACCCAAACGAATATCAATTAAAGCATCACCAACGCTGTAAATGCTATTTGCAGCCTATTCAATGGTGGTATTGTAAAAGTTGATAGCAGCCTACTATACCGGTTGACTTTTTTATCACCGTCCAAACTTTCTGAGATGACTCCCGTGATACAAACGAACAACTCTTACTACTGGACCAACTCCCTAACTCGAAAATAAAATTCAGCTGTTCCATACAAAACATCAATATTCATTCGACCAAAATGTATGGAACAGCTGAATTTTATTTTGTGTTTAAAGAATTTATTTCTCATACGAACATACAATGAGTTCACTTAAAATGAGAACTTAAAACTATAGGTACTTAATATTATTATATTCTGCGCAGCGCAGCTGCAGTAAAAATAATAAAAGACTTATATAAAAAGAAAACAAAAACACACTTACATGGCAAGCTTCTATGCTGTCAAATAATAACATTGTATTGTTCTCCAAAACAAAAACTAGATTGAACAACATTTTAGAGTTACATGGTCATTAACACTGACTATAACATATAGTTATAAAAACCAAAACTGCATACAAAATTTCAGCTCAATCGAACATTGTGAAGTGGATAAAAACTTGTAAGTACATGTTCCGTTGAGGGATGGGTTCCATGGCGATGGTAAATAACGACTGCGTCTCTTATGTGATGTTGTATATTTGCAGTGACTACATTGTTACTAACTAACTTATTATCTAAACCTTACACGACTATTTATACAGTACTACTATGTAGATGTTGGAGGGAGGATGCCGTGACATATCTTTATCGGATCTGCACGCGTTTAGGAATGTGCTTACAAACTCTTTAACCGATACGTGATGATAATAAATTATGTGGCGACTCGGGCCGCCACAGTACTCCCCCTCTTGAAAAAGGGAATAAAAAAAACCATCAGGTCTTCAGCTTGGAGATGCCAGTGGTGCTCTAATCCACGTTAAGTCGTGATGAGCGTGCTCAAGTCTTCATTGACAAAACGAGCGTTCTCCAGTCTACGTGACTCGAGACGAGCGAGTGCTACCATGTCTGCTGTGAGTCGAGACGTGTGGAGTGCGACGGTACTTATTTTGACCGTCGAGTGATGCCGAGGATCCAGGAAGCGATACGTTGCTGCGATGGAACCTTGAGGCAGGCTGGCTTGCTGAATGCTGCTAAGAGAGCTGTTTCCTTGTATTTGAACAAAATACTTATTATAGTATACCTTTTAAAAAACCATCGGTCGTTTTACATTTACGTACACGAATATTTTTTATAATTCCTCTCAACGTCATAATATTGTTACTAATATTATTTTTATATCACGTTATACCAAGACTATAAATAAACACACAAATTAAGTGGCATAAACAAGTACAGCTTTAAAATAAGCATATTCTTGCAATGAACTTTAAATTACGCATTACATGTTAATAATAAATTGAACTATTTAGACTTAATAAAATATATAATAACAAAACATAAAAATTAGAATTGACTAGGATTAAACATTAAGTACATAGAGATAAGACATGTTGCATTCAGTATACATACTTAATATAGGGAAATAAGTGCATAGCTAAAAAATATTATTAAAATTGACTAACATCTTATTATTACTTTAGTTACCCTAACATGGTTCATTTTTGTGCTGTATTTTTATTGCACAATCAAAGCATTTTAAACTTGTTGAATATCTTCATTTTGAGTACAACTTCATTATAGCTTCATAATTATCCTCGAACTGGCGTATTCCTTGGCTCTTTACCAGATAACCGGAGAAATCAATTCGCCTGGAGGTAGCTAGTAGCATATAAGCGTCTTATGAAGTGTAATAATATCTCATAAAACCATCGACTGGTAAAATAATGCTTCTAAATATCTCTTCCCGTAATTATAAATAACATACCTCAAACCACTTTGTCAGTCGGTAAAAGTGAGGCGGTTAAACGGGTGAATACTCGTTGAATACATATTATGCTTATTTTCCTTTGTTTCATTTTTCATTATCGTGATGAATAAGTGATATCTTGTGTTCTTTCTGCAGTGAACTTGACCTTGCGCAAGCGTAGAGTAAACGGCGAAAAGTGCTGCGTCGGAAATTCTTGCGCGTTCGCTGCGCTGCACAATTTATGATGTAATGTGTGCAGTTATGAAATCGTTAGTATATTCTATATCGTATTGTTTTTCTTGGTACCTTATTTCTTTTGCCTTTGTCGATAAAACGTTCTTAATACGATGTGCCGGAAAGGAAGCCAAAGTTGTGGGAGCCATAGAATGATGTTAAGAGGGCGTATAAACCTAGAAAAAAAACAGATTCCACCCGCGCCCCTTTCACGCCCCGCTTTCGTCCGTGCGTACGGCGTGGCGGCCAACGCAACAGATTGGCAGGTCGCTCCCTCGTGTGTACTCGTGTTTAGTGCGATCGCGCACAGTATACCTAAAATAATCAGATAAAAACCGGCTAAGTGCGAGTCGGATCACCTAGCTGTACTTCGAAACACTAAAATACTCTTTGCTGGTGGTAAATAATACGCAAAGGTAAGTAATGATATCATATATTTTTATTATATATTGCTACTTTAAATATTTAATATTGTTTTATTTTATAAAGGCGTAGGTGCCATGAAATCTTTAAGCATTTTTGTATTATGTAGATTATTTTTTGTATCATGTAGATTATATTATCCCTTTCAGTCGCACTTTGCTATCGACAGAAGTAACTGCAACAGTCAGCGGTTGCTGTCGACACGTTAAAGGTCAAAGGCCTACCATCCGACGCTACAGTTACCTCTATTGATACCAAAGTGCTGCTCGTGTGTAAGTGCTCTTACTGTTATATCTCTTCTTCAAAGAGTGTCGACAATGTAAAAAAAAGAAGTCTAATTTTATTACAAAAATATCGCTTTATTTACATAGATTCATAGGTTTACATTTTTTTTTCAGAATTCGTTCCCTGGCTTGTACCTGTACTGCAAAGAACAGACAGAAAGAAGGTAAGTTAAAACATTTTTGCATTAAATTATGTATTTAAGGTCTGTTCATTCTAACTTGTCTTAAAATGTAACAATCTTTATAGAACTTACTATTGAAATTTAATGAAAAATTTTATTAATTTTTTAATGGTAAAAAAAACTAAAATATTGTTTACACTTAAGATAAACAGACTTTCTGTAATCAAAGTCAAAGTCAAAGTGTCAAATATTTTGTATTCAAATAAACTTTAGAAAAGTACTTTTGAATCGTCCAAACATTTTTTTTACCTACTACCCATTCAGGACGTCTATTTTTTAGTTGTGGAGAAGAATGGGCGCAAGAAACTCCACAGTTTTAATATAAGTAACGACATTTACAAAATTATATGCCGTTATCAAGTTATACAAGTTTAAAATTACTTAACAATATTTTAAATTAGAAATACCTGTTGGGGTGATTGAAGCATTTTTAACCCATGCTGTTTTGTCTTGAATGTAATCAGACACTTTATAATAAGCTTTTTTACAAAGCTTTTCTTTAATGACGATTTTAAATTAAATCATAAGACAAAAGAGGAATTCTCTTGCAAAATGTTTGGTAATATTTTAAATAAATGTGTAATTAATTCTAAGAAAAGCCCGTCTCAACCTACAATTATTAAAAATGTTCAGTCAATCAGTATGGTTCACCAGAACATTCAAGGAATGATGGGCAAAGATCCAGAGATTGCATTGTTCATGAACGATAATAAAGTTGATATTCTGTGTATTACTGAACACTGGCTTAAAGATCATCAGTTCATGTTCAATTTTAGTAATCATTTGGTAGGTAGTTCGTTCAGTCGAGTAAATTCAATTCATGGTGGCTCCTTAATTATAGTCGATAAGAAGTTAAAATTAAAGGAAAGAAAAGACATAATGAGTCTCTCGGTTGAGCAAACAATAGAAATAGCTTGTGTGGAGCTGGAGCGACTTGTTGTATTAAGTGTATACAGGTCTCCGTCAGCATTGTATGAATATTTTGAAAAAGTAATGGATGAAGCATTATATAAAATCCGCAATGTAGGTAAAAAGATAGTTGTTTGCGGTGATTTTAATATTAATTTGTTAGAAAAGTCTACAGGTTCTATCAAAATTAAAAATTTATTTCAATCATATAATTTGAATAATTTATTTTTGGAGCCGACTAGAATAACTGCCACTTCGGCCACTTGTATCGATAATATATACACTGATCTAGTACCTCTGTCTAAACTCATTATTAATAAACTAGACTCTGATCATTGTGGCCAAATGGTCAGCCTTCCACATCAGTGTCAGCAAGTGAAGAAACAGATTATCACTGTTGTACCAAAAACTGCAGGTCGTCTGGAACGCTTCAAAACAATCTCTATGATAATATATGTTACTAGCTGACACGGCAAACGTCGTTTTGCCATAAAAAATAAAATAAAAATTTAGGGGTGGACTACCCCTAACATTCAGGGGGATGAAAAATAGATGTTGGCCGATTCTCATAGATACCGGATGACCCGGCAAACGTTGTTTTGCCATAAAAAATTTAAAAAAAAATTAGGGGTGGACTACCCCTAACATTTAGGGGGATGAAAAATAGATGTTGGCCGATTCTCATAGATACCGGATAAGCACAAAAAATTTCATCAAAATCGGTCAAGCCGTTTCGGAGGAGTATGGCAACGAAAACTGTGACGCGAGAATTTTATATATTAGATGTAGAATATAATGATAACCCACATAAATTTTATAATGATTTCTTTTATAAATATTGTTTAGAATTTAATAAAACTTTTATTCCAAAGATAGTCTCGGTTAGTGGTACTGTTACTTTTAGTGAATGGGTTACAATTGGTATCCACAAAAGTAGAAAGCGACTTTATGAGCTATATGATGAACGCAACTATAACACCAGTGAAGATTTCAAATTGTATGTCAAAAAATATTCTAAGTTATTTAAAACAGTATGTCGATTAGCAAAGGCAAAATTCCTGAGTTCAAAGATTAAGCTAAGTGATAACAAAATAAAAATGACATGGAATATTATAAATAGTGAAACTGGAAATGTCAAAAGTCGTAACAATGAGTACAAATTGAGCTTCGAAAATCAAATCTTAACTTCTGATGCTGATGTTGCTGCGGCATTTGAGAAGTTTTTTACTGATATTCCAGTTTCAACTACAAAGACTTTGGACTCGTCCCCCACTGTAGCTGAAGCGGTTCTAAAGGAAAATGTCAAACCTAGTGAAAACCATTTTAGTTTTCAAAAAATTGATTTTAGAGATATAATTAAAACTTTTAACACTCTTAATAAAAAAAAAGACTGCTGATTTGTGGGGTAATTCCGTTGACGTCACTAAATCCGTTATTGAGACAATAGCTTCAGTTTTAGCTTGCATATTTAACGAATGTATTGACTGTGGTGTTTTTCCTGACCTAATGAAGCACAGTAAAGTAATTCCATTATACAAATCAGGTAGCACATCTGACCCCACTAACTTTAGACCAATTTCTGTGCTACCCACATTTAGTAAAATATTTGAAAAGATAATTCTGGACCAAATTCAAGTTCATTTTTATAGAAATAAGCTTTTACATTCATTTTTCAGGTATCGCGAGGCATTTCATCTGCGAGCTCTTCGAGATCTACGAGATCTTCGAGCTGGATTGTACAGTCAGCAACGACAGACTTTTCATGTGTTAACATATAAAAAAATCAATATTATGTTTACATTCTATGGTTTTTATAAAAATAAATATACGAATAGCTTTAAATTAAACAACTGTAACGAACTAACAGAGTTGATGAGAGATTTTTGCGTACGAGTTTGACCGGATAGCATTCATCGGCTTGTGAGATATTACGACATTTACGAGCTGCAGCAGTTCTGAAATACAAAATAATTGTAAACACAAGTTTGTACGGTAATATACGAAGTATGATACAATACTTCCAGAATAGCTAATTCAACTTAATTATGTATGTACTGTGAAAAAAAATTACTATACATACTGCCACCAATACGAGTGGTCAAAAGCATCGTTCTGTTTTGCATATACTATACCCGGTACCCGCGTCGCCGTCATTGCTTCAGCGCTTCTAATACATTGTATAGTGAGCTCTAAAGTTAATGCGTAAGGGTCGATATTTCAAGGTGAGACTACTCATCACCAATGAAAAGAAATAATAACAATATTATGATAATAATATCTTATTTTAACGAAATATTTTCTCGGCGCCCTGAGCACAGAAACACAGTCCTCTCGTCTCAACAGAGTGATCGCGACTAATCGATGAAACAAAACATGCCTGTTACCTCGGGTCAGGTGCGACAGACTGGAGCGTTCTGCACGGAATAAGAATGTCGTAAGCGCCGAATTAGTTTTAGTTTATTTACTCGTAAAATATACATTTTTTTTTCAAATCGCTAATACAGTCGCTCGTTAATATAATTTGATATTATGTGTTAAAATATTGGCTCAGTAATATGCGTCAAATTGAAAATAAATTGATTCTAGTTGAAAAGTAGACGTAAGTTTGTGATTTTATTTTATCGATAAAATTTTAATATATTATGTTTTCGCTTAAGCCAGTCCCTTTCAAGTATGCTGTAGTATCTATGATATTTTTTTCGGGTAAATCGTGGTTTATCTTCTAGTGTTAAAATCAAATCTACGATTGGTGATTTACCTTTATACCCCCTCTTAAATGACGCAGTCGCAGCTCGCTGTAGCTCGGCATAGTGATTTAATTTTGATAATCTTGTTGCGTCCGTCGCTGAACAGAATGTTACTGCCATGGTTGATGTGTAGATATTACAAATGACTCACGTGTTTTTTTTTTTGGGTACTCCATTGGAAGGTTGCTTGTTGCTTGAGCGGGGTCACCAGTGTTCCGTTGAGGGATGGGTTCCATGGCGATGGTAAATAACGACTGCGTCTCTTATGTGATGTTGTATATTTGCAGTGACTACATTGTTACTAACTAACTTATTATCTAAACCTTACACGACTATTTATACAGTACTACTATGTAGATGTTGGAGGGAGGATGCCGTGACATATCTTTATCGGATCTGCACGCGTTTAGGAATGTGCTTACAAACTCTTTAACCGATACGTGATGATAATAAATTATGTGGCGACTCGGGCCGCCACAGTACACATTTAATAACTGTTAATCTCGAGCACAATACAATCGTCGCATATTAACGCGCGGTCACTTATTTTCGAGTTAGGGAGTTGGTCTTATAGTAAGAGTTGTTTGTCTGTATCACGGGAGTCATCTCAGAAGGTTTGGATGGTGATAAAAAAGTCAACCAGTATAATAAACCCATAAAGTTAATATACCAACGGTATATTTATGGGTAAACCACAACAAATGACAAACTTTTATGTTATGTCATTAAATATGAAACTCATACGTAGAGTTAAAAGCGTTTACGCCGCACACTAACGCCACCAATGAAAAAGAAAACATATCTAGTAATTAGAGATAGAAAATCAAATTATGCTTAACAAACTAATTGAATGAAGTAATTTAGCAATTTTACGTCACCTAACGAACATCTGACATGTTATGGCGGCTGTACACTCTCGCCGAGACACCCCGAGACAGGCCGAGTGCGAGAGTGAACATAGTAGCTCTCGGCTCGCCTCAGGATGCCTCGTGCTAACTCGCCCGCTCTCGCTCCCGTGGCGGTTTTTTGCGCCCGAGTCAAAGGGTCTCGGCATGTCTCGCGAGGAACGCCGAGAGCATTGATGTACACTCCCGCGTGTACATACATATAATAATTTAAAGCGCATAGCGTCAGAGCGGAAGCGACTTCTAATGCGTCCATCCTCTCGATGATCAAAACCACAAATGAATAGACGAGAGTGTACATGGTAAGCACTCGCTATAGGCCCATCGGGCGAGACCTCTCGGCGAGACTTGACGAGAGCACTCGTACGAGAGTGTACAGCCGCCATTATGGTTTAGATAAATAAGACGTTACAGCTAAAAACGGCCACTTTTAACTATAACGCCGTATTTAACTAAACCATAACATGTCAGATGTTCATTAGGTGACGTAAAAATGCTAAATTACTTCATTCAATTAGTTTGTTGAGCATAATTTGATTTTCTATCTCTAATTACTAGATATGTTTTTTTTTCATTGGCGGCGCTAGTGTGCGACGTAAAAGCTTTTTAACTATGAAACTGTAAAATATATCTCTAAGTAGTATATTTATGTATTAGTATTATTTATTATCACAATACATTTAAATTACTAGCTGTTACGTCATATCCATACCTCACATTTTCTATAATGAATGATTGTTCAGTTGTTCATATCAATGATGATTACATAACTTATGCAATTGTACTCGTCTCCGCTTGGCAAGTTTTTTTTTTTTTTTTACGGGTAAGCACAGTGCCTTGATCTCACCTGATGTTAAGTGATGATAAGGCCAATGATAGAAGCGCACTTCACCCGGGATCCTCAACTAGTGAGGCACTGGATATCTTAGCTCTAGCTGCCGAAACACAACAATGCTACAAACATCGATGTTATGGCGACATATTTAGATAAGATGGTGGTAGCTAGCCAGGCGGACAAACAAGTCCTACCACCAACCAAACCGAGTACACAAAGATGTACCCCCTGCTGGGAATCGAACCCGGGACCTCTGGGTCTAAACCGGTGGTCTTAACCACTAGACCACAGAGGCGGTTAAAAGCTACCATTATCTTGCCTTAGCCGTAATAACAGACAGGGCAATAAAAATTTAAATGGTTCTGGTTTTCAATAAAAATCTGGGACTTGAAAAGAATGTGTCAGCTGCCTTAAGGGGGTGCCGCGCGGAATTTCGAAAATTTACGTGTTTTTAAGTGACTGGTGCTAGGCGCTGAATAGGTCATTAAAAGGACTAGTGTAGGTTAGCTTGATCCTTTCACAAGGCCATGGTTGACTTGGAATTTGAAACAAATACCCAGAAACTGTATAAACAATACGTAATAGTCATCATCTCAGCCAAAAGACGTCCACTGCTGGACAAAGGCCTCCCCCACGGATCTCCATGAGGGGTATTTGCCGTAATAGCCACGCTTGGCAGGCGGGTTGGCGATCGCAGTTGATTAAGAGTAACCTCAGAGAGATGCTGCTGCTCATCCTCTGGAATGATCACTTAGTCGGCTTTTACGACACCTCGGGAAGATACACAGGGGATACGTAATAGTAATGATATCTAAAAACTTATTTTTTCAGAAACTTTGTCAATATAGCACAAATGAAACAATGATCCGACATCTAAATGTTTGTATTGATATTCCGTAGGCCACTGTTGTCTTATTTTTCAATTAAAATATATGAATATGAAAATATTAAGACTTTTATTATTTTTTAACCAAACGCCCATGATTTTACGAAAGTAAACATTGCTCTAATAAAATCAGCAGCCTACTCTGTACAGATATTAGTGTGCGTGCGTATTCTTGTCGTGCGTCGTTGTCACACTACGCGCCGCTCTCTTGTTATCATAAAGAAACTTGAAACTCGCAGTTTTGCGTCCGCGCTGCACTCCCTTAAGTGTCGACTAAGGGACAAGGATTCCAAGATGCTCGCACATCAGGCGATCGGCTGCAACCCATCACTGATGTTATCTACTCCACCTCGGAGTCCTACTTTGATTATGCTACATGTGGCATCGAAGCCATATAAGGCTAGTTTACTCAAAATTGGTATTTTGATGCACTATCTACCTCATTTTGAGAGAAGGACGTGAGAGTATGTTTGTATTATCATCATCATCATCATCAGCTCAGTTTATGTCCCCACTGCTAGGGCACGAGCCTTCCCTATAGATGGACAGGGAGAAAGGGCCATAAACCACCACGCAGGCCCAGTGCGGGTTGGTGGTTGTTAACGACTGCTAATGCAGCCGGGACCAACGGCTTTACGTGCCTTCCGAAGCACGAAGGAGCTCGATATTTTTGTTTTATATTATAGTTTTATTTTTGGTCACCCATCCGATTACCGGCCTTTGCGAAAGTTACTTAACCTCAGCACTCGCAGACCGGGCGCGTTAACCATGCGCCATCGAGCTCTTGTATTATGTTAGCCTGCAACTGTTCCACAACTGGGCCTCCATCATTAAAACCAAGTCCTATATGTACTTACTTACTCGTATGTTCTTTTTTTTTTTTTACGGGTAAGTACAGTGCCTTAATCTCACCTGATGTTAAGTGATGGTAAGGCCATTTGGTGGAAGCGCACTTCACCCGGGATCCTCAACTAGTGAGGCACTGGCTATCTTATCTCTAGCTGCCGGAACACAACAATGAATGCTACAAACATTGATGTTATGGCGACATATTTGGATAAGATGGTGGTAGCTAGCCAGGCGGACAAACAAGTCCTACCACCAACCAAACCGAGTGCACAAAGATGTACCCCCCGCTGGGAATCAAACCCGGAATCTTTGGGTCTAAACCGGTGGTCTTAGCCACTAGACCACACAGAGGCGGTTAAAAAATGTTCAATAAATATATAAAAAACCTTAGCAATAAAGTCTCTTCTAAACTATTCTGTTTCATTCTAAAGTGTTACCCTGCCATTTCCACACGTTTAAAAGTCCACTGGCGGCGAGGTAGACACGTGACGGTCCCCCGTCCCTTGTCGGTAATTGAATATTCGTCCCCCTATCGACTCGTGTTAAAGTCACCCGGTTTTACTACGCCATTTTATTGGCTATTTATAAATTGATTGTGTATATTACGCGACGAGAGAGGTTTTATTTACAAAGGTCAGTTATGGGACGGGTGACCAAAAAGCTTCTTCGGAAGGCGCGTAAAGATGTTGGTCCCGGTTGTATAAGCAGTCGTTTATAACCACCACATTACACGGCGCGCGTGGTGGTTCATGGGCCTGTTCTCACTCTAGTGTTTTCATCTACAACCTGGAAAAAAATAAGCAATAAAATTTAAAAAATTTGGCAAATCGTTCCTCTGTAAGACCATTCGGCTTTGGAGTTCGTTGCCGGTGCATATGTTTCCCAGCTCCTATATGTCATATGTTTCATATTTTTTTTTTATATACTCGTATATGTCAATATAAAAAAAATCATTGATGTTATCTATTACACCTTGGAGCCCTACTTCGATTATGCTAAATGTGGTGTCGAAGTCACTAACACCAAGTTCACTCTATCTACCCCTTTTTGAGAGAAGGAATTAAGGTCTAAACTCGACCGACGGTGGCGCGCAACGATCAGCGTTGTACTCTAGAGCAGGGGTCTCCAAACTACGGCCCGCGGGCCAAATCCGGCCCGCCAGTACCATCAATCCGGCCCGCGACAGCTTAAGACTAGTGTCATCAATCTGGCCCACGACAACCAATGTTTTACTGTTGTTGTTGTTTGCTTAGGTGGTCAGAAAAATTAAAATTGTTTTGACCCCTGCTCTAGAGCCAAGGTCACTCCAAAATACCCGGGCTGCAGCGGCCTCATGTCGCTGCAGCATGTGCTGTGGCTTGGCCTAGTTGGTCACACTTTGTGTTCTGTTTTTGTTTTTTATTGTGAATGCACTTTAGTTTTTTTAATATTTTTTATATGTAATTAATTTTTGTTATACTTTGTGTGTGCCAATAAATGTATTTCTTCTTTTTTTTTCTTCTACTGTTCTATTTCAAAAGAGACTACGCATTTAAGCATACGCAACCAACGCACCGACATGGTCAGTTGAGCACTGTTTTAGTCTTACTTACTATGTACTATGTACTTACTCCGATGGTTCAGCGAACCAAAGAGAGTCATGGCCTCCGACATAAGGTGACGTTACTGCTTTCCAGGAGCTCATGTAGATCCTTAGCGACTTCGTCCATCCAACGATACTTGGGGCGTCCAACTGGTCGTCGCCTCCTAGGGACCACCAAGTAAGCACGCTTTGTCGCCCGATCCTTCCCCCTTCGCTCAACGCCTCAGTCTCACCCAATACATTGGGGATAGCCACCAGCTCTTCCAACTCCTTATTCCTTCTTAGTCTCCAGCAGCTATCTCCTTAAAGTAGGTATGTATGTAAATATATTACGCTCCTGAAACTAGGTACATTGTTTGATGCGGTGACACTTGGCTGCAAATCACGTTTACAACTCCCATTAATTTGACATTAAATATGACGCCAATCACTTTAGCGAAGCCTGTCCCGTGGTATAGGTTTCAATTTGTGCATCGAAGTGAGCTTTTAATGAACTCTCCAGATGTAATTCAATAATAATTTGAAAGCGTTGTTCCAATAACGTCGTGAACAGGATGCTAGACATGCACTACGCACACTAGAGAGAAGGCTAATTTTAAACTGCATCAGTGGTTTCTTTTTACTTTGATTTTTGAAGTATTATTGGTAATTGTGTATTTTAAATACTTCTTGGAGGTCTTGGGGATTAAATTTTACACCTAACTTTAGACGTGAATATTGTGGGAATAAAATCGTAATGGTCTAGGAACGACTTTCTTCCAGTATGATAATTTAAAATATCCGCTAGTAAAAAATTCACAGATTTCGCAGTCCCCTCAAGAATCGGAGCATTGAAAATGAATACAACAATTTACGAAAACATTTTATTTTAAATAACGCAATTTTAACTTGAATGCACTTCTCGCCTGCATCCGCATATTTTAACACCATTACCATGGTGATCGGTCAATAATCAAATAAGCTATTCTACAATACCAAATCTAAAGGGACCACCTACAGGTCACAATTATTAACCGATTTTCAACATTTTTTCGCCATTTTGTAGCTAAACTATTACCCTAGGGCCATTTTTTAAATTTTTTCTTAAGTCGGTTTTTTTTTAATATTTACAAGATTGTTATTATTTTAATTTTAAAGCAATATAGATATTTAAAGCTTTTAAAGCGTTATTTATTGAATAAACCCCCGGTACCTTAAGTAACGGCCCAGCGGGGTGTTACAGTACATTAAAAAGCAATAATTATAAACTAACGGGCTCGCCTCGCGACTTCGTCCGGTTGAGTGAACACCCGTATCCTATAAAACCCTACAGCAGCGCTCCCTGCCGGGTCCAATTATATACCTACATGTATTATACATATAAACCTTCCTCTTGAATCACTCTATCTATTAAAAAAAAACCGCATCAAAATCCGTTGCGTAGTTTTAAAGATCTAAGCATACATACATAGGGACAGACAGACAGCGGGAAGCGACTTTGTTTTATACTAGTGATTGAAAACATGCAACAGAAATTAAAAAAAATATAAAACATATTACATAACACTGCACAAACTGTGTACGTTTTTACAATTAAGTAAAGAAGAAAAGTTAAGTAAATTGTTATTAAAAACATTGATTTGATTCGCTAACAAATTATCTATGTATGGAAAATTTTGGAAAATTAATCATTACTACCTACTCTTAGGTGCTTATTTTGCACTGCTTAGACAGAGCCACGTTATTTTTTTATACGTAGCATGGCAAATGGCTCCATTTCACCTGATGTTAAGTGAATATGGAATCCAGATGCGACGACAGCTGGTGCAGCGTGAAAACAACGCAGCATCAGTTACCCTCACTCTGCCGGCCCACAAGGTGCCTCTTCACGCCTCGTTTGAAGGACCCCATATCATAGGAAGGAGGGGAAACGTGTGCTAGCAAACTAATCCATGTTTTGAAGGTGCGACAAAGAAACGCGTCACCAAGTTTCTTTGTACGTGATAGAATATTTGAGACAGTGCATAATGCATTTTGTTAGTACACAGACCCGGTATGTCATAAGCTGCCGATTTATATGTCATGTTCATCTCATGTTGTCTATATATGTTTTTTTTTCATTATTAAGTACCTAAAGTGTGCTAAAACAGTCCAACTCTTGCCAAATAACATTTCAAAGTATCAATAAACCCATAATTAATGTGGATCGTCAATCAATTTGAAACTGCGATCATTTGTCAGTTTCGGTAGGTGGCAGAAGTTGCCGCGTGAAATCTGGCTCAGTTGGCGAACTCAAATTGTTCGTAATTAATACTAATCTAATAGTAATTTAAGGTCCGAGAGTACAGAGTTGAATTTAACTTTATTTATTTATAAGGTTTACCAATAATACCGACTATATATATCCAAAAATAAACTACCAATTAATTAAAAAAAAAAATTCAAAGTCATCATAAAAAGAAATAAAAAAACGACAATAATACAATTTTTATTTATTTAATACAATTTAAAAATCAAATAAAATCCATTATCAAAATCAAATAAAAAGTCTGAAAAGTGAAGCTAGTACATTAGTCGCAAATTCACGATTCGATCACGTTGAGAACTTTACATCTTAATTAATCATTTATTTATCATCCCCTGCTGGTCTGGGACGTAAGAAACATGTATTAGCATACATAATATACACATATATATATATATATGTATATATTTTTAATTAATATTGCCTAAAACCCCCCGTGTGGTGCCGGGGGTAAAGAATTGTACCACCCCATCTCTTCCCGTGGGTGTCGTAGAAGGCGACTATGGGAGCTTTCCAGAGGATGGGCAGCAGCGTTTCTCTGTGATTATTCTCACCTTATACTGCGATCGCCAACCCGCCTGCCAAGCGTGGCGATTATGGCAAATTTCCCTCAAAATTAATTATCCTTGAGGGAGGCCTTTGCCCAGCAGTGGACGTCTTTTTGGCTGAGATGATGATTGCCTAAAAAAGTAAAATTAAAAAATCTAATGTTAACCTTATCCAGGACATTTTATTGATTATTATAGAGACATTTGGAAGGTTGCTGATACTTACTGCTCAGGGTATCCTTTAGTAAGTGTCGGCAGAAAAATATTACGCATTTTTAACCGTGCCATGAAATGTAAAAATGATGTATACTTTGTTGTTACTTTTAAATAAATTCCTAAATTAGCCTGTCGAGCATCATCATCTTTGAACCCTTGTCGGTTTAAAGATGCATATAATGATGTAAAGTGTAAATAACTTAAGATTGTTCCACTGCTGTGCAGAAACCTCCATCATTGAAATCAAGTCATCGATACAAATGATGGGTAGTAGCATAATCACTCGGTAGGAGCTCGATGGTGCAGGTTAAGTAACTTTCGCTAAGGCTGGTCATCGGATGGGTGACCAAAAATTTATCATCTCAAGCTCCTCCGTGCTTCGGAAGGCACGTAAAGCCGTTGGTCCCGGCTGCATTGGCAGTCGTTAACAACCACCAATCCGCACTGGGCCCGCGTGGTGGTTCATGGCCCGTTCTCCCTATCCATCCATAGGGAAGGCTCGTGCCCCAGCAGTAGGGACATAAATGAGCTGATGATGATGATGATGATAATCACCACGCTTGCCAAAATGCACTAACCCGGACTATGTATCGAATAATCCGAAACACACTTTTCCGGACCTGAAAATTGAACCTAGGACCTTCTGGTATCAGGCCGAGCGCGTTGCCACTCGGCCACCGAGACATTAATAGTAATAATCTTTTAAAAATACCAGTTACTTCCTGGAGCCGCTGTTCTCTCGAACGGTTCGCTTCCAGATGAGCTTTATTCCACGTACCATCAAACTGGGGAATGAGCTGCCATTAAGCTACGACATGGACTCTTTCAAAACGATTGTGAAGAGGATTTATCAGGTCGGCAACACAAAAGCAACACCTCTGATGTTGCTGAGGTCCATGGGCGGCGGTGACCGTTCACCATCAGGCGGCCCGCCTGCTCGTTTGCACACTTTTAATAATAATAATAATAAGAGTGAAGAGAGTGAGTGAGTGGAATGTGGATTCGGCTGTCATCGTACCGATTGTTGTTACAGCCAACGGCCTGATGGCTAAGAGCCTCGATCAACGTATAATGAGGCTCTCGTTAGGCGGCTGGATCAAGGGCCTGATTCAGAAGGCAGTTCTCCTCGATACGGCACGCATTGTGAGGAGGTTCCTGTCTCTGGAGCCCTAACCACCGGTAGCTTGGATCCTGGTCCCGATGCCGACGGACTCTTATTTTTTTATATTTTTAAATGTTTTACTTATTTTGTTTTTAGAAAATATTTAAAAATGTAAATTTATATGAGAAAAAATAAATAAAGGAATAATAATAATAAAAAATTTAAGCTTCAAGTTGAGCACATTCAACATTGTTAACGGTATTCCAGAAGCTATGAGTACCCACAAAGCCGTATAAACCAGGCTACTATCGGAATGGTGGAAACATTATCACCCGTCTTTATTGGAAGTTATATCCAAGAATATTCGTTCCAATTCATAAGATATGAGCGCATCGAAAAATAAATGATTTACTCTAATTTTACATAATGCGTAAACACTTGTTTATGGTGACTGTCTCATAATTTCTAATACATTTAGGGTGTTTGGTAATATGTGCATAATCCCATAAACATAGTCATGCAACCAAAGTATACAGAACAGAGTGATAATATGCAAAATCATATTTACGAAGATTTACTTTTCCATACAGAAAATATTTTATTTTATTACTAACTAAATATTTTTTTTATTGACACTTACGGTAGGTCTGGTTCACAAATTTAAAGTCGCTCAGCGAGCTATGGAAAGGGCTATGCTCGGTGTTTCTCTGAAGGGTCGACTTCGGAATGAGGTGATCCGACAGAGAACGAAAGTAATCGACATAGCCCATCGGATCAGCAAGCTGAAGTGGTAGTGGTCCGGTCGTATTAGCCGCAGAACCGACAACCGTTGGGGTAAACGAGTTCTCGAGTGGAGACCGCGTATCGGCAAACGTAGTGTGGGACGCCCTAAGACTAGGTGGAGCGACGATCTTCGCAAGGTGGCTGGCAAGAGCTGGATGAGAGTAGCCGCGGATCGTGCTCGGTGGCGTGCCCTTGGAGAGGCCTATCTTCAGCAGTGGACTAGTATAGGCTGATGATGATGATGATTTTATTTGTTTAAAATTTTTAGGATTAATAGTCGATCAATGCATTAATTGGAAGCCACAGACTGAAAGTATTTTTGTGTACGCTCTAAGGCAAGTTAAACAATTAACTGATCTGAACACAGCACTCAATGCTTATCATGCATATGAAGGATCTATATTACGATATGAAATAAAAAAATAAAATAAATCTATATAAAATAAAAAAAAAATAAAAAAAAGATATGGCATTATAATGTGGGGTAACAGTAGCAATAATAAATGAGAAATAATAAATTGATCCACAAAAAAATAGTAGGCTAGCACCTAAAATGGTAAGTTAGCATCTAAATAGTAGTTTAGGTGCTAACTTTGTATTTTAGGTGCTAACTTAGTATTTTTGTGGGTTAGGTTAGGTTAGTTTGGTGATCGATTAAATACAACCCATAATAAATTGCCCAATGACATCAAACAATGTACTTAATATAAAATTATTTAAGACTAAATTGCGAGACTGGTTAATTGAGCACGAATTCTATAATCACAAGGAGTTTTTTGACATGAAATAGTTATATTGTATTAATTTAATTATTATTGATTTGTTGTTGTTAAGATTTGTTAGAATTGTTTTTTTTAATGTAATTACTATTTTTATTTTTTTATTTAATGAAATTTGATTTGATTTGGTGATCATTATATTTGCATGCAAGGTGTAACTAGGTGAAACATGACTCTTGTTAATATTATTGTCATCTTACATACCATATTTGAGACTAATAAAGAATTTATTTATTTTTTATTTATTATTTAAATTGGTTCCACATTGTAAGTGAACTAGATAAAAGAGTAATTATCAAGTTTCTTACCATGTTATGACCAAGTAAGATATCGTTTTGTCTGCTCATCAACACCCACCCTATACAACTTCAGTACATCCGTGATGATGGCGCATACAACTGTGCCGAAAAACAAGTACTCAAATATAATAAACATGGTAAGAATCCCGTTAATAATTACTTGAACGCAAGTTACTATGAAGCTAAAAAGCTATGAACTCGATATATTCTTATAAAAAATTAACTTTAAACAATCGCAAAAGAAAGAGTGTGGGAGATAAAACTGAGCCCTGGGGTACACCGTCGTTACCGCAGCTTGTAACTTACACCACGCACGGAAATGATAGTTAAGCCATCCCTCCCCAACTTTTATAACACGACCCAGGGTTCGTCAGTGCGTATCGTCAAGGTCGATATTTATCGGAGATTCCATTATCTCTGTGATGAACAAGTTGCGTACGGTTTTTATTTATTTCACTTTTATTAAACGGGTGGCACGTGGCTCAACCAGAGGTAGGGTCCAGAAGTGGTTTGTGAAAGTCTGATGATAATGATGACGACGATGATACGACGATATTTTTTATTTTGTGTTTTATTTTTTATTTTTTACATGTTGTGGTTGTTTTCTATATTTTTTGTGTTTATTGTAATGGAAAGTGTCCTGCTATGATAGGGCATTTTCCAATAATTTTGACGCTGTAAGGGAGAAAAGAGCTGGACACTTGCTAAGTTTCTTGCCGGTTCTTCTCAGTACAAGATCTCCCGCCCAGAGTAGACTTACGAACCGATGGCATAGTGACATTCATAAGAGCTACTTGTAGCTTAAACTGAATAAATGATTTTGAATTCTGATTTTTTTTTGGATGATGATGATGAATTCATCATCAGTTTAGTTAAATTTCACAAGACATTAATTAAAGAGACAAATACCTCATGAGCTCTTGTAGGTCGAAGGCTCTTCCAAAATCCGATCTCGTGGTAGATCAGTTTGTAGTTTAGTGTTAGTTTCTTATTTGGATTTTTTAAAGTTTTGACGTTAACAAGAGCATTAACACCACTTAGAGCATTTGTTAATAAATTGAGCCAATTAGATTAAATAAATGATCTGACTTTGATTTTGAAAATAAGCTGTGGCGCTATTGCGAAACACATGTCTCAGACATGAAATTTCCGAAAAATTTATATCAGTTAATTAGACGTTAACAGCATATTACATTTTTGTAAAGCATATTTATGAAATCCATGCACCGTATTTATCAGAGGCATTCATATCATTCATTTTATTATTATAGCGTTCGCTCGCGAACCGCAGTTCGTAACGAAAATGTAACATTTAATTAAATGTAAAAAAAACTTGTTTACAGATGCTTGAGTTCCGGCTCCACTGAAACATTCTGAAAAATCTAGCGATTTTCCGTGTTAATTATGATATATTTGCTTGAAGCCGGTTAATGAGAAACGAAAAATAATAAATTACTTAATTAAGTTTTTTATATTATTCTACTGAGGTAAGTAGTTAGTGTGTAGTATAAAAATAAATATTGATCTCGAATCGCGGAAGCGCACTTCAGCCACATGAGTAAATATATCTTCAGCCGCCATATTGGGTACCTACTGACAAACTGGCTATCTTATCTCTAACTGTTGGAACACAACGATGCTACTAACATTGATGTTATGGCGACATATTTAGATAAGATGGTGGTAGCTAGCCATGCGGACGAACAAGCCCTACCACCAACCAAACCGAGTAGACAAACATTGACCTTCCGCTGAATGTTTGCTGATTGTTGTTTTGTTATTATTGTTATCATGTTTCCACATTTTATTGGATTGGATATTCTGTAATGTTTGTGCGTATATTGTCAATATGTCAATAAATATTTGCTTAATCTTATTCTTATTCTAAAAATCAAACCAAACCCCTGGGTCTGACACAGTGATGTTATAGCGACATATTTAGATAAGATGGTGATAGCTGTTTGTCCAGCAAGTAAACAAGCTCTGCCAACAACCAAATATATTTTTCTGATCGTACGTACACCCATCCAAAATAGTCTTCAAATGTACTGAAAAAAAAATTTAAAATCACAAGTTTGTATTATTATAAAGGTGATATTTTGTAAGGTAATCACTAAAATAATAGTGAAGTAACTAAATAGCCTATGACATTCCCACTGCTGGGCAAAGGTCTCCATCACTGAAATCAATTCATCACTGCAATTGGATAATGGATTAATCACCACGCCTGCCAAATGCGGGTTGGTGGTCAACAATATCGAAAAAAATCCGAAACACAATTTGTGTGACCAGCAAAATGAACCCGGACCTTCTGGTATCGAGCCGAACGATTTGCCACTTGGTCACCGATGCGTCACTAAAATAATAACAAATAATAAATCTGTAAAAAGTATTTTTTTTTTATACGTAGCACAGCAAATGATTCCAATTCACCTGATGTTAAGTGAATATGGATTCCAGATGCGACGACAACTGGTGCAGCGTGAAAACAACGCAGCATCAGTTATCCTCACTTTGCCGGCCCACAACGTGTCTCTTCACGCCTCGTTTGAAGGACCCCATGTCATAGGAAGGAGGGAAAACGTGTGCTGGCAAACTATTCTATGTTTTGGAGGTGCGACAAAGAAACGAGTCACCAAATTTCTTAGTGCGCGATGGAATATTTGAGACAGTATGATGTGAACCGTGTTTCCTGTAAACAAATTATAACGTCACAACCCCATGATCGTAATCTCCTAAATTAATTATTTAATCATTAACTTAATCAGCATCCGGTGTAATAATTAAAGGAAACGTTTAATTAACGAGCCTCTAATCACGAATTCTCGACACGAACAAATTATGTACTCGCTGCCATTTTGAAACACGATGGAGGTTGAAAGCCAAAAAGGTTTAATTGGATACTTATAGAGGTTTTAAGCCTTTTTTTAACGAGAAGAATTCGCATTTAAACCTTCTCGACCGGGTTATTGATAGGATCTAGTATGTAATCATCTCTGTGGTCTAGTGGTAAGGACCACCGGTCAGAGGTCTCGGGTTCGATTCCCAGCGAGTACATGTTTGTGTATTCGGTTTGATTGATTCGGTCGGTCGGCCCCGTGTGGTGCCAGGGATAAAGAATTGCACCACCCCATCTCTTCCCGTGGGTGTCGTAGAAGGCGACTATGGGACCATTCCAGAGGATGGGCAGCAGCGTCTCTTTGTGATAATTCTAACTATACTGCGATCGCCAACCCGCCTGCCAAGCGTGGCGATTATGGCAAATTCCCCTCAATCTTGAGGAAGGCCTTTGTCCAGTAGTGGACGTCTGTTGGCTGAGATGAGATGATGATGATTCGGTTTGACTTTATCTTTTTTCAAATTTTAAGTTATGTCAGATTATTACTAGCTCATCTCCCCACTGCTGGGGCATGAGTCTTCCCACAGGATCGAAACACCATAGGTAAAACGGGCTATAAACCACCACGCAGGCCTTGTTGGTAAACCCCTAAATGGTGGGTTACTTAAAATAAATTGTGCATATAAGTAAATGATGTCTCATGATATGGAGTCCACCAAACGAAGCGTGAAGAAACACTTTGTGGGCCGGCAGAGCGTGGTTAACTGACGCTTTGTTGTTTTCACGCTGCACCAGTTCTCTTCGCGTCTGGACTCCATTTCCACTTAACATTAGGTGGTATGGAGTCATCATCATCATCATCATCAGCTCATTTTTATGTCCCCACTGCTGAGGCACGAGCCTTCCCTATGGATGGATAGGGAGACCGGGCCATGAACCACCACGCGGACCCAGTGCGGATTGGTGGTTGTTAACGACTGCTAATGCAGCCAAGACCAACGGATTTACGTGTTTTCCGAAGCACGGAGGAGCTCGAGATGATAAATTTATGGTCACCCATCCGATGACTGGCCTATGCGAAAGTTGCTTAACCTCAGCACTCGCAGACCGGGCGCGTTAACCACTGCGCCATCGAGTTCCTCGGAGTCATATGCCGTGCTAACTATAAAAAGTAACATTGTCTCTTAATGTAATAAAAAACAATTTTCTTTTAACTCCAACCGAGTACGAAAATTCTATGAAAAGCGAAGTAGTCTGAAATAATTAGCGGCCATCATTAGATTCTACTAAGCCACTATGTCTACCACTCTCTATGTGATTACGTCCATGCCATAAGTTCCCTTACTATAAGTTCTCGATACTACTTATGTACTACTTATGTTCCCCGTGTGGTGCCGGGGGTAAAGAATTGCACCACTCCATCTCTTCCCGTGGGTGTCGTAGAAGGCGACTATGGGATCATTCCAGAGGATGGGCAGCAGCGTCTCTCTGTGATTATTCTCACCTTACTGCGATCGCCAACCCGCCTGCCAAGCGTGGCGATTATGGCAAATTCCCCACAAAATGATGTATCCTTGAGGGAGGCCTTTGTCCAGCAGTGGACGTCTTTTTGGCTGAGATGATGATGATGATGATGACTACTTATGTGTATGTGTAATTAATTGTCCGAAATAAAGTTTTTTTTTTTCTATTTCAATTTTCTACTTTTACATTTTTTGTATATATATCTTAAGCACTTGGAGTTGGACTTCACCTCACGTGATGTTAAGTGATAATAAGGCCGAAGGTAGAAGCGCACTTCACCCGGAAGCCTCAACTAGTGAAGCACTGGCTATCTTATCTCTAGTGGCCGGAACACAACAAGGCAACAAACATTGATGTTATGGCGACATAGTTAGATAAGATGGTGGTAGCTTGCCAGGCGGACAAACAAGCCCTACCACCAACCAAACCAAGTACACAAACATGTACTTCTTGCTAGGAACCGAACCCGGGACCTCTGGGTCTAAACCGGTGGTCTTGACCACTAGATCACAGAGGTGGTTACATAATAATAACATACACCCTTATTTTTTAACAACCAGATTTTTTTAAGGGTAATATCTCTGCCCATTATTTTGCAAACTTTTACCATGAGACCAACTCTGAAATCAGCTGTTTCATACATTATGATTGAGTTAGGTATTACAAAAAGGATATTTTATTACGATTTCAATGTTGGTGCAGAAGTAAAAGTTTTGTAAAAATGATTTGTAATCGTAACCCTTTTTTTGTAGAGAGTTTGCGGTTGGCTTCAAACAGCAATCAGACTTTTAGGGAGCGGTGAGATACTTAAAAGGTGTCTCTAGTCGTGTGAAACACCGTCAGAAGGCTTCTAGAAAGAAAGGCATCACGCAAGCAAACACTTTTTCCTACTAGATTTTCCGGGTTAGAGAGAACGGGCCTTAAACCACTACGCGGGCCCAGTGCGGATCGGTGGTTGTTAACGACTGCTAATGTAGCCGGAACCAACACCTTACGTGCCTTCCGAAGCACGGAGAAGCTCGAAATGATACAGTTTTGGTCACCCATCCAATGATCGGCCCTTGCAAAAGATGCTCAACCACAGCACTCGCAGACCGGGCGCGTTCACCACTTCGCCATCGAGCCATCGAGCCATCGCCATCGAGAAAGGCCGGTCACCGGATGGGTGACCAAAAATTTGTCATCTCGAGCTCCGTGGAGGACCGTGCTTCAGAAGGTACGTAAGCCGTTGGTCCCGGCTGCATTAGCAGTCGTTAACAACTACCAATCCCCACTGGGCCCGCGTGGTAGTTTATGGCCCGTTCTCCCTATTCATCCATAGGGAAGGCTCGTGCCCCAGCAGTGGGGACATAATAATGACCTGGTGATGATGATAGCTTGAATCTTACATATATGTAACTAGCTGACCGACGGATTTCGTACCACTTTGACAGTTTCCATGACAACAAAACAAACAAAACGTTGACAGTTTCCATAACAACAAAACAAACAAATCATTCATCCGCTTAAGAACACCCGTATCCCTTAATGGACCCCTATAGCAGCGCCACCTACCGGGTTCAATTGTAAATCTAAACCATTCTCGAATCCACTTGAACACATTCAGAAAATCGGTCCAGCCGTTTAGAAGGAGTTCAATAACATACACACGCATAGAAGATTTATATATATAAAGATTGAGGTGACACTTATCAAGCGTCTGATTTATGCATAGTTTTTTTTATGTAAGGTGTTTACTGTTTGTGTAACAATAAAATAAATAAATGATCACACCCGTGGTAGGGGTTACCATAAATAATTCAACTATTGTGCTACGGTCACGAAGAGGCTTAATAAATTGCTTTAGCGACACATCAATGTATCGGGAAATACTCGATTACAGGCAAAATACACAGAAAGAAACAATTTGTGGGACATTCTGAATTGTGGTGGACACAGTTGTTTAAATTTTACTGTCTGTAGCATGAATAAGAATAAGAATATTTATTTGTCAATAACATGTGTGGTTACATAATAAAAGTTGGTATAAAATTAAATTGTATCAAAATGTTTTGCCAGTTTTGGCGTACAAATTTTATTTACAAATAATAATAAAAACAATAGCATAAACATTACATTATTACAAAACGCAAATCTCAAAATAAAATTTCGTAAAAAATCAATAATATTGTAGTAGCATTTGTCAATCAATAAGCATTTTATTCTATTTTAAAAGTGATTTAAAGGCAGTTCTCTGTATATCTTGGACTGTCTAGCCTGAACAAAGTGTATAGTTTTTAGGGTTCCGTACCTCAAAAGGAAAAAACGGAACCTTACTTTGTTGTCCGTCTGTCCGTCTGTGTGTCTGTCTGTCAAGACCCTTTATCTCAAGAACGCGTGAAGATATCGAGTTGAAATTAAAACCATATTCTCAAGTCTGCAGTCCTTTGAAGCTGTGAAAAAATCAAACTTCTTAGTTAACGAAAAACAAAGATACGGCCATTTATGTCGCAAAAAACGTATATGTCGACACTCTCAAGGGAATCAAGATTAGAATATAGAGTACTTGCCGTTGACCTACAACTATGAAGTTTGGCAAGTAATATCGTCTTTTACTACAAGTACAGAGACAAATCTGAAAACTATGAATATTTAATTAAATCACAAAAATAACACAGTCTTTATGCAAGGAACGGGGGTCCAAATTTTGAAGTAAGTTAACCGTGGCATGTGGGGTATCGTATGAAAGGGCTTCATTTGCACAAGCTTAAACAGATTTTTATTTACTTTATGATGTATAGTTTTCGATTTATGACGAAGAATGAAAAATGAAATACAAAAATGTGTACGGAACCTTCGGTGGGCGAGTCCGACTCGCACTTTTTTTTTATTATGCCATGACCTGATGGTATTTTGTCCGTGTCATCATCATCACGCGAGGAGCTCGATGGCGCAGTGGTTAACGCGCCCGGTCTGCGAGTGCTGAGGTTAAACAACTTTCGCAAAGGCCGGTCATCGGATGGGTGACCAAAATTTATCATCTCGAGCTCCTCCGTGCTTCGGAAGGCACGTAAAGCTGTTGGTCCCGGCTGCATTAGCAGTCGTTAACAACCACCAATCCGCACTGGGCCCGCGTGGTGGTTTATGGCCCGTTCTCCCTATCCATCCATAGGGAAGGCTCGTGCCCCAGCAGTGGGGACATAAAATGAGCTGATGATGCTGATGATGATCATCATCACGCGCAGGGCGAGAGACAGGCGGGCAACATGACCACGGAACTACGGCTCGAGGCACGGCAGAGTGAGGAAAAAAGAAATAAAAAAACGGCTGAAAAAAGACAAAGTGTTGAAGAAATTCCACGAGCGGGATTCGAACCCGCATCCCATGACATGCCGGTCAGGTGCACTACCAACTATGCTATCGTACCAATCGCTATGTGCCCATCTGATGATCGGCCTTTAAAAAAGTTGCTTAACTTCAGAAATCGTAGACCGAGTGCCGAACGTAGTTTACCGAGCTAGACTTACAAGTTTTGAGTCTCTCATTTGTCTATAGTGCCAGATCCATCCTACAAAAAAATTAAATTCTATTATGTTTGTATTCACAGCAGATTACAATTACAAATAAAAATTCTCGTTTACGATAGCATTGTCAAATGGCAAAAAACTTGAAATTTTATTTCGGTCACCCATCCAAAGGCTAGCCATTGAAAGTGTTGCTTAGCATTCACGATCTCCCACGCGAGATTATAATTCGTAAGCTTCCTTTACAAATAACAGTAGGTACTATAATGTAGGCGTTAATGGATCAACACCACCGTGGCTCCTCTACGTAACAAAAAAAAGAACAACATTACATTATTTTACGCAACAAATAGAATTAAGTATATAAAAATATATTATGCTAGTCTTTGAAGCCTTCAAAAGCAAATGCTTATTAGGGTTGTGAAATTTCTATATTTGTTTGATTGTTTCAACGTCAAATACTCGTAAGTGTCTTGAAGGCTAGTTTCGACGTCAATTGTGTAAAAAATCTTACAAAATGGTTTTTTGAAACTTATTAATACTAAATATATTGCTACCTATTATATTCATGTTTCGAAATGTCCTTGTTAGTTTAGATCCTAGTTATAGAAACATGTTTATTCTGTTAGCTCAATAATTTCCCTGCTATTTGAAGTCTATTAGTGTGAATCTGTCATTGGTTTTCTGATGTATAACAGCATATGTACTCTTGTTTTGTTACTGTTGAATCACCTAAGAAAATAAAATAAAAATAAAAATAAAATAAACTTGGAGGCTTTTCATATAATATAATAGTACTTTTACATCTAACGGATAAGTACAGTGCTTTCATCTCACCTGATGTCAAGTGATGATAAGGCTGAAGGTTTTTTTTTTTATTTATTTATTTATTAAACAAAACATATCACAATATTACAAAGTATTAGTGCAACAGAAACCAGAAATGTTTATTTGTACACTAAAATCGTCTTTACACATTGCATACGCCAAAACTTAATTGGTAGGTAATTAAAGTATCGTCTTGAAGGCGGTAAGCACAGAAAAAAAATTAGAAAAACAATTGTAGGCATACAATAACCGAAATCTCACGCGCATTTAGCCGCTAGCCGAGCATTGCCGACAGTGCCCGAGCAGCCCGTCGTGCGATCACAAACAATAAATAAGCCGTCGTAGGTTAGGTCATCCACTCAAAAGCGAGTATACAGTGGAAGCGCACTTCACCCGGGATCCTCAACTAATAAGGCAATAACATTTCATCATCATCAACGTAAGCATAGTCAAGTCTCACCTTCAGGCTGAGGCATCCCACATGAATGTGATTAAATTTGTTTAAAACTAGCTGACCCGGCGGACTTCGTACCACTTTTTTTTAATACAGCCTATGTTACTCAGCGCTAATGTAGTATTCTAATGGTGAAAGATTTTTTAAATCGGTCCAGTAGTTTTTGAGTTTATTCGTTGCAAACATACATACATACAAAAATACAAAGGTTTCCTCTTCATAATATTAGTATAGATTGCCTGCCCGTATAAATCTGGGGGCTTATTGTTTAATTTCAACCTCTATCACGATACCTTTCAAAGGTATTTACGCTTGTCATTTTGCATAGACGATTCCAAATAAATGTTAAATTGACGAAGTCGTTCATTCAACATCATTCAAAAATGCGTAGCGATCCCAATCACTGACACTCCCTCTCTCACTCTTGTGAATTAGTTTGAAGTTCTTGAATAGCTTTCAAATGTCTAATTTGGGACTTCTTGGCGGAAAAGTGAAGAGTCAAGTCTGCGGTTTTTTTTTTTTTAATTTGTGTTATGTCGAATATTAATGTGAAATAATGGTGGATTATTAACTGTTAAGTGTTTATGAGTGTGCATGAGTGTTGGCAAATGAAACAAAACAGTGCAACGTCACTTTTAAAATTCTCTCAAGAAGTCCACCCGATGACTCAGTAAAGCCCCACATCTTTACTGAGATACTCGAGGGGTTGGGGGATATATCATTTCTCTTTTTTATTGTCATTCATCATCATCATACAGGAAGGATTATGTATTACTTACTTATAAGAAAATTACTTTGACACTGGCTAAATGTGCTAATCGCACAAAACCATCAACTAAAGGAAATAAAATGTCTAATTGCATTGCATGAGGATATGTTTTAGACATTAAGCCCCCTGGACTGAACTTGGTCTAAAATTTTGCCTTTATTAACCATAATGTTATGCGCAGTGCAGCATAAAGCACTTAAAAATAAATAATAAAATTTACTATAGCGTTGTGTTATCAAATTTGTGGTATTTCATCTGTAAAGATGAATCTGCATAGCCAATCGATTGCAATAACCGTTGGATAGATGGCACTACTGCCGCTGAAAAGCAGCCAAAATCATAGTAGTAAAAAAAATCAGTGCTTACGTCAGCCTTCCCGGTAGCATAATGGTCAATGCAGCCGCCGGACTGCGGAAGACTCAGGTTCAATTCTTGTCTGGGTCGGGTAGGCATTTAATTGTTTCACTTTATTTTATAATTATTAAATTCAACACAAGTGCAGCAATTACAACTTTAAAAAACATAATGTTATCTTTACGCAAAGTGCCACAAAAATCTGGCCCGAAATTATTTATTTGTTCCGTTTGAAGTGGAGACAATGGGTCCATGGGGGTCGGAGGCAACGCAGCTTGTTAAAGAGTTGAGTGCTCGCCTTATTAAGGCTGGTAACTACGTCTTTCACCACATTAGCCTAGCAATCTAGAGAGGTAATTTTCCCATTCTTGGGACCGTTCCCATTCTTGGGACCGTTCCCATGAGCACACAGTTGGAGGACATCTCTTAATAAGGTCACATATTATCAACTGCTAATATTTTGAGGATAAATTTAACAACATATATAAACTATTTTTATGAAAAAACCTTTAATTTTTATACGCTAGTTTTCAAGAAAAACGGTAAAAGACATTTCGATTAAAAAGAAAAAGCACTTTCGGTAGTGTCAATTCAAAGGAGCCGAAACGGAGAGGCCGCAATGCCTTCACCGCTTACACGTGCCCCTAGTTTCATTAAAAAAACCGACAGAGAGGCAGCTCTTAAAAATATTACAATTTTTGTGTCAGGAAGAGTAAAAAAAAACTAGCCTAATTTTTTTTTAATGCTAGGGCTTTATTTCTTTGATGTAATTAGATGTTTTGTCAAAATATTTGCAGTTGATAAAAAGTGACCTTATATACAGCTAGGTATCTAGTTATTAATATACCAACATACATACTCTCACCGTTATTGATCCGACACCACATTCAGCATAATCAAAGTAGGGCTCCGAGGTGGAATAGATAACATCAGTGATGGGTTGCAGCCGATCGGCTGATGAGCGAGCATCTTGGAACCCTCGTTCCTTAGTCGGCTCTTACGACATGCACGGGGAGTTAGGCAGCTGATACATTCTTTCCACGTCCCAGACCAGCATGGAACTAGTATTTAGTAATTAATGGTATGTATATTTCGTTATAATAAGCACTTCTCCCACACTCATCGCCAGCTTATTGATGTGTAATATCTTTCCGCTCGCTTTCTATATAAGCAATTTGTGGGAGTGATTTCGTGAAAAGGGACGGAAGTATGTGTAACAGCGTAACAAGTGTGTAACTGGAAGTCGGGGAAGCTGTGAGAGTGATTTCGTGAAATGTGTAACAGTGTAACTGTGTAACAGGAAGTCGGGTAGCGCGCAAGCGCGCGCCATTTTATAAATTAAAATTCGATATTATGAACATGACACATTATTATTATATGACATATAGGGTCATTTGACTATCAAAGGTCATTTTGATATGTCAAATGTCTTCTAATGAGTATTTACTGCATTTATTTTATAGTTATAAAATGATGTAATACCTGACCCATTTTTTTACAATAATAATACTTACAATATTAATACAAACATTTTGATGTCGGATCACTGTTTCATTTGTGCTATATTTACAAAGTTTCTAAAGAAATAAGTTTTTAGATATCATTACTTTTACGTATTGTTTATGCAGTTTCTGGGTATTTGTTTCAAAACCCAAGACAACCATGGCCTTGTGAAAGGATCAAGCTAACCTACACTAGTCCTTTTAATGTATATGACCTATTCAGCGCCTAGCACCAGTGACTTAAAAACACGTAAACTTTCGGAATTCCACGCGGCACCCCCTTAAGCAACACTAAACTTCTGCTACACTCAGCTATGCCTAATCCAATTGTCATGTTAGCTAGGCAACGCGCCATTTTGCTTAATTAATGACCTCTTACTGCTGAGGCGACTAACGACGGACTAACACGTCCCAGGCTTCCATATTAAGTGAAATCACCATTAGAAGAAACGGGCGTAAAGATGTTACTAAAAGGTTTATAAAGCGAAATGATATGATTTTTTTTACAAAACAATTTTTCATTTCATAACTTCATGTTAAGGCGAAGGGTAAGGTACACTAGCGCCGCTAATGGATTTAATTTGATAACTGCTAAACTGGATTTTTTTTCAAACATTGCGGACCTTCCGACACTAGGCAAACATCTATTATTTAATAATTGTGCACTACTTTTAGGTTTGTTTTTGTATTCATTCGCTAACACCAACAGTGGCCATTGTTTATGAATAAATGCGATAGCCCGTTTTGTGAATAAACCACGCAACAAAAAGTAGTGCACAATTATTAAATAAATACTATGGATGCGACATTAGGAGTTGTCGGACGGTACGCAATGTTTAAAAAAAGATCCGGTCCGTTAGTAATTGTCAAACTATCAAATGGTGGCGCTAGTGTGCCTTACCCTTCGCCTTAAGTTAGAAAGAAAAAAATGCAAAAGGTGTCCTTAAGTAGACTCAAGAGACTTAAGTAGACAGCATTTATTGCAGTGACAAAATCACTTAATTCTTACCAATACATAAATTTAATAGTTTAGATTTACAACACTAAAGTTAAGTTTCAATGTTTTCATGATAATAAAACAAACAAAACATTGACAGTTAAGAACATCCGTATCCCATGATGGCCCCTATAGCAGCGCCACCTAACGGGCCCAATTGTAAATCTAAACCATTCTCGAGTCCACTTGAACACAAGAAAATTTCATCCAAATCGGTCCAGCCGCTTAGAAGGAGTTCAATAACATAAACACGGACAGAAGGTTTACATATACGTATAAAGGTTATGGATTGTAAAAAAATCTGAAATAAAAGTTAATATGAATTCGAATTTGAATTTTAAAGTACGCCTAGTTTCCACCATCCTATATAATGTCGCCATCACTACAAGGTTAGTGATTTTGTTGGGTTCTGACGTACATAATTGATAGAAGGTTCTGACAGATAAAGATAAGATAGCCAGTGCCTCAGTAGTTGAGGAGGTGGAGGAAATTTATCATATCAAGCTCCTCCGTGCTTCGGAAGGCACGTAAAGCCGTTGGTCCCGGCTACATTAGCAGTCGTTAACAACCACCAATCCGCACTGGGCCCGCGTGGTAGTTTATGGCTCGTTCTCCTTATCCATCCATAGGGAAGGCTCGTGCCCCAGCAGCAATGAAAAATGAAAAATGAGCTGATGATGATGATGATGATGATGCACTTCCATCCAGCCTCATCATCACTTAACATCAGGTAAGATAAAGAACAAGTGACAATAGCGGTATAAAAGAAAATCATAACTGAAAATTTTCCAAACTTTCTACCTAGTTGTGAACCCAGAAAATATTAAAAGCTAAAATTCTAAAAGATTCGTCTCAAGACGTCATTTTATTTCCCTCGCGGGCCCTCAACACACCTGCTCGTGAAAGGTTTGCTGCAAATTGTAACTGCTTTCAGACCGAACTTCCATCTAAATTGGATTGGTTTTTACGAGTTCACATTTTGAAAATCGATGACGTGATTGGCTTATCAACTTTTAGCTTTATCAACTCTTGCAATGAGTAACTACGTAATAATAATAACTTAATGGGGTGCAGCGCGGAATTTCGAAAATTTACGTGTTTTTAAGTGACTGGTGCTAGGCGCTGAATAGGTCATATACATTAAAAGCACTAGTGTAGGTTAGCTTGATCCTTTCATAAGGCCATGGTTGTCTTGGAATTTGAAACAAATACCCAGAAACTGCATAAACAATACGTAAAATAATGATATCTAAAAACTTATTTCTTCAGAAACTTTGTAAATACAGGACAAATGAAAGTATGATCCGTTATCAAAATGTTTGTATTGATATTCCGCAGGGCACTGTTGTTCTTATTTTTCAATTAAAAAACATGAATATGAAAACATTAAGACTTTTATTATTTTTTACCCAAACGCCTATGATTTTACGAAAGTAAACATTGCTCTAATTAAATCACCAGCCTACTCTGTACAGATATTAGTGTGCGTGCGTATTCGTAGTCGTGCGCCATTGTCACACCACTGCCACGCGCCGCTCGCTCGCTATCATAAAGAAACTTGAACTGCACCCCCTTAAGTTACAAATGACAAAATTTCTACAAAGTTGTGCTTATTATCTACCAATTTTTTTCAATATTTGGTGTTTCTGTTGCTTTTATAATAATTAGTAATTAATTACAAAAACACAAATGTTGAAAAAATTTCCACGAGTAGGATTTGAACCTGCACCCTTCTGACACACCGGGTCAGGTGCTCTCCCAATTGAGCTATCGTGGTTCTAACCAGCCCGCCAAAATTATTCAACACTATTTACTTTTTTACTTTGAAAGCCAAAGGCGTAAAAATATTATGATCGGATGTTAACAACGGTAGTTGTTAACATTGAATGGGCTAGTTGTCTGGAAGAAATCGCTTGAAAGCGATAAGACTGCCAAATTGTAACTTTGTTTTTTTTGTTCATGTTTTGTTTTATAGTGTCGCAATAAAAGTATTTTCTATCTATCTAACTATTCAATCCTGTCCAAACTGATAAATATATTTTATTCATACATTGCTCGGCAAATTACTCCACCTCATGTCATAGGAAGGAGGGAAAACGTGTGAGTGAATTTTATTTGTTTACATGTTTTATCAATTCAGTATATTTTATCATTTGCAGTATTTACTTTGATTAACTTATATTTTAAACTAGTGGCCCGCTCGCGACTTCGTCCGCTTCAGTGAACACCTTTACTTTGTGAATAACATCGTAGGTTACAAAATTAGTAAGTTAAAATAAAGAACTATATTTTAAGCTGTAGTAGAAGACACATTTTGTGATTGTTTATTATTCCAAATAAATAAAAATAAAAATAAAAAACACCGTCGACTATAACCTTGTCTTGAAAATTACGAACAAAACATGCTCTGACAAACATGTGGCGATTGGTTTTTATTAATATAGATTACTAGCTGACCCGGCAAACGTCGTTTTGCCATAAAAAATAAAAATAAAATTTAGGGGTGGACTACCCCTAACATTTAGGGGGATGAAAAATAGATGTTGGCCGATTCTCATAGATACCGGATGACCCGGCAAACGTTGTTTTGCCATAAAAAATAAATAAAAAGTTTAGGGGTGGACTACCCCTAACATTTAGGGGGATGAAAAATAGATGTTGGCCGATTCTCATAGATACCGGATAAGCACAAAAAATTTCATCAAAATCGGTCAAGCCGTGCGGAGGAGTATGGCAACGAAAACTGTGACGCGAGAATTTTATATATTAGATTATATTTGTTTTAATTGTTTTAACTCAATGCATCATCATCATCATTATTATCATTATCAGCTCATTTTATGCCCACTGCTGGGGCACGAGCCTACTCTATGGATGGATAGTGAAAAACGGCCATAAACCACCACGTGGGTCCAGTGCGGATTGGTGGTTGTTAACGACTGCTAAAAGTTAATTCTCTCAAGAAGTCCGCGTAAGGTCTTGAGTACAGTACAGAATGCATCTATCAACAAATAACTTGTGTAGGGCATGTGGAGAGGAAACGGAGGCAATGCAGCACCTACTGTGTGACTGCGACTCTCTGGCTAGGAAAAGAATGGGACTCCTGGGGTCGGCTTATCCGAGACCGGAGGACTTCAGGCTCTTCGCTCTTAAGGACGTGGCCAAACTTATGGCATCTATCTTTACAGAGGAAGAAGAGTGAAAGGACGGGGTTGCACAAAAGATCCCGATGGGTCGAAGTGCTACTGCAAGAGGGAAACCTCGGTAGGCCCCACTAAGATAAGATAAGATAAGGTCTTGAGTATCTCAGTAAAGACCAACATCTTTACTGAGATACTCAAGGGCTTGGGCGGTATGTCATTTCGCACAATTCTTTATTTATAGGCAAGTATTTGACCGCGATCTCGCTTGATGGTAAGCGATAATGCGGCCTAGGATGTAGCATACTTGCCTAGATATTGCCTGTTCACCCTTGCCTTCAAAATGTCCAGGTTGTACGTATCAGGAAACAGATGTGCAGGGAGTTCCACTTCTTAGCTGTTCGCATCAAAAATGATGACGCGAAGCTTTGTGTGTATAGGCGGTATGTTGACAGCATAAGGGTGTGACCTAGTCCACGTCTGGTTCCCCAAAGATGAAAAGGAGAAGGTGGTATCAGTTCGTGTATGTCTATAATCATTCATCATTATCATAAAGAAATATTGTCTATTTATATAACTTCTAAGAAAGTTATTTTGACAATGGCTAAATGTGCAAACCATACGAAGCTATTAACAAAGAACAAAAAACACCAGAATCCAAGGTCTGGAAAACCAGAAACGTTTATAGTTACTAGTGGTCGCCCAGTGGTCGAATTTCGACCGTAATTTTATTAAGGCTGCAAGAATTGAATCTAAGCAATGAAAAATTTAAAAAAGTAGAATGTGAGTTTGGTTTGGCATTGACAGATTTCGGCCGCTCCTCTTCCATTTTTGAAATTTTTGAAAAGAGTATATAAAAGCGTGTGTGTCAAATACATGGTAGTCTGTGTAATGTTTGTTTTATTGATTTAATGTATTTTTAATGCATAAATTAAAAAAAATATTAACATTCGGATAAACTTCTCTATATAAACTATAAGTGTGCGAAATTTCATACGCCTCCGTCCGCGCAATTTTCGTAAAAAGGAGTACAAAGTTTTTGCTTCACGTATTAATATATAGATTAGTATTGTAATGAGAGCGAAATCCAACAGCATTACGCATTATGATACTCAAATCATCCAGTTGCGTCATTTCGACGAATTGAAATGAGGCTATATAAAAACTTACTGCTTTAACCCTAATTCGAGAAATGGTTTAACAATAGTGATGTAGCTGCTACGTTGTGTTCAATATAATTTATCGATATAATTCTTTAAACCGGCTTACCTTTGAAGAATGTTTCTCATCGATAGCGGCGATGATGTAGGCTTGTGTCACCTGCGTGACTATTGTCACTGGGAATGCCTGGCGCAGTATTTTATTATACTATATGCATAGACACATAGTGAGAGGTTGTATATGTGTGCGTTGTTCGAACGCGTTTATATGAAGCTTAACTTCTAGGTCTCCTTATTTTTATTTTTTTTAATATTCTACGGGTAAGCACAGTGCCTTGATCACACCTGATGTTAAGTGATGATAAGGCCAATGATGGAAGCGCACTTCACCCAGGATCCTCATCTAGTGAGGCACTGGCTATCTTATTTTTAGCCGCCGGAACACAACAATGCTACAAACATTGATGTTATGGCGACATATTTAGATAAGAGTGTGGTAGCTAGCCAGGCCGACAAACAAGTCCTACCACCAACCAAACCGAGTACACAAATATGTACCCCCCCGCTGGGAATCTAACCCGGGACCTCTGGGTCTAAGCCGGTGGTCTTAGTCACTAGACCACAGAGGCGGTTATTTGTGCCTATACAAAGTTTTTTGATGTATAATAAAAAAAACAATTGTATTGTTTATCCAAAATGAGTGACTTTATAATCGAAAAAAATCGCTTTAAATTTTTCAATTGAATAATTCAAAGACTGCGTAAGCACAACACTAGAATCTTTATTGTCTCAAGAAACTGTATGAATTCTACATTACAGACATAATAAAATCCCTCTGTACTGAATTTGATTATACTTTGGAATTACTTCAGCCAACCGCCTCTGTGGTGTAGTGGTTAAGACCGGTTCCAGACCCAGATGTCCAGGGTTGGCATCCTAACCGGTTTGGTTGGTGGTAGAGCTTGTTTGTCGGTGTTGATAGCTACCACCATCTTAACTAAATATGTATCATCAATGTCTGTAGCATTGTTCTCAGCTCAGTAGTTAAGGATTCCGGGTGAAGTGCACTTCCACCTTCAGCCTTAACATCATTTCACATCAGGTGAGGTGAGGGTCAAGTGCTTACGTGTATTGAATAGAGAAAACGGAGAAAAAATTCTAGCTAAGTGAACCAGAATTAAAAACTACATTTTGTAAGACAGCAATCAATTTTTTAGACTTTACTATAAAATTCTAATAATGGTATCAAAATATTTGTTTATTTATTTATTTATTCATTTATTTAACACTAGTGATCGCCCAGTGGTCGAAATGCAACTGTAATTTTATTAAGGCTGCACGGATTGTATCCAGAGTTGGGCGTAATCAACTACTTTTTTAATCAGATTAATAATCTGATTGAAAGTAATCATGATTACTTTTAATCAGATTAAAGTAGTCGTAATTACTTTTAATCAAGATTGAACATACAATCTTTAATCTTGATTACATGATTATTCTTAACAAAGTTTATATGAATTATGGTTTAGGAATTAATGAAGTTTGCCATTAATTATCACAATTTGTAGGTGTATTTGTAGATGCATATCTAGAAATTGAGTGGTTGGCTTTATTGTACTATAAATTATACCTACTACGTAAGACGCGTGGTAAGGGTGCGGAGGACAGGGTATTGTACGATCACCCGCTAGCTAATCGTCGCGTCCGCATTGTCGATAGTCAACAAGTGCACACGCGCCATTTTGTTCAGTGCGCATCAGTCAAACGAATCGAGCGCAAGGAGACGAACGTAATTCTTTTATCGTACGTGATCGAGTATTTTTTTAAGTTTGAAAGTATCGAGTATATTTTTTAAATTTCCGTATGTGAATCATTCGCTCATTCTGCACATCGGAAGATGTGCAGAATGAGCGAGTACCAGAAACATTACCATGCATCCAGTAGATTGTTTGCGTAAAATAATTATACTAAAAGCACAGTGTATGAGACTGATAAAAAAATAAAGATGATTTATTGCTATGCAATATGTTCTTTTCTTTTTTAACGTTCCGACTGTTGGTTTTATTAATCAATCATAAAAGTAATCAAGATTACGATTACAGATTTATAATCATTAATCACCGATATGATTACATGTTTGATTAATTTCTGTAATCTGTAATCGTGATAAAGATTACACATTGTAGTCGTAATCCTTAATCATTAATCTGATTACTTTTTGCCCAAGACTGATTGTATCCCATGCAATGAAAAATTAAAAAGATAGAATGTAAGTTTGGATTGGCATTGACAGATTTGGGCCGCTCCTCTTCCATTTTTGAAATTTTTGAAAAGAGTATATTATGCGTGTGTGTCAAATACACGTTAGTATGTGTAATGTTAGTTTTATTGATTTAATGTATTTTTATGCATAATTAAAAAAAATATTAACATTCTGCAATCCTTCTCTATATAAACTATAAGTGTGTGAAATTTCCTACTCCTCCGTCCGCGCAATTTTCGTAAAAAAGGGTACAAAGTTTTTGCTTCACGTATTAATATATAGATAATTACGGGCTGAACCCAAATACATAATTATAAATAGTGAAGTGTATATAAACACAAATAATAAGCACTAGTTCACAGACAAATATCTATTTTGCTTAAAAAATTCTTAAGGTTGTCCACAAACACGTCAAAATCCGGGTAAGCCACAAGGAGTGCGTTAAGTGCCTGATGCATGCGACACAGCGGTGATAGCGCACGCGCCACGGCGGAGGCGCAACAGTCGATGCCTAAGACCGGATCGAATACGTAGATAAGTTGAACATAACTTTAGTACACTCGATTCTCCGAGGCGTTGTAAGTGCCTTGTTGCCTGAGTTTTGTTAACTATCCATTTTCAATCGATTCATCATCATCATCAGGAACGAACCTTCCCTGTGGATGGATAGGGAGAACGGGCCATAAACCACCACGCGGGCCCTGTGCGGATTGGTGGTTGTTAACGACTGCTAATGCAGCCGGGAACAACGGCTTATCGTGCCTTCCCAAGCACGGAGGACCTCGAGATGATAAATTTTTGGCCACCCATCCGATGACTGGCCTTTGCGAAAGTTGCTTAACCTCAGCACTCGCAGACCAGGCGCGTTAACCACTGCGCCATCGAGCTCCTCTCCTCCTCTTTAATCGATTACGTTTAGGAAAACGATTTTGTATGGCAAAATTTTAACACGAGAAGTATTGTGTATGTCGCCAGGTGGCGCTGCTTCAATGCCATACTAATTTCCGTTTCCGTTAATGTGATCGAAAGTCAAACGAAACTGACACTAGGTACCCAGATCGGAATCGAATACTATCCTATTTCCACCAACTGGCTTAGCCCGCCTATAAAGATTCACATAAAATCTCGCTAAAGGCTATTTAAACCATATTTGGGGCGCATTGAAAGGTCGGCCATGATTAATCGTTCTCTATCCTGAAACGATGCAATAATAATGTGAAGCTACTTTTTATTCTTAAGGAACACTGGGGATAAGTCAAATGGACGTGCTTCGATGCTACAATCGTGAAAGTTAAGCTGCATTAGACGAGGTCGCAACTGGATTGATGAAATATTGTTTTTCCCTTTTCTTCTTAATGTTTTGTAAAGACTTAAAGTCGTAGCTCCCGGCAGCTATAAGGGTAAATCCACATAAGGCACACTAGCGCCACCAATTGATAATTTGACAATTACTATTGCCGGTGCCTTTGGCTTTCAAAGTAAAAAGTGTTGAATAATTTCGGCGGGCTGGCTAGAACCACGATAGCTCAATTGAAAGAGCCCCTGACCCGGAATGTCAGAAGGGTGCAGATTCAAATCCTGCTCGTAGAAATTTTTTCAACATTTGTGTTTTTGTAATTTGTTCGCAACAAAATTTGCGTTAAAAATTATTTGAACATTTGTGTTTTTGTAAAAAAAAATACTTTAAAATTAAATAAAAATCATTTATTCAATTTAGGCATATAAATTGAACTTATGACCAGCATAAGAGCAAAAGAGTACTTTTTAGCCCAGAATGATTTTGGGGTAAAACATTGGTTGTTTGGATCCTACTTATCCTAGCACGTCACGTAGTTAAGTACATTAAAAAAAACATAAGTACTTACACACAATAATACTTAAAATATATAATTTAGTAAACAATACGTATATTTAATGCAATTCTACTGCTGGTTCGGAAGATTGATTCTGCTAAGAAGACTCCACCATGAAACTTACAGCTTTAATTTTAACTTTGACATGATGAAAAACACACAACAACACATACTTACAAAGAAGCAAATTCCTATTGTTACATAAATACTGTTTAGTATGTATATTTACAGCAACGGATTCTAAGAACATTACAATATCCGCGGTGCCATTAAATTGCTACCAAATCGATTCCAGCGATCATTATTAAAATGTCTACCAAGAATTTTCTGTAAAGGTACAAAATCGTTTAATAAACGCGGCGTTATTACTGGCTTTCGGTATTCAACATTCGGCATTCGGCATTCGGTCCACTGACGCCGAAACTCGGCCGGCAGCGAAATTCGAAAACGAACGAATGCGCCATTACCGACATCGTTCTTGCGCAAAACAAAGACCTGAGATTTCGCTCGTCAAGGAGTCTTTTAGGCCTGGGAACAGACATCCTTCACTATTTATCTTAAACTTTTATTATAATAAGTATTGTTTATTTCATTATATAATAATAATAAAAAACGCCTCGGTGGCCGAGTGGCAGAGAGCTCGGTTCAGTGCCCAAAGGTCTCGGGTTCAGTTCCCAGCATAGCCTGGGTTTGTGTTCACCAACCCGCATTTGGCAAGCGTGGTGAGCGACGACTTGGTTTCAAGGGAGCCTTTGCCCAGCAGTGGGACAGTTATAGGCTATTTAATAATAATAATATATAGTATAACGCAGTTTTTAACTGAGATTAACGTAAAATTACTTAGTACTAATAGTAGTCAAAAAAGTATAATTAATTGTACGAGTAATTACCCAATAATTATAGCTCAAAGATATTGTAACCACTCTTTACAAGACTGTAATCAGTTGTTATCCAAAGATCAACTTCAACTTAATAACAGGGTCAAATTCTTTTTTAATAATTAAGTTAACTTGGTACATAGAAGGCACTTAGCAGTCATTAAAGGGAAAAATGATGTATGTCAATCAAAAAGTGATAAATGTCACAAAAAACTGACATGCCAAGACTTACGCTTTGCTTAATTAATCATTAGGGCTTTCACTATGTTATTAATTAGCTGGCAAAGACAAAAATAACAGAGTATTAAAAGGAAGCAGCGTTATTATAATAAGAGACCCAATTAAAGTTTAAAATAGCTTGAAACCAGTCGGTCTGTAGTTAACAGTTTTTAAGTATTTCAGTGGAGTCTAAAGGCTGTCATACACTAACAGCAGGTCAGAAACAGCGCGCGTTAAACGCTGACCCGCGCGAACTCAAAGACAAAGAGTGAAATGAACACATAATACACAACACATAACATGTTTTTATCGGGGTTTCACTCAAACCACTTTGTATAGGTAAGTATCATCAGTTCATCAGCTGTTTCGACCTAATTGCACCTACCATGGTCACGAGCTGACTCTGAGTCAGTATTACTGAGTAGATTGCGTATTATTGCTTTTTACGGGTAAGCTCTGTTTAAAATGAGAGGCAAAAGTTTAACAGTGTACCTATCAAAATGAGTTCTTCCAATTTGCCAACGCTCTAGCTAGGTTTTTCGGCTAAAAAAACTGGGCAACGTTGTAAGATATGTACCTATCTGGCGGGAACGACAGGAGCGAGACAGCGACGTCAATCAAACACGCGAGCCTGTTGCACACTGCTTTAATGAATAACGGTTGCACGGTAGTGTGGGGACGCAGCCACCACAGATTACATATCTAACATCCCTTCCCCTTTAGTCCTGAAATAGGCGCCCCAATTTACACAAACAACAAAATGGAACTTAACAAATACTAGGTACTTAATTAAATGCTAGTCTTATTCGACTAAGTCGTAATGACTCCGATCTGACGATGGGGTTGAGAATATCGGGCTAATGGCTCGTCGTCGCGTACCATGATCAACGGCGCGCGGCGGTAAAGCCCGCTGCGGCGGTGTCGTCGCCAGAGTCGTGGCTGGGCTACCAGGCATGATCGATTCCTGCACGGAATCGCTCCCCGATTCTCCTTCCCCTTCTGGCTGCAGAACTGTAGCTAAATGTGACTCAGGCTGCGATACTAAATCTGGCACGACTTCAGGATCCCAATCATGGTTGTTTTCCGGCGACGAGTACCATCTGGGTCGGATCTGGTCTACGTGTCTTTTAACGTCGCATTGCAGCTGTGGAATGTGCACTAAATACATAACTTGTCCGATTTTTCTTTTTATAATTCCGTGCATCCAATTAAATTTATAGGCATTTAAATTTTTAGTAATCCAAACTTCATCGTTCTCTTTAAATGCCGCTCTTTGAACTCCTTTATAATATTTAGCCTGTAAGGACTGATTCCGCTCGACCGTTCGAGTGAGTTCTGTGGGTGACGGTGACGGTGTAACCGGGTCTAACAAATCTAACCTGGATCTTAAGGAACGGCCGAACACGAGTTCTGCGGGTGACTTACCAGTGGTGGTATTTTTAGAGTTTCGATAATCAAATAAAAACTTAGCAATCCTACTATTAATATCTTTTTTATTTCCACCCTCTAACAATATACTTTTGATCCCCTTTTTTATAATTTTTACAAAACTCTCAGCTTGCCCATTGCTGGACGGGTGGTACGCGGGAGAAAATAAGTGTTTAATACCATTAAGGCGACAATAATTTAAGAATTCTTCTGAAGTAAATGAAGTGCCATTATCACTCACCAACGTGTGTGGAATTCCAAAACGTGAAATAAAATCGCATAATTTCGTAATTACCGCTTTCGAACTATAAGTCGAGGACACATCATAACATTCTACCCATTTGCTAAAAGCATCCACTATTATTAAAAACATAAAATTGTGAATTGGGCCTAAAAAATCCACATGTATCCGATAAAACGGTTGCGGCGGCGGCGGCCAAGCGGCGAGTGGGGCGTGCGGCGGCGCAGGGCGCAGCGCGCAGCACGTGCCGCACGCTCCCGCCAGCCGCTCTAGCGCGGCGTCTACGCCCGGGAACCACAATCGTGCGCGAGCCTCCGACTTCATTTTTACAACGCCGAAATGAGAGCTATGTAATTCTTTACAAACTAAGCTTTGTAGTTTAGCAGGAATTACGACCTTATGACCTCGCATGAAGATACCATTTTCATATGATAATTGTGACCGACAATAAAAAAATGGTTTTAAGTTAGCATCATTTACTTTCCTCGGCCAACCGTTTAACACATAACGTTTTATTTTAGCTAGGATCGTATCGCGAGCCGTTTCGCGACGCAAATCGTCCAGCGTTAGCGGCAAGTTACCTTCCACTACAAAGTTCACATACGCTGCACGATCTTCAAAGTCCGTGAGCTCATCGTGAACGTCCCCTTTGTCTTCGCACGCCCGAGATAAATAATCCGCGCTATTTTGTTTACTGCTTATATATTCAACTGTGTAATTATACGCTGCGAGAAAAATTGCGTATCTCTGTAGACGGTTTGCAGACACTTCAGGGATACCCTTATGGGGGCCGAATATAGCTAATAGAGGTTTGTGATCCGTTCGGAGCACAAACGGTTCAGACCGGCCATACAGGTATTGGTGGAAGCGCCTTACGCCGTAAATAATTGCAGTTGCCTCCTTTTGAATTTGGGCGTAGTTTCTCTCTGCGGAACTTAGCACCCGCGATGCATACGACAATGGCCTCTCCAACCCGTCACTATCTACTTGAGAAAGAATCGCGCCTAACCCTGTCGGTGATGCATCAACAGTTAATATTAATTTTGCTTTTGGGTCAAAATGGGCAAGTATTTTGTCTGATGCTAAAATATTCTTAATATTAATAAATGCTTCATCATGCTGACTTGACCATACCCATTTAGTATTTTTATTTAATAAATTGTATAATGGACTTAACACTGTTGATGCGTTCGGCACAAAATTCCGATAATAGTTAGTGAGACCTAGAAATGACTGTAACTGAGACACATTAGTCGGTTTAGGAGCCTTTAAAATTGCTTTAACTTTGTCAGGTGATTTCCTAACTCCATTTTTGTCTATAACATGGCCCAGATACGAAATTTCATCTTTAAAAAAATCACATTTGCTCGCCTGCACCGTTAACCCTGCATCATCTAAACGCTGTAATACTGCTATCAGTCTTTGCTGGTGTAGCTCCTTAGTGGATCCAGTGATTAGAATATCATCCAATAGAAAAATTATACCATCAATCCCTGAGAGCAAGCATTCCATTGCGCGTTGAAATATAGCTGGCGCGCTCGATAAACCGAACACTAGGCGCGTATATTTAAATAGCCCGCGGTGTGTATTGATGCAGGTTAACTCCTGTGACTCTTCGTTTAGAATAAATTGATTGTATGCCATAGATAAATCAATTTTACTAAATTGTTTGCCTCCATGTAATCTACTTAATAAATCGTTTACCGTGGGTAAAGGATATTGGTCGACAATCAATTGTTTATTTATCGTAACCGAAAAATCAGCACATATTCGAATACTGCCGTCCTTTTTTAAAACGGGCACGATGGGCGATGCATATTCTGAATGATCAACTGGTTTTAAAATTCCTGACGACAAAAGACGATCAAGTTCCTTATCTATTTTTTCTTTTAAAGCGTACGGTACCGATCTCGCTTTAAAAAAAACGGGTTTAGCCCCCGGCTTCAGAAGTAAACTTATGGTATACTTATTAAACAATCCTAGATTTCCGGAAAACACTTCAGGAAACATGGTAACTAATTGTCTAGTAATACTAGGCTCGGACTCGCGAGAGGCCGGCGAGGGCCCTCGGGTGTGTACTGTAAGCACGGGCACGGGCGCGGGCGCGGGGGCAGGGACGAGCTCTAAATCAAACCTATATATGAAGTCACGGCCTAGCAACGGTGGTCCATCTGCGCGAACTACAAATACCTTCAAGGAGTGAGTTCGGCCGTTATAAGATATTGACGGCATGAATGTACCGATAGTTTCAATATTTCCGCCGGTATAACTAAATAATTTTTTGTTGGTGACTGATAATGGCATTTTTTTGAAATATAAAATATATGTTTTTTCGGAAATTACACTTACTGCTGAACCACTATCAATCTCAAACTCCAAAGTCACACCACCGATAGACAGGCGTTCCGTCATCGGCCTTCCCTTTTCACACCGTATATTATAAAAAGACTCACCGTCGTCGTCGTCACCGTCCTCCACCGAACCTTCGTTTACGAACTTAACCTTACCCTCATTAGGGCACATTTTACGTAAATGACCTTTGCCGTTACACTTTTTACATTTGTAATTTTTAAAACGACACTGATTAGACTTATGGTTAGTAAACCCACAGACACTGCACTTTTCCTTTTTATTAGAATTAATGTTGAATACGCCGTTCGGGCCCGCTGCGCCGAGACCGCTCGCGCCTGGCGCCGCCAGCGACGAAGCCTGGCGCGCACAACGCACGCTTTCTGCCAAGTCGATGGCCTTCGCTAGGGTCAGCTCACGTTGATCCTGCGCGAAGAGTTTGTCCCGTTCGTGTCCTGCCGCCATGCCCATGATAAATTTATCTAGCAAGGCCTCTTCTAAATTTTTGAATGCACAGTGGGCTGCCAAACCTCTAATCCTAGCTGCCCATTGAGTGTGGCTTTCACCTGGCCGTTGTGATGCAGAGTAAAACGTTGATTTCTCTGCAAACCCAAACCTCTTCGGTGTGAAGTGATCATCGAGGAGTTTTACAATAACCTCGTATTCCAATTCTTCCACCTTGTTAGGCAACGCCAAGTCACTGGCTAACTTAAATGTTGACTCGCTTAACGAAGTTAACAAAATGGCTCTTCGTTTAATGGCCGCCTTGTCTTCCTTCGCTGAAATATCATTTGCGATGAACCACTGAAATAATCGCGATTTGTAACTGCTCCACTCTTGTGTGAGGTGGTCGAAGGTGCAAAGAACACCGTATGAAGCTGTCGTGGACATTTTGAAACCGCACGTATGAGTTCGAGAACGTCGCCAATGTAAGATATGTACCTATCTGGCGGGAACGACAGGAGCGAGACAGCGACGTCAATCAAACACGCGAGCCTGTTGCACACTGCTTTAATGAATAACGGTTGCACGGTAGTGTGGGGACGCAGCCACCACAGATTACATATCTAACAAACGTCAACTCGTCAACCATAGAACCGAGGTCCTAGCTTTTCGAGGCCCCTCAGATTATTAAATTCGATTTCTATTAAAACGCTTTAAAAAATCTAGTAAGGATCCGGGGACACGCTTGCTTGATGCCATCCCTTCTTCAAACCCTCTGAAGATGTTTAAATTACAGCTTAAGGAAGCCAGTCCTAGAAATCCGGTAATGGTGTAAAAGCTACTGGTGGCATCCAGCTATCTCCTTCCATTAAAAATTTGGGCAATTTTCGAAGCAGTTTCTTTACGAGCCCGCGCTGTTGTAACACTATGGTTGCCATATTGGCCAAATACAGGCAGGAGTTCCCGCCCTACTCTCGGTATGAGGAAGCCTTAAAGAGGAATATATACATTGCATAAAACTATTTAAACTATCAACCATGTTTATTATTTTTAAGTTTCACAGTGGCATCCGCCATGATCACGGATTTACTGATGTTATTGCGGCTGGGTGGTGGTTTTATAAGCAGAAAAAACGATCTACCCTCTTTCTTAGCCGTTTTTTGCGCTCAACGCCCGTACCATCGGTTTCTAAGTCACTATTCAGATTGTAAACAGCCATCCGCAATAACTTCAGTACATCCGTGATCATGGCGCATGCAACTATGCCGAAATATCGGATACTCACAAATAATATTTTCTCGGTCTGCCGTCTCGTCTCTACATTTATCCTTCCTTTGCCATATCATCTTTCACACAGTCTTTCCATCTTTTCATCGGTCTTCCTTTCTCAATAAACCTTAGTATATAAACCTTCTTGAGAGAGATCCAATTAAAGTTTAAAATAACTTGAAACTGGTCTGTAGTTAATAGTTTCAAATATTACAAAGGAGTTAAGGCCACCCGCCCACTTAGATAGTTGTAGGTGCGACAAATGTTTCGGCGTCTTTTTTTAACACGACGACTTTGCGATCTACACAAATTTTCCAATTGATATTTTATTTATAACGAAAACAAATACAATAGTATTTACTAAAACATGAAGTTCAACAAAAACGTAAACATCACTTTTTTTTCCTACAGAGTTTTCATTTATTAATTTTATCTATAGTATTTATTGTATGTCCGAAATGGGCACACTGTTGTATCCAAAAATACCATTAAGACCTCATAATATGTACACAGTGAATAAATAAACAATTATTCTATTCTATCTATAGTTCATCAAACACCATTCGTAATTAAATTTTAAGTCGATGAATATGTGAAATTTTGTGTTTTTTCACGATTCGTTTATGCACGTTAACGAAAACAAGCATTTAACTATATGACAAAGAATTTAACTAAATAAAATATTCAGGTTTTCGTTGACGAGATCGAATGGTGACTTTTTTATAAAAAGTTCGGCAAATGACTGCTCTGCCTGATGTTAAGCAAAAGCAGAGGGCCTACCACGAACCACGATCGACGTGTTGCCTCCCTGTCACACTTACGCACGAATTTACAAGTGCGACAGAGAGGCAACACGCCGAACGTGGTTCGTGGTAGGCCCTCAGAGTTCAGATGCTCCACTATTAGTAGAGCCGGATTGTGCCTCACTAGCCGTCCTCATCTTTTCGAACCGCAAGTTGCTTCTTCACACCTCAATAAATCTCGAGCTGTAGTTACAATCAGTGTGCTGGGTGGCAAACTATTATACAAAAAAAAACGACGGGTTGCACTCTGGGAGTGCCGGCAGAAGTGAAAACTTGAATATTAACGTTGTGCATTTTTGATATTTTGGAATGGTTAGGGAATAATTTTGCACGAATTGCTTTAATTATCAGTATAAAAGTACTCTCATTTATGTGGTAGAATACAATATTTATTTATTGGGCTATCGTACACAAACATGACAATTTGTATTACATTAAAAAGTTATATTAAGTTATATTAAAAATTTATATTACGCCGCGCCAGCTGTCTACTCTCCATCCGTCTTACGAATTTTCGATCAGGTCACGTGTCCTGACGCGAGTTTAACATTTTTTACCCATTCCTCTACTCTCCATCCGTCTTACGAATTTTCGATCAGGTCACGTGTCCTGACGGTCACGTGTCCTGACGCGAGTTTAACATTTTTTACCCATTCCAAATAAAGTGCACAACGCCGCTAAAGAAGTTTTCACTTCAAAAACCTCTGTGTGTATGTTACATTTTCGTCGAAAAATAATGTTCCCGTTAACGCCGGTATTTCTACTCCGCTTTCTGGCATAATACGCTGACCACTAACTGCTAATGACTATATATGACATCCTATTATTGTACTTTGTGGATAACGCGCCCAGTCTGCGAGTGCTGAGGTTAATTAAGCAATTTTCGCAAAGATCGGTCATCGGATGGGTGACCAAAAATGTATCATCTCGAGCTCCTCCGTGCTTCGGAAGGCACGTAAAGTCGTTGGTTCCGGCTGCATTAGCAGTCGTTAACAACCACCAATTTGCACTGGGCCCGCGTGGTGGTTTATGGCCCTTTCTCCCTATCCATCCATAGGGAAGGCTCGTGCCCCAGCAGTGGGGACATAAAATGAGCTGACGATGATGATGATAATAACAGAAATAAATTAATTCATTCATTCATTCGCTCATATTTTTTCAATTAAACATCATTCATTCAACGTATCTGACGTAACTATGCGGGCAGCCTCAGGCTATATTGTCACTAAAGAGTTGAAGACATTCAAAAGGCTTAAGAGATTGAACAGCTAATTAGTTTCTTTGTTAAGTTATATTGTAGAGAATGGGAATATAAAAGTTAACTGCTACTTTCGTGGATCATATCATTAGCAGCTCTCTTTATTTACTTTCTATTTTTAAAAGCTAATTGCTGCACTGAAGCTGAAATAAATATTTATAAAATACTTTTTAAAATACAACGAAAAAAAACAACAGCCTGTGGATAGATGGCACTGTGCCGCAAAAGCATTCAAAAATTAAAAAACAGTGACAAAATTCAGCGCTTACGTCAGCCTTCCCGGTAGCATAGCGGTCAGTGCAGCCGCCCGGATTGCAGAAGACCCAGGTACGATTCCTGGCTGGGTCGGGTGGGCGTTTAATTTTTTCACTGTATTTTATAAAATACTTTATTTATTTGACTCTCTATATGTCCCTACTGCAAGAACAAAACAAGAGTAGCTATGCAGTTATACATCAGAAAACCAATGACAGATTCACACTCATAGATTATTAAAAGGAGCTCGATGGCGCAGTGGTTAACGCGCCCGGTCTGCGAAACTTTTAACACCATTAAACCACCATTACCATGACGATCGGTCAATAATCAAAGAAGCTACATCACTTTTTATATACGGAAATACCCGTTTTTCTACAATACTAAATCTAAAGGGACCACCTACAGGTCACAATTATTAACCGATTTTCAAAATTTTTTCGCCATTTTGTAGCTAAACTAATACCCTAGAACTCCTTTTTTTATTTTTTCTTAAGTCGGTTTGTTTTAGAAATATTTACAATTTAGTATACAAACACCCCACAAAAGACCTGTTTTTTTTACATTTTTCAAAATTTCATAAAAAGTGTGAAGCCGATTTTCAAAATTCAAACACTCACACGTGTCTCGATAAATTCCTCAACTCTTGGTACTATTTTCACCTCGATTTTCCCAAAATCCTCGGAGCTATGGCCAAAAATAGGTCTCAGGCGATTTGCACCTGATAACCATTTTCAATGGTAAAAATTAAAGCACTCCTATCTCCAGGTCTACAGCTCCATTCATTTCCACCCTTCCGGCCGAGATCGGCTGTCGACGCAATAAAGTGAACAATACACCCTTCTGTTGTTCCTACAGACATTTTTTTGCGAGAAATTTGCGAACCTTTACCTTTTTGTTGATTAACTACAGTTAGGGAAGGTACATATTTATAGAAGCTCGATAGTCGTTAACGCCTGGTCAGCGATTGCGAAACTTAAGCAGCATTGACAAAGGCCGGTTATCGGATGGGTGCACAAAAATTTATCATCTCGAGCTCCTCCGTGTTTCGGAAGACCCTTTGGTCCCGGCTGCATAAGCAGTCGTTAACAACCACCAATCCGCACTGGCTCCGCGTGGTGGTACGGCCCTTTTTCCTTATTCATTCATAGAGAGGGCTCGTGCCCCATAAAATGAGCTGATGATGATGAAGATGTTGAAGATGACGATGATAATAACTAATTTTTTATTACATGACCGCTTAAAAAGGAGTGTTATTAAAATAAAATGTATTAAATTATTCGCGCTTAATTTGCTAAATGATTGTTTTGTACTGATGTTTATACGGGTTCGTGGTCGCAGAGAGGGTTGTGTGACTTGCCCGTCAATTATATAATTTTATAAGGTGGTCTTTACATAACCACTTGACCAGCTGTTTTTATGGCCCCACTGCTGGGGCACGAGCCTTCCCTATGGATGAATAGGGAAAGTGGGCCATTAACCACCACGCAGGTGCAGTGCGGATTGGTGGTTGTTAACGACTGCTAATGCAGCCGAGACCAACGGCTTTACGTACCTTCCGAAGCACGGAGGAGCTCAAGATGAAAAAATTTTTGGTCACCCATCCGATGACCGGCCTTTGCGAAAGTTGCTTAACCTCAGCACTCGCAGACCGGGCGCTTTAACCACTGCGCCATCGAGCTCCTCATAGGGTATATAGAGTAGCTTATTATTAATTTATTTCCTATTGTGCCTTACGTAATTGATTTATGATTTATAGTTTTACAACTCCTTATATTTCACAAAAAAAATCAAAGATATGATAAGATAACATTTTATTGCCATAAAATTTTGTAAATTGTGTAAACAAAACAGCAATAAAGTAATCCTAACTTATATTATAAATGCGAAAGTGAGTTTGTTTGTTTGTTTTTCTTTTGTTTGTTACGCTTTCACGCATAAACTATTTAAGGGGGTGCAGCGCGGACGCAAAACTGCGAGTTTCAAGTTTCTTTATGATAGCGAGCGAGCGGCGCGTGGCAGTGGTGCGACAACGGCGCACGACTACGAATACGCTCGCACACTAATATCTGTACAGAGTAGGCTGGTGATTTAATTAGAGCAATGTTTACTTTCGTAAAATCATAGGCGTTTGGGTAAAAAATAATAAAAGTCTTAATATTTTCATATTCATGTTTTTTAATTGAAAAATAAAACAACAGTGCCCTCCGGAATATCAATACAAACATTTTGATGTCGGATCATTGTTTCATTTGTGCTATATTTACAAAGTTTCTGAAGAAATAAGTTTTTAGATATCATTATTTTACGTATTGTTTATGCAGTTTCTGGGTATTTGTTTCAAATTCCAAGACAACCATGAACTTGTGAAAGGATCAAGCTAACCTATACTAGTCCTTTTAATGTATAAGACCTATTCAGCGCCTAGCACCAGTGACTTAAAAACAGGTAAATTTTCAAATTCCGCGCTGCACCCCCTTAACGATTTGTTTGTGTGCTACATGATGAAGATAAATAATTACCAAGGCAAGGGTATGTTCCGATATACACTGCGAGTACTGTCCAGTGCTCTTACTGGTGAGAAATTTGTTCCGTTATGGACTGACAGCATACTGCCGCAGTATCCTAGGGAAATATATGACGTCATAAATCATCGCACTTTTTGTACTGTAAGCACTGGCATTTTCGAGGTAAGGTGCTCCAGTGCTTTGATCACGTGATCAAAAGCGTCCAGAAATGACACGGATGACAGTATACTGGACTGTGTTCCGTTTTAAGCAGTAACCAGTATAGCTAACTATAAAGGAACGGCTTCGCAGTATACTAAATTGACGTCACACCTTACAGTGCTCGCAGTGCATATCGGAACATACCCCAAAAAAGGTTAGTAAATTTAAAATAAAATTTCACGTCACAAAAGGTTACGGTACATGTAATAAAATAAATATAATATTTAGCATACTAGTTTCAGCAGGAAGTAGCAGATATAGCAATTTTGCAGCAAGACATGGTTAAAATGGTTAAACGCATAGGTGAAAAAAAGAAATATAGATTTATTATATTTCCATTTAAGTACATACCTACTTTTCACAAACTGCTTAGATGTGTAAATAATACTGAAACTAATATTAAAGTTTGCATACATTTTTACAATCTGTATTTCTTTGAAATTCGACAGCATATAATCCTTTTTGGCTTTTCGCCTCCTTGCTATCGACCTAAGCAAACAAAATGGCGGACGTAGACAAATAAAACCGGCCAATATTGGCAGAAATAATCCCTCGTTCTATACGAAAACAGTGGCTTATTAAAGTAAAACCGTGAAAATGTATGATGAGCTATGAATATTAATGTGAATGTTTTGTACCAGCCGGCTTAGCATACCTTTGCGTTGGCGCGAAATTAAAATGCGGCCATTTTTGTGGTCACCTTGGAAACTGGTTTAAAAGAAAGCTCACGGACAAATACAAATTGAGGTGATGGCACCAGTTTTCGACACTTTAAACCCAGTATTGGACACAATTTTCGCCGCCAAAAATAAACATAAATTATCGCGTAACTAATACGTAATATCGCGAATTTTCATGTAGATAATTAAATGATTAATAATTGTATCGGCTGCCAGGAAAGCAATGCTGACACAGCAGAGTGGGCAGATTGGGGAGGAATAAGGAGCTGACTTACTTGGCGAGCTGACGTCGACGGCGTGGCCACGACACGACAGCTGATGCTGGTAGAATTCGCTTATTTCTTCGCGCACACACAGACACGAGCACACGCACTTTTGAAGGGGTGTACCGGCCGGTAAGTAATTCACGAGTATTCAGTGCTGAACGCGACTTCACAGTCTGGCCGATCGGTGAGAACTCTGAGACGGAGTGAAGGTAGCGTGGTTCGTCAGCACACACATTCGCTCCGCCGACGGCGCTTTTATTTGAATGATTTTCGTTCGCATCGCCGTTCGTTTCGCGTTTCCGGCGCGAACAATAATAATAATACTTTACCTACCGAAAACTTTTAAAAACATCAGTTATATTGTATGCATGTAGCAAATAAATGAATATGAAATAAAATAACATAACATAACCTAACATTACTAGGCTCTTTGAATTATAGAAATATATAAAAGGTTCAAACTGTCCCCGAATGTTTTCGAAGGGTCAGAATCACGCAACCCTGCCCTCATACCTCACTAGATTCACCGGGGCTTTCAAGAACACTGTTCTCGTGTAAAGCCATTAAAAAGTATAAGTAACAAAGCTACACTGCAATAAAATGTTAATACCATGATCCCTATCCCATGGAAATAAAGTTGATACTACACTGAACATTTTGCCGTTTCGTGCTAAACTCCAATATGCGTTGTCTTCAAATAACTTTTGTAATATCCGACCTTTGTGCAGTTAAGCGTTTAAAAGGAAAACTGGAACTAAAAGCTTAAGTAGTAGAGTTCTTATTTGTTTAAATTCAACAACTATTTATCGTCGGTTTAAAGTTTGTCTTTATTGCTTGGCTGGTGTGAAATTTTGTCTGCAGAAGAATGTCTTCACGGGATTAGAAGCAACCTGTATTTCAACTCTATTCTTGGCACAGTGAATTATTTGAGACAACTTACAAAAATAATTCTGAATATTCCTAAGAACACATTTTATACAAAATAATTATTATGTATAAATTCCACAAAATAATAAATTTAATATAATAATATAATCTTTATTTAGTTTGGTATTAATTGTAACACTATTAATAGCCTAAACTTGTAATGTGCTATTTAAAATAAAATGGTTTTTTTTTAATTTAATGTATTGATCAAATATCTCTTCTCAAGCAAAGCAAATTTACATTTTTTTATTACTACTGATTGATTATTATAATATTTTTTTATTGCTTTTGCAAACATCTGTAATTAAGATTACATTTGGAATGATCAACTATTATATATATTGTTTACTAATGAACCATATAATGTTAATCTGTAAAGAAAATTAATATCTGAGATTTTATAATAACCTAAAGTAACTAAAACTAATACAAAACAAAATATGGCGTCAAAAAATTCCTCCGCGTGGCAGTCGACTGGTAAAGTACCCAAGAGACTGGCGGCATTACCACGTTGAATGGCAATGCTTAGCCTCTGGCCAAGGAAAACGCCAGCCTTTGGGCCATGGGAAGTGTCAACCAGCCGTTTGGAGATGTTATTAAATTAATCTTGTTGATGTTAATGAATAAATAAAAAAATTAACGAGCCTTACAGTAGTCGCATATGATATGTAACATTTGACATTTCATCTTTTGAAATCAATATTACAATAGAAAATAGAATATAGAAATTTTTATTTTTTTAATTTCGCTAGCAAACTCGTAAACGAACTAGTACCTATAAGGTCACATTTTATCAACTGCAAATATTTAGAGGATAAATTCAACGACATAATTAAACTATTTTTATGAAAAAACCATAAATGTTTATACGCTAGTTTTCAAGAAAAACGCCAAAAGACATTTCGATTAAAAAGAAAAAGAAAACACTTTCGGTAGTTTAAATTCAAAGGAGCCGAAACAGAGAGGCCGCAATGCCTTCACCGCTTACACATGCTCCTAGTTTCATTCAAAATAAATTAAAACTTAAATCTGTGATACCTATTATGTTTCTGTAAGTAGTGTTTGTAAGTAAGTAATGTTTATTAATCTTTTATGTTTGACATTTTTAATTTGTAATATAAGTTGACATTTTTGTATATTAAAAATGGAATATTATTTATATTTATTTGAATTTAATTTAGCAATATTAGACATTTTAACTTCGTAATATTTTAATTACTTTTGTATTTTATCCGTAATTTTTTATTTTTTTGACATTTTTGCATTTGTAATTATAAGTTGACATTTTCGTAATTTTATCCGAAATGCATTATTATTTATATTAATTTTAATTTTGTATTGTATTTAATGTAATAATTAGTTTGCTGGCGTCTTGACCCAAGCTGTAAGCCAGCAGACTCACATGCTTATAAATAAATAAATAAAAAAATTAAAAAAAAGAGCCGACAGAGAGCATTTTTGTGTCAGGAATAGTAAAATAATACCATAGGCCATATTTCTCTGATATAATTAGATGTATCGTCAAAATATTTGCAGTTGATAAAAGTGACCTTATATATAAAAAACATCAGTTAAGAATCGACTTCCGTTGTGTTATTTCGCCTCCCAACGCCACACAGCTCAACATCAATGTTTTTAGCAATGTTGTTCCGGCAGTTAGAGGTAAGATAGATAGCCAGTGCTCCAGTAGTTGAAGATTCTGGGTAAAATGCTTTTCCACCTTCCGTGGGGGTCATTGTTTGTTGGGTAAGTGGCTCGGTCTTAACAACTGGGGGACCTAGGTTCGATTCCCAGGTCGGAAAAAGCGTGTTTCGTATTTTTCGATACATAGCCCGGTTTTGTGATCACTAAGACGAATTTGGCAAATGCAGTTATTAAGCCAATATCCATCTATTGTTGCAATGACTTATTTCAATGACGTAATCTTTTGTCCAACTGTAGGATAGTATATAAACTATTTACTAAGTGACCATGATAGTTTAAGAAAGAAAGAAAGAAAGAAAAAACATCTATTGACTCTCACAAAAACCAAAAATAACTAAAAAAAATAACAAATAAAAAAACACAATAGTGTGAGGAGCCAATCGGGACCCTACCTCAGCATATGCCGTTTAAGGGGGTGCAGCGCGGACGAAAAACTGCGAGTTTCAAGTTTCTTTATGATAGCGAGCGAGCGGCGCGTGGCAGTGGTGTGACAACGGCGCACGACTACGAATACGCACGCACAAATATCTATACAGAGTAGGCTGGTGATTTAATTAGAGCAATGTTTACTTTCGTAAAATCATAGGCGTTAGGGTAAAAAATAAGAAAAGTCTTAATATTTTCATATTCATGTTTTTTAATGAAAAAATAAGACAACAGTGACCTGCGGAATATCAATACAAACATTTTGATGTCGGATAATTTTTTCATTTGGGCTATATTTACAAAGTTTCTGAAGAAATAAGTTTTTAGATATCATTATTTTACGTAATGTTTATGCAGTTTCTGGGTATTTGTTTCAAATTCCAAGACAACCATGACCTTGTGAAAGGATCAAGCTAACCTACACTAGTCCTTTTAATGTATAAGACCTATTCAGCGCCTAGCACCAGTGACTTAAAAACACGTAAATTTTCAAATTCCGCGCTGCACCCCCTTAAGGAGTTACAAAACACAAATATTACTCACAACTTTTAGTAAACTAATATATTACAGTCATAACTACTTAAGCATTATGTAAGTTAATTTAAAAGGTATATAGACTTAGGATTGTATACTTATACGAGTAATAGGTAATGTAATGAGTTTGGTTTGCCGAGTCTACTCTTTGTTAAATTAATTTGCCCAAATTACTCAATCTTCAATGTGTTCCTAATCTCATTGGTTCGAATGAAAGCTGCTTCTGTTTTATTTCGCTGAAATAATTCGATGTATAGGTACATAGTGATAAGTGCTAGTTTTGTTATATTGAATTATGCATTCAATGCTATATATGGTCACATTTTATCCACTGCAAATATTTTGAGGATAAATTCAACAACATATATATACCGTTACCTTGAGCCCACAGTTGGAAGACGTCTTTTATTTGTAGGCATTTAGTTTTTAATTTGCTATTTTTATTTCTTTGGTTTTTTTTAAGTTCTGTTAAGTTATGTTTCTTTGTTTTGTTTTAAGTATTGTTATGTTACATTAATAAAACATAGTATTATTTATATTTTACAATAGAATCATAACTAAAACAGTGCGGTAATCGATAATCATATATAAACTATTTTTATGAACTAGTTTTTAAGAAAAACGTCAAAAGATATTTCAATTAAAAAGAAGAATACAGCACTTTCGCTAGTTTCAATTCAAAGGAGCCGAAACAGAGAGGCCGCGATGCCTTCACCGCTTACACGTGCCCCTAGTTTCATTCAAAAAAACCGACAGAGAGGCCGCTCTTAAAAATATCACAATTTTTGTGTCGGGAAAAGTAAAAAATGTGATTTTTTAAAAATGCTACGGCCTTACTTCTCTGATATAATTAGATGTTTTGTCAAATAATAAATAATAAATAAATAAATGTTTCCCACACTCACACCAATTTTCTAGCCCCAAGAAAAGCTTCCTTAAGAAACTCGTTATATGGTTAACTAGACAACGGATAAACATACTTAATATACTTAAATACATACTTATTATACATAGGAAAGACCCAGACCCGAAACAATATAGAAAAATAGGTTTTTCTAAATTGATCCGACCGGGGATCGAACCCGGGACCTCAGAGATAGCGACACCATGAAAACCGGTGTGCAAGCTACTCGACCAAGGAGGTCCTCAAATATTTAAATATTTTTTATTAAAATAGTCAAAATATTTACAGTTGATAAAAAGTGACCTTAAATATGAATTGAATTGAAATGAGTTGAATTACTCTAGTAGTTGTGACGTAACACCGCTGACTTAATTACAAATTACTAGAGAAATTCAACGAGTCTTCTGGGGCCTCGGTAGCTCAGCGATCAAAGCATTGGACTGGTTATCCAAAGGTCGTGGGTTCAATTCCGACTCGAGCTTCCTTCTGCAGGTTGATTTTTTCTAGTTAGTTTTTAAGTTTATCTTGTTACTAGTGCTAGTTTTAAATATCGTTGTAGCAACTGGTGCTCGACACAGTTTTTTTTTTCGTTGTTTTTTTTAATGTATGATAATGACAGATCTTTACCTACCAATGTTATAAAAACCATAGATAAAAACAAACCTAACGTAGTTTTAAACTACAATACAACAAAAACAATATTTAAACATCTAGACTCGTCTTAATAAATAATGATTAGCGTAATCAAGTACATTGAGAACACAATATTTTAGCTGCAGTAGCGTTCTACGCGAGCCCGTAGTTGTAAGCTGTAATGCAAGATATACAAAGTATTGTAGGGTTTTGGTCTGTGGCTTAATTTATTCGTGAAAATGTAAGTAATTTAATGTAAATGTAAGTTATTTAAGACAGATTGTACACTGATTATTGAACACGAGCATAATATGTTGTCAAGTGCCTTTTGTTATTCTTAATGTGTACCTAGTTAGTGAATTAGTCATTGTTGTGGAATTCTCTAATTGGCTTAAGTATCTTGAAATAAGTAAGTTAAAATGTGTTTGTAAAAAAAGCTGTAGAATTTCCTAATAAATAAATAAATAAATACAGAGCGAGAAATCTAACCGCCGAAATTAATAACCTATCTCTGTTAAGAGATAGGCCTATCTTAGTTAAGTTACCTAGCAACCGCTGTTATTTTCCGATAAATAACAGAAATAACTAAGCAACAAATCTCTTGTAGGCCTATCTCTTGCTGAGGATAGGTTATTAATTTCGGCTGTAAATGAGTATGTTTAAGACAGTCCGAAACTATAAGAGATAAGATTTTTTTTCTAATGAACCATGTCGCCGACGTAAAAAGTTTAGTTATATTGCATAATGATGAAGATAGTTATACAGTGACCTAGTGTTCGACACAATAACCCAGTGTTCGACACAATAACCCAGTGTTCGACACAATAGTTCGACGACCTCCTTGGTCGAGTGGCTTGCACACCGGTTTTCATGGTGTCGCTATCTCTGAGGTCCCGGGTTCGATCCCCGGTCGGATCAATTTAGAAATACCTGTTTTTCTATATTGTTTCGGGTCTGGGTGTTTCCTATGTATAATAAGTATGTATTTAAGTATATTAAGTATGTTTATCCGTTGTCTAGTTAACCATATATCGAGTTTCTTAAGGAAGCTTTTCTTGGGGCTAGATAATTGGTGTGAGTGTAGGAAACATTTATTTATTTATTATTATTTATAATAGTCCAGTTTGACACAGTATCCCTTTATTCAACTCAGTAACCCAGGGTTTGATATAGTAACCTATTGTTCAACACAGTAAACCGATGTGCGACACAGTTACCATATATTTGACACAGTAACCCAGTATTCTTCACAGTAACCTAGTGTTCGACAATAGTTTTAGTTGCCAAAAAAATAGAATTTCATATTTTTTACTGATATTATAGATTTCTGAATTTATAGTTTATCTTACTCAGTTAACTTAACTCTTCAAATAACCAGCCCCGTTGTCCATACGGTATGACGCACATAGGGATGCAAAGTTTTCATTCAGGATAAAACTATGCACTTACCTGAAACAAACAAAATATCAAATATAGACAAACTATTATCTATAAATATGAGTGAAGAGGAGCTCGTTGGCGCAGTGGTTAACATCTGCGATTTCCGATCCGATCACGGGGATGCCGTTCCCTCTAGAAACCTCCGAAGGTACTTCGTTTTACACGGCTTGAGGAACCCTTTAAATTTCTCGCCGCCCCCAAAAAAGCCCGGTAAAGCTGAAAATGTCGTCTGAAGCAATCAGCAAACTATCTCCAAAAAAAATGTCTAATATCTCTAATGCTAAGCAACTTCGCAAAGGCCGGTCATCGGATGGGTGACCAAACATTTATTATATCGAGCTCTTCCAAGCTTCGGAAAGCACGTAGTCATTGGTCCTTGCTGCTATAGCAGTCGTTAACAACCACCACCCCGCACTGGGCTACCGTGGTTTATGACCCATTCTCTCAATGGTGTTACCATCCATTTGGAAGGCTCGTGTCCCAGCAGTGGGGACATACAATGAGCTGGTGATGATACATATGTTATGGGTAGTTGTATACATTAAAATGAACTCTGGAGCTTATTCAAATCCATAACAATTGTTAGCAATCGGAAAGCCATTACTTTTAAAGTGGTTCTGACCGCCAATCGGGTATGCATCAAGTGGATTTATTTAGCATTTATGGCCGACTTAATATAATGGCAGAATACCAAAGGCTTTTATTTAAATCAATGAAATGAAAATAAAATAAAATGAAATAAAATAAAAATACAGTATGTTTCGTAATAAGTCTATAATCCCGAATCATAGTCATGCAACCAAGTATAAAGAACACTGTGATTTCATCATCATCATCATCATCATCTCAGCCAAAGGACGTCCACTGCTGGACAAAGGCCTCCCCCAAGGATACATAAGGATACATGAGGGGATTTGCCATAATCGCCACGCTTGGCAGGCGGGTTGGCGATCGCAGTAAGATGAGAATAATCACAGAGAGACGCTGCTGCCCATCCTCTGGAATGGTCCCATAGTCGCCTTCTACGACACTCATGGAAAGAGATGGGGTGGTGCAATTCTTTACGAAGATTTACCACCATCTTATCTAAATATGTCACCATAACATCAATGTTTGTAGCATTGTTGTGTTCCGGCAGCTAGAGATAAGGTAGCCAGTGTCTCACTAGTTGAGGATCCCGGGTGAAGTGCGCTTCCACCAAATGGCCTTATCATCACATAACATCAGGTGAGATCAAGGCACTATGCTTACCCGTAATTTTTGGTAGAAACTTAATTGGCCTTTGTATTATATTTTGTGTACTGTAATTTGAACTATTACGTGCTGTATGTTTCTCATAAGGCAAAAATAAAATAAAATAAAATAAATATATATTTTTTTTAAAACAGCCACAGAATAGTGTGATTTATAAAAATTACTTTGTCTTGGATAGTCCTTTTCTCAACCTAAGTGATTCCATTTATCTATGTGATATATTACAGTCGTGAGCGTTGCAAGCGAAAGCCTTATTATCTCCCAGCATCAACCATTTGTTATATCCCCTAAAGTTCTCAATAAATGGAGAGATCGACGAGATTCTTACACAAAAGGGTCAGCGTTTGAATAATTCAATCTGTTTAAGACAAGTTGCTCAATGGGCTATGCTTTGACCTAAGATGGAGTTTCAGAGCCCGTAGCCAAAGTAACATTACAAAAACGATAGCGAAACGATAGCGAAGTTAGAAAAGAATAAATATATGGGATTGACATTACGTTGACCACGTGATTTAGCGCGGCTTATGTCAATCCCATACATTTTGTTCTTATCGAACTTCGCTATCGTTTTTTAAATGTTACTTTGGCTAAGCCTACAGAGCCCGTAGCCAAAGTAACATTACAAAAACGAAAGCGAAACGATAGCGAAGTTAGAAAAGAATAAATGTATGGGATTGACATAACGTTGACCACGTGATTTAGCGCGGCTTATGTCAATCCCATACATTTTGTTCTTTTCGAACTTCGCTATCGTTTTTTAAATGTAGTAGGCTTAGCCAAAGTATTGGCTAAGCCTACAGGTCTGAATAGATTGATAGATAACTTCTTTTTTATACACAAACACTTACGTACACATTGTAAATCATCATCATCATCATCATCAGCTCATTTTATGTCCCCACTGTTGGGGCACGAGCCTTCCCTATGGATGGAAAGGGAGAACTGGCCATAAACCACCAAGCGGGCCCAGTGCGGATTGGTGGTTGTTAACGACTGCTAATGCAGCCGGAACCAACGGCTTAACGTGCCTTCCGAAGCACGGAGAAGCTCGAGATGATAATTCTTTGGTCACTCATCCGATGACCGGCCTTTGCGAAAATTGCTTAACCTCAGCACTCGCAGACCTAGCGCGTTAACCACTGCGCCATCGAGCTCCTCCCTTGACACATTGTAAATGTCGTTACTTCTATTAAAGCTGTGGAGTTTCTTGCGCCCATTCTTCTCCACAGCTATAAAATAGACGTCCTGAATGGGTAGTAGGTAAAAAATGTAAGGAAGATGCAAAAGCACTTTTTAAAAGTTTATTTTAATTTAAAAAAATACTTATTTTGACTTATACATAGTGTATTGTTTTCTAAAGTTTACGCGAACACTACACATTGAAATGAAACAACTTTTACGGATCTACTCGCGTTTATTTTACAACATTACGTTTTAATGTATGCGAACGTTCCCTAGAGGGGCCTAACCATTACATCAGATTTGATAAACCACAAATACTCGCTAGAGAACAATGATTCATCCCTAGAATGATACGCGAGGCTATTGAAATTAAAAAACATCCTAATTTCAATAGAGAAGATGGTTGGAATCTACCACCAGCCTGGAATCCCATCATACAAAATATTAAATCCTATCCCCAACACCATACTGCCAGACCAAAAGATACTGTAAGCTCTTTCTGCGTAAAACGGAACGCACCTGATTAAATTTAAATGAGGGTATACAAGCTACTACTACTGAGGAGCTCGATGGCGCAGTGGTTAACGCGCCCGGTCTGCGAGTGCTGAGGTTAAGCAACTTTCACAAATTCGGATCATCGGATGGGTGACCAAAAATTTATCATCTCGAGCTCCTCCGTGCTTCGGAAGGCACGTTAAGCCGCTGGTCCCGGCTGCATTAGAAATCGTTAACAACCACTAATCCGCACTGGGCCCGCGTGGTGGTTCATGGCCCGTTCTCCCTATCCATTCATAGTGAAGGCTCGTGCCCCAGCAGTGGGGACATAAATGAGCTGATGAAGATACAAGCTACTAACTAATTATGAGACGACTAACACCTCAGTCTCGCTGTGACCACGGAACCTGCAAAGGGGTCGAAACGTAATGCCGCGTCCGCACGCTTATCACTTGCCGCAAACTCCAAACCTCTACAAACGTTTGGATTGATTTGGGGAATTAAACGTCGCCATCTACACGCTTGCTTGTTAGTTTGTTCTGAAGAGGCAAGCATGACGGACATGGGTGTTGTGTCAGCCATATATTATTATGTTTATTATTGCATTGCAGACAATTTATGGAAGAAAAAATTAATGAACTTCTTTATGAACCATCCGGACAATTTGTTCACTTCTGCCGGATGGATGAGCTTTGCTGATTTTGAATTTTTAAGTGCAATGCACTTATGATTTCAATAAAAATACAGACTTCAGAGAAGCTATACCAGCTAAATATCGTCGAGCGTAACATTTTCATAACAGGTACATGCTTGTGTACTCGGTAAGGTTTGTGGTAGGACTTGTCTATCCGCCTGGCTAGCTACCACCATCTTATCTAAATATGTCGATATAACTTCAATGTTTGTAGCATTGTTGTGTTCCGGCAGCTAAAGATGAGATAGCCAGTGCCTCACTAGTTGTGGATCCCGGATTAAGTGCACTTCCATCATTGCCCTTATCATCACTTAACATCAGGTGAGATCAAGGCACTGCGCTTACCCGTAAAATATTTAAATAAAATTAGGATATTAGGCAACTGGTGACTGTTTGAAAATAGAGAAAGTACTGACAAAATTCCACGAGCGGGATTCGAACTCGTGGAATTTTAGAGGCGCCCTCGGGTGGTTCCGCCCCCCGATCCGATCCGAATCCTTCGGAGAATCTAGTAGAGTACGGGGACGCGCACTAGTGCGCGATGCCTAGAAAACCTCCGAAGGTGATTCGTTTCACACGGCTTGAGGGACCCTTTACGTTCCTCGCCGCCCCCAAAAAAGCCCGGTGAAGCTGAAAATGCCGTCTGAGGCAATCAGCAAACTCTCTCAAAAAAAAAGGATAAACATTAAAATGTAATGTAGTAAAATAAACGCGAGTAGATCCGTAAAAGTTGTTTTATACATAGTGATAATAATGATGACATTTAAAATAGCCTATATACTGTCCCACTGCTGGAAAAAGGCCTTCATAATTGAAATCAAGTCATCGCTACTATGATGGGTATTGGCCTAATCACCACGCTTGCCAAATGCGAGTTGGTAATCTCAAACCCGGGCTCTGCATCGGAAAAGCCGAAGCCAGGACCTTCGTTGGTCGAGCTGAGCGCTTTGCTACTCGGATTGGAGACGATTGAGAGACACGAGAACAGCTAATGGACCAAGATTCTGCCTCAATAGCCGTCTTCACCTTGCCTACTTGCAAGTTGCACTGAGGCACTGGCTATCTTATCTCTAGAATGCCAGAATACGACATCATCATCATCATCATCATCTCAGCCAAAAGACGTCCACTGCGGGACAAAGGCCTCCCCCAAGGATCTCCACAACGACCAGTTTTGTGCTGCTCGCATCCAGAGGCTTCCCGCGACCTTCACCAGATCGTCGGTCCACCTTGCCCACACTGCGCTTTCCGGTACGCGATCGCCACTCGAGGACTGTTCCACCCCAGCAGCCATCAGTCCTGCGAGCAATGTGCCCTGCCCACTGCCACTTGAGCTTAGCAACTCTTCGGACTATGTCGGTTACCTTTGTTCTTCTGCAGATCTCCTCATTTCTGATTCGATCTCGCAGAGAAACCTCGAGCATAGCCCTCTCCATTGCTCTTTGAGTGATCTTGAGCCTTCTGATAAGGCTCATAGTGAGCGACTACGTCTCAGTCCCGTATGTCATCACTGGCAACACACACTGGTCACGACAGTGCTACAAAAATTGATGCTATGGAAGAATATATACATCGAGAAGAAAATGACGCATTTCGCAAGTTAACTCAGAGTTATTAATATAAAGGTCCCCCTACTCCTCAGGCGTCACTAATCCACTTTGGGCTGTCCTGCCACCTATTGATAGAAGGCAGGCGGAAAATTCAATTTCATTACATCTTTGTTGTATCCGACGGTTATAAATTGTTGATTTACTGTTCTTCGATGTACTACAATGCTTGTATCTGACAATACTTGGTGGAAATCTTAACTAACATACATCACATCACAAAATTCAAAAACATATACTTCTTTAATAAAAAATAAAACCGGCTTTAAAAAAAACAAAGAACACAATAATTCGGTACTCAAAAATGAAAAGTGAAGTACAAAATTTCTTAATGATTATCAGAATCTATCTCCGAAGGTCTTCTTTAGATCTCCGCCACATATTCAAATTCAAATTCAAATTCAAAATTATTTATTGCATGCCACATTGGTGTACATAGTAACTAAATAAATAGGTATAAAAGGTGTCAAAATAAACAATGTAGCGCCCCGTAAGGGCATAACAATAACAGGGAGTAAACTTATGTACTACAATACAAATTTATTTTTTATTTATTTCCTCCTCCACCTGAGCTTTCCTGATACTGGCTGACTTTCTCTAGCGGCACTTATCTTGTAGCTAGGTACATTAAAATTTTAAATGCGTTTAAATACTAATAAAAATGAATTTAAAATTTAAGGATCTTCATGTAATTGTTATTTTAGAGTAAAAAATGTTGTTCATAAATAAATAAGTTAGTTATAATTCAAATATATATTTTGTAATACAATTGTGTGTATTATCATTATTATTTGACGACCTCCTTGGTCGAGTGGCTTGCACACCGGTTTTCATGGTGTCGCCATCTCGGAGGTCCCGAGTTCGATCCCCGGTCGGGTCAATTTAGAAATACCTGTTTTTCTAAATTGTTTCGGGTCTGGGTGTTTCCTATGTATAATAAGTATGTATTTAAGTATATTAAGTATGTTTATCCGTTGTCTAGTTAACCATTTTATCGAGTTTCTTAAGGAAGCTCATGTTGGGGCTAGATAATTGGTGTGAGTGTGGGAAACATTTATTATTATTTTATTTTATCATTAAAGAATTCATTAATATCATAGTACCTTTTTTTATTAGGAATTGTCTCAACAGATTTGTAAAAGCAGGTATAGTGTCAGAATTTTTTATATAATTTGGAATATTATTATATATTTTTATTGTCATGGAGTGTGGGCCTGATGTAAATATTTTTAACTTAGAAAACGGTTGCTTAAGTGTATTAGCCCCTCGGTGAATTGAATTTTTTACGTATGTACGTACGTACATACATACATACATACATACATACATACATACATACATACATACATACATACATACATACATACATACATACATACATACATACATACATACATACATACATACATACATACATACATACATACATACATACATACATACATACATACATACATACATACATACATACATACATACATACATACATACATACATACATACATACATACATAAATAAAAAGGGGTACAGCATCCAAATCAATGATGAGTAAACGCCGTTAGTTACCTTGACGCTACGTTTAGCATAAACATGGCATAATCAAGGTAGGGCTCCGAGGTGGAATAGATAACATCAGTGATGGGTTGCAGCCGATCGCCTGGTGTGCGAGCATCTTGGAACCCTTGGCCCTTAGTCGGCTTTTACGACATGCACAGGGAGTAAGGCAACTAATACATTATTTTACGTCCCAGACCAGAATAAGATACATACTTATTTACGTAAAACCTTATTTTTCTAAAGGTAAAAGCATGTTTTTGACAAACACTGTCCAACATTTAGATTTAAACAAAAATTAACTTAGGACTTGTTTGTTTCATCTGTTTGACGTCTGCGTTTCGTTAGCTATGCAAACTTTGCCGACGGAAAATGTCCAGAAACCATTCGTTAAGCTAATGAAACACAGGTCAGTTAGCATGCAAACGAGCTTGTTGCAAATCAGTTTGGCACGACTAACACCTCAGTCTTCCTGTGATCTAAGTGCCTATTGCCAGTTTATTTCGTCATTCTATCTCGTTATGAATTATTATATTTCGGTATTCCATAGAAAGTCCGATCCGATCGGAACGGGGACACGCTTTTGTTCGTAATGCCATTCCCTCTAGAAAACATCTGACGCTGTTTCGTTAGTTGCTCACCGCCACCAAAAACAAAAAACGGTGAACTTGAAAATGCGCCTGACGCAATCAGTAAACTCTCAAAAACTCTATACATACTTCGGACCTCTATTCTTTTAATAATAAAAAAATGGCATTTATATTGTCATTTAATATTAGAACAGTGAACAAAGAAACGAATCACACTAATTTCACAGATAATTCTCAATAAGGTTTCCGTGTAAGACATTGTTTCTTGAAATAAATTTAAACAAATACATTATAAAAAAGATAAAAGGTTATAAAAAATCCATAGTGGTCTTGTTTACTAAAGTTTACGTGAATAATGATCCACATTATAATAAAACTATTTTTTACAAAATATTAAATGTGTAAAATAAAAACGCAAGTAGATCCGCAAAAGTTGTTGCTTTCATTGTGGAACGTAAATCAGTTTTTTTTTGTTTTTGTTGATGGCTTCGTGCGATTAGCACATTTAGCCAGTGTCAAAGTAATTTTTCTAACAAGTAATACATACATAAATAAACAATATTTCTTTTCTGCACGATGATGATGAATGATAATAGAAATGAGAAGTGAGAAATGATATACCCCCAACCCTTCGAGTATCTCAGTAAAGATGTGGGGCTTTACCGAGTCCTCGGGCGGACTTCTTGAGAAAATTTGAAAAGTGACGTTGCACTGTTTTGTTTTGTTTTGTTCTGTTATTTCACATTAATATTCGATATAACACAAATTTTCGAAAATAAAACAAAACCGCAGACATGACTCTTTACTTTCCCGCCTTTAAATCAGATATACAAACTTATTTTTTTTTATTAAAAAAACTATGAAACTCCTAACCTTACACCGCAACCTTTTTAGTTATTAATCAAAAAGGACAAGTATGTGTACGCACGATAAGAACTAAATCCTTCAACAACCCTTCATTTAAAGCTTTTTATTCCATTTGGTAGGTAATAATATTTCTATTAAAGTAGTTTCCCAAGCCTAATCGTAAACTTAAACTAACGATTAAAGGGAGACATTTATTAATGATACGAGTACAGCTTAAAGTTAGTTATTAATGATTGTTGAAACTCCAAATAAACTAAAGTCACGGCTGTTCGTAATGTTTGTACAGTCAGCAACAGAATTGTATAATCAAACTTTAATCATTATGGTTGTAACATAAGGAGGCGATATGTATGTATACGTAGGAAAATATATATATATATATATATATATATATATATATATATATATATACATATATAAAATATACCAACTTAGCAACCGTAATGACAATTAATAGCAGAGAGCGAAACAAAATACGATTGACAATGAGAAAAGTAGAAAAAGTATAAAACCTAAAAAGAAGTATTTACTCCGTAAAATGGATTTTTGTTCTCGACGGGTTAACAGCTGGCTTTCATCTCACCTGATGTGTAATGATAAGGCCAGTGATGGAAGCGCACTTCACCCGGAATCCTCAACTACTAAGAAATTGGCTATCTTATCTCAAGCTACCAGAACACAACAATGTTACAAACATTGATGCTACGGCGAAGCATTTAGTTAATATGGTTCGGTGGTAGCCAGCCAAAGAAACTAAAAATAAGTCCTACCAATCAAACAGAGTACAATTACCTCCCGCTGCATCCAACCCGAGATCTTCGGGTCAGAGACTGTTAGTCTCACACGAGACCACTGAAGTAGTTATAAATGAACAAAAGAGTAATATAGCTGTATTCCAGCAAATATGCGCTAGCTTTTAATAATACAGATATTACAAAAACACAAATGTTGAAAAAATTTCCACGAGCAGGATTTGAACCTGCACCCACCCTTCTGCCTACTTCTTAACTGATCTTTAATATTTGTAAAAATATTATGATCGGATGTTAGTGACGGTAGTTGTTGACATTGAATGGGCGCCTTTGGCTTTCAAAGTAAAAAGTGTTGAATAATTTCGGCGGGCTGGTTAGTACTACGATAGCTCAATTGGAAGAGCACCTGACCCGATATGTCAGAAGGATGCAGGTTCAAATCCTGCTCGTGGAAATTTTTTCAACATTTGTGTTTTCGTAATTTGATCGCAACAAAATTTGCGTTAAAAATTATTTTAACATTTTATTTAATACAGATATTGTTATTTCTTCGTCAAACATCACAAAGTGTACACAACCAGTAATTAATCTTTGGTTTTATTAATATTGGTTTTCTGTGTTTGATCATAAACTTTTGATATTGAATGTACAATTCCTAAATTTGCGTAGTCACAATTATTGTTGGCACATAGAATACAAAGTAGAGTAGACAGAGGCTGTGTCAGTAGCTCGACGTATAATATTATCGTGTTGAATGCATGCTATTTTAACCGCCTCTGTGGTCTAGAGGTTAAAACCACCGGTTTAGACCCAGAAGTCCCCGGGTTCGATTCCCAGCGGGGGGTACATGTTTATGTACTCGGTTTAATTGGTGGTAGGGCTTGTTGGTCCGCCTGGTTAGCTACCACCATCTTATCTGAATATGTCACCATAACATCGACATTTGCAGCATCGTTGTGTTCCGGCAGCTAGAGATAAGATAGCCAGTGCCTTAGTATAATGAGGATTCCGGGTGAAGTGCGCTTCCACCTTTAGCCTTATCATCACTTAACATCAGGTGAGATGGAGGCATATTATGAATGTATTGACAGTGCATCAAAAATAATCTTTAAAAAAAGTGAACACTGAATCGAGCACATCTATACTTAAGATTATTTACATATAAACTTTTTTCAACATTCTTGTCTTTTTTCAAATACGAGTATCTATACTTCTTACTAATATTATAAAGAGGAATGCTTTGCATTTTTGCAACAAATAAACTCAAAAAACTGGACCGATTTAAAAAATTCTTTCACCATTATAATGCTACATTAGCGCTGAGTAACATAGGCTGTAGTAAAAAAATGTTTAAAAAAAGAAGTATACCCGTGCGAAGCCGGGGCGGGCCGCTAGTAATTAATAATTGATCGAAGGTTGTGCAGCAAACAGCACAGTATAGACCGTAGATAGGAATATCTCGTAGCACTGTTTAGGACGTAATATTATGTAGCAGTAAATGAAGTGTAATTGAGTAGCATACAGCGCAATATAGTACTTAGACAATTTTAGTTCGTAGCACAATAACAACAAATACGTAACAACGTGTAGCGCAACGCAGTATAGCACGTCGTAGTAAGAATAGCTTGTACCGCTACATGCGACGTAACATTATGTAGCACTAAGTACAGTTTTAAATGTAGCGTTGTGTAGCAAACAGCGCAGTTTAGACCGTAGATGGGAATATCTCGTAACGCTGTATGGGTCGTAGCATTATGTAGCATTAAATGAATTTTAATTGAGTAGCATACAGCGCAATATAGAACTTGGATTATATTATTAGTAGCGCAGTGGGATACGTAGTAACGTGTAGTATAGACCGTAGATAGGAATATCTCGTAGCACTGTATGCATCGTAGCATTATGTAGCCCTTCGCACTGTGTCATGCGAAGCATCGTGTAGCACACAGCGCAGTATAGACCGTAGCTAGATAAGAATAGCTTGTGGCGCCGTATGGACAATTTTGTTTTTGTAAAAAATATTTGGACGATTTAAATTTTAAGCTTGTTTGAATAAAAAAATGAACTTTGCTTCTGTAGCACTTGGCGCAGAGTAGAACAAGGTTCTAAGTAGTAAAAAACACTCGTTGTATAGGACCTCAGCATAACTTAATCATTTTTTTGTTGCCTATCATCACCATCATCAGATAATGATGATCCATAACCCGCATTTGGCGAGCGCGAGTGTGGTGATGTAGCCTTACCCATCAATTGTAACGGTGACTTGATTTCAATGATGGAGGCTTTATCCAGCAGTGGGACAGTTATATAATAAATTATTACCGTTACCTTTTACACCCATCCGGGACAAATCATCAAGAAAATTAACTTCAACTAATGCTACATAAACGTGATACCCGCTATGCCAACAAGCTCTGCCATAAAGTACCACTCGTAAGATTTTTATTATTGGACTTATCTTAGCGAGAGTTCGTTTCGCAAACTCGATTTCTTCTCATGCACTCTTGGACTGAGTACTCTACCCGATTCTACGATCCATATACATTTTATGTTCTCTCTGTATAAATGTAGCAGCCGACGCCATTCATTCTCTCGGAGCATTCTATTTGCATGAGAATGTACCTCGTAATTCTACAGGCTGTATGTTTAGGTTCCCTTTGTCATATTCGCGGAGTCAATAAACTTTTTTGTTTAACTTTTTTTATTCACGAAGGAGGTTTGGTAATGCATTTTAACTGAAAACGTAATGAATGAAACTTATAAAAATTAACTTATACAAAATTAATGTAAATGAAATATTTTTAACGAATCTTCTAGTGCATTTTACATAGGTATTATTTTATCATGACGTCTGTCTGTTTATCTGACTGTGCCTCAGAACAATAGTTCAGTGGGGACATAAAATGAGCTGATGATGATGATGATGATCGAGCATTAGCTCGTGACTGTACACATTGAAATGAACTTTTGACCAGTTTTGACTCTTATCCCGTTGTATTAAGAGCTACATTCTTTACACGCAATGCTCATCATGATAAGATAAGATAAATATTTTTTTTGTACACCAAAAACAAAACATTTGACAAAAAATTACATGAAAATACACGTACAAAGGGCGGTCTTATCATTAAGAGTGATCTCTTCCATACAACCTTTGGATGGACAAAGAATATTTGAATTTGAAGTGGGTTCGTCGTCGCGTCGGTGCATCATAAATAATTATAATATAACTAACAGCAATAAATAATAATAAATACTTAGTACACTATTGATACAAACATAACAGTTATAATTAAAAGTACATATAAGGATGTACAGTACAGTATAAAAGCATATTAGAGAGACAATGGTTTTTGGGACAAGTAATGATCCTTCAGTAGTCTCTTAAAGGTTGCTAACGTTTTAGCATTTCTGATTGTTACAGGCAATGCATTCCCCAATCGAGCAGCTAGTACAGTAAAATATTTATCGTAGAATTTTGTGGAATGGGTTGGTATCTCTAGCGTCATGTTATTAAGTTCGCGTCAGCATTAGAAAACCATAAAACCTTATAAAATATCCTTCTCTTGTTTATTTACAACAAAGACTATTTCCCAAATGTTTTGCGTTTAACCCATTAACCGCCGGAGTTGTATATATGAATCTTATGATTGTTGTGCCCCTAGCGCCGCAGTTGCAAATTTGCAACTAAAGTTTCCGAAGCGATTTTTAAGCGTAATTTCAATTGAATATCGACTATTTGATAATAATAATAAAGGCCACGCTTTCGCGATAAGAGCCCTTCTTTCATTTTTCCTAATGACACCTATGCTAAGCGTCAAATTTCAGGTTAAAAAATTAATAAAACTCATCGCCAATTGTAGATTATTTCTAGACATGTACCGCCACGGTTGTACAAATACAACAGTAGTGATGTAACAAATTAACTACTATTATTGCTTGATATCGACTTTATCATACACAAATATCATGTAAATTAATTGGAAATGCAGAATTAGTAAGTTATACAATTATTGTCTTTTTTTAAAACCCGCTAACTAATTATAATATCTAATACTTTACAAGATTTAAGGTGGAATCATAATACAATAATATATCTAGTTGTTGCTAAAATGAAACTTATTTACAACACTAGCACATTTAATGTTATCAGAAGTGTCCAGCGCCGGAGTTGCTTATAAGCAACCGCTTGTGACGTCACAAGCGGACGCAATATAATAATAGTGAGGGTAGATGTGTCGAGAATGTGTTGAGAATTACAAATCTATTATAGTGGGTATCTGATTTAATTTACTGTGTATTGTGGCTGTAAGTGAATTGCAAAATGTCGAGTTCGGATTTTGGAAGGTCACGACGAAGAAATAGAAGAATTTGTTACTGATGATGAGTTGGAAGTGGAGGTGTGTACACAAATTTGACTATTCTTAGAATGAAAATATAAGGTATAAAAGTACAAGTAAAATGTTACTGCTTACTAGCGTGTTTTTCCTACCTACTTTTACATTTTCACATTCAGAATTTTTGTTTTAGGAAAGAAGTGATAGAGAATTTGCCATTTACGTTATATTAAACCAAATCACGTAAGATATTTTTATATAGATAATGAAAGCAAATACAAACCTGACGGAAGATTTTCCATTTTTAACACTAAGAAAGCAACGACTACCCTCTGCTTTCTACTTCAGTTGCTATTAAAATTATTGCAACTAAATGCCGATTCATCAACATCAATTAAGGGATTCTTTTTTTATTGGGTTTTAACAGAAAAACTTTTTAATAATTTCTATTATACTTTATTGTATACAATATAAGCAGGCATTTTGATCTATAAAATTAATAATTTGAAAAATAGGTAATATTAATATCTATAACCGGAAATTATGTTACTTGCGGAATCACTACCCACATCACTATTTTAGTCTAGAATAATCCTAGACTAAAATAGTTGTTGTGTGTGTCGCCGGAGTTGTATATATACAACAATAGGGATTCCAAGATCGATATTTTGTAGAAGTATCGGATTAACTTTATCTTGGCTTTGATAGTGTCTGCTTGCAAGATTATAGATTGTTGATGACGTTCATTAAAATTTCATAAATTATACGAGGGGAAACAAGTAAAACAAACATTAGTTTCTCATATAAAATTGTTATTTTAACCTTGTAACCTAATTTGTCGTAGTGATGTGTCACAACACTATAGGTTAAGCATGAAAATACATACTCGGCGCTAGGAGCACATTCTTCTGAGCGACCACCTGGCGGTCAAAAGGTTAAGAAACGGTAATATTACATGGCCTGTGCTTAAAACGCACGCTTTCTCTGGAAGGCGTCATTTGTACTAGTAAAAAATTTAAGCGAGTCGCAGTGAGATCTTTGGAGATTTGCTTGAAATAGGACGCAGGTCACGTTTCGTACGAGACTTGTTTAGGGTGGCCAAGTTATTAATCAATTCTTTATTTGTAATAAAAAAACAGAGAACATTATACAAAAAATGGTGAGCAAAGGTAGACTTATCTCTAAAAGAGATATCTTCCAGCCAAGCTAAGGTGGAATGGGAGCATCATGTTTAAATTGAAGCGACAAAAGTGCAAACAAAAATATCTCAAATCGAGCGACCAGCAGGTGGCCGATAACAATTAAAATTCTGTTGTGTCTGGGTATTCGACGCTTGAGTTTATTAGGTAAAATACATATACAATAATTACATGTACTACAATATTCTTAAAAACTACATAAACATACATAATAATACTACATAAATATGAACATATACATTAATCTATACATTTATACGTGAAGCAAAAACTTTGTACCCGTTTTTACGAAAATTGCGCGGACGGAGGAGTATGAAATTTCGCACACTTATAGTTATCCTAATGTTATTTTTTTTTAATAAGCATAAAAAATACATTAAATCAACAAAAACAACATTACACACACTACCATGTATTTGACACACACGTAATGTTTGTCTTTAATGCGGCTGACATCTGTCAATGCCAATCCAAACTTACATTCTATCTTTTTTAATTTTTCATTGCTTAGGATACAATCCGTGCAGCCTTAATAAAATTACGGTCGAATTTCGACCACCGAGCGACCACTAGTAATAATAATAATACACATGGATACAATATAGTGTCTATGATTGCGATGACATAAGTGACAGAAAGTGATCCTTGACTTTCTTTTTAAAAGATATGATTGACGAACTATCCTGGATGTCCGTAGGAAGCCTGATCCATAGCTGCGCTGCTTTGAGTGTAAATGAATTTAGGAGAAAGTTGGTATTGGCTTTAGGGATCTCAAGCGTCTTTGTTAGACAAGCACGTCTTGACCCGCAACAGGGGGGCAGGAGTTGAAAACGGGAACGAAGGTAAAAAGGACCAATTCCAGTATTTTTATTTCTAAGTTACACTACTTTTACTTTTTTTAACCTATTTATAATTTATTTATTTGTTAAATAAGTACATTTAGAGTTTAAGGCGAGGGGTAAGTCACACTAGCGCCGCTAATGGATTTAATTTGATAACTGCTAAAATGGATATTTTTTCAAACATTGCGGACCTTCCGACACTAGGCAAACATCTATTATTTAATAATTGTGCACTACTTTTAGGTTTGTTTTTGTATTCATTCGCTAACACCAACAGTGGCCATGTTTGTGAATAAATGCAATAGCCCGTTTTGTGAATAAACCACGCAACAAAAAGTAGTGCACAACTATGGATACTGAGAACGGGCCATAAACCACCACGCGAGCCCAGTGCGGATTGGTGGTTATTAACGTCTGATAATGCAGCCGGGACCAACGGCTTTACGTGCCTTCCGAAGCACAAAGGAACTCGAGATGATACGTTTTTGGTCACCCATCCGATGACCGGCCTTTGCGAAAGTTGCTTAACCTCAGCACTCGCAGACCGGGCGCGTTAACCACTGCGCCATCGAGCTCCTTAACCACAATGCAAAAGCTTCTTTCCTATAATATAATTTTGGGCGAAGTGCTTTTCCACTCTTTGCCTCATTGACACTTAACACCACACGAGATAGAAGCCAAACACCTCCCTTTTACCTTCCGATGACCTCCGTAGCCGCGTGAACACACAAACTTTGGACGGCGCTAACTCTGAGGTCCCGGGTTCGATTCCCGGTCGAGTCAATGTCGAAAACGAACTTTTCGATATTGCGTCGAGTCTGGGTGGTTGTGGTACCATCGTTGTTTCTGATCTCCATAAAACGAGTGCTTCAGCTACGTACCTTGGAATCAGAACAAAGTATGTGATATTGTCTAATATTTTATGAAATAAAAAACTTATCTATACGTAAACCACTGCGCCATCGAACTCCTCGTATACCGTATTAATTAAACACAGTTACTTTGATAAAAAACTTTTTTAATCCTTAATCTCCAAGTAAACTGGTCATTAAAACAATGGTGTATAAACTGTTTCTACAGAAATCAACACCCACGTAAGAGATTCCCATCATTTTTTCTTCTGTTATGTTCAAGTATGTTTATGTAGTCTATTTTTATTTATAAGTTTTTTTTTTTTTATAGTATGCATATTATATTATTATTATTTAATTTAATAAACTTAAAATGTATATTTTAGTTCTTATAAATTTATGTAGTAATATGTTTCATTTACGTTCTTTGTCGCACCGCTTACCAATTTTTCTGTCTAGCCCTTAGTTCGACTGGTAGATAATGCCATTTGGCATTAAGTCCGCCTTTTGTACTTCAATTGTTTTATTGTGCAATAAAGAATAAATAAGTAAAATAATCCCTTAAGTATACGAAGCATGGTCACCCTCCCAGCAGTGCCACTGTCACTTCCATTCGTTTGATTACGTAGTCGGTTTATGTTTGAATCCAATGTGCGCCTTCAATAATACATTGCGTACAAACTTGAGGAGAGGAATAGTAAAACTAGGTACTAGTGAGGAGATTGGTTTTTTTTTTACATCAAAAGGAGGCAAACGAGCAGGCGGGTCATCTGATGGAAAGTAATCACCGCCGCCTATGGACACCCACAAAACCAAAGTAATCGCAGATGCGTTGCCGGCCTTGAGGAAGGAGTTGGATCTTGAGGAGGGAGTAGGAATTGGGTCCCCCCTCCCAATTCCTGGGTGAGAGATGGGTGATGCAATGGAGTCATGTCTACCAACAAATTTTCTGGATTTTCACAATTAGGGCGATTTTTCTGTGCAGGGGTCACTGGCTATACCCGCTACTTTTGTTTTTGACAAATTTTCTGGATATCCACCATTAGGAATCAAATGAATTTCTATTTAAGGGGGTGCAGCGCGGACGCAAAATTGCGAGTTTCAAGTTTCTTTATGATAGCGAGCGAGCGGCGCGTGGCAGTGGTGTGTTAACGGCGCACGACTACGAATACGCTCGCACACTAATATCTGTACAGAGTAGGCTGGTGATTTAATTAGAGCAATGTTTACTTTCGTAAAATCATAGGCGTTTGGGAAAAAAATAATAAAAGTCTTAATATTTTCATATTCATGTTTTTTAATAGAAAAATAAGACAACAGTGCCCTGCGGAATATCAATACAAACATTTTGATGTCGGATCATTGTTTCATTTGTGCTATATTTACAAAGTTTCTGAAGAAATAAGTTTTTAGATATCATTATTTTACGTATTGTTTTTGAAGTTTCTGGGTATTTGTTTCAAATTCCAAGACAACCATGACCTAGTGAAAGGATCAAGCTAACCTACACTAGTCCTTTTAATGTATAAGACCTATTCAGCGCCTAGCACTAGTGACATAAAAACACGTAAATTTTCAAATTCCGCGCTGCACCCCCTCAAATGGTTTTGATAAAAAAGGTCGGAAGGCTTACTATTGGTCATTCTGAAGGTGCTTCGTTTCACACGGCTTGAGGAACTCTTTAAATTTCTCGCCGCCTCTAAAAAAGTCCGGGAAAACTGAAAATGCCGTCTTTAGGCAATCAGCAAACTTACTCAAAAAAGTCATAAGCAATGTTATTATTATTATATATATATTTTTATATTATATCAGCCATAGCTGTCCCACTCCTGGGCAAAGGCCTCCCCACACTATTTCCACACTTTGTCCCCTGCAACATCACGCCATTCTTATGTTCTTCCAATGTTACTAACAAAAATTTTTGTCGTTTTATTGTGATAAAAAGCATTGTAATTTATATTTGAATAATTATTCCGTTAATAATTGATATTCTAATGTACGTAACCAAGACAATTAATCAAGTTATAAAAATGAATTTTTAATACCAGAATAAATTAATTAAGGAAATGAATAAATTTTAATGACAATGGTAATAGGCATTGTTGTGTTCCGACAATTACAACATAGCCAGTGCCTCACTAGTTGAGGACTCCGGGTTAAGTGTGCTTCCACCTTCAACCTTATTCTTCTTAGGGTCCTCTCCAACTAGTGAAGGTTGGCTGCAATGTGGGGACGTCTGGATAGCAATGACACTCACGAATGTTGGATAAATACTGACCTTATTAGCAATACATGAACCCTTTCATCATCAGCTCATTTATGTCCCCACTGCTGAGGCACGACCCTTCCCTATGGATGGATAGGGAGAACGGGCCATGAACCACCCCGCGGGCCCAGTGCGGATTGGTGGTTGTAAATGACTGCTAATGCAGCCGGGACCAACGGCTTAACGTGCCTTCCGAAGCACGGAGGAGCTCGAGATGATAAATTTTTGGTCACCCATCCGATGACCGGCCTTTGCGAAAGTTGCTTAACCTCAGCACTCGCAGACCGGGCGCGTTAACCACTGCGCCATCGAGCTCCTTATAGCTCCAGAACCCTCTATATAATGGGTTTTTAAACATAATATAATTAAAAGAAATTAGGTCACAATATCAAATGACATGGTGTATTGTTACTATAAACAATCTCCGTATTTGGGTAGATATCAGTTCATATTACAAGTGTCTTGTTACAGTAAAATAAATACAGTCCTTATAAGGCATACACATGTTTGATATCATATTACTATGTTTATTTTTATGTTTACTGTAACGCCCGGCTATCGTTACTTAAAGTTCCGGGGGTTTATTAAATAAAAAAGCTTCCAAAGCACCAGATATTATATTACTTTCAATAAATTACAATAATAATCAATCGTCGTCGCGGTCCGTCAATCGAGTCCGCGATGTTCTTCTTTTTTCTTCCATCTCTTTTTATTCTACACCGTTTGAATTCAGGCCACGGCGGCTGCCAGCATGTATGCCCGAGCAAGGAGTCTCGGTTACTACAGTACCTACTTATTGGTACCTCTCACTACACCTCATGGCAGTCAGCTCGGCATATTTGGTCCAGTCCTTGGCAAGGCGAAAGAGTTCACTGGCATTCGCTATTCCGCAGTTATAACGTTATCGTTAACCCTTCTGTCACAAAGCGGGTGAATTCACCCTCAGAGCAATTCCGTCAAACACCAACTGGGCGTAAACGCCCAGAGCACCACGCGACTTAATACTTTAATATTGTTTATTTAGAGCCTACTTTTGTATGAAGAAGTTTAACTATAGACAAACTAGAATAAATTTGCTACACTCTCAACTCCTAACAACTTTATTCTCTGCGCGTTTTAATTTTTTTTTTAATTTCAATTTTTTTTTTGCGAATTACGTCATCGGCGCAGGCGCTGTCACTTGCTTTTGGCCTTGTGACAGAGGGGTTAACGTTATAAATAAGCAAATAAGCATCATAACATATACGCTCTTAATAAATTTAAATGTAAAAATATGATTCAAAACTGGCTGCAGTCAATGGACTATTACGAGACAGAGACTATGATCGCAAAATAAACAAAACACACACACACACACACACACACACACACACACACACACACACACACACACACACACACACATACACACCCTCACACACAATGTATAAGTGTTACTATTTTATGTGTTCTTGTGCCTTTAGGCAGGGATGAGACTTGGTGTCCTACGCACAGGGTTTACCTAGCACCAGTGCACCAGTCTCCTATATTATTTGACACCAATATATAAATAGTTGTAAGATTACTGTGTAATAGGAGAAAATAAATATTTTATTATTTATTTTATTATTATTTATTTATAACCACCTGTTGTCTAGTGGTTAAGACCATCGGCTTAGACAGAGGTACCAGCCGGGGGTACATGTTTGTGTAAACAGTTCAGTTAGTTATACGGTTTGTTTGTCCGCCTGGCTAACTACCACCATCTTATCTAAATATGTCGCCATAACATCAATGTTTGTAGCATTGTTGTGTTCCAGCAGCTAGAGATAAGATAGCCAGTGGTGATACCCTCAATGGTTAAGGATTTCTGATGAAGTACGCTTCTACCTTCAGCCTTATCATCACTTAACTTCAGGTGAGATGAAGGCCTAGTGCATTTCAATGAATTTAAAAAAATAAATTACAAACTATTTCGTTTCCTTTCTCATTTGTTTCACACAGCCTGAAATGAAACTTCTTCTAAAATAGGGTTAATAATATAGCAAGAGACGGCGTATTAGCCTTATTTTTCCAGCGGCTGATACACCGCAAACTTAGTTACGGAACCCATTAGGGGAGATTGCACATAAGTTGACCGTTATATGGGGCAATAGACATTTTATTTTTAGATTACAGTTCGTACGGATTTCTACTTTATTCTCGTGCTAATTGGATTTGCTTTTGTAAGTTGTTTTTAATTTTACTTAGCAATACGGTATTAAAGTTCCTATAAATTGAAGCGGTTTGATTTTATTTTCTTTATTTATTTAAGGCTAGGTATTCCTGTCAAAGTAGGCATTTAGCGATGTCTCGGCGGCGTTTCGCGCGGACGTAGCGGTAGTGAACTCGCATGACACCGCCCGCCCGCTCGCCACCGATACAGTATAGAAATAAGCAGTAGGGTAATTTTATTTTGCTTTAGAAGTGCATTTTTATGATCAAACTTTGTTTAGTAGTGATAAAGTAGAGTTACGAGTTTCGTAAATAAATAAAGTAAGTAATTAATAATGAATTTATGTTTTTTGGTATCCATTTAATTATAATATTATTATTTATTTTCAAAATTATTTTTCTTACTTCAATTTCATGGGCTAAGTTAAGTATCCACCAGAAAGGATTGCACGGTTATTTATTTCAAAGAATGTTTGGCATAAATGGAATAAGGGTATCAAATTAAATTCAAAATATTATTATGTTTAATCTCAAAATTCTTCAAAATTTATTTCTCTTGTGCTTGTACCTGGTTGCAAATTTGATATGGTAAGGCTGTGGAGTCTACATAATTTACATTTTCCTTGTCATCTTGTAAGGACAACGTTCTTATTGGCATTCCACGTGCTTGTCTGTCACTATCTACAATGAAGATCAACGAGAATTTTTATTTAAATATGTAGATTTACAGTCACATCAAAACCAATTAACCAAAAAAGAATTATTGAAATTGGACCAAAAATGACGAAGTTAGAGCGATTTTCGTGCTGCATTCTCAAAAACGCAGACGTCATCAGCTACGCTCGCACTAGCTCGGCAGTTGCCGCTTGCCGCCCGCCATTGTATTTTACGAATAAACTCAAAAACTACTGAACCGATTTTAAAAATTCTTTCACTATTAGAATGCTACATTATCCCTGAGTAACATAAGTTATATTTATTACTAAAAAAGAATATTTAATAATAAATAAATAGAAATACGATTTGTTTATTGTTGTCAAATTGTTTTTTTGTGTTCCAAAAGACCCAAAAGGATTTCTAAACAGTCGGAATACAACAATGCTTTTAACATTTTTATTATGGCGCCGGTATTAGATAAGATGGTGGTAGCTAGCCAGGCGAACTTAACAAGCCCAACCACCAAACAAATCAAGAACGCGCTGCTGATAGGAATTGAACATTGGGACATTGGGTCTAAGTTCGGAGGCTTAGCCACTAGACCACAGAGGCGGTTAAATGTTTATTATTTGTTTTTTACTCAATCACGTGGAACCGGCTGAACAGATTTAGATGAAATTTTGCACATAGATAGACCCGGATAGGACTATTTTTATTTACTTACAAAATATTCAGCTAACACACACATATGATAAATCAATAAATAAAAAAACGTTTAAAACACAAACACAAAACATGAAACATATCAAAATATAAAACAAAAAAAAACGATTTTTTTTTACTTTAGGTTAGTAGGTACCTACTTATTAATGTGTCTGCGAAAAAGTACAGCATCTTAGAACTTATTTAAAAAACTAAAATCCAGGCGGACTTAACAAGCCCTACTATCAGCCAAACCGAGTAGGTACACAAAGATGTACCTCCCGCTAGGAAACGAACCCGGGACCTCTGGGTGTAAGACCGGTGGCTTAGCCACTAGACCACAGAAGCGGTTAAAATTTAATAAAAAGCTTGTTTTAACTTTTAACTTTTTAACATGTAAGTACGTACAGTCTAGGAGTTCCTCTGACCTCCTTTCAGTTTCATCATCAGATCTTGAGCACCACACAAGGTTAGTTTTTATCAAGACAAATAAAATAAGCACAAATATGGCGGGGTTACCTTGTTTCATTGCAAAGTTCCTAGTTAGCTCAGTAAGTGAAATGTGAATTTCTTATGAGTTAAATAAAACTCTATAACCTCAGTTCCTATGATCACCTTCCGACTGCATCATCAGACCAGTTCCAAGATGCCATATTATTGAATTGCTATCGAAGTTGCGTAGATATACCAAGTTTCATCTCGATCGGTCCTCGGGAAGTGATCCAAATATTCCTTGTACGATTTGACCCGTACATACGGTCGCACGAGTCCGCACGACTTATGTACTGTGACATCATCGTGAGTGGCAAGCAGGCGCGCGCGTTTCAAAATAGCCATTCAAAAAAACATTAATAACTTCTTCATTTCTTGACGGATTATAATATTTTATGAATAAAATGCTTAGTAGTTGATTGCGCATACGATGTATATAGTAAAAATCAGATTAGCTATTATGTGATTGATCCTCATTTCCGGCATTAAACATTTCATGTAAAATTGGACCAACTTTGGCTCCATTTGCGTTTTCCAGAAATTATCGTCCCTTTCGATGCGTTTTGTAAGCAAAGGTTTATTTTCTCCAGCCCAGATTTCTAGCAGACAGAGTCGTCTTTCAGTAACGTGAAGCTGTCCTTGTTTTTGATAGAACCAATTAGAATGGGTAGTAGGTTAAAAAATTTTTGGACCATTCAAAAGCACTTTTCTAAAGTTTATTTAAATAAAAAATATTTCACTTTGACTTTGACTAAAGAAGCATCGAAAATAGTTTCACGCATTCACAGTACATTTTATACGAATTTTAAAAATTTATTAAAAATATTCAAACGTAACGCCGGCAGCCGAAATTGTTTTAGGGAATCTTAGACGAGCTTCCCTGAGCCCCCTACGCATTCAGTTTTCTCAGATTCAGGCGACCTATTTCTAAATCCAACCCGGCAGAGGTACCGATATCTATAGACAAAATATGAATTATCAAAAATCGTAGCGATGCGATCTTCAGTACATAGTCATACTGATATTCTTATACTATCGAATTATAACCATAATATAAGTTTTAGACATGAATGCATGAATCTTTGTAAGCGTTTATTGTTTATTGCCCATTATGAATAACTTCCAATAATTATATAATTATTTACGACAAAAACGGATTGATTGGCAGTCACGGAAAAAACTGACACAGGTCCGTCGCCCGTAAGCGCCCGAGCGCGACTGATCGGGCCTGCCGAGCAGCCGTACTCGCGCATTTCGTAGATATTTAAACATAGTAAATAAGACAATCATTTTATCAAGTCAAACTCTGCGAATTCCCCTGCGAAATATTATTGTCTTCAATTGAGTACAAAAAATAAATGGAAAATATCAGTAGTTTAGTCATCATATTGAAAAAACATTACAAAAAGGGGTAACTTTGGGATTTTTTTTATCGAGTGAAGTTCAATGGATCTTGTAACTGAATGCGACTTCCACTAGATTAGATCCTTAACTAATACATACTTTTTTTCCAGAATTTAAAACCTTGTTTTCTATGTCTCAGATTGTTTGAAAAAAATCAATAGCGCGGCCTCTGCAGGAATACCTAGCCTTAAGGGCTTTTAACATGATAGGGTTATGTCAGCCCCATCATACTTTATTTACAATATCATTAAGGTATTAGGGTCGTTCTTCTTTTTAACCCACAAAATATCATATTTTTTCTGTTTTTTGCGTTTTTCAACTATTGATAATTATGGTTATAATGTATGTATTTTTATAAAGACTAATTAATGATTCTTTTCGTGGCGATGATGTTTTTTCTTTATGGTGGTTTTTCAGAAAATACTGTGGACAGAGTGGCCGTTTTCAGCGGAGACCACATTTTGGATTACCACTCTGTCACGCGATTCTATGAAAAACAAACTTATAAAAAAAAGCACTGGATAGAGAAAGTGAAAGACTATTTAGTACTAATAGATGAATAAATGTATGGACGTATATTCAAACACTAAAACATTAATAATAATACTCTAATTAATGACGTATGGTAAAATGAGGACAGACAATTGTACGTTAAGAAGAAGAAAGTCCCAACCAACTAGAATGGCGCAGCGACCCAAAGTAAGTCTTGGCCTCCGATAATAAGAGTCGCCATCTGGGTCTGTCCAGCGCCACCTGGTGCCAGTCATCGTTGAGCTCGCGCAAGTCCTTACAGACCTCGTCCTCCCAGCGGTACCTGGGTCGTCCAACCGGTCGTCGGCCACTAGGACGTTCCACGTACGCTCGTTTTACCGCACGATCCTCTCCCATCCTCTCAATGTCAACAGCGATATTATTTAATGAAGCTCTGTGATTAGCAGTGGGACAATATACGTATGGGTTAGTTCATCATCACATTATTACCAGCTTGTTTTATGTCTCCACTGCTGGGGCACGAGCTTTTGCTATGGATGGAAGTGGAGAACGGGCCGTAAACCACCACGCGGGCCCAGTGCGGGTTAATGGTTGTTTCGACATGGTTGCCATGCTCGTTGGTTTTCACCGAGCAGAACTCCAACATCTCCGGCACTAGTCTGGATAACTAGTAGAGGTGCCCGCTAGATGCAATACCTCCGGTTGAGCCAACCTCGTAGGATTGTGAAATTGGCAAGGTGCCTGGATGGGTACTGAGAAGTGAGTGGGCTTACAACTCCGCCACCAAAGAGGATATTTGGTAGTCGACTTAGAGTTGACGACCCGAGCAGTGGAATCTGCGAGTTGTGCTCTTAGTGCAACGAGAAGTGAGCGAGCTTACAGCTCCGGTAACCTATCTGGATAATATGTAGTGGACTATACGTGTCCACGGGGCAACTAGCTTGAGACACTAGTCTTAAAAGTACTGGATGAAGAATGCGCTTCGGTGCGTCCTGATCTAGCGTTATGACCTGACGTAGATGGTCTCTTGTGTTTGCACAAGGATGTCTGACACCTACTTTGTGACCTAACGGTTGGTAGGGGGTGTCAGTATAAACTTTAAAAGTAGTGTTAAGTTGGGTTTGCTAATGCAGCCGGGAGGAGCTCGATGGCGCTGTGGTTAACGCGCCCGGTCTGCAAGTGCTGAGGTTAAACAACTTTCGCAAGGGCCGGTCATCGGATGGCTGACCAAAAATGTATCATCTCTCGCTCCTCCGTGCTTTGGAAGGCACGTAAAGCCGTTGGTTCCGGCTGCATTAGCAGTCGTTAACAACCACTAATCCGCGCCGGGCCTGCGTGGTGGTTTATGGCCCGTTCTCCCTTTCCTTCCATAGGGAAGGCTCGTGCCCAGCAGTGGGGACATACAATGAGCTTATGATGATGATGATAATGATGAATGCAGCCGGGACCAACGGCTTTCTGTACCTTCCGAAGCACGGAGGTGTTTGAGATGATACATTTTTGGTCACCCATCCTGTGATATAGATATATACTATTAACCTTACTTTTAATCAAGGTAGATAGACAGATACACAAAGCATTTATTAGAAAACCACAGACACACACACATAAAACAATAATACAGCAGATTAAGCCTTGGTATGTCGGAACGTGATCCACGGCGCCAACTAATTTAAATTCTATTGTGTCTGGTATTCAGACAAAATTCAAAATCATTTATTCAGTTTAGGCTACAAATAGCTGTTATGAACGTCATTATGCCATCGGTTCGTAAGTCTACTCTGGGCGGGAGATTTTGTACTGAGAAGAACCGGCAAGAAACTCAGCAAGTGTCCAGATCTTTTCTCCCTTACAACGTCAAAAATATTGGAAAATGCCCTATCATAAAAGGACACTTTCCATCACAAATAAAAACACATAATATAAAGGGCAATTCACAACATGTAAAAAAAAACACAAAAAGAAAAATTAATAAATGAAATATTTAAGTTTGCAAAAACAATTATTTACCAGTTGAATTTTTTACAGACAGACCAGAGGTTAAAGTAAAAAGAAAATATTGTGTATGTGCTTCAGCAGTGTAAAAAAATCGTAGCTAAGAAATACATTTGCCCGGGAGTAAAACGCTGATTTTCAGCCACAACCTAGAGCAGTGCAACTCCAATAACTTCTTTTTACTTAGTACCAAGTACTAATATTATAATTGAGTACCTATAACTATAAATAATCTATGTATTAATACGTGAAGCAAAAACTTTGTACCCGTTTTTACGAAAATTGTGACGGAGGAGTATGAAATTTCAAACACTTATAGTTTATATAGAGTAGGTCATCCGAATGTTAATATTTTTTTTAATTATGCATAAAAATACATTAAATCAACAAAAACAACATTACACACACTACCATGTATTTGACACACACGTATTGTTTGTCTTTAATGCGGGCTGCGGCCGGCATCTGTCAATGCCGATCCAAACTCACATTCTAACTTTTTAAATTTTTCATTGCTTAGGATACAATCCGTGCAGCCTTAATAAAATGACGGTCGAATTTCGACCACTGGGCGACCACTAGTAATAATAAATGAGAAGTAATAAATTGATCCACAAAAAAATAGTAGGCTAGCACCTAAAATGCTAAGTTAGCATCTAAATAGTAGTTTAGGTGCTAACTTTGTATTTTTAGGTGCTAACTTAGTATTTTTGTGGGTTAGGTTAGGTTAGTTTGGTGATCGATTAAATACAACTCATAATAAATAACTTCTCTTAAAGAAACAAAAACTTTGAACAGTACTTTCGTGCATTGGTAGTATTATTATTTTATAATTATTTATCACATTGTTGATGCACAGATCAAGTGTTGGTACATTTTAGGTAATATTATTTGTCGCAAATATCGCAAATCAACAATAGTGCAAAACCTAATTGATTTAGGATATTATGTATTGTATGTATGTATCAGCAATTGGTGCTGTGAAGTTTTAAGCTGATGGTGGAGCTGGTATTACTGTCTCCGCACAGTCCTAGGATTGTGGCTGAAAATCAGCGTTTTGCTGCCGGGCAAATTTATCGCTGACCTTTTTACAGTCTGCAGCACACACACATGTCACATAATGTAGGCTTATTTTGAAAATATGTTTTGCATATATCCATTGTATCTTTGTTTTATGTGCGTAAGTCTGTGATTTTTGATTTTATTTTTTTTGACCTGTAAATATTTTTTAGAACAGATTTGATTTTCTAAAAATATACTATTTAGGTGGTAATTTAGTCACTGAAGTGGCATCCCTACGTCCCCACCGGACGTTGTGAATTTTTCATCGCTCCCCCCTCCTTCCGGTCAGTCGACATTTCGGTCGTGTCGTTAATTTTTCAACGGAAACGCTACAGCGATATACCGTTCTGAATAATCCCAAGGGCATTACATGTGAGCTAAGGCGGTACACGCACGGTGACGCGGGTCGCAGCGACATGCAACTGCGTCAACGCGACTTTATTTATTTAGATATTTTACAAATGTATCTTTTTTTTTGTTTTTTTTAATGTGTTTTTTTTATGTACACAAAATATACAAAATTAGTTCTACATGTAAATGTAGCACAAGGGCGCTGCTTATTTCAAGTCTGAAATATCTTCCAGCATGCAAGCAAAAAGAAACATTATTAATAAAGGAATAATCAGATTTTTTCAATGCCATAGCAACGTCAGTCAGTGCGAAACCTGCCCGATCCTCAAAATGCCCTGCCAATGCCACTACAAATTTACATGATACACTACACATGCACCAACATGTATGTAGGCCCAAGACACCAAACTCGTAGAACAAGTGTACGAATCAGGTTCACATGCGCTCTATACCAGGTACAGATATGTCCCTGGGCGCCCCTCCCCACCACCACGGCCCGGTCAACCCGAGCTGACGTACTAGGTTTTTTGTTTTTTTTATAACCATACAAATACTTACAAACGTCCTAGATACAAAGGATACTTAAAACTAAAATGTTCAAAATAATTTTTAACGCAAATTTTGTTGCGAACAAATTACAAAAACACAAATGTTGAAAAAATTTCCACGAGCAGGATTTGAACCTGCACCCTTCTGACATACCGGGTCAGGTGCTCTTCCAATTGAGCTATCGTGGTTCTAACCAGCCCGCCGAAATTATTCAACACTTTTTACTTTGAAAGCCAAAGGCGCCCATCCAATGTCAACAACTACCGTCACTAACATCCGATCATAATATTTTTACAAATATTAAAGATCAGTTAAGAAGTAAGCAAGCTATTTATAAAATGTTCAAAATAATTTTTAACGCAAATATTGTTGCGAACAAATTAGAAAAACACAAATGTTGAAAAATATTTGGTTAGAACCACGATAGCTCAATTGGAAGAGCACTTACCCGGTATGTCAGAAGGGTGCAGGTTCAAATCGTGCTCGTGGAAATTTTTTCAACATTTGTGTTTTATACTTAAAACTAGTTAGTGCTAATTAGATGGAACTAATTTTACGTCTTGATACAGGTGCATAGGGAACGGTTATAGAATTTAACAGCGGCCACTGCACAAGACTCTGGGTCTAAATCGCAGGAACCATTACAATTATAAAATAAAGCTAAGTTACCGGCTGGTTCGAAGCAACACTTAATTATACCCACATTATCATTATTTCTATTTTTTACAAATGTTGAAAAAATTTCCACGAGCAGGGTTTGAACCTGCAGGGTGCAGGGCATACCGGGTCAGGTGCTCTCCCAATTGAGCTATCGTGGTTCTAACCAGCCCGCCGAAATTATTCAACACTATTTACTTTTTTATAAACATTTTTTCAACATTTGTGTTTTTGTAATTTATTACGCAACAAAATTTGCGTTAAAATTATACAAACAAAACAAAAACATTTAATTTTTTTTCATTATAAAATTAATGTTTTATATTTTAGCGTTTTATTAACGCTTAAATATTCTTAAATACAATTTTAAACACTGAAAAAAGACGACAACCTCAGGCGGGAATCGAACCACGCACCTTCCGCATTCCGGGCGGCTGCCTTAACCACTTGGCTACCGAGGTCTGGCTTTCAACCGTCGAAATTTGTCAGTGCTTGATGCTTATGTTTTTTAATCAACATTGCTTCATCAAATCTTAGAAGTTTTCACCTCTGAGATCCGAAAGAAATATTTTTTACAAATATTTGTATGTGTTAGCCATTTTTTTACATTTTCTATTAACTGACAAGATCTCTGTATTTCTCAGAAGCATAGAAAGTTTCTTTAACAATGATTTATAAGAAATATAACTTTGAAGATTGTATGGGGGGATACTGAATTGTGAAGGCTAAATAATTTTTTTTCTTTATCACGACTTTACGCGATGCGACACAGATTTTAGCGCAAGTCACGTCCGGCCCTAAATTTTATAAAAGGGACTACGAAATGCAAGTTTACCTTACAAAGCTCATGAGACGTCTTTAGAAGTTACATTATGAATACTGAATTAGATTTTGATATGAAAACCTTACCTTCACTCATCTATACTAATAAAAAGAGGAAAGCTTTGTATTTTTGTATGTACTTATGTTTGCAACGAATAAACTCAAAAACTACTGGACCGATTTAAAAAATTCTTTCACCATTAGAATGCTACATTAGCGCTGAGTAACATAGGTTATAATAAAAAGAAAAAAAAAAGGAATCCGCCTGGTCTGCTAGTATTTTATACGTAGATTCCACTAAAGAAATAAAAATATTATAACCACCATAGTCGTTATTTTGTTATTAAATAAACAAATAAATAGCTGCTTGTTAAAATTAACAATATTTTTATTTTAGTAACATTTTTGTTAGTATTAAATTACAAAATTAAATCTGAGATTATATAACAACCTAAAGTAACTAAAACTAATACAAAACTAAAATATGACGTCAAAAAATTCCTTCGCGTCGCAGTCGACTGGTAAAGTACCCAAGAGACTGGCGGCATTGCCACGTTGTATGGCAATGCTTAACCTCTGGCCAAGGAAAAAGCCAGCCTTTCGGTCATGGAAAGTGTCAACCAGCCGTTTGGAGATGTCATTAAACAAAACATGAGCACTCGGACCTCCGACCCGTAAGTATTTGTGACTAATGTATGTAGAGATGGGTATATAATAAGAGTAGACGGTAAGTAGTAAAAAATAGCCTTTAACCGTCCCACTGACTTCAAAGACTTCCACCGCACCGTGCATCGAAAAATCTGAAACACTATTGCCCAACCTGGAATTGAACCGGAAACTTCGGGGATCAGACCGAGCGCTTTATGAGCCACTATGCCACCAAGGCGTTCAAAAGAGTAGACAGTTTATTACCAGCTGCCCATTGCTGGGCACGAGCCTTCCCTATAGATGGATAGGGAGAACGGGCCATAAACCACCACGCGATTCCAGTGCGGTGCGGTGGTTGTTAACGACTGCTAATGCAGCCGGGACCAACGGCTTTACGTGCCTTCTGAAGCACGGAGGAGCTCGAGATGATACATTTTTGGTCACCCATCCAATGGCCGGCCTTTGCGAAAGTTGCTTAACCTCAGCACTCGTAGACCGGGCGCGTTATCCTCTGCGCCATCGAGCTCCTCTCCACTGCGCCTCACTTTCTAGAATCACGATAGCATAATCGTAAGTCCATCTGACCTGATATTTCTTATGGTGCGGGTTCAAATCCCGCTTGAAAAAATTATAATCTAATTTATGTACACACTAACAAAAAAGGGACAACATATTCAGAGGGGATGTTATGGATATGGCAGAATAACAGCGTTTGTGGGTCTCCTGCAAACACTGAGTCATAGACCTTTTTGTCTATGTTTTTTTGGCAAATAAATATACTTATTATTATTAATATATTATTATAGTATAGAATTTTATCTGTGGTTTGTTGCTGGGTGTTATTCGATTTTAAATCTTTTTTTTTTTTTTTATTGGTTTAAGGGAAACAAACAGCTTCATATAGCAATAGTAGTTATGAAGTTAGTATTAAGTTTGCACATAAGCTAAGAAAGTTTCCACTGCAAAAAAAAATACAAACAGTTTATACAAAATATTTAAAAGTACAGTTTTTAGGAATGTATTCAAATTGTTTTCATGGTATTGTCAAAAAAAGAAAAACTAGTATTGTATTGTCGTTGTATTGTTTTGGTCGAAGATTTATAGCTATGAAGTTTTGAGAGTGATCTTTTATTGATGATAATATTTCAAAATTATTTTAGTCCATATAAATATTTGTTGGTAAAAGCTTTTAAAAAGCGGCCAAGTGCGAGTCGGACTCCCCACGAAGGGTTCCGTAGCAGCAAGTAATATAATATAAAAGTTCTTGTCGATTTATGACGTATTAAAAAAAAACTAGTTACTAGATCTCGTTTAAACCAATTTTCGGTGAAAGTTTGCATGGTAATGTACATCATATATTTTTATTAGTTTTATCATTCTTTTATTTTAGAAGTTACACACAATTTACCACTTTGGAATGTCTCTCGCGAACTATTCAGTTTAGAAAAAAATGATATCAGAAACCTCAATATCATTTTTGAAGACCTATTCATAGATACCTCACACGTATGGGTTTGATGAAAAAACATTTTTGAGTTTCAGTTCTAAGTATGGGGAACTCCCAAAATTTATTTTCTTTTTTTCTATTTTTGCGTGAAAATGTTAATGCGGTTCACAGAATACATCTACTTACTAAGTTTCAACAGTACAGTTCTTATAGTTTCGGAAAAAAGTGGCTGTGACATACGGACGGACAGACAGACAGACATGACGAATCCATAAGGGTTCCGTTTTTTGCCATTTGGCTACGGAACCCTAAAAACAGCATTCAAATTCTTCTTAGAATATAAACAAGTACAAGAGTGCTTTTAACAGTGTTAATTAAGCAGTAAAAATATGTAATTAATATAATATTTTATAAATGTTCAAATATTTTTTAACGCAAATTTTGTTGCGAACAAATTATAAAAATACAAATGTTGAAAAATTTTTTTTTATTTTTTTTTTCCTGCTCGTGGAAGAAATAAAAATTTTTTTTCAACATTTGTGTTTTTATAATATTTTATATTAGTTATAGTGATAGTAACATATTTAACGCCTCGTTGGCCTAGTGGCAAATTGCTCGACCCAATACCCAAAGGTTCTCTATTCGTATAAATGGTTTCATTAAACATATTATCTTGTCTATCATAATGATAGACTCAGAGGTCGGAATCTGCCAGTCATTCCAGGACCGCATTCAAGTATTGATTGGGGACCCCCTTTTTAAATTTAAATGTGATTATGAAAGTAAACCACTGTAGATAGTCGTTATAGTGAAAACTAATTAACTTCTTGCAAAATATAGATAACCTTATACAATCAATCTATGAGCTAAGATAAAGAAATTGTCGATATTTTATTTATTTTATTTCATTTTTATTTTTTTTGGAAGACATACAGCTATTACATAAATTATAAGTGCTTATAAATTAAATACGGTTAATTACAAGTTTCCGCTTATAACTTAATATAGATTACTTAAATCTCTTCTATTTTCGATGGAAAATGGAAAATGTTGGTAAGACTTTTTTTTTTACAAAAAGAAGTTATTATTAAAGGACATGGCTAAATACAGTATGGACGATTGCCCTGAAATGAAGCGGTATTATTATAATTTCTATCGCGCCGCGACCAAATAACGGTCGTCAAAAAGTTCACTACCAAACACGCTATCTGTCAGTCAAGTTTCAGTCAAAGCTATGATGTCGTATGAATTAACTAGAATATTTCTTAAGAGTGTATTCGCTTTCGTGCGCAAGCCCCTCACGTTTTGGTACAATATAGTTAAAGACGCCATCGGTTGCCGGTAAAACAGCATGCAAAGTGAGCAATAATAATAAATTCTATTATTGCTCACTTTGCCTCAAGATAATATCTTTTAGTTGTATGTTTTTGTCTCATTGACATCATAATTCTCAGTCATTCATTTGGAAAATTGTTATAATAATGTATTTGCGAGCTAAAACATACATGGAATAGTTCAGCCGACAGCCAACTCAAAAAAATGTTAAACATCAAATCATGCATGTCATACATGGTTCTATTTATAAAGCTTTTTTTCTGAATTATCTATTCACACACAATGCAAACTTTTTGCTTAAAAAAGTTCAAGAGCATTTCACTAAAATGTTGTTTCCGATTCCAGTGGTCACAATTTGAGATTTGATACACTAATACCTACCCACTTTTCATTTTGAGAGTGTAAGCAAAGTCAGTCAAAGTCATTTTCCTTCATAGTCTTAAAAAAATATAAAAAAGGGTCCCCCAATCAACACTTGAATGCGGACCTGGAATGACCGACAGATTCCGACCTCCATTACACAGATTTCTATACTATTTGTTAGTATCAATAAGGCTAAGGCTATTTTATTTTAGAAGTCCTCCCTATTTGACCCCTAATGACATATTAGTTGGTTCGCATAGTAAAGTGTGTGTCAGTAAGGTAGAAGCACCGTGTTCGACAGGGACCAATGATCGACAGTTTTTGACGTGACAACGTCTTATAATTCGATAGAGCCGGCTGCACGCACGAAAAAGTTCGGCGTTACCTCGCTCTGAGGCGTTACATGTAAGGCTTGAAGTGCAAGCGAGAGCGCGGAACGAGCGACGAAGAAGCACAATCGGCTGAGTAGAAATTTAGCCGTGCTGCTGTGCAAGCCCCTGTCCGGCATCGCCACCGCGGTACTTACCCCCAACACCCCCTGACACCCCCAACACCTCCCGACACCCCCAACTCCTCCCGCCTACCTGTTCGACGGGCTGCTGCAGGCTGCTGTGCAAGCCCGTGGCCGGCATCGCCACCGCGGTACGTACCCCCAACACCCCCCGACACCCCCAACACCTCCCGACACCCCCAACTCCTCCCGCCTACCTGTTCGACGGGCTGCTGCAGGCTGCTGTGCAAGCCCGTGGCCGGCATCGCCATCGCGGTACGTACCCCCAACACCCCCCGACACCCCCAACACCTCCCGACACCTTCTTAAGACGTTGTCACGTTCAACTATCGTCAGTAAACCGACTTTACAGACAACCAATTTTTTTCTTTAATCGTTATAATTAGGGGTAGACTGATTTTAGTCTTTAGCGATTGTTTCAATTATACCTATTTTAATTTTCTTAGTTGAATCAACAGTAACGAAGCAAGAGTAGCTATGCAGTTATACATCAGAAAACCAATGACAGATTCACACTAATAGATTGTTAAGAGGAGCTCGATGGCGCAGTGGTTAACGCGCCCGGTCTGCGAGTGCTGAGGTTAACTTTCGCAAAGGCCGGTCATCGGATGGGTGACCAAAAATTTATCATCTTTCGCTCCTCCGTGCTTCGGAAGGCACGTAAAGCCGTTGGTCCCGGCTGCATTAGCAGTCGTTAACAACCACCAAACCGCACTGGGCCCGCGTGGTGATTTATGGCCCGTTCATATCCATAGGGAAGGCTCGTGCCCAGCAGTGGGGACATAATGAGCTGGTGCATGATGACTAAAATTAGTAGCTGCTTCTATTTTTTATTAATAAAGGAAAAAATACGATTTCTGAGTCCTGTTGAACACTGGAGCTCTCTACCTACAACTATGACACGATTTAATATACCATCTCAACATCAACTGTAATATTGATCTTGTTCATTAGCTATCATTGTATATGTCTGCGTAGTGACATAGAATAAATATTAATAGAAGCGTACGACCTTTTAGAAAAGGACAGAATACCTATTTATTACTCATGGCTCAATGACCATGTAGTTTATTAGAAACATTATAAAACTAAATAGAGCGACGATCTTCGCAAGGTGGCTGGTAAAAGCTGAATGAAAGTAACCGCGGATTGTGCTCAGTGGTGTGCACAAGGAGAGGCCTATGACCAGCAGTGGACTAGTGTAGGCTGATGATGATGATGACTATATATATTGGCAGGCCTCCGATATGCTGGAATGACGATCTGGTGAAGGCCGAAAGCCGCTGGATACGAACAGCACAAAACCGGTCGTTGTGGAGATCTTTGGGGGAGGCAGACGTCCAGCAGTGAACGTCTTCCAGCTGAGATGATGAGGATAATGATGATTATATATACGATTGTTTACATATAATTTTACGCAAATTTTTTTGCGAGCAAATTACAAATTGAAAAAAGACGAAGTGTTGAAAAAATTCTACGATCATGGCGGTTGGTCGTCCCGCTCGTGGAACTTTTTTAAACACTTTGTCTTTTTTCAATTTGATTAAGTATATATATTTAGAATATAAATCTTGTTCAAATAATTTTAACGCAAATTTTGTTGCGAACAAATTCCAAAAACACAAATGCTGAAAAAATTTCCACAAGCAGGATTTGAACCTGCACCTTTCTGACATACCGGGTCAGGTGCTTTTCCAATTGAGCTATCGTGGTTGTAACCAGCCCGCCGAAATTATTCAACACTTTTTACTTTGAAAGCTAAAGGCGCCCATTCAATGTCAACAACTACCGTCACTAACACGCGATCATAATATTTTTACAAATATTAAAGATCAGTTAAAAAGTAGGCAAGCTATTTATAAAATGTTAAAATAATTTTTAACGCAAATTTTGTTGCGAACAAATTACAAAAACACAAATGCTGAAAAAAATTTTTCCACGAGCAGGATTTGAACCTGCACCCTTCTGACATACCGGGTCAGGTACTTTTCCAATTGAGCTATCGTGGTTCTAACCAGCCCGCCGAAATTATTCAACACTTTTTACTTTGAAAGCCAAAGGCGCCCATTCGGCCCATGAAAGTAGGATTGCGGGGAAAGTGCGCTTTCACCTATGTTCTTATTAACACTTAACATCATGTGACGAAGGCCGAGTGTTTACAAGTAAGGAATAATAAAAATAGTTTTGTGCCTATCAATCATAATGACACATCTGTACATTTCCATAATCTTTGCCACCCCATAGTAGGGCAGAAAGCCTGAAGGTCAAAGCGATGTTTACTTTGCCGATCACCTGTGACAAATACGCTTTCATGCCTACTCGGAAAAGGGAACATTTAACAATTTATCAACGTACACCTAATAGCGAGGGTCACGCTATATATTTTTCTTTAGTACCTTCTGTCCGACTCAAATGTCTTTATCTCTCCGGGAACTTTTTATTTAACCGAAACAAAGGTAGCTTATATTACTCAGGGATACTGTAGTTTTCTTTTAGCGACAAAAAAATTTAAATCACTTTTGTAGGTCCAGAGATAATTTTGTACAGACATACAAAAATAATTTTTATCTTTTAAAAACATACTAAGTGCATATGACTTAAATAAGGCGCTTATAAGCTTTACTTATTTGGTTTAAACGCCTCGGTGGTATAGTGGCTAAGTGTTCAGCTTGATATACGCAGGTCCTGGGTTCCATCCTCGGTTAGGACAAAGTGTATTTTGGATTGGAAATATTTTTTTGTACTTATTACAAAATAAATATTTGGTCAGCTAAATTATTATTTGGTCAGCAGAATTATACAATCGGTCAGCATAAGAAATCTTTACTGTTGGTTAGGTTAAGTTGAATTTTTTTTTCCCAGAGCGAAGCGCTTCGTAGCGAGGGTCAGTCACGGAAGGGGGGAGCGGCATAAGACTGCTGTTCAGAATGATATAAGTTGCAGACTGATTTAGAAATATTTGCTGACCATAAGTTGCTACCCAACTAGCATTTTTTTGTGGTGTGGTGCCGGGGATAAAGAATTGCACCACCCCATATCTTCCCGAGGGTGTTGTAAAAGCCGACTAAGGGATCATTCCAGAAGATGGGCAGCAGCATCTCTCTGAGGTTACTCTTAATCAACTGCGATCGACAACCCGCCTGCCAATCGTGGCGATTACGGCAAATACCCCTCATGGAGATCCGTGGGGGAGGCCTTTGTCCAGCAGTGGACGTCTTTTGGCTGAGATGATAGCATTTTTTTGCTTACAAAAATACGAATATTTTGCTAACCGATTAAATAACACCCTTTTGGATTTTACATATATTATTCTCCTTTTGCCTTTTATATTTCGTGTCCTTGTTTGTAATGGAACATTTTGACGCTGTAAGGGAGAAAGGCTTTTGCTGAGTTTCTTGCCAGTTCTTCTCAGTACCTGCAAGGTCTCTCGCTCTGTGTAGAGTTACACTCATAAGAGTGACATTCATAAGAGCTATTTGTAGCATAAACTGATTAAATTATTTTGAGATTTTGAACATACTTATCCCCGGTTTGTGGTCAATCACTTGCCACCAAGTGAGATGAAGGCTAATGCATTAACATAGTAAAATAATGAGTTTGCAATTCCCTCAACTTACGCTATAAAGGCCATCAGAAGTGAATACCAAGTTTGGTCATAAAAATAAATTAATTCTGAATAACAAACAAACAACAGTTTTTTTTTGTGTTGTTTTCGCCAGAGAAGATTTGGCGAAAACATTTGTGGCCGAACTTTTGGTTCATTGACTTCTCATAATAAGGTACAGTCACGAGCACAAAACGTATGCCCAGGCATCTTATTGCATTACCAGCTCATATGTCCCCACTGCTGGGCCACGAGCCTTCCCTATGGATGGATAGGGAGAAGGGGTCGTAAACCACCACGCGGGCCCAGTGCGGATTGGTCGTTGTTAACGACTACTAATGCAGCCGGGACCAACGGCCTTACTTGCCTTCCGAAGCACGGAGAAGCTCGAGATGATAAACTATTGGTCACCCATCCGATGACCGGCCTTTGCGAAAGTTGCTTAGCTTTAGCAATTACAGACCAGTCACGTTAACCATTGCGCTATCGAGTTTCTCGACGCTACCTTATCTCTAAGTCCCTTTTTTTTATTGACTCGTCATAGTGACCACATCCTGCCTAATGGTAAGCAGCCGATGCAGTCCAAAATAATAAGAGCGCTCATCACCGTGGAACGAGCACGGTAACAAGCGCACCCAATCATGACGGCCTGCATAAATTACGTTTCATGCTCCGCTTAAAAGACCCGGGACTATAGGAGCTGGGAAACATGCGCCGGCAAAGAATTCCAAAGCCGAATGGTCTTACAGAGGAACGACTTGCCAAATTTTTTGGTACGAGTACTGATTGTCTGTACTATTTAAAAAAGGCCCGGGCTACGCATTGAGAATCCGGAGCACACTCGACCTGGGAATTAGACCTAAGACCTTCAGATAACCGACTACCGAAGCGTTTTTGTTTAAAAGAAATGATTTTGAATTTATTTATTTTTTAATAAATTCAAAGTTTTAAGTCAAAATCATTTCTTCAGTTTAGGCTACAAGTAGCTCTTATGAATGTCACAATCCCATCGGTTCGGAAGTTTGCACATGACAAAAGACCTTGTACTGAGAATAACCGGCAAGAAACTCAGCTAGAGCATTTAAAATATTTATATTTAAAATATTGAATAAAATTACTTTACACAACGGTTCTCTAAATGTAATTTGGGTACAAAAAAAAGACAATTCATTCGCCGTGCACAAAACAGGGCTAGCCCCTCTTCGTTTGTAGCCATTTATCGTTGACAACCATAGAGCAATGCCGAAACAAAGGCGGAAGCGATAGCGAAAGAACGACGAGAGGTCGCTGCCCTGGTGTGCCGAGCTTCACCATAGACACGATTTTATTTATAGTTTCCTGATGGAATCAGGCTGTCTTTTTTGAGGGCTGCGAAAAACTGAAAGTGTTCCTCGAGCTGTGTTATCAAAATACCGTCAGAAGATTTGTTGAGAGAATGGCATGAAGCGTGTCCTTTCCCTACTAAATTCTACGAGGGGTTCGGATCGGGTTAACCGAATCGTGGGGGTGGGGAGAAGCGCCTAGGTCCATGTCGGTACCTGGTAAAGAGAGCGTGCGAACCGGCAGGCTTATTATATTACCGAAAAAAGCAACCAGTTGTTAATTTTGCAACTGCAACGCGACTGCTCTAGTTGCTCTTGATAAATTGGTATTACGCACACAAATCGCTCAATGATCACTCGCTTAGTGCATTTGCGATTAAAAATTATGTATTAGTTAAATATTTATAAAATACAGTGAAATTATTAAATGCTTACCCGACCCAGCCAGGAAACGAGTTCAAAGGTGGTGGTTCAGCGCAACGGAATAAGAATGTACTTGATTGATTAAAGGTGATCTGTCTCTAATAACTAAGGTTACACTTTAAATAAGGAGTATGATGCGTGTGTGTTAATACGGCGTACACATACTACACGAGCCTGGGTCTTCCGCAATCCGAGCGGCTGCACTGACCATAATGCTACTTGGAAGGCTAATGGTAGTGTATGGTGGAAGCATAATGGTCAGTGCAGCCGCCCGGATTGAGGACGACCCAGGCTCGATTCCTGGCTGGGTCGGGTAGGCATTTAATAATTTCACTGTATTTTATAAATATTTAATTCAGCTTAGCAATTAGCAATTAACACTTAAAAATAAAAAGTTAAAAATTATGTAATAGCTTAGGCATACATTGAGCGATTTATCGTACAGAGTTTTTACTAGTACGCTTAGGCCCAAGCCTAAAGGAGTGAGTGTGCATGTTTAGTGTTTCATGTGAATTTCAAGTGGCATTTTTAGGATCGAACGGGTGGTGTGCCGGCGCGTCACCACTGACGCCAGTGGCGGGCGGCGAGACGGGCGGGCGATTATCGCAGGCGAGTAGAACGCGGCTATCCCGCGCTATTTCGACGACCTCGTCTGGTAGCCGAGTGGCTGCTTGCACGTCGGACTTTAGGCCGCGCTAACTCTGAAGTCCCGGCCGAGTCAATGTCGAAAACTAATTTTTCGATATAGTGACGGATCTGGGTGGTTGTGGTACCGCCGGCGCCGTTGTACCTGATTTCTATAATACGAGTACTAAAGCTACTTACTTGGGATCAGAACAATGTATGTGATGTTGTCTAATATTTATTTATTTATTTTTATATCTATATACTCCTACCCCTACGACTCGGTAAACCCGAGCCAAGGTCCTAGCTTTTAGAGGCGCCCTCGGTTTGTTTCGCTCCTGGTCTGATCCGAACCCTTCCGACAATCAAGCAGGGTCCGTAACGCCATTCCCTTTAGAAGACCTCTGACATTGTTCGATGACACGGCTTGGAAACCCATTAAGTTTCTCGCCGCCTCAAAAAAATCCGGTGACGCTGAAAATGCAAAATTCAAAATCATTTATTCAGTTTAGGCTACAAGTAGCTCTTGTGAATGTCACTATGCCATCGGTTCGTAAGTCTACTCTGGGCGGGAGATCTTGTACTGAGAAGAACCCGGCAAGTGTCAAGCTCTTTTCTCCCTTACAGCGTCAAAAATATTGGAAAATGCCCTATCATAAAAGGACACTTTCCATCACAAATAAACATACACGCAGTATAAAGCAATCAGCAAACTCTCTCAAAAAACATCAGGGTGCCTAGTGTGAGTTTTGTTTACTATCCATATTCATTCGATTACGTTTATAAATATAATATAAGATTTTAAAAAGCCTTTTATTTCTTGCAACTTATTTACAGGATTTTTTCTATTTCTATTAGGTTAGTTTGTTGTTTTGTTAATTATGCTAAATTAGTTGTTAGTTTTTGTTAGGTTTTGTTAGATTACTTAAACAAGAACCCCAAGATTGGGTGAACGCCTCCTCCAAAGATACCCAATTGTCTCTGTCTTCTGCTATTTGGCCCCAGTTTGGGCCGTCTGTTTTTATGATGTCGTCTTCCCATCGTGTCAGTGGTCTCCCTCTGCCTCTTTTGCCTTGTGGGCCTTTCCACTGTGTGTGTTACTTTTATTGTCCTTCTCTCGTCTGTAAGCCTCGCTTAGGTTACGAAAACGAAAATTAGTATGTTGTAGTATGTAGTTAAATTTAGCCGTACAAATTCTCGTTTTCGTTAACGTGATCGAATGGAGAATGACTCGCAATCGGCACCCGGATCGTGGCCGCTGACCGCCTCTGTTTGGGAGAGGCTTAACTGTATAGTAACGTAGTCACGCGACATGGCAGCTCGCTCAATATTTCAGTCGTCGTCAAGCGTACAACGCATAGTTAGACTATGACAGATATTGAACCGTACAATGTAAGGATAAGACTTCTTGGCGGGCAAGTGAAGAGTCATGTCTGCGGTTTTGTTTTATTTTCCAAAATTTGTGTCATGACGAATATTAAACCAAATCAAATCAAATCAAAATAAATTTATTTGGGACAAAACAATTCAACGGACAGTTAATTAATGTCAAATGTGTTGATATGTTTTTGATGAGTAAGTTAAGTTAACTCATAGTAATTTATTTATTTATTTGTTTATTCTTTATTGCACAATAAAAAAAAAGTACAAAAGGCGGACTTAATGCCAAATGGCATTCTCTACCAGTCAACCTAAGAGCTAGACAGAAAAATTGGTAAGCGATGCGACAAAGAACGTAAATGAAACATATACTACATAAATTTATAAGAACTGAAATATACATATTGAGTTTATTAAATTAAATGATAATAATATAATATACATACTATAAAATAAAAAATAAAAAACTAAAATAAAAATAGACTACATAAACATACTTAAACATAACAGAAGAAAAGATGATGGGAATCTCTTACGTAGGTGTTGACTCCTGTAGAAACAGTTTATACACCAATGTTTTAAATACCGGTTTACTTGGAGCTTGTCTGACTTTTTCGGGGAGAGCGTTCCATAATAAGTAATATTGATTTGTCTAAAATACCACCATAACTATGTTTGTTAGCAAAGTCATGGGAAGACACTGTGGCCTGTAACACAGTTTTACTTTCATAGGCTGCAAGGAATTCAATGTAACAATGTAAGGATGGGACTTCTTGGAGGGCAAGTAAAGAGTCATGTCTGCGGTTTTGTTTTATTTTCCAAAATTTTCCAAAAGTGCCGGTAGCATAACCAGCAACAAACGGTAGATTTGACAGCTAACTAGGGCTTGTTATTTTTTACAGGAACGCAGGCTAGTGTCACTTCCATACTCTATGGTTACGAAGTGTTACTGGGAACCTGCATTGCCAGACCTACGGATTTGTCCGTAGATCTACGGACAAATTCGAACACAGTGATCTCACCTCTCAAAATTCAAAATTCAAAATTCAAAATCATTTATTCAGTTTAGGCTACAAATAGCTCTTATGAACGTCATTATGCCATCGGTTCGTAAGTCTACTCTGGGCGGGAGATCTTGTACTGAGAAGAACCGGCAAAAAACTCAGCAAGTGTCCAGATCTTTTCTCCCTTACATCGTCAAAAATATTGGAAAATGCCCTATCATAAAAGGACATTTTCCATCACAAATTAAAAAAAACACATAATATAACACCATTTACCAGTTACATTTTTTACAATGTCATACAGTACTAGTAAAAGTCAAAACCTGTCTAAGAAAAAACAAAGTTAAACTATAGTTAATAATAATAAAAATAAGACAAGTATGCAAGAGCAGACCAGCCTCCACAGGCGGCACCGTTTACGAGTATGACATAATGAATCAGCCATCGCTTCGCTCAACCATATTTTAGGGAACGTAACGACCCGACGCACATGCCACCACCGAAGAGACAATAAAGAGTCTCTCTCTCTCACCAGGCCAAGGATGAAAGCGCACTTCACCCGGTAACCTCAACCAGTGAGGCAATGGCTATCTTATCTCTAGCTGCCGGGACACAACAATGCTACAAACATTGATGTTATGGCGACACATTTAGATAAGATGGTGGTAGCTATACAGGCGGACAAACAAGCCCTACCACCAACTAAACCGAGTACACAAACATGTCCCCCCCTAGGAATCGAACCCGGGACCTCTGTGTCTAAACCGGTGGTCTTAACCAAGGCTCCGATCAATGGTCTTCTGTAGTTGTTATAATACTTCATGTAAATTATTTTCAATTGCCACATCGACAACATATTTATTTTTATAGTTATTATTTTTTACGCTTTTCTCTTTTTTATTTTTGTGATTGTGTTAGATGTTTTAATTTTAATTTTTTTTTTCTCATCTCTTAGTATTTTTTGTGCAGGTCAATAAATGTTTCTTATCTTATCTTATCTTATCACTACATCACAGCGGCGTTTAGGACTTCAGTGACATACACACGCATTGATTAATCAAATTAAATGATATTGCATCATCATCATCATCTCAGCCAAAAGACGTCCACTGCTGGACAAAGGCCTCCCCCAAGGATATCCACAACGACCGGTTTTATGCTGCTACAAGAACAAATGCAGACTACTACAGACAGACACAGGGGGCCTAGTGTGAGTTTTGTTTGCTACCCGTATTCATTCGATTACGTTTACGAAAACGAAAATTAGTATGGCGTTGAAGCAGCGCCTCCTGGCGGCATACGAAAGGAGTTAACATTTTGCCATACAAATTCTCGCTTTCGTTAACGTGATCGGATGGCGAATGAAACGCGTTCTTGGCACCTGGACTACAATTTAAGTCGGAGCTTACACTATCATAGCGTATGTAATTCCTCGCTTCATTAGCATAGGCTGGCGGTAAGCGTTCGTTCAGCCTTTAGGCGAAGTCGCGCCACATGAGTAAGTCGCGCTGACCCGGCATGTCATGGGGTGCGGCTTCGAATCGCGCTCGTGGAATTTTTTCAACACTATGTCTTTTACAAAAACACAAATGTTGAAAAAATTTCCACGAGCAAGATTTGAACCTGCACCCTTCTGACATTCCGGGTCAGGTGCTCTTCCAATTGAGCTATCGTGGTTCTAACCAGCCCGCCGAAATTATTCAACACTTTTTACTTTGTAAGCCAAAGGCGCCCGTTCAATGTCAACAACTACCGTCATTAACATCCGATCATAATATTTTATGTCTTTTTTCAATTTGTAATTTGTTCGCAACAAAATTTGCGTACAATTATATGTAAGTAATCATAAATTATACCTTGCCTATTTCTTTACTGATCTTTCAATAAAATGTTTAAATAGTTTTAACGCAAATTTTGTTGCAAAACCAATTACAAAAACACAAATGTTGAAAAAATTTCCACGAGCAAGATTTGAACCTGCACCTTACTGACATACCGGGTCAGGTGGTCTCGCAATAGAGCTATCGTGGTTCTAACTAGAAGGCGCGCCCCTTAAGGGTGCCGCGCGGAATTTCGAAAATTTAGGTGTTTTTAAGTCACTGGTGCTAGGCGCTGAATAGCTCATAAACATTAAAATGACTAGTGTAGGTTAGCTTGATTCTTTCACAAGGTCATGGTTGTCTTGGAATTTGAAACAAATACCCAGAAACTGCATGAACAATACGTAAAAGTATATGATATCTAAAAACTTATTTTATCAGAAACTTTGTAAAGATAGCACAAATAAAACAATGATCCGACATCAAAATGTTTGTATTAATATTCCGCAGGCCACTTGTCTTATTTTACAATAAAAAATATGAATATGAAAATATTAAGACTTTTATTATTTTTTACCCAAACGTCTATGATTTTACGAAAGTAAACATTGCTCTAATTAAATCACCAGCCTTCTCTGTACAGATATTAGTGTGCGTGCGTATTCTTGTCAAGCGCCGTTGTCACACCACACTGCCACGTGCCGCTCGCTCGCTATCATGACGAAACTTGAAACTCGCAGCTTTGCCTCCGCGCTGCACCCCCTTAATAAATTTTACAGGTAAGCACAGTGCCTTGATCTCACCTCTCTCTCTCGCACCAGGCCAAGGATGGAAGCGCACTTCACCCGGGATCCTCAACTAGTGAGGCACTGGCTATCTTATCTCTAGCTGCCGGAACACAACAATGCTACAAACATTGATGTTATGGTGACATATTTAAATAAGATGGTGGTAGCTAGCCAGGCGGACAAACAAGCCCTACCACCAACCAAACTGAGTACACAAACATGTACCCCCGCTGGGAATCAATCTCGGGACCTCTGGGTTTAAACCGGTGGTCTTAACCACTAGAACACAAAGGTTTGGTGAGCGCTCGTTCAGCCTGCAAGGGAAGTCGAACGACTTTAGTGGCACCCTCAGTAGATAGCCAGTTTCACACGATACAAAAAGTTTGTATCGGACGTCTTTAAAAATGAGCAGTCCTCTTCTTCTCCTTAAACTCAAAATCATTGTTCAGAATATTTTGTTATATATTTATTAGTGTTTAAGTTATAATGTTATATATTTTTAAAATCATGTTGTGTACACTCTTTTGGATTATTGTCTAGCCTTCTCAACTTATTTGCGTAACTACTATAGATTGTATTGATGGTAATCTGTCTGTGTACCTATAACTAAATAAATAAATAAATAAATAAATAGTAATCTACACTGTTAAAAAAGAGGTAAAGTTTGTGACTTTGTTTGTTTGAAGCTCTCTCTGGAAATACTGATCCAATTCCAAAAATTCTTTCACTGTTAGAATGATTTTTTTTTATATTTTTCATATTGTTATTCGCAACAAAATTTTAGTAAAATTATAAATAACTAGCACTTTACCCGTGATTTCGTCCGCATGGACTTGAGATTTCAAAATAAACTCTTAAAAAAAACAGCCTATGTTTCAAGCAAAGAATGCAGCATTCTAATATTAAAATATTTTTTTATGATTGGACCAGTAGTTCCAGAGACACAAACATACAAAGTCACAATTAGTACAAAGTTGGTTTTTATAGTAAACTAGCTGACCCGGCAAACGTCGTTTTGCCATAAAAAATAAAAATAAAATTTAGGGGTGGACTACCCCTAACATTTAGGGGGATGAAAAATAGATGTTGGCCGATTCTCATAGATACCGGATGACCCGGCAAACGTTGTTTTGCCATAAAAAATTTTAAAAAAATTTAGGGGTGGATTACCCCTAACATTTAGGGGGATGAAAAATAGATGTTGGCCGATTCTCATAGATACCGGATGACCCGTGCAATAAAAAATAAAAAAAAAATTTAGGGGTGGACTACCCCTAACATTTAGGGGGATGAAAAATAGATGTTGGCCGATTCTCATAGATACCGGATAAGCACAAAAAATTTCATCAAAATCGGTCAAGCCGTTTCGGAGGAGTATGGCAACGAAAACTGTGACGCGAGAATTTTATATATTAGATAAATAAATACATTTTATTGTTATTTTTATCGCCGATAATTACTTGTGGTAGTAGCATATTAGCTTCCTAGATGGTTATTAATATTAACACAATAGCTCATTAATAATATTATCATAATAATTTTTAGGGTCACAGTCACGATGTGCGTGTATGTAAATACCTGTGAAAATAGTAATGCAGAAAAATAAAAGCAGTTTATATAATTATTTAAGCAAAACGTTGGTTTATTTTATTGCAACTGTGTATCCTAATATTTGGTCAGCTAGTAGAGTGCACCACCAGTTCAATAACGCACCAGCCGCCACAATCTGTGGCTTAACACAAAAATTTCTGCTGAAAAAAAATTAAGTAGCGTCCCACAGAGTACTCTACGACTCTGTGACATTACTTAAGGGGGTGCAGCGCGGACGCAAAACTGCGACTTTCAAGTTTCTTTATGATAGCGAGCGAGCGGCGCGTGGCAGTGGTGTGACAACGGCGCACGACAAGAATACGCACGCACACTAATATCTGTACAGAGTAGGCAGGTGATTTAATTAGAGCAATGTTTACTTTCGTAAAATCATAGGCGTTTGGGTAAAAAATTATAAAAGTCTTAATATTTTCATATTCATGTTTTTTAATTGAAAAATAAGACAACAGTGACCTGCGGAATATCAATACAAACATTTTGATGTCGGATCATTGTTTCATTTGTGCTATATTTACAAAGTTTCTGAAGAAATAAGTTTTTAGATATCATTATTTTACGTATTGTTTATGCAGTTTCTGGGTATTTGTTTCAAATTCCAAGACAACCACGACCTTGTGAAAGGATCAAGCTAACCTACACTAGTCCTTTTAATGTATAAGACCTATTCAGCGCCTAGCACCAGTGACTTAAAAACACGTAAATTTTTAAATTCCGCACTGCACCCCCTTAAATAAATTCATTAAAAGTAAACAATTTGAGGAGCTCGATGGCAGAGGAGCTCGATTGCGCAGTGGTTAACGCGCCCGGTCTGCGAGTGCTGAGGTTAAGCAACTTTCGCAAAGGCCGGTCATCGTATGGGTGACCAAACATTTATCATCTCGATCTCCTCCGTGTAAGACACGTAAAGCCGTTGGTCCCGGCTGTATTAGCAGTCGTTAACAACCACCAATCCACGCTGGGCCCGCGTGGTGGTTTAAGGCCTGTTCTCCCTATCCATCCGTAGCAAAGGCTCGTGCCCAGGCAGTGGGGACATAAAATAAGCTGATGATGATGAAACATTTAAGCTAACGCTTTCAAAGAAGTCGCCGCGAATCGTGCGATCGAAATCGCGCGACACCGCCGCGCCGGTAGTGTCCACAATCTCTAACACTCGAGTAAATAGCTCATACATATTCAATGTTATGTAAAACAGATATTATTACGCATACCGACTACACGAGTTTAATAGCGAAATGGATTTCAAGTTTCAGAATTTAAAGCGATGTATGTGTCTATTAGGTACTAATATACATATAGCACTTTGCCTGCGATTATGTCCGTTTTCATATGTTTTCGATAGTCTTAGTTATAGATATAGAGAGAAAAGAACGAGGTGTGAAGCATCTCGCGGGTCGGCGGCGGTGAGGCCGGCTGGTGAGGCTCAACCCTGATCCACTGCTGTGGAGCATCTGGACTCTGCACACGTTTCACATTAGGGTGCCAAATTCTATCACGTTAAGGGTGCGTCGACCAAAAGTGTAGTCACGGTTAAGTCGATATATAATGAAAAAACCATCGAATTACATAAACAAAATATATTACGATAAGTCCAGCAGTGGACCTCTGTATGCTGATAATGACTTATAACAATCAAGAAAAAAAAACGGTAACCCATCCGAGCACTAACCAAGCTCAGGTCAGCTTAACTTTATCGATCGTCCTAAAAGCGCTGACTACCACAAACGACCCTATTGTCAACAAAAAAAATTATTGTGAAAAGATTTTCTCAATCAAATTCAAATCCAATCCAAATTGATCGAATTAGAATTTGTAATTCAAATCGGCCGAACCGCCTTTGTGCTGTTTAAAATGCTTCGGATTATTCAAATCGATGTTACCAAAGAATTAAGACTGTATTCGCAGTGTTGCTTTAGTGAATCATTTATTTGTTGTGCCTTTTATACTAAACACATGTAAGTACAAAATTCACAGATTTCGTAGTCCCCGCAAGAATCGGAACATTGAAAATGAATACAACAATTTACGAAAAAAAAAAACATTTTATTTTAAATAACACAATTCCAACATGAATGTACTTCTCGCCTGCATCCGCATCTTATAACACCATTACCATGACGATCGGTCAATAATCAAAGAAGCTATATCACTTTTTATATACGGAAATACCCGCTTTTCTAAAATACCAAATCTAAAGGGACCTACAGGTCACAATTATTAACCGATTTTCAAAATTTTTTCGCCATTTTGTAGCTAAACTAATACCCTAGGATCTTTTTTTACAATTTTTCATAAGTCGGTTTTTTTTTTGAAATATTTACAATTTAGTATACAAACACCCCCCAAAAAACCCGATTTTATTTACATTTTTCAAAATTCCAAAAAAGATTTCCAGCCGATTTTCAAAATTCAAACGCTCACACGTGTCTTGATAAGTTCCTCAACTTTTGGTACTATTTTCATTTCGATTCTTTCAAAATCCTCGAAGCTATGGCCAAAAATACGTCTCAGGCGATTTGCATCTGATAACCATTTTAAATGGTAAAATAAGAGCTGTGCTCGGACTGCTCTGAGCTGTTCCGAGATCCGTGTGTCATAATTATAATATACCCAATTACCAATATTATATTATATTTCAATTCGAACCAGTAGTCAATGATATTAGCGCTTTCAACCAAAAACAAACAAACTCCTCAGCTTTATTAGTATGATACTAGTGGACCCGGCGGACTTCATACCGCTTTGACAGTTTCCATTCATTTCCGTGGGAATATCCGGATAAAAACTATCCTATGTGTTAATCCAGGTTATAAACTATCTGTATGCCAAATTTCAACCAAATCCATTTGGTAGTTTTTACGTGAAAGAGTAACGAACATCTATCCATACTTACAAACTTTCGCGTTTATAATATTAGTAGGATATATTTGGTGTCTGGCAAAAGTTGGATAAGAGTAGCCGCGGAACGTGCTCGGTGGCGTGCACTTAAAAAGGGCTAAGTCCAGCAGTGGACTAAGGAATAAGCTGATGATGATGATGATGATACCCATATTACAGCACCGTCTGAACCGCGTCTCCTATTCATTGAAATATTAAATTCCTTCTCACGTCACTCGGTGACTTGGTCTTAGTAGCACAGAATAAATAATTTTAAGTGTTCCCCATCCCCCCCTCGTTCAGCAAGTTTGCGTGCCTGCTAATTCCAAGTTCCAACATTGGGAGGAGAGGATCACGAATGGAAGCGAGTGTGGGGTGGGGTTACAGTGGCAGCGGTATTCGAACAAAAACAATATAGAGTCGTTGAAGTTGAGTTTTATATATTTACTAGCTGTCACACAACAAAGGTTATAGTGAGTCAAACCTTAAAAGCTAGACATATACGGTAGCGGACTTTTTTTTAGAACTTTTAAAGGTGAACAAATTCGTAATACATGATTTTTGCGTAACTTTCACCGTTTACGCAGCGCACGCAAGAAAAGCTCTCAAAAAATTATTTTCCCGTTTTTGCATCATTTTTCATTACTGCTCCACTCCTATTAGTCATAGCGTGATGTAATATAGCCTATAGCCTTTCTCAATAAATGAACATTTTAACACAAAAATATTTTTTTAATTCGAACTAATAGTTCCTGAGATTAGCGGGTTCAACCTAACAAACAAACAAACAAACAAACAAACTCTTCAGCTTTATAATATTAGTATTGATATCTTACGGGTAAGCGCATGCCCTTCCTCTCACCTGATGCTAAGATTATAATCGCTTACACAGCAACCACCGCTCATTCGCGGACTCAAACTGTAATGGAACTTCGGACATTCTTTGTCAACTCAAGCGGCTCCCGACCGACCAACTTTATTTTCTTTCCGATTTTTTTTTCGCAAATGCGGAATCAAATGAAGCCCTTTTAAAATTCGCCGCTTCATGAAACGGTAATTACTTCCACGAATCTTTAATTGAACCGAATGAGGAAGTTATATATTACACAGCTTTGAATGATTATATTCCAATTTATTATATTCAATACTCTTTTTTGTGTGTCCGTACTCTTTATTTACGTCCTTTGAAATCAGATATACTCTATTTCTTCTAATAAAAGTTGGCAATCCTAGAGGTATGGGATGGGACGCCTTGACATTTAGGTAAGTAAGTGTGTTATAGAATTTCCTTGAGATTAATCCAAGTCAAATTATCTAAAATATTTTTTTATATCTTATCTTATCTTATCTTATCTATGTCCAGCAGTGGACTAAGACGGGCCGATGATGATGATGATGATGAATATCTTACGAGCACAGTACCCTCATCTCACTTGATGTTAAGTAATGATAGATAAGATAAGAAGTCATTTATTTCTCTTTCACATAAAGGTGATACAATAGATAAGTACAAGACAGTCGACTTTTTCATCACCATCCAAACCTTCTGAGATGACTCCCGTGATACAAACTAACAACTCTTTCTATTGGACCAACTCCCTAACTCGAAAAAAAAATTCTGCTGTTCTATACATTATGGTCGAATGAATATTGATGTTTTGTATGGAACAGCAGATTTTTTTTTTCGAGTTAGGAAGTTGGTCCAATAGTAAAAGTTGTTCGTTTGTATCACGGGAGTCATCTCAGAAGGTTTGGATGGTGATAAAAAAAGTCGACCTTTATATAACAACCGTTATGTGAAAGACTGGAGCCTAAGATAGGTTTTGGAATAAAACCCGTTTTACAGGTCACCAGTGCCCCCGGTACTCCGGTTTTAATTGATCATTAATACATGTATTTTGGTTATAGATATTATGAAGCTAGCAACTAATTATGAAAAATAATAAAAGAAAGACAAACATAAAAATAAAAATAACTTAAAATTATACTTAACCATTTGATAAGTTTGACAACACATAATAATTAACTGACGGTAGGTATTGTGGGTGAGTGGAAGTGTAAGTGTGAGCGTGAGTAAGTGTGGATGTGTGTAGATGTGAGTGTGTGGGCATTTAGACTGTACGATGAAAGAGTGGGAGAGAAATGAAGATATGGGGAGCAGGAACTTTTCGGTTCGAACGTTCGGTTTCACTGTACAGTACACGCGCCTGTTTTTTTTACACAAGTGCTCACGTGGCCTACTATAGTAGGCCTTTTGAAAATGTGTTTATTTTTTTTTTACTTACTTTATGAATAAAATAGTATTTGGTATCAGTTCTTTATTTATCAGTCTTTTATTAGGAACATAGTTTTAGCATTAATTTGCTTTTTAAACTACAAAATAATTAACAAATCAAAAACTTAAGAAAATTAACAAAAATATGACTCACTCGAAGAATTACTTTCTAAAACTTAAAAAACTAATGTTCAGACTTATTATTTCTAGTATTCGTAACATTGAGGACATACGACAGCTTGATGATCAGGGCAAATCCATTTGTTACAAGATTTACACCACTTTTTTGTCGATCGATTACGTGCTCTTGAGCAAAATGCGCATCGGCCAACTCTTCCCATCTTTGGTGTTAAATCGTGCTGTTCCTGGCGTGGTTCACCCAAAAGCTCTTCGATTTTATATTTCAAATTTCGTGGTAGCGTGTCAATCGTTAAACGCCGACTGAGAAGAGGTTTTATTAAATTGAAAGACAAATCGTATATAAAGTTGCGTCTGACAATTTTCGTATGGCTCTTGTTCATTTGGTTGATAACTAAAGCGTTTATGCCTGCTATGTTCAACAGATCAAAGAATATTGTTAGTGGCCATCGGCGGCTGTTTCTAGCAACACTGTATTGCTTACACATTTTGTCTAAAACATCTACGCCACATTTAGTATGGTTATAAAAAGTCACTATTTCAGGCTTACGTTTTTCTGCAGTATTAGAGTCAATCGCCGCGTCATAATGCATTGTGGAAAGCAAATTAACTGCTTTATTTTTTTTTGATACGTATGACACTAATGTAGCATCTTTTTGGAATCCAAATAATGAGCTGTTGATTGGTCTTGTCTTGGAAGCCTTGAATTGTAATGGAATTTCGGGCCTGTTTGATTTCATAGTTCCCACGATGGTAACTTTCTTTTTCAACAATTCATTAGCCAATGGTAAGTTCGTGTAGTAGTTATCCATCGTCACATTACAGCTCGAGCCGTAAAGAGGCTCAAGGACCCGGTGAACGACATCATTCACTTTGTTTGACTTTTGAAATGGACCATCTGGCTGCGCACCGACATATATTTCAAAGTTGTAAACATAAGGAAACTTTGTGTCGACAACCATGAATATCTTTATTCCAAATTTATCAGGCTTATTGGGTATATACATAATAAACCCACAGCGCCCCCTAAATCCGACAAGTTGTTCATCCAACGTCACGTAGTCGCTTGGTGTATAATTGCGACGGCAATTATTGACACAAATTTCGACAATTTGTCTGATCGGTGCCATTTTATCAACTTTACGGCGTTGTTCTCTATCATTGACATCATCAAATCTCAATGCACGTAGTAAAAATCGAAATCTGTTCCTAGACATTGTAGCATAAACAAGCTCTAAGCCAGTGCCTTTGGAATTATCCCAGAAATCGTTTAGGTTGCGGCGTCCAGACCGTGAAACTCCAATGACAAGCAATAAGCCAAGAAACGCTTTTATTTCCAACAAATCTGTAGATTTTGCATCTCTGTCTCTTTGGTATTTGTCTTTTATAGTGTCAATATATTTATTAGTGCAGTTTACTAAAATCTCCAAGATATGTTCGGAAAAAAATAGCTCGAAACAAGTATACGCTTCTGTAGCATTTCTAGCCGCTTCTCCTTTAGGGCCTGGTGGAACTGTACGGATATTTTGAGGTCTAGAACGAGTTGATGGTGGCACTTCTTTATTCCAAACAGTACCGTTTTTTGATACATAAACGCCGGCGCCGCCCCGTAAACTTCTCAAATTAGATAGCGGCACATCATCTTCTGAGGTAAAATTATCCGTATCTTCCTGGTCACTGTTACTTTGCACGTTATGTTGATGAGAAGATTCTTCAACCAAAGCTTGAAAATCAGGCAAGGGATCTATTTCATCCTCGTCGCTTTCAATAATGTCATCTTCGGGATCTTCCTCAACTTCCAATAACCATCTCTCAATATGATTGTCGTTCATGATGACAAATCTGCGAAAACATAATCAAAATTGCAATATAAGTAGTGAAACCTAACCTATAAAACAAAAAACACAAAATTTGAAACATTTTATGTTTTTTTCTACAACATTCTGTCATTAATTATTGTTAAAATACATACAAAGAAATAACAATAACTTACATTTTTTCGTTACGCCAGTGCTCGCGCGGACTACAATGGTAGTCCTGCAGTTTTAGAGCCAAATAGTGCACACACCCGTACGCGCTGGTGTCGCACGTGTCACTGACCTTACGCGTAATTGTCTTAATGAGGAATAGCTGGAAGTACAACGTGTTAGCGCGCGAAATAAAAAAGTTGCAATCAATTATGTTACCATGGTCTACTATAGTAGTCCACGCGTGTACTCTAGTGTTAAAATCTAGGGTTTGAAGCCATCTAAATTACTTTTTTACAAGTAGCTTTTTTAAAGTTATTATACACTAGCTGTTTGCCCGCGACTTCGTCCACGTTGATTTCGTATTATTTCGTACAAAAATAAATGCTACGTTTCCCAAATAAACAATAGAATCATCATAGAAACTGTTTCTTTTGCAACTCTTCCCAAAATTACCCATCACGTAGCGATGCCCAGTTATGGCCTTTCTTTACCACCCTGGCCAGCGAGAGATCGCACTAGACTAGACTAGACTGCCGTTAGGGTGCGGCGTTGCTGTTCCAAAGTCGTGCACTCTTGTAGGCAATGCTGAGCAATATCTGTGGCAGTATCTTCCGGTATAATAGTGGCACAATGGGCTTGCCTTCTCTAAGCGATCTTTTGCAGGTACTTCAAAAAACATCCATGTTCTGACAGTGCCTGCACCAGACGAATGTTAGCGCTCCATGTTTGCGATTGGTCCAGGAGTTAAGGACTGGGTGCACCGCGTTTAATCCTATATTTGTACCAACTTAAATTTTCCACATATTTTACTTTCGGTTTTACTTCAATAATCTATGTTACAAAGCTTCCTATTAATAATTTTTATTGTTTCTTGTTTTGGTAGAAAAACTATAACAGCACTCGGATTAAGCCTTAATAGCTGTTCAAGATAAATATTTTGTGAAATCCGGTCGAAATTCAATCTCTAATATTCATAAATATATAACTCCTATAAACGTAAGGCAAACTTTGTTGCGAAATAAACATTCCAGAAAAGTGTTGAAGAAATTTCCATGAATTGTTATTTGTTCGTAGCAAAAATTTACGTAGCATATATATTAGGTAAGGTAGGTACCCATAACTTATATATAACTTGCTTATTGTTAAGATCTGTATAGATATTAATAAAGAGGTAAATTTTGTGACTTTGTTGTTTGAGGAAAGAAATCTCTGGAATTACTGATCCAATTCTAAAAATTCTTTCGCTGATAGAATGCTACATTCGTTGCGGGTAACATAGTCTATATTTTATTGTAATAAAAAAAACGGTTAAAATTTTTCAATGGGAAAACTTTGTTATTGTGATACAGAAAGTACGAAATCCACGTGAACGAAGTCCCGGAAAAAGCGCTAGTTATTTATAAATAACTTGCCTTTTCTTAAACTGATCCTCTGATATTTGTAAATGTTTATATCGGATGTTGATGACGTAGTTCTTGACATTGAATAAGGCTACTTTGGCTAACTCACACAAAGTAGCCTTAAGCCCTAAGTAGACTTAAGCAGCCTTAAGTAGCCTTAAGCAGCCTTAAGACAAAGACAAAGACTTTTAATTTCGCTTGAAATATGGTACATAAGTGGTCTTAGATAGTGTTGATAAATTTTCATTTTAAACTAGATTAAAATATACAAAACACGGATTTACATTCAAAGCTTATATCATGTTTATTAGTAAGACCCTTAAAGTAAATACACAGCATACAGAAACTTTTTCAGTCTCCCCGCTCCACTGTTGAGCGAATTCTATTCTGTTCCTCGTATATTAAAAACATTTTTGATTTCATTTTTCTTTCTTTTGGCTGATGATGATGATAATAATGATAATAGGATATTATAATAATAGCATTAAAACGCATTCAAAATTTTCAGTCAGAAACGAGACTCTGACCATATATTACTCTGTGATAAATACAATCAACGTTCGCATGACAGATGGCGCTGGCTAAAAAAACCTCTAATTTCATTTGCCTTACCCTTCACCTTAATTCTTAAGTATACTTAAGTAGCCTTAAGTAGCCTTAAGTAGCCTTAAGTAGCCTTAAGTAGCCTTAAGTAGCCTTAAGTAGCCTTAAGTAGCCTTAAGACAAAGACAAATACTTTTAATTTCGCTTGAAATATGGTACATAAGTGCTTTTAGATAGTGTTGATAAAATTTTCATTTTAAACTAGAGTAAAATATACAAATCACGGTATTACATTCGAAGCTTATCCTGTTCGCATACTGTTGAGCGAACTCTATTCTGTTCCTCGCCCTTGGATGCTGGCTCCGTAACGAGCGGCTGGAGTGGTCATTATCACATCGGGAGAGCATGTCGACGGTCGTTTTAATGAGTGTACAAACCACTTGATAAGGTACGCTTGCTTGAGATAGCTTAGAGAAACAGATTTACCATTAGAAATTTTATTTCTGATCATTTTTGTATTATCATCACCAACTCATTTTATGTCCCCACTGCTGGGGCACGAGCCTTCCTTATGGATGGATAGGGAGAACGGGCCAAACTACCAGTAAACGGTGCGGATTGGTGCTTGTTCACGCCTGGTAATGCAGCCGGGGCTAACCGCTTTACGTGCCCTCCGAAGCACGGAGGAGCGAGAGATGATACATGCGAAGTTGCATAACCTTAGCAAACGCAGCCCGAATGCGACTTCCAGCTCCATTTTTGTATAATTACCCCATTTTTAACAAAATTGGACTTATACCCTTTTTAGGGTTCCGTAGCCAAATGGCAAAAAACGGAACCCTTATGAATTCGTCATGTCTGTCTGTCTGTCTGTCCGTCTGTCCGTATGTCACAGCCACTTTTTTCCGAAACTATACTCTTCTGAAATAATTAATATTTTGCATCCAAACTTGGTAAATAGATATATTCTGTGAACCGCATTAAGATTTTCACACAAAAATAGAAAAAAAACAATAAATTTTGGGGGTTCCCTATACAAGAACTGAAACTCAAAAATTTTTTTTTCTTCAAACCAGTGGGGGTATCTATGGATAGGTCTTCAAAAATTATATTGAGGTTTCTAATATCTTTTTTTGTCTAAACTAAATAGTTTACGCGAGAGACACTCCCAAAGTGGTAAAATGTGTCCCCCCCCCTGTAACTTCTAAAATAAGAGAATGATAAAACTAAAAAAAATATATGATGTACATTACCATGCAAACTTCCACCGAAAATTGGTTTGAACGAGATCTAGTAAGTAGTTTTTTTTTAATACGTCATTAAGTACGGAACCCATCGTGCGCGAGTCCGACTCGCACTTGGCCGTTTTTTTCTATAGAGGTGCCTAAATTTGTATGGAATCAAAGCAGCATCATCTAGAGACGGCCTTGGATGCCGGCTCCGTAACGAGCGCCTGAAGTGGTCATTATCACATCAGGAGAGCATGTCAGCGGTCGTTTTAATGAGAGTACGAACCACTTGGCATGTTGCTTGGTTCGCGATGCCTCAGGACAACATATTTGGAAAAATGTCTCCAATAAACGTTAAAACTTTTACATCATCAAAGTCATCATCGGTCTATATTAGTTCATTGCTATTTGCAAGACGTAAAATGAAAAAGTATGTAAGGACGTAAAAGAAAAAGTTCTGACGCATAAAATTCTTACACATTTCAGAATATTGTGAAAACGCAGATTTCACATGTCGATCATGCTAAAATATATTTTTAATATTTATACCTTTTTTTTTCTTTAGTTGATGGCTTTGTGCGATTAGCACATTGAGCCAGTGTCAAAGTAATTTTTCTTACAAGTAATACAATAATAAACAATATTTCCTTCCTGTATGATGATGTTGAATGATAATAGAAATGAGAAGTGAGAAATTATATACCCCCCCCACCCAACCCCTCGAATATTTCAGTAAAGATGTGGGGCTTTACTAAGTCCTCACGCGGACTTCTTGAGAGAAATACCTTAAATAAATAAAATAAATAAATGTTTCCCACACTCACACCAATTATCTAGCCCCAACAAGAGCTTCCATAAGAAACTCGATAAAATGGTTAACTAGACAACGGATAAACATACTTAATATACTTAAATACATACTTATTATACATAGGAAACACCCAGACCCGAAACAATTTAGAAAAACTGGTATTTCTAAATTGATCCGACCGGGGATCGAACCCGGGACCTCAGAGATGGCGACACCATGAAAACCGGTGTGCAAGCCACTCGACCAAGGAGGTCGTCCTTATTATGTTAAATTAAATCTGAATAGAATTTTTATTTCTGATATTTATTATAACACATTTTCGTCAAAATCTGACTTATACCCGTTTACCCTAAAAGCGTAAAAGTTGTATGAAATAGAAGCAGCGTCTTGCAACGTCCAAAAATAACAATAATTGTACCTTTATATTTTCCTAATAAAATGATTGCTTATAAGTAGTTTAAAAATATATTTTTTTATTTGTTTCTTTAGGTGAATTGCAAGTAAATATTTTGTATTTGCTTGTTTGTCATAATATGTGTTCTGTTAGATGTGAAGTTAGGTATATGGCAGTCGCATAGTTGTTAAGAATATAAGATTGAGTTTAATAAAGGTTAATTGCAAGTAAATTGAACAAACTTCATTACCTCTATTACCTATGTAGTTATTTCCTATGTAACATCTTTTGTACTATATTTTTGCAATAAATGATTATTATTATCTCTCCTTTATTTAGTTTCTTTCTTAGAACTAGATTTTTACAATATTTTAATATAAAAACAATAAAACATTATAGAAACCTAATCCTAATTATTATTATTACGCAATTATTTTTTACTTTTAGTGCAATTTTTTCAGTCTAATTTGTTGGAGTCGGTTTTTTTTTGTTAAAATTTTTATTAAGATTTAAGGTTCAAGTAAGCTGAAGTTGTTAATGCTGTCTAATGTTTTTTCATTTTCATTTTGCAACACAAATAGTGAAAGTAAATGCTACAAAGTCGCCTACTATTCGACCGTTGTATTATTCAGAGCAGACCGCTGATGTGTCAGTTTTTACGCGTCAACTCAGCTTCTAGCGTGCTGTATGTCCATTGGGAGTTGGAGCAACGATCGCTAGAATAGCTGTGAGGACGTTAACTTCTAGTTGAAAAATCAAGTATTTTTACAGACTATGTAGTAGGTAATTTATTTAAATCCACTTCAAAGGCTGCCCGGTGAATTTGGTAATAGTAAAATTTGTAAAATTTGTAAAAATTTGTAAAATTTGTAAAACTTGTAAAATTTGTAAAACTTGTATAATTTGTAAAATTTGTAACAGTTTGGTGCAAAATATGCATTTTTATTAGTTTGTGCCTATAAAATTCAGCAATTCCCAAGAAAAAAAAATTGTAAAAAAGTAAGAAAAAAGTTTTGAAAGAAAATTCACGAGTGGGATTCGAAGCCACAACTACCACCTGCTTAGTAGATGTCATTCAGTAAAATCAAATTCCATCAAAAACATAAATGTGAAATGAGAGTCAAGTTCAATATTATTTATTATATAAGGCCTTGGTTGTTGACTTCAACGACCAAGGTGAAATCTAAATGGGTGCCAAGTTCAATGGTCAGTCCTGAAATTTATTTATAACAACATAAAATATTTTATAACAATATAAAATATCATTTCTTTTTATAACTTAGGATAATATATTGAAGCCTAAGGTCTAACTTGGCTCGTTCTCATATACGAATTATTATTAAGTACTTACTAAAACAGTCATGGAAGAGCCCTATGTTCAATGGCTAGTTTCTACCAGCTAGCCAAATTTCCGGAAGAATAAAATAAGAACTTACAGCTTTAGAACTTGCGAAGGCTATTATAATATATTAGTACACATTACACTGTGTACTGTGTAATGAATGTGTACTTACGTCATTTAAAATTTAATTTGTGTGTATAATATAATCTTGGTATAACGTGATAAAAAAATATTAGTAAAAATATTAGAATGTTGAGAGGAATTTTATACATTTTAAAGAAAAATCAAGTTTCTTATAAAAATCATACGTGTAATCGGTCGTTTTTACAAGATATATAACAAGTATTTTGTTCATATATCGAAGAATACAAGGAAACAGCTCTCATTCGCAGAATTCAGCAAGCCAGCCAGCCTCAAGGTTCCATTGCAGCAACGTATCGCTTCTTGGTTCCTCGGCATCACTCGACGGCCAATAAGTACCGTCGCACTCCTCCACACGTCTCGACTCACCGCAGACGTGGAAGCAGACGCTCGTCTCGACTCACCGTAGACTGGATTCCTTTTCTAGAGGGAGAGTACTGTGGCGGCCTGCGATCGCCACATAATTTCTTATCCTCACGTATGGTTAAAGAGTTTGTAAACGTATTCCTAATCGCGTGTAGATCTGATAAAGATAAGACATGGCATCCTCCCTCCAACATCTACATAGTTTATATTGTATAAATAGCCTAAAGGTTTAGATAATAAGTTAGTCACAATGTAGTCAATGTAAATATACAACATCACATAAAGAGACGCAGTCGTTATTTACCATCGCCATGGAACTCTCCGTCATCACAACCTCCCATACGTCGACACCCGGGAACAGAGCACATATGTATCTCACAAGTCACAATATATGAGCCAAATTTGATACGTTTATGTGAAATAGTTTTTGAGTTATGAGGGGGCCAAAAGTGGCTCCAAATGGTTTGTGTAATATTACACACGGCTTTTTTTTTTGAGAGAGTTTGCTGATTGCCTCAGACGGCATTTTCAGCTTCACCGGGCTTTTTTGGGGGCGGCGAGGAACGTAAAAGGTCCCTCAAGCCGTGTGAAACGAATCACCTTCGGAGGTTTTCTAGAGGGAACGGCATCGCGCACTAGTGCGCGTCCCCGTGCCCTATTAGATTCTCCGAAGGGTTCGGATCGGATCGGGGAGCGGAACCACCCGAGGGCGCCTCTAAAGGCTCGGACCTCGGCTCGGGTAGACCGGGCCGTGGAGGAGAGAAACGCCCAGGTACATGTCTGTACCTGGTATAGAGCGCGTGTGAACCGGTTCTTCGTACCCTTGTTCTACGAGTACGGTGTCTTGGACCTAAGCTAGTGTGCATGTTCAGTGTATTCTGTAAATGTGTAGTGACATTTAGAGGATCGGGCGGGGGGGAGGATCGGGCTTGACACGCTACCGCATGTCTAGATCTCATCATTAGCTCATTTTGTGTCCCCACTGCTGGGGCACGAGCCTTCCCTATGGAGCGATAGGGAGAAATCAAATCTATATCAATGAAATCTAAATAAATGTAATCTCAATGAAACTCTATATAGTTTTGTGTGTCGATCTGGTGCCATTACGATATTTGGCCGTTGTATTATTCAGTGCGTAACGCTGATGTGTCAGTCAGTCTTTGCGCGTCAACTCAGCTCCTACCGTGTTGTACTATGTCCGTTGGGAAATGGAGCATCGATCGTAAGAATCGCTATGAGGGAGTGTGTAGTGAACGGCCGGTATAAAAATGTTTTACGAGGCATTTGCTTAGATTGGCAACATAGAGATTGGACAAGAATAAAAATAAGATGCTAAGGAACTCGATAAGATTGCTAAGGTGAAGCCACTTTCGCAAGGGCCGGTTATCGGATAGGTGATCAAAAATTTTGAGATCCTCCGAAGGTATGTAATGCTTTTGTTGGTCTCGGCTGCATTGGCAGTCGTTAACAACCAACGCAACTAGGGTTGCCAGGTTGCTAAATCTAATAGCCGGACAGACCAGCCAGTTTGGCCGGACATTGGGGTAAAAATGCCGGACACCCTACATTATTCAGGATTTTTTGTCTCAGTATTAATAGTAACGACATAAAAAATCAAGCTTTTTTGATTATTACCATAAATCTTGTTAAACTCTAATGAAATATAAATAAAATCGAATGCCAAATCAGTCTAAGTACTTTATTATTAATTGGTCAAATAAAGTCATCAGACAAAAAAATTTAAAAATGTAAAAAGCCTAACAAAAGCTGGACACCGTTTATTTTGGCCGGACACACAATCAAAAAGCCTAACTATGTCCAGCTTTATCCGGACGCCTGGCAACGCTAAACTCAACGCACTAGGCCCCCGTGGTGGTCTCTGAGCCGTTCCGCCTGTAGGTAATTTTTTTTATATTATCTGTAGCTCTTGGAACACAACAATGCTATTAACAATGCTTCCGTTCTTGGCGGGAAAGTGAAGAGTCAAATCTGCGGTTTTGTTTTATTTTCTAAAATTTGTGTTATTTATGTCGAATATTAATGTGAAATAATGGAGGATTATTAACCGTTAAGTGTTCGTGAGTGTGTATGAGTGTTGGCAAATGAAACAAAACAGTGCAACGTCACTTTTCAAATTCTCTTAAGAAGTCCGCCCGAGGACTTAGTAAAGCCACACATCTTTACTGAGTTACTCGAGGGGTTGGGGGTATATCATTTCTCACTTCTCATTTCTATTATCATTCATCATCATCATACAGGAAGGAAATATTGTTTATTTATGTATTACTTGTTAGAAAAATTACTTTGACACTGGCTAAATGTGCTAATCGCACGAAGCCATCAACAAAAAGAAAAAAAAACAATGCTTCCCCCGCTGGGAGTCGAACCCAGGACCTCTGGATCTTAAGGAGACACCCTGAAAAATGCACTAACTTTCGTTGAATAGTTTAAGACATTAATTTAACTGACGAATCTGAAATGTTGGTATAAATAAATTCAAGTCTTTATCTTGAATTTACTAGCTCGAATAAACGATTGTATAATTTTTAAATATAATTTTTAAATATAATTCGATCATAAATATTTTCGAAAACACCTTTACAAATCACTTTTGTTGAAATTACAACGAAATTACTTAATTCATAATGCTTGGAAACCACTCAAATACATTGCTATCATCAATATTCGTATTTAGTAGCTGTAAGCAGGCGCTACGTGTTTTCGACCTTATTGCAGCGCCAGTAAGGATCAGCCATTTTTAATGTTCATAAAACGAGACACCTCGTTTTATCCACCACTTTCTGCATTCACTACTAAGAAAAGAACGAATAAATGAATTTTTTGCTTCATACTAATTATTTCCTTCATTAGTTCTTGCGCCAAGAATTAATGACGTCAGAACTTCCACAAGGTAATTACTGGGCAGCCCTAGAAGTGGAAGGAAATTAATTACAATACCTCTACTCTGGAATTCTTTTCTTATCTTTTTTAGTAGTATTAAGTTTTTTTTTTGTGTATGAGATAGGTGACCAAAAATTATTCATTTCGAGCTCCTCTATTCTTCGGAAGACACGTACAGCCGTCCTGGCTGCATTATCATCATCATCATCATCTCAGCCAAAAGACGTCCACTGCTAAACAAAGGCCTCCCCTAAGGATCTCCACAACGACCGGTTTTGTGCTGCTCGCATCCAGCGGCTTCCCGCGACCTTCACCAGATCGGCGGTCCACCTTGTTGGAGGCCTGCCCACACTGCGCTTTCCGGTACGCGGTCGCCACTCAAGGACTATTCCGCCCCAGCGGCCATCAGTCCTGCGAGCAATATGCCCTGCCCACTGCCACCTGAGCTTAGCAACTCTTCGGGCTATGTCGGTTATCTTTGCTGCTGGCTTGCTTGCTGCTTTGCTTGGCTGCATTAGCAGTCGTTAAAAACCACCAATCCGCATTGGACCCTCGTGGTGGTTCATGACCCGTTCTTTATATCCATCCATAAGGCTTGTTCCCCAGCATTGTAGCGATGACTCGATTTCAATGATGGAGGCCTTTGCCCAGCACTGGGACAGTATAAGCTATTATACTACTGCTACATTATATTCTGACAAAGATTCGCACAATCAATACTGATGACACATCATCATCATCATCATCATCATCATCAGCTCAATTTAAGTCCCCACTGCTGGGACACGAGCCTTCCCTATGGATGGATAGGGAGAACGGGCCATAAACCACCACGCGGGCCCAGTGCTGATTGGTGGCTGTTATCGACTGTTAATGCAGCCAGGACCAATGGCTTTACGTGCCTTCCGAAGCACGGAGGAGCTCGAGATGATACATTTTTGGTCACCCATCCGATGACCGGTCTTTGCGAAAGTTACTTAACCTTAGCACTCGCAGACCGGGCGCGTTAACCACTGCGCTATTGAGCTTCTCTGATGACACATGCAGAGGGCAAACTACTTACAAGCTCGCTAGAATCTTTTTTTTTTGTTTGCCTGTGGTTTTTTTTAACAAACAAACGCCGCGCCCTTAGCGGCGACGCGATTGTTACGTGAAACCCCAGCCAAGCTACAAGCTCGCTAGAATGCTTTTTTTTTGTTTGCCTGTTTTTTTTTAACAAATAAACGCCGCGCTCTTTGCAGCGACGCGATGGTTACGTGAAACCCCGCCCGCGTAAATAAATGAATACACCAGGAGTTCTTAGCGGGAAAGTGAAGAGTCATGTCTGCGGTATTGTTTTATTTTCTAAAATTTGTGTTATGTCGAATACTAATGTGAAATAATGGTGGATTATTAACCGCTAAGTGTTTGTTAACTTGCACGAGTGTTGGCAGATAAAACAAAACAGTGCAACGTCACTTTTCACATTCTCTCAAGAAGTCTGCGTGAGGTCTTAGTAAAGCCCCACATTTTTATTAAGATAGGTACTTAAGGAGTTGGAGGATGTATCATTTTTCAATTTTCATACTATTATCTTTTATCATAGTATATTAACAAAAGAATTATTATCTATTTATTACTACTAGTGGTCGCCCAGTGGTTGAAATTCGACCGTAATTTTATTAAGGCTGCACGGATTGTATCCTAGAAGCAATTTTCTATATATATTTTTCCACATATTTTTTTTTATTTGCCATAGATTTTTCCATATATTTTAAAAGGTATTTTTTGGAAAAAACTAACTAAACTAACTTTGAAGATTATTAAGTGCCTGACCAATTAACTAGTATAATTACCCTATTTTGACAATAGGGTACTATAGTGGCACCAGTGGTTGACATGACAGGAACCAGTGATCGACAAGTTTCCCTTTAATCATTAAAATAGGAGTCAACAACTGATTTTAGTCCTACCTGTATCCTAACTGTTATCCCGTAAAATTTCAATAAAAAACTGGGATATCTTTCGTTGACATAATTATTCCTAAAATAGTTTGGCATGACGAATTTGGCATATGTTTTTTTTGCATAATATTACTTTGGCATAATGGATTTTTGCAGCATATGTGTTGTGGCATAATTATAATTAAAACTAATATAATTATGCACAATTATAATTTGCATAATGTTTCTAGGCATAGTGTATAGTTGCATAAAAGTATTTCGTCATAAAGGTTAGGTTAGGTTAGGTTATTTTTTTTTGCAACAGCCCGGTCGAGACTGTCTGAGAGCAGATTTCCCAAGGTTAAAAAAAAGGTTATTTTAATTTTAAGAATAATTACTTATCGCAGAATAAGTAATTATTCTGCGTTAGATGATTATACTTACTTAAGTATATTAATTATGGTTTACCATTTACCATTATGCCTTTTTCAAATTATGCTAAATTTGTTATGGCTTATAATATTATGCGTAATTATCATTAGTATAAATTACCATACGCCAAGATATTTTATGGTTTAAATTTTTATGCAAATGGATAATAAACCTGAAAAACTCTATTATTTTTAGCAAAGAAAACTATGTCGAGCACTGGACTCAAAGTGTCGAAGACTGGTGCCACTACGAACTGTCTTATTTCAAAGCGCACGGTTAATTATGGAAACGCTAAATCTAAAGCAGTGAATCATAAAAAAATGAACATTAAAAAATAACACCACAAAAAACCCTTCCCAGATTAAAAATCCTAATTCATTGGGAACACCAGTAAACAGTTAGGCGAATCTCGGGAAAACAAATTTACTTTAAGTAACATTAAAGATGGGCCTTGAAAAGAACACTGAGATTTTAGATAAAAAGGGAATTTGGGGGAATTCGCTGGGCTGCTGGGGTAAGTTACGAGCGAATGGGGATAAAACCCTTGTTTTTAATTAATAGATTGACAATTGAGAAGTGGTAGGTATTGAAATTGAAATTGTTGATTTATTTAAAGACTAGTTGACCTGGCAGATTTCGTACCGCTTTGACAGTTTCTATAATTACAAATACACAAATGTTGAAAAAAATTCCACGAGCAGGATTTGAACCTGCACCCTTCTGACATACCGGGTCAGGTGCTCTCCCAATTGAGCTATGGGCTTTCAAAGTAAAAAAGTAAATAGTGTTGGATAATTTCGGCGGGCTGGTTAGAACCACGATAGCAGGTTCAAATCCTGCTCGTGGAAATTTTTTCAACATTTGTGTTTTTGTAACAACAAAACAAACAAATCGTTAAATAGTTTTCGCGTGAAAGCATAAACGAACAAACAAACAAACAAACTTACTTATTTTTTTAATAATAATATGTTATGTTTTTGATAAGACTTGAGAATATGTGTACAAATTTTCATGGTGATCGGTTGAATAGTTTACGTGAATTATGAAAATCGCAGCCGTAGGAGTGAAAAAAAACCGAAAATTATTTAAATGAATTTAATAAAGAGGAATTACAATATTTGATCTTATAATTAAATTAACTAATGACCCGACGGAGGCAACTATCGAAGTAGCTCATCTCATGGCGGGCCCGCGGCGTCCGGGCGGCGTCGATGCACGGCGCCGTCACGTTGTGCAGCGTCCTACAGTATTTCGTAATTTTCATGTGCGGCCTAGTTAGGGATCCGTGTCATCGTTCTTCATACTAGGATTCTACGTAATTCGCGTAAAAGCGTAACAAACAACAAACAAACAAACAAACAAACTCACTTTCGCATTTATAATATTAGGGCCACCACTCCGCAAATCCCAGAGATGATTCAACTCGGTTTGGTTGGCGGTAAGTATTTTTTTTAGTTTTCAGATTGTCTCTGAGATTTTCAGCGTCACCGGACATTTTAAGGGTGGCGTAAAACTTAAAGGGTTCCTCAAGCCGTGTGATACGAACCACCGTTAAAGGTTTTCTAGAGTCATGGCCCTTTACCTGCTAGATTCTCCGAGGGGTTCAGATCTGATCAGGAGCGGAACAACCAGAGGGCGCCTCTAAAGACTAGAACCTGTAATCGGGTTGACTGGGTCGTGGAGGTGGGGAGAAGCGCCCAGGTACATGAGTACCTGTATAGTCTGTACCTGGTATAGAGTGCGTGTAAACGGGCTCATTGTACCCTTGTTCTACGAGTACGGTGCCGTGGGTCTAAGCGAGTGTGCATGTATATTTATTTATATATTTATTTTGAAAAGGACAGCTAACAAAAAATACACTATATCAGTCAAATTGATGATATAATGACCTCTAGAGCTTAGTGCTGTCTCAATTATAAGCTGCCACGGCATGCAATTGTTGCAATTGTTGCAACAGCGTTTTTACAAAAAAAAAGTTCTTAACTTATAGTGACTACTTAATTAATTATTTTAAACAAATGATAATAGATAGCGTTAAAGTCTGCTTATATAAATCAAATCTTGCTTAAAAACCCACATACAGGCTAGACAGCGAAAAAGCGTTATAAATATATACATATATATTTTATATCAACATATATATCTCATAATTTAAATGCATATTATTGCAAAATAAAATAAAATAAAATAAGGACTCATAAATGATGTTAAAAATAAGTCTTTTGTATCAGAAGATATTATCATTATTAGTCTCCGTCATCCTGGAGATTGCATTATTTAGTGTATTCTGTAAATGTGTTGGCATTTAAGGGATCAGGCGGGGGATGCACGCAACCACCGCAACCCCGGTAGGGGCGCGGCGTTAATTTGTAAAAAAAAATCACAGATTTCGCAGTCCCCGCAAGAATCAGAGCATTGAAAATGAATACAACAATTTACGAAAAAAAAAAGCATTTTATTTTAAATAACACAATTCCAACATGAATGCACTTCTCGCCTGCATCCGCATCTTTTAACACCATTACCATGACGATCGGTCAATAATCAAAGAAGCTACATCACTTTTTATATACGGAAATACCCGTTTTTCTTCAATACCAAATCAAAAGACCACCTATAGGTTACAATTATTAACCGATTTTCAAAATTTTTTCGCCATTTGGCAACTAAATTAATACCCTAGGACCTATTTCTTCATTTTTTCTTAAGTCGGTTTTTTTTTTAGAAATATTTACAATTTAGTATACAAACATCCCCCAAAAATCCCGATTTTTCTAACATTTTTCAAAATTCCAAAAAAAGTTTCCAGCCGATTTTCAAAATTCAAACACTCACACGTGTCTCGATAAATTCCTCAACTATTGGTACTATTTCTATTTCGACTCTCTTAAAATCCTCGGAGCTATGGTCAAAAATACGTCTTAGGCGATTTGCATCTGATAACCATTTTCAATGGTAAAACAACAAAAAAAGGATACTAGCGAGCTTGTAGTTAGTCATCTGCATGTGAACAACGATATAGTTATCACCCGTTATTACATATTATGTCTTCTTCTTCTTTTCGAGTCAGCGGGTTCAGCTATATTTTGTCGGACCAATAAGTAGCCACGGCTATTGCTACATTATTGGCCTCGTACAAATTTTCCAATGTGCAGGTGGCTGGGCACAGAGGACACTGGAGAAGGTGCTCCGTTGTCTGTAATGGGGCTCCGCAGTCACAATGCTCCTCTGAAGCTAGTCCCCAGCGGCGCATGTTTTGTCTGCAACGGCCTACTTGGGTCCGGAGTCGGTTGAGTGACTTCCACGTAGGCCATTGCAGATTGTGACCTGGAGGTAGCTTACATATAATGTCGAAAAGCGTATACCTTGAACCGTATCCCGCCTGTGTGCCTGGCGTGGTAAGTATACGCGGAAACTTTTTCAATTATCTCCCACTTGGAACTGATCACTTGTGCCGAACGCTACTCTCCCCTGAATGACTAATCGACAGATTTGCTGCAAGTAGTACATGGCGGCCATTTTGATTCACGTTATCACCGGCATTTGTTTCTGTGTCAAAATCTGCGGCAGGTAAATTGAGAATCTTAGGATCCGACAAAATGGCGACCTTTTAGCAACATTGCTTTGCATTACTTTCACTAGCTCGTTTTTATGTCACCACAGATAAGGAACGAGGTTACCTATGGATGAAACAGCAGAGGGAGAACGGGCCATAAATCACGACGCGTGCCCAGTGCGGATTGGTGGTTTTTAACGACTGCTAATGCAGCCGGGACCGAATAAATCTCTAGGAATACTAATCGGTTAAAAAAAATTTTTTTTTTCTTTTTTGAGAGGGCTATGCTCGGGGTTTCTTTGCGAGATCGAATCAGAAATGAGGAGATCCGCGGAAGAACAAAGGTAACATAGCCCGAAGAGTTGCTAAGCTCAAGTAGCAGTAGGCAGGGCACATTGCTCGCAGGACTGATGGCTGCAGGGGCAGAATAGTCCTTGAGTGACGACCGCGTACTGGAAAGCGCAATTTGGGCAGGCCCTCAACAAGAGGGAAGCCGCTGGATACGAGCAGCACAAAACCGGTCGTTGTGGAGATCCTTGGGGGAGGCCTTTGTCCAGCAGTGGACGTCTTTTGGCTGAGATGATGATGATGATGATTTTTTTTTGTGGAAGGCTATAGTCTCTTTAACATCACGCTATGACCCTTGAGAGCCGAGCAAAAAGTAAGTTAGAAAAAACTTTAAGCGAATAGGAAGTACTAGCGCCTTCTAGCGACGCGGTGGATCGAAGAACAGCTGGTTTAAAATAAACACGCATTCATTTCTCGCATTCAACACCAGTATCTCTAATATCTATTCTGATTTTATTACTTTATTTTTACTTTATTTTTCTATTTTATGGAACATTTGACAAAGGTGCACACTAGGAAGGGTTAATGTCTTTGTTGTCCTTGTTATTATTCTAGAATATTATTTGTGATTATTTTATTATTATTATTATTGTGATTGTTATTATTTGAATGTATTATTATAATTAATTTTAATAATCTTAATTTATTATAATTTTAATTTTATTGAACTTTTATAATAATTTATATGGCTGTAATGTTTTAAAAGGCTGAAATATATGAATTGAATTGAATTTAATTGAATTACTATTCATTTATTTCTTACACAATTCTCGATGCATTATTATTATAATTTATTTTAATTCAAATCACATTTGCGCGACCTCACAGGTTTAGTTCGGGTGGAAACTGAAAATCAGTGATTTGCTCCGTGAGCAAATGGTTTACTGAGTTTTCACCTTTTTGCATCGCTACATACGGCACACAATTGATAACCAATGTTTGTGGTAGTTGTATATTTAATTGTTTTTTTTATTATTATTTTAATTTTAATTTTTCTGTTTAATATTTGTATCTCCTTTATTTATTTTCTTTCTTAAAACTAGATTTTTACAATATTTTAATATAAAAACAACCACAAGCTACCGGTGGTCAGGGCTGCAGAGTGAGGAACCTCCTGACAATACGTGCCGTGTCAAGCAGTACTGCTTTCTGAATCTGACCCTTGATCCAACCATCAAGCGAGAGCGTCTTAAGGTGTTGGTCGAGGCTCTTCGCTATCAGACCGTTCGCTAAAACGACTATCGGAACAATGATTGTCGAATTTTTTTTATTTTTTATTGTATGCATGTTTTGTTGCAAATTATCTATCTATCTTTACTCTAGTTAATATACAACATGTCACAGAATGAACGCACCTCCTCAGACACCCCAATTAGAATATTTAATTATAATTAAAAAACATGCAAAATAATTTTACTTTTATTCAATTAAATTGGTTTATTTAAGTTATTAGTTATACACATCGAGGGCAAAAAGTATGGGCATATTAGCGCTTTAGCCTACCGACCTACCGCATTTTAAAAAGCCAATTATTGCATTGACTAACGTTGTATTTTCGTTTGTTTTAACTATTTAACGAAGGAGTGACTGTAATTTCAATAAGTTTTAATAATTTTGGAAAAAAATTACCTACAATGTTTTTAATATTTTTAATCGATTGAGAAGCCAATTTATAACAAACTACTTTCTGGGTGTGCGCTTAACCTGTTACACGTTGTATATAAAAGAAACACCAGCATCTATCAGTTTGACTGCAGACTTCAAAACGTTTGACGATTGAATACCTTCTCCAGAGCATTCTACAAATTATAACATTAACACACGACTACCCACAGTGAGAAGCATCTGCCATTCTCCCACATAGATCTGGAGCTAGTCGTTCATTTGGAAAAGGTTTTCCACGCCACTGAGTTCCTCGCGAGCCGGCGTAATATCTTAAGACGCGTTTGCGGCCTGTGAAGAGTCATAGATAAATAGATAGAAAATACTTTATATAATAGATATAGAGAATATTTTGTGAATTGTAAATATATAGATTTCTTTGTACAGTATACTTTTTAATGTATCATAATCACTTTCATTAGAATAATCATTATTAACGGGATTTTCTTTTAGTATTGTTGATGGCGTCGTTCAGTTAACACATTCAGCTAATGTCAAAGTAATTTTTCTTACAAGTATAGTATATAAATAAATAATATTTCTGTGTTGAATGATAATAGAAATTAAAAGTGAGTAATGAATGAGTATTTCACTAAAGATGTTTGACTTTAGGCAACTGTCCCACCGCCCGCCGCCAGCGAGTAAGCGACGAACTATCGACTATTTTCTCGCTCAAGAAACGTTTAACACATTCAGCTAATGTCAAAGTAATTTTTCTTACAAGTATAGTATATAAATAAATAATATTTCTGTGTTGAATGATAATAGAAATTAAAAGTGAGTAATGAATGAGTATTTCAGTAAAGATGTTTGACTTTAGGCAACTGTCCCACCGCCCGCCGCCAGCGAGTAAGCGACGAACTATCGACTATTTTCTCGCTCAAGAAACGTACAACAGATATATATATATAAATAGTTGATCGCTGACTTTTCACACTAGCGGCGAGTACTCGCTTTAGTAGTTTGCAGCTGGCGAGTACTCGCTTTACTTGTTTGCCGCTGAGCGACACTCGCTCAGTGATACTCGCTTGGCGGTCAGATCACTCGCCGAGCGACCAACCTGTGGTTATTTCTACATAGAGTTCAGATCTGAGTACTAGGTTCAAATCCTGCTCGTGGAAGTTTTTTCAACATTTGTGTTTTTGTAATTTGCGTTAAAAATGATTTGAACATTTATAATAATTATGCTACACGACTAACCCGTGATTTATCAACACTATCTTTTTACTTCATAAGCCAATGCTTACGTAGTAGTTTACTGATCTTTGGTATTGAATAAGGCTCCATTTGGGAGTAGTATTTATCTAGACCACAATTAAAAAAATGATCCAAAATGCCTACCCAATAAAAAAAAATTACGCCAATTACACTTTTCCATACAAAACTACAATTTTGAATTTGGTATTTTGGATAATTTTTGTAATAGTGACCTAGATAAATACTGTCTTAATCCGAATAACATCACAAGTACAGCCAATAATGCTGTCATTGCAAATCATTTTGGTGTTCCGTTAGTAAGGGAGGCTCATTTAAATTTCAATATCACCGTCCGTTGGAAAAATTGAAAAAGATGATGATGACTGATGACCCCCCTGGTGTCTAAACACAAAAGTTCTCACATACTAACTATTTGTTAAAGGAGTTTATTTTAGTTACTACTCAAATAAACTCCTTTATTACCAAAAGGGAAACCATGGAACTACCAGAAAATTCGCCATTTCAGCGAAGCACGCTTCGCTTACCCGCGGAAATATTCCTCGCAAGTGATTGAACCGGGCATTAGGGAAAGGCCGATTCCCATTACACAGTAAGAGTGGTCTACCACCGGTTGCGATAACACAGCAAAGCTATAAAAACCCTATTGCTTAGAAAAACTGCCCATTTATAATATTTATTATATCTCGAATCTGTAATGTAATTATCATATAATATAATATAATATAATATAATATAATATTGTAACAACTCATGTATACTTATGGAGAGATATAAATGATTGAATTGAATTGAATTGAATATATCTATATGTGCGAATCTGTAAATGGTCTACTGCTCTATTCACATTGTTATAGTTGTTAGTTGTAACTGTTGATTCACCTGTGAATTTAAAATAAAGTAAAATAAATAAATAAAATACCTACGACCCAAAAATGGAATGCTTTCCCAGCACACATATACATCCACGTATTCCTACTCGTATTCACAGCACTCCTCCGTGCTTCGGAAGGCACGTGAAGGCGTTGGTCCCGGCTGCATTAGCAGTCGTTAACAACCACCAATACGCACTGGGCCCGCATGGTGGTTTACGGCCCGTTCTCCCTATATTATAGGGAAGGTTCGTGCCCCAGCAGTTCCTCTCCCAATCCAATCCAAAACTCTCGGAAAATCTAGTACGCAAAGGGGACACGCTTGGAGTGACACCATTACCTCTAGAAAACCTTTGACGGTGTTTCGATCTTGTCGAATTATCCCTGTTGAGTGTTTTTGATTGATTTTGATTGGATTGTTTTTGATTGAATGTAGATTTTATGAATTTGTTATAATAATGTTATATAAATTTAATTTAATGATAAGTACCGTAATTTTACTACTATTTGTACTTGCTGTCATGTCATGTTTGTTTCTTTCTTTTTTATCTTTCATGTTTGTTTCTCTTTTATCTTTTTCAACACCTGTATATGTACAACATGAATGCAATAAAGAACTTTGATGAACTTGGAACACTTTAATTGATTGATGCCATCAGCAACTATTCAAAAAAAAGCTGCTCGCATCGAGCGGCTATCAACATATTCAAACATATTTATCGCTCTCTGTAGACTTCAAGCCTAATGTAGGTAATAGTATATGAAGAGTTGAATAGTGCGCATAACTTGAGACGAAGGTTTTTCTCGAATTCTAAATTCTTGGAGGACTTAGACATTTTTAGAATATCAGACCTGCGCCATTTAATATGGGACATATCTGGACCTTTTTGGAGGCTTAGGATAGGCTGGCGGGGGTACCGGTTGTGACTGAAGATTTGAGAACTAACCACCTAGACTCATATGGACGTCAATTGTTCAAGACCTTGGATCCAGCTCAGTTTATGTCCCCACTGCTGGAGCACGAGTCTTCCATAAGGGTGTTTACTTACAGCATAGGGAGGCTGGACCGCGTAAATAACCACGCGAGCTCAGCGCGGGCGTTGCTTAACGACTGTTAATGCAGCCGAGACCAACGGCTTTACGTGCCTTCCGAAGAACGGCTCCTCCGTTTCCGTGATTCGTGAACCACCACGCGGGCCCAGTCTAGAAAAGTGGTGGTTAACGACTGCTAATGCAGCCGGGACCTTTAGTTACGTGCCTTCCGAAGCATGGAGGAACTCGAGATGATAAATTTTTGATCACCTATCCGATGTCCGGCCTTTGCGAAATTGACTTAACTTTAGCAACCGCAACGCCCGCTCTCTGTAGTGAGTAAGAGAGAGAGAGTCCAAAGTACCAGGCTTTCATAACTCACAAGGAGTATACCTGGCGTGAGCTACATACTTTGGGTACGGCCGTGAGGTGGATGAAGTACTAGGCTATCATGAGTTATAAAGAGTTCCACACTAGGCCCGCGTGGTGGTTTACGGCCCGTTCTCCCTGTGGTGTAACATCCATAGGAAAGGCTCGTGCCCCAGCAGTGGGGACATCACATGAGCTGGTTTTAACAAATAATAATAATAGTAGTAGAAAAATTACTTTTTCTTTGAAATAAAATAGGAATATAGAAATATTTTGTGGCCGTGTCCTCTGACCTGAATACCTGAGCGGCTGTGCCCGGCCTAACGCAATTTTCCGATAAAATGCCTTTGCCATTGACAAATCGGCCAGAAACGACCTTTTCATTAGAGTATATAAAAAAGCAGACTTTTATGTATTTATTAGTCCGTACACAAATATACATTTATAATGGTAAAATTCTGGATCGCAATAAATAGTACAAGGCCCTTAGCCAAAGTAACATTACAAAACGATAGCGAAGTTCGAAAAGAACAAAATGTATGGGATTGACATAAGCCGCGCTAAATCACGTGGTCAACGTAATGTCAATCCCATATATTTATTCTTTTCTAACTTCGCTATCGTTTCGCTATCCTTTTTGTAATGTTACTTTGGCTACGGGCTCTGGTAAGCTTACCTCTAAAAAGAGATTTCTTTCAGCAGACCATGGTGACACGATAGAATAAGAGTAACTAATTAGATAACAACTCATATATACTTAATTATGGAGAGCAATAAATGATTGAATTGAATTGAATTGAGTATATAGACACAATACGACAATATAATATTTATCTATACTAATCTTAGATTATTCTAAGATACTAATATTATAAAGAGGAAACCTTTGTATTTTTGTATGTATGTATGCAACGAATAAACTCAAAAACTACTGGAACGATTTAAAGAATTCTTTCACCATCAGAATGCTACATTAGCGCTGAGTAACATAGGCTATATTAAAAAAAGAATATTAAATAAAATACTAAAAACGACAATTTAATTTTCCAATATAAAATGATTTGTTTGTTTTGTTGTCATGGTAACCATTGATATATATTTAACTCAATGATGGAAACTGTCAAAGCGGTACGCAGTCCGCTGGGTCAGCTAGTACATACATACAATACATAGCAACAGGAGGAGCTAGATGGCGCAGTGGTTAACGCACCCGGTCTGCGAGCGCTGAGGTTAAGCAACTTTCGCAAAGGCCGGTCACCGGATGGATGACCAAAAATGTATCATCTCTCGCTCCTCCGTGCTCCGGAAGGCACTTAAAGCCGTTGGTCCCGGCTGCATTAGCAGTCGTTAACAACCACCAATCCGGACTGGGCCCGTGTGGTGGTTCACAGCTCGTTCTTCCTATCCATCCATAGGGAAAGCTCGTGCCCCAGCAGTGGGGACATAAAATGAGCTGATGATGATGATGATGATGCATTACCAAAATCTTACAATACTTTGTCTTTAATTCTAGCGGCTTTTATAATAAATAATGAAGTAATTAATAATCTTTAAAATTATTATAATCGGTACTGGTTTTTAGGGTTCCGTAGCCAAATGGCAAAAACGGAACCCTTATGGATTCGTCATGTCTATCTGTCTTTCTGTCTGTCTATCTGTCTGTCCGTCCGTATGTCACAGCCACTTTTTTCCGAAACTATAACAACTATACTGTTGAAACTTGGTAAGTAGATGTTTTCTGTGAACCTAAAAAAAATTAAAAAAAAAACAATAAATTTTGGGGGTTCCCCATACTTAGAACTGAAACTCAAAAAAATTTTTTGAAGTGAAAACTTCTTTAGCGGCGTTGTGCACTTTTTTTGGAATGGGTAAAAAATGTTAAACTCGCGTCAGGATACGTGACCTGATCGAAAATTCGTAAGACGGATGGAGAGTAGAGGAATGGGTAAAAAATGTTAAACTCGCGTCAGGACACGTGACCTGATCGAAAATTCGTAAGACGGATGGAGAGTAGACAGCTGGCGCGGCGTAATATAAATTTTTAATATAACTTAATATAACTTTTTAATGTAATATAAATTGTCATGTTTGTGTACGATAGCCCAATAAATAAATATTGTATTCTACCACATAAATGAGAGTACTTTTATACTGATAATTAAAGCAATTCGTGCAAAATTATTCCCTAACCATTCCAAAATATCAAAAATGCACAACGTTAATATTCAAGTTTTCACTTCTGCCGGCACTCCCAGAGTGCAACCCGTCGTTTTTTTCATTAAACCCACACGTGTGGGGTATCTATGGATAAGTCTTCAAAAGTGATATATTGAGGTTTCTAATATATTTTTTTCTAAACTGAATAGTATACGCGAGAGACACTGCCAAAGTGGTAAAATTTGTCCCCCCCCCCTGTAACTTCTAAAATAAGAAAATGATAAAACTAAAAAAAATATATGATGTACATTACCAAGCATACTTCCACCGAAAATTGGTTTGAACGAGATCTAGTAAGTAGTTTTTTTTAATACCTCATAAAGTACGGAACCCTTCGTGCGCGAGTCCGACTCGCACTTGGCCGGATTTTGGTAATTCATTTCAGGAAAATGATTATGTAAGTATGTATTTTCTACTTACGACTAACTAATATTGTGTTCTCGTGTACTTTTGAAAGCAATATATTACGTCCTTGATTAAAATTTGGAACATTCTCTATTGAGAATCATATAATAATTGTCACACCAACATACCTACAACACGATTTCAATATGACTTATTAATTTCCGTAATTACGATCGTGAATTCAACTTTGGCATTTTACTGTAGAAAAGTTCAAAGTTTGTTCTGAAAATCTGTAACAGAGGCGATTAGCCTCTGCAGATTCGCGGCGCAAAGCATAAAAATTGGGTAATATTTAATAATAAGCCACCAATTATTTTACTTTTGTTAAACTCCAGCATTCCGAACAGAACTGGGTTTAAACAGAGTTTTTGGTCTGCAATGATATTGCTATTGTATGTTTTTGATGTAAATAAATTGTTGTGGCCATAGTGACATTTTTATATTTTTTTATTCCCGCTACAATAAAGCAAGGGCGCTGCGTCACACACATCCTTTCCATACTCCATTTCCTTTTCCGCTCACTTCGGCATCGAATCAACACGCCCGCCGTTGACAGCACTATTATATGACGACAACACTACTGAGCTGTCAAATAAATAAAAAAGAGGAACCGTCGTTACCACCGCCGTGCGCGCGCGCTTTTCTCTAAATCTAAATATATTATAACTGCGCTGTCGTGCAACAATAAACTCTGCAACCGCTTTAGTGTAATATTTAGTGCAATTGGCAAGTGAATCAAGAAGAAGCAACATCCAGGGGGTCGACCGCCTAACTCTCTCGCTTTCGATCGCTTTGAAGGCGAGGCGAGGAGGAGGCGTCATCTTGTCATTTCGAAAGCAATATGAAAGCAATATCGAAAGCTATAGGCTATAGCTTTCGATATTATTCGGTATTGTATTTCGATATTATATTAGAAAGCGAGGCGAGGGCTTCGCCTTCAAAGCGATCGAAAGCGAGAGAGTTAGGCGGTTGGGGGGCAGTACGTCCTGTAACAGGCCGTCCGGCGTATGGCTGATCTGCTGTAACGAAGTGAGTACCTCCCTTTCTGATCGCCTTTCCCTTTGATTCTCCGACCCATAAGGCGGTCAGAATCCCACAAATTGTGTGTTATAGCAGTGCCCAGCCTCAAATCGCATTTCTCATAAAATTAATAGAATCAAATAGGACGCTCCCCGCAATAGCATAAGTACTTTGGTCCCTTCCGCCATAACATAAATAAAGAGAAATAATAAATTGATCCGCAAAAAAATAGTAGGCTATCACCTAAAATGCTAAGTTAGCATCTAAATAGTAGTATAGGTGCTAACTTTGTATTTTTAGGTGCTAACTTAGTATTTTTGTGGGTTAGGTTAGGTTAGTTTGGTGATCGATTAAATACAACCCATGAATAAGTAAATGTAATTTAAATATAGTTACGATAAGGGTGAACGCCTTGGTGGCCGAATAGCAAAGCTCAGTCCAATACCCGATGGTCTTGGGTACAATTCCCAGGCCGGGCAAGATTTTTTTCGGTATTTTCGAATTTGGCAAGAATGGCATTGGCATTTGGAAAGCGTGGTGATTTAAGGGGTAGTGACCCCACACCCATCCAAATATAGTTTACGTGTGAAAGCGTATCAAACGACAAACAAACAAACAATCTCACTTTCGTATTTATAATATTAGTTAGGATTATTATATAGACGATAGCTATATAGCTATATATTTATTTATTTTATTTATTTTATTTATTTCGGGACAACAAACAGTTACAATATATTATAAAAACATAAAATCTTACAAATCTGGTATAATCATACCACATCAACATATACAATATTGTAACCCACAACATTATCCACATGTTAACAAAAAAGAAGTGTGCAACTATAAGGCCACGAAAGCTAATACAGTTTTGCATTACAACATTACATAATATACATTTTTCTGTTTTTTAGAGTCAACCGATCATAATGAAATTTTGTACACATATTATTAAAACACGATACTTATTATTTTTAAAAAATGAGTTTGTTTGTTTGTTTGTTTGATACGCTTTCACGCGTAATTAAGGTAAACGCTGGTATAGTCGTCAGTGTCCCGAAACTCGTCAACTAAACATTTTAAGCATTTTGTGTGTTTCTATTAATAGAAAATTAAATATTGCTTATGGCGATACATTCTTGATATTATAATGTACGATTGTAAAAGTAACACTTGCCTAAAAGTGTTATGGTGTCGGAAGAACTTAGCAAGAAAAGTGTGCTCCCCGAAAAAAATTGCGATTGCCCGCATTTTGCTACTAAACTGAGTAAACACCACCTCGTATTACTTCACTTGTCAGGCCGCTTCGGATAACAACACTATAAGTGTATTTGTTTATTGGGATAGTTAAATAGATTGTCTAACGTTATTATAACCTATCATTTGTAATAAGTTTCATATGTATATAGCTTTTTTTGCATGTGACGTTTATTGGTACTCTCTAATTAGTACATGACTCAAAACTCGTCAAAATCGTATGCTTTCTGACGGGTATCGGGACACGCAGCAACAGTTGCACCTAAACTCGTCGTTGTGTTCTTATTACCATGAGTTAAGTATTATTTTCCTTTGAATCAAAAGAGAATCGTATACTTACTTGGCGACGGATATCGGGGCGCGTGTGACTGCTGTACCTAAGCCCGTCATTGAACTTTATTGCCTTCAGTTATGTTTCATTTTTCTTTGACTCGATTAATTATAGAATTAAAATTAAATTACCTACAATTTACGAGTCATTTAATGATTAAATAAGTTGGTTGTGAAATATGTTTCTGGTTTATATTGATAACTTATAAGTTATCATACCGAATACCTACGACCTAGTATTAATGAGATAGGTGCAGTAGCCTAGTCAATTTATTATTTTACCCAATAAAATCTCAATCTATCTAGATTTATTAATCTCCATCATAAAAGTAGCATAGAGTCTGACTTAATAAATGCATGTTACTGCTTATATTGAATAAAAATATTTCTGTATTATATTTGGAGGAGGTACTTTTGAGCAGATATCTAAAAATAGATTACAAAAATATATGGGTTAAATTGCGAACTTTTGCTTTTTGAAGCCGCTTATTAAGTTCAATTTACCGATTTGCACTCTTTTATAGTTTTACTTTTGCAAAAATATATTTCAAATATAACATGATCGAAACGTGCTTTCCTTAACACCCATTTGCAGTACTTGGCGGCAGAGTTAAAGGCTCTCTTCTTTGCGTGGATACTGCCGTCCCTGCGTTTGCAACCGCGAGCCTGGGCCCAGGCTTGGTACGCTGCTTCCTACCGCGCTTCAGCGTGAGCAAGAGCAGTCATTATTGAACCATGGACGGGCCCTAATGCCTATGGGGACGTCAGAGAATGGGATAAAATATTCCATTCCCTGGCGTATCACGTCTGCGATTGCGCCGGCACAGACAGAAGGTTCGCTCGAAGAGAAGCACAGTTGCCGCCAAGGATAAGACGCGAAGAAGTGCCGCATCTCGTCCCAATCTGCCGACCCATTTTTCCATACTCGCCGATCCGCGATCTCCGAAGGGTAGTGTCCGGAGGAGAGCATATAGATACGGATTTCACCAGACAGTGGTCAGAAGATCCCAGTGAAGCCGAGATCGATACTAAGTGTCTGCCTAGGTCAGATTTCAGCAGAAGGTTTAGGCAATTGGGTGTGTGGCCATCAACATCAGGTATGCGGGTTGCTTGGTTCACCAGCTGGGAGAGATTTTGCGATAACGCAAACTTGCGCACCTCTCTTCCAGCATGGTCCGTTTTCTGGAAAGGGAATAGCCAATCGCTATAGTGGGCGTTGAAGTCTCCCAGAAAATCAAGCTCCGCAGTTGGATACCTTCGTTGGGCCAGATCAGCTGCCTCAGTGAGGTGGTCAAACAACCGAGTCGCCTCCTGATCTCCGCTTTGCGACCGATAGACATCGACATAGAGAGTTTTCTCTATGCCGGTGTCTACCAGCAACCATAGTGTGGATGACCCTAAAACCTCGTAAGGTAAATGCAGCTATTAACGACCCCCCTAAAATCTGCATATATTACCGAGGTTGAATTTATTTTCTTGAATTTAACTATAAACAAAGTGTACTTTTGTAAATGAATGAAAAATTTCATGAAAAAATGAAAACACAGTAATAAAGATTTTGTCCCTCAATCATATCGTCTATACCAAAAATTTGTTCCAATCTGGCAACCCCACGAGAAACGGTCAGTTTGTGCGCCGCTCGCGCAGCAAGTGCTCGTGCCATAGGAAGCGTTCTCGCCGAACGTAAATACACTCATTTTTTTCTTATGAGTTTTTTAAAACATTTTATGATATTTATGCCAACGCCTATTTAATAAGTCGTTGCTAGTATTCTTTCGAATACAAATGAAGCACGTTTCTTGTATTTCAATATGTTTCCTTTTGATAAAATCAATAAATATAATAACACCGTGATAGCTTCCAGGATATGGCAGTTACTGCTTTTTACCGCGGTACCCTCGGTAAAAGCAATCAGTGAAAGCTGAGTTTATTTGATTTTTATTCTAGAATACGGTATTATTTGTCATCAAAAACAGTGCCATGATACTTTCAAATGTCAAAGATAGTTTTGAGACATTTCCGTGGTACAATTTATCAGCTAGAAATCTTAATTTTTGGCAAGAAACATCAAGCATAAAATATAATTTCTTCAAAGTTCCTAAACAAAAAAGACGTCTTGCTTGGCATAAATAATACTTTTTATTTTATTTATTGCCGTATTAAGTAATAGCAGATTGTAGAATAGACATTTTTATTTCCACTTTTGGATTTTATATAACACAACTATCGTTAATTTGTGAGTCGGTATAAGATGAAAGCAAAGCCTATTACCGACACTATTTACCGACCGAAAAATTAACAACCCTCGTTATTAGCACGTATGAGAACCTATTACCGAGTGATATGGGTCGGTAAAATATGCTCATAGTTAATGCATTTCCGATGTAAGTATTTATATTTTTTATTTCAATATAGTTACTTCTACACTCTGTAATACCATTTCAGTACAATGTTTTATCAACGAGAGAATAAAATTTTTCGTCACTCGGAAACAGCTTCCTATAGGAAACTATTACCGAGTATAGACGTGTGACTACCCTTGGTAAATACCTCGGTATTAACTGATCGGTATGTGAGGACCCTCGTTATTACCCGCAGTTGTCTTTCTGATTTAAAAAAATATTTTTCAGTTATGCAGATAAGTATATAAAGCAAAATTTAGTAATAATAAATAAAAAAAAAATTATCTTCAGAGAAAAAATATATTTATGGGCTTAGCACATTTACTAATGCGTCTTTCCTGACTGTCAATTTGAAATGTCGTTATCACCTGCAATTACCTTAGCTGGTGAGACGTCGACAGCACACGTCATCGTGGACATACGCACAGACCACGGCTTACTTCTTGAACTTATGCTCAAGCGAGTAGCCGGGATACTTAAGGTAGGCTACGTCCAACGGTTTCACTATCTTCTTCTCAGTAAGAAAGAGTAAGTGTGGCTTTTCGGTCTCGAGATGGTAGTGGACCGGTTGGAGGTTTGAGTACAGACCTCGGATGTTAGTGAGGTGCACTTTGATTGGGAGGAAGTGCAGCCGTTGCCGTTGTTTCAATGAAGCACATTACATTATTTTGTATTATTTAGTTGTTTTTAAAAAATCGTGTCTAAAAAATGAACTTTAAGTTCAAAGACAAAGAGTTCAAATTGGTGATGAAAATTGACGAGTTTTAGGTCATTTTGACGATTATTGGGACAAAGCCGTCGACTATTGGTACATATGGCACATTTTTTAATTGATTAAATATCTAATTTTTTGCTGTGTTTCACCGATAATAATGCAATATTTTCTAAAAAGATGAATAAATTGTTTACCTCGCCATGCAATCAATTTTTTTCTAAGTCAACTGGTTTTTACGTGGGAGGGCTGCAAAGTCAACTTATTTCAGAACCTGACGAGTAATGGGCCGTTTACCTTATGCTGAGTACCTAGGTAATACAAACGTGAAGTAAAAAAACCTTTAAATTTCTTGTCCTTTTAAAGCACATTGCACGCATGGAAGAGTGTAAGTTTTTATATAAGTAGTTAAAATCCTTCATATACAAAATACGAGTAAGTATATAAGGTCACTTTTTATCAACTGCAAACATTTTGACAAAACATCTAATTCTATCAGAGAAATAAGGCCTAAGCATTTAAAAAAATTCAGGCTAGTTTTTTTTTTACTTTTCCTGACACAATAATTGTAATATTTTTAAGAGCGGCCTTTCTGTCAGTTTTTTTTAATGAAACTAGGGGCACGTGTAACCGGTGAAGGCATTGCGGCCTCTCTGTTTCGGCTCCGTTAAATTGAAACTACCGAAAGTGCTTTATTTTTCTTTTTAATCGAAATGTCTTTTGGCGTTTTCTTGAAAACTAGCGTATAAAAATGTAAAGTTTTTTCATAAGAAATAGTTTATATATGTTGTTGAATTTATCCTCAAAATATTTGCAGTTGATAAAATGTATGTATCTTATGTCTTACATAAAATATATGTATCATATGTGTTACATTGTATATTTTGTGAACTAAGGTAGTTTTTCCAATTAACATTATTTTAGATTAGCCCCTATTCATTGATTTATAACTCTATGACACATTTTCAGTAGGTAGTTACTCTAGGCTTTCATTCGCGATTTGCGGCTACAGCCATCAGATAAGCTATCAGGCGGTTTGGTAGTACTTACAGCGTAGCATTTTATTAAGTAAATGCAGCGGTCGATTTCATGAAAGTTGATGATAAGACAAAAATTGATAACGTTGTTGATATGATGACAAAAAAAGTAGTTAGACGTGGAAGTTATTTAGAAGGGTAATAAGGAAGGTAGGAGTCTGCTCGGTAGTCTGCTACACATTTATATCTACAGAATACACTAAACATACACATTAGTTTAGGCCCAAGACACCGTACTCGTAGAACAAGGGTACGACGAGCCGGTTCACACACGCTCTTTACCAGGTAATGACAGGTACCTGGGCGCTTCTCCCCACCACCACGGCCCGGTCAACCCGAGCCGAAGTCCGAGCCTTTAAAGGCGCCCTCGGGTTGTTCCGCTCCCCGATCCGATCAAAACCCCTCGTAGAATTTGGTAGGGCACGGGGACACGCACCATTGCGTGATGCCGTTCCCTCTAGAAAACCTCCGAAGGTGATTCGTTTCACACGGCTTGAGGAACCCTTTAAGTTTCTCATCGCCCCAAAAAAAGCCTGAAGCTGAAAATGCCGTCAAAAAAAACATAAACCCTCTCTCGGACACAGTTGCCAACTTTTCGACATTTTAATGGAATTACAAGAATGGATTCCACCCTCTCCTTTTTATCTTACGGGAACTAGACGCGGACTGAGATCACACCCTTATGCTGTCAGCATACCGCCTATACGCACAAAGCTTTGCGTCATCATGTTTCATGAGGACTGCTAAGAAGTGGAACTCCCTTCCTGCACATCTGTTTCCTGATACGTACAACCTGGACATTTTCAAGGCAAGGGTGAACAGGCATTATCTAGGCAAGTATGCTACATCCTAGGCCGCATCAACACTTACCATCAGTCGTGATCGCGGTCAAATACTTACCTACTTAGATTAATAACGCTTGCCTTAAAATAATTTTAAAAAAACAGCTCGATGCAGTCTGAGCGCAGCTGTCGCGAGATTGTGTGTTCTTGAGAGGTTGTGCCTTCCGAAGCACGGAGAAGCTCGACATGATATATTTTTGGTCACCCATCCGATGACCGGCCTTTGCAAAAGTTGCTTAACGTCAGCAATCGCAGACCGGGCGCGTTAACCACTGCGTTTTTAATAATTTATTTAATAATTGTGCACTACTTTTTGTTGCGTGGTTTATTCACAAAACGGGCTATCGCATTTATTCACAAACAATGGCCACTGTTGGTGTTAGCGAATGAATACAAAAACAAACCTAAAAGTAGTGCACAATTATTAAATAACAGATGTTTGCCTAGTGTCGGAAGGTTTGCAATGTTTGAAAAAAAATCCGGTTTAGCAGTTATCAAATTAAATCCATTAGCGGCGCTAGTGTGCCTTACCCTTAATAGTATTTTGAAAGAAATTAGTGCTTAGCTAACAGACGGCTCGCAGGCTACAAATGTCATTGTCACCAATTGGCGGAATCCCATGCGGGCTGACGATAACAGAGGGTTTCCGTTGAATCTGTTATCTGTGCTCAGTAAGATAATATACATACTCGAACATAGCTAATGGAACTAGGTCGGTAGTGCGTAGTAAATAGTTAAGGCAGAAACTAACTTATTAACCGCATCTGTGGTCCACCGGTCGCAGACCCAGAAGTCCCAGGTTCGATTCCCGACGGGGGGTACATGTTTGTGTACACAGTATGGTTGGTAGGCTTATTTGTCCGCCTGGCTAGCTAACACCGTCTTCTATACTAATATTATAAAGAGGGAACCTTTACATTTTTGTATGTATGTATGATGTATGTTTGCAACGAATAAACTCAAAAACTACTGGACCGATTTAACCATTAGATGTAGCATACATTAGCGCTGAGTAATATACGCAATTTACTTTTTCAATACAAAATTATTTGTTTATTTTGTTGCCATGGAAACCATTGATATATATTTAACTCAATGATGGAAACTGTCAAAGCGATATGAAGTCCGCCGGGTCAGCTAGTATATATTGCCATTACATCAATGTTTGTAGTATTCTTGTGTTCCAGCAGCTAGAGATAAGATAGCCAGTGCCTCAGTAGTTGAGGGATCAGGGTGAAGTGCGCTTCCATCTTCGGCCTTATAGGCACTTAACATCAGGTGAGATGAAGGCCAAATGCTTACCCTATTACTGTTCTATAATTACTATTTATATAAATGTTCAAATAATTTTTAACGCAAATTTTGTTGCGAAATTTTGTTTTTATAATTTGTTCACAAAAAAATCTGCAAAATAGCTTGCTTGAAGTAACTGATCTTTAATATTTGTAAAAATATTATGATGGGATGTTAGTGGCGGTTGTTGTTGACATTGAATGGGCGCCTTTGGCTTTCAAAGTAAAAAGTGTTGAATAGTTTCGGCGGGTTGATTAGAACCACGATAGCTCAATTGGAAGAGCAACTGACCCGGAATGTCAGAAGGGTGCAGGTTTAAATCCTGCTTGTGGAAATTTTTTCAAAATTTGTGTTTTTACTATTTATATGTATTTACTAACGTCAGTGATAGATCAGAAGATTGATTGAAATTAAAGTCCGAATACCCACTACAAACCCTGTAAAGGCCATCTCAATCCTATCCAAACCGCTCGGAGAATCTAGTAGAGTGCGGGAGCACGCTTACGCTTGCGTGATGCCATTCCCTCTAGAAACCTTCTGACGTTGTTTTGATCGTGATCAAGCTGTGTGGCTCGAGGAACCCTTTAAGTTTCTCGCCGCTCCCAAAAAAGTCCGGTGACGCTGTGAAAGCCGATTACAAATAACAGCAAACTCTCTCCTAAACATTTTGAGCTTATTAGCGAAATCAATATTTTTTTTATATATTGACGTTTCCATGACAACAAAACAAACAAATCATTTTGTATTGGAAAATTAAATTGTCGTTTCTAATATTTTCCGTTACTTATTATATATATTTCTCACCGTTCAAACCTTCCCTGAACTTCCACAAATATTTTAAAATCAAAACTAGCCAAATCGGTCCAGGTATTCTCGAGTTTTAGCGAGACGAACGAACAGCAATTGATTTTTATATATATAGGCGCACGCGCCCGTGCTGGCCCCGACAGGTGCTGTCGCGCCGCGCCTTTGTTATTTACAGACTCCCGATGGATCGGACAGGCGACGAGGCCAGGCCACGGCAGGCTTCATCGGATGCGACGATTCCCACGGCATGTTGGCCTGGTCTGGCGCGGTCTGGCCTGCCAAAAATCAGGCCCGCAGCTTAAGGGGGTGCAGCGCGGAATTTGAAAATTTACGTGTTTTTAAGTCACTGGTGCTAAGCGCTGAATAGGTCTTATACATTAAAAGCACTAGTTTAGGTTAGCTTGATCCTTTCACAAGGTCATGGTTGTCTTGGAATTTGAAACAAATACCCAGAAACTGCATGAACAATACGTAAAATAATGATATCTAAAAACTTATTTCTTCAGAAACTTTGTAAATATAGCACAAATGAAACAATGATCCGACATCAAAATGTTTGTATTGATATTCCGCAGGTCACTGTTGTCTTATTTTTCAATAAAAAAACATGAATATGAAAATATTAAGACTTTTCTTATTTTTTACCCAAACGCCTATGATTTTACAAAAGTAAACATTGCTCTAATTAAATCACCAGCCTACTCTGTACAGATATTAGTGTGCGTGCGTATTCTTGTCGTGCGCCGTTGTCACACCACTGCCACGCGCCGCTCGCTCGCTACTCGTATCATAAACAAACTTGAAACTCGCAGTTTTGCGTCCGCGCTGCACCCCCTTAAGCGGTATAGGCATTGCGGCCTCTCTGTTTCGGCTCCTTTGAATTGAAACTACCGAAAGTGCGTAAGGGGTGTTTTTTTAATCAAAATGTCTTTTGGCGTTTTTCTTAAAAACAAGCGTATAAAAATTTAAGGTTTTTTTATAAAAATAGTTTAATTATGTTGTTGTAGTTAAGCAATTTTCGCAAAGGTCGGTCATCGGAAGGACGACCAAAAATTTATCACCTCGAGCTCCTCCGTGCTTCGGAGAGCACGTTAAGCCGTTGGTCCCGGCTACATTAGCAGTCGTTAACAACCACCAATCCGCACTGGGCCCGCGTGGTGGTTGGCCGTTCTCCCTATCTATCCATAGGGAAGTTATATTTTTTTCTTTGAACTCCATCTGAATACATAAAACACGAGCATCAAATTAATTCAAAGCTGAAATATCTTAAAACAGGAAATCCAAGGATGTACCACACTTTTTAATGAACCTTTATTTTGCTGTGTTATTAGATTTTGTTCTCCTGTAATTTACCGCGAATATTAATTAAAATCTGACGATGGCAGTGGATAGAATGAAAGGTGAATTTCGATTTCAGATTTGACACAAAAAAAAGATATTTTAAGTTCAAGTACCTACTATGTTTACAAATTAAGTGTAAATGTATTGGTCTTAAAATTAATAAAGTGCTTTTTTAGATACTCCTCACGAGTACCGAGTACCCCTTATTCGTCTTAGGACAGATTCTGGTTTGGACAGATTATGGTTACGACAGATTCTTGTTACGGCAGATTCTTGTGATGGCAGAAGTAACATTGCCAACAAAAGTAAAAACCACACAATATATGTATTGCTTTATTTAAAAAATTAGAACTTAAAACCTTGTAGTTGTAATGCTATATTAAAAAAAAACAATATCAAACTAAAAACCAACAACAACACTGACTGGTGAAAGTCTTAGCCACTTATTTTTTAGGGTTGCAAAACGTTGAAGACATTCTTGTACACTGATTTCGTTAGACTCAGTTTTTTTTATTATATCATTAATAATAATAATAATAATAATAATAATAAATACGTTTATTGCTTTCAAAAAAAACTGGTATGTAGGTAACAATTCCATACTTATAACTAAAGAAAAAACATTACATACACATATTTCATGGAAGAGCATACATGGGTAGATCATTATATAAATTTTGAAGGCAAATGGAGGCGGCTCAGCTAGTGCTGACATAGGACAGCGCTGATTTTCAGCCGCTCCCACTCCTCTAAGGTCTATTGTGATTAATACATTTATTTTTTAATATAGTTGAAAACTGGTCCGCCTCTTACTTGTGCAAGGCATTTTTTTTGGAGAGACATTATTCAAACTCTTTACAAGATAAGTATTGTAAGGTAACAATTAATTGAAAGTAACACAACACAAGACTTTGGATAGTAAATTTTACATAATTAAATAGTTATATAACAATTTATTTAAATATAATTATTTAGTTATATAACTATTTATTTATACGTATAGCGTAATAAATAGAAGTAGGTATAGTATTAATACCTATAAAAAATTGTTGAAGTTAAGTTTTTAAGTTACATATTTTTTTAAATTACGATCTAGATTACAACCACTATTTTATTGTATAACTTTTTAACAATTGTAATTTGTCTTGTGTTTGTAAATAAATAAATAAGTAAATACACTTTTTTACAAGCTTTTATTTAACTTGCAATGTACGTTTGTTCGGGTGGAATCTTGCAACTCCATTTTGAAGCAGATATCTTAAACCGATTAAGCTGAAATTTTGTATACATGTTCAGTTCGGATGACAATGCATGGTTAATTGTGTGACGTCATTCTAAATCCAAGATGGCGGACTAATTATTTTTAATGGGTATCAAATGAAAGGGCTTGCTGAGAATAACTCGAGAAATAAAGTGACGCCGCTCTAATTGAATATGGCGGACTTCTAAAGCTTGAAACTCAATTTTGAAGCAGATATCTTCAACCGATTGGCTGAAATTTTGTATACACGTTCAGTTTGGATGACAATGCATTGTTAACTGTGTGACGTAATTCTAAATCCAACATGGCGTCACACCCAAGACGGCGGACTAATTATTAATGCTTGCCTACAATATGGGTATCAAACTATCAAATGAAAGGACGATAACTAAAAAGTAAAAAATAAATGATAGTAGAAAACCTAAACAAAAAAAAAAAACTTTTACTTTAAAACTTTTAATATCAACTTATAACGTCATTACACAATTTATATGATATAAAAGCTTGTCGCGAGATTTACTTGTGTAGACAAACAAGTAAATTAAACAACTTGATGTGATTGATGTGATGAAAATTTTCAGTCTAAATAAATACGAGTATAACTTACTTAAATCTCGCGACAAGCTTTTATATGATATAAATTGTGTAATGACGTTATAAGTTGATAGTAAAAGTTTATTTTTTTCTTTTTTGGGCATTTAAATAATAGCTTGTTTTATAAAAAGGTTTTTATATTCCACAATGCTTGGCTGATAGTAAGAAATCATTCATCATCATCAATCATTCATCTCACCTGATAGTAAGGATCCCCAACTAATAAGAAACAGGCTATCTTATGATTTATATAATTTAACGCAAATATCTTTGCGAACATATTACAATATTTGTAAAAGTATTAATATCGGATGTTGATGACGTAGTTGTCGACATTGAATAGGGCTCCTTTAGATTATAAAGTAAAAGTAGATAGTATTGATTAGTTTCGGCGAGTTGGATTGAGCCACGATAGCATAGTTGGCAGTGCACCTAACCCGGCATGTCATGGGGTGCGGGTTCGAATCCCGCTCGTGGATTTTTAACTGACGAAACAACATGTAAGTGTTATGGCGACTGACTTAGATGATATGGTGGGTAGCTAGCAACACAGAATTCAATAAATCCATATCTCCAACATCATATTAATACGCTATTACTGTTATTAGCTATTGACGACCCGAGCAGTGGAAACTGCGAGAAGTGAGCGAGCTTACAGCTCCGGTAACCTATCTGGATATTAGGTAGTGGACTATACGTGTCCACGAGGCTACTAGCTCGAGACACTAGTCTTAAAAGTACCGGATGAAGAATGCGCTTCGGCGCGACCTGATCTGGCGTTATGTTATTACAAGAAAATAACATTCTAAGTTGTCGCTGTCATCACCAGCTTATTTTTGTGTTTTTCACTGCTGTTTTTCACTGCTGGGCCACGAGCATTCCCTATGGATGGATAGGGAGAACGTGCCATAAACCACTACGCGGGAACAGTGCGGATTAGTGGTTGTTAACGACTGCTAATGCAGCCGGGTCCAACGGCTTCACGTGCCTTCCGAAGCACGGAGGAGCTCGAGATGATAAATTTTTGGTCACCCATCCGATGACCGGCCTTTACGAAAGTTGCTTAGCTTTAGCAATCGGAAATTGGGCGCGTTAACCACTGCGCCATTGAGATCTTCATCGTCTCTGTATTGTTTCGAAATTCACCTAAACACCTGACTTTGGATTTTTGGCGCGAGTATCTTTGTTATATCTCTACTACATTTTATAATTAAAATCATATTAAAGAAGCATTTATGCTGTGTTTAGTGAATTTTGTAGACGGGTGTACTAATAATATTTTTAAGACTTTTAAATATTAATTAGGTTTAAGTTAATTAGTTTAATTTATTAATTGTATTATATTGATTAGGCCAAGGTGCTTTACCGTTGTAAAATTAATTTAAAAGAAGACTTTCAATTTGTTTATTAAAATTTATATTTGGTCTATATTTGGTCAAAAAAAAGTTGGCAACCCTACTAACCTGATGTATTATAAGTAGGATTATAAGGCCGAACATGAAAGCACACTTCACCCAGAAATCTCAACTACTGAGAAATGGCTATCTTATCTCTAACTATCAATACAAAACAATGGTTCTAAAATCGATGTTATAACAACGCAGCTAGCCAAGCGGACTTAAAACAAGCCCTCATCATCATCATCATCATCAGCTCATGTAATGTTCCCACTGCTGGGGCACGAGCCTTCCCTATGAATGGATAGGGAGAACGGGCCATAAACCACCACGCAGGCCCAGTACGGATTGGTGATTGTTAACGACTGCTAATGCAGCCGGGACCAACGGCTTTACGTGCCTTCCGAAGCACGGAGGAGCTCGAGATGATAAATTTTTGGTCACCCATCCGATGACCGGCCTTTGCGAAAGTTGCTTAACCTCAGCACTCGGAGACCGGGCGCGTTAACCACTGCGCCATCGAGCTCCTCTACCAACCAAACCTACAAGCCAAAACAAGCCCTACCACCAATCAAACCTAGTGCAAACTGGGAATTGAACCTGGGACCTTTGAGTCTGCGCCTGAGGTCTTAACCGCCAAACTATACAGGTGGTCAACCTTTTCACAAGAACTTTTCCAAGTAAACAAATCTTGCAGACTATTTTCCACGACATTTATCGTACGGGGAATTTGGTTGGTCCCGTATCAACCTATATACCTTTATCCAATTTAAGTTAAATGTGGCAGACATTATATATTTATAACGTTTTTTTATCTGTGGCAGTTAAGGCGTAGGCGTAGACCTCCAAATGACATTGGCGAGATGACATAATACAATTTGACATTTGATAAAGTTGAACGCATTGACGTTCTGAGAACTCATGTTGGATAAATAGAATTTGACGGGGCTTTTTGGCGGGAAAGTGAAGAGTCATGTCTGCAGTTTTGTTTAATTTTATAAGATTTGTGTCGAATATTAAAGTGTTCGTGAGTGTGCATGAGCGTTGGCAAATGAAACATTACTTGCAACGTCACTTTTCAAATTCTCTCAAGAAGTCCGCCCGAGAACTTAGTAAAGCCCCACATCTTTACTGAGATACTCGAGGGGTTGGGGGTACCTATAACATTTCTCACTTCTCATATCTATTATCATTCATCATCGTCATACAGGAAGGAAATATTGTTTAATTTGTAAGACTGGCTAAATGTGTTAATCGCACGAAGCCAACAACTAAAATGGAAAAAAATAGAATTTGACATTTGGGGTACTTGACCGATATGAACTGGCTGTCTGAGATGTCATAGTTATTGTTCTGAGCTCAGAATAACTACTAAAGCTTATTGTTCTAAGTTTCTAAGGTCATATTGTAAGTATAGAAACGAATATGACATTTAGGGTAGTTGACCAAATAGGTTTGAATTGACAGTTTAGTAGGATAGGATATCAAATTGACAAGGTAAAATTTTACTATTATTTATTTATTTATTTATTTATTTATATATTGGCATACACAACAGGTAACAATCAAATAGAAGTAGAAGAAGTAATTACAATAGTTTAAAACTAGATCGAGACCCAAAAACGTGTACACACAGCGTTATATAAAATTTTAGCGCAAACATACCTTACTTGTCACCACGACAGAATTAAAAATTAATAAAAACAAGCAATCTACTGACTCAAATTTTAGACAAAAATAAAGACTATTGAAAACTACATATATAAATAAATCAAATTACAATAAATTACATTAGATTACAAACATTTTACAAATTAAATTACAATGAATTAAATAAAGTTACAGTTAATTTAATTTAATTGGATTCCAAAAAACATACAGTGAAACAAAACATTTTAACAATAGAATAACATTTATACAATTTCAGATTATCATATCATATCATATTCAAATCAAATCATATTAGAAAAAATCAACTAGTCTCAGGGAGCTCGAGAGGGAACGAACCCACCTCCCTTGGATTACCGGTCCAATGCTCTGACCGCTGAGCTACCGAGACCCCATAAGACTGGTTGAATTCTTCCTTTAGGTCAATTCTATTAAAAAACTGCATCTGCACGTTTACGCCTGTCAGTTGTCGCGTGTTCCTGCAGTTTTAAAAAAAAAATACAAAATTCAAAATCATTTATTCAGTTTAGGCTACAAATAGCTCTTATGAATGTCATTATGCCATCGGTTCGTAAGTCTACTCTGGGTGGGAGAACTTGTACTGAGAAGAACCGGCAAGAAACTCAGCAAGTGTCAAGCTCTTTTCTCCCTTACAGCGTCAAAAATATTGGAAAATGCCCTATCATAAAAGGACACTTTCCATCACAAACAAACACAAAAAAGGAATCACAACACCCAAAAATACAAAAAAAAAAGTTTTGCAAAAATTACATCAGGTACCTACCAATTTCAATTTTCACAATGTCATACAGTACTAATAAAAGTCAAAAATTATCTAAGAAAACAAAGTTATACGAGTACAATAATAATAAAATAAGATAAGTAAGCAAGAGCAGACCCGTTCACGAGTATGACATATGAATCAGCCATCGCTTCACTCAACCATATCTTAGGGAATGTAACGACCCGACGCAGTGCCGTGGAAATAGACGTATTCTAATAAAATTCTCCGCACCACAACTACACTACAACTGCGCGACTACTACACTACAGCTGCACAAATCCTGCAATTACCCTGGAATAATAAAAATATTTTATTTAGCTAATAATACACTGTGCAAAAGGTGCTCACGATCTACTTCAATAAACCTGCACAAAAACTGCATTTACATATATTTTTTTTAATTCTTTTGTAATGAGAAGGTCACAAAATAGAGACACAAAAAAAACGCAATAAACAAAACACTAACCAACTTCTGACAAAATAAACTTTGCAAAACATTTCCTAATCTAGAATTTAATTAAAAACTCATTAAGCCAGTCATTGAACGCTGCTATTTATATGTGAAATAATTCTGAATATATAATTAATAAATAACTACACATACTTAGACATACATAAACACCACTTGATTACTTTTGTTTTTTTTGCACTTCTTAATTATCGCACTTGATAGCTTCGATTATGTTTTTTAAGACATAAAAAAGGGTTTTGGCAAAGTATTTACGACCGGCCAAATCTAGCCACCGACACACTATTGACACGCTATTAAATTAACAGACTTGAGGCACCTCAGGAGCGATATTACAATCGATTTAAAAGCTACCGTTCCATGGTATTGAATTCTGTCGTCATAGCTCGCATGCGTGTTATAAAATGCAAATGGCGAAGCTCGACGTGCTCAAACTTAATTTATTGTTCACTAATACTGTTGTCCTAATTTCGCGAATGCGCTTTTGTAATGTAATAATGATTTAGTGTAGAAGCTAGTGTTTCTTCATAGGTATGCCCGAATACGTTATTTTAGAATCAAGTGTATGTATGAGAAAAGCATTATTATGACCGTTGGGACTCACCGATGCTGAAACATTGGGTGCGACAATACACCGTCCTCTAATGGTGGGTGGTCGTATCCAGTGCGCCAATCTCGTTTTTGTTTTTTGTTCAATGTGTATTTTGATTTTAATTATATATTTTTTCATGTAACTAACATTAGTGTTTAAGGTCTATTGTAATTACTAACAGTCTACGAAATTATTCTGAAATAAATTTATTATTACTAGTGGTCGCCCAGTGGTCGAAATTGGACCGTAATTTTATTAAGGCTGCACGGATTGGATCCTAAGCAATGAAAAATTAAAAAGATAGAATGTGAGTTTGGATTGGCATTGACAGGATTCGGCCGCTCCTCTTCCATTTTTGAAATTTTTGAAAAGAGTATTTATGCGTGTGTGTCAAATTCATGGTAGTTGGTTTAATGCTCTAAGTGGTAGTGAGTGTAATTTATGTTTTAATCATTTAATGTATTTTTATGCATAATTTTTAAAAAATATTGACATCTGCAATCCTTCTATATGTAAACTATAAGTGTGCAAAATTTCATACTCCGCCGTCCGCGCAATTTTCGTAAAAAGGGGTACAAAGTTTTTGCTTTCCGTATTAATATATAGATTATTATTATTTGTAATTCCGGGCTCTTGAAAGTTTTTATTTGTAAACGTATTAAATTAAACTTTGTATGATTTGGTAACGACATACATTTTTTTAATGTAAATGTCGTTACTTCTATTAAAGCCTTAGTGGAGTTTCTTGCGCCCATTCTTCTCCACAGCTAAAAAATAGACGTCCTGAATGGGTAGTAGGTAAAAAATCTATGGACGATTCAAAAGCACATTTGTTAAGTTTATTTGAATAAAAAAAATTGAGTTCGACTTGGCGGAGCTAGATGGCGCCACGGTAATAATGTCGATGTGGTTAACGCGCCCGGTCTGCGAGTGCTAAGGTTAAGCAACTTTCGCAAAGGCCGGTCATCGGATGGGTGACCAAAAATGTATCATCTCTCGCTCCTCCGTGCTTCGGAAGGCACGTAAAACCATTAGTCCCGGCTGCATTAGCAATCGTTAATAACCACCAATCCGCACTGGGCCCGCGTGGTGGTTTATGGCCCGTTCTCCCTATCCATCCATAGGGAAGACTCGTGCCCCAGAAGTGGGGACATAAAAAGAGCTGATGATGATGATTTTGACTTTGACTTTGGTATCTTAGTAGCACCAGTGTTCAACACAGAAAGCCCAGTAATCGACACCAGTTATCGTCCTAATATAGAATTTCATTGAAATCTTACTGGATAACAGTTACAAAGCAGGTTGTCGGTGGTCATGGTGCCCAGCGAGTTTCATTCGCGAAAACGAGAATTAGTATGGCATTGAAGCAGCGCCTTCTGGCGACATACAAGATTAGTTAAAATTTTGCTATATAAACCTAATTTTAATTTTAACTTTTAAAAATTTTACTATAGAAAATCTACCAGTCTCAGGAAGCTCAAGTGACTCCTCGGTAGCTCAGCGGTCAGAGCATGTGACCGGTAATCCAAGGGTCGTGGGTTCGATTCCCGAACCAGCTTCCTGGACCGGTTGATTTTTTCTAGTAAAAAAAATATTTTTTCTTACTTATAGGTCATGATAAAGTCTTTCTTTAATTTTTAATGTAAAAAGTAATTAAATCGGTCCAGTTTTGGAGGAGGAATCAGGGGACTCCGAAACGTTGATTTTGTCTACTTTTCATATAATCAGTCGACCTTAGTATTTCCTATAATATTAGTTACTTCACTTCACAAGCAGGCAGGGTTGTTGCATCTACTTCTATTGATGAAATGATTAACAATTTTTTGTCGTAAGTATAATGCCTAAACTTTTTAAAAGCCTATACCTACGTAGGTATAATTAAATGGTTTGAAGATGTTTAAAAAAACCTACCAAAATTTTCAGTCTTCATCTAAAACTTTTATTTATTTTTAGTTTTTGCCCCTCGTTCCAAAATGTGTTATTTAACACATTTTAGACTTACAAATGAGTCTTATTTACACTTTACAACAAAGTCAGTATCGTTTTCACATCTCTAAACTAAATCACTAACAAAACGTCTCTACAAAAACAAACTTAAATTTAATAAACTCACCTTTTAATTCGTCGACACGTATCAAACACCAATCCAGAAATCCACAACACAAGCACTAGACACAGTGACACTACACAACACTAACTTCTCGACACAACAACACTACGAAACGAAAACTTTTAGAGTTGTGTTATTATGTTTTCAGGATCGAAGCGATGCGACCGTCCAGCTCCGCGTCAGAAATCTAACTGAAGTGAAACGAGCTTGTTCGTCCTGAAAAAGGAATGCCTTGACTGCGTCACAAAATAAGGAGATTCAGAAGGTAAGCAGAGGTTACTTGTGACGTTATTCGGATTGAGACAGTATTTACCTAGGTCACTATTAAAGAAATTATCCAAAATACCAAATTCAAAAGAAACGCGAATTGCAGTTTTGTATGGAAAAATGTAACTGGCGTTATTTTTTTAAGGGTAGGTATTTTGGATCATTTTTTTAATAGTGACCTAGATAAATACTGTCTTAGTCTGAATAACATCACAAATACAGCATCATCATCATCATCATCATCTCAGCCAAAAGACGTCCACTGCTGGACAAAGGCCTCCCCCAAGGATCTCCACAAATACAGCATATAATACTCTAATTGCAAATCATTTTGGTATTCCGTTAGTATGGGAGGTACATTTTAGCTGACCGACCGCCGGCCTTTTAACCTGTTATCTACCGTGAACACAGACACAACAGAATTTTAATTGTTTATGGCACTGATCAGTGCTTGCGGCAATAAATTGTTTTAATTATTATTAGTCGTATGTACTTAATATTGCTCTCATATTTTGAGAATCTAATATTATGCGAATAAGCCATTAAAACCACCGTAGCAGCACAAGTCGAGCAACGCACACATATACCCTCTCACAAACACAAATCTCGGGACAGCACGAAGCTTACAGTATGAAGGTTACCTTCTGCAGTCTTCCTATTTTGTGACTGCTTTGTCGTAAATTTGCAGTATTTTCTGAGTTTATACGTAATCTAACTTGGCGTAGTTTGACTTGTTTTTTAGTGAATACTGTCTTCTTATATTGGGCCCTTACCTATGGAATTGACGTTTTTTTTCTCACTTATTAATAGGTGTACTATTTCTAAAAGTAAATACCGATTGTTATTATTATTACACTTTTAATTAGGACTATGTTACTTAGGCTTCAGTAATAACAATGATTATCAAATGTTTAAATAATTATAACGCAAATTTTATTGCGAAACAAATTACAAAATAACAAATGTTGAAAAAATTTCCACGAGCAGAATTTGAACCTGCACCCTTCTGACATACCGGGTCAGGTGCTCTTCCAATTGAGCTATCGTATAGCCTTTGACTTTCAAAGTCAAAAGTAAATAGTGTTGAATAATTTCGGCGGGCTGGTTAGAACCACGATAGCTCAATTGGAAGAGCACCTGACCCGGTATGTCAGAAGGGTGCAGGTTCAAATCCTGCTCGTGGAAATTTTTTCAGCATTTGTGTTTTTGTAATTTGTTCGTAACAAAATTTGCGTTAAAAATTATTTGAACATTTTACAAGTTGTAGTATATTAGGCGAACATAATAAAAACAATCCAAAAGGTTTTGAAAAAAAATCCATATTTTAAAACAATTTTCGAATTGTAATTAATTGGGGGTAAAAGTTACTCGCGTCCGTAAGTTTACCCTTGAGACCCTACACGTGACCCCTGGGTGGTGCTAAACGAGTGACACTGTCTGAGTGGTAGAGCCACGCTGTGTTGCAGCACGAAATGGGCCGGCTCGCCCGGCGTAATACCACCCTCTCACAGAATATCGGCGTGAAACAATGGCACTCGTTGCTGTTGTATTTCGTCCGGTGAGTGGAAGTACCGGAGGCCCTTCTCTCACCCCTCCAACCTCCCAATTCCTACTCCTTCCTCAAGATCCAACTACTTCCTCAAGGCCGGCAACGCATCTGCGATTACTTTGGTTTTGCGGATGTCCATGGGCGGCGGTGATTACTTTCCATCAGGTGACCCGCCTGCTCGTTTGCCTCCTTTTGACATAAAAAAAAGAAAGTTCGAAACAACAAATTATTATAAATTGATTTTTTTTAACGACTCGGGCTTAGTGGCAAAGCGCTCGGCCCGATATCCAAAGGTCTCGGGTTCGATTCCCAGGACGAGCAAATTGTGATTCGGTTTTTTCGATGCATAGCTCGGGCTTGTCATCACCAACCCGCATTTGGCAAGCGTGGTGATTAAGCCATTACCCATCAATTGTAGCGTAGACTTTATTTCAATGATTGAGGCCTTTGCCCAGCTGTGGGACAGTTATAGGCTATTTACTTAGTGGGACAGTGTCTGGTAACAGCACTGGCCTGATAAATACTGTAAATTAAGACCTGATCTTCAACGAAGGATGATCAGAGTACTGTAGCAGAAAGATAATTATTTATTGTTATTAATATTATTAACTAGCTGACCCGGCGGACTTCGTACCGCGTTTCTTTTTTTTATTATAGCCTATGTTGCTCAGCGCTAATGTAGCATTTTAATGGTGAAAGAATTTTTTAAATCGGTCCAGTAGTTTTTGAGTTTATTCGTTGCAAACATACATACATACAAAGCTTTCCTCTTTATAATATTAGTATAGATGAATGAAGGTAAGGTTATATCATCATAGTGGTCATATCCAAATCTAATTCAGTATTCATAATGTAACTTCTAAAGACGTCTCATGAGCTTTGTAAGGTACACCTGCATTTCGTAGTCCCTTTTATAAAATTTAGGGCCGGACGTGACTTGCGACATTTTGTAGCGCTAAAATCTGTGTCGCATCGCGTAAAGTTGTGGTAAAGCATTATAATGCTTCGTCATGTCGAGTCGTGATAAAAATACAAAGCTTTCCTCTTAATAATTTTAGTATAGATTTTATTTTAAGTATCAAAGACTCATAATGGTTGGTTGATGATGGAAAAAATCATCATCATCATTACCAGCTCATTTTATGTCCCCACTGCTGGGCACGAGCCTTCCCTATGGATGGATAGGGAGAACGGGCCATAAACCACCACGCGGGCCCAGTGCGGGTTGGTGGTTGTTAACGACTGCTAATGCAGCCGCGACCGACGGCTTTACGTGCCTTCCGAAGCACGGAGGAGCTCGATGCGAATATAACAAGAATAAAAACTTAAAAGTATGCTCGTTTCTGTTACGTACAATAAAATACAAAAATCTCCCCGTTAATCTAAATAAATGATAAAAATCCATTATCCACACTTAATTCATTAAATGCATTTATTTGCGAATACATTGTGCTCCGGTCGTTCCCTTCGGTGAACTGCTGCCCTAAAAACCTTTAGCTACAATACAATGAGTTCATAACCTAAATAAGTAATTATCTATGGTATCGATCCAACAGCGTCGTCGCGTAGCATGGCTTTTGGTGGTACGTTTTTGTACTGTCAAGTCCCTTCTTACATGAACAAGTAAGTTTAAAAAAACCGGCCAAGTGCGAGTCGGACTCGCGCACGAAGGGTTTCGTACTTTATGATGTATTAAAAAGAAACTACTTACTAGATCTGGTTCAAACCAATTTTCGGTGGAAGTTTGAATGGTAGGTAATGTACATCATATATTTTTTTTATTTTTATCATATTTAGATTTTAGTTTTATCATTCTCTTATTTTAGTAGTTACAGGCCCCCCCCCCTCGGGGACACACATTTTACCACTTTGGAAGTGTCTCTCGCGTAAACTATTCAGTTTAGAAAAAAAATATATTAAAAACCTAAATATCATTTTTGAAGACCTATCCATACACCCACCAACGCCACACGTAGGGTTTGATGAAAAAAAATTTTTGAGTTTCAGTTCTAAGTATGGGGAACCCCCAAAATTTATTGTTTTTTTTTCTATTTTTGCGTAGAAATCTTAATGCGGTTCACAGAATACATCTACTTACCAATTTTCATCAGTATAGTTCTTATAGTTTCGCAAAAAAAGTGGCTGTGACATACGGACGGACAGACAGACAGACATGACGAATCCATAAGGGTTCCGTTTTTTGCCATTTGGCTACGGAACCCTAAAAAAATAAAGAAACTTAATATCATTCATTCAGTTTAGGCATGGACTTTAGCCTACAAATATCTCTTGTGCATGTCACTATGCCATCGGTTCGTAAGTCTACACAGGGCGGGGGAGACCTTGTCACTCTTCTGTGACCTAGTACTGATACGATACGGCAATAGTCTCAGTAAGAACATTTCTATACTCCTTACAGCTATTGTTCTTTCTTGTGGCCCAAGACACCAGGGTGCCAAGCGAGTTTCATTCGCTATTCGATCACGTTAACGAAAACGAGAATTTGTATGGCAAAATGTTAATTCCTCTCGTATGCCGCCAGGAGGCGCTGCTTCAATGCCATACTAATTTTCGTTTTCGTAAACGTAATCGAATGGGCTTAGTCCCATGCGCTCCAAATCTATTGTTCTCGAAAATTCAACTTCTATACATTCATTCCCAAGAGCTCCAAAGATTTTTATATTAAAATATTGTCATCGCCCCTATGTAATTGTCGGGGTGGTATACAGGTTGTAACAAAATTCCCTTAACTTGCGATTTCGAAGTTGGTGCCATACTAAAAGTTGTTCGTATTGATGGGTGGAATGACCCCCATTCGGCATTTAAGGGAATTTTGTTACACCCTGTATCATCATCATCATCAACAGCTCATTTTATGTCCTCACTGCAGGGGCACGAGCCTTCCCTATGAATGTATAGGGAGAACGGGTCATAAACCACCACGCGGGCCCAGTGCGGATTGGTGGTTGTTAACGACTGCTAATGCAGCCGGGACCAACGGCTTAACGTGCCTTCCGAAGCACGGAGAAGCTCGAGATGATAATTTTTGGTCACCCATCCAATGACCGGCCTTTGCGAAAGTTGCTTAAACTCAAGCACTCGCAGACCTGGCGCGTTAACCACTGCGCCATCTCCCTGTATAGTTATACCTATATAAAAAAGTAATTTACTTCGATTTATATTATTATTTCTTCAGTCATATTCAAACAAATTCGATATAACAATAAAAAGTCCTTCCTTAAAGCAGCTGAATTCTTCGATTTGCCATAATATTAAAAATGCGAAGGACTTCATTCAGGTCAACTGACTTGGTTCTTTCCTTTTCAAAGGCCAGAAACCTGCTTGCCTTCCTTTCGTGACCCATTGATAGCCTCTGAGGCCTATTGATTGCAGTTAAAGTTGAAAATGTAGATTCGCACACAACAGTGCGACATCCTATAGTCGCCACCACATCGCCACAGATTCAAAAAGCTCATATGTATCTTTAAAAGCCTCTCGCTGCTTGTATAAAACTCGCAATGTGTTTTCATTTTATCGTCGTGACGACTCAAATAACCTTTGACCACAACAGAAGCCTCTTCCCTTGATGGAATTATTAGACCAGAAAATTAGTTGGTATTATGAATGTGACATAATGTACTTCTCTTTAATTTTCTCACACTTACCTATATGTTTTAGAGGTAAGTACCATTTTGTCTACATCCTACTCATCGAGATTAGCTATTGAATTTAGTAGGTCATCATTGCCCGAAAATCTTCTTTGCAATTCAGCAATTTGTATATCTAACGTTTCGAAATATTCTGATTTAAATGGCTGAACATTCTGGTCTTCTATATTTTGCCTCGCAGAGGAACAGGAAGGACCATACGTCAAGTATCAATCCATCCGATTTGATTTTTCAATTTGTCTCTTCAGGGTCTGGTTTTCGGAATCGCCGCTTGTTTTATGATACATTTGCGTTTGCATAAAAAAGCAAGGATACCAAAAAGTAGCATCTTTCGCGACAGAATACCTACTGCAACCATTTATATTGCTTGAACCAATCCACTATAAAGGCCCTGCTGCTATTATCTTTTGGATATGTCTAAAGTAACTTGCAATACCATAGTTACCATACCATAAATACCAAATAAATACCATAGTTACCAACATGCTCCACCGTAGGTACCTGTTTCCATACGGCTAGAAATAGCTGTTGAATCCTGTGCTTCAATCTGTTGTGAGGAATGAGGTTCGTCATGGTCAATTTCCTTTTCAACTCTTCTTTTTTTGCTAACGAAACTCCGTATATCTATCGCAAAATCAATCAATCTTCAATTGACAGCAATAAACAAACAATACTGACTGAAAAACTGTAGGTACTGCATTAACCAACACCCACCACATACAGACAAATAACTTATAATTTGCTTATTTTAGTTTAAAAGGGGAATCGAATCCCCTTATGACTTAAAGTAGAGGCTAGGGGATTCCCCGTGCCATAGACTGCAATACGAACGAACCTCGCAAACATACTTCAAATGCCATCTATGAGCAGAATAACGAATCCCATCAAAAACAATACTTGTCAAAAAAAACCAAGTCTCGCAACTCAGTTGTTCTGCGGTAAAAAGTTGTGAGATCCATGTAATACCAAGTCGGTTATTAATTTATTCAGTCTCTACTTAAGCGACTTTCTGTCTTAATACGTCCAGTCTCTAAGACCACGATCGTGGTCCATAACATTCTTTAATGTTTTATATAAATATATTGAGACTTGGCCATCGCCTGAAAACACGTATACACGCCGTATATTTCAAATTGATTGAAATATACGTGTCTTTACAATGCCTGCATGGTTACTGAAAATTTCAGTCTTCTAGTTTTATCCACAACGAAGTTACAGGGGGTCGAAAATGGTCTGAATTGCTTCGAGAAATTGCTTCGAGAAAAGGATGGTACAGCCGTGACGCTTTTTTGCTCGACTTGGTGGGGGCACGGCCGTGCCCCCAGATTAGTATATTATGTATGACTGTAAGACAAGATGCCCCTATATAGGCTAGTATTTTTTCCGTCATAAATCTGCTTTACAGTACATACTTTGCTTATTAAAAGTAGGGCATTCGCATTTTAAGGTAGGACGTTGCCCCACAATGCCCCCCCTTCGCTACGGCCTTCGGCGTGCTCCTAGATTATATATAAAGACCTTACTGCCCTTTTCTGTAAAATAAAAATGGTTTCTATGTCAGCAGCTTTACTCCACAGAAGGATACAATAAGTCATAACATTGTGGAAGTATTAAAATAAACTAATCAAGCCGTTTTTTCGTCCGTAAGCTGTCTAATTTTTCTTACAGCGTAAGCAGCGGAACTGAGTCTCCCCGCAAGAGTAGGTACCTACTAATATGAGCGTTCCACTGTATTTTTTAATCTAAGGTATACCTAAGGACACCGTTGATTCTACAAGATCCAAAAGTTCATGGTTTAATTTTATTGTACTAACAACGCTTTTAACATTTGGAAGAGTAAAATTTTTACATTTAGTTTTCTTCGCGTTTAATTGAAGATTGTATGTGTTAAAAAAATAATTTTTTGTACAATTTTATACACATTAATAATAATAGGATTCAAGCCAGTACAGGTGATTTATTTTCACACGCATTTGTCTGCAAAATAGTCATTTACCTTAAAATAAGCTTTCTTAATTAAAATATGTTTAACGTGCGTTTTGAATTTAGCATCTGTCAACGCAGCGCAGTTATATCATCAGGTATTTTATTATAGAATAAAAGAAATTAGAAAGTAGAAAGACCCGGTTTAAGAAATGTTCAAAGAAGTTATTTCTAAATTCGTACCAGTCAATTTCTCAAACAAGAAAATACATCATTTGGTTCAGCAAAGACCATATTAAGTTATGGAAAATATATCCCGACGGCTTCATAAAACACATAAAAATACCTCTTGAACAAATCTCTCTTAAATATGTAGCTTCTTTGAAAAAAGGTAACTTTTCACACCTTTGGGGAATATAACGATTGTCCTGAGCCCAGATGCTTCTATTTTAAAACGTCCAAGGACAATGGCGCCAGCATTAGGCAGGCAGGAACCAAAGATTGAGACTTTTTCCGTTATAATAAATTTAAAAATAGAATTAGCAACTGATTTTTAAATTAAGCAACAATTGACTACAGACCATCTGCTTTCTAGCTGTCATCATCATCATCATCATCATTATCATCATCAGCTCATTTTGTGTCCCCACTGCTGGGGCACGAGCCTTCTCTATGAATGGATAGGGAGAACGGGCCATAAACCACCACGCGGGCCCAGTGCGGATTGGTGGTTGTTAACGACTGCTAATGCAGCCGGGACCAACGGCTTAACGTGCCTTCCGAAGCACAGAGAAGCTCGAGATGATAATTTTTTGGTCACCCATCCGATGACCGGCCTTTGCGAAAGTTGCTTAACCTCAGCACTCGCAGACCGGGCACGTTAATCACTTATTTTTGAGAGATTGCTGATTGTTTCAGACGGGATTTTCAGCTTCACCGGACTTGTTTGGGGGCGGCGAGAACTTAAAGGGTTCCTCAAGTGTGTGAAACGAATCACCTTCGGAGGTTTTCTAGAGGGAACGGCATCGCGCACTAGTGCGCGTCCCCGTGCCCTACTAGATTCTCCGAAGGGTTCGGATCGGATCGGGAAACGTTAATCACAGCGCCATCGAGCTCCTCTTTCCTAGCTGTCTAGTAAAATATCAATGAAATTGTTATTTTTTTGGAAACAACATCTGATGTCAAACACAGAGTTCTTTAAACCAGCTAATTTTATGTGTATGTTTATGTTACTGAGTCGAAACTGGTAGGCTACTCTTGACGCAAACTCAATCTCAATACAATTCCAATCCCAAATGTAAAAAATTCAAATGGCACTATTAAAAGCGATAATAGCGCTACATTGCAATTAAATTGCGTGGAAATTGAGTGAACAAATTATTATCGAGAAGGGGCGTTCCGAAATTGCGAAACTTATCCCAATATCAATACATATTAATCGCATTGGAATTGTATTGAGATTGAGTTTGCGACAAGAGTAGCCTACCTGGTGTGTTGGTGTCCTGGGGCCCTTAGGCCCTTACAATGAGCCCTTAAAGAGGGCTTGTCGTCTTGTAGGTGCTTGAGACTCGGGTAAAACAGTTAAATAAAAACAATAAAAACTTCAATATCAACAATTTATTTAATCCCTTTTTACATAACATTTATTTACAATATATACGAGTAAAACATAACGAACGAGAGAAAACATTTTAATTGCTTATTTAAAAAAAATATATTTTAATTCTGTAAATCTATACTATTGTTATAATAAAGAGAAAACCTTTGTATTTTTGTATGTATGTATGTAACGAATAAACTCAAAAACTACTGGAACGATTAAAAAAATTGTTTCACCATGACAATGCTACATTAGCGCTGAGTAACTATATTATATAAAATTAAATAAAATACTAAAAACGACAATTTAAGTTTCCAATACAAAATTATGTTTGTTTTGTTGTCATAGAAACCATTGATATACAGGGTGACTTTTTTATCACCGTCCAAACCTTCTGAGATGACTCACGTGATACAAACGAACAACTCTTACTATTGAACCAACTCCCTAACTCGAAAATAAAATTCAGCTGTTCCATACATTTTGGTCGAATGAATATTGATGTTTTGTATGGAACAGCTGAATTTTATTTTCGAGTTAGGGAGTTGGTTCAATAGTAAGAGTTGTTCGTTTGTATCACGGGAGTCATCGCAGAAGATTTGGACGGTGATAAAAAAGTCAACCGGTATATTTAACTCAATGATGGAAACTGTCAAAGCGGTACGAAGTCCGCCGAGTCAGCTAGTACACAAAAAGTACTGCCTGCACACAGTCACTGCCACAAACTGTCAATTTCCTCAATAGATTTTGAACTTAATGCCTGAGGCATACGGTTGAACATTTATTGTGTACAACCATCTGCCACATAAATTAAAATTCTCTCACAGACGGTTTATTTGAAAAAAATTCAAACATATTTTAATAAATAAATCCTTTTACAATATGAAAGAATATTTTGAATGTGAATTTAATTACACCTAAATGTTGTCTTTTCTTTTTTTTATTTTATTAGGTTTTAAGATTTTAGTTTTAAGATTCTAAAAATGTTATGTTTCGTTTATTTTGCTGTAAGTACCTACTATAGATAAATACCTATTGTTATTTTAATTATTTAAGCTCTGTTATTGATTTTTGATTTAGTTTAAATAATTTTTTATTTATTTTATTTTATTTATTTTATTTTTAATTAACCTACAGGAACTACTATAAAATCACAATGCCTTTAAAAGGTAAATTTGTAACTACAATTCATCATCATCATCATCATCATCAGCTCATTTTATGGCCCCACTGCAGGGGCATGGAGCCGCAGGAGCCTTCCCTATGGATGGATAGGGAGAACGGGCCATAAACCACCACGCGGGCCCAGTGCGGATTGGTGGTTGTTAACGACTGCTAATGGAGCCGAGACCAATGATTTAACGTGCCTTCCGAAACACAGAGATGCTCGAGATGATAATTTTTTGGTCACCCATCCGATGATCGGCCTTTGCGAAAGTTGCTTAACCTCAGCACTCGCAGACCTGGCGCGTTAACCACTGCGCCATCGAGCTCTAACCACAAATACCACCTGTAAAACACTAACAACTTGATGTGTACTTATAAGGGCCACCGCAGACATGCTACTTTTAGCATCGGCGATCGGCGATTAAGCCGCATTTTAGAAGCTGAATGCAGCGACCACACATTCCACACCGCACACTTAAAAACGACAAATGCGGCGATTGAGTCGCTTTTCAGAAGCTCGACACAGCTTCTGAACGTTACACTCCGCACACATTCGGATGCCCGGTCGCATCGATTTGCATCGTTGCCGATCCAACATCGGAGCAGTCGCTAAAACGCGCGATTCCGATACCGCGTCCGGACCGAACGCATGAAGTCGCGAAATCGCGATGCTGCATCGATAAGAATCTCACGATTTTACTGCGATCGAACGCAGAGAATCGCCAAAACGTGATTCAGCATCGGTACAGTCGCAAAATCACTGATCGCCGATGCTAAAAGTAACATGTCTGCGGTGGCGCTTATGTTACCTTTAAGTGATTAAACGAATATGAATATTGAAGACATTTGACAGTTTCGGATACGTGGATGGCCTGCACGTCCGTCTGTCTATTTAATTGTCCTTTTATGATAGGGCATTTTCCAATATTTTTGACGATGTAAGGGAGAAAAGATCTGGACACTTGCTGGGTTCTTGCCGGTTCTTCTCAGTACAAGATCTCCCGCCCAGAGTAGAATTACGAACCGATGGCATAATGACGTTCATAAGAGCTATTTGTAGCCTAAACTGAATAAATGATTTTGAATTTTGAATTTTGAAATTTTGTCTCGAGAAAAATATGATTTAAAATAGTTTTTAAAAAGATGCAACTTTGCACAGATCGGACATGCGGAACACAATCCGGGTCAGGGGTGGGATTTTAGAAACCGGTGCCTAACTCCCACGCTATGATCAGGGCCGTCTTTAACCTATTGGAGGCCCTGGGCACTTACGAATAATGGGGTCCTTATCATCATCATCATCATCATCAGCTCATTTATGTCCCCACTGCTAGGGCACGAACCTTCCCTATGGATGGATAGGGAGAACGGGCCATGAACCACCACGCGGGCCCAGTGCGGATTGGTGATTGTTAACGACTGCTAATGCAGCCGGGACCAACGGCTTTACGTGCCTTCCGAAGCACAGAGGAGCTCGAGATGAAACATTTTTGGTCACCCATCCGATGACCGGCCTTTGCGAAAGTTGCTTAACCTCAGCACTCGCAGACCGGGCGCGTCAACCACTGCGCCATCGAGCTCCTCATGGAGGGTCCTTATGCTACGCTAGATTTTAGTAAAACAAGCAAAAGGAGTAAACAAGCAAAACTCTAGATTTATTCAACTGGTATTTTTATGTATTTGCAGCCAGATAGAGTTGCCAGTGTTAGGCCCCTGGTTTATTTAAATTAAAAAGCAAAAAAAGTCAATAAGTTAGTATTTCTTGTTTCGTAAAACAGATACTTTATGTTTATCGGTAATATCGGTTATCTGTTAGTGATCTGGCAGGAACAAGGGGGCTTCATCGATTGCGGGGCCTTGGGCACTTGCCCAGTAAAGAAGGGCCTGGCTGTGATATCAATTACGAATGCTCCTTTGTCTCTAATTCAAAGTCACTGGTATCTCATTTTGAGGAGTGTGACATTTGGGATAGTTTAAGTTGACATAGAGAAAATATAAAAAAAAACGAACGAGCCTTACAGTAGTCGCATTTGATGTGTAACATTTGACATCTCACCTATTGAAATCAATATTACAATAGAAAATAAATTACGTATATTTTTTTACAATTCAAAAAGATAATGCAGTAAATACTCATTAGAACACATTTGACATATCAAATGATGACACAGTCACTTAAAATAATAATATGTCTTGTTTTTATTATTATCGATTTTAAATGCGCGCTTCCAACTCCGTATATATTTTTTTCAAATCATAAAGAGAATACAGTAAATACTCATTAGAAGACATGTCACACTGACACATCCTATCTGCCGCGCAATTTATTTATGAGTAAAGAACATGTGAACAGTTTCGAGAAAATAGATCGTAATGTCAGCAGCTCAAATATCATAATCACAAACACAGTAAGTTGTACTTAATGCGTTCATAAATTGTGCGGCAGTGTCACATTGTTACGATCACATTTTTACGAAATCACTCCCACAAATCACTCCTACAACGGACATTGGGCTTAAAGTGTCGATCACTGATGGCTGTTACGGATCACACTGTTACGAACTTCCGTCCCTTTTCTACGAAATTACTCCCACAAATTGTATTTAAAGAGGGCGAGCGGAAAGATGTTACACATCAAAAATATATATTAAGTGTTGCATTACATTGTTCACACGCCCGCACGTACCTACCTATCACAAACTGTCAATTTCCTCAATAGAATATTTATAAAATACAGTGAAAAAAATTGCCAACTGTGCTGGTCAAAAGATTAACGGTATTCAAAGCTCTGGTTCTAGCGCCATGATCTATCTACGCAACGCTTTACGTTCTATGTCTTTTATTCGTTCATATAACTAAATATCTTTATCTATTAAGGAGGTTTTGTTCTGTTGTCATTTTCTGCATTTCTTTCCTTAAGAAGTCAGCTTCTGTTTCCATCTCTTCTATACTTCTTGGCGGTTTGGCTGGGTGGCCAGATTTAAACCTAAATGGAAGAAAATATAGTAGATTATAGTTGAATAAAATACTATCACCATGTATTCCTTGGCGGGAAAGTGAAGAGACATGTCTGCGGTTTTGTTTTATTTACTAAAATTTGTTATATCTGAAGTTAGAGTTAAATAATGGTGAACTATTAACCATTACGTGTTCGTGAGCGTGCACGAGTGTTGGCAAATGAAACAAAACAGTGCAACGTCACTTTTCAAGTTCTCTCAAGAAGTACGCGTGAGGTGTCAGTAAAGCCCCCACGTCTTTACTGAGATACTCAAGGGGTTGGGGGGTATATCATTTCTCAGTTCTCAGTTCTATTATCATACATCATCATCAAAATAAATGCTGTCCTATTTATATAACTTGTAAGTAAATTACATCAACAATGGCCAAATGTTGATGTAACCGCACAACTGAGGGAAAAGGAACCCTACCCACTTACAATTAACGGTGTGTATTGTCTGTAATTTATACTTACTGGTCGTGTTTAGCTAATTCCAAATATATAAGATCGTTTTCAATAAAATCACCCTTCTTTCTCGGCATTATGTGACAGTGGAGATGCTGAAAAACATAATTAATTTTATTAATGGTTTTTTTGAGGAGCTCGATGGCGCAGTGGTTAACGTACCCGGTCTGCGATTGCTAAGGTTGAGCAACTTTCGCATAGGCTGGTTATCGGATGGGTGACCAAAAATGTATCAGCTCTCGCTCCTCCGTGCTTTGGAAGGCACGTAAAACCGTTGGTCCAGGCCGCATTAACAGTCGTTAACAACCACCAATCCGCACTGGGCTCGCGTGGTGGTTTATGGCCCCAGCAGTCAGGACATGAAAATGAGCTGGTATTGTGAACAGCTCCATGAAATATCACGTTAAAGCTCATTTTTATTTTTAAACTAGCTGACCCGGCGGACTTCGTACCGCTTTGACAATTTCCATCATTGAGTTAAATATATATCAATGGTTTCCATGACAACACAACCAACAAATCATTTTATATTGGAAAATAAAATTGTCGTTTTTAGTATTTTATTTAATATAGCCTATGTTACTCAGCGCTAATGTAGTATTCTAATGGTGAAAGATTTTTTTAAATCGGCCCAGTAGTTTTTGAGTTTATTCGTCGCAAACATACATACATACATACATACATACATACATACATACATACATACATACATACATACATACATACATACATACATACATACATACATACATACAAAAATACAAAGGTTTCCTCTTTATAATATTAGTATAGATAATTATTCAGTTTAGGCTAAACATTTGCTCTTATAAATGTCACTATGCCATCATGATTATAGCTCAGTAAATATAGTCTACAACTCCGACTATTAATAATAAAATCTTTACAATATTATTAGTATTTCTTTTTTCTTTCTTTCTTTTATTGGCCTTGGCTGTTTATGTACTGATTACAATAAAATAAAATAAAAAAATCATAAAATAACAATAATCTTTTGATAATTTTATGTCTGAAATAAAGTTTATATAAACAAAATAAACTTACTTTAACCGTCTGACCAGCGTCCTGTCCATCTTGTATGGTTACTGTACAAGAATTCGTCTTGTGTACTTTCTCCATTAACTGAAATAAAATATAAAAAATATACACGTTACATAATTTGTTTATGGATCTAGGGGGTAAACACTTGTCCTTCATCTGACCTGACGTTAAGCGATGATGGCCAATGGTGGAAGCGCACTTCACTCGGAATCCTCAACAACTGAACCATCATTGGTCCCCACTGCTGGGGCAGCGTTATCATAGGGAGATCGGGCCCAATGCGGAAGGTGGTGACTGCTAATACAGCCGGGAACGGCTTTACGTGCCTTCCGAAGCACGGAGGAGCGAGAGATGATACATTTTTGGTAACACATCCGATGACCGGCCTTTGCGAAAGTTGAAACGAAACAACTTTTACGGATCTACTCGCGTTTATTTTACACATTACTTTTTAATGTTTATCCTGATGTTTCGAACCCTTTGCAGGGTCCGTGGTCACAGGGAGACTGGGGTGTTGGTCGTCTCATAATTAGTTGGAAGCTTGTATACCCTCATTAAAATTTAATCAGGTGCGTTCCGTTTTACGCAGAAAGAGCTTACAGTATCTTTTGGTCTGGCAGTATGGTGTTGTTGCTGGGATTTAATATTTTGTATGATGGGATCCCAGGCTGGTGGTACATTCCAACCATCTTCTCTATTGAAATTAGGATGTTTTTTTAATTTCAATAGCCTCGCGTATCATCCTAGGGATGAATCGTTGTTTTCTAGCTAGTATTTGTGGTTTATCAAATCTGATGTAATAGTTGGGCCACGCTAGGGCCCAGCTATGTTCTTATTTGCGAAAGTTGCTTAACTTCATCTTATCATCAAGTGTGGTGAAGGCCAAGTGTAAGATACATGTAAAAAAAATAAGCTGATAATAATGAAAATTTTTGTTTTGTTGCAAAAAAATAACTATCTATCTATTCTGCGAAGCGGTCAAATAAGTGTAATACTTTACCTTCTGTACCAATCTGACTGTTCTATAGAAGTCGTCTGCCTCTTCCTCAGACAAATCCTTATTCCTCTCGGCCAAACGCAAAGGCGCTACCAACACATGCCCGGGAATCACACATCTACAAGAAAAAAATAGGAAAAAATCTCAACTTCCATGCTTTTCTAGCATTTGAATTGTTTTACAATCCCAGTATTTGTTAAAAAATAAAATTTTACTAGAAAAAAACAACTAGTCTCCTATATCTTGTAATTATATAAAACATTGTCAATGTGTTCACGCCAGAAACGCGACGGTGCACTCATTTAAATAAAAGATACGCCGCACAAGCCGACGGCGGAGCTAGTGTGCTGACGGACAGCGCGACCTTCACTCAGCTGCATAGATGTGCAGCGTGCATTCAGTCATTAAGTTCTCACCGATCGGCCCGCCCGGCACGTCGCGTTATACCATCAGCTCTCCGCTCCAGAACCTTCTAGACCTACTCGTGAATTGCCTTCCGGCCGGTACACCCCTTCATAAGATGCGCGTGCGCGTGTGTGTGTGTGTGTGCGCGAAATAAGCGATTTCCGGCCTTTGCGAAATTTGCTTAACCTCAGCACTCGCAGACCGGGCGCGTTAACCACTGCGCCATCGAGCTCCTCAAAATAATAAAAATATTTATAAGGAATTAAGTCATTATCGATTGTTAAATACTTGCAAAAGTAATCTTTCAACTGTGAGGGTAGTAAACCTCACAGTGACGTAATACCGCTGGCTTGCACCGTAAATCACAAACTACTATAACAACTCAACGAGTCTTCTGGGGCCTCGGTAGCTTAGCGGTCAAAGCATTGGGCCGGTAATCCAAGGGACGTGGGTTCAATTCCCACTTGAGGTTCCTGTTGTGAATGCAAAAATTTAAATAATTAAAATAAAATAAGTGAAAAAAAAATACTTACCGTAGATTAACAAACGCGTAACTCAACTGAGTCTGGTAGAACACGCAAGTGTCCGGAACTTTGACGTGTCCGAACACATGAGTGGGTCCGTCGTATGTCCGGAGCGGTGCGTTTGGGGTTGCCGGACGCTGCGTGTGTCCGGGGAGGAGGGTCTTGCGTAAACTCAGTGTGTATAAGGAGTAGACATCGCGTCTGAGGCAGAAAAAGATAAAAGATATTTAAAAAATATTATAAATGTAATTTAATAAATGCATACCCTGAAAAAGTAATTTTTTTTTTTATATTTACGGGTAAGCACAGTGCCTTGATCTCACCTGATGTTAAGTGATGATAAAGCCAATGATGGAAGCGCACTTCACCCGGGACCCTCAACTAGTGAGGTACTGGCTATCTTATCTCTAGCTGCCGGAACACAACAATGCTACAAACATTGATGTTATGGCGACATATTTGGTAGCTATTGAAACATTTCATATTTTTTTATTTTTTTGATATGTAACATCTTTCCGCTCGCTTTCTTTATAAGCAATTTGTGAGAGTGATTTCGTGAAATGGGACGGAAGTATGTGCAACCGTGTAACAGGAAGTCGGAGAAGCGCGCAAGCGCGCGCCATTTAGTGAGTTTAAAATCGATATTATGAACATGACATATTATTAAGACATATTGTGTCATTTGACTATCAAAGGTCATTTTGATATGTCAAATGTCTTCTAATGAGTATTTACTGCATTTATTTTGTAAGTTATAAAATGATGCAATGACCATTTTTTTCAGAATATAATGTTAAAATTGCTTATTACTAATATTACTAATAATACCTGACCCATTTTTTTTCAGAATATAATGTTAAAATTGCTTATTACTACTGTAAGGCTCGCTCGTTTTTTTTTATTAGCCCTCACTATCCCACTGCTGGGCAAAGACCTACTTCCATTTCTTCCACTCATTGCGGTCCTAAGCTTATTGATTCCAGTTTTGGTTAAATATATCCAGTTTGTCCCGCCATTTCTGTATGTATGACCTTTGGCGCCGCCGCCATTGATGGAAAATGTGACCATATTTATGAAATTAGTTAGATTTTGGGGTAATTTGAGCAATTTCGGTACAAAAAACTGGCGTTTTAAATTACGATAATATTTTTTTCAATTATTTGTTTTGTCATTGTTATTTGTAAACCTATGTACCCTTTTGCGATCGGACAGGGGTTTTACATATTGTATATTTTCTAATAAAATACATAATTTGAAGTGACACAATCCCAGAGAGGAATTCTAACACTTGTGTGGGGGTGCCTCGCTTTTAACTCGTGCCAATAACAATTTTAATATAGGTATTGCTTAAAAAAATATATATAAATTACTAATATTGGCAAGCTTTTTGATCGATCTCAATATTTAATATTTGTAAAAATATTAAGATCGGGTGTTCGTGACGTAGTTAATGACATTGAATAGGGCTCCTTTGGCTTACAAAGGAAGAGAAATAAAAGTGTTGATACATTTCGGTAATTGGAAGCGCACCTGAACAGGTTTCTCAGGGTCCCGGGTTCAAATCCCGCTCGTGGAAATTCTTCAACATTTTTTTTTTCAATTTTTCTCGCAAAAAATGAAAAATTACACACAGAAGTTATGCTCACCGTCTATGCTGGAACACAGGCATATCCCTCCTCACTTTCGCCAGCGTCTGGCTGCACACCTCAGCTATTTTGTAGCCAGGCGACGTGTCTCCACAATCAGCCAACACTTTCCCCCAAGGGTTGACGCAAAGAGCGTGCCCAAAGGATTTACGCTTCACATTGTGGGCACCTACTTGAGCTGCTGCTATAACGTAGCATTGGTTCTCTATCGCCCTACATCTATACAAAAAAACATATTCATTAAACATTTAAAAATATATTAAGGGGGTGCCGCGCGGACGCAAAATTGCGAGTTTTAAGTTTCTTTATGATAGCGAGCGAGCGGCGCGTGGCAGTGGTGTGACAACGGCGCACGACAAGAATACGCACGCACACTAATATCTGTACAGAGTAGGCTGCTGATTTAATTAGAGCAATGTTTACTTTCGTAAAATCATAGGCGTTTGGGTAAAAAATAATAAAAGTCTTATTATTTTCATATTCATGTTTTTTAATTGAAAAATAAGACAACAGTGCCCTGCGGAATATCAATACAAACATTTTAATGTCGGATCATTGTTTCATTTGTGCTATATTTACAAAGTAGAAATAAGTTTTTAGATATCATTATTTTACGTATTGTTTATGCAGTTTCTGGGTATTTGTTTCAAATTCCAAGACAACCATGACCTAGTGAAAGGATCAAGCTAACTTACACTAGTCCTTTTAATGTATAAGACCTATTCAGCGCCTAGAACTAGTGACTTAAAAACACGTAAATTTTCAAATTCCGCGCTGCACCCCCTTAAATATTAGACAACAACAGCTAAAGCGCTCGTTATATGGAAATCAGAAACAGCGACGGTACCACAACCACTAAGACCCGACACAATATCGAAAAGCTCATTTTCGACATCGACTCAACCAGGAATCGAACCCGAGACCTCAGAGCCTCAGACCTCAGAGCGCCGCCAAAGTCCGGCCGTAGTAACTATTAAGTAATCGTGCACGCCGGACCACAGATTACTTACAACTTTTTCTCTCATACATCCACTGTTCGCTCGTTCATTCGTTCTAAAACTGAAGAAATAATTAACTCCTCTACAAGTGAGAAGATCTGGGCCCAGCATTGGGACGTTGCTGATTAACACTTTAACAGTCAACCATTTTAAAGCGCGCCTTTCCTGGTACGCCGGCAGCAGATATTGTAATTATAAAATGAAAACTATTTGTAATACATCCATATATATTTTTTTATTCATTACACCGGGGTTACACGCAAATCACGTACCACCGACGTCATTTTAAAACAAACGGCAAGAAACTCAATGCCGTACAGAGGACGTGATCAGCGTCCTGAGACGATCCAGTACGTGATCGGCTGTTAAAGTGTTAAGATGATGATGATGATGATGATGATGATGATGATGATGATGATGATGATCATGATGATGATAACGAAAACACATTATTTAAAAAAACAGTTGGAGTTTGTTACCTGAGCAGCGTATGCCAATGCGCTTCCCCCGTGGCCTGAGTGAAGGCAGAGGGGTAGGTGAGAACTTCAGCACCTAATATGCTCAGTGAAGTGCTCAACTCCGGGAAACGCATGTCATAGCATATCGCCATGCCTGTAGACAACACAGAATGTTATCATGACGAATGGGTGTATGTAGAGACAAATTGGAATAAATCTGGATCCGAAATTATCACAATAATAACACAGCTTGATAATTATCCGATTACTACCGGATAATTATCATTTATCATATTAACGGCCTCTTTGGTCTAGTTGTTAAGACCACCGGTTTAGACCCAGAGGTGCCGGGTTCGATTCCCAGCGGAGCGTACATGTTTGTGTACTCGGTTTGGTTGGCTTGTTTGTCTGCCTGGCTAGCTACCACCATCTTATTTAAATATGTCGCCATAACATTAATGTTTGTAGCATTGTTGTGTTCGTTAGCTAGAGATAAGATAGCCAGTGCCTAAGTAGTTGAGGATTCCGGGTGAAGTGCGCTCCCACCTTCGACCTTATCATCACTTAAGGGCCCCACACACTAACAGTTCGCCGGCAGATCACAGCCTGTCAGTTAATCGCATCACATCACACACACACACAACTTTCTTTAAGGTTTAGCACTGACGGCTAATGCGCAGGCTGGGTGTGTGGTAACTGACAGGCTGTTATCTGCCGGCGAAACTTTTTTAACTTAACAGCCACAATTGATACTGTAAAAAGAAAAATTAATAACAGGTACTTACCTATTTTGCCAATCGGTGTATCCACGGGAGTGACAATATGGCTTCCACTGTGTGAAAAATCACTTTCCTTCAGTCGTATGTTGTTCTCAGGTATTTCTACATCGAATAGGTGCAATTTTCTATATGTTTGCACTATATCTCCGTTGTTGTTTATAATTATGTGTGTATTATACATTTTGTCTGGATTCGATACATCCTGGAAGTCAAATTGCAGACATAAATGGAGTCTCTTTCGCTCTCTTGTTTCTATTTTGAATTCACTACTAAAGTTTGTGTAGAATTTACATATTCATAAGAAAAAATCATCACCATCAGCCCACTTCCGCCCTCTGCAGGGCATAGACCACTTCCCTCGCACGCCACTCTTTACGGTCCCGTAAGAAAAAATATAGTACAAAAAAATATTGGTGCCATTCTACAAACAAATGAATGGCAGGTAATTGTCTTAGTCTTTGGAACTAATTCATGGAGTCCCCAATCCATCACTTCTTAGTTCAAGGAGAGGCCCTCTATTAAATCACAGCATACATTAACCTCGTTTGTGGAGCTCGAAGACGCAGAGCTTGTGCAGAGTCGTTCTGTTATTGCTGAAGAACTTTCGCAAAGGACGGACATAGAATGGGTGGCCAAAAGATTTGCCATTGGTGGGCTCTCTCTCCTCTGTGCTTCAGAAGGCACGTAAAGCCGTATGCCGCTGCATTAGTAGTAGTTAACAACCACCATTGGTGGTTAATGCCGATTGCGGCACTGAGCCTATGTGTTGGTTTGTAGCCCATTATCCATATCCATCCAAAGGGAAGGCTTGTGCCCCAGCAGTGGCGACATAAAATGAGCTGATAATTCATTAATCACACTATTTCTAAAAGTACTTAATTACAATTAAGTTATAAATACAGTATTTTTACCTTACCTTTTCATGCACACCACCCATAGACAACCACACCTTGTGTTTTGAGGCTAGCGCTCTATAGTTGCTGACTATTTGGCCCCCCAGTATTGGTTCGGCTAATTTCACTATGTCTGCTTTATTGCTACATATATAATCACAAGCTTCTGGAAAAAATATCATCTGAAATAAGAAAGTTTGAAATTCAATAAAATTATTGGATAACAAAAAAAGATAACAAAAAAAATAAGCAAAAAATTCCAATAAAATAATAAAATTAGCAATTTTGCGTGTCCTTTTAAGGGTGGCACATACTGTACCAGTATCAAAAACACTTTATTTTTTAATGATTTGGTGAAAAACCAGTTTGAAAAATATATTAAGATTAAAATTGTTATCTTTTTATTGTGCTTTGTTAAGCACAATAAAAAATTTCATCACAAATTAAAAATAGACACAGTTACATTACAAGACATTATAAGACAAAAAAAAATTATATAAATCGCTGGTTCTGCTATTATATTGTTCTATAAACATTGTTATTTTTCACAAGACACGTACCTGAGCTCCATCTTTAGCTGCATCATTGACTAGTTTGTGAACGACGCTTAAGTTTTGTTGCTTATCGTCACCAGAAGTCATCTGACACACTGCTATCTTTCTTGCACTCATCTTGGCACTATGACTTGTCTTTCTTGTAAAGTCACTTCTACATATCTTAACCAGAGGTGTAATGATCCAAAGCTGTAAAAACATTTTTTTTTGACACCTTTAAATATAGGTAAGTCCTTCATCTCACCTGATGTTAAGTGATAATAAGGCTGAAGGTGGAAGCACACTTCACCGAGAATCCTTAACTAGTGAGCTGGCTGGCACTGGCTATCTTATCTCGAGCTGCCAGAACACGACAATGCTAAAAACATTGATTTTATGGCGACATATTTAGATAAGATGTTGGTGGCGGACAAACAAGTCTGACCACCAACAAAACCGAGTACACAAACATCCACCACCCTCCCTGGGTCTAACACCGTTAGTCTAAACACTAAGCCATGTCGGTTAAGATAAATATACTTTATTGTAAAAAGTATATGTAGTAGGGCAATCTTATTTAGTTTATCTGCCAAAACTCAAATAGGTTACTAATATATTTTTTTTATTATTTGTTTATAGGTAGATGTTTTATTTATTTCATTCGGATTTGTGGTAAACCTCTGCCTCTACTATAAATTAACTGTTAGAAGAATTAGTGGGATTGAAAGATCTAGGTATGTAACCATGTCAGTGCGGCAGACTGATAAGATAATATTATGAATACAAATAATCAACAATGAGCTAAGAAGTAACAATATTTAAAAAGATATCACTCTGACCTTTAAAACTTTTTTGTTGTGAATAAATAAACTTTTAGAAGTATAATTCAGAGGACTTACGCGCATTATATAGAAGCTAGAAAAAGGAAACTAAAATTTTATGTAAAAGTACATGAGTTTTCTTAAAATTCACTGCTATTTAAAAAATACAAAAATAATAAATAACCCCGACCGGCTGACGAGCTAACTGACTGTATGTTTTTTTATTTTATCTCGGCAAAAGGTTTTAGCACAAACAGCTAATAGTTGTCATCATTATAACAACTATACAAAGATTTCTTCCTTATTTGTTTGTAATAATTGATAGTGATGGATGAATTATTAATTCTCCCTGATTTATCAATGTGCATGATAATATTGTTTTTTCAGTCCTTTCACACATTTGTAAATAATAAAAAAGGAATGGTAAATCTGGCCCTTTTAAAAATTAAAAAGTAAAAACATCAATGTTATGGTATGTCACTGTCACTGTGACAGTGACAGTGTCAGTTGTCACAGATGGCTAATAAATCGTAGCGAGAGCCATCTTACAAGAAATTGAATTGAATTGATCTAGAAAAGTCGTTGCATGATTATCGAAATAATTTTACATTTATAAAGCTCTCTAGTTACGAAAGTAACGATTCTGTTTATTTCGGGATAACAGTCTTAAAGCGACTTGCTTGGTTGTTAAAATGACCGAGACATTAGGTAGTGCGCCTTCAGAGGTTTGTACTCTATTTTTGTTTTTAAAACATAGGTATGCCCTTAGAATAATAATAATCTAAGGGTATGCCGATGCCATTACCTTTGTTTGTTAGTATCTAGATTATTTTTGAACTTAATATTGTAAGATTAAAGCTACCACTTTGCACCAATTATGTTAGGTAGCTAATGTGAGGTCGTTTCAACCTCTTATCATGAAATAGGATGTTTTTCTAACATTAAAATCATCAATATAAATAATATAAATATGCAGATTAATTATTCTATTTTAGGCAACAAAACCGAAAATCAAGCATGATTGGTACCAGACAGAATCGCAGGTGGTTGTGACGGTGTTGCTGAAGAATGCAAACAAAGACAAAATTAAAGTTCACTATTGTGACCGTAGTGTGAGTACACTATCTCTAATGGTTGAGTCAGTCATAAAATAGTCTTGCAGCTTTAGTAATCAAACTGACTTGGCATTTTAGAAAAACAAATTTCTTATGTTTAGAGTATGCTTTTGGTTGACACAATTAGTATTTTTGATTCAGGCAAAAGTAGGCTTTAACTTCTCAATTTAAATTTATTTAAATTTTACGTAAAGATTCACTATTTAGTATGTCAATAAATTTGATGCCAACTATATAGTTGGCATCAAATTAAATAGAGATCAGAGAGAGAGAGAGATTAGATCTATATAGTAAGGAAACTAAATAGAATAGAGTAATTTCTTTCTATCAGCAATCAGTCTGAAGTCCTCCTCTTAAAACAGCACGACCACACTGAGCACTAAAGCTACCAACGGATTCACACCCTGAGCTGAATAAATTTGGTTAAACCAGAGTTTTTTGTGCCCATTTTTCTCCACAGCTAAAAAATAGACGTCCTGAATGGGTAGTAGGTAAAAATGTATGGACGATTCATAAGCACTTTTCGTAAGTTTATTTGAATAAAATTTTTGACTGACTTGACTATCACTTTGACTTATTTCGTTTTTTTCTGAAACTAAAGCGCCTGACAACCCAGCGCTTCAGTGATCAGCAATCAAATGATTTTTAAAGTAATACTGGTACTGAAAGCTGAAAGTGCAGCTGTTTGTATTGTAATAGCTCCTTAATTTATTTATTTATTTATTTATTTAACATAATTAAATGGGTGTAACCCTATTACATAATTATGAATAGTTAAGTGCATATAAACACAAATAGTAAGTATACTTAATCACTAGTTCACAAACAAATATCTATATTGTTTAAAAAATTCTTAAGGTTGTCCACAAACATGTCAAAATTCGGGTAAGCCGCAAGGAGTGCGTTAAGTGCCTGATGCATGCGACATAGCGGTGATTTCGCACGCGCCACTGCGGCACGGCGGAGGCGCAAACAGTCGATGCCTACGACTGGATCGAATACGCAGATAATTATCAGGCACAAACAGGCGAGACAGCTGCTCAACACATTCGGGCGAGTCCACACCCCCACGCAAAATCGCCACAGCAGTTGACAATATTCCTATTGAGAACTAGACAAATATTGAATAGGGCTCCTTTGGCTTATAAAGTAAGAATAGATAGTGTTGATAAATTTCAGTGAGTTGGATTAAGCCTAGAATGCACCAGGCTCATGGAGTTTTTCTTTTTTCAAACTTTCCTATGTTGAAATCAAATTCTTATCCACAGCTCTCTATAACCAGTGCGATGCCAGGATCCGATTCAGAATACAGTTTGGAGTTAGAATTGGCTCACGAGATTGTACCATCCCTATGCACATACGTTGTTACACCGTCTAAGGTGGAAGTTAAGTTAAGGAAGAAGGAGGGACTAAGATGGAATGTGTTGGAGGGAGAAGGAAAAGAGGAGGCGATAAAGGCAATACCCCAAGGTGAGTTTATAATCATATCTTTGTCGCACCACCAATTAATGGGACCCCCTCCCAGCACACGTATTTCCTCTTTCCTACAACGTGGGGTTCTTTAAACGAGGTGTGAAAATGCATCTCGCAGGTCGGCGGCGATGAGGCCGGCTAGTGAGGCTCACTCCTGCTCCAATAGCCGTGGACCATCACTCTGCTTATGGGTCATTCCATGTAACGGGTGTTACAGGTCGTACGCTTTTAAGAGATAATTTAGCATTGATCTCGAAGGAAAACATACGTTTTTTAATGTTGCAACACCCACCTTTTAGAATATATTTTCATAAAAACTTAACCAAAACGTAATATATAAATTAAAAGTTTGGAAAAGTCAAGCTTAAGTGGGTGTAACGGGTGTTACCTAATTTTGCTTGTAGTTTATTGATAGGTTTGCGTAAATGCAAAACTCTGCGAATTTACCCAAAATAATATATTTTTAGCCACATTATACGATAAATGTTGAAAAGGATCGTCTGTTACGCCATTGATTGGGAAGTTTCAAAATACATATAAATTTTAACGTAATTTTTGGCGTGTAACGGGTGTTACAAGCATTTGTAACGGGCGTTATGAGTACGAAATGAAAGTAATATCTATGGAAAATTACTTTATTTTTTAATAATTTAGAGAATATCTTTTAATCTTTATTACTAAATACTTACATAGAATACCTAGTTACGCTTATTTTTCTAAAATATCAATTTTATTGATAAAACTATAATAGCTGCGATTACCTCTATTTTTAAGAGTTGGGATCCGGTAATATGCTCGAAATAGTTTGTCTCGATTTCTTGTCTTTTCGCGTGATATCTCTTTCAGTTTTGGATTCGATTCGTGTTTATTCTTAATTTCTTCTCTTCGTTTTCGATCTCTTTCCCTCTCCTTTGCTATCTAGTAAACATCTGTTCAGCGTGCTTTTCAGGATTATTTTTGATATTTTCCCGATATTTTTCATACCTTCCTTAGCAGGCGCCATTGTGTACCTTTAGACCAAAACATAAACCACCACGCGGGCCCAGTCGGGTTGGTGGTTGTTAACGACTGATAATGCAGCCGGGACCAACAGCTTTACATGTCTTCCGAAGCACGGAGGAGCTCGAGATGATAAGTTTTTGGTCACCAATCCGATGACCGGCCTTTGCGAATGTTGCTTAACCTCAGCACTCGCAGATCGGGCGCGGTAACCACTGCGCCATCGAGCTCCTCTATAGCCCAGATGAGCCCAGATAAGTTACGACAAATAGGTAACACCCGTTACAGTAACGGGTGTTACAGATATGTATTCGCTAAAATATCTTAACTTATAAAGATTAGCAGCAAACAAGAGGTTAAAGTTGTTAGTTTGCAATCATAACCTTACTTTCCTAGAGTTATATTATAATCATCACTATAAATAAGGAGCAATGCAAACTTATTTGCCTTTTCTGTAACGGGTGTTACAGTGTAATGTCTCACAATCAATCTTAAAAACAAACAAGTAAAAAGTAGCAATTACCTTTTATTTTCGCAGTTCACAACAGTTGAAAGATCTCTTCTTACGATAGTTAGTCGTTAGCTATCAATTTAAAATTTTTTAGGGAATTTCCAGTGTTACCAATGTAGCGGAAAAAATTACCATTGAGACAATGCGTTTTGATGTCACTTCACTTTTAGAAATAATGATGAAATAAAGTTTTTTAAGCAAGATTTTAGTCTAATTCAGATTCTTTGATGTTTGTTGATTAATTTAAGCCATTAATTAAGTAGGTAATCGGTACTTTTAAATATATGATATTTTCGCGTACGAAATCGAATGACCCTTAAATGCTTAAAATCAGGCTGTTCAGAGTAAATTTAGTGTTACAATTTAGTTCCTAAGAATATTACTAGATGGCGCTGTATTTGTTTATACAATTTCTGAATCGCGATATTGAGATTTTTGTCAACAACCACCTACATAATTATAGCTGTGATAACTTTTGAACATTACACATTTATACTACTCTCAAAACTGTGGATTTATATACAAACCTCTTTTTCTTGAGCTTTTTTGGGACATCGTACACAGGCAGAGCAGAGATATTTGCTTAATAAAAAATAACAGATTTGCAAAAATCACAAAATTAATTGGTTAGTAGATAGTATGTGTGTGTGTGTGTGCCTATATACATTTTATATATTTACCAATACTTATTATTGTCATTGAGATATTGTTTAATTATTATTAAGATGAAGGTTAGATTGCTGTACATAATTTTTTTTTTCTGACTTTATCTTGCGATCAGTCCTTACTTAGGCTGTTAGCAGTTGTGTTGACTGTTTTTTGGCAAGTAGAGTTGATTCCCCAGCAGGAACCTCTCTATCGGCATGGATTCACAGGACAGAGTTCAGGTCTGTAATTTTTAACGAATTAAGTACATAAATATTTAATGTTAATTTTTGCAGCTATAATTGACGCGTCTGGGCCCGAACAACCGCCAAAACTGTTTAGAAAAGACTGGAACAAAATAGAAAAGGACATCAAGAAAATGGTATGTTGTATTCTTATTAAATGATATATAATTATTAATACATTTATTATTAAAAGAACAATGAACCTAAAACTAAAAACCTTAAAAAATATAATAAAATAACTAAAATAAATTATTAAAAGGTGTCCCTTTAGGCAAGGTTCCGAAGATACTGGCAGCGTTCCCCCTTTGAATAGCAAGGCTAATTATTTTTATTTAAAAATGAAATGAAAAATTGTTTATTCAGTGTCATACAGTAATGCATGAAATAAAAATATAAAATAGAATTAAAAGTACAAAGTAATTCAAGAGCCACGCTTTAGTCAGTGTAGCCTTTTCATTCACCCGCCTGATCCTTTAAATGCCTCTACACACACACTCAGAGGAGCTCGATGGCGCAGTGATTAAGAGGAGCTCGATGGCGCAGTGGTTAACGCGCCCGGTCTGCGAGTGCCGAGGTTAAGCAACTTTCGCTAAGGCCGGTCATAGGATGGGTGACCAAAAATGTATCATCTCGAGCTCCTCCGTGCTTCGGAAGGCACGTAAAGCCGTTGGTCCCGACTACATTAGCAGTTGTTAAAAACCACCAATCCGCACTAGGCCTGCGTGGTGGTTTATGGCCCATTTTCCTTATCCATTCATAGGGAAGGCTCGTGCCCCAGCAGTGGGGACATAAAATGAGCTGATGATGATGATGACACACTCAGTACAAATGCACACTAATATATGCGCAATACAAACACAATACTCGTTGCGTAGGAGTACGACGAGCCGGTTCACACGCGCTCTATACCGGGTACAGACATGTACCTGGGCGCTTTTTCTCCACCCCCCCGACCAGGTTATCGTCATAGTCATGGATATTTATTGCATCACATTGTACAAAGATCTTACAAAAACAGCATTAAGTCCCAAACAAGTCGTTAACCCAAGTCGAGGTCCTACTCCGAGGCCCCCTCGGATTGTCCCGCTCCCGATTCGATCCGAACCCTTCGGAGAATCTAGTAGAAAACGGAGACACGCTTGTGTGATGCCATTCCCTTTAGAAACCCTGAGGGTGTTTGGATCACACGACTTGAGGAACTGTTTAAGTTTCTCGCCGCCCCCAAACAAGTCCGTTGACGCTGTAAGTCAATCTGACCCCTTGGGGTAAATCGGTTTCCCAGGGTTCGACATAAACAAAAACTGATTTTGGAGGACGACGAGGGTCTAAAAATCGAATCCTATTAATTAACACAAGTTCTTATTTAAAACGTTCGAAATACTGTATAAGTTGTGTTACGTGTACCAACTTGTTATAAGAATGACTAATAATTTAGTAGGAAGTATAAGACCGCAAAGTTTTTAATCAGTTCATTTTGGGAATCCCTGCTGTGAATAAAGGCCGTTTGTTACGTAAGGAGGTTGTATGCTAAAGATTCTTCTGTTTTCAGGAAGAGGAAGAAAAGCCTGAAGGAGACGCAGCTCTCAACGCCCTCTTCCAGAAGATATACGGCGAAGGTTCCGACGAAGTGAGAAGAGCTATGAACAAGAGTTTTGTAAGTGCATTTCTTGATATATTTATTTATTTATTTTACAGTATCTTTAAGGGGGTGCCGCGCGGAATTTCGAAAATTTACGTGTTTTTAAGTCACTGGTGCTAGGCGCTGAATAGGTCATATACATTAAAAGGACTAGTGTAGGTTAGCTTGATCCTTTCACAAGGCCATGGTTGTCTTGGAATTTGAAACAAATACCCAGAAACTGCATATACAATACGTAAAAGTAATGATATCTAAAAACTTATTTCTTCAGAAACTTTGTAAATATAGCACAAATGAAACAACGATCCGACATCAAAATGTTTGTATTGGTATTCCGCAGGCCACTGTTGTCTTATTTTTCAATAAAAAAATATGAATATGAAAATATTACCTATGATTTTACGAAAGTAAACATTGCTCTAATTAAATCACCAGCCTACTCTGTACAGATATTAGTGTGCGTGCGTATTCTTGTCGTGCGCCGTTGTCACACCACTGCCACGCGCCGCTCGCTCGCTATCATAAAGAAACTTGAAACTCGCAGTTTTGCGTCCGCGCTGCACCCCCTTAAGGATCTAATCTAGTCAAAGTCGCATTCAGTTACAAGATCCAATGAACGTCACTCGATAGAAAAAAATCCCAAAGTTACCCCTTTTGTAATGTTTTTTCAATATTATGACTCAACTACTGATATTTTACATTTATTTTTTGTACTCAACTAAAGACACTAAATATTTCGCAGATAAATTCGCAGTGTTTCACTTGTTAAAATGATTGTCTTATTTACTATGTTTAAATCTATATATTAATACGTGAAGCAAAAACTTTGTACCCGTTTTTACGAAAATTGCGCGGACGGAGGAGTATGAAATTTCGCACACTTATAGTTTATATAGAGAAGGTAATCTCTTAAATTAAATTAAATATTAAAAAAAAATTTAATATCCGAATGGTAATTTTTTTTTTTAATTATGCATAAATAATACATTAAATCAACAAAAACAACATTACACACACTACCATGTATTTGACACACACACACACACACACACATGCATTGACACACACGTCTTGTTTGTCTTTAATTTTTTTTTTTTAAGTGTTGTTCGTTCCCTGAGAAACCGGCTAAGGTCATAGACCATGCTGCCACGTCATTAGTTTCTTAATTTCATTAGTATTATAATCCTATAAGATGATGTTGAATGATAATAGAAATGAGAAATGATATACCCCTCCAACCCCTCTAAAGATGTGGGGCTTTACTAAGTCCTCACGCGGACTTCTTGAGAGAATTTGAAAAGTGACGTTGCACTGTGTCGTTTCATTTGCCAACACTCACGAACACTTAACGGTTAATAATCCACCATTATTTCTGTTTGTCTTTAATGCGGCCGACATCTGTCAATGCCCCAATCCAAACTCACATTCTAACTTTTTTAATTTTTCATTGCTTAGGATACAATCCGTGCAGCCTTAATAAAATTACGGTCGAATTTCGACCACTGGGCGACCCTAGTGGTCGAAATTCGACCACTAAGCGACCCTAGTGGTCGAAATTCGACCGTAATTAAAACAAGGCCCGATTTTACTACTAGGCTACTTTTGCAACAATGCCTAGGCTTAAGCCAATACCCATCAATTGTAGCGATGACTTGATTTCTATGATGGAGGCCTTAGCCCAGCAGTGGGACAGCATAGGCTTTTACTAACAGTACAAGTTTTTGCAGGTTGAATCCGGTGGTACAGTTTTAAGCACGAACTGGGACCAAGTAGCCAAAGATAAGGTAGATGTCAAACCACCAGACGGTCTCGAGTTCAAGAAGTGGGAGAACTAAAAACATCTGTCTCTCTCTAACACACTGAGATTGTTGTTCTCGCAAAGGTATATGGACAAGTGTCGTGACAGAAGCTATTGTGGTCTCTTTCGCGCGAATGTTTTGTGAAAGAAACGGAAATGAAATGTGGATTTAGTTTGTGTTTTTATGTGTTAAGGTGTTTGTCCACTACAACGTAGTATAGGTACTATCCGTATTGAAACACGCAAATAAATATTCTTTAAATATTTATTTTTTTATTTCACTTTTGAGAATTAAGTCTTCATCTCGCCTGAGAGTAAGTGATGATAAGGCCGAAAGTAGAAGCGAACTTCATCCGGAACCCTCGTACAGGCTATTTTATCTCTAACTGTCGGAACACAATAATGCTTTTCACAATGTTGTTATAAGGATTGGATAAGATTTTGGTACTTTGGTAGCTAGCCAGGCGTAATTAAACAAGCCCTGTCACCTAAACTCAGGGGAATCAAACCCGATGCCTCTAGTAGACTATAGAGAAAGGAAAGTCGTATAATTTAAACGTTCACCAGAAATATTTTTAGACCCTAAGCCTAAGTACCAAATATTTTAAATGACTCCAAAAAAATAAAATGCCTTTATAAAAAGGGTCCTAAAATATACTATATTATGGTCTAAAATAAATAAACACGCATCACAATAATTGCATATATTGTACAAATATTATTTTTGCTTCCCAAAATGAATAAATGATCACCAAATGTTTACACTATTATTCAAATGATTGAGGATACTAACTGCCCTACTCCTGTAGGTCACGTGATAGGTTAGAAATTAATATTTTGAATTTTGAGGTTATTTTTTTTATTACAACAGAAAGCAAAAATTACCAAATTGAAACTCGAGGCAAAAAATATTGGTGTTATCTATTTGGTGACAAAATAACATATTTGGTCTGAACTGCAGTTAAAAGGTATTCATATATTTTTAAGGCATTTAATAAAAATAGAAATTGTATCCTTTTTATAATATTTTAGGAAACACAATTTGGCGAGCATTTATCAGTTTTGGTAAGAGGTTCGAATTATATTGGTAGTAGAATTGATACATTTTTGGTAGGCGTTTAAACAAAAGCCTAATTATAACTTACGTCCGTAGCCGTAGCTTGCTCGCCGGACTTTGGACGGCGCTAACTCTGAGGTCCCGGTCCCGGTCCTGGTGCGTTCCCGGTCGGGTCAATGTCGAAAACGAACTTTTCGATATTGTGTCGGGACTGGGTGGTTGTGGTACCGTCGTTGTTTCTGATTTCCATAATACGATTGCTTTAGCTACGTACCTTGGTATCTGAACTATGTATGTGATGTTGTCTAATATGTGTGACGTTGTAATGGGCAAAGGCCTTTATGTTAAAAAAATATATGGCATTTTTAAATTACCTATGCTTTTGATTTGTATGAACTGAAACTATTATTTCTTTACTATTATAATAAATAATAAGAAAAGTGTGTGGAAAGAAAATAATATTTTAAGGCTGTTTTTTAAAATGCTCAGATAAAAAAATGCATGGTATGCAAAATGCTCTCTTATTAAAAACTGTTAGGTCTGTAAACTAGACACTGGTTTTTAATCAAAGTAAGCAGTGGCTTACTGAACAGTGGTTCAAGAAATTGAGTTAAATAAATCAGATTTTATAAGAGAATTTAAAAATCACCTCAATTAAGTCTTATTACCTGAGCATAGATTATTTTAGAAAAACAAAATTGTACTTGCTTGAATTTTTATTGTTAAGCCAAGGTTGTAAAACGCAATAATACCGTGCATAATTATTCCTTGTCCCCTAGTGTATAAGGCTCAAAATGCACAATATGTAACATGTGACAGTCTCTTCTATAATTGAAATTAGTTTATATTTTCTTTTTAATAACAAAATTGTGTTCTAAACTATAGTCTAATGATATTATAAAGGTAAATGTATCTTTTAACACAGATACGTTAAATGCATACGAAAAAACCCCAATAACTGGTTTGAAGCTTTTCGTTCGAATTTAGAACGCAGCGGCAGCACAGATTCACAATATTAATATTGACTAATATTTATGCCAATATATTGTCAAACTAGCAGACCCAACAGGTGGCTACTCTTGACGCAAACTCAATCTCAATACAATTCCAATGCGATTATTATGTATCGATATTGGGATATGTTTCGCAATTTCGGAACGCCCCATCTCGATAATAATTTATTCACTCAATTTCCACGCAATTTAATTCCAATGTAGCGCTATTATCGCTTTTAAGAGTGCCATTTGAATTTTTTAGATTTGGGATTGGAAATTGATTATTGCAATTGTGTTTCAAGAGTAACCCACCTGACGTTGTTTATGATTTAGCCATTGTCTTGTTAAACTAGACACTAGCTAAATCATAGCGAGAGCCATCTTTCAAGAAATTGAATTGACGTTGTCCTATCTGAATTTTATTAAATATATAATATGCATTATACATATAAACCTTCCTCTTGAATCACTCTATCTAATGCTGAAAACTGCATTAAAATTAGCTGCGTTGCGTAGATTAAAAGATCAGCCCCTCAACCGCCTAACACTCTCGCTTTCGATCGCTTTGAAAGCGAGGCCCTCGCCTCGCTTTCTAATATAATATCGAAATATAATATCGAATAATATCGAAAGCTATAGCCTATAGCTTTTGATATTGCTTTCATATTGCTTTCAAAAAGACAAGATGACGCCTCCTCCTCGCCTCGCCTTCAAAGCGATCGAAAGCGAGAGAGTTAGACGGTCGACCCCCTGAGCGTAGACAGCGGAAGCGACTTTGTTTCATACTATGTAAAGATGATGTAAAAGGGTTAGCGTAATTAAAGCAATAAGAACGAACAGGACAGCTAGTGTTTGTAAGTTTTCTAACGAAAACTAAATCTAAAATAGGGATTTTGTAACCGGAACTGTCAACTGACTAACCGCCGAAATTAATAACCTATCTGTGGTAAGAGATAGGCCTATCTTAGTTTAGTTACCTAGCAACCGCTATTATTTTCCGATAAATAACTGAAATAACTAAGCAACAAATCTCTAGTATCTCTAGTAAGGTCTACCTCTTGCTGAGGATAGGTTATTAATTTCGACTGTTAGTGGTCTGTCTCCTTCTTCGAAAGCGATTGAGGAAAAAATACAGTTGATTTAATTTGTTCGGAACGTCTTCGCTAGTAACATATCTACCTTTTTTACTTATATAATATCATTATATCTATAGTCACAACATTGCAATTATGATTAATAATAACAGATTTGTTACCAAGTTTGTTTATTTAAACATGTTGTGAGTGGTAACACTGTTATGGCTTAACTCCATGTAAAGTCGCCTCCCATAATGTAAAAAAAGATTTGGCATATAAAATAAAAATATTTCATATTATAAGTATTTTTTTTATTCCAATTGTTATTAATCTACATGACTAGAAACACACAAACAAATTATTTGTCATATACATTTTACTTTTTAAGTGTTAATTGCTGCACTGAAGCTGAATTAAATACTTATAAAATACAGTGAAAAAATAAAAAAAAAGCATTAAAAAAGCAGTGACAAAATTCAGCGCTTACATACGTCAGCCTTCCCGGTAGCATAGCGGTCAGTGCAGCCGCCCGGATTGCGTCTTCCGATTCCTGGCTGGGTCGGGTAGGCGTTTAATTTTTTCACTGTATTTTATAAGTGTTATATACATTATCACAAAATAAGGAGATACAGGAGATAAGCTTAATACTTACCGGTTTTTTTTAGTTTGCCGATAACCTCAGACGACATTTTCAGCTTCATCGGGCTTTTTTGGAGGCGGCGAGAAACAGCCGTGTGAAACGAAGCACCTTCAAAGGTTTTCTAGAGGGAACGGCATCGCGCACTAGTGCGCGTCCCCGTGCCCTACTAGATTCTCCGAGGGGTTCAGATCGGATCGGGGCCTACATACCGCGCTCGAGCGACGCACACATACAAAACCTCTCACAGATACGGAATCTTCAACCGCCTCTGTGGTCTAGTGGTTAAGACCACCGGTTTAGACCCAGAGGTCCCGGGTTCGATTTCCAGCGGGGGGTACGTTTGTGTACTCTGTTTGGTTGGTGGTAGGACTTGTTTGTCCGCCTGGCTAGCTACCACCATTTTATCTAAATATGTCGCCATAACATCAATGTTTGTAGCATCGTTGTGTTCCGGCAGCTAAAGATAAGATAGCCAGTGCCTCTCTAGTTGAGGATCCCGGGTGAAGTGCGCTTCCACCAAATGGCCTTATCATCACTTAACATCAGGTGAGATTAAGGCACTATGCTTACCCGTAATTTTTTTTTTTAATCTTGCGACAGCTGTGCTCGGACTGTTTCGAGCTGTTCTGAGATCTGTTTTCGTGAGTGTGTGTGCGTTGCTTAAGCGCGGTATGTATTAAGCTTATCTACTGGGTCTCCTTATAATGTGTCATTATGGCATAGACTTAATTCACCTATTCAAAACTCAAAATTCTTCAATAAATATTCAACCATATTCCATATACATAAAGTTTAAAGTCCATTGAGGAAATTTAACACAAAATGTTTTTATTTTGTTTACATAATTTTAACGCAAATTTTGTTGCGAAAAAAAATACAAAAACACAAATGTTGAAAAAATTTGCTCTGCTCGTGGAAATTGTTTCAACATTTGTGTTTTTGTAATAAATTTAACACAGTTTATGGTAGATGTGTAGGAGTGTGTACAATGAGCAACAAAAATTATCGAATCAATAATTGTGGTATGAACTCAAGAGTATTTATTTTTACAACATAAAAAGAGAGATGGGCTGAGCAATACATAAAGCATTATTTAAAGTGAATTTTAAGTCGTTGCTTTGTCAGTACTCATGATTAGAAACGACTTTTAGTAAGGGTCCCACTCCTTAAATCTTTAAAAAACAGCTGTTTTACATTTTGAGTAGTAGGTAGGTATTATTGTTATGTATGTATGTAGCTTAGAATAATAACGCCTAGAATGATAGTGTCAAACAAAGTTCGTCAAAATATTGAGGCACAAAATACTCCGTCGTGTGCGTCAGCAGCTTGTCATTACACACACAACCGTACGAATAAATGTTGCAAGTAAAATGGTAATTTCCCCAAACTCGGGGTAAATGGGTAAGTTACTAAACTCTTATCTTGTTTCATAGTTTAAAAATTGTATTGTTGTTACATATGATTTTTTTAATTACTTAAATTTTTTTTATGTGAAAATAGCCACAAAGTCAATAGTCACAAAAAGAAAATTGTCTTCTATAATTATTACATATTATTTTATTATATTAACGGCATACATTTATAATATTAATTTTTATATACATTAAGATGTTTTCATTTAAGTTTGTGATTATTATTTAAAAAAGTAAAAATTGTAAGGTACATACATACATAAATAGTCACGCCTCAATCCCTCAGGAGGGGTAGGCAGAGACAATGGACCGCCACTTCTCTCTTTAACTATTTGGAAGCATAATTTTATCTCATTATGCATTGAATATTATTTCGAGCCTTTAGTTAGATGGCGGTGAAGCTACGACTACCACAATTTTCATATCATTAGCTACTTATTTAAAGATACTTACATATAACACGAAAACATGTACATGTAATGTTATGTAAATGTAACAATGTTTGGTGATAAATAAGAATGCCAATATTAAAAAAAAAAACACAAATGTTGAAAAAATTTCCAGGAGCAGGATTTGAACCTGCACCTTTCTTTTTTTTTTCAACATTTGTGTTTTTGTATTTTGTTCGCAACAAAATTTGCGTTAAAAATTATTTAAACATGCCAATATTTATTCATTTACTTTATTGCACAAAAATCATTCTTATCAGAAAAAATTACTGTTATAACATTTTTTCAGCACGTCTGTTTAAAATCCTTGTAGCTGTAACTATTTTCTAAATGACTGGCGCTTTGATAACAGCAATCGTGATAAATTGTCTTTCTTGGACTCTAGACTTGGATAAAAACAACTCTAAATAAAAAAAACTCGGAACACAAAATGGGGTAAAAGTTTTCCTACATCTAGCAAAACATACATGGAATGACATATTACAAATTTACGAACATTAATATCGTGTTTTACGAAAAAATAGACATTGATTAGCTGTTCTTACAGGTGAAATATAATCTTAGCATCCTTTTTGCTAGATTCTGACTTGTGAAAGCATCCTTTGAGTGCACAAATGGTCATTATAAACAAAAATTGCGGAGCTGGGGGTCGACCGCCTAACTCTCTCGCTTTCGATCGCTTTGAAGGCGAGGCGAGGAGGAGGCGTCATCTTGACATTTCGAAAGCAATATGAAAGCAATATCGAAAGCTATAGGTTATAGCTTTCGATATTATTCGGTATTGTATTTCGATATTATATTAGAAAGCGAGGCGAGGGCCTCGCCTTCAAAGCGATCGAAAGCGAGAGAGTTAGGCGGTTGGGGGGCTGCTTACGACACGACGTGACCTTGGATACTAGCGAGCCGTTCGGCCAACCAAGCCACATATGGCTTGGTTAAAGTTGCCTCAATCGCCGTGCGCGTACTCGGCTTCTAGGCGTTATTATTCTAAGGTATGTAGCAAATTTTTTAAATGGTTTCCGAGATGGTATTTTGCGTAATATGTTTTTTTTCGTAGTACTATCACCTTTAGGCAAAACAAGACCTATAATAAACATAGCTTTAAGTGGTTTTGTATACAAACATTTTTATAACATACATTTGTTATATATTTGTTATTTACTTAAATAACTTAAATAATACTGATAAAACAATGAAATATTATTTATGTATTCATCACTTTAATATCGAGTGAGATTTCCAAGTAAAAACTAAACTTACAATAATTATTTCTGAGTATAAGTTACACTTATTTCTAATCTAGCTGACCCGGCGGACTTCGTACCGCTTTGACAGTTTCTGTGATAACAAAAATCGTTAAATAGTTTACGCGTGAAAGCGTGTCAATTAATCAAACAAACTCACTTTTTTATTTACATATAAGGTATACTGCATCTTTGATCATATTTTTGAGAATATGTTTACAATATTTCATGACGATCGGTTGAATAGTTTACGCGTGAAAGCGATACAAACAAACAAATTCACTTTCGCATTTATAATATTTATATATTTTGAAATCTTTATTACAAAATTCTCAATCCACAATTAGTTAAAATTCTGATCAGTCTAGGTTTTTTAAAGAATTTGTAATATCTTGTACCTTATGAACATTGAAAAATCTGCTGTCATTATTACCGCCTTACTGATAAACTTTCTTTTAAAAATAAGTTAAAAACTGTAAGTCATTTAAAAAATAAGATATAAAGTTCACTTGGGACAGTTTCAAATATCATAAATTCAAATTGGAAAACTGTTAAAAAAATTATCACGAACGGGATTCGAACCAGCACCTACTGATGAGACTGACAGATTTGGGCAGGTTGGACAGAATCACGATAGCGTAGTTGGAAGCGCACCACTCGGTTTGTCAGATGGTGCTGGTTCTAATCCCGGTCGTTTATTATTTTAACACTTTTCTAAATTCTAATTTATTCGCAACAAAACGTAAAATTATAGACAGTGTTTTTTTTTTACTAGGACAGTGTAAAGAATTCCGCAACCAAAAGAGATACAAAGACACTGGGTATGTTCCGATATACACTGCGAGCAATGTCCAGTGCTCTTACTGGTGAGAAATTTGTTTCGTTATGGACTGACAGTATACTGACGCAGTATCCTAGGGAAATATATGACGTCATAAATCGTCGCCATTTTTGTATTATAAGCACTGGCATTTTCGAGATAAGGTGCTCTCAGTGCTTTGATCACGTGATCAACAGCGTCCAGAAATTTAAAAACTTGCACTATTGATTGACAGTATACTGGACTGCGTTCCGTTTTAAACAGTAACCAGTATAGCTAACTAAAAAAGAACGGCTTCGCAGTATATTAAATTGACGTCACACCTTACAGTGCTCGCAGTGTATATCGGAACATACCCACTGTCTTAGGAACTTTTAAAAGTAAACATTATATTAAATTTGATAATCTTTGCTGCTCCGATTTTCTTCTTTCGATACATGAAAACTAGTCGTTCCGCATTTAGAAAAATGATCAATTTGACCTATTTTTAAGTGCAACTCACACTTGACCAAAATATTTGTTATGCCAAAATTGTTTTCCCACAAAAAGACCTGGTAGGCTACTCTTGAACGCAAACTCAATCTCAATACAATTCCAATGCGATTAATATGTATCGATATTGGGATAAGTTTCGCAATTCCGAAACGCCCCATCTCTATAATAATTTGTTTACTCAATTTCCACGCAATTTAATTCCAATGTATCGCTTTTAAGAGTGCCATTTGACATTTTTTAGATTTTTGATTGGAAATTGATTTATGCAATTGTGTTCAAGAGTAGCCTACCTGATGGTTCCTAAGATAGTTTCTCTGTATATCTTATGGTTTTCAACTTCCTTATGCGATCCCAGTTAAAAAAAACACTGGATACCTATTGCGAGTTTCATTCGCCATTCGATCACGTTAACGAAAACGAGTATTTGTATAAAAATAAAACACAAATGTTGAAAAAAAAATATTTGTATGGCAAAATTTTAACTCATCTAAACCCCGTTATCGGAGGTGCAATTTGGTAGCTGGACGTTTTTAGAGATGAGTAAAAATTATGATGTCCATATCGATAATTAGTTTATTTACTTATGTACATTTTTTTTGGTTTTTTATTATACTGATAACTTATAATTATGATTGCTTTTTCACATGTGTTTTTTTAATGTTTCGCGTTGCAGTCCGGTGCATGAAAGCTCTTGAGATAAACCTTTTCCGTATAAGTACAATACTGGCTACTTATACTGATCATAAATTCATCAATCATTAATCAGCAACAGATTGTATGATAAACTGGATTTTGATAAACTCCCCAAGGTTACGTATGATGGAGTGAATCTTGCGTATGCAGGCAACACTAAAAATTTAGGCATCATTATTGATAACACTCTTTCTTGGAAATCACAGATTAATGAAGTCAGCCGGCGCATGCATTACTCCTATCACTCTCTCAAGCGACTTCAGTTTTTCCTACCGTTCAACACCAAAATTATGCTTGCTCAGTCACTTCTTCTCCCTCTTCTCGACTACGCCGATGTTTGTTATTTGGATGCCACGGAAGAGTTGATTAACAAACTGGAGCGCCTGCAAAACCTGGCCATCAGGTTCATATTTGGTCTGCGCAAGTATGATCATATTTCAGAGTTCAGGTCAAAGTTGAAATGGCTCCCAATCCGACTCCGGCGTGATATGCACATCTTGTCCCTCCTTTATAAAATCCTTCACTACCCTCAGCTTCCTCATTACCTACGTTCCCGTTTTACTCTCTTACCTGCCACTTCCCGCCCCAAACGGTCTTGTGACACAAGAACCCTTCTCTATCCACAATCCAATTCCAAATTTTTCCACAATTCTTACACTGTATATGCAGCCAGATTGTGGAATAAACTGCCTGCCAGCATTCGTGAGAGCCCATCAGTCGCATCTTTTAAACACAAATTGAAAGAGCACTACCTTTCCAACTTGAGCAGTAGTCAGTAACATCATATACATACAGTCAGATGATAATTAGTATATATATAAAATATATATATATATATATATATATATATATATATATATGTATATGTGTATAGGTATGTACGTATATTTATATAATTAGTTTAAGTACCTATTTATTTATTTTTAGGTTTAGGTATTTATTTAAGTTATGGTCGACAGTTAGTCCCGCAGACTTTCGTTTGTAACTACAGCTAGGGTTGGTTGGAAGAGATCTCTTTTAGAGATAAGCTCACCCTTGTATATGTTTTTTCATAATGTAATTTAGACTGTAATTTTAATGTACAATAAAGGATTAATTAATTATTTACGCCAAAGATAGTCAATGTCAGCTCACAACAATGTTTCCCATTATATAGCCATTCATAGCATAGCATACAAGTATTTTGTATACGTAAGTACAAATCATTTTAATTTAATTAAATTTAATTTGTGTATTTTTTTACGAAATAAACATGTTTAATTTTTGTCTAAGACTTTCATTACAGAAGGGGAAAAGTATCAATATAGTTATATTTCAAAACTATTTTTACCCATCTCTAAAAACGTTTAGCTTAACGTAATCGAATGAATACGGATAGTAAACAATCACACTAGGCACTAGAGATGCGCCGAATATTCGGTAATTATTCGGTATTCGGTATGTGTATTTTTCCATGTTCGTATTCGGCCGAATATTCGGTTCGTTTTATTGTAAACCGAACATTCGGCCGAATATTCGTATTCGGCCCATCTCTACTAGGCACCCTGAACAGATTCTTAAACGTTCACCAGCAAGGCGGTTTACACTTTTACACTATAATATCTTTACGGTAATCAACATTTCCATACAAAACTTAATCTATCAACCGTTATTACTAGCTGCATTAAACAGGTCCACAGTACGTGAATAGCTCTGTTCCCTACCCTCGTGTATCGTGGATATGTCTCCTGAGCGGAGGTTCAGACCGTTCCTGACTGGTGGCACTTTCTTACCGTTAGCTTGGGACAATTTCTCTGGCTCTGCAAAAGTAAGTAAATACTTTATTGTGTAAGGAAAAAAAATACATAGAAATCAGTAGTGTCGTGATGACACGTCGTCTGCTGCTGCTGCGTGGAGTCGGCTGTCAACTGGTACCTAAAGGGTACATACAGTAATTGGGATATTGAACGGCGACTTAAGCATTATTATCATCACCAGGTCTTTTATGTCCCCACTGCTGGGGCATGTGCCTTCCCTATGGATGGAACACGTGGAACCGGTCATAAACCACCATGCAGCCCCAGTGCGGATTGGTGGTTGTTAACGAGTGCTAATGCCAAAGGACCAACGACTTTACGTGCCTTGATAAAGTTTTAGTCACTCATCCGATGCCTTTGTGACAGTTGCTTAACTTCGGCAATCGCATACCGAGTGCGTTTATCACGGCGCCATCGTTTATAATCTATTTGTAAACATGTCATGTTCAATGTTTGTCCTTAAAATATTCTTTTTCTGGACTTAAGGTTACAAATATGGAAATTAAAGTAATTACAAAATGAACTTACCGTCATCACTACTTAAAATCTTCTTTTGCATAGCAACCACGCAAGGCCCTTTCGCTAAAGACCAAGTCGGCACCGGTACATCTTTTAGCGGCTCCAAAATATTCCTTCTAGACCTTAACACATTCGGCAGATCACCCCTAGAAAAACTACTATTTAGGTGAAAATTATTCTCATGCGGCAACACTGGCTTCTCACTCGGGTGTGGCAACACCGCTTCGATTTTCGCCATTTGACTTTGAACGGTGAATATTTCTTTGTCTTTATCGTTCAGTATAGGTTTAATGTCGTCTGAAGCGTTCGTTTCTGTGCTGTCCTGTTGATAAATTCCGTTTTTTTGTGGCACAGAGTCTATTGTCTTTGGTATGCCGTTGTCTAGAGACAGAGGAGGGGCGGTTGCCATATACTGGCTGTACATATTGCCTATCAGTTCTTCGGTTCTTCTGTAAAGAAAGGTACAAATAAATAGTAGTTTCATACAAAAAGTAATAAGCTTTAAGTTTTATTTACAATTCGATTACGTTAAGGAAAACAAGTACATACTACGTGTAACAGAAAGGTGTGGTCAAAATGAAAAGATCCAAGGTTATCCGATCTAGATCTGTTATGCAGAGTTACTAAGCCATGATTATTAACTTTAATGTGTTATGCAATTTTTAATTTAATATTTCTATTGTGACGTCACATCAAAAAAAACAAGTCTCAGCCCTAGTCGTTTAGTAACCTCCTTGTACTAACATTTATTATCACTGCTGATTGCTTATACGCGCCTGACGCGCATCACTTCACAAATATTGTACACCGGTTTTCATGGTGTCACCATCTCTGAGGTCCCGGGTTCGATCCCCGGTCGGGTCAATCTAGAAATTATTGTTTTTCTAAATTGTCTCGGGTCTGGGTGTTTTCTATGTATACTATGTATGTATTTAAGTATTTTAAGTATGTTTATCCGTTGTCTAGTAACCATTTAACGAGTTTCATAACGAAGCTTCTCTTGGGCTAGATAATGGGCGATTTTCCGACCTCCAAAAAAAAGAAATTAGTTCCAAATGACTTCATAGATGGCGCTTAGTAAAAGACGAGTCCATGGAGAGCACGTGTATGGCTGCGTAATATTTATTCCATTGCCTTTATTCAACTGTCAAACTTTAAACAAAATTATGGAAAATGGTAGGAATAGGTCCTGAAATGAAAATACTCATTTTGTTTTTTTGGTTGACAAGCAAAAGTTCACTATGTACTGCACAATTTATTACAGCCTCTATGTACGGCTCGGCTTTAATAAAACGCCATCTATCGAGTTTTTTTGAACTAATTTTTATTTTTTAATTAGGACTGTCAGAAAATCGCTCATTGGTGTGAGTGTAGGAAAGTTTTTTTTTAAAGTTCTTCAGAAGCAAAACTTGAATGCAAGAAATTAATCTAAGGCTAAGGGAGAAAATAGAGTTAAAATATTATGTTCCTGTTACCTAGTAAGCGGTATAATAACAGTTTGAGCTGCTCCATTAGTCGGGTGGTAAGCGTTCGGTCCAAATCCGTCGAGCGCCGAACTTCCAGCCACCTTAGGAATAACAAAGATACACCAAAATACATACAAAATCGGGATAGAATAAATTAGAACAAATTGGTTGGCACTTTAATGATTTGACAAATAACACATATTTAAAAAGTAACATTTAACATAATTTCATTATATTTATACTTGTTTTTGTAATTTACGTAAATGACTTGTAGTTTTTTTAACTTTTACCTACACTACTCTACACGGATTGAATACTTCTTTAAATAAAATATTTTAATAAAACAGTTATGCGTTTAAAAAGTAACATTTAACATAATTTCATTATATTTATACTTGTTTTTGTAATTTACGTAAATGACTTGTAGTTTTTTTAACTTTTACCTACACTACTCTACACGGATTGAATACTTCTTTAAATAAAATATTTTAATAAAACAGTTATGCGTTTAAAAAGTAACATTTAACATAATTTCATTATATTTATACTTGTTTTTGTAATTTACGTAAATGACTTGTAGTTTTTTTAACTTTTACCTACACTACTCTACACGGATTGAATGCTTCTTTAAATAAAATATTTTAATAAAACAGGTATGCGTTTAAAAAGTAACATTTAACATAATTTCATTATATTTATACTTGTTTTTGTAATATACGTAAATGACTTGTAGTTTTTTTACCTTTTACCTACACTACTCTACACGGATTGAATGCTTCTTTAAATAAAATATTTTAATAAAACAGTTATGCGTTTAAAAAGTAACATTTAACATAATTTTATTATATTTATACTTGTTTTTGTAATTTACGTAAATGATTTGTAGTTTATCTACCTTTTACCTACACTACTCTACACGGATTGAATGCTTCTTTAAATAAAATATTTTAATAAAACAGTTATGCGTTTAAAAAGTAACATTTAACATAATTTTATTATATTTATACTTGTTTTTGTAATTTACGTAAATGATTTGTAGTTTATCTACCTTCTACCTACACTACTCTACACGGATTGAATGCTTCTTTAAATAAAATATTTTAATAAAACAGTCATGCGATTAACCAGTATACACAACAAAAAAACGAAAATATAAAAAAATATATATTTTTTTCAATTATTAACAATACATTTATAAGTACAAAATTGGTTAATAGTATCTTGAAGCCTAAAGGCCTACGCAGACCGAGACGGCATTAAAGTAAGCAGTAAGGCAGAAGATCTTTCAACTGTTAAGTAGCGATGAGTAGCTCGCCAGCGAGTTGTTAAAGAGCTATATAGCTCTTATCTCTTCAACGAGCTAAATTTCTAATGACTATACTGTTAAGTTCTATTCTTTTCGTAAGCATAGAATGTTTCATAATAATAATTTGATAATTTGTTTTTATTTGTTAAAATTTCAATTCTAGCACTAGGTAGGGACAATTAGTCAGAAGGAGTATAAGAAGCATAATTTCTACTTAATATTATTACCTCCATAACTCCTATTTGCGTAGTCCTCACATGGTACGGAAAGTTTTTGTTCGCAAACACTGGTAACGTCAACAACTGTAACAAAGAAATATAGTTCATTGAATTTTTTTTTATAATTAGCACAGCAAATGACTCCATTCCACCTGATGTTAAGTGGAAATGGAGTCACGCGAACACAACTGGTGCAGCGTGAAAACAACGCAGCATCAGTCACACTCACCCTGCCGGCCCACAAGGTGCCTTCACGCCTCGTTTGAAGGACCCCATATCATAGGAAGGAGGGAAAACGTGTGCTGGTAGACTATTCCATCTTTTGGAAGTGCGACAAAGAAAAGTATATAATACGTTAAAGGATACAGGTTGACTTTTTTATCACCATCCAAAACTTCTGAGATGACTCCCGTGATCATCATTATCATCATCATCAGCTCATTTTATGTCCCCACTGCTGGGGCACGAGCCTTCCTTATGGATGGATAGGGAGAACAGGCTATATTCCACTACGCGGGCCCAGTGCGGATTGGTGATTGTCAACGACTGCTAATACAACCGGGATCAACGGCTTTACGTGCCTTCTGAAGCACGGAGGAGCAGGAGATGAAAATTTTTTGGTCACCCATCCGATGACCGGCCTTTGCGAAAGTTGTTTAACCTCAGCACTCGCAGACCGGACGCGTTAAGCACTGCGCCATCGAGCTCTTCTCTTTGAGACTCCCGTGATACAAACGAACAACTCTTACTATTGGACCAACTCCCTATCTCGAAAATAAAATTCAGCTGTTATATAATATACTCGTACATTTTGGTCGAATGAATACTGATGTTTTGTATGGAACAGCTGAATATTATTTCGAGTTAGGGGGTTGGTCCAGTAGTAAGAGTTGTTCGTTTGTATCACGGGAGTCACTCGGAAGGTTTGGACGGTGATTTATTATGTCATACTCGTGAACGGGTGCCGCCTGTGGAGGCTGGTCTGCTCTTGCATACTTGTCTTAATTTTATTATTATCAACTATAGTTTAACTTTGTTTTTTCTTAGACAGGTTTTGACTTTTACTAGTACTGTATGACATTGTAAAAAATTTAACTGGTAAATGGTGTTTTTGCAAACTATTTTTTTTTTCTCATGTGATTGTCCTTTATATTATGTGTTTTTTTTTTTTTTGTGATGGAAAATGTCCTTTTATGATAGGGCATTTTCCAATATTTTTTGACGATGTAAGGGAGAAAAGATCTGGACACTTGCTGAGTTTCTTGCCGGTTCTTCTCAGTACAAGATCTCCCGCCCAGAGTAGACTTACGAACCGATGGCATAATGACGTTCATAAGAGCTATTTGTAGCCTAAACTGAATAAATGATTTTGAATTTTGAATTTTGAATTTGAATTTATTTATTTATTTATTGGGCAGTCAACAAAAACATGTACCACCAAACAAACAGTAGGTATAGGGTAAATAAAAAAATAAAATAAATATTTTGTGATAAAAAAGTAACCTTCCATCTTGCCATCGAGCTTCTCATTTACATATAATTTTACGCAAATATTGTTGCGAACAAAATACAATTTGAAAAAGACAAAGGGTTGAAAAAATATCTACGAGCGAGATTCGAAATCGCACCCCATCATATGCCGGGTCAGGTGCACTACCTATAGTGGCTCAATCCAACTCGAGTAATGATAGTTTTAAACAACTTACCAGAAACATAATATGTCCACTGAAAGTGATGAACATGAGAACCGCTATCACAACACTCTCCCGTACCCACTTGTCTGAAAATAAAACTAGCATTTCATTCCATTGCTTTTTAAAAAGAGATTACTTAAGGCGAAGGGTAAGGCACACTAGCGCCACCGATTGATAATTTGACAATTACTAACGGACCAGATCTTTTTTAAACACTGCATACCGTCCGATATCAGAAAAGCATCCATAGTATTTATTTAATAATTGTGCACTACTTTTTGTTGCGTGGTTTATTCACAAAACGGGCTATCGCATTTATTCACACACAATGGCCACTGTTGGTGTTAGCGAATGAATACAAAAACAAACCTAAAAGTAGTGCACAATTATTAAATAATAGATGTTTGCCTAGTGTCGGAAGGTCCGCAATGTTTGAAAAAATAATCCAGTTTAGCAGTTATCAAAGAAAGTAAAAAATTCTATCTACTTTAAATTAACACGTTTAAAATAGCGAACAAAACTTGCACTGGTATAAAGACACGATTGATTTTATAGTAATAAGAATTAATAATTCATTTATTTATTCAGGTAACTTACACCCTTATAAATTGCAATAAAATGTCACATTAACAAAATTAAATTAAATCAAAAATCAGAATAAATATCATATACAAATAAAAAAAAATTAAAATGAAATCAAAATTAAAACAAAAATTAAAATTAAAAAAAAATCTAAATAGAAATTCAACAATAATAAAATAAATTACTTGCCTATGTAGGAATTTGCTGTGAGTATAAAGAGGGGTCCCGCGTAGAACCATAAAGTACCACAGATGAAGAAAGGGCAGTAGAAGGTATTCTGTAACATAATAAATATTAAAATTAAATTATATCAATCTTTATCTTTATCAGGTACTTCCTAGCTGACCCGGCGGACTTCGTACCGCTTTGTCAGTTTCCATCATTGAGTTAAATATACATATATCAATGGTTTCCATGACAACAAAACAAACAAATGATTTTGTATTGGAAAATTAAATTGTCGTGTGTTTTTTTTAATATAGCCTATGTTACTCAGCGCTAATGTAGCATTCTAATGGTAAAAGATTTTTTAAAATCGGTCCAGTAGTTTTTGAGTTTATTCGTTGCAAACATACATACATACAAAAATACAAAGGTTTCCTCTTTATAATATTAGTATAGATTTTTTAATAAAGCCTATGTTACTCAGCGCTAATGTAGCATTATAATGGTGTAAGATTTTTTGAAATCGGTCCAGTAGTTTTTGAGTTTATTCGTTGCAAACATACATACATACACATACATGTATACAAAAATACAAAGGTTTCCTCTTTATAATATTAGCATAGATTTGCCGTAATCGCCACGCTTGGCAGGCGGGTTGGCGATCGCAGTAGGTTGAGGGTAACCTCAGAGAGACGCTGCTGCCCATCCTCTGGAATGGTCCCTTAGTCGGCTTTTACGACACCCACAGGAAGAGATGGGTGCAATTCTTTATCCCCGGCACCACACAAGGATCCTTGGGGGAGGCCTTTGTTCAGCAATGGACGTCTTTTGGCTGAGATGATGATGATGATGAATCTTTATCGTCATTACAGAAGTTACATAAACAAAACAAGATGAGACAGTTGGACTTCTTGACGGGAAAATAAAGAGACATGTTGACACTTTTGATTTATTTTGTTAAGGCGAAGGGTAAGGCACACTAGCGCCGCTAATGGATTTAATTTGATATCTGCTAAACTGGTTTTTTTTTTTCAAACATTGCGGACCTTCCGTCACTAGGCGAACATCTATTATTTAATATTTGTGCACTATTTTTAGGTTTGTTTTTGCATTCATTCGCTAACACCAAAAGTGGCCATTGTTTGTAAATAAATGCGATAGCCCGTTTTGTGAATAAACCACGCAACAAAAAGTAGTGCACAACCATTAAATAAATACTAAAGATGCTTTCCTGTTATCGGAAGGTACGCAATGTTTTAAAAAAAATCGGTCCGTTAGTAATTGTCAAATTATCAATTGGTGGCGCTAGCGTGCCTTACCCTTCGCCTTAAATTTGTTTTTCATTTTGAAAAAGACAAAAAAAAATCCACGAGCGAGATACTAACCGGCACCCCATGACATGCCGGGTCAGGTGCACTACCAATTATGCTATCGTGGCTCAATCCATACATACATACATACATACATACCATCACGCCTTTCTCAATCCAACTTGCTGAAATTATTCAACACTATCTATTCTTACTCTGTAAGCCAAAGTTCTTTTAAAATTATTTAGCAATAATATAAGTTCTTAGTTTTTCTAAGCATAGGTGAAGACTTGTTGTTAGCATAGCAATATTTATTAATAATTATGTCACTTGACTATTTTGCTGTAAGATTCCCGAATACAAATAAATAAATAACTTTCATACTGGCAAAATTCTGGCTAAGCGGTTGGCATCCGCTCGAAGCCACTAAATACGGAGAAAAAGAGTACTCCTATCAGAATACTGTCGTGCGCAATTCTATTCCTCCGATCCTATCCGAACCCTTTGGAGAATCTAGTAGGGCACGGGAACACGCACTAGTGCGTGACACCGTTTCCTCTAGAAAACCTCCGAAGGTGCTTTGTTTCGCATGGCTTGAGGAACCCTTTAAGTTTTTCGCCGCCCCCAACCAAGTCCGGTGAAGCCAAAAATGCCGTTAAAGGCAATCAGAAAACTCTCTCCAAAAAAAATGTAAAGGGCGTCTGTGGCCAACAGCAAAATCTCAATAAAAAATACGAGGTTTGGGGAAATATCATCAATTATTATATTATTATTGTCATTTTTTTCATATATATTATATATCATTTACATTTCTATATATTTTAAAAATAAAATAAATAAAACATTTAAAAATACAAAAAATAGGGGTCCGCCGGCATCTGGACCACGGTCCAAGCTACCGGTGGGTAGTGCTCCAGAGACAGGAACGTCCTCACAATGCGTGCCGTATCGAGGAGAACTGCCTTCTGAATCTGGCCCTTGATCCAGCCGCCTAACGAGAGCCTCACTAGATGTTGATCGAGGCTCTTGGCCATCAGGCCGTTGGCCGTAACAACAATCGGTACGATGACAGCCGAATCCACACTCCACATGTCGACAACCTCGTGTGCTAAGTCAAGATATTTGATTTGTTTGTCTTTCTCAGCTTTCACGAGGTTCTCGTCATGGGGAATGGTGATACCGATAATCATCGTGCGGCGCACTAATCGATCTATCACCACAATGTAAGGCTTATTGGCTACAATAGTCCTGTCGGTGATGATAGATCGATCCCAGTACAACGCGACATGGTCATTTTCGAGAACTGGGTCGGCACATACTTGTAGTACGGTACCTCAGAATCCACAAGTTTGTATTTGGTGGATTATCCTGGCCACTTGGTTATGCCTGTGTAAGTACTCGCCGTTAGCCAGACGAGAACAGCCAGAAATAATATGTCTAATAGACTCACCCGGACGGTGGCATGCCCGACATATGTCAACCGTCCCGTTCTTCATAATATATTTCCGGTATTATTATTCTCTTTATTGAACATATATCTTAAGATTTTTTTTTACAATATTTTATATAAAAACATATTTACAATATAAAATATTATAAAAAACTTAACCTAGGTTGTGAACTGAACTGAACTGAACTAAACTAAACTAAGTGAACTAACTAAACTAACTAAACTAAGTGAACTAGGTGAACTAAATCAGGTGAACTAACTGAACTAACTAAACGAACTAAACTAGGTGAACTAACTGAACTAACTGAACTAAGAGAACTAAATTAGGTACACCTGATTCAGTTAGTTCAGTTAGTTCACCTAGTTCAGTTAGTTTAGTTAGTTCAGTTAGTTCACCTAATTTAGTTCACCTAGTTCAGTTAGTTCAGTTAATTTAGTAAGATTAGTTAGTTCAGTTAGATCACCTAGTTCAGTTAGTTCACCTAGTTCAGTTAGTTTACCTAGTTCAGTAAGTTCAGTTAGTTCAGTTAGTTCAGTTGGTTCACCTAGTACAGTGTTAGTTTAGTAAGTTCAGTTTGTTCACTAAGTTTAGTTAGTAGTAGTAGTTAGTTCACTTAATTCAGTTAGTTCACCTAGTTCAGTTAGTTCACCTAGTTTAGTTAGTTCAGTTAGTTCACCTAGTTAAGTTAGTAAAGTTATTTCAGTTCACCTTATTTAGTTCACTTGAACTTACTTGACTTGGTGAACTTACTGAACTAGGTGAACTAACTGAACTAGGTGAACTAGGTAAATTATCAGAACTAGGTGAACTAATTAAACTAACTAAACTAGTTTATTTAATTTAGTTAGTTTAGTTAGTTCACCTAGTTCACCTAGTTCAGTTAGTTCACCTTTTATTTATTTTAAGTTGTTTAAATGTTTTTTTTCTTTTAGTGCTGTTTACTACTGTTTACGCATAGTTTAGTTAGTTCACTAACTGAACAAGCTGAGTTAAGTGAACTTACTGAAATAACATAACTAACTAAACTAGGTAAACTAACTGAACTAACTAAACTAACAGAACAAAGTGAACTAACTAAACTAACTGAACTAGGTGACTAACTGAACTAACTGAATCAGGTGAACTAACTGAACTATCTGAATCAGGTGAACTAACTGAACTAACTAAACTAGGTGAACTAACTGAACTAGGTGAACTAACTGAACTAGGTGAACTATCTGAACTAGGTGAACTAACTAAACTAGTTCACCTAATTCACTTAGTTCAGTTAGTTTAGTTAGTTCAGTTAGTTTAGTTAGTATAGTGGATTTAGTTAGTTTAGTTAGTTTAGTAAGTATAGTTAGTTCAGTTAGTTCACCTAGTTTAGTTAGTTCAGTTAGTTCACCTAGTTTAGTTAGTTCACTAACTAAACTAACTAAAGTAACTGAACTAAGTGAACTAGGTGAACCAACTGAATCAGGTAAACTAACTGAACTAGGTGAACTAACTGAACTAGGTAAATTATCTGAACTAACTGAACTAACTAAACTAACTAAATTAAATAAACTAACTAAACTAACTATACTAACTAAACTAACTAAATCCACTTTACTAACTAAACTAACTGAACTAACTAAACTAAATGAACTTAGTGAACTAGGTGAACTAAATTAGGTGAACTAACTGAACTAACTAAACTAGGTGAACTAACTGAACTAAGAGAACTAAATTAGGTGAACTAACTGAACTAGGTGAACTTACTAAACTAGGTGAACTAACTGAACTAGGTGAACTAACTGAACTAACTGAACTAACAGAACAAAGTGAATTAGGTGAACTAAATAAGGTGAACTGAAATAACTTTACTAACTTAACTAGGTGAACTAACTGAACTAACTAAACTAGGTGAACTACCTGAACTAACTGAACTAGGTGAACTAACTGAATTAAGTGAACTTACTACTACTACTAACTAAACTTAGTGAACAAACTGAACTTACTAAACTAACACTGTACTAGGTGAACCAACTGAACTAACTGAACTTACTGAACTAGATGAACTAGGTAAACTAACTGAACTAACGGAACTAATTGAACTAGGTAAACTAACTGAACTAATTAAATTAGGTGAACTTACTAAACTAGGTGAACTAACTGAACAAGGTGAACTAGGTAAACTAACTGAACTAGGTGAACTAACTGAACTAGGTGAACTAACTGAACTAGGTGAACTATCTGAACTAGGTGAACTAACTAAACTAGTTCACCTAATTCACTTAGTTCAGTTAGTTTAGTTAGTTCAGTTAGTTTAGTTAGTATAGTGGATTTAGTTAGTTTAGTTAGTTTAGTAAGTATAGTTAGTTCAGTTAGTTCACCTAGTTTAGTTAGTTCAGTTAGTTCACCTAGTTTAGTTAGTTCACTAACTAAACTAACTAAACTAACTGAACTAAGTGAACTAGGTGAACTAACTGAATCAGGTAAACTAACTGAACTAGGTGAACTAACTGAACTAGGTAAATTATCTGAACTAACTGAACTAACTAAACTAACTAAATTAAATAAACTAACTAAACTAACTATACTAACTAAACTAACTAAACTAACTAAATCCACTTTACTAACTAAACTAACTGAACTAACTAAACTAAATGAACTTAGTGAACTAGGTGAACTAAATTAGGTGAACTAACTGAACTAACTAAACTAGGTGAACTAACTGAACTAACTGAACTAAGAGAACTAAATTAGGTGAACTAACTGAACTAGGTGAACTTACTAAACTAGGTGAACTAACTGAACTAGGTGAACTAACTGAACTAACTGAACTAACAGAACAAAGTGAATTAGGTGAACTAAATAAGGTGAACTGAAATAACTTTACTAACTTAACTAGGTGAACTAACTGAACTAACTAAACTAGGTGAACTACCTGAACTAACTGAACTAGGTGAACTAACTGAATTAAGTGAACTTACTACTACTACTAACTAAACTTAGTGAACAAACTGAACTTACTAAACTAACACTGTACTAGGTGAACCAACTGAACTAACTGAACTTACTGAACTAGATGAACTAGGTAAACTAACTGAACTAACGGAACTAATTGAACTAGGTAAACTAACTGAACTAATTAAATTAGGTGAACTTACTAAACTAGGTGAACTAACTGAACAAGGTGAACTAGGTAAACTAACTGAACTAGGTGAACTAACTGAACTAGGTGATCTAACTGAACTAACTAATCTTACTAAATTAACTGAACTAACTGAACTAGGTGAACTAAGTTAGGTGAACTAACTGAACTAACTGAACTAACTAAACTAGGTGAACTAACTAAACTAGGTGAACTAATTGAACCAACTTAACTAACGGAACTAACTGAACTAGGTGAATTAACTAAACTAACGGAACTAACTAAACTAGGTGAACTAACTGAACTAGGTGAGCTAATTGAACTAACATGACAACGAAATAAACTAACTGAACTAACATGACAACGAAATGAACTAACTGAACTAACATGACAACGAAATGAAGTAACTGAACTAGATGAACTAGGTGAACTAACTGAACTAACATGACAACGAAAACAATGAAATGAAATGAAATGAAATAAAACGAAACGAAACGAAACGAAACGGAACGGAACGGAATGGAACGGAATGGAACGGAATGAAGGGAAATGAAATGAAATGAAATGATATATATTTAATTTGCGCTTGAGAAAAGTACATTTTTGGTCTTAATCTAGTTTTCTTCTCTTTCTCATCTGACAATGTAGCATGCAACAATTTTTACCTTTTATTTTATAAATAACAATGACTATTCTAATTACATACATATAAAAATACAAAATTAATACTCCAAATTGTCAAAAACCAATTAAATTACATTACAATAAAAATTCAAAATTATACTAGAAATTGTCCATAATCAATAATATGCCAAAAATATGCCAAATCAATATTATAATTATTAATTATTAATTATTATTAATTATAAATGTGTTCAAATAATTTTTAACGCAAATTTTGTTGCGAACAAAATACAAAAACATAAATGTTGAAAATTTTTTCCACAATCAGGATTTGAACCTGCACCCTTCTGACATTCCGGGTCAGGTGCTCTTCCAATTGAGCTCAAACATTTATAAATAGCTTGCTTACTACTTCTTAACTGATCTTTAATATTTGTAAAAATATTATGATCGGATGTTAGTGACGGTAGTTGTTGACATTGAATGGGCGCCTTTGGCTTTCAAAGTAAAAAGTGTTGAATAATTATTATTATTGAAACAAAATATTACAGAATATATTCATAACTTACTAGACTGGCTAAATGTAATAACCGATTGAAGTCACTAATTAATGGGAAGGAGGGACTCCTTTAAGAATACAGTCGTAAACGAATGCTTTATTATTATTTTTATTCCCATACTAACCTTCTCCGGATATTTCTTCACTGTGAAGAAGGTGGAGTATGCGAAGACACACCACGCGAGCACGCGTAACACAATCAGCCCGTAGCCGGCCGGGCTCTCGTACAGGTATAGCACCTCGCCCGGGTCGAAAGCCTGGGAAAAAAAATCATAATTTATGGTATAAAATGTATACTTCATAGTATAAAATTTATACAGTTCAAAATGCAAAATGCAAAATTCAAAATCATTTATTCAGTTTAGAGTACAAATAGCTCTTATGAACGTCATTATGCCATCGGATCGTAAGTCTACTCTGGGCGGGAGACCTTGTACTGAGAAGAACCGGCAAGAAACTCAGCAAATGTCCAGATTTTTACTCCCTTACAGCGTCAAAAATATTGGAAAATATCATAAAAGGACACTTTCCAAGACAAAAAAAAAAAATTAAGTTTGCAAAAACATCATTTACCAGTTGAATTTTTTACAATGTCATACAGTACTAGTAAAAGTCAAAACCTGTCTAAGAAAAAACAAAGTTAAACTGTAGTTAATAATAATAAAAATAAGACAAGTATGCAACAGCAGACCAGCCTCCACAGGCGGCACCCGTTCACGAGTATATGACATAATGAATCAGCCATCGCTTCGCTCAACCATATTATCTAAGAATCAGTATCTATGAAAGCTTAACCGCATCTGTGGTCTAGTGGTTTACGGGTCTGAGACCCAGAACCAGCGGGGGGTACATGTTTGTACTCGGTTTGGTTGGTGGTAGGGCTTGTTGGGCCGCCTGGCTAGCTACCACCGTCTTATCTAAATTTGTCGCCATAACATCAATGTTTGTAGCATTGTTGTGTTCCGGCAGCTAGAGATAAGATAGCCAGTGCCTCACTAGTTTAGGATCCCGGGTGAAGTGCGCTCCACCTTCGGTCTTAATCGTCACTTAACATCAGATGATATGAAGGCCTAGTGCTTACCCGTAACATATACAAAAAACCAATAGACCAATTTTTATAAAATCTTAAGTAATATGCTGAAAGTCGACAATTTTTAAAACCTAAAGAAAATATTTATAAAAAAAACATGGTGATCGTCTGATTGTCGCAGCGATCGCACGCTTCCACAATCAGCTCCGTAATTTTGAATCAGTCGAATCCGCCTAGTGATGGGCCATGGTGCTATCGTATAATTATCGATATCGATAGTTGATACCTGGCCTGCCATGGATAAATACCTAACATAAGCTTCTGGATAACAGGGTTGTTCCAAAGAAAAGACAAAGACAAGACATATTAACAAAATTAAATAAATAAGTAATTTTCTTACAAATTATAGTATAAATAGATAATCTATTTATACTATAAATTGTAAGAAAATTACTTTGACACTGGCTAAATGCGCTAACAGCACTAAAAAATGACCTTTAAACAACTTAAATAAATAAAAAAGACTGTATAAAAAATACTATAGCTAATATTACCTTAGCTTGGTATATAAACAACACCATATAAGTGACTATGTAACAACACATGAAGATCGTCAGTCGCACGGTGAAGCCCACTTTGAGGCGAGCTCTGGTGATTGTATAGCCTTTGCCCATCAATATGAGGAGTAAGAGAAATGTGGTCTCCGCTACACTGCACGAGAACTGGCCTGTAACAAAATATATGTAGTTGATTGGTTACTCAATAAATAAACTTTTTAGCAACTTTCAAAATTGACAACGGTTTTTTTAATAGAAATTGTAGAAGAATGGAAACTATGATGTCGATGACGGTGGAACTCTTGGCAGGAAAGTGAAGAGTCATGTCTGCGGTTTTGTTTTATTTTCTAAAATTTGTGTTATGAGTGTGCATGAGTGTTGGCAAATGAAACAAAACGGTGCAACATTACTTTTCAAATTCTCTCAAGAAGTCCGCCCGAGGACTTAGTGAAGCCCCACATCTTTACTGAGATACTCGAGGGGTTGGGGGTTTATCATTTCTCACGAACCCATGACCGATTACCGGTCCAATACTGACCGCTGGGGTCTCGGAGCTCAGCTAACTCAGTTACTACAAATAGCATTGTAAATGCAAAAATCTAAAGAAAATAGTTATATGTATACTAACTATACAATAGTACAGTGTACAGTGTACAGTTAGTGCTACAACTTTTTCAAAATTTTGTAGATGTCTTATTAAATATTGCAACATTTTTCATTGCTGCTCCACTCTTATTTATAAGTCATATGATTTAATATAGCCTAAAGCCTTCCTCAATAAATGGACATTCAACACAAAAATAATTTCACCCAAACAAACAAACTCTTCAGCTTTATAATATTAGATAACTTTTGCATTTTCTAAGAATAGTAATGTATATATTTTTTTACACCATCAGAAAGTAGAGATTTTAACAAACAAAAAGCCCACCGACTTATTAAAAAAAGCAGATATTTTGACGCGGGAATTTTCGATTGAAAATTAGGGTGCTTTTTCGAAATAAGTCAAAATAGAGTGAAAAAAAATATATATTTTCAATAAAAAAAATTACAGTGTGTTTGGGACATAAAAAGGTAAGTTTTCACCAAATTTCATTAAAAAAAAAATTTTTTTTGTAAAAGAAAAAAAAACGAAAAGTTGGTTATTTGAATTTTTCACATAAATTTTGAGGTTATGTCAAAAAAGTGTAAATACAAAAGTTGTAGATCTTTTAATTACCTACAACTTTGCCATTTAATTTTTTTCCATAGGACTTGAAGTTTTGCCGGAAATCGAGATAAAATGTTTTTTACTCTTAAACCCCCCACCCCTTCCACTTCCCGACCTCAGATCGCCCGTAAATTATTTTTCCTTTCATTTTTGTTATATTCTCTTCTACTATGATTTTGTTTCTCTTTTTACCATTTTCAAAGGCTTTAGCTAATAATTTCTTTAAATTAATTAATGACAGTTTTCCGTACAATTTTCCTCCCCTATTACATCTATCTAGGGAATGTTTTTCGAAAAATGCTAAAACACGTCATTCTTTATTTTTATTGAGAAATCTAATTATCGATTAAAATAATTCATTTTATAGTTCTTACTTTAAAAAAAACGTTTTCTCCAAAAAAAACTTCTTCCATTTTTTACTCATTTAAAGAAAAATAAACGAAATTCCTGGGACACGTCATTCTTTATTTCTTTTCAAAAATTCAAATACCAATTTTCAAGTATTTTACTTTAAAGCAGACGGACTTTCATACAAACTTTCTCCGCCTATTTGACCCCTTTAAGGGAAGATTTCCGTAAAATCCTTTCTTAGTGGCTGATTACGTCACTCAATTAATCTACAGTCCAAATTTCGTCTTATTCGCTTCAGCGGTTTCGGCACGGCGATGATGAATCAGTCAGTCAGGACAAGTCATTATATGTATAAAGATGAGTAACTTTAGATGATTTTAAGTTCTTGTATAAAATTTATAATATTCACTACATTTTGTTAAAAATGTTAGGTTACTTCTGAGCTCGCGGCCTCTCGGGCTGGGGGCCCCCTATGGCCCGGGACCCGTGGCAATTTGCCAGCACTACCACACTATAGTTACGTCACTGGAGATGATAACAAACTCACCTATAATAAGTACACTCTTACTCCCAACTCCATTGGCAGCATACTTCAATATAGCCAGTGACTGCATCAAAGCACCGAAGTGTTGTGCCGCCACTGAGGCCAGGAACAGTTTGTATGTAGCGTGTAACAGGTGACGGGACTTCAGCTCCACGCTGCACATCACTACCGCTATCACCACTATAACGTAGGCGAACGTGTACGCGAGTAGGACAGGGAGAACGTCTGTAGGGAAAAAAAAAATATTATTTTATTTAAATTATTTTTTTCTGGTGAAGGTCGCGTTTAGACTCTGGATGCGAGCAGCACAAAACCGTCCATTGGGGAGGCAGACGTCCAGCAATGGACGTCTTTTAGCTGGGACATGGACTATAAATATATTATTATTTCATGGCTGGGATGATGATAATAATACTATTTTTAATGACTAAGTGTTTACTTAGTCATTAAAAAAAAGTAACTAAGTGTCTATTTACTTTTCACTTTGAAAGCCAAAGGCGCCCATTCAATGTCAACAACTACCGTCATTAACATCCGATCATAATATTTTTACAAATACTAAAGATCAGTTAAGAAGTAGGCAAGCTATTATAAAATGTTTAAATAATTTTAACGCAAATTTTGTGCGATTTACACTTTTTTTTTCATATTTACCGGTAAGCACAGGTGCCCCTAATTTTGTATAAGTGCTCACCTAATGTTAAGTCCATTTGGTGGAAGCGCACTTCACCCGGGATCCTCAACTGGTGAGGTACTGGCTATCTTACTCTAGCTGCCGGAACACAACAATGCTACAATCATTGATGTTATGGCGACATATTTAGATAAGATTTTGCGTTAGGAAATCATGAAGTGAATGAAATTATGGATTTTTTTTTGTAAAACTGCAAAAAATATCTTACAGAATTCGTCAGCCGAAAAATGTTCGTGCCAAAAGTCACCTTCGGCTCCGTTTGTCATCAAAAACTTGTAACGCACGTCCAAACCCTGCAACAGAATTGATAAAACGTTAGTAGGTAATGGTACCAGTGTTTGACACTTTAAAACTGACTGACATTTTAAGACTGGCTTCGACACAACTTCCTTCGCCAAAAAATAACATAGGTTTTCATTTTTATTTTTAAGTGTTAATTGCTACACTGAAGCTGAATTAAATATTTATATAAAATACAGTGAAAAAGTTAAACGCCCACCCGACCCAGCCAGGAATCGAACCTGGGTCTTCCGCAATCCGGGCGGCTGCACTGACCGTTATGCTACCGCGAAGTCTGACATAAGCGCTGAATTTTTTCACTGCTTTTGATTGTTTTTTGAAATAGACCTAATGGAACTAATGTCGCTCTAAAGCAAAATTCAGCGCTCACGTCAGCCTTCCCGGTAGCATAACGGTCAGTGCGCCCGGATTGCGGAAGACCCAGGTTCGATTCCTGGCTGGGTCGGGTGGGCGTTTCATTTTTTTTCACTGTATTTTATATATATATTTAATAGATTTTCATTGAAATTTTACGGGATGTCAGCTAGAAAGCAGGTGCTCGGTATTCAATTGTTGCCAAATACTTAAATTAGTTGCTGACTCCTATTTTTAATGATTATTGTTATAATTTTCATTATTATTTTAGGTTTCTTTCTCTGCAGCCTTAATCGCTGGTAGCTTGAGTTAGCGCTGCTGGCGGCGTTCTAGGTTTAGATTTTTATAAAAATTGTATTTTTGTATGATATTTTGTTATATTTTACTTTTTATATATTTTTTTATAAAACCTAAAACTAAGATTTAAAATAAATAAAGAGTATAATAATTATTAATTTATTTATTTAAGCATCATGGCTCATTTGGATTAATTACAATAATTACCTTAGCCTATGTTAGTAAAATTAACATATTCAATAAAATCAATAAATACATTATAAATTAATTGAACCAAATTACACTTTAAATAAAATAAAATGGAATAACAAATAAAACATAATTTAGACATTAGTCTGGTGAACCATGTCACAATGGTATGGTAAACATACTGACATTAAAGCACTAACTACTAACACTACCCTACCTACATACTCATTTTTTATATTTAATCATCATCAGCTTATTTCATGTTCCAACTGCTGGGGCACGAGCCTTCCCTATGGATGGATAGGGAGAACGGGTCATAAACCACTACGCGGGCCCAGTGCGAATTGGTGGTTGTTAACAACTGCTAATGCATCCGGGGCCAACGGCTTTACGTTTTCGAAGCACGGAGCTCGAGATGATAAATTTTTGGTCACCCATCCGATGACCGGCTTTGCGAAAGCTGCTTAACCTCAGCACTCGCAGACCGGGCGTCTTAACCACTGCGCCATCTTATATTCAATATTTTTCATTATTTTTGCACCCGTTGACGTCGCGTCGCAACAATTAATCAAATAAAACCACATAATTTACAGACAATTGTCATATTACTCGATTCAAATGAGAGAGATGGGTTAAATTAAAATTTGCAGGCCGCACTTAGTTCGGGTTTCGGATGAAGTGCGCTACCATAAATTGCCGTTTTTAGTTTTTTATATATTATTTTTATTTTTAAAGTCTTTGTTACTCAGCGCTAATGTAGCATTCTAATGGTGAAATAATTTTTTAAATCGGTCTAGTAGTTTTTGAGTTTATTCGTTGCAAACATACATACAAAAACACAAAGGTTTCCTCTTTATAATATTAGTATAGATGTTTTGAAAAAGAAGTATATCATCAAACCTTCGTGCTGTCACAGTTGCTGACAGCAATGAACCACCAGCGTTCCCTAGCGGATCTAAATCTCCGTGAGTTGTGGCACGTCACTAGTAAACGCTCGGTTCGCTCGCTCCTGCCGCGGGGGGAAGACGCTTCGGCGTTTAAGCGTCGGCGGCGAAAGCGTTCGTACAACTCGAAAGTCGAGCGTTTGATTTTGTGCTGAAATAGATTTATTTGTTAACGTAATGTGTAATTAAAAACTAAGCTCATGTTTTACATTAAAACTGTCAAATTTCTTCAATATACTTTGAACTTTATGGAAATGACATAAGGTTGAATATTGATTGAAGAAATTATACAGTTTTGGAAAGTCTGATGTACAGTCGTTTGTACTAGTTTTGTTATTACTGTCGATAGGAAATTTAATAGGTACTGTCATCATCATCATCATCATCCCTCAAATAATTTTGAGGGGAATTTGCCATAATCGCCACACTTGGCAGGCGGGTTGGCGATCGCAGTAAGGTGAGAATAATCACAGAGAGACGCTGCTGCCCATCCTCTGGAATGGTCCCATAGTCGCCTTCTACGACACCCACGGGAAAAGATGGGGTGGTGCAATTCTTTACCCCCGGCACCACACGGGGAAAGGTACTATCAATATATCTAAAAGTGGTCATACTATTGACTAAAATCTATCGATTTATCTATCTAGATATCAATATCCGATCAATCGGCGATACTATGTCACACTATGGTCCTCGGAAACAAATTTTAATAATAAATATACGAAAGTGTTTATTAAATACTTACAGTGCTATTAGAGCGGTTATCGAATAAAATTTCGACATCTTTTAAATTTTCATATTGACTTTTGTTCCTCTCCGGACCTATGCTCTCCCAAAACTCATCATCTGGCGTAATAGTAGTAAAATTCAAGTCGTCAGTCGGCAACAATTCGTACCAAGTGGTAGTATTTACGTTGGCCGTGGTAGAAACCGGTTTTGAAGTGGTAGTTTTTAAAAATTGGTCGTAATAATTGGGGTCTTCTGGTGGTTGTAATCTGGTGTTGTTAGTCGCGTTTTTGGCGGGTAGTATTGAAGTTTTGATTGTTACTTTTGGAGGTGACGTTGACGTGCTAAAACAGAAGTACAAGTTTAAATTAGATTATAAAAGTCATAACTGATCACTTAACATAATTTATTATGTTTACAGTGTAAATAAAAACATTTTTTTCACAAAATAAAATGCCCAAAATGGTCTGTGATCGGACTTCCATATCAATCGACAACTTCCAAGTCTTCTGGGGTGCTGGACGTAAGAAAACAGTCTCATACTTAATGCGTACTTGGCAGGACATATCATAAGTAGTTTAAAAAGTGCTGGGACATAGAAAAAACCCTTGAGAATTAAAAAGAAATTGGTCTAATCATCTAGATTTATAGGACATTGTCACTCCACCAGGGCTTGTACAGTTAACCTGTTAATATATTTGAAAAAAGTGTTGAAAAAATTTTGACGAGCGGGATTCGAACCAGCACCCCATACCGGGTCAGGTGCACTACGCTATGCTATCGTGGTTCTGTCCAACGCGCCGAAATTTAATAACACTATCTTCTCCTACTTTGTAAGCCAAAAGGATCCTTATGCAATGTCGACAACTACGTCATCAACATCCGATCCTAATATTATCATAATATCCTATTAACATATACCTATTATTCAAACATAGTAAAAACTACTATTGTGTCACCTTTTTGAAGCTGGTAACTCCTTATTGGCTTGAGTGAGGATGCAACCAGAGAACTCTGTGTCGGGGTACCAATGAGATAGCTTGATTATCTGGTTCTGACCGGCCTTATTAAGGACCGCTTCCCGTTCTTTGCATGTCTGCAGCAAAAATATTTATTAATTACAGAAACAATTTAAAATGGGTATTGGCTTAAGCCTAGGCCAAACCAACGCGTTCAGCTCGCGTCCGCGTTGGCGTGCGCGGTGGCGATCACTTGTAGCGACGTGTTCACATCGATGCGTCCTCTGATTGGCCGCGGCGTCCAGAGCAGCGTCTGCACGCGACGGTGGCGATTATATCGCGCTTGTTGCGTTAGGACGCTGCACGCCAGTAGTTGAGAAAAACTATCTGTATCAGACAGCATTGTAGTGACGTGACTCCAGCCTGGTGAACGCCTGAACAAACGCGACAGTGTGCACAACTTTTGCACGCGCAGTAATCGCCACCGTGCACGCCAACGCGGACGCGAGCAGGTAGGCTACTCTTGACGCAAACTCAATCTCAATACAATTCCAATGCGATTAATATGTATCGATATTGGGATAAGTTTCGCAATTTCGGAACGCCCCATCTCGATAATAATTTGTTCACTCAATTTCCACGCAATTTAATTCCAACGTAGTGCTATTATCGCTTTTAAGAGTGCCATTTGAATTCTTTAGATTTGGGATTGGAAATTGATTATTGCAATTGTGTTTCAAGAGTAACCCAGTAGATAGGCTACTCTTGACGCAAACTCAATCTCAATACAATTCCAATGCGATTAATATGTATCGATATTGGGATAAGTTTCGCAATTTCGGAACGCCCCATCTCGATAATAATTTGTTCACTCAATTTCCACGCAATTTAATGGCAATGTAGCGCTATTATCACTTTTAAGAGTGCCATTTGAATTTTTTAGATTTGGGATTGGAAATTGATTATTGCAATTGTGTTTCAAGTGTAACACACCTGAACGCGTTGGTTTGCCCTAGCCTTTACAGCCGAAATTAATAACCTATCTCTGGTAAGAGATATCTTAGTTTAGTTACCTAGCAACCGCTGTTATTTTCCGATAATTAACAGAAATAACTAAGCAACACATCTCTAGTAGGCCTATCTCTTACTGAGGATAGGTTATTAATTTCGGCTGTTAATCACCACGCTTGCTAAATGCGAGTTTGTGATCACCATAACAACATAAATACACTTTGTCCGACATGGGAATTGAACCCAACACCGCCGGTGATCGAGCGGAGCGCTTGCCACTTAGTCACTGAGGCGTGAAAAAATAGAATGGGTTCACGTCAGAAATATTATAAAATTGATTCAGTGTCTGTAGCCGACCGGATAGATGCTTGGTTTGAATGCAAGATATCGTGATTCAATCCCCATAGCTCCTATACACTATTGGGGGCCTGCCCCCCAATTCTGCTATTTATTTTGATCTGAAACGAATCTGAAACGCTATAGTTTCAACGTTTATTATTCTGCTAACTACGAAACTATAGAGTTAGATCCGGAGTTAGCAGAATACGAGTACCTACGCTATAGTTTCAACATTTTCGTATTCTGCTAACTTTGAAACTATAGAGTTAATTTCGTAGTTAGCAGAATAGCGAAAACGTTGAAACTATAGCGTTTCGGATTCGTTTCAGATCAAATTAAATAGCAGAATTGGAGGGCAGCCCCCCAGTAGTGTATAGGAGCTATGGGGATTGAATCACGATATCTTGCATTCAAACCAAGCATCTATCCGGTCGGCTACAGACACTGAATCAATTTTATCAAATTAAATAGCAGAATTGGGGGGCAGGTGTGAGTTTTATTTACTATCCGTATTCATTCGATTACGTTTACGAAAACGAAAATTAGTATGGCATTGAACCATCCTGAACGTGCTCAGCGACAAGCTGGACAGCCCCCTTCTGGGGCACTAGGTCCAAGCACAAGTGCGTGTGCCCGGAGCCCCAGAAGGCGGCAGATATCTTAATTATTTTTTGTATTTACTAATATAGTTTTAAAGTCATTTGTATACTAACAATATTATGGGCAACAGCCTGAAATAAATAGATTTTATTTTATTTTTTTTATTTTTTATTGAAGCAGCTGTGATGTGTGAAGTCGGGAGACGAAATGATACGACGAACGTTGATTCTTAACTGTTCTTTATTTAGGAAAAATAGCGCTTTTATACTATTTTAGAACAAAGGATAGTATTAATTGTTGGTTCTGAGTAATTGAGTGAGTAATCGCTCCCGCCCGATCCTCTAAATGTCACTACACATTTACAGAATACACCAAACATGCACACTAGCTTAGGTCCAAGACACCGTACTCGTAGAACAAGGGTACGAAGAACCGGTTCACACGCGCTCTATACCAGGTACAGACATGTACCTGGGCGCTTCTCTCCTCCTCCACGGCCCGGTCTACCCGAGCCGAGGTCCGAGCCTTTAGAGGCGCCCTCGGGTGGTTCCGCCCCCCGATCCGATCCGAACCCTTCGGAGAATCTAGTAGGGCACGGGGACGCGCACTAGTGCGCGATGCCGTTCCCTCTAGAAAACCTCCAAAGGTGATTCGTTTCACACGGCTTGAGGGACCCTTTACGTTCCTCGCCGCCCCCAAAAAAGCCCGGTGAAGCTGAAAATGCCGTCTGAGGCAATCAGCAAACTCTCTCAAAAAAAAAAAAAAAAAAAAAAGAAAAGAGTAATCGCTCAGACGTTAAGTATTTTGTTTTCATATTTAGCACGTATCACGTATTTAATTTATAATAAGACATTAATATTTTATTGAGTCATTACATGATGTGGTGGCGTGCTCCACTACACAGTGCCTCCTGGCGGCATACGAAAGGAGTTAACTTTTTGCCATACAAATTCTCGTTTTCGTTAACGTGATCGGATGGCGAATGAAATTCGTACTTGGCACCCTGACGTGAACCCATCCCTATACCCATAACTTACATAAGTATACTTTGCATTTCTGGATAGGTCAACTGAACTATTAATTGTTAAGTAAATAGCGCGAGGAGCTCGATCAGTGGTTTATGCGCCTGGTGGGTTACTCTTGAAACACAATTGCAATAATCAATATCCAATCCCAAATTTAAAAAACTCAAATGGCACTCTTAAAAGCGATAATAGCGCTACATTGGAATTAAATTGCGTGGAAATTGAGTGAACAAATTATTGTCGAGATGGGGCGTTCCAAAATTGCGAAACTTATCCCAATATCGATACATATTAATCGCATTGGAATTGTATTGAGATTGAGTTTGCGTCAAGAGTAGCCTACCTGGTCTGCGAGTGCTGAGGTTAAGGATCTTTCGCAAAAGCCGTCATCGGATGGGTGACCAAAAGTTTACCATCTCGAGCTCCTCCGTGCTTCGGAAGGCACGTAAAGCCGTTGGTCCCGGCTGCATTAGCAGTCGTTAACAACCACCAATACGCACTGGGCCCGCGTGGTGGTTTATGGCCCGTTCTCCCTATCCATCCATAGGGAAGGCTCGTGCCCCAGAAGTGGAGACATAAAAATGAGCTGATGAGGAAATAGCGCATTCATAATATTTAAAAATATCTTTGCCTGAGGAAAGAAAGATTAGTACCGGTTGACTTTTTATCATCGTCCAAACCTTCTGAAATGACTTTCGTGATACAAACGAACAACTCTTTGGTCGAATGAATATTGATGTTTTGTATGGAACAGCTGAATTTTATTTTCGAGTTAGGTAGTTGGTGTAATAGTAAGAGTTGTTCGTTTGTATCACGGGAGTCATTGACGGTTTGGACGGTGATAAAAAGTCAACCTGTATATGTATTTAAATAAAACAACTTCTACGGATCTACTCGCTTCATCTCATCATCATCTCTTCATCAGCCTATACACGTCCACTGCTGGACATGGCCTCTCCTTGTGCACGCCACTAAGCATGATCCGCGGCTACTCTCATCCAGCTCTACTATATGCTCGTTTGATTTCATATTAATTTAACCTGACGTTTCATGACGTTTCTAACCTCAAAATGTTAGTTATTGTTCTGATTTTCTAACGTTTAATGCACAGACATATATTATATTAATTGGTCTGTGGTTAAATGTGTAAAATAAACGCGAGTAGATCCGTTATAGTTGTTTTATATCATCATCATCATCAGCTCATTTTATGTCCCCACTGCTGGGGCACGAGCCTTCCCTATGGATGGATAACGGGCCATAAACCACCACGCGGGCCCAGTGCGGGTAGGTGGTTAATAACGACTGCTAATTCAGCCGAGACCAACGGCTTTACGTGCCTCCCGAAGCGCGGAGGAGCTCGAGATAATAAATTTTTGGTCGCCCATCCGATGACCGATCTTTGCGAAAGCTGCTTAACCTTAGCACTCGCAGACCGTGCGCGTTCACCACTGCGCCGTCGAGCTCCTCCGAGTTGTTTTTTATAAGTGTGTAGTATTCGCGTAAACTTTAGAAAACAATAAGTATTCGCACTACCAATACAATACTGTTGCAAGTAAAAATATATTAATATTGGAAATTTTGCCGTATTGAATAACAGTACAGTTCAATTTCAAATATCAGTATATTTTGAGTTGCAGTATTGTATTGGCAGTGATGTGAATAGCTGTAGTCATACCTTGCTACTGTGGTATACCGCAGGCCACTGGTCGTCATCATCGTAATAAAGAAGCAGGTTGGGCATCCCCATATCCTTGTCATACTCTATCAGGTACTCGAATTGGCCCTCCAGGGATAAGAAGCAGAATCTGGCTAGGAACGCCCAGTTCTGAAATCAATAATAGTACTTATAGCTTATTTTTACGTGCGGCCGACTGTACCGAATGCGACGGTTGAAGAATCTATGTATATAAGGTCACATTTTATCAACTACAAATATTTTGAGGATAAATTCAACAACATATATAATAAATTTAAGGTTTTTTTTTTAAAACTAGTTTTATAAAAAAACCTTAAATTTTTATACGCAAGATTTAAGAAAAACGCCAAAAGACATTTCGATTAAAAAGAAAAATAAAGCACTTTCGGTAGTTTCAATTCAAAGGAGCCAAAACAGAGGCCGCAATGCTTTCACCGCTTACACGTGCCCCTAGTGTCATTCGAAAGAGCCGACAGAGAGGCCGCTCTTAAAAATATTATAATTTATGTGTCAGGAAAAGTAAAAAAAAATAGCCTGAATTTTTTTTTTAATGCTAGGGGGCCTTATTTTATTAAAATTATTTCACTGACAGAATGCTACATTAATTGCGGGTAACATAGGCTTAATATTTAATTTTGAAAAAAAGGGGATTCTAAATCTCATAGCCCCGCGGACGAAGTTGCGGATAAAATGCTAGTGATTAATAAATAACAAATCCTTACGTCCTTCGTGTCAATTCTTCCCTCCACCCATTTCGCGTGAACATCCCTTAGCAACGCTCCTAACAAACACACCAGGATCGAACCGGGACTCATATTCATATTGATCTAATATCTTATAGCTGCCGTTACTGGGGTATACTGAAAATAATAAGTCAATATTAATGTTAGTTTGATGTCAGAATTGTACGGCAAAGAAGCAGCGCAGTAGTGACAAACTAGGCGATAAAATTTGGTCATAGGTTTAAATTATCTTTTCGTTTAAGTGCTGGAATGGCAAATTATACTAACTCTAGAAACGCGTAACGCTTTCGAGTATAAAGAAACTTGTAGATATTTGCTATTATAAACAAAACCAATGTTTATCTCTACCGTTATTGTTATTTAAAGTACAGTAAAGTAAATAGTCCTTCCCTGTAATTCCCTGTGTGGTGCCGGGGATAAAGAATAGCACCACCCCATCTCTTCCCGTGGGTGTCGTAAAAGCCGACTAAGGGACCATACCAGAGGATGGGCAGCAGCGTCTCTCTGAGGTTACCCTCAACCTACTGCGATCGCCAACCCGCCTGCCAAGCGTGGCGATTACGACAAATACCCCCCATTCCTTGGGGGAGGCCTTTGTCCAACAGTGGACGTCTTTTGGCTGAGATGATGATGATGATGATGAAAGTAAATAGCCTATAACTACTCCACTGCTGGGCAAAGGTCTCCATTAATGAAATTAAGTCATCACTAAAAATAGAAAAAAGGCTTTATCACCACACTTGCCAAATGCGGGTTGATCACAAACCCGGGCTATGCATCGGAAAAACGAAACACACTTTGCCCGACCTGGGAATTGAACCTGGGACCTTCCGATATCGGGCCGAGCGCTTTGCCACACAGCCACCGAGGCGGTACGTAAATATTATTGTGATGTTAAAAACTTTAGTTAACGGAATTAAAACTACATACTTTATTGCTTTTTATGCACCTATCCTACTAATATTATAAACGCGAAAGTTTGTAAGTAATATGGATGGATAGATCTTTGTTACTCTTTCACGTAAAAACTACTGAATGGATTAGGATGAAATTCGGCATACAGATAGTTTATAACCTGGATTAACACATAGGATAGTTTTTATCCGGATATTCCCACGGTAATTAATGGAAACTGTCAAAGTGGTACGAAGTCCGCCAGGTCCACTCGTTATGAATATATGTATTACTAGCTGTGCCCTGCGGTTTCACCCGCGTTAATTAGCGACTGTTCCACTCCTATTAGTCATAGCGTGATGTAATATAGCCTATAGCCTTCCTCAATAAATGTACTATTCAACACAAAAAGAATTTTTCAATTCGAACCAGTAGTTCCTGAGATTAGCGCGTTCAAACAAACAAACAAACAAACAAACTCTTCAGCTTTATAATATTAAGTATAGATTTATTACTGTGGTCGCCCAGTGGTCGAAATTCGACCGTAATTTTATTAAGGCTGCACAGGTTGTATCCTAAGCTATGATGAATTTAAAAAGATAGAATGTGAGTTTGGAATTGGATTGGCATTGACAGATTTCGGCCGCTCCTCTTCCATTTTTGAAATTATTGAAAAGAGTATTTATGCGTGTAAGTCAAATATATATGCGTGTGTGTCAAATACATGGTAGTGTGTGTAATGTTTGTCATATTGATTTAATATATTTTTTATGCATACCAAATTTTTTTTAATATTAACATTCTGCAATCCTTCTCTATATAAACTATAAGTGTGCGAAATTTCATACTCCTCCGTCCGCGCAATTTTCGTAAAAAGGGGTACAAAGTTTTTGCTTCACGTATTAACATATAGATGTAGAAGTAGTACCAAGTGTTTAACACCGGTTTTCATTGCCAAAAATAATGTAGATTTTCATTGTAGTTTTACTGAATGACAGCCAGGAAGCAGTTAGTCTGTATTCAAGTTAAAAATCAGCTGCTGACTCCTATTTTTAATGATTAAAATAAAAAAATGGTGACCATTGAAAACTGGTACCTTTACCCTACCTACTAAGTACATTTAAGTTTTAATTTTTTAATATTTATGTTTTTTTCCGTGCTTTAGAAGGCACGTAAAGCCGTCGGTCCCGGCTGCATTAGCTGTCGTTAAAGACCACCAATCCGCACTGGGCCCGCGTGGTGGTTTATGGCCCAATCTCCCTATCCATTCATAGGGATGAGCTGATGATGATGATGATTTAAGTTTTAGGGCATTATACCTAGACCGAGAGATTTTAGTGGTTGTTTTCCCGCAAGTGGGTAGATCAGACCATAAAACTGAACAACTTCCCCCAAGAAACATAGGTCAAAAAACGAGAGAATTTTTTAACTTTTTCATACAAACCATGCTCGGTCAATAGAGGCTTTGTATAGAAAAGTAAAAAAAATATCTCGTTTTTTGACCTATGTTTCTTGGGGGAAGTTGTTCAGTTTCATGGTCTGATCTACCCACCTGCGGGAAAACAACCACTAAAATATCTCGGTGTAGGTACAATATTCTGACGGTGTAAAGAAATATTATATAAATAAACGTCCTTATTAAGTTACTTGACTTCTAGTACAAGGTCTCTCGTCGTAGTTCAACTTACTGAACGATGGCGTAGTGACTATAATAAAAGCTCAAATATAGCCTAAAATAAATAAAGAGTTTTTAACTTCATACCTATTTTTTCTGTGCTCATAGACACTGGCAGCATACATACATACCTTGTTTAAAATTCAAAAGAGAATTTTATTTATTCAAAAAAGGCTATAAATTAAATAAGCTCTTATGAATGTCACTAGGTATGCCATCGGTTCGTAAGTCTAAAAGAAACCTACAACAGACAGACCGACGACAAACTCAGCAATAGCATTTCTTTTCTGAGTTTTTTTACAGCTATGATCATTGGAAAATTCCCTCCTTATTACAGGACATTTTGATTACTACTAATACTATTATTTAAACCAATTTCCATAACTATAACACTAGATAAAAAACAAATATAAAACATATAATAATGACTTACCCATGATTTTTTCAATTCACATAGCGAAATTGTTTGTCATCAAAGATTTCTGGTTCATTTCAATGTCTCATTATTTGTGGACTGCTTCCTTCTATGTACTTGTTGTGAGTTTTGCGTTGCCATGACAACGCGTCTACTTCGCAGTTACATTAAATTGGTAACCAAGGACTGTTTGAGGGTCAAAATGACTTAAGCCTGCTGTTAATGGCAATATATATGCCACCGTAATTTGAACTTCACTTTTTTGAAATAAGATTTAAATTTAATGAAATATTTAACATAGAAGAACCAGTGCTGGGCACAGTTACTCAGTGTTCGACATCAGTTTTTATCGTAAAAAATAAAAAATAATAATAATAAAAAATAGGACTGGATAACAACTAGGATATCACTCAACTAACTCAGTAATCAGTATTTATTTATTTTTATTTTGTTTATTTGGATCACTAAAATGTAAATACTTATATAAAATACAGTGAAAAAATTAAACGCCCACCCGACTCAGCCAGGAATCGAACCTGGGTCTTTCACAATCCGGGCGGCTGCACTGACCATTATGCTACCGGGAAGGCTGACTTAAGCCATAGTAGAATGAAACAAGTAGGCCATCTTCATACATACGCACCGAGCGCGGCTTGTATGTGAGCGCAGCCGAGCCAACCCGTCCGTACGCATCGTCGCACGCACACACTGACAAAGTTTATTGCTAATAATGCTGCGCCAGTCGCGACTGAGCCACGTAATGCCGCGCGCGCCTGCTTGTTTCGTCGCTGCGCCCGCCGCACCGCTGCCGCTCGTAGGCTATAATATATAATTTGTGAAACGTAAGTCAACGATGGCTACAAAAAAACTCAGGAGATATTGCAGTGTTTACGGATGTCTTAATAGCAGCTTGTCAAATCCAGAATTGTCCTTCTTTACCTTACCTACCGAACAAGAACGGTGAGTGAGTACCTCCTGCCTAACCTAATTACACAATTTTGTGTCATTTATTTACTACCGAAAGAGTTAAGTTCTGCTCCAGATTTCGTGGATTAGAGAGGTAAATACATGTACCTACGGATTTGTAAGTTTAATTTATTAGATTAGACGGTACACCCTACCGCGAAAACAAGGGACTAATTAGGAACAGTCACGAAACACTTTGGACTTTGTACCGCTCGTATGTTGTGGGCATAAGTACTAATATCGAACTGCAAGTGTTTACCGTGATGTGCTGTTGACCGTACCTACTTACCTATTGTAAGTTGTTGTGTTGTACAGTTGATAAACGTTTAGGTAGATCGGGGGTTCTCTGGAATCCATGAATTCATATTTCTAAGTAGGTATGTTCTTATTTTATATGTAGATACCTACCTCATTCTAATTAAAAGCGACAGCCCTACAAGTTTAGGTGATTATCGCTCGCTCGGGGGCCGAGTCGGCCTACTTGTTTCATTGTACTATGCTTAAGCGCTGAATCACAGATTAGGGCTGAATTTTGTCACTGCTTTTTGATTTTTTTGAAAATGCTTGTGCGACATTAGTACAATCTATACAAAGTTATTCGCAACCGATGGACATGCAAATACCTTTGGACAGATGGCCGCCCGGATTGCGGAAGACCCAGGTTCGATTCCTGGCTGGGTCGGGTGGGCGTTTAATTTTTTTTTCATTCTTTCAACTTCTTTTTTAAATAATATTGTTATTCCACAGAGTACAGTGACAAACCAATGCGTTAAATTCCACAGTTCCAAAAGTAACGTAGAACATGATAAAAATAAAACAACAAAACTACCAATATTGATATTTAATTCTCTTACAATCCTAAACATTTAGAAATAACATTTCGCTTACATAATGAATTTTTACAGCCACGCCGCAGTCACTGGTACACAATAAAAAATCCGGAACAACATAAAAAAGTGCGGTCTTTCGCAAAGGCCAGCCATCGGATGGGTGACCAAAAGTTGATCATCTTGAGCTGTTCCGTGCTTTGGTTTACACGTAAAGCCGTTGGTCCCGGCTGCATTAGCAGTCATTAACAACCACCGCACCGCACTGAGCCCGCGTGGTGGTTTAAGGCCCGTTCTTTCTGTGGTGTTTCCATCCTTAAGGAAGGCTTATGCCCTAACAGTAAGGACATATAAAAATGAGTTGGTGTTGATATAAAAAAATGCTTAATTTATCTTATCTTATCTTAGTGGGGCCTGCTGAGGTTTCCCTCTCGCAGTAACACTTCGACTCATCGAGATCTTTTGTGCAGCCCCATCCTTTCACTTTTTTTCCTCTGTAAAGATAGATGCCATAAGTTTGGCAACGTCCTTAAGAGCGAAGGGTCTGATATAATATGATTTACAAAGCGACTGCGACACCAATTTATTCAAAACAATACTTTACTTTTGCATAGCCAAAACAAGTGCTTACAATGTAACAAAATATAAAACGAACAGCACACCGTCTCAAAGACCTCACCAAGCACTTGACCCATGGAAGTGGCACTTAGAGCGAAGTACAAAATCAGACAAGAATCAACTTTCCCATTCCGCAATAAAACTTTGAAATCTAATAAAAACCTTTTAAAGTATTAATTAAACCTTTTGACTGCTACAGTCGGCTATAATCGACTAGCGATAGAGTGCTCTACCCGCTAACGACGGCAATGAACAATACCTATAGTTTACAAAAACACAAAATAAAGATATATGTAAATTTTGGAATCCCTATTCCTAGTTACAGGGCACAGGAACACATTTATGCTGTGTCGATCAAAAGGTTAATAATACTTTCAATGATAACGGTTTTTAAACTTTCAAGCAAAAAGTACTTTTCAATAAAAATTTCTTACAATTATAGATTGTGGTTCTCAAAATTACAAGTAATATTAGTACTATTAAAATTCACCCATTACCTATCAATTGTAGTGATTTGATTTCAATGATGGAAGCCTTTGCAGCAACAGCAGTGAAACAGTCATAGACTATTAAAAGGGCATGTCCTCAAAAATACTGTCAAAGTGGTTATTAAACTATATAGTTATAAGTACTTTTTAATGAACATGTCCTTTAAACAGTACTTATTACTATGACTTCGAATTTTGAATTCATCAGTAAAAAGTTTACAGAAAAAGGAGAAACATTCAAAAGTAATATTACGGAATGAAATGTAAGTTTTGGTCCACGTTTAACGTTTAACTAAATTAATATTAAAAATAACCTGTATCGCACACCGATATACAAATATATTATTTTCATATAGCCAAGTGCATATATGTGTATCTAGACTCGTAGGTATGCAACTTATGACATGCAATAAACGAATTTGAATTTGAATTAGGTATAGTTATTATTAAATGAGACAGCTATCGAAGCTACAATCCGCCAGTTATATACAGAATGTCCCTAGTCTCTGGACAAATATTAACTCTACCAGTTCATTAAGGGGGTGCAGCGCGGAATTTGAAAATTTACGTGTTTTTAAGTCACTGGTGCTAGGCGCTGAATAGGTCTTATACATTAAAAGGTAAACTAGTATAGGTTAGCTTGATCCTTTCACAAGGTCATGGTTGTCTTGGAAATTGAAACAAATACCCAGAAACTGCATAAACATTACGTAAAATAATGATATCTAAAAACTTATTTCTTCAGAAACTTTGTAAATATAGCCCAAATGAAACAATGATCCGACATCAAAATGTTTGTATTGATATTCCGCAGGTCACTGTTGTCTTATTTATTTTTTACCCAAACGCCTATGATTTTACGAAAGTAGACATTGCTCTAATTAAATCACCAGCCTACTCTGTACAGATATTAGTGTGCGTGCGTATTCGTAATCGTGCGCCGTTGTCACACCACTGCCACGCGCCACTCGCTCGCTATCATAAAGAAACTTGAAATTCGCAGTTTTGCGTCCGCGCTGCACCCCCTTAAGGTATTTCTGACCAATATGGAGGCATATATGAAGTATTATAACAATAGCTCTAGTATTTGCAGAGAAATCAATGTTTTTTACATAATCACTTTGGAGCAGCCTGTATGTTCCAAGTAAATGTACATTAAATGTAATTTCAACTGCAATTTTGATACTTAACACACGCACAAACCTTGTTTGGCCTTGATATGCGAGTGTCATGTAACATAATGTGTCACTCCACTCATTTTATCGTTAAGAGCTCGTCTGCGTGAATACCGGACACAATAGAATTTTAATTGTTATCGGCCGGTGGCCGGTATACACACTGTATATAAGGTCACATTTTATCATCTGCAAATATTTTGACAAAAAATCTAACGATATCAAATAAGGCCTTAGCAATTTTTTTAAAATTAGGCTAGTTTTTTTTTAACTTTTCCTGACACAAAAATTGTAATATTTTTAAGAGCGGCCTCTCTGTCTGCTCCTTTGAATGAAACTACGGGCACGTGTAAGCGGTGAAGGCATTGCGACCTTTCTATTTCGGCTCCTTTAAATTGAAACTACCGAAAGTGTTTTTTTTTTTTTACTTTTTAATTGAAATTTCTTTTGGCGTTTTTCTTGAAAACTAGCATATAAAAATTTAAGGTTTTTTCATAAAAAATAGTTTATATATATGTTGTTGAATTTTACATACTGTAACAATAAAATCAATGATTGTTACTATTTGTTGTCGTTTAGTTGGGGTTAAATTTATTAGAAAATTTCGTTTTTTGTTTCTTTTCTTACAAAAATAATAACGCAACAGCATTTCTGAGAAGTAGCGCTACACAGGTTTCCAATATTTGTCCAGAGCGTAAGATTACGTTTTATATCATAACACGCGCGTTACCGATCCTAGACCTTAGTTACTATGGCTCAAAATACAGTAACTTTAATGGATCTAATAATCTTCACACCGGTACATATCAATATATTACTACCTACTATTTTGCGGAAAAATAGGTAATAAATAAATAAATTTGTTTTTGCTCACACCAATTATCTAGCCCAAGATAAGCTTCTACTGAAACTCGTTAACATGGTTAAACTAGATAACGGATATATAAACATAGAAAAACACCCAGACCCAAAATCAATTCAGAAAAACAGTTTTCTCTAAATTGTACCGACCGAGAATTGAAACCGGGACTTCAGAGATGTCAACCAATGTCGTATAACCAATGTGTATCCAGCTTCCTAGTTATGGAAATCGGTAATATTACCGAGTACAAACTTTGGAACTGATAAACTAATAGTTTAGCTAGTGTTTTTGCACTCACCTGTACAATCATACAATTAATGACATTATGGCTTGTGCATTTGATGATACCAAAGGTTATTAGCGCTTCATTTGTTTTACCAAGATATTTAGATGTTACTGAATTATTTAACATAACATTTTTAACAAATTATAGAATTTCTATTCAGAGCACTGCTAATGAGGTACTGGCTTACATACCTTTGATTATAATGAGCACACATACAACAAAACATATTGTGATAAAAAAACAAATATACGACTCAAGAACAACAAAGTAAAGCTAATAACGAAATAATTTGTTTAATGAGATAATTTAGAAAAAAGTACAAATATTTTTTTTATTTTTTTTGTATAATATTTTTAGAAAAACATGTTGGACAATGTTATAGTTTGAGAACCAGTGCATATAAAATAGTAATGTATAACAGCAAAGTTGAATTTTGTAGAAAACCTCCTGCTAAAATAATGTAATAAGAGAAACGCTATTTTGAACCTAACTCCCGTGCATTAAAGTCGCAAATTACTTATTGCACATAATAACATACGCTTGAAATGTACTATATCTCTAACAATTTTGTAATTTGGCATACAATTACACGTTTTCCATTTCAGTTTTTGATTAATAACTTTTATTTTGATTAGAATAGCTACAATTTGTTTTTTAAATAATCACGATATTCTTCTAATAATAAATATAGAACTTCCAACAGAGTTTAGTAGTAATTACAATTGTTAGATATTTTTGAATGAGATAGATAATTTTAACATACTAAACAGTCTGTTAAAATCACAAAAAAATATAATTTAAATTGTAATTTTACGCCTCTTGCTATTTGGCATAAATAAAATTGTTTTTGTATAAAGGAGAGATACTAATAATGTTTTTTAAGAATACAGTATTTTAATTACTATCCTAAGTCAAGTGTAGTTCATATAAAAAAACTTGTTCCAGTCACTTGTCCATACTAAAATATACGTTGAAACGTGCAGTTAAAGTCTATATTCCCTTGATGCACTTTGTTGTAGCAGATATCTTAAGATTCAAATGAAGATGACATTGTACATAAACGTACAATTAACAGCAAATCAAGGGTAGCACTAGCCTATAAATAATAAACTTTAAATTAATAAAGCAGTAAGAAATCTTTATAAAACAAACATAGGATATTCAAATATATTTCTTTGAAAATGCAACTTTATCCATTCTTAAAAATATCTTTATATTTTTTCACTTTTTCACCGACACTGCCGGATTAATTTGAAAAACATGTTCGTGTCGTTTTTCGGTGTTTACACGGACAAATGCCTTTGTTTGTATAATTTGATTTTTTCTTTCATTACTTCGCTTTACATCCAAAAATGTTACATCAACAGATATTATCAGATATTTCATGAAATTACCTTTTACAGTTTGATTTATACACTTATCATAAGTTAATAGGTGCCCAATGCAAGTTTAGTTTACCCCTCGACCACGTTAACGATAACATAGTTTTAAGCCTCCTCATATGTCGCCAGGAGGCGCTGCTTCTTTGCCAAAAAACTCGTTTTCGATAACGTATTCGAGTCGCAAAACTAGGCACCCTGTAGTAAAAAAGCAGTGTAATGGTAGACAAGTCTTTCCCGTTGTCTATGCCATAGAGTCGATTATCTATGCGCACTCCTTCAGAACCTGTAGGGACTTCCTGAATAGCTCTTGTTGTTCGCGCGCATGTTTGATCTCCAATTCGGCGAGATCGATTAAACTGCAAAAAAAAAAAATATTATTCGTAATATTATTGTAAATTAATTTTATTACTTTGGTTGCCTTTATATAGGTAACACAAGTAAACACAAGTGCTTTACTCATTGAAAGAAAGAAAGAAAAAACATTTATTGACTCTCACAAAAATCAAAAATAACTAAAAAAAATAACAAATAAAAAAACACAATAGTGTGAGGAGCCAATCAGGACCCTACCTCAGCATATGCCGCTACGGTGTGAGAAAGTCACTCACATCGCAACGGCTCTGGTATTCTGGCAGGGCCTGTGCGAGGACGTTTCAAAATAAGGAATCACTGCAACAAATTCTGAGTAAAATTATTTTATGTTGTTATTTTATGTATTTAAAAAATAATAATGACTTATTTTATATAGACGACAGTAAGTAGAACTAAAACGAATATGAAAAGTGTGAGTACTTATGCCCACTATAAAAATAATAAATTGAATTTATCATTATTAATCTGATAATCCGAGGAGCGCAATGGCGTAGTAGTTAACGCACCCGGTCTGCGAGTGCTGAGGTTGAGCAACTTTCGCAAGGGCCGGTCATCAGATGGGTGAACAAAAGATTATCATCTCGAGCTCCTTCGTGTTTCGGAAGGCACGAAAAGCCGTTGGTCCCGGCTGCATTTGCAGTCGTTAACAACCACCAATCCGCACTGGGACCGCGTGGTGTATTACGGCCCGTTTTCCCTGTGGTATAAACATCCATAATAATCCAAAGTACCAGGCTATCATAACCCACAAGAAGATATAGAATACCTGGTTACTTTGGACATCTTTGGGTGAGGCCATGAGATGGATCAAGTACTAGGCTATCATAAGGTTATAAGGAGTTTCGCACTGGGCTCGCGTGGTGGTTTACGGCCCGTTTTCCCTATGGTATAAACATCCATAGAAAAGGCTCTTGCCCCAGCTGTGGGGACATACAATAAGCGAAAGAGATAGAATCCAAAGTACCAGGCTATCATAACCCACAAGAATATATAGAATACCTGGTTACTTTGGGTGAGGCCGTGAGGTGGATGAAGTACTAGGCTATCATAAGTTATAAGGAGTTTCGCACTGGGCCCGCGTGGTGGTTTACGGCCCGTTTTCCCTGTGGTATAAACATCCATAGGGAAGACTTGTGCCCCAGCAGTGGGGACATACAATAAGCGAAAGAGAGAATCCAAAGTACCAGGCTATCATAACCCACAAGAAGATATAGAATACCTGGTTACTTTAAGCATCTTTGGGTGAGGCCGTGAGGTGGATGAAGTCCTAGGCTATTATAAGTTATAAGGAGTTTCAAATTTCAAATTTCAAATTTCAAATTTCAAAATCATTTATTCAGTTTAGGCTACAAATAGCTCTTATGAACGTCATTATGCCATCGGTTCGTAAGTCTACTCTGGGCGGGAGATCTTGTACTGAGAAGAACCGGCAAGAAACTCAGCAAGTGTCCAGATCTTTTCTCCCTTACATCGTCAAAAATATTGGAAAATGCCCTATCATAAAAGGACATTTTCCATCACAATTAAAAAAAAAAAAAAAAACACATAATATAAAGGACAATCACATGAGAAAAAAAAAATAGTTTGCAAAAACACCATTTACCAGTTAAATTTTTTACAATGTCATACAGTACTAGTAAAAGTCAAAACCTGTCTAAGAAAAAACAAAGTTAAACTATAGTTGATAATAATAAAATTAAGACAAGTATGCAAGAGCAGACCAGCCTCCACAGGCGGCACCCGTTCACGAGTATGACATAATGAATCAGCCATCGCTTCGCTCAACCATATTTTAGGGAACGTAACGACCCGACGCACATGCCACCACCGCAGAGACAATAAAGAGAGCATGACACACCCAAGCTACTCTAAATCAAAACTAATTGAAATGTTTAACGTAACGCTATTTGTTATCTGTAGGACACTGTTTATAAAGGCTATCATATCAGTATAATTTTTTATTATAAAAAGTAGTAAAGTATGCGTTTCTTGTTATAGCCAGGCTGTTTTATCATCTAAATATTCTCTGACTGTATAATAACCTTTTTTAAGTAAAGAAGACTTTACATGTTTTTTAAACTTATCTAGAGGTAAATCTAGTACAGTGTTTGGTATTTTATTATAATAGTGTATACCTTGCCCCAAGAAAGAACCAAGGACCTTCTGTAACCTGAACAGTGGCATCACAAGTTTTGTCTTACTTCTAGTATTAAAATTGTGTACGTCACCGTGTTTGGTAAATGAATTGATATTGCAACGTACAAAAACTATACAATTATAAATAAATTGAGAAGCCACTGTCAACACACCAATCTCTTTAAAAAGATTTCTTAAAGAAGTTCTTGAACCTAGTCTATAGATTGTTCTTACTGCTCGTTTTTGTAAAATGAATATAGTTTCAATATCAGCCGCTGTTCCCCACAGTAAGAGGCCATACGACATGACACTATGAAAATAACTAAAGTAAACTGTTCTAGCAGTTTCAACGTCTGTTAACTGCCTTATTTTTCTAATGGCATAAGCAGCAGAACTGAGTTTGCCGGCCAATTTCGTTATATGAGGATTCCATTGAAGTTTTGAATCAAGGGTTATACCTAAGAAAACTGTTGAGTCTACCAAATCTAATCGATCACCGTTTATTCTAATATCGGTTGGTTCATTCTTGACATTTGGTAGCCTAAATTTAATACATTTTGTTTTTTTAGCGTTAAGCTGCAAATTGTTAACAGTAAACCAACTGAGTACATCTGAGAGAGCTTTGTTTACATCGTCGTAATTATTCTTACACCTAGTTACATTAAAAATGAGTGAAGTATCATCTGCAAATAATACGATTTCACAGAAGTTCTCTACAAAGAATGGCAAGTCATTGATATAAATCAAAAACAGAAAAGGACCAAGAATGGACCCTTGTGGAACTCCCATTTTTACATGAGAACCAGATGATTTAGTTCCATTAATATCGACAGTCTGTGTTCTAGAGCTGAGATAAGACTGGATTAAATTTAGTGCGGTATCTTTGAGACCGTAGTAATGTAGCTTCATCACCAGAGTCCTATGCTCAACGCAATCGAAAGCCTTGGACAAGTCGCAAAAAACTCCAAGGGCGTTTTGAGACTCCTCCCAGGCATCAAATATATGTTTTATTAGAGCAACACCTGCATCAATAGTAGAACGACCCTTTGTAAATCCATATTGTTTACTATGTAAAATATTGTTTATGTTAAAATATGATATCAACTGTTCCAATATAACTTTTTCATAAATTTTACTTAGAGCTGGTAGTATTGAAATGGGTCGATAGTTACTGGGGTCTTCTTTGTTTCCTGATTTGAACAAAGGTATGACCTTACTAAACTTCATAAGATCGGGAAAGATACCTTTATTCACACAGTTATTAAAAATTTCAGCAAGATATGGTGCAATAGAATATATAATATTCTTAATTACTTTTATAGATATGCCCCACAAATCACTTGTGTTCTTAATTTTGAGTGATTTAAATGTTTTTATAATATCCATTGAATCGATATATTTAAATTGAAAAGAAACATTACACTTTGGTACATATTTTTGGAGTAATGTTTGTGCAGCTTCTGGTGATGAATCTAAATCTGAGGTTGTCAGCACAGGTATATTTACAAAATAATTATCAAAAATATTTGCAATTTGCATATCTGAATTCACAAGGTTGTCGTTTACTTTTATAGTGAAAGTATTATTCCGTGGTTTTAATTTACCTGTTTCACGGTTTATAATGTCCCAAGTGGCTTTAATTTTATTGTTAGACTTTTTTATTTTATCTTTAATGTAATTAGATTTAGCTAATATGCATACTCTCTTAAACGTTTTCGAATACTTTCTTACATATTCCGTAAAATTATCGTTTTGGTTATATTGTCTTAAACTATATAACTCATACAACTTATTTCTACTTTTATATATACCAGTCGTGGCCCAGTCACAGAACTTAAGTTTATGAGTAATTTTTATTGTTTTTTGTGTAAACACTTGGTCGTATTCAGTCTTTATGAAGTTAAAGAGATTACTATATAATACATCTGGGTCATCTTGTACAAATGGCAATGCATTAATTTTACACGCTATATTATTTTTAAAACACTTCACTCGCTCTTTTGTAACTGGTTTACAGTTCACTATTTTTGGCTTATCCTTAATATTAAAATCATAGGTCACCTTCAAACCGCAATGGTCAGACGTAAGCTGACTAATGACTGACTTAGAAACAGGGTCATAGTCTGTAAAAACGTTATCAAGACAAGTGGCTGAATGTGAAGTTATTCTAGTGGGTTCGAGAAATAAATTAATGAGATTAAAACATTTAAACAAGGCAATAAGACGAACACTCAATGAAGTGCTTTCTAGAATATTTATATTAAAATCGCCACATACAAAAACAAATTTATTTTTTAATTTTAATTTTCTTAGTATATCCTCCATTACAGATTCGAAAATACTGAAATTGCCCGATGGGGGTCGGTATACACACACTATTACAAAGCTATTAAACTCCACACATGATAGCTCAATGTTACGTTCCACTGATAGGTCTATAATATCGCTGCGATCTTTATATTTTATATCACTTCTTACTAGTATTAAAGAACCACCGTGAATAGCTGAGCTTCGCACGTACGCGCTTGCTATTCGAAAATTATTTACATGGAATGATGTGTCATGACTTCCAAGCCAATGCTCAGTTAAACAAAATATATGAATTGCCTGACTTTTTGCAAATAATTCTAATTCTATGTCCTTGCCAGCCAAGCCTTGAATATTTTGATGTATAATAGTAATTAATGAGGACTTGGCTTTTGTCTTAGCCCTCAGTTTAAACATGAGGTTGTTACCTTATTACTAGTTGTAAATGTTGCATTAGTAGAACTACTAATGATTACGTTGTTATGACATAAAGATTTAGTTATACCATTTATAACTGTATCCTGTATATTATAAGCTAACAATTTAGCTATTTGGGTCCTACACTTATTAGAAAGATACATAGTATCTGACGTCAAACTAAAGCTATTAATAAATTTATTAATGTCAAAATATAAAATAGTGTCACTATGACGACAAATCAAATTAAACAATAATAAATTTAATTCATAAATGCGCTTATTTTGTTCCCAAGTCAAATTGGTACAATAGGGAAAGGCGCTAATTATTAACCTGCAATTTGTTTCTGATTGCAGTTTTATCAAAGTATTAAAACTATTTATAATGTCACGTTTCTTCGTTTGTGAGCTGTCACCACATAATATAATAACATTAGTGGAACTATTTAGTGAATCCTGTGATATTTTGTTTGCTATAGCATTCATCGATTGACCTGGAGTACAAATATTGGTCATTGAATGGATAATATTTCGATTTATAGGCAACCCTAAGCCTTGACCCAGTTTATCCGAGTACATAACTGTTTTTTTTACTAATTTAGTAACAATAGGTTTATGTATTGTTTGAGGAGAGGCCGATGTAGGACTGGGAACCAAGACAGACAAGTTTTGTGTGTTTATCTGAATATTAGAGTTAAGCGATATAGACTCTTTGTGTAGGTTAATTTCATTATTAATTAATGAATTGTACCGATCAGCATTGAACTTGCACAGATCGACTAACTCTGTGGCTGATTTGATATGTTCTTCAATCTGTTTCTGTGCTATTGAGTATTTTTTGGTCATTATAACAAGAGACTCATGTAGCCTTTGGATATTAGTTTGTAGTTGCTTAGTGTCTCGGTCATACATTTGCCTACTTTCCATTAACTTACTATTGTATATATCTAAGGAATCCATTAGGCTAATACGTTCCTTTCTAAGAGAAATGTTTTTATAAAAACAGTTATTTTTTTTAATCAACTTCTTAGTTTTCTTTATAAACTTATTAATTTTTACATATTTTTTAATTTTAGTTTTGCTGATTTTATTTATTTTGCTGTTGTTTTGAGATTGATGAAATGAAATTCCACCAGGTGATGCTATAAGTTCTTCAAATAAGGACTGAGTATGATCCACTTCGTGCTGCTGCTGCAACTCAACAAATTGGGAAATCTGGTGGTTTGCCGCACTGAGGTCCCTTTCCAACTCGGTGATACGGTCTAGTGCCCTTTCATAGGTGTTGTGCTGCTGCTCAAAATTGGAGATGACATCTTGCAGTTGGTCACGCTGGTGTAGCACATCCTGGTGTTGCATGTGCAGTTGGGCTAACTCATTCTTAAACTGTGAATTTCTGTCTATTATGGATTTTATTTCCATTTCACTGTCTTCCCTCTCTTTTAGCAGCTGATTGCAGAACTCCTTGGATACTCTTAGCTCCTCAAGTGCCTGTCTGAGCTTTAGTTCAGTACTTTGAGTAGCAGCCTTACGTGTCAGCATTTTAAAGGTGTTTTTATTTACCCCTGAAAATGTAAATAATTATATATTAAGTATTTAAGATATATTAGGACTTTGTATGTGTTGAAAGTTAGGTATACCAAACTTTTTATAACAGCTAATAGGATTATTATAGAATGAGATTTTAATTTTAACTAGTGGAGGGTAGACTAGATATATCTCACAATTACAAGAGATTTAAAAAATGAGTTTTAAATTGTAATTGTAAGTTATTAGTTTCCTAGAAATTAAGTAATTTAATTGAGTTATATAACATGTAATTGGTATAGAAACAATTTAACAAGAAATAAAATAACCAATCACAAAGAAAAACAAGTAGGTAGGCCACTATGTAGTAGGTACTTGTTTGCAATAGTTTAAACTATATACAGTATAGGTACCTTTGTAGCTTTCAGATAAAACCAGATTTGATGTTCTAACGGTTCTAACCAAGTAAATAAATAATAACACTTGCAAATCGAATGAAGTGTTCTGGTATTTTAAATGGCTACTTGTATAGGTAATAAGTAATGAAAACAATACTCCCCCGGTTTATGTTGCTGCAGTCCACGGCAAAAGTTGTTATTTTCACAACTTTTATTAATTTGTTTCACAAGTCAGCTGGGCGCTGACAGTTGAGATGTTGTTTTTGTCAATAATTTAAAAACTATGCAACTGTTGTCAGAGATAACACTAGTATGCGTTATTTATCACTTAATTTAATGACTAATGGTAAATATACTATAAATTTAGCTTTAAAACAATTTTTAATTGAAATCTAAAAGGAGCTAGTTTATTTGACAACTTTACTAAACAGTGTTGCCAGTCGAAAAAGTTTCGCACTGGGCCCGCGTGGTGGGTGGTTTACGGCCGTTTTCCCTGTGGTATAAACATGCATAGGGAAGGCTCGTGCCCCAGCAGTGGGAACATACAATAAGCGAAAGAGAGAGAATCCAAAGTACCAGGCTATCATAACCCACAAGAAGATATAGAATACCTGGTTACTTTATGATATGGTGCAGCGCGGAATTTGAAAATTTACGTGTTTTTAAGTCACTGGTGCTAGGCGCTGAATAGGTCTTACACATTAAAAGGACTAGTATAGGTTAGCTTGATCCTATTACAAGGTCATGGTTGTCTTGGAATTTGAAACAAATACCCAGAAACTGCATGAACAATACGTAAAATAATGATATCTAAAAACTTATTTCTTCAGAAACTTTGTAAATATAGCACAAATGAAACAATGATCCGACATCAAAATGTTTGTATTGATATTCCGCAGGTCACTGTTGTCTTATTTTTCAATAAAAAAACATGAATATGAAAATATTAAGACTTTTCTTATTTTTTACCGAAACGCCTATGATTTTACGAAAGTAAACATTGCTCTAATTAAATCACCAGCCTACTCTGTACAGATATTAGTGTGCGTGCGTATTCTTGTCGTGCGCCGTTGTCACACCACTGCCACGCGCCGCTTGCTCGCTATCATAAAGAAACTTGAAACTCGCAGTTTTGCGTCCGCGCTGCACCCCCTTAAGCATCTTTGGGTGAGGCCGTGAGGTGGATGAAGTACTAGGCTATCATAAGTTATAAGGAGTTTCGCACTGGGCCCGCGTGGTGGTTTACGGCCCGTTCTGCTTGTGGTATAAACAGCCCTAGCAGTGGGGACATAATATGACCTGGTGATGATTATCTGATAATGCGTACCTCTTCCTAAAAGCGGCGACTCTCCTGGTGCGAAAGTCTAGCAGTTCCTCCCTAGCACGCGCAGACAGCTGCTCAAATCGTGCGCAAGCGTCCGCTTGCTGTTGTTCCGCCTGCCAATGTTCAGTGAAAGATGTAAATAGCTCTATGTACTGTCCCACTGTTGGACAAAGGCTTTTATTATTAAAATCAAGTCATCGCTACAATTAATGGGTATTGGCTTAATATTGGGTCCTTACCTATGAAATTGACGTTTTCTTCTCACTCATTAATAGGTGTATTACTTCTAAAACTCAATACCGGTTGTTAATATTTATTATACACATTTAATTAAGACTATATTACTTAGGCTTCAGTAATAGCAATTATTTTTGATTTTGTGTCTTTATTACCCATTTTTTTTTTTAAATTGACTCCTTTTTTTGTTAGCGGATTTGACCTTTTGTTTCATTGTAGCTTTGAAGGCACAGTTTTTTTTTTTTTTTTAAGGTCTGCTATATTTAGCTAGTGAAACAAACACACAGCCCTACAATTTTTATAGTATGAACATATGTAGATGCTAAGAAAATTTAAAAAACGTTAGTATGAAAAATTTAATTTTATAAAAAATCTTCATACAAAACAACAATTTCATAGGTAAGGGCCTAATATTAAGGCACAGGGTAAGGCACACTAGCGCCGCTAATGGATTTAATTTGATAACTGCTAAACTGGATTTTTTTCAAACATTGCGGACCTTTCGACACTAGGCAAACATCTATTATTTAATAATTGTGCACTACTTTTAGGTTTGTTTTTGTATTCATTCGCTAACATCAAAAGTTGTGAATAAAAGTTGTTTGTAAATAAATGCGATAGCCCGTTTGTGAATAAACCGTAAAATGTATGGATGCTTTCCTGTTGTCGGACGGTACGCAATGTTTATAAAAAGATCCGGTCCGTTAGTAAATGTCAAATATCAATTGGCGGCGCTAGTGTGCCTTACCCTTCGCCTTAGGAAGTTCTATCAAAATCTGAACTGGTTATAGATAACCAATATTGTAACAACTCATGTATACTTATGGAGAGCAATAAATGATTGAATTGAATTGATTCAGTGGTCTTTTATCATTGAAATCAAGTCATCGGTCCAAATAATGGGTATTGGCTTGAAGAAATTGTATCCTAAGTTTCTTGCTAGCTCTTTTCGGTCGAAAGTTCTATCAAAATCTGAACTGGTTATAGATTCAGTGGTATAATTTTAACTAAATTCTAAATTGACATACAAAAAGATCTTTAATATTTGCAAAAATATTATGATCGGATGTTAGTGACGGTAGTTGTTGACATTGAATGGGCGCCTTTGGCTTTCAAAGTAAAAAGTGTTGAATAATTTCGGCGGGCTGGTAAGAACCACGATAGCTCAATTGGAAGAGCACCTGACCCGGTATGTCAGAAGGGTGCAGGTTCAAATCCTGCTCGTGGAAATTTTTTCAACATTTGTGTTTTTGTAGTGATCTAAGAATCTTAAGAATTAGGCAAGCTATATTTATGATTATTTACATATAATTTTACGCAAATATTGTTGCGAACAAATTACAATTTGAAAAAATAGTAGTTGTCGACAATGAATAGGGCGGCTCCTTTGGCTTACAGAGTTAGAGTGTTGATTAATTTCGGCGAGTTGGATTCAGCCACGATAGCATAGTTGGTAGTGCACCTGACCCGGCATGTCATGGGATGCGGGTTCGAATGCCGCTCGTGGAATTTTTTCAACACTTTGTCTTTTTTCAAATTGTAATTTGTTCGCAACAATATTTGCGTAAAATCCTATGTAAATAATCACTTTGTAAGTTTTTAGAGCTGAATGAGAGTAGCCGCGGGTCGTGCTCAGTGGCGTGCACTTGGAAAGGCCTGTGTCCAGCAGCGGACTAGTATAGGCTGATGATGAAGTTTTTAGAGAGAAAAATAAATTGGTTCTTCGATTCTTGACCAACTAGAGCTCTCGGGCTACACTACCGTTTAAATATAACATATAGACAAATAAAATAGTGCGTTACCTCCTGTACTTCCATCGGCTGTGTGCACAGACAGAAACACGTGTGATTTAACATACATAGTCAACAAACGAACCAACACAGCAAACAAACACGTTTAGAAATAGTTGAAAATTTTAAACAAACTTCTCATATGGCTATTGTAAACACAAGCAAAGGTGTCAAAACACAAAACATAATACATATATATATATATGGTACTGCAAATGTTTAAGTTCTAAATGATTAATATAATGCATTATGTTAAATTTATTTATTGGTCTTGATATTGTGATCTTGATATTATTTTTAATATTGAAATTTAACAAAGTACCGCATAATTTATGCGGCGGCTTGTTTATACGGCTTGTTGGTACAAGGTAGGCGGCAGTTCTTTCGCTAAAAAAAATATATATAAAAATATATAAAAAAATTAAATTGAATTTTTTTACTACTTTGATTTTGACTGGTTTTGAGCGGGAGTAGTGCCATCTATCCAACGGTTATTGCAACCGATCGGCTATGCATATATATCTTGAGACATGAAATACCACAAATTATTACCTACTAACACGTACTAGTTCATTGCATTCCCTTGTAGAGAATTTCTGACGATGTTTCGATAACACGGTTATAGGGACCCTTTAAAGTTTCTTACCGCCCCTAAAAGAGTCCGGTAACGCTAAAAAGTCTTCCGAGTCAAATCGAGAGTCGAGCAAGTTCTCTCCACAAAAAAAAACTTTGTCAAACCAACCAAACAATCACAGGCGCTTGTCAACATCTACAAGTTGTAAATTAATCACATGACATGGTAATAAACTTGTCGGCAACTTCCACTACTAAACAAAAAGTCATTAAAATTGTACGGTAAAGTAAAAATAAATCTACTTATGAGAAGCATTTTAAACCACGAACCGCAAAGGGAATAGCGACATATGACGTCACTGTTCAGCATCATTATATAAAATCAAAAATATTTACGTTAAAAAATTTTAATAGACGGCGCGGCGTTCTCTTAGTATCTATTCGTTACGTCAACGTGAATTGGTGCAGACATCATCGGTTTATCTTCAATAATATCAAAACTCTACTATTTGGCTTAAAAACGGCACAAATTTTATTACGATAAGCTCCAATCAATATAAAGGTTATTATATTATTTTTTACGTAAAATACAGAAAACTATATTATATATTATGGCATGTAACAGACCCATTTTTATTATTACTACGCCATCTTGTAAGTGTAGTTAAACTTGTTTTAACAAATCTCTTTGGAAGCATCTAAGCTATTATTTAAAACTAATAATTTACAAAAAAAGAATAACAAATTTAACCTTTTTAAATTATTAGCATAGTAATATTTATAAACCACATTTTAGGTGTCAAAAATTCGTGTTAAAACATATACAATTATTAGTGCTATAGTTACGAATACTCACAGCGTGGACATCCTTATTTTTGGCTCTGGCCTTCTCGAGGTTTCTGTTGGCGGCTTCGTAAGCTGCGAGGCATCTGCCAAAAAGAAATACATATCATCATCATCATCATCATCATCATCATCATCAGCCTATACTAGTCCACTGCTGGACATAGGCCTCTCCGAGTGCACGCCACCGAGCACGATCCGCGGCTACTCTCATCCAGCTCTTGCCAGCCACCTTGCAAGATCGTCGCTCCACCTAGTCTGAGGGCGTCCCACACTACGTTTGCCGATACGCGGTCTCCACTCGAGAACTCGTTTACCCCAACGGTTGTCGGTTCTGCGGCTAATATGACCGGCCCACTGCCACTTCAGCTTGCTGATCCGATGGGCTATGTCGATTACTTTCGTTCTCTGTCGGATCACCTCATTCCGAAGTCGATCCTTCAGAGAAACTCCGAGCATAGCCCTTTCCATAGCTCGCTGAGCGACTTCAAATTTGTGAACCAGCCCTACCGTGAGTGTCCACGTTTCGGCTCCATATGTCATGACGGGTAGGACGCACTGATTAAAGACTTTCGTCTTTAGACTTTGTGGAATAGGCGACGTAAAAACCCGACGTAATTTCCCATATGCTGCCCAGCCTAGCTGTAAAAAAATACATATACACTACTAATATAAAAAGAGCTGGGGGGCAGGGAATGTAAGACGGATGAGAAAGACCTGACATCAAAGGCTCGGCCTACATTAAATTAAGAACCTTTTATATGTCTACTTTAGCATTAGGGTTGACACCCGTACTTTATTATAAAGTATTGTACGTTATTTCGGGTAATTGTACTCTATACTTTATGAGGACAATATCATACGCAAAAATGCATTATTTCACAGTCTTATTTCTTTCGGATTCTTTTTACATATAACACACAGAAAAGTGTTAAAATTATTTGTTAATAGTTTCTAAAAGCAATGAGAAGTATTTTTTAAGCGAAATTAGACACTTCTTGACACTTAGAAAATCATCATTTCGCAATTCGTTAATGTACTTACATGTCTGCACATAAGGCTGAACAAAACTGTAATTTTTTTTTCAATTTAATTGAAAATGCCATAGAATTTAGTCTATGGCATTTAGTTGAAAATGCCATAGAAATGCCATTGAAAGTCTGTTGAGAAAATTTGACAGTTTAAAGTAGTCTGATGTGAAAACATAAAATATAAAAATAAATTTTGCGCTGGGCGGCGACATCGGATCGGCTAATAGTTCGTGACAGATAGAAGAACATTCAAAACATTAAGGCCAAATTTGGATACAAAAATATACCTATCATCAGCATCCCGGACACGACTTGTTGGTTGCCTAATGAAAAAAAAACAAAAAGCTTCTTCTGTTTGCTATATTAATATTTATTTTTGTAATTTGATCGCAACAAAATATGCGTTAAAAATTATTTAAACATTTATAAATAGCTTGCCTACTTCTTAACTGATCTTTAGTATTTGTAAAAATATTATGATCGGATGTTACTGACGGTAGTTGTTGACATTGAATGGGCGCCTTTGGCTTTCAAAGTAAAAAGTGTTGAATAATTTCGGCGGGCTGGTTAGAACCACGATAGCTCAATTGGAAGAGCACCTGACCCGGAATGTCAGAAGGGTGCAGGTACAAATCCTGCTCGTGGAAATTTTTTCAACATTTGTGTTTTTGTAAATTGTTCGCAATAAAATTTGCGTTAAAAATTATTTAAACATTAATATTTATTTGTTACCTTTTTAGGGATTCAAGCTTGAAGATTATCTGACGTATAAATAATGATTATTGATAATTTAATTTATACAAAGTTATTTTTAAAAAAGTAAGCGACCTAGAATCGGTAAATAAACAACTTTCTCATAGTAACATAGTGTTAATAACGCCACCTAGCGGCCGAATTGGGAACTACAACCTCAACGGCACGGCGGGCGGCGGCACAGACATTAGTGTGAGTTTTGTTTACTATCCGTATTCATTCGTTTACTAAAACGAATACGAAAATTTGTTCTAGGATTTTTTTAAACTCTTCTAATGAAATGTTCAAAATAATTTTTTACGCAAATTTTTGTTGCGAAAAAATTACAAAAACACAAATGTTGAAAAAATATTTTTTTTAGGTTTTCGTTTTCGCGAAGGTGTTACAAGATCGAATGTCAATTGACACACACACTCACACTAGGCACCCAGCCATCAGCCTGTCCAGCACGCATCGACTCAGGCGAGTCAATACAAAGCTCAAGTCGTAGAGGGCGCTGTCATCGGGCACTATACAAAGGGTAAGACACCGGACGCCGCTTCTCTTTCTTCACCATTCTGCCTTCAACATATCTTGTCACCTCTCTGATATACTTACTCTTTAAATAATAAACCAGTATTTACAAAAGCGACAATAATAAATATTCATTGACTTAAATATTTATATAAAGTACAGTGAAAAGCCTACCGGGAAGCCTTCCCGGTAGCATAATGGTCAGTGCAGCCGCCCGGATAGCGGAAGACCCAAGTTCGATTCCTGGCTGGGTCGGGTGGGCGTTTAATTTTTTCACTGTATTTTATATAAATACTTAACTCAGCTTAAGTGTAGCAATTAACACTTAAAATAAAAGTAAAAATTTATTGACTTCTTCAAGCTTAATTCAAAAGCAACTTCATTCCAACGCATAGGTCGAAATATGCCAAAAAAATTTGGACTATTCGTACTAACTCCTGAAAATTTGGCAACTGTTTAAAAATAACTTTATATATCAAGACATACCTCAATCTTCTCACCAACACAGCTTTGGCGGCGTGCGCGTCCCTCATATAATAGCGGAGAGTGTCAGCTAACTTGAGGTCTTGGTCGGACGCCATGCGACCTTCGATCTTCTGTGTAAGGCAATAGGGTTCACGGTTCAGTAGCTTCGACAGAAAATATATTTCATTCATAACTATTTAAAGTTAATGATTTATTGAGGTATTCGAGCAACAGCTCCAATAGGCTTGACCTATAATCGCAGGGCAAAACATTATTTTAAAGCATTTCAAAAGAAGTTACGAGATTATATCACGTCACATCACCAGCCCCTTTCGGCCCACTGCTGGGCATAGGCCACTCTTTGTTACGAGATTATATTATTACAATTAAATAAATAATAACATATACACATATACAGGTTGACTTATTTACCACCGTCCAAACCTTCCGAGATGACTCCCGTGATACAAACGAACAAATCTTACTATTGGACCAGCTCTCTAACTCGAAAATAAAATTCAGCTGTTCCATACAAAACATCAATATTCATTCGACCAAAATGTATGGAACAGCTGAATTTTAATTAACCCTGTATAAGTTTGTGTTCCTTTTTTACCACACCTTTCTGTATCAAGTTGTACATTTTACTTATAACCATGATACGAAGATTATTTTATAAGAATTAGAAAATCGTTAATAAAGTTATTCATTGTTATTAGTTTTTTTTTATGAAAAAAATTCGGAAGCTCATTTCTAAACTGCTGTTTCCGAAAGTGCAATTAAGTATTTATAGTGCCAACACCTTTGTGTGTACTTGGTTAGCATAAAATATTTTTTATTTGTACTAGCCCGGCACTTGTCGAACGTTTCCGAGGCTCTGGTCAGGAACCTTTCGGTGGGCGGTTGCTCCCTGGTAGCCAGTTGAGTGATGCAAGAAGACAGCTTTATGTGAGAGTCAGCCACTTCTGTTAGACAATAATAAAATGGCGTAAAATGATTAGCTAAAAAGCAGGTACAGTATCAATGAAAGGAGCACAAAAATCATCACTATAGTTTGTTCATTATAGCTTGATCTGTGACAAAAGTCATCAAAATCGAAGACGTGACTTTGTAAAAGCGTATGAAATTATTTGACTATATTAAAATAACATTATTATTTATAATCTATCACTTAATACACTAAAATTACTTTTATGATTCTATTTCACATGTTAGATTAGGTTTATCCCAATAAATTCCCGCATAACACACATCTATCATAATTTTAAAACATACAATAAAAAACGTACTCCTTTACAAGGTCATTTCATTATAAATAAATACCAGTGTTGGGATAGTACACCAAGTGAACATCATATTTTTCATCCTAGCTGTATTCATTAACTTGTTAGTCTTTATTTATTTTTCTTGAATATATGACGTTTTTACAGAACTTCTAAAAATCAGAAAAGATAATCAATTGGCACATTAGATAGGAACAGTACTTCATAAGGATAATGATATTCAATTGATAATTTCAATTATCATTTGATGCAATTACCTCAGTATTGTCTCAACCCTAGGCATGCCAATTTGACATCTGTCACGGGTATCAAGCTATATTGAACAGACTATAGCTTCATTTATGTCGCCATTGCTGAGGTAAGAGTCTCCCCTAAGAAATTTTACACCACAGGGACAACGGTAAACCATCACGCGGACCCAGTGCAGAAGGTGATTGTTAACCACTGCTGCAGCCGGGATCAACGGCTAGACGTGTCGATGAAGCATAGAGCATTATATTATCATATACTTAATAAATGAAAATATAATTTCAAAAAGTATCATCATATCAAAATCCTCTATGCTTCATCGACACGTCTAACAAGTGTTACTATACTTTATGCAGCAACGACGTCTCCTGTATGAAGAAGCATTTATTAAACTACAGGTCAAACAATTCTCACTCTTATGATGAGACGTCATACGGTCAACTTTGGCGAAAGTAGTACTCCTTTAAAGGTGCGCCGTCCGTAAGAGACAAGTGTCATATATTTTATTTCAAAATGTTTTCGTCCATATATATTTGATGCCGCGCGGCCATACCAATTTTGTATGGGGAATTAACACGTGTTAATTTGAAAAATAGTAATTTAAAAAACCGCTCGATAAATCGAAAATGTGAGACTGACGATTTGTAGATAAGTTAATTGGTGATTGTTTAGACATAATTAGAGGTATAATAATTTAGATAAACTATAAGATATCATCTAAACGCCACCACTCGTTTTCATGATTTTTGCCCAACTTTAAATGATATTGTAGAAAAAACTATAGTGTGTTATAAATTTATGGATCAGACTAATTGTAAACACATTCCCTTTGATGCTAAATATATATTTTGTTTATGTAATACGATAGTTTTATCATCATATATCAACTTAACCGTGACTAAACTTTTGGCTTTTTTTGGTCGGCGCACCCTTAAGAACGTCTTAAGAACATCTCTTGCTCGAAGTAGCATCTCATTCTCACCCTTATGCTAAGACGTCATACGATCCACTTTACTTACTTAATAGTTGAATAATAATATACATTACGTTTTGTGTTTAAAAATTCAAGTATGATTTACTTCAATTATTATTATGATGATTTTCATGATAAACAACGGCACTTATCTTATCTTACTTTGACCTACCTGTTTGGCTAAGAAAAGCGCGCGTAAATGAACCGAATTATTCGGCCGAATATTCATATTCGGCCAAACCAATATTCGGCACATCTCTATCGTAAATGTAACTAAAATTGTAGTTATGACGTTCTTTCACCAGATGTGCGATTACAGTTTAAGTAATCTCTTATACGAGGACGTCATACGCTCTACTTTGGCGACTGCATCTTTCAAGTGGGAGTAGTACCTTATAGGAGCGACGTTTCCTACTCGCAGAAGCATCTGTTTAATTACATGCTAAGCAATTCTCAACCTTATGGTATGATGTCATACGGTCTAGTTTGGCAACTGCGTTCCTTAAGTGTTAGTAAACTTATGCAGGAACAATGTCTCTTTATCAAATTTACAGATCAAACAATTCTCACCCTTATGTTTCGTCGTCATACGGTCTACTTTGGCGACGGCATCCTTCAAATGGGAGTAGTACTCTTGTAGAAACGATGTCTCTTGCTCAAAGAAGTCGTTCACGTCTCGAACAGTCGCGCCCAAGTATATCTCGTCTGTAGTAGTGGTCATTGAACGCATCTGTTGAATAAAAAATAACGGGTGTAGAAAAAAACCAATCGAAAATGTGTAGCGACAGCTCGCAATTCATATCTAGGGTACACACTCTCTGTTTCATCAATCAATCATTAGTAATAGTGGTCGAGCATTGATCGAAAATCGACCGTTTTTTTAATAAATTGTTAAATTTAAGTATGTTGTAGACCGACGATCTGGTCAAGGTCGCGGGCCGATCGTTCGTTGTGGCCGATCGTTGTGGCGATCCTTGAAGAGGCCTATACCCAGCAGTGGGCGTCATATGGCTGACGATGATGAGGTATATTGTATACAGGGTTTATAAAATACCTACAATGAAAAAATTAAATGTCTACCCGACCCAGCCAGGAATCGGACCTGGGGGTCGACCGCCTAACTCTCTCGCTTTCGATCGCTTTGAAGGCGAGGCGAGGAGGAGGCGTCATCTTGTCATTTCGAAAGCAATATGAAAGCATTATCGAAAGCTATAGGCTATAGCTTTCGATATTATTTGATATTATATTTCGATATTATATTAGAAAGCGACGCGAGGGCCTCGCTTTCAAAGCAATTGAAAGCAAGAGCGTTAGGCGGTTGGGGGGCTGGGTCTTCCGCAATCCGGGCGGCTGCACTGATCATTATGCTACCGGAAAGACTGACGTAAGCGTTGAATTTTTTCACTGCTTTGATTTTGACTGCTTTTAGCGGCAGTAGTGCTATCTATCTAACGGTTATTGCAACCGATTGGCTTTGCAAATTCATCTTTACAGATAAAATACCACAAATTTGATAACACAACGCTATAGCAAATTTTACTTTTTATTTTTAAGTGCTAATTGCTGCACTTAAGGGAGTGCAGCGCGGACGCAAAACTCCGAGTTTCAAGTTTCTTTATGATAGCGAGCGAGCGGCGCGTGGCAGTGGTGTGACAAGGGCGCACGACTACGAATACGCACGCACACTAATATCTGTACAGAGTAGGCTGGTGATTTAATTAGAGCAATGTTTACTTTTGTGAAATCATAGGCGTTTGGGTAAAAAATAAGAAAAGTCTTAATATTTTCATATTCATGTTTTTTTATTGAAAAATAAGACAACAGTGACCTGCGGAATATCAAAACAAACATTTTGATGATTGTTTCATTTGTGCTATATTTACAAAGTTTCTGAAGAAATAAGTTTTTAGATATCATTATTTTACGTATTGTTTATGCAGTTTCTGGGTATTTGTTTCAAATTCCAAGACAACCATGACCTTGTGAAAGGATCAAGCTAACCTATACTAGTCCTTTTAATGTATAAGACCTATTCAGCGCCTAGCACCAGTGACTTAAAAACACGTAAATTTTCAAATTTCGCGCTGCACCCCCTTAAGCTAAATTTAATATTTATAAAATACAATGAAAAACTTAAATGCTGCGAATGCTGTATAAAAATGGCTAAAATAGATTCAATAGCCCCTAACAAATCACTATCAGGACGTAAATTATGTTACATGTTGTATATTACAAGAAAAATTTTACTAAAAAAACAAGAGTGGAAATAGCGCCCACGACCTTTAGATAACCGGTCCAATGACCGCTGAGCTATAAAGGCCCCAGATATGTTATATATTACAAAAACACAAATGCTGTAAAAAAATGCTTCTCCCTTCTTCCATAGGAGTACACGTGCTGCTCTCCGGAGTCACCGCTTCACTGTCTCTAATATTCCATCGCGCACTAAGAAATTTGGTGACACGTTTTTTTGTCGCACTTCCAAAACATGGAATAGTTTGCCAGCACACTTTTTTCCTCCTTCCTATGATATGGGGTCCTTCAAACGAGGCGTAAAGAGGCACCTTGTGGGCCGGCAGAGTGAGGGTAACTGATGCTGCGTTGTTTTCACGCTGCACCAGTTGTCGTCGCATCTGGATTCCATATTCACTTAACATCAGGTGAAGTAGAGTCATTTGCCGTGCTACGTATAAAAAAAAAGTCCACGAGCAGGATTTGAACCTGCAACCTTCTGACATACCGGGTCAGGCGCCCTTCCAATTGAGCCTGACCCGGTATGTCAGAATGGTGCAGGTTCAAATCCTGCTCGTCGAAATTTTTTTAGCAATTGTGTTTTTGTAATTTGTTCACAACAAAATTTGCGTTAAAAAAATTATTTGAACATTTTATGTTATATAGCTGTGCCCTGCGGTTTCACCCGCGTTAATTAGCGACTCTTCCACACCTATTAGTCATAGCGTGATGTAATATAGCCTATAGCCTTCCTCAATAAATGGACTATTCAACACAAAAAGAATTTTTCAATTCGAACCAGTAGTTCCTGAGATTAGCGCGTTCAAACAAACAAACAAACAAACAAACAAACAAACAAACAAACAAACAAACAAACAAACAAACAAACAAACAAACTCTTCAGCTTTATAATATTAGTATAGATATTATTTAAAAAAGATAATTAAAATTAAACCTTACCAGCCCACCGATAAGGTCCATCCTCCCTCGCGGCTTCGCGCACAAATCCTGCTCGTACTCTAGAAACACACGCAGATGCGAGTCGTTTCTGAAGACGGGGTGCGCAGCTAAACGCTGCAGGAACACTTCGTGCATGGCCACCGTCTTCTTGAAGGTGGCTAGGTATTCACTGGGGACAAAACAAGAAGAATATACCATTGACGCGCCTTGCATTACCGATCCAATCCGAACCCCACAAAGAATCTAGTAGGGTACAGGGACACGCACTTGTGCGTGATGGCATTACCTCTAGAAAACCCTTGGCTTAAGCTTGAGGAACCCATGAAGTTTTTCACCGCCCCCAAAAAAGTCCGATGTCGCTAAAAATGCCGTTTGAGGCAATCAAAAAACTCAAAAATATACATAATAATAATAATAATAAATCGTGTTTACATGCACTGAATGACGTTGAAGGTTTGATCAATTTATATACGAGTAGTATATTCCCGATGATCGCTTGAAAAACGGAACGCGACTTCGGGCCACGGAGCCACAATGACGTTTGTGGGGATGACAGTAAATATAAAGTACAAATATTCTGCAACCTTAGGGTATATTCCGATATACACTGCGAGCACTGTAAGGCGTGACGTCAATTTAGTATACTGCGAAGCCGTTCCTTTAGAGTTAGCTATACTGGTTACTGTTTAAAACGGAACGCAGTCCAGTATACTGTCATCCATGCTGTCATCCATGTCATTTCTGGACGCTGTTGATCACGTGATCAAAGCACTGAGAGCGCCTTACCTCGAAAATGCCAGTGCTTACAGTACAAAAATGGCGACGATTTATGACGTCATATATTTCCCTAGGAAACTGCGGCAGTATACTGTCAGTCCATAACGGAACTTTCTCGCTAGTAAGAGCACTGGACAGTGCTCGCAGTGTATATCGGAACATAACCTTTATAAAATTAATCATTATTGTAAACCTTAATCACAGTAAGCTGTTTGTTGATGCTACCCAATTTTTTTTCAGATTTTGTAATTCGAAATTTAAATGCTCTACCTTCATATAGTGCGATTCAAATAGGATGGCGGCTGTGAAGTATGCTGCGAGCGCCGGTGCGCGCAGGTACAGTCAAAACTCCCCGCCCTGTAACGTCCCGTAGTAAGGTGTCAACCTTAAATTCGCTACTGCGACGCGACTTGTGACTAACTTCACAGCCGCCATCCTATTTGAATCGCACTTTACCTGATGAGCAAACAGGACCACTTTAGAGACGCATTTTTGTTCCGAATACATTATTAATCGAAGCGGTGACAACTACATTCGTTTCAAGTTGTATTCATATCGTACCACAAATATTACCGATCTACCCGCATTTTTGTGTCATTAATTTTATGTTCATATTGATAATGCGCTTATTTAAGTTTTATTTTTAAATTTAAATTAAATACTTAACCGCCTCTGGTCTGAGACCTCTTCTAGTTTTTAGAAGTCCCGAGTTAGATTCACAGTGGGGCTACGTGTTTGTTCTCGGTTAAGTTAGGGTAGGATAGGTAGAGCTTGTTATAAGTCCACCTGGCTACCTAACACCACCTTATCTAAATAAGTCGCTTTGCATTAATGTAAGTAGCATTATTGTGTTCCGACAGTTAGAGATAAGATAGCCAGCTCCTCAGTAATTAGGTAAGGGGATTACGGATGAAGTGCGCGTCCACCTTTGGCTTTATCATCACTTAGCATTTGGTAAGATGAAGACTTATGTACCCCCTTATTCATAAAAACTATTTAATCATAATTTAGTTAATCATTGTTTTGTCTCTTTTTCTCAAATTCAAAATGACGTGTGTGTGACGTTGACAAAACAATATTTAACTAAATAATGCTTAAATAGTTTTTATGAATAAGCTGCTTAGTGCTTACCCGTAAGGAATAAAAAAAGCATTGTTTTCTAAAGTTAAAGCGAACACACACATTGAAATGAAACTACTTTTACAAATCTACTTGCGTTTATGTTACACATTCATTTGAATAATGTTTATCCTGACGTTTCGAACCCTTTGCAGGATCCAAAAGTAGATCCGTAAAAATAGTTCCATTTCAATAAAAAAGTATATACAGTGAAATATGTTTATAATGACATCCAAGGAAAATAACAAACACGTCATACTAAGCATTTGTAGGAAATAAACAATCTCCTGTTTTTGTTAGTATGTATGTATTTATTTTAATAGAGAGAAACACAGCATATTAATTCATTAACAAACAATGCGTGACCTTCAACTATCAATAATATTACTCACTGAGACTCAAAACAAAAACGAGCCATGTGCCACGCACGCGCCGAACGTCGTCGGGCGTCACGTGACCCTCCCGAACAGTGCCGAAGGCATTACGAATCATGTTGGTCACTATAACCGGACACAATTTATTAAAAATGGGTCACACTAAGCAACAAGTCACTATAAGCGAAGTCATTATATTATCCGACTTTGTTATAAAGAATTTTATATGAAAACCAAACTTTGCTGTGTAATTACTTCATATTAAGTGGTTGGTCAATATAGGCGGAGTCATAATAAACGGATTCTACTGTAGAACTGAACCGTAAGCTTAAAGACTTATGTTAACGCCTACTAAATAACAATCAGTAGGTACTTACTCTTCCAACTCCTCTTTCATCTTGAGAAACTCTTCGCGGGTGAGGGCACCCTCCCCTTCTCCCAAACGCTGCAACTTCTCGCGGGACGCGTCGAAATCGGGCCGGGGCGGGGCGGGCGGTATCTAGGGGAAATAAAACAACATTCAAAATGTTTTATTCAGAAACACAAATGTTGAAAAAATTTCCACGAGCAGGATTTGAACCTGCACCCTTCTGCCATTCCGGGTCAGGTGCTCTTCCAATTGAGCTATCGTGGTTCTAACCAGCCCGCCGAAATTATTCAACACTTTTTACTTTGTAAGCCAAAGGCGCCAATTCAATGTCAACAACTACCGTCATTAACATCCGATCATAATATTTTTACAAATATTAAAGATCAGTTAAGAAATAAGCAAGCTATTTTATAAAATGTTCAAAATGATTTTTAAAGCAAATTTTGTTGCGAACAAATTACAAAAACACAAATGTTGAAAAAATTTCCACAAGCAGGATTTGAACCTGCACCCTTCTGACATTCCGGGTCAGATGCTCTTCCAATTGAGCTATCGTGGTTCTAACCAGCCCGCCGAAATTATTCAACACTTTTTACTTCGTAAGCCAAAGGCGCCAATTCAATGTCAACAACTACCGTCATTAACATCCGATCATAATATTTTTACAAATATTAAAGATCAGTTAAGAAATAAGCAAGCTATTTTATAAAATGTTCAAAATGATTTTTAAAGCAAATTTTGTTGCGAACAAATTACAAAAACACAAATGTTGAAAAAATTTCCACGAGCAGGATTTGAACCTGCACCCTTCTGACATTTCGGGTCAGGTGCTCTTCCAATTGAGCTATCGTGGTTCTAACCAGCCCAGCCCTAGTGTTTTATTCAGCTTAGGCTGAATCAATCCTATGGCTTAGGCTCCATCAATTATAAACTTTATCATCATAATCATAACATTAATATTATCACAATATTTATTTGCATCATGATTCATGATGTACGTACATATAAAGTGGTCTTAAGTTTTAAGTTAGTCCTGCATGTAGGTACCTGTAATTTTGTTTGTTGTGTAATAGTCGAATTTCGTCTGCTGAGCGAACATTCGTATTTGGAGGTTGTTGATGTAATTTTTTATTTGTTTATGTATCTTTGTTATCTCGTGTAAATGTTGTATTGTGTGTTTTGTGTATGGTTGCGCTCCCTCCCACACTAAGGTGTTCGCGGAAGACCAGCAGCAGGTTCTCCTATAAACTAGGAGGCCTGACAGGGACATCATGCTAAACGGGCACCTTTTAGTGCCACTTACTTGTTGTTAAAATTTTATGTAGTAATGTTATTTGTGTTTTATCACTAATAAATGTTTTTTTATTTTATTCTATTCAATTCAACAACATTCACCCTACTGAGAATTGAACACAACTCACAATGTAGCCCGCGTACTCGTCTTTCTCCTCGTATCTGTCGTGGAGCCACACGAACTCCTCGTGCTGGCGGACCACTACAAACTCCGACTTCTGGAACTCCGGCAGCGTAGTCTTGGTGTGGACGGTGAACTTCACTTTTTCCTTTTCACTGAGCGCATCTGATATATCCACCTACAAAAATTACAACACAAAACGAATGTATCAATATACAAGACGTGGTTTTAACCTTTTGCTCGCCACAGTCGGCAATAATCGACAAGCGATAGCGTACGCCAACGACGACAACCACAGAACACCTTCTGTGTTCTGTGACGACAACGGTCGACAGCTATAGTTTACAAAACCACAAAATAAAGATATTTGGAAATTTTGGAATCCCTATTCCTGTTGCAAGTTACGACGCGCTTATGCTGTGTTAAGGGATTAAAACATAGCTGCCACAAATAGAATTGGGCCAGTAGAGAGGAAAAAAAAAATAAAATGTAACAAGTTGGTACCCGAGGAAAAGAGAAAGTAAAGGAAACTACTGATGAGATGGAAGGATGACATAGTGAAGATAGCTGGGAATACTTGGACAAGACTGGGTAATGTTGGGTATTAAGAAGGTATTTTATTTTACTTTCACTGTCTAAAGTCCTGGAAAAGATGCTCAATGCTTATTACAGTTTTTTTAATCGGTACAACTTTTGTCAGGTTCCCAATTTGGCTTCAGATCGGGTATGTCGACAGACGATGCAGTGGTAGCTTGACGAAGTATGTTACTGAGACTTGACAGGAAACAAAAGTACCTTAGTGTTTTCCTCAACCTTACCAAGGCATTTGATACTGTCTCGATACCTACTTTTGTGGACAAACTAGAAAATATTAGATTAAGACTCAGTCTTATTTTAGAAAATATTAGAGCCTCTCAGCCTTGTGTCTTACACTAAACATACTCTCTCCAGTATGATCCCATCCCAAGATTGCAAAGGCAGTCCTTTGCAAGGCGACAACGTGCATATCTATCAATTTCTCTTTATAATAAAATAAATAAAAAGATAAATTTCTACCCTTTTCACTTTATGAATGCAAATCAATTATCAAGACTTGGTTTCTGTCTTTAAATTATAAAGAAACAGAAGATCTTTATACTAACAGGCTACATAGAATAGAAATGGTATAACAGTTTTTATTTAATAATTTTAAATAAATAGAATAAAATATATATAAACTTTATATTTATTATTACTCTATTTTTAATTTTTTTAGGTATGATACCTTTTACTTATTAGTTTGCGTTAATCTCCGTTTAAATTTAAAATATAGTTTTTATTTACCTCCTATAGTTCACAAATTCAATTCCATGGCTAAATTTTATCTACCCAAGTAATTTTTTTTACACTACGGAGTTGCTTTGATTAAGTTTGTACAATAACTATTTGAATACAGACCTTTAACCAAAAATTTACAAACTTTCAACTCGTAGATCTGTATCAGTTAAGCCATGTAATGTACTTACTAGCAAACTGTTGTCAGCCAGCGAGACAGTCTCACTTGGCTTCTTCTTGGCCAGTTTAGTGTCCAAAGATGCTGGTGACTGCACCGTTGGGGCTGACAAGGGGTCATGGTTGGTATCTTCCACACAGTCCTGAGGAAAGAGAGTTGCAATTAATCATCACTAGTTGGGATCATTTTACTGGTACAACAAAATCCTTGAAATAGCGACGGACAGGTTAATGATAAGATCAGGGAAGGAGAAGAGAACTATTGAAGAGGTCTAATAAAGTTGTAGTGGTGGTAGTGGTGGTAAATATTAAATAAATATTAATTAAATGTGAAATTGTGGTTTATCATAATTAATTACATATATTATATTTTACTACCTAGCTCATGGAGTATATAATAGAAAAGAATAGAATACTTTATTGTACACACAAAAATACACACATTAAATAAAATAAACAGGAGTTGTATATAGGGCAGTATTCAACACAATGAAAAGACAGAAGAGCCAAGCTGTATTGTACTGTATTCTGATAATGCATTTATGAATGTATGAGATTCTGATAAGACTCTTAATGATAAAAATTAAAATAAGTACAGACACAAGTGTGGTAAAATAGTTTAAAAGTCCATATGAAGTAAACTGCGGCACCGTATAACGATTGAACAAAGCATGCAAGTTGAAAAAAAAACCGTCCGAAAATTCTAAACATTGAAACAATTATTAATTTCTAATACGAAATCTAATAAGCTGCAAAATAAAAACCACGTCATCTATTTTATCTACCGAAAAAGTAATTAAAACCTTCGTGTTGGAGATAACAACCGGCCGTGACGCCTAAATTATGTAGAATTTCATTAGCTTACAATAGATACTAGTGTTATTAGGTGGCTAACGTTAATTAAACCACAAGGTAGCGGGTACGCCCCCCGGTTTTCGAAGACTACGAAAGTACCATAAACTATGTGCCATGGAAATTACTTACCATCATTTTGGGCACCGTACGTTCCTTTACTATACTGCAGTTTAAGAATTTTTAGCGTTTTTGTTCTTTTAATGTAAAAAACTGAAAAAACAATCGTCCACAACAAAGAGAGAAATAATGACGGACGACAAATACTTTTTTGACAGCTGTCGGTTTTTTTTGCCCGTTTCGGGAAGGCAAAAGAAATTGCCTACAACCTAATTTTCTATTTAATTCTCGTTATAATAACATGCATAACATGCATTCGGCTATAACCTTAATTCGTTACTGTTGTTTCGGCCCTATATTAATATATTTCCTTCGCTCTTCCCATTTCTGGATGCACGGTCATCTTTTAGATAAATTAGACCAAATTATGCGGCATACATTAACGTTGATTTTATGTGTGGCCATGTTGCCATGGACGACCGATCATGGGCACAAGCTCTCGGGGCGTCCACAAAACCAGTATTAGTTTACCGGTTTTCTTATCCTCGGTCCATGGCACCGAAAAATTAATAAGGAAAATTCTAGCCCCCACACTGATTAATTTTGATGTGCTGTGTTTCACCGAAGCATCGACATTGTCGATTTACTGTAGTAAATTAATATAAAGAGCTTTCTTGAAAGTAATATAAAACATAAAAAATCATTTCTGTAACTCATTATTTATGTTTTTAGTAGTATAAAAAAGTTTCAAATCACGTAAAATCAGTTAAATCAAAGTTTTTTTTATGTTTACTGTTAATTGTCAACATCTTTGTCCCTATCTATCCCTTAAGCATAGAAAGTTTTGTTCAAAGGCTAATTGATTTTAAGTATGTATAGGATTACCTAAATGTGAAATGGCTTATCAATTTTATTGAAAATTATTTAATTAGTACGTTCATAAACTGTGTTCATAAACTTATCATGAACGCATCTTTAATTATTGATTGGGTTGACAGAAGAAAATAAAATGTTACCGTTATAAAAAAATTACAAATTAGTAGCTTACAGAAAAGCCCTGAACTATTTCCTTTTAGCACTTATATGAAAGTCTTTGTAAATGTTTGATAAAAAGCGATGCTTTATTATTTTACAAGCAAAATGAAATTTAATAAGTTTCTCACAATTTAATATGAAATTGTTTTTAAGTTGTAATTTCTACTACTGTCAACAAATGTAGTAGATTTCCAAAATCGATGGAAGAAGATGGGTGCCTGTAATAATATTGTTTTTTAATTGATATACGCAGAAACTAAGCATTATATTTACAATATGGGAACACAAAAACCCGGGGAATGGGCGAACTCGCTCATAGCCCGCTTCGAAGAGCAGGTACTTTCATAAAAATATATTTATTCCAATTTTCACCGGACCCACCCAAGTGAATTAAATTTATTATAATATTTACATTTATGTGATAGGTGTGAATTATTTTGTCTAAGATTTTTGTATAAACGAAACGGAAGTTTAAGATGCTCTGTGTTTGATACTGCATTAATACATTTTCCTTCTGAAAACCCACGCAAATTAGGGCCGATCAATGCGCGACGTAAACAACGACCATATTTGAAAATATTATTTTTCATAATAAATTCAATGAGATTTAGGGAGTATTAATAATAAGAAAGTACCTTAGGCTTATTCATACTCAGTCTAAATCTTTAACTATTTTATGTAGGCAACAAATGAAATTAATATTATTTATTGCACGCTGATAACAAATATTATTTTGCTTTCATAGGCGTAAGGTGTGTCGCACACTGTTAAAATACTGTTATTCACTCAATTAATATTAATTTTATATTAGTTAAGTGGATAGTGGCAAGTAAAAAATTACTATACTTCTATCATAGTAAATAGATAGTCACCCTTTGCTCGACAAAGACTTACCCCAAAGATGTCTACAAAAACCGGTTTTGTGCTGTGGCTATCTGCGATTTTCACCAGAGTGTTTGTCCAGCTTGTTGGAGGCCTACACATTGTCTTCTCACAAAACTTACTATTTTAAAATTATAATTATCTATTTTTGTAGCTGCCATACAAAACAGGTGCTCAAAACCTTCATTCGCGCATCAATGAGGAGCAGTGCAAGGCCTGCCTCGTCCAGATCAGTAGACATAGGTTCTCCCTCGTAATCTCTGGACTAACCAAGATTTTACAGAGGATCAATGAATTGGTAAGCGCACTTTTATTATTTTAATGTAATAAACAACTCTATCCACCAAACAAACCAATAACAGACATATACTTACTCTCCCTGGGCATTGCACCAAGTCTTTTTGGTCGGAGACCGGCCCCCCAACCACTTAACTCTCGCTTTCGATCGCTTTGAAGGTGAGGCCTTCACCCTCATATTGCTTTCGAAATGACAAGATGACGCCTCCTCGCCTCGCCTTCAAAACGATCAAAAGCGAGAGAGTTAAGCGGTAGTCTTAGACGACACAAAGCAGACAGTGAGTTTACTCAAAATTGATGAAATTTATGCCCTTTCAACCCCTTTATGGGAAAAGGATGTGAGAGTTGTATGTATGTATTGTATGGTGATCATAATCAGACATCAGCAATCGTCAAAGAATGCAAGGAATCACTGAAAAGGCTGACCGAAAGAGCGGACCTGACGATAGCGTGGGTCCCAGGACATGAGAGAAACACGGGAAACGAACAGGCCGACGAACTAGCAAGAAAGGGAGCAGAGGAAAGCTTGGTGGGACCGGAACCCCGGTTGCCAATAGCGCACAATATCACCAAGGGAGTAATCAGCTATAGTATTATAGCAGAAACCAACCGAAGATGGAGATCCTCGACGGGCATGAGACAGTCGAAAGTCTTCATCAAGGGAATGGACAAGAAAAAGACTAGCAAACTGATGGGACTCTCCAGAGAGAACATGAGGCTAGTCATAGAGATCATAACAGGACACTGCCGATTGAACAGACATCTGACAGTGATAGGAGTGAAAACCGATCCCATATGCCCGGAGTGCACGGAAAGCGAAGAGACCAGCCTCCACCTACTCGCTGAGTGCCCCATATACTCACGGATAAGACGGGAGCTATGGGGGTCGGATACATTAGACAAAGAGGACCTGAAGGATCTGAAGGTGGAGCAGATAGCAAGATTCACCAAAAAGACAAAAAGATTTGACGGGGCGCCGTGAGGGCTGGATAAACCTTTAACCCCTCGAAGGGGAGAACGGGGAAAAGGACGAAATGGCTCGCAGACAACGCGGGCGGATCGTCCGTTCGGCCAGCGACGTCCCCACCAGAAATAATAATGGTGATCATAATAATAATAATTTAGTAGTAATAGTACTGATCAATATAACAACAGAATATATGAGTTAAGATGTAAAAGAAGTCATATTATACTACAGATGTAACACCTACCATAAGCTTAAACATTTTTCTGTTTAGGTTTATAGACATTTATTCTCTTATAAATCGCAGATAGTATCTTATGAGTCTCAGATAGAATCTTATGAGTCTCACACTTATGAGACTCAGATATCATTTAGTTTTTATTATTATTTGAATTTTATAGTTTTGATGTCAATAAGTGCCTGTGAAGGCTTATGCTGATTAAATGATTTGACTTTGACTTTGATAGTATTTGATGAGTCAGATATTATCTCATGAGTCTCAGATTGTATCTTATGAGCTTCAGCTCTGAAGATCTGACAGATAGTAAATTATGAGTCTCAGATAGTACCTGACAGATACTATCTAAAACTCAATGAGTTTTATATAGTATCTGATGGGTCTCAGATAATATCTTATAAGTCTCGGATAGTATCTTTATGAGTTTCAGATAGTATCTTATGAGTCAAAGACATTTTTTAATATTTGCGTGGATAAACGCTGTAGTCACAATTCTTCATAAAAAAGGGAATAACACCAAGCTTTACAACTATCGCCCCATAAGTCTTCTCTCCCAGACTTACAAACTTTTTGCACGCGCTCACTGACCACATACCTGTAGGTAGGACGTGGTGTGCGACAGGGAGATACTATATATCACCCAAGCTTTTTACTGCCGTTTTAGAGGATGTACTGAAAACGCTTGATTGGGACAGTAAAGGAAAGTAGGGTATTATTGGGCATTCTACTTCACTTTTTCTTAATCGTTCGCTCACTTCGTTCGCTCACTCGAAAAAGTGAAGTAGAATGCCCAATCGTGTTCTAGAACACTTAATCGTTCGCTCACTCGAAAAAGTGAAGTAGAATGCCCAATCGTGTTCTAGAACACTTAATCGTTCGCTCACTCGAAAAAGTGAAGTAGAATGCCCAATCGTGTTCTAGAACACTTAATCGTTCGCTCACTCGAAAAAGTGAAGTAGAATGCCCAATCGTGTTCTAGAACACTTAATCGTTCGCTCACTCGAAAAAGCGAAGTAGAATGTCCAATAATCGCGCGATTCATTTCACTTCATTGATCGAACGTCAGTGAGGTCGTTGAAAAGTGTTCTAGAATGCTCAATCGTTATTTCAGTATATATGTAATCATACCAGTTAGATTACTAAAATGACTACGACTGCGATCTACTTTACACATTTTCAAGGTTCTCGTTCATAAAATGCAAGAGTTTTTTGGCAATATGGAATTACAGTACAACTTAAAGTGAATGTGACCTCTCAGTACTGAATAAGTTGTTGTGAAGACGCAAGCGCCTACACATTATAAAATAGCAATATATCATCAATACAGCTTTGCCCATTTATTGTGTATTGTTTATAATGCCCTTGTGTAATATAGTTTCGATTCATCATTGAGGCCACATTATTAAACTTTAATATCCAACATATACGGTTTTATTTGCCACCACGCTCCAAGGTATATCGCCTAGTTGTACTATAGCAATTGTCAAATTTTATTCTTGCCTCATAAGAAAACGCTTGTGTATTTTAATCGAATTCATAGTTTAATTTCTGTATACAACGACTTCGATCTACTTAACACATTTTCAAGGATTTCGTCTATTGAATGCAAAGGTTTTTAACAATATAGAATTACAGCACAACTTAAGCTGGATGGGGCTCCTGGTTTCCCAGGACTGGATCCCCGAATAAGTTAGTACTATGAATAACATATGTTAAATTTGAACCTTGACTCATAGGAAAACACTTGTGTTTTTCAATCAAACTTCATTATGTATACGATGACTCCGATCTACTTTACACATTTTCAAGGTCTTCGTCTATTGGATGCAAAGGTTTTTAACAACATGGAATTACAGCACAACTTAAACTGGATGGGGCTCCTGGTCTCCCAGGACTGGATCCCCGAATAAGTTAGTACTATGAATAACGTTTGTCAAAGTAGTACCTCGACCCTTAGGAAAACACTTGTGTATTTTGATCAGAATCCAGTTTGTAATAGTTAAATTTCTGTATACAACGACTTCGATCTACTTAACACATTTTCAAGGATTTCGTCTATTGTATGCAAAGGTTTTTAACAATATAGAATTACAGCACAACTTAAGCTGGATGGGGCTCCTGGTTTCCCAGGACTGGATCCCCGAATAAGTTAGTACTATGAATAACATATGTTAAATTTGAACCTTGACTCATAGGAAAACACTTGTGTTTTTCAATCAAACTTCATTATGTATACGATGACTCCGATCTACTTTACACATTTTCAAGGTCTTCGTCTATTGGATGCAAAGGTTTTTAACAACATGGAATTACAGCACAACTTAAACTGGATGGGGCTCCTGGTCTCCCAGGACTGGATCCCCGAATAAGTTAGTACTATGAATAACATTTGTCAAAGTAGTACCTCGACCCATAGGAAAACACTTGTGTATTTTGATCAGAATCCAGTTTGTAATAGTTTAATTTCTGTATACAACGACTTCGATCTACTTAACACATTTTCAAGGATTTCGTCTATTGAATGCAAAGGTTTTTAACAATATAGAATTACAGCACAACTTAAGCTGGATGGGGCTCCTGGTTTCCCAGGACTGGATCCCCGAATAAGTTAGTACTATGAATAACATATGTTAAATTTGAACCTTGACTCATAGGAAAACACTTGTGTTTTTCAATCAAACTTCATTATGTATACGATGACTCCGATCTACTTTACACATTTTCAAGGTCTTCGTCTATTGGATGCAAAGGTTTTTAACAACATGGAATTACAGCACAACTTAAACTGGATGGGGCTCCTGGTCTCCCAGGACTGGATCCCCGAATAAGTTAGTACTATGAATAACATTTGTCAAAGTAGTACCTCGACCCATAGGAAAACACTTGTGTATTTTGATTAGAATCAGTTGCCAATTGTCTTTATCGACTCCGATCTACTCAACACATTTTCAAGGTTTTCATAATAGATAAACACTTGTGTTTTTTAATCTAAGTCAATGCAAACAACTGTGCAGGGAATTATTAGTTACCATATTTATATCAATCCCACCAACAACAACGTATGCAATCACTACACACAAACACACTCACACACGTTACCTACGAGTTCGACTACTTCCCATTTGCTGCGAAAACAATTTTAATACGGGTTATTCCCAAACGCCTCCAATCTTTTGTTTGGAAAATATAAGAAATCCAAACATTGATTCCTAGACTCCTCCAAAGACTATTATAAAAAAATATTATTTAAATATTAGTATAGTAGCACGATAGCGCAGCGGCTAGCGCGTTTGGCTTGCGATCTTGTCCGCTAAGCAACTTTCGCAATGCTGAGTCGCTGGATGGGTGATCAAATTTAAAACATCTCGAGCGCCTCCGTGCTAAGGCGCGTTAAACCGTTGGTCTCGGTTGTTGTCGTAAGATGATAGTCGCTAAAACCCATCAACCGCATTGGGCCAGCGTGGAGGGTTATGACCCAACGTGCTATTGTCCACGTGGGAGGTTTGTGTTCAGCAGTGAAACGTTTATAGGCTGATGTTGATGAAATATTAGTATAATTTTTTCGTTCTATTGTCCTCAGAGTAGCTAAAATTAGAATTTTCTGAAGTTGTCTGCGGAGTTTGAGATTAACCCGGTAACCATTTTTTTAATTACGGAGGAGAATGAAAATCGATTAACAAATTATTATTTTCGTATTTTTTCTGTGGAGAACTTTGGGACAATTTCTTGGAGGAGAATGGGAATAACCCTTTAATATAAACAAAATTAAAAAGATAAAGCTAAGTTCATACTGTTTAATTGACAAACGCATTAAACATAAATTTTCATAATAACACAAACATCACGCCATATTCCCACAAGTGGGATAGACAGAGCAACAGGTAACAATTATGTCATGCTGAAGCCACGTTTAGCAACAAGTCATCAGATAGGATTTCCATAACAGTACCTTTTCATGGTTTAACTTATTAATGCAAATGTCTATTTTAATACGTACCCATTAAATATGGTTAGATTTATTTATTGTAGGAATAAGTCATCTTATGTATTCATATATACATAAACTCAAAAGTTATAAAAATAGACTGCCTCACGGTAATCGAACCCGCGTCTCTCGATATCCGAGCGGCTAACTTTTAAGTTACCGAGACATTTGTCTAGTTTAGTACATCGAAAATAATTTTAGAGTGTTAGGAGCTCGATCAGCGATTGTGGTGGTTAAGCAACTCTCGTAAAGACCGATCATGAGATGGAATGTATTAATAAATTTCTTGCTTAGTGAAAACAGTCCTAATGTTGCACATCCGGACAATCGCTGACAGCGCTTTATCGAAAGGTTGCTGACCTTTTTTACACAGCAAATGTTAAAATATGAATGTTATACTTTACTTACGCTGCAACTTTTCACACTAATCGATAAACTATATATTTTGCTGAATATTAAAAAAACCAGAGGTTTCCAACATTGCTTCAATTTTGTAAATACTTCATTGCTACTAATAAAACCTACATAAAATGTTCAAAATGATTTTTAAAGCAAATTTTGTTGCGAACAAATTACAAAAACACAAATGTTGAAAGGTTCAAATCCTGCTCGTGGAAATTTTTTCAACATTTGTGTTTTTGTAAAACCTACATATTTATTTATAATATTGCAATACTTGATTAAGGCCCGATTTTTCAATCCTCAGATAAGTTTTATTTAACGAATAACATTGTCATTGTGACATAATTTCTATAGAGAATCTGTCATTATGTCAAAATTATTCAATGAATAAACTTTAACCGACGATTGAAAAATCAGCCCTAAATACTTTTGCTTAAACGTAAACTCGTTAAAATATAACTGGTAGTTAATGTAGTGGTTAGATACTTGACTATAACGCGAAAAAGGCTCTTATTATATAAAATCTTATTATACCTAGGGCTTGAGAAATAAAAAAATGTATTATTATTTATTATCATTACTAAGATTCATTGTTTGAATTAAAAATAATATGAACCTGTTATAAAGTATTGTAACCTGGTTTTCAATATACTTAAGTAGTTGCTTTTGCTCAGATTCATTGTTTGAATAGGAAATGTATCTTATATTATGAAATGTAATGTAAATTTATTGTACCTACCCAGCTGTTTTAATATACCTAATAAAATATAAAAGTAACAAACTAACTTGCATTTTTATTTAATTTAGTATATAGGTACCTTTGTATAATAAAACATTGACGGTAAATAAGTAAGAAAGTTCTAACGCAAACAAGTTTGAACAAGTCAGTTTCAGAGTAGGTTGTGTAATACAACTCTTTTGATTATAAGGTAATATGAAACCTATTTAATACAAATCAGGTCACGTTATTGCTAAGTTAATCATTCTTTATTAATATCAATAATGTTTTTTTATTTTGCTAAATTGCAAATTACATATTGTTACAAAATCTTATAATTTTCGAGTAAGCAACCTACATTGTACCTACATACACGTGTTGCTGTGTCATCATATACCTACATTAATATAAATGGGTTTCAAATTAGTTTCAATTTCAATTATCAAAGTGAAGGCGTCAGTAGTCCAGCTAGATAATATCAACATGGTAAGTAGTTTAGATAATTTTATACGATTATAAAATAATTTTTTTCTTACTGTAATTGTATCGCTATTTGGTGAAAAGTGGACTATGGTAGAGGACTGCTTTTGCCGTCCTTATTGCCTAGTCTCTGACTAACCCTTCGAGGATAATAGTTTTGGTTATATGTATGTAATTAATTATTTTATTTTATTTAATTTTTTAGAATACTCAAGAGAACTCGTTGTCGTTCAGCATCAACAAGGAGGTCGTGCAATCGACATCTCCGACTTTTGAACAGAACGCTCAAGATATGCTCGTGGGATTTACAGAGGAGTATCCGAATTGGAGAGCAGATGAATTGCGATGCGATTCCCCGCTGTATAACAAGGTGATGAGAAATATCACAAAGAAGAGACCTCAAAAAAGAAGTTATCTGAAGCAACATCATTCTTACGTGATGAAAAGTACGCTGATTCAAGGTCGTCGTTTAATAAAGATTGAAGTGTTAGACTTGGAAAAAAATCATACTGATCCATTATTATGTGCGCAGTATGTGGTAACGGAGCATATTGACCCCATAATGGATCAAACAGAGGCTATCATTAGCAATATATCAAAAAAAGTTTGTGGATATTGTTATAGTTTTTAAGAAATTTTCAAATAAATATAATTGAATTGAATACTAAGATCGTTTCATTCAACCCTTTTTCCTTTAGTAAATAAAACAAAAAAATACTTAGACACATTTTATTGAGGAAAATACTGTATTACATTAATAAATCAAGTAACATTTAAAGTGTACCACTTTTTTAGACACAGAACATTTTTTAAAGCACACATTTTTTTATGATATTCACAATTAAATTTATTTACATCTACATGGTAATCACTATATAATTTTAAAAAGTTAGGACAACCTTTTTCTTCTAACTCCATTATTTCGCAATCTTGACATAGCTCGCGAACCCACATTCCTTTTTCCAATCCCTTTACTAATACCTTCTTACTGCTTAAATAAGGAACTATTATTCGTCTAAATTCGCGGTAATCAATGAATCCTTCGCTCCATTTGAGCCCGCGATTCCTTTCTAACCAACGGACTTGCTTCTTTTCTTCATCTGTTAGATTTTTAAAAGCATATGGTGGCTTAATTAAGAACGTCTGCGTATGGTTTTTAGTTGCTATTGATAACTCTTTTACAATAAAATTATTTTTCAAATCCTTAAATCCTTGCATATCCACTATAATAGTTTCGTTATTCATGATAGCTTTTTCACAATGCTACTCAGCGGTTTGTATTCAAATATGCAATCGTTCAGTATAAGACAATATGCGGCGGTCTGATCAGGTATCTCTTGATCTGTTTCGATTTCTACTCTTACATCGATTGATCCCTTTAACATTTCTTGTTGGCGAGAACAGTCAATAACAAATAAAGGAGCAATATCTTTAAAATCTTTTAAACTCAACAACGGTTCTGATCGACGTCCGTGATAATACTGTTGAAACCTTGCGTACTGTTCGTATATTAATAGAAACTTGTTGTCAGAGAAATTGATGTTAAGTCCTTCGTAGGGGTAATATGATGAATTTAAAAACACTCTTACGTCACGAACATTGCAATGGTCGAACTCCGCCATTGACATTTCAGCATTATGTTTTCGGTTTGTTTGTAAGGCAATAATAACAAATCGAGGTTTCTCTGTTTGCGATGAAGTTTTAATAGACCAAGTATGCTTACGTGTTTTGGGTAGTAACGGATATTCATACAAGTCCCAATTACGAAAGGCCAGTGTGATGGCCCGATCTTTTTCTAAATGTTTTAATAAATTAATTCTCTCTCGATCTGACACTTTAATATGCGGAACACGCCAAACGATTTTATCTATAGCTATATTTTCCACAATTTGTTCTTTGCTCAATTTTAATGCATTGACATTTGTGTTGCTTCTCAACAGTACTAACTCATGTTTACAGTTTATTAAAACTTTTTCATAATCTTCTGCAAATCCCAATATTTTATTTAATGGTATTGAGACAGAAAAAACTCCGCTTGTAACATTGGTTATTCCTGCAGGAGACCAACCCCATACTTTTGCACTTTTGGATTCATTTTCATTCAACGACAAATAAGACTTCATTGTCGTCGTGATACCTGCATTTTTTATTTTATCTATTTCTATTCCATTTAACTCATATCGAATATCTTGAAATAGAAATAACATTGGATTGTTTACAAAATGCATACTTGTTACCTTTTCTTTAGTGGTTCTGTTATATACATCAGCTTTACCTTCAATATACAAAGTGCTGCGTGACGGCAACACATACAAATCTTGCTGATTGATTGGTATTCTTATTTCATCATTATTGTTGAAACTTGTTACATAAGGCTTATACGAATGATATTCAAAACTCTCGATACTGTTGTCGTATGATGTCGGCTGAGATATATTTAATATATTCATTTTAACAAGCCTACTAGCTTTAGGAAATCTTTATTATTTTTAGTAAGTTTCTTTTTTAATAAAAGCGGTGTTCTTTTATTAAATGCACCTTTGGAACTGACTTGAACACCTGATGGGGTAGGGTTTTTATTGAAATTTATCATTTTTTTCTAAAGTGCAAGTATAGTTGTACTTCTTCACCTCGTAAATTGATTTGCTTATTATGACCGTCTAGTAATCTAATATTAATCGCACTGATTGAATTTTGGTTGACTGGAAAATATATTAAGTTTTTGGGTATCTCAATAACTCGATAGCCTGGTGGCACGTTAGGTACAAATTCGTAAATTATATGGCTTGCTTTTCCATTCACGAATGATCCTCCAACTACGTCACATTCGATGCGAACGATGGTTGTAGATAAAATGCTGACTGGATACTGAGATTCGCAACTTATATTAGCCTTTATTGTTTCCCTAGCAAAACCTAAAATTTTACCGATGGAATTACTTTTCTCAAAGTGAACATCTTCTGAACAGAATATTTTGGTTTTGAGTGTATTATTATTACAACTCAATTTTAATGCAGTATTATTGACATTGCCTTTTAAAAAATCACAAATGTCTTGAAGTTCATATGATCCTTCTGGAATTTCAATGACCTCATTATTACCATAGTAAAACTTATTATTTCTTTCGTCTATATTAGGAATAGAATTAAATGTAGAAAAGTACAGAAGTCCACACTCATATTCTCCACGTAATTCTAAAGTAGGTGAGTAGTTTGTTACGAGGGAGGCTCCCTGCCCAGTTATGGATACAGTGAAAGACATAATTATACTGTCAAGTTATTTTAATTTTAACCTTTATATAAATGATTTTTCCAATACTTAATTAAAAATAATAAACAAAGATGACCGCAGTTCGTAGTGCCAAAAGTTTGATACTGTTTGTAATTATAATTTATGTGTATATCTTTCAAATACTTTATTAATTCTAACGGAGGTTTTAAGTTACCAAAACTGTTAAAATATTCACAGTATTCATTTTGCTTGACATAGGCTACCCAGTGAGTTCCCGGATTTTTGGAACTATCTAAATTTAGAATAGCACATTCAATTTTTTTTGGTTTTGATGGTAACGTATCTCGCATAAAAACGCCACGAAAATATGGAATATGAACTGAGTGCTTTAATATATCTAGATTAGTAAGTGCTCGTTTGGGTAACCGTTTAATTAGTTTTTTGGAGGAAGTACAAGCCCGCTCCTTTTTTGTGAGACTTCAAATACAATCCTTTCCCAAGTGCAACGGCTTCCATCATCTTGTTATGACGTTCAGATTTTTGAAGATTTTTTTGAGCAACCTTGTAATCGTTAACAGCCTTTGTTATACCTGCAGCACCTCCAGCGAGTGAACCAAGAGCTGATAAACCAGCAAAGATTGGTATGAGGGGTAACAACCCACCAGTTTTCGGAACAGGAATGCAGCGTGGGAAGCGTATTCCTTTTATATTAGAAAACACTTTTTTTGCAGCTGCATGCGCATATTTTATAGTCGTGCGGTTGTCATTACATTTTAATTTTTTCATTTGCTTTTGAATTTTTTTAACACCTTTCATGAATGACCGTACTCCTGCTCCGGCTTTAAGCTTTGTTTTCATTGCATTTTTTACTATCCATGATGCAATCTTTTCTCCTTTCCCAGCATCTTTCGATTTCAATCTTTTCTTTGCCATATTTAAAAGTTCTAAATCGGCATTATGTCTAACGTTCCAATCTTTATTATTGTAAGCGATATCGTGGTACATGCAAGCTTCATCCAATTTATTTATACCTCGTTCGCCCCTGAGTAATCTTCTCTTAAGTTTTGTGCCTGGACCACAAAATTGATATCCAGGTAAATGTAACTCAAACGGAATGTTATTTATTAAGTTGTTAATAATACCACTTCCTTCCGTCATCGATGATTATAAAGTGAGCGTATAAATAATAATGCTTAGTTTATATTAAAACACCAATGAATTTTTATCAACCCAACTGTTTTCACCATCACTGAGACCTAACCATTTGACAAAGAGTTTGTTTCCTTTTCTTTTTAAAACCTTTTCGATAAGATAAATATCTGGAAATTTAGTTCTCTGTAATTCATGCTCGTAAAAAGATCCTAAAATTCTCTGTTTATGTTTGTCTTCCAAGTGATAAGTAACTGGGTTTGTATGATTGACTTTAATAACATAAAATATTTCTGTTGACCAGTTTGGAGTATAACCTTTGTAGAAATCCCCTTTGTATTTACTTATCCGGACTTGATCCCCAAGATGGAACTTAAATTTTTGATGTTTTCTGGTAATTTGTGATTTAATAATGTTAGACCTAACAATCAACTGGTTTTCTTTGCTAACATCAATAGGCCTAAGTTTTGTTACACGGTGAATAGTATTATTGTAGCATAGTACAACGTCTTCCAAATTTTTTTGTATCCATTGATATTTACCGCAGATGTTAAATAATTTGTAAAGATGACTTTTTAGAGTTCTTATTACTCTTTCAACAATTGCAGCTTTTTTTACAGAGTAAGTGGAGTAATGATTTATGTTATATTTTATCGTCAATTGTTTAAAATTTTCATTGTAAAATTCTTTGCCTAAATCTGTTTGTAAATTTTTGGGCTTTCGAGATGAAGTGGTTAATATATTTTGCATTGCATTTGTAACGCAACTTTTATTCTTTGACTTCAAAGGATTAACCCACACATATTTTGATAAAGTATCAATTACGACTAAAACATATTTATATCCTTTATTAAACTGTGAGTACTTTTGAAAATCCATAAGGTCTGCTTGCCATAAATCATCTATTCTTTTTATAATTGTACTTCGACGTGGAAAATTTCTTCTCGCCGCTCTGTGAAGTTCGTCTACAATTTCTTTCTTACTCATTTTTGTTTGGCTTGAATCATACGGTCTATTTCTATTTTTGAGTAAAACATAGAAGATAAACGGTCTGTTCTCGCTGATTCCAAGTTCTTTAAATAAATTAATACACGACTATTTACTTGGCTTATTTCGTTTCTCAGCTCTTGAACTGTTTTATCCAAATATGCTTTATTTACAGCTTCATCGTCCTTGTCTGGAGACGACAAGCCTTTTAGTTTGGATGATTTTAAATCGTATTCTCCCGTTTCAGACTTCTGTAACGTATCGTTATAGATATCAATATGTTCAGATAATCGTAAACGTTTATGAACGTGATGACCGAATTTATCTATATTCATTGCGGTCCCGATGCTTTGTTTACTGTAAGTATACTGCACAAATTTCCCGATGCTATTTGTTTTTATTCTTTGTTTATGATACCGGCTTCGTGAAGTTCCTCGATGATTGCAATAATTTCATTATCTAACCCAGTGTTACCAGCATCTCGTGATGCGAACAGTAATTGCAGTCGTTTTACTAACTCGTTAGGATCATCCCAGTAAACTAAATCTGTATTTCTTTTTACTTTTTTTACAAGTTCAATACCTTTTCCTCGAGGAATACTCACTGTACTAGTGGTTGGTTTTCTAGAGATTTTGAATAATGGCTTTATAATATTCATGTATTTAAATCCCTTGTTGCTATTTATTGGTTTAGATGGATCATAATTACGTCTGTGTGCATTAGTATCGATAAGTAGTAGTTTATAGTTTTCAAGGTCGTTATCTGTGATATCATCTAGATTTGGTTTCTTTTTATACAATAGTTCTTTTAAACCGAGAGTTTTTCTCAAATTATGATTTCCAATTATTAGAGTGGTGCCGTCATCATAAACGCGACTTTTTCCAAGCATAAGTTTTCCTTGTTCATTTCTTATTCCAAAAGGTATAGCACTAAATACTTCAGATGATGTAGACCATGATAAAGATTGACTTTTAACGTTTGGCGATGATTGTAGCGATTTGAACGAACCTTCACTCACATCATGGTCTTGAGTAGGTGATACAGTAAGGGTTTTGTCGGTTGTTCGGAATTGTTCATGATTTTCTTCCTCATCTTCGCTACTTAGTTCGTTAAATTCTTCAATAGACGAATACGACGCTTCGCTTTCATTATTCTTTATTTTTTTAAATACGGGGTTATAAACAGTCTCTTTGTCATGGTGCTTTTCATCATTTTTATTTGCTATCATATTAAGAGGGTCAACTATGGGTTTAAATATTGTTTCTAACGTATTATTTCTTGTATTTTTTGCATCCTTTATCATGTCAAACTTTCTTTTAACAGCTGATGCTGATTTAATGATTTGTCTCTTTAGATCTCTTTCCATTTTATTGGGTTTCCTTTCACCTCCAAATCTCATGTGGAAATGATTTATAAATATTATAACATCCGTATATGTAATTATTAATCTACGACTATAAATGTATCAAACGTCATTCTATAGCATCCTTTATTTCGCTCACAATCCTTATTTATGACAATATAATTGTATGGTGTTTTCCAAACAGTTGAACACATTTCACGGAATTGAAGCCATGACATATCAGACCCTACATGCTCATCATAAACATGTTTTAAATTTACGTCGTCTTGTTTAAACAATATAATCATGTTAGAATTGTCTCTTACGAGTTGTTTAGGTATTTTGGTGTAAGTTTGATTGATATAAAAACAATCAATATTCCTATGACGCCCCATAGCAAAATAGTTACGGATGTTGTTTTGATTTTCACAAGCAACATCATCGAAAATAATAATGGAATCCGGTGACGCTTCGTGAGGGTTCAATATTTCGCTATTATGATTATATTTGTGAAATGACGTACCTGGAACCAATTCTAAAACTTTTTCGAGATAAATGTATTTAGGTTGATACAAAGATTTTGAATACACGTACAGGTTTCGAAATCGTGGACCATCTTTATGTAATAATAAACTTATTACTATGTTGGTTTTCCCGCAATTAGATGGACCGCAAACAATACAACGAATTGTATTTGGCAATAACTTTCCATGTCGACTTGCCCCTGTCAATGAAGTTGGACAAATACATTCCAATTTTAACGATTCTTTTTGTTTTAAGAATTTCATTATATTTTATGATTAAAAATTAAATTTGACTGCAGTGTTAAAAGGATTTTTCAGAAATGACTACATAAAATGGTTGCTACGCTTAAATAACGGAAAAGCTAATAATCCATATCGATTATTGGGCGTTCTAATTCACTTTTTCGAGAGAGCGAACGAAGTGAGCGAACGATTAAGAAAAAGTGAAGTAGAATGCCCAATAATACCCTACTAAGGAATAAACATCGACAGTGTCTCCATGTCGCATCTCCGCTTTGCAGATGATTTGGTCCTATTCAGTGAACAAATGCAAGATCTCCAAGTTATGCTAAAAGGACTGTACGATGCGTCTCTGAAAGTAGGTCTCAGGATGAACGTGGCTAAGACTAAGGTTATGACATGTGCCCCAGGTAGAACCTCGGCAAACATTGCTGTGGGGGCGTACCCTTAGAGATAGTGGACCACTATTTTTACCTTTTTTTATAAACAGTGGCCTTTTGTCTGTTGACCGAAAACAGAGGAACAAGGAGATCAGTCGCCGAATACAGCTTGGTTGGGCTGCTTTCCATAAGCTCGATGATGTGTTCAAGGCTCGAGAGATACCGCAGTGCCTGAAAACCAGTCTTTTAGCAATGTGTCATGCCCACTCTAACATACGGAGCCGAAACATGGACGCTCACAAAAGAGACTGTGCGTAGAGTCCAAGTAGCACAACAGGCTATGGAGCGTAGTATGTTAGGCTTGACTCTCAACGATCGAGTTCGCAATACCGAGATCCGAAGACGAAAGTCCAGGACATTGCTAACCGGATTGCAAAACAAATGGCGATGGGCAGGACAAGTGGCGAGAACTAGTGTTTGCCGGTGGAGTAGAGCCCTCATAGAATGGCTGCCGAGGACGGACAAGGGGAGCGCTGGCCGACCACCTGCTAGATGGGCCAGAGATATAGAGCTGGCCGCTGGAAAAACCTGGATGCGATCAGCTCAAAACAGAAGGGATTGGCGTTACATGGAGGAGGCCTATGCCCAGCAGTGGGTAGATAGTAGATACGGGCTGAAAATGATTTATTTATTTATTTATTTATTTATTTATTTAATCAGTACGGCTAATGCCAATTACACCAATTAACACATGATTCAAAAATACAATAAAATAGTATTAAAATTAAATGTAAAATTACAATAAATCTAAACAAAAAAAAAAAAAAGAATTAAAAAAAAAACAAAAACAAAATTAAAAGCACTAAAATCATAGAAAAATTCAAATTCAAATTCAAATGATGATGATGATGACAGTGAAAAATAAAATGCCTACCCGACCCAGCCAGGAATCGAACTTGGGTCTTCCGCAATCCGGGCGGCTGCACTGACCATTATGCTACCGAGAAGGCTGACGTAAGCACTGAATTTAAAGCACAGATAGTATTATTATTATTATTTCTGTTGGGGACGTCGCCGGCCGAACGGACGATCCGCCCGCGTTGTCTGCGGGCCATTTCGTCCTTTTCCCCGTTCTCCCCTTCGAGGGGGTTAAGGTTTATCCAGCTCTCACGGCGCCCCGTCAAATCTTTTTGTCTTTTTGGTGAATCTTGCTATCTGCTCCACCTTCAGATCCTTCAGGTCCTCTATGTCTAGTGTATCCGACCCCCATAGCTCCCGTCTTATCCGTGAGTATATAGGGCACTCAGCGAGTAGGTGGAGGCTGGTCTCTTCGCTTTCCGTGCACTCCGGGCATATGGGATCGGTTTTCACTCCTATCACTGTTAGATGTCTGTTCAATCGGCAGTGTCCTGTTATGATCTCTATGACTAGCCTCATGGTTTCTCTGGAGAGTCCCATCAGTTTGCTAGTCTTTTTCTTGTCCATTCCTTTGATGAAGACTTTCGACTGTCTCATGCCCGTCGAGGATCTCCATCTTCGGTTGGTTTCTGCTATAATAGTATAGCTGATTACTCCCTTGGTGATGTTGTGCGCTATTGGCAACCGGGGTTCCGGTCCCACCAAGCTTTCCTCTGCTCCCTTTCTAGCTAGTTCGTCGGCCTGTTCGTTTCCCGTGTTTCCCTCATGTCCTGGGACCCACGCTATCGTCAGGTCCGCTCTTTCGGTCAGCCTTTTCAGTGATTCCTTGCATTCTTTGACGATTGCTGATGTCGTCTCTTCTCTACCTAGTGCCTTCAGCGCCGCTTGGCTGTCGCTGTAGATGACAATCTTTCCTGTGATATTAAGGTGTTCGGCCATCTCAGCGCTTGCGATTATTGCATATATTTCCGCTTGGAAAACACTGGCGAATCTGCCTAATGGTATAGACTTGTTCACCTCCGTCCCGTCTGCGCATTTAATATGCACACCGGATCCAGAGAGCTTTGTTGATTCCTTTCTGGAGCCGTCTGTATAGCAAGACTTATAGTGTTTTTATATACTCATCTAGTGAATTTTTGTTTTATAAGTATGCTTCTTGTTACAGTATCAACCCACAATATCGTCTGGTGTAAATCGGCCTATAGAACCGGAGAAGGGTTATCATGACAGTCTCGTGATAGTGTTGGATACCCTAGAAATATGTCTCAGTTCACAACCTAAGGATACCACGAAGTACGATGAAGCGATGAATGTCAAGATTCTGCTCAGAGAAGTCTGCCAGTTCATGGGTAAGTTTCTTTAAATTCAAAATTCAAAATTCAAAATCATTTTTTCAGTTTAGGCTACAAATAGCTCTTATGAATGTCATTATGCCATCGGTTCGTAAGTCTTCTCTGGGCGGGAGAACTTGTACTGAGAAGAACCGGCAAGAAACTCAGCAAGTGTCAAGCTCTTTTCTCCCTTACAGCGTCAAAAATATTGGAAAATGCCCTATCATAAAAGGACACTTTCCATCACAAACAAATACAAAAAAAGGACAATCACAACACCCAAAAATACAAAAAAAAAAAAAGTTTTGCAAAAATTACATCAGGTACCTACCAATTTCAATTTTCACAATGTCATACAGTACTAATAAAAGTCCAAAATTATCTAAGAAAACAAAGTTAAAGTATATGTGTACAATAATAATAAAATAAGATAAGTAAGCAAGAGCAGACCTGCCTCCACAGGAGGCACCCGTTCACGAGTATGACATATGAATCAGCCATCGCTTCACTCAACCATATCTTAGGGAATGTAACGACCCGACGCACATGCCACCACCGCAGAGACAATAAAGAGAGCATGCCACACTCAAGCTACTCTAAATAAGAACTCAATGAATTGTTTAACGCAACATAAATATTGTTTGTAAACTGTAGGACACTGCTGATAAAGGCTATCATATCAGCACTAAGATATTAAAGCATAATGATTGATCCAAATAAAACAAAATGTGGATTTTTTATTATAACCAGGCTGTTTTATCATCTAAATATTCTTTGACTGTATAATAACCTTTCTTAAGTAAAGAAGATTTTACATGATTTTTAAACTTATGTAATGGTAAATCTTGTACAGTACTAGGTATTTTATTATAGTAGTGTATACCTTGCCCCAAGAAAGAGCCAAGAACCTTTTGCAGTCTGAATAGTGGCATTACAAGTTTTTTCTTATTTCTAGTATTGATATTGTGTATGTCACCGTGTTTAGTAAATGAGTTGATATTGCAACGCACAAAGACTATGCAATTATAAACAAACTGAGATGCAATTTCTTTAAAAATAGTTCTTAGAGTAGTTTTGGAACCTAGTCTATAGATGGTTCTTATTGCTCATTTCTGTAAAATAAATATAGTTTCAACATCAGCCGCTGTAGCCCACAGTAAGAGGCCATACGACATGGCACTATGAAAATAGCTAAAATAAACTGTTCTAGCAGTATTTAGATCAGTAGTGCCTTACCCTTTAATCATCATCAAACACTCAATGAATGTTATAGATTTAATAAACACTTGAACATCAATGGCCTTGTATAGTCAAAATTGCTTTCCGATGGCAGTAAATTTTTTTAATATATTGCCCAGGGAAATAAAAGATTTACCTTTAAAACTCTTTAGGTAAACTCTTGGAAAAATATTATTATAGCGTAAATTAATACTTAGCAGACAAATTTTAATTAATTAGCAACTATTACTTAGCATTATTTATTGAATTTACATTAACATAATTATATTGGATTGTGAATTAACTTAATTTTTATTGTTGTTTAATTTTATAAGAAATTTTATTTTGCATGTCTGCAAAGACTAAATGTGAGGTTCATTATCTGTATTTTCCACCATCTTATCTTATCTTATCTTAGTGGGGCTTGCTGAGGTTACCCTCTCCCAGTAACACTTTGACCCATCGGGATCTTTTGTGCAACCCCATCCTTTCACTCTTCTTCCTCTATAAAGATAGATGCCAAAAGTTTGGCAACATCTTTAAAAGCGACGAGCCTGAAGTCCTCCGGTTTCGGATAGGCCGACCCATTCTTTTCCTAGCCAGAGAGTCGCAGTCACACAGTAGGTGCTGCATTGACTCCGTTTCCTCTCCACATACCATTGTATTTTCCACCATTGTATGCACCAAGTTTAATGCAAATAAATATTCTGTTCTATTCTAACACTACAAATTGAAATGAGTGATGCATTGGCAGTCGTTAACCACTGCCCCGCACTGAACTGGTTTAAAGCCCCATTCTCCCTGTGGTGATTCCATCCATAGGGAAGACTCGTGCCCCAGCAGTCGCGGGACTTGAAATGAGAAGAAGAAGAATAAAACATTTATTGACACAAATGAGCTGATGGTAATGGTGCACTTTGTAGACTAATTATGTTTCTTTGTTTCAGACATGCGCACTGAGAGTACTTTAAACAACTGTGTTTTAAGGCAGCTGTCCAGCAAAGTGCTGTTCGCTCTTAGCCTCAACTTTTTCAATGCTGTGTTTAACAAAATCAGCGGGAGGTTGCAGGTAAGCTTTTTTGTATAAAAATTAAGTCAATAAAATAATGTAAAAAAAATGTGATGTGGTGTGAGAAAGTCACATCGCAGCGCGCTGGTATTCTGTCTAAAAGAGACATCTCTCTTATAAATTAGAAAAATGTATATTTGGATATATGTACTTATCTATACTAATATTATAAAGAGGAAAGCTTTGTATTTTGTATGTATGTGTATGTTTGCAACGAATAAACTCAAAAACTACTGGACCGATTTAAAAAATTCTTTCACCATTAGAATGCTACATTAACGCTGAGTAACATAGGCTATATTAAAAAAAAAAGAAATCTAAAAATAAGAGTACACCCGTGCGAAGCCGGGGCGGGCCGCTAGTAGATTATAAATAAACCTAGGCAAATGACTCTGCTCTGCCTGGTGTTAAGCAGAAGCAAGAAGTAGAGTCCAGATGCTTTACAGCTAGTGCAGCAGGATTGTGCATCACCAGCCGGCCTCGCCGCCGCCGACCCGCGAGTTGCTTCACACCTCGTTGAAAGGAGCCCATGTTATAGGAAGGAGGAAATATGTGAGCTGGGAAGGAATTCCATTTTTGGTGATGCAGGTTGCTCACTGTGGGCCTCGTAAAAAAGCTCAAGGTCACTCAAAGAGCAATGGAGAGGGCTATGCTCCGGGTTTCTCTGCGAGATCGAATCAGAAATGAGGGAATCTGCAGAAGAACAAGGATAACTGACATAGCCCGAAGAGTTGCTAAGCTCAAGTGGCAGTGGGCAGGGCACATTGCTCGCAGGATAAGGAAACCCTGGATGACTCCTGGGCTTCTCCGTTGCGTCAGACATAGAGACAAATTGTATAAAAAATCAAAACGAAACGAAGAAAATGAAACTTACAAGGCAATTTATATCCGCTACAAAAATTTTTGCAACAATTTAATTAAGAAAATCAAACGTGAGTTTGAGCATACGCAGTTCCAAAAACACTCTAAAAACTCAAAAGCTACATGGAAATTAATAAAGGGCATTACCCACATTAGCAACAAAAATATTACATCAGACGATCTATTACAAATAGAGAAGGATCCAATTAGCTCTGTAAATAAGGTAAATAGCTTTTTTGTAAATGTAGGAAAGGAACTAGCTAATAAACTATGCTCTAAAAATACAAGACCTTATAAACAAACACAAAACTTAATCTATAATACACAGAGTAGTCAACAAGATTCTATGGCTGTCTTGATTACCGACTGCGAAGAAATAGAGTCCATAATCCTGAACCTTAAATCTGACTGTGCAGTAGGCTGGGAAGGAATTTCTTCCTCATTAATTAAAGCTGCGAGACATGTTTTAGTTCCCCTTTTGTGTCATGTTATTAATTTATGCATTACCTCTGGCAGCGTTCCTAAGGTCCTGAAAAAGGCCATTGTACATCCCATTCATAAGACTGGTGATAAAAAAAACGTAAATAACTACAGACCTATCTCTGTTCTCACCACCATATCAAAAATTTTTGAGAAGATCCTAAATAAGAGACTACTTAATTATTTAAAATTTAAAGAGATTCTAGCTCCAAATCAATATGGCTTTAGATCAGCAAAAAATACTGAGGATGCAGTTCTAAAATTAACGAGCAGGATCTCATTAAACTTAAACAAGAATCTCAAAACTATAGGTATTTTTCTCGACCTGTCGAAGGCCTTTGATACAGTTTCAGTCTCTATTCTTCTGAGCAAATTAGAGCACATCGGTATCAGGGGCCTGGCTTTGGAAATTTTTAGGAGCTACCTTAGTGATCGTAGTCAGTGCATTAAAATAGGTGATGTCGTAAGTGAAGAGGAACCCATCTCTATCGGTGTCCCCCAAGGCAGTGTGATCGGCCCAACCCTCTTTTTAATATATATAAATGAACTCTGTAATCTCACCATACCAAACACCGACATTGTTACTTACGCGGATGATACGGCACTAATCATACACGGTGAAAGCTGGGAAGAAGCACAAATTAATGCTGAGTATTCGCTTAAAATAGTTATGAACTGGCTCTTTAATAACAGATTGACACTTAATATACAAAAATCAAAATTTATAACTTTCACCCCTAGTATGAAGTCACAACCTCCAATGTCGTATACTATCACAGCACATAAATGCGAGCAAAATACTCAATGTGACGAAACATGTCTCCAAATTGGTCGTACTCTCTCATTGAGATACCTCGGTGTGATCGTTGACTGTACTTTGAGCTGGAAAGATCAAATAAATTCGGCAACTGCCTGCACTAGAAAACTTATTTTCCTGTTCAAAAAATTGAGATGTAGTGCCGATGCTAAAACACTTAAAACTGTCTACTTTTCATTGGCTCAGTCAGTTATCACTTACTGTATTGTGGCTTGGGGTGGTGCTGCGAAATCACATATCATTCGCTTGGAGAGGGCTCAAAGAGCAGTGTTAAAGGTAATGCTCAACAAACCACTGCGTTTCCCCACGACAGCTATACAGCATCTCTGAAGTCCTCACCGTCAGGAAACTGTATGTGCTGAGCAGCGTTCTTCGGAACCATTCTGTTCTTTCATATGACCCAGATCTAAATAAAAATAAGCGCCGTAGTGACAAGGTCTGCCAAGTTTTGCGTTGTCGTTTGGAAGTCGTTCGTCGTCAGTTTCATTTCTCTAGTGGTCCTCTCTATAATAAAGTAAATAAATATCTAAACATCTACTCGTTTACCTATAAAGAATGTAAAATTTCAGTATCAAAATGGATTCTAGAATTAACCTATGATGAAACAGAAAAGTTGCTTGATCGATAAAAATTAAAATGTTAAATAAACAATAAATGAGAAAAAAAAAGAAAAAAATAAAAAAGAAAAGAAAATAATATTAAAAAAGAAAAATAAATAAATAAAGAATAAATATTTATACATAAGTAACATTAACTTGCTTGATTAGTCTCCTAACATGCTTAACACAACAAAACACACACACACTCAGAATCACACGCACACACGCACACACACACACACCCCCCCAAACCCTCTCACACACACACACACACACACCCCCACACACTCACACACACACACACACACACACACACCCCCACACACACACACACACACACACACACATCGACTCACCTATACACACAAACATGCACACAAACCCTTTCTTATATACCTAATGTTATTAAAAATGTATACCATAGATATAATAACCTCTGTTATCTAAAGTTATTATGTAAGGATCTGCTGGTATAGTGTACCAAACCCTCCTCAGTCTTGGAGGTGGGCGTTGGCAACTGCGACACAGTCATCCGACGAATGCGGTTGTTATCGTTCACATTTAATTTTACAAATTGAAATGGTGCCAAATAAAGATTTTTTATTATTATTATTATTTATTATTATAGGACTGATGGCCGCTGGGGCGGAATAGTCCTTGAGTGTCGACCGCGTACCGGAAAGCGCAGTGTGGGCAGGCCTCCAAGAAGGTGGACCGACGATCTGGTGAAAGCCGCTGGATGCGAGTGGAGTGGAGATCCTTGGGGGAGGCCTTTGTCCAGCAGTGGGCGTCTTTTGGTCAGCCAATGATGATAATGAAGATGATAATGATGATGAACAAAGAAATTATTAACTTTCTAGCTCAAATGTCTCTTTAACCATTTTACTGTTATTAGCAATATATAAGGTCACTTTTTATCAACTGCAAATATTTCGACAAAACATCTAATTATATCAGAGAAATAAGGCCATAGCATTAAAAAACAATTCAGTCTAGTTTTTTTTTATCTTTTCCTGACACAAAAATTGTAATATTTTTAAGAGCGGCCTTTCTGTCGGCTCTTTTGAATGAAACTAGGGGCACGTGTAAGCGGTGAAGGCATTGCGGCCTCTCTGTTTCGGCTCCTTTGAATTGAAACTACCGAAAGTGCTTTGTTTTGCTTTTTAATCAAAATGTTTTTCGGCGTTTTTTTTGAAAACTAGCGTATAAAAATTTAAGATTTTTCCTTAAAAATAGTTTATATATGTTGTTGAATTTATCCTCAAAATATTTGCAGTTGATAAAATGTGACCTTATAGATGCCACCATATTTTGAACCTTTATCATCATTATCATCATCAGCATATCAGTTCACCACTGTACATAGGCACGCTACTGAGCACGATCCGCGGCTACTCTCATCCAGCTCTTGCCAGCCACCTTGCGGAGATCATCGCTCCACTTAGTCTGAGGACGCCCTACACTACTTTTGCCGATACGCGTTCTCCATTCATAAACTTGTTTTGAATATGAACGTTATGTAATTGCAATACGATTGAAAAGTACTAAAACGATTTCTTTTAATTATAATTTGTTTTAGGAACTCGCGTCTAGCTCAGAAGAGAACCCCGATTATACAGATATTGAGTTAATACAACACATCAATGTTGATATATTGAGGCTTATACGGCTATTGACAGGTAAATGTTACAATCTTCTTTTTTAAGATAATAGATTTGTACTGTTTGTATATTTAACCATACTAGTGGTTGCCCAGTGGTCGAAAATCGACCGTTATTTTGTTAAGGCTGCACGGATTGTATCCTAAGCATTGAAAAATTAAAAAAGTAGAATGTGAGTTTGGATTGGCATTGACAGACGTCAGCTGCATTAAAGACAAACAATACGTGTGTGTCAAATACATGGTAGTGTGTGTAGTGTTGTTTTTGTTGATTTAATGTATTTTTTATGCATAATTAAAAAAATATATTAACATTCGGATAACCTTCTCTATATAAACTATAAGTGTGCGAAATTTCATACTCCTTCGTCTTACGCATGCTTCGTAAAAACGGGTACAAAGTTTTTGCTTCACGTATTAATATATAGATATGTTTGTATGTATACAGGGTGTCCCAAAACTCGACGTCAACCCGGAGCCGGGTGAAAAGGCAAGTCAAGCTGGTTGTCAGAAAAATATAAAAAAAAATCTAAGTTGTATGATTTCAAAATTATAGGCATTTTTTAAATAATCGCAAAATTACACACCCTGTGACAGTCTTTTTACTCCTGTTGCCACAAATCTTTACTTTTTCCAATTATTTTTTTTGCTGTGTAACCCTGAATAATGCTTCTCTAAACTGTAATAAAAATTTTGAAACCAGCTGCTCTAGCTTGCATAAAAAATAGAACTTATTTCCTAGAAAAACTTTCAAAATAAAAAATTGCCTAGTTTTAACTGACTGTATTGAAAAAAAAATGTACTACGCGAGTTTGGCAAGTTATGTCAAAAGTTGGGGCATTTAGTAAAGATTCCAAAATGGTATAATACTTGGTAAATTGTAGCTGATAACATGGATAAAAAAATTTTTTTCCTGTAAAACCCAGTTTTTAACAAATTTTTCTTACTTGGTGAAAATGGCAAAACTTATTGCTTTTTACATTGGAGCCGATTCCAATGCACACACTGATTAAATTTAACTTAATTGTACCTGTGCTTGTCTATCATAAACCGATTGAAAAAACAGATTGTCCACTAAATTTAGTTTAGTTCTCTTTGTGTGTGGTATGAAATAGGCACCATTTTTTTGTAAAAGTTTAAATTTTAATTGACACAAAATTTTTAATACTAAGGTTTATTTATTAAATTTACAATAATTTTTAAAATGTTTCATGAATGTACCAATACAACTATTTTTACTACAACAAATGTTCGAAATGTCTTCCTTCGGCGGCAATACAAGCCCGACATCTCTTTAAAAATGATCGAGCTATCTTTCGAGCGAATCGTCCATTATTTACGAATTCAGCTGCTTCTGCTATTTTTTGCCGTAGTTCAAATTCACTTTCAATTGGCTTTGAATACACTTTTTCTTTGACTGCTCCCCAGTAAAAAAAGTCTAATGGATTCAAGTCCGGTGAACGGGCCGGCCACGAGATTGGGCCAGACCGTCCGATCCATCTCCCGGGAAACTCTTCATCGAGATATTGTCGAACGGAGCGAGCATAGTGTGCTGGGCACCCATCTTGCTGGAACCACATTTCTCTGTAAATGTTTAATGGCACGTCTTCTAGTAAACTTGGTAGATGGTTCTGTAGAAAGTCCAAGTAGACCTCGCCATTCAACGCATCAGGCAACTCAAAAAGACCAATTATTTGACCATTTAAAATTCCGGTCCACATGTTTACTTTGAATCGGTACTGGGACCGATCCTGCCTCGTTAGATGAGGGTTTTCTACATGCCATTCATGCAAGTTATGCATGTTCATGTAGCCGTCCTTTTTTAATGTCGATTCATCAGACCATAAAATTTTCGTTAAGAAAAGTGGGTCATCCCCTGTACCTTTCCAATATTGTCCGGGAAAAATTTACTCGATTTTGGTAGTCCCCGGGTAGTAACGTCTGTACTCGCTGTACGTGGTATGGGTGTAATTCATGTCTTTTTAAAATACGATGGGCTGTACTTTTGGGCACTCCGGTGGTTATTTCAATAGCCCTAACTGAAGTGCTTGGGTCTTCTTCGACAGCTTCTAGCACCTCGTCTTCCATCGGGTTGGTGGGTCTTCCTCCACCATGCTCTTGATTTGAGATGCCCTCTGAGAAGAGTAAACGATGCACATTCGTAAACACTCGATGATCAGGGTAACGAGCAGCGTTTGGGTACCTTTCACGGTAAAGTCTGGCGGCAGCACTGGCATTACACCTGCATTCACCATAAATAAGGTGCATATTAGCGTATTCGCGAGTGGTATACGCAGACATCTTGGCACTAGTCACACGATAGTCCAGGAGAAAGCAAAGGTCGTCGTTGAGGGAAAATAAACAGTTCGTATCCAAATCACAAGCAATCACAAGTCCATAAACGAAGCCAAAAGTAGTTAGTACGAAATCAACACAAACGAATACGAAAACAAGTGCAGTAAACGAAGGAGCGTAACGTACTGATTTGTGATTGTGATGTGTGAGTACAAAAGCGAATACCTGGCGTCACTCTCTGTCTCGCTCGCACTTAGTAAGATGACTCTCTCCGTTTCAGTCACTTTAGCGTCCATACCTATCTCGCTCGCACTTGATAAGGTGACTCTTTCCGTCTTAGTCACTTAAGCGTCAATATCTATCTCGCTTATACTTCTTAGAATGCCTGATTCATCTCAAGCTACAATTTACGACTCTTTGGAAAATCTTGCGCCCATTAGAATAATTTTTAACCAAGTAAGAAAAATTTGTTAAAAACTGGGTTTTACAGGAAAAAAAATTTTTTATCCATGTTATCAGCTACAATTTACCAAGTATTATACCATTTTGGAATCTTTACTAAATGCGCCAACTTTTGACATAACTTGCCAAACTCGCGTAGTACATTTTTTTTCAATACAGTCAGTTAAAACTAGGCAATTTTTTATTTTGAAAGTTTTTCTAGGAAATAAGTCCTATTTTTTATGCAAGCTAGAGCAGCTGGTTTCAAAATTTTGATTACAGTTTAGAGAAGCATTATTCAGGGTTACACAGCAAAAAAAATAATTGGAAAAAGTAAAGATTTGTGGCAACAGGAGTAAAAAGACTGTCACAGGGTGTGTTATTTTGCGATTTTTAAAAAAATGCCTATAATTTTGAAATCATACAACTTAGATTTTTTTTTATATTTTTCTGACAACCAGCTTGACTTGCCTTTTCACCCGGCTTCGGGTTGACGTCGAGTTTTGGGACACCCTGTATATGTATAGACGACCTTTGTAGCCGATTGGCTTGCACGCCGGACTTTGGGCGGCGCTAACTCTGAAGTTCCGGGTTCGATTCCCGGTCGTGTAAATATCGATAACGATATTTTCGGTATTGTGTCGTGTCTGGGTGGTTGTGATACCGTCGTTGTTTCGGATTTCCATGAAACGAGTGCTTTAGCTACTTATCTTGGGATCAGAACAATGTATGTGATGTTGTCTAATATATTTTTGTCCGAGTATACAAAGGTCACTTTTTAGCAACTGCAAATATTTTGACAAAACATCTAATTATATCAGAGAAATGAGGCTCTAGCATTTAAAAAATAAATCAGGCTAGTTATTTTTTTTTTACTCTTCCTGACAACAATTGTAATATTTTTAAGAGCGGCCTCTCTGTCGGCTTTTTTGAATGAAACTAGGGGCACGTGTAGACGGTGAAGGCATTGCAGCCTCTCTGTTTCGGCTCCTTTGAATTGAAACTACCGAACGTGGTTTATTTTTCTTTTTTTTAATCGTAATGTTTTTTGGCGTTTTTCTTGAAAACTAGCGTTTTAAAATTTAAGGTTTCTTCATAAAAATAGTTTATATATGTTGAATTTATCTTCAAAATATTTGCAGTTGATAAAATGTGACCTTATATACAAGATGTTTGGTAATAGGTGTATAATTCCGAAACATAACCATGCAATGCAACCAAGTAAAAAGGACACCGTGATTAAATGCAAAATTTTATTTACGTACATTTATAATCCATACAAAAACAAGGGGGTGCAGCGCGGACGCAAAACTGCGAGTTTCAAGTTTCTTTATGATAGCGAGCGAGCGGCGCGTGGCAGTGGGGTGACAACGGCGCACGACAAGAATACGCACGCACACTAATATCTGTACAGAGTAGGCTGGTAATTTAATTAGAGCAATGTTTACTTTCGTAAAATCAATGGCGTTTGGGTAAAAAATAATAAAAGTTTTAATATTTTTATATCCATATTTTTTAATTGAAAAAAAAGACAACAGTGGCCTGCGGAATATCAATACAAACATTTTGATGTCGGATCATTGTTTCATTTGTGCTATATTTACAAAGTTTCTGAAGAAATAAGTTTTTAGATATCATTACTTTTACGTATTGTTTATGCAGTTTCTGGGTATTTGTTGCAAATCCAAGACAACCATGGCCTTGTGAAAGGATCAAGCTAACCTACACTAGTCCTTTTAATGTATATGACCTATTCAGCGCTTAACACCAGTGACTTAAAAACACGTAAATTTTCGAAATTCCGCGCGACCCCCCTCTTAAATTGATTTGATCATGACATGTTTTGTCATTTGTTTTTTGGACCATAAGGTTAAACCTAGAACAATGTATTAACTGGACCTAGGATTGTAACTTATTCAGGCATATAATATTAATAAGTGATAAACCAAAAGTTCTTCTAAAAGAGCTTCTATGCTGATGCAATAAAGTCGAAATTTTGTTCCAGAATCTATACAAAAGTTTAAGTTGTTAAGAAAATCGGCTCACATAGTTTTAGTGACGTCTTTGGAGAAGGCCATCTGGAATTGGATGGATACGTATCCACAAGTGAGTATTTTTTTCATGTTATTTTTTGCGTTCTTCGTAACAGTCAAGATTATTAAGCTTATTAACTTAGGAGGCGGTGGTAGCTCGGATGGGTGATGGGTGAATTTAGTCACAGTCTTAGTCACTTCTGGTCATGACTGTAACCAAAACATAGCTGGCGTAAAACAAGTGTAGTCATATTATGGACTTGAGAAAGTTTACATCAAGTAAGATGATATAAGATCCTTATCTCATCTGATGGTGAGCTAAAAGGCTTAAGGTGGAAGCGCACTTCACCCGAAGTCCTCAACTACTGAGACTTTTCCAACCTTTCCAACCTTGGAATCCCTTCATCATCATCATCATCATCATCTCAGCCAAAAGACGTCCACTGCTGGACAAAGGCCTTCCCCCAAGGATCATCATGGGGGGTATTTGCCGTAATCGCCACGCTTGGCAGGCGGGTTGGCGATCGCAGTAGGTTGAGGGTAACCTCAGAGTGATGCTGCTGCCCATCCTCTGGAATGGTCCCTTAGTCGGCTTTTACGACACCCACGGGAAGAGATGGGGTGGTGCTATTCTTTATTCCTGGCACCACACAGGGAAAAGGGAATCCCTTAGTCGACTCTTAAGACATACACGGGAAGATAGGCAGCTGATACATTCTTTTCACGTCCCAGACCAGCATGGGATGTATTAAAGCTTGTTGTTAAGGCGACACACTGGAAAAAGTGCACCAACTTTTGTCGAATAATTTAAGACTTTATTATGACTAACGAATCTGAAATTGTTGATATCGGTAAATTCATGTCTTTATCTTGAATGTGCTAGCTCAAATACACGATTGCATAATTTTTACTCGATCATTATTATTTTCGAAAACACCTCTAAAAAATCATGTTGAAATTACAACGGAATTACTTGATTTATATGTTCGAAAACCACTGAAATACATTGCTATCATCAATATTCGTAATTTAGTAGTTGCATATTTTGATAACTAAAACAAATATTTTTTTTAAATGTTTTAAGATTCTGTTAATTTCTAGGCGGTCTCAATTGTCGCAGGCGCTGCGTATTTTCGACTTTATGACAGCGCTAGTAAGGCTTAGCCGTTTTGAATGTTCACAATTCGAGGTGTCTTAATGATATGAATGCCTTTTTTTTGTTGCCCAGGAGTTCGCGGAAGTCCAGTGCCGGCCAAACGACGAACTCAGCAAATGCTGCGACACGCTGTTCGACATTCTGCAAGACAGTTTCTGCGACAATAAAAAGTCGCGCGTGGCCATGTGGCCGCTGCAGATCATGCTGCTTGTGCTGAACCCGGTGAGTAACCCAGGAGTTTCTCGGAGTTCCCGGAGCTCCGATGATGGCTCAGCGAATAGCTAAGCAACACCTTATACTGTTAATGAATGACCTAGGAGTTTCTCGGAGCTCCAGAATGCTGCTAGTAAAGCAGGGCAACATGATGTACAGTAAGAAACCCAGGAGTTCCTCGGAACTCTGGGGCCGGCCAAATTAACAGTTTATGCTGTTATACTGAACCTGGTGAGTGACCTAGGAGTATCTTGTAGCTCCACAAGATCCTGAAACTCCAGTGCCGTCCCAACGATAAGCTGAGCACTGCAGTGCAAGCATAGCAATCTTCATTTCTTATTTAAAAAAGCCCTTTAACACCTCTTTCATATGACCATGTATCTAAAAAAATGACAGCAGATTTTCTTACTTCTCTGTCGTTTTACAGAAAGTTCTAGAAGAAATAGTGAATGCGGACAGCGGCGCGCCTTGCAGCCCCCGCCATACTAAGAAGAAACACTTCATTGACTCCGTCAAAAGAGGCCTAAGTGAGTTATCTTATCTTATCTTAGTAGAGTCTGTTAAGGTTTCCCTCTCCCAGTAGCACTCAGAGCCACCGGGATCTTTTGTACAACTCCATCCTTTCACTCTTCTTCCTCTGTAAAATGTAAGTTACGCCACGAAGTAGGACCAGTGTGGTAACTCCCCAAAAACATTTAAATAGCTATTCTAGCCGCGACAAAATAAAGTTCAATTCAGATCGCAGATCGCAAGGCTCGGCTAAAAGACGGTTGCGACAGCGGCGAACCGTCTCTTTCTATCGCGTAGCTCTTATCTCCTGTCGGCCTGTTTAAACAGGCGATGTATCTGTAGCGTTATGCTAAAGTGCGGACTGTGACAGGCCTGGTTACGCGAAGATTACTTTGGTAGTAGAAGTAAACAGTATAATAAGTAAGTAAATTTTTATTTGACAAGTAGAGTTTACAATCTTAATTAATACAGAGGCAACCACACAAGGCTCGCAGGCATGGAACGCAGTTACCGATGCGTGATTACAAATTGTGTTGATGCCCACATACGCACAGAGGAGGGCGTGACATCATCGCGGCGAGCATCGAACCGGTTGCCGCGGGCGCCTTCCACCGCCTGTCACCGACCGGCGCCGGCTACCTACCGTACTGCAATCGCGACCCTCTTAAATTTATTATAATCTGTTTGGCCGGGAACTATCCTTTTGTAACTGGTTGGCATTAAACCAACCCTATGTTATACAGTCCGCCTTTTATTTAAGTCTTCGGACCTTTACAAATTGCATTATATGGAAGTTTGGTACTTATACAAATTAATAAAAAAATATAATTAACCCGTCCCGCGCTGTAGGTATAATTAGCGGGCCACCTTACGTACGACCGTGCGTACATATGGCGCGCGAGGACTTAAACGATGCTAGAATAATAGAATAATAAAAGCGTGCGGGCGTGCGTGCGTGCGTGAGTGCGTGCGTACGTGCGTGCGTGCGTGCGTGCGTGCGTGCGTGCGTGCGTGCGTGCTGAGCAAGGGCGTCCATCCTTTTTCAAGACATCGCTACAATTGATGAGTATTGATTTAATCACCACGCTTGCCAAGGAATTCAATCCAGGATCTTCGATCTTCTAAGACGAGTGCTTTGCCACTCAGCCAAATTATATTTACCAATAGTTTTATAAATATAGCTTGCCTGTATCATCATCAGCCTATATCAGTCCATAGGCCTCTCCTTGTGCACGCCACTGAACACGATCCGCGGCCACTCTCATCCAGCTCTTGCCAGCCACCTTGCGGAGATCGTCGCTCCACCCAGCTTGTCTTTCCACTTATTTATTTACCTGTTTAAGTACACACATAAAAGAGTTACGAAATAAGTTCTACATTGTGAATGTAGTACAAGGGCACTGCTTATTTCAGTTCTGAAATAACTTCCAGCAGGCCTTCAAAAGGAAACGTTATAAATAAAGATAGAATGAAGTGGACTGGACTTAGTTATCGCTAGTTAAAACAAGGTATAATCTTTGTATCATCATCATCATCATCAGCTCATTTATGTCTCCACTGCTGGGGCACGAGCCTTCCCTATGGATGGATAGGGAGAACGGGCCATGAACCACCACGCGGGCCCAGTGCGGATTGGTGGTTGTTAACGACTGCTAATGCAGCCGGGACCAACGGCTTAACGTGCCTTCCGAAGCACGGAGGAGCTCGAGATGATAAATTTTTGGTCACCCATCCGATGACTGGCCTTTGCTAAAGTTGCTTAACCTTAGCACTTGCAGACCGGGCGCGTTAACCACTGCGACATCGAGCTCCTTTCGAGAATCTTTGTATGCTGATCCCCAAACTTCAGTATAAAGATGGCACAAAATGAATAGGAGGATATTTATAGGAGGTAATTATTGTACCCCAGGTCCCCAGAACAACTCCAAGCAGATGACGGAAGCGGCGGTGGTGACTTGCGTGAAGCTCTGTAAAGCGTCTACCTACCTCAATATAGCTGACTCTGGAAACGTCACCTTCGTGCTTGTGAAGTCGGTGATCAACGATCTCAAGGTAATGTACCGTCGCTCGTTCAGACCTTTTATTAACTGACTTCAAAAATAGAAGGAGTTTCTCAATTCGTCTGTATACAACGTGTAGTAAAAATGAAAAGATCCAAAGTGTATCCGATCTAGATATTGTATGTGTTGTTCATCATCATCATCTGCTCATTTATGTCCCCACTGCTGAGGCACGAGCCTTCCCTATGGATGGATAGGGAGATCGGGCCATAAACCACCACGCGAGCCCAGTGCGAATTGGTGGTTGTTAACGACTGCTAATGCAGCCGGGACCAACGGCTTAACGTGCCTTCCGAAGCACGGAGGAGCTCGAGATGATCAATTTTTGGTCACCCATCCGATGACCGGCCTTTGCCAAAGTTGCTTAACCTCAGCACTCGCAGACCGGGCGCGTAAACCACTGCGCCATCGAGCTCCTCATGTGTTGTTACTAAGACATAATTATTAACTTTATTTGTTATGCAATTTAAAAAAATATATCTATTGTGACTTTACACCAAAATAACCTCTGTGTACTTACATGTATGATCACTGCGGCTTGCTAATGCGCGCCTGACGCGCATGGCTTCACTAATATAATTATTTAATTTATAATTGCATGACAAATTATAGTTAATAATTGTGTCTTAGTAACAACACATAAAAAATCTTGATCGGATACACTTTGGATTATTTTTTTATTACCACACCTTCTGTTACACGTTGTATACGTTTTTTAAGTATGTTCGCTCTTATCTCCAACATTTATGCACCGATTTAAATGATTCTGATAACGAAGATGAAAAGAATTTTCTCCCGAATTGGTCCCATTTTATGTTTAAAGGCACAAAATGTATGGGAAAAGTCGTTTGGAAATTATATACACACACCCATCAATTATGTAAAGTTAAATAAACACCAGATTCGGAAATATAGCTATTTTACTGTTGAAACCAAAACATTATTGTCATGCATGTTACGACTGAATTTGTTTTGAAAATTTATCTATATAGTTGCTATTTTTAATGGTATTTATAATGAGCACTAGTCGTAATCAGGGTCTGAATTAAATATTTCCTTCTATCTAGTTTCTGACTTGAAAATTGACTTATCTATTTGCTATCTTAAATATCTTTTGTATATGGTTTTCTAAAGTTTACGCGAACACTACACATTGAAATGAAACTACTTTTACGGATATAGGTACTCGCGTTTATTTAACACAATAATTTGATTTAATGTTTATCCTGACGTTTCGAACCCTTTGCAGGGTCCGTGGTAAGTCAGTCTTCTACTTATTTAGTTTAGTAGTTTCGTTTCAATGTCTATCGCACTTGCCGTGGTCTTGCTGACTTGAAAACTGATGGTTGTCATCTTCCAGGGTCTCCTATTCAACCCGGCCAAGTCCCACGTCCGGGGAAACGTGATCTCCGGCTACTCGGAGCTGGAGCTGATGACCGACTGCTTCGTGTCGCTGTTCCGCATCATGCCGCACAGCAACGACGCGCTCAAAGTGTGCCTCAACCTGAGCACGCACATCTCCTACCACTACGTCATTGTCAACTCGCTGCTGCGGTGAGTGTTAGACTATGCTGAAGGTGTTTCTTTTCTTTTTCTTTTTTTTTTTGACACGTCATAGTGACCACATCCTGCCTATGGTAAGCAGCCGATGCAGCCCAGAGAGAGAGTGTGCCAGAGGTGTGCAAAAGTGTGCCATAGGTGTGTCAAAGTAAACAAAAGGTGTGTCAGAGGTGTGCTAAAAGTGTGCTATAGGTGTGCCAAAGTAGACAAAAGGTGTGCCAAAAGTGTGCCAAAAGTGTGCCATAGATATGCCAAAAGTTTATAAGAGGTGTGCCAAAAGTTTGCAAAAGGTGTGCTAGAAGTGTGCCAAAGGTGTGACAGGGAGTACTTATGTCAAAAATATGCCAAAAGTTTGAAAGAGGTGTGCCAAAGTTGTGCCATTAGTGTGCTAGAGGTGTGCCAAAAGTGTGCCAAAAGTGTGCCAGGAGTGTGCTAGGAGTATGCTAAAAGTGTGCCAGAGGTGTGTCAAAAATGTGTCAAAAGTGTGCTATAGGTGTGCTAAGTATGCCAAAGGTGTGCCAGGAGTGTGCCAAAATTGTGCCAGAGGTGTGCTATAGGTGTGCCAAAAGTGTGCCAAAGGTGTGCCAGGAGTATGCCAAAAGTGTGCCAAAGTAAACAAAAAGTGTGCATAGGTGTCGAGAGCTCGTTTACCCCAACGGTTATCTGTTCTGCGACTAATATGGTGTGACAAAGGTGTGCCATAAATATAACAAAGTATACAAAACATAAGCACAAACATACCCCGCGTATCCCTACTTCGACTACCTACCTCAAAATTAAAGGAAATAAAATGTATGTGCATTGTTTCAGGATAATCAAACAGCCCCGATTACCTTGGTGGCCTCAGATAGAACTGCTGTACCCGAGGGCGGCGGAACTGAGGGCCATGTTCACAGACACCTTGAATAAGGCTACGCAGGTAATTTATTATATTTTATTTATTGTAATACCAATTTTTATCGGTTTAGCTTCAAAACATATATATTTCTTTCAAAAAATATCTATATAGAAACATAATGTAACGTATATATACAGCGTGTCCATAAAACTAACGATAATCCTTTAGCTGCGGGTGGGTCACATCATGTCCTACCGCATTCTATAATTTTAGTTTAGTGAAAGTCTCACAGTTTTTGAGATACAGTTTTTTTTTCATTTGTTTTAGAAAAATCTTCCCTTGTTTAGTTTATTTCATGCCATTTCTACAAATGATAACTTTTTTAAGCCCCATTTTTTTCAAATCATCATCATCATCATCAGCCTATAAACGTCCCACTGCTGGGCACAGGCCTCCCACATGATCAGTAGCACGTGGGGATATTGGGCCATAACCCACCACGCTGGCCCAATGCGGGTTGGTGGGTTTTAACGACTGCCATCTTACGACAACAACCGGGACCAACGGCTTAACGTGCCTTCCGAAGCACGGAGGAGCTCGAGATGTTTTTAATTGGTCACCCATCAGGCGACACGGCATTGCGAAAGTTGCTTAGCGGGCAAGATCGCAAGCCGAACGCGCTAGCCGCTGCGCCATCGAGCTCCTTTTCAAATACTCATAGTTATTTGTTTCATCTAAAACAATATTCTTTTGTTCCCTAGTACTGAGAAAACCACATAAAAAAATCTTATGCAAAGTTTTCACACAAACTAAATCAAACGGCTGACTTTGATAGCCTGTGGTGTAAAAAAATGTACGAGGCAGACCGTGCCAATTACTTTTAAACATTGCTTAGTTAATGTTAATTTAAAAATGTTATTACTGTTTTACGTGCCTTTTTTATTTTATTTTTTATGGTAATTTAAATGCACGAAGGTAGCAATTTCGGATTTTATTAAAAAAAAAGTCAACTAAAATTAAGTTACCTTACAATTATTATTTCATGATACACGTGAACAATGAAATCGTAGAAAGGTTCGGTACCACAAAGATTGGGCTATCAAATGCAAAAAGATTTTATCGCATAAAATCTGTTGAATAATCGTTTTGTTTTCCATCTTATAACTTATTGGTTTAAACTCTTAAAGCATTTAAGGTTTTTATAGGATACTGTTCAGTACAACATGAACATAAATAAATTTTATAATTTTTAGTCTGGCAATATTATGTGCCATTTTAACACCACACTAACTTTTTTTTTTCCTTCTTGACTTTGTCACTTAGCAACTTACACGTTTAAAATTTCTTAATTTTTTTTTAAATATTCTTTATTTTACAAGTTCACTTTGTTTCATTTCCAACAGATATCGAAATGGTTAAAAACACGTCTTCTCATATAATTTCAGGGTTTCATAGTGCACACTCCCCTTCGTATGATCTCTCTCTCCCTCAAGTCTAAGGAAGTACAATCGAAGTTCAACCGGTCTGAAGAGATGCCTGCGTATAGGAACCTACTGTTGTGCATGGTTAAGCTGATACACGCGGATCCGATGCTCATGTTGAGTGTAAGTTAATTTATAAGGTGATATTGAAATGAAACAACTTTTACGGATCTACTCGCGTTTATTTTACACATTACTTTTTAATGTTTATCCCGACGTTTCGAACCCTTTACAGGGTCCGTGATCACTGGGAGACTGAGGTCTTGGTCGTCTTATAATTAGTTAGTAGCTTGTATACCCTCATTTAAATTTAATCAGGTGCGTTCCGTTTTACGCAGAAAGAGCTTACATCACTTTACCATCTATACTAATATTATAAAGCTGAAAAGAGTTTGTTTGTTTGGTTGAACGCGCTAATCTCAGAAACTACTGGTTCGAATTGAAAAAATATTTTTGTGTTGAATAGTCCATTGATTGAGCCTATAGGCTATATTACATCACGCTACGACTAATAGGAGTGGAGAAGCAATGAAAAATGTTGTAAAGCTTATAATAGTATTTGGCTTCGCCACATTCACTTTCTTTCCACAGAACCCCGGCCGCTCTGGCATAGAGATCCAATCGTCGACTACAGAGCTGATAAACGGCCTAGTGTCTTTGGTACACCAAGTTGGTATGGGAGAGATATCCCAAGAGGCTATGGATGCTCTACTCGCGTTGCATAGACCCGATAGAGTGCCTATGTGGAACCCGGAGGCGCCTTTCAACACGTTCTGGGATATCAGGTCAGTGGCATTTTTTACAAGCTGTAGATAAACTGTCAAAACGATTTTTTTCAATAGAAATGTTATGGAAATGTGTTTATTATATTAAACGCAAAGACTCGTGGCAGGCGGAGCAATAAAACGTGCAAAAGAGACAGCGCACATCATTTTCTCTCTCGCACTTGCACTGTTTATGGATGACGTCACACACTCAGAGATGCGCGTTGTTTGTGTGCGTACGTTTATCGATAACAATAGGTCTGAAATGGGGTATTTGAAATGTGATAAATTACTTCTAATTCCCTCATTACATGATATGTAATTAAGTAAATATAAGTAAGTATAGCAATTATCAGTAACGATCAACACTTTGTTTGTGCATCGATGAAGCACATGCATTCCGTATTATCGATAGTCCAGTTATTTGCGCGTGCGCATACCTGTTACAAAAGTGATTTATGGCACCGACTGCCACGAGTCTTTGCGTTTAGTATAATATAACTTTTAAGTTTATTCATCTTTAGGTCAAATAAAATTTTATGCTCTACAACGCCTCAAACGGGTAACTGATTTCAAAACAGCTCTTACCGCATACTATATTTACGCATATTCGGTAAAGTCATACGGCATAATTCTCTGGGGAAATTCATGCGATATTGACAAAGTTTTTATATTACAAAAAAAATGTATACGAATACTAACTAACATAGACCTGTTAGAATCATGTAAAGCCTACTTCATTAAATATAGAATCCTAACAATTACATCTATCTACATTCTCGAGTCAAGCTTTGTTAAAAAACTCTTATTTGCTGTGCGTCACATGTATGTATACCTTTGCTTATGTTTTAACACCTCTTGTAATGTAATGTGATATGCAATGAATAAATAAATAAATAAAATAAGATTTATGTTCTAGTTAACTGTTCCATGATTTCATTTATATGTTTAATGTTCTGTAAATTGATCAATGTCGGCCGATCGGGCGCGTTAACCACTGCGCCATCGAGCTCCTCCATCGATTCCAAAATCGCACCCAAAAATATGATCTTTAATAAGGTCTTCACTTTACTAAGCAAAACATAACTGGTCCACAGCTCTCAAGTGCTATACAACATCAGCCAGAAGCTGATCCAACGTCAGATAGGCAACTACCGTGAGGTGCTGCGGTGGTTACGCGACATACTGACGTGTCGCAACGAGTTCCTGGCCAAGCACAAGGATTTGGCTAACTATGGAGCCTGCGTGCCTATATGCAGGCAGGCGCACATCAAACTAGAGGTAAAATAGTCATTCATCATCACATCATCACCATTCGCTCCGCTCCGCTCATTATATGTCCTCACTGCTGGGGCACGAGCCTTCCCTATGGACGGATAGGGAGAACGGGCCATAAACCACCACGAGGGCCCAGTGAAATTCGAAAAAAAAGTTTTTGGTCATCTCCGGTGACCGGCGGCGAAAGCTACTTAACTTCAGCAATCGCAGACCGGGCGCGTAAACCACTGCGCCATCAAGCTCCTCAGTAGTATTCGCTTTATGATTAAAAAGCAATCTGAAAAAAAAAGAAGTTTTTATAAAAAAATATTGGTAATTAATTTTGAGTTTTTTTTATACTTCTATGTAACTGGTTTCCTAAAAGGCTTTTTTATACTTCTACGTTACTGAATTACTAATCTATTCTGTACATCTGGCCAGTTATCGTTTTGGAAGACGTCATTAAACAGATATTATGATGCACTTGACATTCATTAAATGTCAACAGATAATTTTATTTTCTTGTTTGACTTGACTTATGTATCTGACTAAATAATATAAAAAATAAAAAAATAAATGTATTTTTTTTGTTTGTTTTAAGTGAATGAATTGTTTTTTTTTGTGTTTTAGGTGGTATTCTTCATGTGCCTCTGGTCGATCGACACCGACGTCGTCCTAGTCGGCATGTCTTGCTTCGCGCTCCTCTGCCAAGAGGCTGACATCCGGTGCGGTTCCGACGAGATCACAACACAATGCTTACTGCCTAATTACGCTGTGTTCCAAGAGATTGCGCATACCTCCACTGTGTTGACTACTGGTTAGTATATTATTGTTATCGTTATCATAATTTATTTATTTGCAGTACACAAACGCGCCCGCCCTAAGAGCGGTCGCTTCAGGCGACCGTTGGCAAGAAGCGCAAAAAAAGATTATAAAATTATATTATTTTGAGTTTTTGTATTCACAATCTATATACATATAATGACTTGTCCTGACTGGCTGATTCATCATCGCCGAGCCGAAACCGCTGAAGCTAATGAGATAGAATTTGGACTATAGGTTAATTGAGTAACATAACCAGCCACTAAGAAAGGGTTTTATGAAAGTCCGTTAATTTTGAAGTAACATACATTAAAATGGGTATTTGGCTTCTTGAAAAGAAATAAAGAATCACGTGTCTCAGGATTTTTGTTTATTTTTCTCTAAAAGAGTAAAAAAGGGAAAAAGTTTTTTTTTGGGAAATCGTTATTTTTAAAGCAATAACTATAAAGAGAAATAATTTTATCTATCTAAAGATTCTTCAACAAAAATAAAGAAAGACGTGTTTTAGCATGTTTTGAAAAACCTCCCTTAGAGGGGTGAAATAAGGGTGGAAAGTTTGTATGGAAATCTGTCATTCCTTTTTCGGTATTTGTGTACAACCATTTCAATGTAACGTTTATTTTGCGCAAGCAGCCTCCCAGGATATGGGAAGAGGGTGTTACTATAAGAATATTCACAGTAAGTATAAATTGACTAATGGTCGTCGTATATTTGACAAAACATGTTATACAGCATGTTTTATTAGTGTGGACGATAATGATATTTAATACAAGGCCGGCAACGCATATGCGATTCCTCTGGTCTTGCGGGTGTCCATGTGCGGCGGTGATTGCTACCCATCAGGTGACCCGCCTGCTGGTTTGCCTCCTTCTAATATAAAAAAATATATAAGGTCACTTTTTATCAACTGCAAATATTTTGACAAAACATCTTATTATATCAAAGAAATAAGGCTTTAGCATTAAAAAAAAAATCAGGCTAGTTTTTTTTTTACTTTTCCTTTTCACACTTCCTTTTTACACAAAAAATTTAATATTTTTAAGAGCGGCCTCTCTGTCGGATCTTTTGAATGAAGCTAGGGGCACGAGTAAGCGGTGAAGGCATTGCGGCCTCTCTGTTTCGGCTTCTTTGAATTGAAACTACCGAAAGTGCTTTATTTTTCTTTTTATTAATCGAAATATCTTACTAACCATAATTGGATCTCTGTTATCTAAGTAAATAAATAAATTGAAAAAATTGAATTTGGGCATTTTTTTTGAAAACTAGAGTATAAAAATTTTAATTTTTTTCATAAAAATAGTTTATATATGTTGTTGAATTTATCCTCAAAATATTTGCAGTTGATAAAATGTGACCTTATATATATATATTTGGAATTGGATTTTATTTGGAACTGTTATTATGTAGATAACATTGTAATTTTAATATATATTTTGTATGCCCTAAAGCAGATCGTAGAGGCTTCCATTTAATTGTGTAACAGACCGCATATCATACCTGTGATCAAAACAAAAAATCGAAGACATCCTATGTCCGACATGGGAATAACACCCAGGAACTTCGTACACACGCCTGCGCATGAGACTACCACAAAGTGTCAAATTTGCTTAAATGACTTTGAACTTTCATCATCATCATCAGCTCATTTAATGTCCACTGCTGGGGAACGAGCCTTCCCTATGGATGGATAGGGAGAACGGGCCGTAAACCACCACGCGGGCCCAGTGCGGATGGGTGGTTGTTAACGACTGCTAATGCAGCCGGGACCAACTTTACTTGCCTTCCGAAGCACGGAGGAGCGAGAGATGATACATTTTTGGTTACCCTTCCGATGACCGGTCTTTGCGAAAGTTGCTTAACCTCAGCACTCGCAGACCGAGCGCGTTAACCACTGCGCCATAGAGCTTCTCCCAAATTTCCTCATTAGACTTTGAACTATGGTATATGGTTGGTATTAAAGAAATTTGACGGTTGTAAATAGGTCGATGTGCAGAGGCGCCTCTACATCGGGCCGAGCTCTTTAACCCTTTAACAGACAGAACATATTTGAATATTTCATTGGTTTTCAATCTTATCTCAATCACATAAAGTTCAAAATGTGGAGGGAATATACATCCCTCTGACTGTCAAAAGGTTAACACTTGGTTGCCAAGTGTTGAAGAGCGTTAGGACTTCTTGGCGGGAAAGTGAAGAGTCAAGTCTGCGGTTTTGTTTTATTTTCTAAAATTTGTGCTAAGTCGAATATTAATGTGAAATAATGGTGGATTATTAACCGTTCAGTGTTCGTGAGTGTGCATGAGTGTTGGCAAATGAAACAAAACAGTGCATCGTCACTTTTCAAATTCTCTCAAGAAGTCCCTTCAAGAAGGACTTAGTAAAGTTGGGGTATATCATTTCACACTTCTCATTTCTATTATCATTCATCATTATCATACAGGGAAGAAATATCGTATTTATGTATTACTTGTAAGAAAAATTCCTTTGCCCCTGGCTAAATGTGCTAATCGCACGAAGCCATCAACTAAAGGAAAAAAAAGAGCGAAAAGTGTTAAGAGAGTAGTAGTAAACTAATAGTTCAATTTAAATGTAATTTTCTTTAGGCTCTGCGGCGCTTCAGAAGAGAATAATGGCTTTGTTGAGAAAGATTGAACACTGCGTGAACGGCGTGCAACCGGTGTGGGAGGAGACCTTCAGAAATTGGTGAGTGACAGATTAATAATGATTTTTTTATTATTTTTATATTGACACGTCATAGTGACCACATCCTGCCTGATGGTAAGCAGCCGATGCAGTCCAGAATAATGAGAGCGCTCCTCACCGTGGAACAAGCACGGTAACAAGCGCACCCATTCATGACGGCCTGCATACATGCGCCAGCAAAGAATTCCAAAACCGACTGGTCTTACAGAGGAACGACTTGCCAATTTTTTTGGTACAAGTACTGATTGTTTGTACAGTATGATGGTGGTTCCTAGGACCAGCACGTGTAGTCCGGGAGGAGAGGGCGGGATTAGATCAAAAAGTTCTTCAGAACACTCTCCGTAGTAATTCCGGTAGAAGATACTGAGAGAAGCAATGTCTCTTCGCAGCTGAGGTCCTCTAGAGAGGCTGTAACCTTAGCATCTCCGATAATGCGTACCGCTCGCCTTTGCAATCTATCAAGTGCATCGAGGAGGTATTTAGCGGAGCCGTCCCATAGATGGGAACAATACTTCATACTCGATCGCACCTGAGTCTTGTACAGCAAACAGCGCTGCTCGGGAGTGAAAAACCGCCTCACCTTTTGAGAATACCCAACTTACGGGAGGCAGTTAAAATAACAATCTCACAATGATTAGAGAAGTAGACTATATTTACGTAAACTTCAGGACGGGTCATAACATGGAGCTGTTAATACCATTACCCACATGTATGTTTGGAAATCGAAATTAAATTCTCCTAAATTTCACTTGCCCTGCGCTGGCAAGATAGACGGACTATACCCATCTCACTCCATTATAATGTCTCTATTTTATGTGAATAAATTATATTTCATTTCCATCTTTTTTTTTGAGAGAGTTTGCTGTTGGCCTTAGATAACTTTTACAGCGTCACTGGACTTGTTTTTGGGCGGCGAGAAACTTAAAAAGTTCCTCAAGCCGTTTGATCGAAACACCCTCAGAGGGTTGCTATAGGTGCCGTACTAAATTCTCCGAGAGGTTCAGATCAGATCGGTCCATTTTGTTATAGCATTTCTTATAAAGGATCTGGAACAAAAATACATAGCGAAAGTGGTCCTATGTTTGGTTATACCTATATCTATATTTAAATTTTGAATAACAAAATCTGAAAAAGCAATTTCAGCTTACTTTGAACCTTAAATCTTAAGTATAAAGATTAAATTAAGGTTGCAAAGTATTTGTACTTGATATTTACTACAGGCTCCGTGGCACCAAAGTCGCCTAACGTTTTTCAAGTGCTCATCGGGAATCTAGTACATTAATGATCGAAGGCCACCAGGGTTGTAATTGGTAAATACTGTTTTAAGGGGGTGCCGCGCGGAATTTCGAAAATTTACGTGTTTTTAAGTCAATGGTGCTAGGCGCTGAATAGGTCATATACATTAAAAGGACTAGTGTAGGTTAGCTTGATCCTTTCACAAGGCCATGGTTGTCTTGGAATTTGAAACAAATACCCAGAAACTGCATAAACAATACGTAAATGTAATGATATCTAAAAACTTATTTCTTCGGAAACTTTGTAATATAGCACAAATGAAACAATGATCCGACATCAAAATGTTTGTATTGATATTCCGCAGGCCACTGTTGTTTTATTTTTCAATAAAAAAAATATGAATATAAAAATATTAAGACTTTTATTATTTTTTACCCAAACGCCTATGATTTTACGAAAGTAAACATTGCTCTAATTAAATCACCAGCCTACTCTGTACAGATATTAGTGTGCGTGCGTATTCTTGTCGTGCGCCGTTGTCACACCACTGCCACGCGCCGCTCGCTCGCTATCATAAAGAAACTTGGAACTCGCAGTTTTGCGTCCGCGCTGCACCAGGGGGTGCAGCGCGGAAAAGTATGACGGTAAAGTATGACTAAAAATGTAATTGGTTTCCTTACCAGGGACTCACTATGCAAGATCCTGCAGAAGTACCCCAAAGGGCAAGGCGACAAGGTGGACGAGTGCCAGATGGAGGCGATACACAGGGCCGTGGCCAAGCGAAGGGTCTCGCATCATACTAGCAGCGAACACGACTTCGAGGTGAGATATTCATCATCATCATCATCATCATCGAATTGAATGAAATAACTTTTACGGATCTACTCGCGTTTATTTTGCATATTACTTTTTAACGTTTATCCTGACGTTTCGAAGTCTTTGCAGGGTCCGTGGTCACAGGGACACTGAGGTGTTGGTCGTCTCATAATTAGTTAGTAGCTTGTATACCCTCATTTAAATTTAATCAGGTGCGTTCCGTTTTACGCAGAAAGAGCTTATATCACTTTACCATCTATACTAATATTATAAAGCTGAAAAGAGTTTGTTTGTTTGGTTGAACGCGCTAATCTCAGGAACTACTGGTTCGAATTGAAAAATTATTTTTGTGTTGAATATTCCATTGATTGAGTAATATAGCCTATATGCTATATTATATCACGCTACGACTAATAGGAGTGGAGAAGCAATGAAAAATGTTGTAAAAACGGGAATATATTTTTTTCGAGCTAAACGGTGAAAGTTACGCAGAAATCATGTATTACGAAATTGTTCCCCTTTAAAAGATCTAAAAATAGTCCGCGGGTGAAACCGCGGGGCACAGCTAGTATCCATATTGTGGTATTAGGTTTCGTGGTGGTAGGAGCGTCAATGAAAGATGTTCATAGGTTGACGTAAGTTTAATGAGTAATCAAAAGTACCTTAAAACTAACATATTATAATAACTAGCATACTACGTAGTACACACATACACACATTAACAAACTTAAGTAATAGTAAAACATTAGTGTTAAATGTGACCCACATTCACTTCCTTCGTCTTGTCATCGAATATTAAATTTGAATTATTTGATTATGTTCATACTATCACACGCCCCCCTAAAATCTCCATTACTCCCTCTCCCCAAAAGAAAAAAAAAGTGAGTCCCATTTAACATTTTTATTTATTTATAATTAACATTAATAAAATAAAACTTAAGTTACATCATAGAAAAGCTTAGTATTGTTCTTATGTACTAAGTACTCCTTATTATTTTTTATTATTCTAACATTCGGTGATACCTCTTCTATCACCTCGTAAGGGCCGTTATACACGCTATCTAGCTTATCTCTTAATTGGTTTTTTAACAAAATTAAATCACCTTTTTTATATGAAACAGGATTACAATTTTTATCAAATGTAGTTTTCCTACATACTTTGTTTTTTAATAAATTATTTCGCGCATCAAACCATGCTTTTTGTAGTCTATGTCGAAGTTGTTTAGGGTAGTCATCATAGTTATATAAAGGTGTTACAGATTTACTTAAATTACTTGGTAAATTACAATTCTTTCCAAAAACTAATTCGTAAGGAGTATATTTTGTCTGTGTATGTATCGACGTGTTAAATGAAAAACACCAGTATGGAACCCAACTACTCCAATTTCTTTTGTTGCTTTCACATTGTATTCTGAGAAAAGTGCCAAGATGTTTATGAGTGTTTTCTAATGCTCCCATGGTTTCATGATGATATGCTGTAGATTGCATTTTTTTAATACATAATAAGCTACAAATTTCTGTCATTATTTCGTTAAGAAATTCTGTTCCTTGATCTGTAATGATTTCTTTAGGGATTCCGTATCTTAGGATGAAATTATTAACAAAGGCTTTTGCTACAGATTCAGCATCTTTGCGCTGTAAAGGGTATGCTTCAACGAACTTTGTTAAGTCGCATTGCAATGTTAGTATATATCTATGATTAAAATCGTCTATTTCTAATGGTCCCATTAAATCTAAACTTATTCTTTCAAATGACGAATTTGCAGTAGAAGTCAATGACATAGGTTCTCTAACGTGTCTGTTGGTAAATTTATTTACTTGACACAATTTACATTTTTTGACATAATTCATTACGTCGTTTGTCACGCCTGGCCAAAAGTAATTCTTTTTTATATTGTTTAGCATTCTATTTATTCCAGCATGTCCACTAGTGGGTAACAAGTGGAAATCATTTAAGATAACTTTCTTTTCGTCCTCACTTGTTATACGAATAACATCTTTAGTTATCAGTAATCGCGGTCGGCCTAGCTTTAATTTTTTAATTGTACTTGCAAGTAACTTTATATGGCCTTCATACCTTTTATTTTTAATTATAAGTAGTTCTAAGATATTTAGTTTACTACAAAAGTTTTCTAAATCTCTCGCTAACGCTTCAACAGCTGATAACGATCGAGAATTTAGATAAATTATGGACCGCTTCGGTACATATACACAATCTCCACTTGAGGACTTAATAACTTTATCATCTCCTATTTTGTCATACTCTATCGAGTGACTAAAACATAATTCGGTAATATCTTGTGGTGGCTTGAGAATTTCCACAGCCATGGGGTGATCAGACCCGCGGCTTAGCAAACTTTCAGGCCAACTACAATTGTCTAAATCGGAATTATCATTAGTTTGCAACTTTTTCGTCTGTGCTCTAGTAAGTACTGACACTATGTGCTCTCGCATATTTTTAAGATCATTTGAAGTTACCGGGATGCGGCTCAATGCGTCTGCAGCTGCATTGTGCCGTCCTGGGACATAACCTATCTCAAAATCATATTCTTCCAAAGATAGGCGAAATTTGATTTGCCTGCTGGAAGGATCTTTCATATTGAATAAATAAACGAGAGGCTTGTGGTCCGTTAGAATTTTAAATTTCCTTCCATATAAATATGGTCTAAAATGCCTCACCGCCCAAACTATAGCTAACAATTCTAAGTCTATAACAGGATACCGTGTTTCGGCGGGCTTTAAACTTCTACTTGCGTATGCGATGACCCTATCATTGCCATTAGATAAAATAGCACCTAACCCTGTTCTCGATGCGTCTGTCTGTAATTTAAAAATATTTTTATCTGAAAAATCTGGATAATCTAGGACTGGAGGGTGCATTAATGCGGATTTTAGTCTATTGAATGCTGCATCACAATCAGTTGTCCAATTAAATGTAACACTCTTTTTACAAAGCTTATTTAATGGGTATGCAATTTCAGCAAAATGCGAAATAAATCGTCTGTAATAGTTGGCGAAGGCAACGAACCTTCTTACGTCATCGACGCTTGTCGGTGTCGGATAACTATGCAAGGTTGTTAATTTACTTGGATCGGGAAATATTCCTTGTCCAGTTATTTTATGGCCTAAATATACTATCTCTGTTCTTAAAAATTCGCACTTCAAGGGATTTAACTTTAAATTAACTTTTCTTAGTCGTTCTAATACGGAAATTAAGTTTTTGTTATGGTGTTCCATTGATTTGCCTATGACAATGCAATCATCTAAATATATAAAGCATTTATTATAATTAAGGCCTGACATGGCTATCGTCATAAGCCGTGAAAAAACGCTAGGACTAGTCTTTAGTCCCATGGGGCAGCGTTTCATTTGGTATATTTTATCAGCTGTAAAGGCGGTACACTTACGTGAATCGGGATGAAGAGCTAACTGGTACATTCTATCTAATTGAAAAGCTGTGTATTTTCTCGAATTTTCACTTAAATTTAACTGATAATAGCTTTGGGATAAATCTAATTTTGAAAAATAAATAGAATTTGACAATGAATCTAAAATGTCTGTAATGTTGGGAAGTGGGAACTTGTCGTCCTGAATTTTATTATTTAACTGCCTATAATCAACGACGAGCCTATACTTCTTATCGTTATTTTTATCATTCTTTTTTGGAACGAGAAGAACGGGACTAGACCATTCCGAGTTCGATTCCTCGATTATGTCGTTGTCTAACATATCTTGTATTTGTTTACGTAACTCTGACTTTAAAGCGTATGGAATTCGATATGGTTTTATATAAACAGGTGTTGCGTTTTCTTTTAACGTGATTGTATGATTCATTAAATTAGTTACTGATAGTTTATCACCTGGGAGATGAAAAACGTCTGCGTACTTGGCACAAATGGATTCAATGTTCAGTTGTTCGTCTTTATTTAAATAACGCAAATCAAGTAGTTCAAATAACGTTTTTATACGATTTACTGAAATTTCTCTTTCTGAAAAATTACAAACATCGAAATGTTTCACACTATGTATTTCTAAATCAGAAAAATCATAAAATATGTCGTTTTCAGTCGTATTTAATATCCTAATTGGGATAAGCCCATTCCTAGGTTTTGATAAAATACCTGCGACAAAGACTCCGTCTCGTATTTCATTCGCGAAAACTACGCAATCGTCGTATAAGTTAGTAGGTATGTACTTGATAGTTTCACACCTCGCGGGTATAGTATGTTTAAAAGAGTTATTTATAGACATACTTATCGTTTTGCATAACGAAGTCAAACTTAATATACCTTTACTATAATCAATTAATGCTTGAAACTGGTTTAAAAAGTTATCACCTATAATCCCATCTGCGGAACATGACAGATTTTTAAATATATAGAATTTAAATCTAAAAGTTAACCCATTACTAGTTAAATCTAAATATATGTATCCCTCTGACACTAACCTACCACTAACACCTCTTATAGTTAATTTTTCCGGAATAATTTTATTACCTAAATCATTAATTACGCTAACTAACCGTTCGTACTTGATAACACACAAACTGGCACCAGTGTCTATTAATAATCGTACTATCCTATCTTCTATACTAAATGTTACCGTATTCGTACTATTATAATTAAGAACTAAATGTTCAGTTTCTTTAGGAACGAAAAAACTGAGTCTCGCTCGTGTTTGAAGCTGGAGCTGGGCTTACCTGTGTGTCACAGTAAGCATGATGGACACGGGGATAGCCTCGTGCGTGAGACTGAAAGCGCGCGCGCGGTCCTGACCCGCGCTTGGGCAGCGAGGCGCCTCGGCCTCGGCCGGAACCGAGTTGCGGCTTAAACATGCGCGGCGCGGTGACACTATGCGACTGGATCGGATTACCGTATCGGGCGCGCGAGTTATAATAACTATTACTAATATTTCTACCGCGAAACCCATTATTATTCCCAGGATAAGGTCTCGGAGACCTTCCATAGGTATGTCGAAAATTCATGACCTGCTCGCTACTGGTGGAGAGCGTTTGCTCATCCAAAGCAGTATGGATTGCCTCAGGAAGAGAATCAAATTCCTTCGATGCAATAATTATACTAAGTCTTGGGTTCGCTAACCCGTCTGCGAACCGTTTAATTGCTACCTTTTCATTGATTGGTCGCAAGACTTTATGCTTCGAACTATCTCCATCGGCCTGTGCCAATGTTAAATTAGAAAATAAATCTTCTAATTCGTTACCAAACGCTTCTATTGACCTGTGTCCCTGTTTGACACTTTGTAAACGGGATTGAAGAGCTATTGCCGATTTTTTCTGTAATAAATATTTTCTCATGTCACAGAGCAATGAATCAACTGTAGTGTAGCTATCGCGTAAACGAAGTTTAGCGCTAGAAGATAATCTGGTTTTTAAAACAAAATCTATAAGCGAACTTTTCGAGACCTCATCTAGCATGGAATTATACATATCTATACCATCGATTAATTGTTTGGTGACATGTTCTTGACCTGTCATTATCGGAAGTAAGCTAATAGCAGTTTTGAAGTCGAAAGAAATTCCTTCTGCCATTTTTCTGCTTTTTGAAATATCACAATCTCTTGTGGAAAGTGTTACTAATTTATTTAATTCATTATAAATTAAATGTATATTGTTCACAATACAATTAACTTTAATAAGATCTTCGTCACTTATCTCAGAATTATCAATATCAGTTTTAATATCAGACAAAATATACTCAAGTTGCGAATAAATCACATTGGCCTCCTTTAACTTAGTCTGACCGATTTCTTTTTTTCTACGTTCTGGGCCAATTTTAGTTAAATATACTTTAATCTCTTGCAACTTATTACATAATTCTACTAATTTATAGGACATTACTAACACTTATTTTCCATAACAACTGTAACTATTTTAAATTATATTAACTATATACGTATAAATCATAATTAATAGCTAAACACCTACTTGTATTTTTGGACAAACGTGTTCATTCATAGACACGTGGTAAAGTAGGTCGCTCACAAGGGCTGCGGTGGCCGGGGCAACGTGCGGCGCGGCGTAGTCCGGCGCGTGGCGGGCACGTTTCTGCTGACGGCTGGCAACGTGGCTCGTGCTCCTGGTACTGCTGTTGCTGCTTCTGGCTGTTATGGTGCGGGTAACGGTCACTCTGGAGACCTCGAGCTGGGCCGGGATAGCCTTGGACTTCTCTTCTTTTCTTCTTAGTTCGTTTGGGACGGTCTTGGTTGCATTTCCAACGTGCTGTGGTGAAGTTCCCTTCTCAAAGCTCTTACGGCATTCTGTCTACACTTCTTGTACAGGAAGTATGCGGCGGTGGCAATCAGAACAACGAATAGGGAGATGAGCAGTATTTCGGAGAGGTTCAACTTCGTTTCTGATACTTGAGCGCTTCCGCCTGCGTTCTGCGCGATTATTACTTCTTCTTTTGGCTGCGAACTTTGACACATTGTTGTTGGATGATCTTGACCTCTAATGATAAATGTTGCGAAGATGAACCACATAGAGGAGTACTGTCGTAAATATAATGATGACTGCTGCGATGGCCACAACGATGAAACTCTTCATGTTTTTTTTTTTTTTTCAGGCTTCAGATCTTCATAAGGTTTTCTTCTTCTTCTTTTTTCAGTTCTTCATAATTTTTCTTCTTTCTTCTGATCTTCAAGTTGTTTGCAGGGTCGCCATGTGGTATTAGGTTTCGTGGTGGTAGGAGCGTCAATGAAAGATGTTCATAGGTTGACGTAAGTTTAATGAGTAATCAAAAGTACCTTAAAACTAACATATTATAATAACTAGCATACTACGTAGTACACACATACACACATTAACAAACTTAAGTAATAGTAAAACATTAGTGTTAAATGTGACCCACATTCACTTCCTTCGTCTTGTCATCGAATATTAAATTTGAATTATTTGATTATGTTCATACTATCACAATATAAAGATATACGATTTTGATTGTTTGTTTGTATTGTCAATAGATGCAAATACAAGAATGGGCGAATATAACCTCCTTCCTGTGCGCTCTTGGCGGCGTTTGCCTGCAGAGGAGACCTTCCACCATGTGGTCTCATGTGCATGGACATGGTAAGTAACTACATACTAACCATTGTAAGTTAGTGGTTAAGACCACCGTCTTAGGTCCCGGCTTCGATTCCTAGCGAGGAGTACATGTTTGAACTCGGTTTGGTTGGTGGTAGGGCTTGTTTGTACCCCTGGTTAGCTACCACCATCTTATCAAATTCAAATTAAAATTCGAAATCATTTTATTCAGTTTAGGCTACAAGTAGCTCTTGTGAATGTCACTATGCCTTCGGTTCGTAAGTCTACTCTGGGCGGGGAGATCTTGTACTGAGAGGAACCGGCAAGAAACTCAGCAAGTGTCCAGCTCTTTTCTCCCTTACAGCGTCAAAAATATTGGAAAATGCAATCTCTAAATATGTCGCCATAACATCAATGTTAATAGCATTGTTGTGTTCTAAATGGCTCCGCACACTGGACGACTGTCGCTCCGTCTAGTCGCGTTGCGCACGCGCACACACGACGACAGCCGTGTGACAGTTGTGAGCGTCAGTTTCGCGGCTCCCCTAGCTTGTCGTCGCGACTCTGCGACTGACGCCAAGTGTGCGGAGCTTTGAACAAAATATATGAAAATTGTCGCAGCCTGTCGTCGCGTCTAGTCGCCGAGCTTTCGCAGTCGCGTGTCACCTAGTGTGCGGAGCCATTAACAGTTAGAGATAAGATAGCCAGTGCCTCAGTAGTTGAGGATTCCGGGTAAACTTCGCTCCCACCTTCGATCTAATCATCACGTGAGATTAAGTAAAATTTCCTACCTATTAGGAATAAAAATAAATTAAAAAATATACGAAAGAACAATCCTATATAATAATGTTTGTATAAAATATTGTAATCTTTATTTTCAGAATCAAGAAAGTACAACGTTTTGGCAAATAGCTCGCAGGAAGTTCAATACTGTCCTGTCACACAGTAAGTATATAGCATTTTTGACCTTAGAATTTATAATTTAAATGGCCTGATTCAAAATAAAGATAGAATTGATTTTATAGAACTTTATTTCTAACTTTTTAATATTTTTACTTTTATTTTAAGTGTTAATTGCTACACTTAAGCTAAATTAAATATTTATATAAAATACATTGATAAAATTAAGTGCCCACCCGACCCAGCCAGGAATCGAACCTGGGTCTTCCGCAATCCGGGCGGCTGCACTGACCATTATGCTACCGGGAAGGCTGACGTAAGTGCTGAATTTTGTCACTGCTTTTTGATTTTTGAAATGCTTTAGAGCGACATTAGTGCCATCTATCTAAAGGTATTTGCAACCGATGGACATGCAGATTCATCTCGTAAGATGTGTCTAGATGGGTCGGGTGGGCGTTTAATTTTTTCACTGTATTTTATATAAATATTTAACTTTTTAATCTTAGGATTTATGATACAAAGTGGTCTAAAAAATATACTTGGATAGGCTATGTACAATTGAACGATCTACACACACCGGCATATTTAGCGGAACACAAAAAAAAAGTCCATAATTAAAAAAATATGGTTTTATTTTAAAATCTACTTACTACACTTCTTTTGTTATTTAAAGTTTCATTTGTTTTAATTAAAATGAGATCACATTAAGAACAGATTTTGCGAGTAAAGGCTATTTGTGAAAAATGGTACATTTTTGAACTTTTCATGTAACCGGGAAAAGTGAAAATTCATATTAAAATAACAATTAATTAAATTAGAAAAATGGTGATTAATATCGCGTATTTCCTCCACGTGCTCTTATTAAAGTTTCTACCCGTCTAGGCATACTGAGAATGATGTTATCGATGGTCTCCTGGGATAGTCTCCGCCATTCCTCAACTACGGCGATTCGCAGTTCACCCACGTTGGCAGGAGCTGGAATTCTGGACTTAACTTTTCTTTTCAGCAAGTCCCAAACGTGCTCTATTGGGTTCATATCCGGTGATCTCGCCGGCCACTCCATAACAGTGATATTCATATCATTGAGATATGCTTGAGTCACCCGAGCGCACAGTGTGGGATTTCTGATCAGTTTTGGACACCTGCGTTTTATGTTTTTATATGTTGCCTTATTATATCTTGATAAAGCCTACTATGAAACTAAAACATGAATATCATGTTTAATTTTAACACTATAATTTTTTGTAGGTGAGGTCAATAACCTTTAGTAATCGTGTTTACTTTTATATCTCCTAAAGTAAAATTGATGAAGCCGTAAATTATTTTCTTGGCTTTTAAATTATAATTCTAATAATATATTAAAAACTCAGCATTGTACCTTAACTACATAAAAAGTTATGTATTTTTTATTTTTTTTTAGTTATTTTTATTTTTTTGGATTATTTTACAATATTAGCGATCCATTACATCTGTATTGCATTAAGCATAAGAGTACCCATGTTCATTTAAATTTTCAAACACTAATCTTGTATGATTCAGCATTTATGGCACTTCTAAGTTTTTATCTGGTTTCTATAGGAATAGGGTTGACAATTCGGGGTTACCCTTGTTTTATGAAAAAAAATTGACAAATTAACACTTCTCAAATAATTTTTCGAATAATTTACCCGTACAAGTGTTTTATTAATCTATGTATACATATAATAAAGCTAAAGAGGGTCGAAAGTCTGTACATGGAAGATATTCGAAAAAAAGTTGGCTGGGGATACTTAGAACTGATAACGTTACAATAGTTTTTAGATTTTTGTCTGTTTATTTGACCGCGCATCACGTGAAAATGGCTGAACGGATTTGGATGAAACTTTGCACATAGACAGACCATGACCCGGACTAGGATATAGGACTTTTTATCCTGGTAACAGGTTTCTGTGGGATAGTGTAGTCTTCGCGAACGAAGTCGCGGGCGACAACTAGTAAATAATAAATAAATATTTTAAATGAGCTGTGTGAACGGAAGTTAAATGTTATTATAAGTATTTTCATTCATCATCAGAATTAATGAGGACTTCATCTGTGCAAAGAATTAGATCCGTGTCTTCGTTAATAAGTGACTCATTAGTGACACATCATTACATCAAAAATTCAAAAAATAAGTGGCACTAACAGGTGCCCGCTCAGTTTCTAGGCCTCCTAGTTTATAGGAAAACCTGAATCTGGTCTTGGGAGTTGGTTCTGTTGTTTTCAAAAGTGACAAAACTTTATGTGGAATAGGTAATCGCTTTTTTTTTTACTTGCGGTTTTCTAGGGATAAACTCGTTAGGTAGGGGTCCGAAGACTCGACAGCACGGCGAAAGAGGTCGAGGATTATGGTTTTTCTATCTAATTTTCTTGTGTGATGCTCTCGGTCATATCGCCAGATTTATTTCTGGATTCACCTGCCTGCTCGGACAGCATTCCTATCGTAAAGGATTCGCTTCAATGATTTGCCATCCATGTAAGAGTTTTTTGTGTACAGTGACTGACATATAGCACCAGTTTTATTTTTCTACATATTTTTCAGCCACGGAAGCACAAAACACTCGAAATTTTGCAACATCTATCGGCAAACCACTCGAAAGAGTAACCAAAATTGTGTAAAAATCGTCCTCCAGCAATTCGTCAATGTCTAAAATGTTTGCAAAAGTTTGGCGATTTCCGTCAGATAATGCTGTCCGAACAGTATTGCCGTCATTGCTGGCCCCAGAATTTGGTCGAACAACATCCACTAAAAGCGTATGCAGTACTTACTGAACACTATTGAAAGACTAGATGACAACCCTACCTATAATATTAAAATAAATAAATAACGGCAATCATGCGTTATTTTAATACAGTTTTTTTTTTGGTGTTAGTTCTAATTATACTTAATTGATTTTCATAAAAATAAATCGCTAATATTGTGTGATTATCGAGAAATAAATATGGTTCAATACTTGAGAAAAATTATTATATTGTCGTATAGGACTGTAATTTTCAACTTTAATTGAATGATAATGGTGCTTAAAGATTATCTCAATAAAACGTATATTTAGGAAACTTTTAAAAACATATATATACTGAGAAATTACGTTTTTCAGGTTTCTATGGGTTTTTCTCGAGTTCTCAAATATCTCCAAAACTATGTAAGATAAAATTCTGGGAGTTTTACCTGATCCTCAAATTGATAATAACGGATCAAATGAAAACATAAAACTAAGGTGGCCGAAAATGATACCAAATCCCACACTGTGGAGCGGTATGCGGCCGAGCATTATCCTGCATAAAAACAAAATCGTCACCGATATATGGGGCCAACGGTACGACATTTTCTTCTAAAACTTCTCTGATATAGCGGTCTGCAGTCAGACTCCCTCTGTCAATCACTACCAAGTCTGTGCGAGCTCCCAAACAAATGCCCGCCCAAACCATTATTGATCCACCACCGTATGCAACTGTAGTTTCAAAATTTGTCTGAATGTATCGTTCTCCTTTGCGTCTGTATATTCTTTGCCTGCCGTCAATTTGATTTAAGAGAATTCTGCACTCATCACTAAACAATACCTTACTCCATTGGTCCGCGTTCCAAAGTCGATGTTCCTGAGTAAAAGTTAACCTGTTTCTACGATGATTTACCTCGAGCCTTGGAGCCTTGGCGGGCACAAATGAACCCAAACCAGCTTCTTCGAACCTTCTTCGTGCCGTACGCTCACTTACGGTTATACCCCGCACTGCTTCTAACTCATGTCGGGCTTGGACGGCCGTCAAACGGGGGTTCCTACGTACACGAAGCTGAATGAAACGATCATCCCTACTCGAAGTGCGTCTTTTTCTGCCTTGTCCTGCTCTTCTCACATAAGTACCGGTCTCCCTGAACCGTTGGATACTGCGATGGATCGTTGAAACTGGTCGACGAAGATCTCTGGATATCACTCTGTAAGTTTGACCATTTCTTCGCATTTCGAGTGCCCTGGCAATCTCCGTTGGGGCTAAGTCAGGCATAATTCAGTCCTTAACTCCAAAAAGATACGTGATTAAAAAAAACTAACAAAAAACAGTATTTCAATGAAATTTTAAATCAAACTCAGAAGGAAGAAATACTCGAAGTTCGCTCCAGATAAGGTGTATTTGAATAAAATTAAAACAATTGCATAAAATGTGATGTTCAGTTGTTTTCTTAATTTGAAATTATTTCTTTTTAAATTAAATGACGTATAAACCAGCCAGCAACCTTATATATTACTGATATCAAACCTTTTTTTTATGTTCCGCTAAATATGCCGGTGTGTGTATGAATTGACTTTGGCACTTTTTTATTTACTTTGTCCGTTGCAGAGGGGCGATATTTGAATCTCACTGAGTGACTATAGGAAGGTTCCTGTTCTTATTAGGCTTTATTTTTTAAGTACTCGATTTTGTATGTTGTTAAATATTTGTGTCAAATAAAGTTTTATTCAGTCGTTTAATGATTCGATTGTAGAAATTGTTGAAAATAATGTATCAACTGCCCAACTCTCCGTGCATGTCGTAAGAGCCGACTAAAGGACAAGGGTTCCAAGATGCTCGCACATCAGCCGATCGGCTGCAACCCATCACTGATGTTATCTATTCCACCTCGGAGCCCTACTTTCATTATGCTAAATGTGACGTCGAGGTCACTAACGGCGAGTTTACTCAAAATTGGTGATTTCGATGCTCTGTCTACCCCTTTTTGGGAGAAGGACGTATTGTATGTATGTATAAGAAGAAAGTTTAGTATACCCTCTCTCACCAGGTTCATCGGCCAACTCCTCCGTCTCCTTCTATGCAGCAACGAGCGCTTCGGCCATCAGATACAGAGCCACGTCAAAGAGCTGGTCGGCCATGAGATGTCGCCCGCACTCTACCCTATACTGTTCGACCAGATCAAGGCTATCATTGATAAATTCTTCGATCAACAACAACAGGTATGTTGCACTATCAATGTCACGATATCGTTAAAAGATAAAATTTTATAAAATGTTCAAATAACTTTTAACGCAAATTTTGTTGCGAACAAATTACAAAAACACAAATGTTGAAAAAATTTCCACGAGCAGGATTTGAACCTTGCACCCTTCTGACATTCCGGGTCAGGTGCTCTTCCAATTGAGCTATCGTGGTTCTAACCAGCCCGCCGAAATTATTCAACACTTTTTAATTTGAAAGCCAAAGGCGCCCATTCAATGTCAACAACTACCGTCACTAACATCCGATCATAATATTTTTACAAATATTAAAGATCAGTTAAGAAGTAAGCAAGCTATTTATAAAATGTTCAAATAACTTTTAACGCAAATTTTGTTGCGAACAAACATTTGTGTTTTTGTAATTTGTGCGGGCTGGTGGCGAGGGTGATGTTCTGCTATTTAGTGGACTGTATTTTTTTGTTGGCGTTATACTAGGCTAGGACGTATCGAACGGCGAGGGTTGGCTACAAGGTCAATAGGTAAGCCGTTCGAGGAGATGAAAACAGGACGTACCTTTGATCAGCGAACGGCAGGCGCCGTGTGCGGCGGCTGTCAACGTTTTGTTTGTTTCGTTGTCATGGAAACTGTCAAAGCGGTACGAAGTCCGTCGGTCAGCTAGTTTCTATTACTAGTGGTCGCCCAGTGGTCGAAATTCGACCGTAATTTTATTAAGGCTGCACGGATTGTATCCTTAGCAATGAAAAATTAAAAAAGATAGAATGTGAGTTTAAATTGGTATTGACAGTTGTCGGCCGCATTAAAGACAAACAATACGTGTGTGTAATGTTGTTTTTATTGATTTAATGTATTTTTATGCATAATTTAAAAAAAAAAATAACATTCGCATAAACTTCTCTATATAAACTATAAGTGTGCGAAATTTCATACTCCTCCGTCCGCGCAATTTTCGTAGAAACGTACAAAGTTTTCGCTTCACGTATTAATATATAGATAGAAAATCGACTAAACAGTCCTACCCAATTTATAAGTTCTATAGTTAGACACTGAAGTGATTTGCTATTGATGCTATAATATTTATTCCACAGGTAATGCTAACGGATATAAACACGCAATTCGTGGAGCACACAATATTCATCATGAAGAGTATACTGGACAATAAGAAGAGCGTGCAGCCCACAGAACATCTAAGCACCACCTCTATAGAAGGGCTTATGTTGGCTATTGTGAGGTATGACGTCATCATTACTGTTTTTTTATTTCTTACAGGTAAGCATTTGGCCTTTATCGCTCATGGTGTTAAGTATTGGTAAGGCCGAAAGTGGTAGCGCACTACACCCTTTTTTTCCGGCGGCATTTTCAGCGTTACCAAACTGTTTTGGGGGCGGCGAGAAACTTAAAAGGTTCCAAGGTTCAAGCAGTGTGAAAAAGCACCATTAGAGGTTTTCTAGAAGGGTTGGCGTCACAAACTAGTTCATGTCCCCGTTCCCTGCAAGATTCTCCGTGGGGTACAGTCAGCTTCAAAATAATCTGAACGTTAAAACATACCAAAAATATCTGAACGTTTGACAAAATCACTCTTAGCCCAATACGTGAAAGATGTACTTTCATTCAATGTCATTTGTTCTCAAACAACAAATAAAAATGAATTCCTACGTCTTGAGATAAGGTTGATTTTTGTCAAATGTTCAGATATTTTTGGTGTGTTTGAACACTTAGATAATTTTGAAGCTAACTTTACAAGCGCCTCTAGAAGACCTTAATTTACGAATTCATTTATTCTTATTCTATATCTATACTAATATTATAAAGGGGAAACCTTTGTATTTTTGTATGTATGTTTTAAAAAAAATCTTTCACCATTAGTATGCTACATTAGCGCTGAGTAACATAGGCTATATTAAAAAAAAAATTCAAAAATATATGTACAATGTCCCATAAAAGCTCAAGAAAAAGGGGATTGTAAATAAAAACACGGTTCTGAGAGTAGTATTGATGCGTAATATTCAAAATTTATCACAGCTATAAGTGTTTTATTTTTAATGCCAAATTAGCGATTTATTTCTAGGCGCGACATTACACCTTTTTCATAACATTAATTCTGTAGTGTCGACTGCTATAATACACTATATTGTATATATTTGTCTCTCTTTGGGGTTGGGCGGCAAATACAAACTCTTTGAAGAAGATCGTCAGTGTCGCGCTGTTAGCAACACTATGTGTGTCATGCGCGGAGGAAGAAAATGAGTGTCATCGAAACATCTCTCGCTGCCGGCCGGCTCGTTTTTTTTAAAAAGGACTATTAATTGTGTGTGAGTGTGACGGATTCTTTGGGGTGAGTTTAGGGACAATATATATATGTTTTATTTCGACAATACAGGACTTTACTCGGGACTTCAAAGGTAGCGAATCATAGGCTTAAAACTTACTAAGCTTTGAACCAGCGCACGCGGAAAATGTATCGGAATTCCTCCTGAATCAGGCTTAGGAAAGGTATATTTCATCATTTGGTCCTTCGAGCCGGATATATTTACATCTGTGCTCGTTTTGAGCTTATGTTTCGGTACTTTTGAACAGTTCTTACAAGAAACACATTCTTTGCGGCATTGTTTGTCGGTTCGAGCGGTCGAATCAGACATCGTTATTTAATAGTTTAAACGGCGAATCTACACTACACACAGATTTAGCGGTAAATATTGTGTTTTAAGTGCTAGTTTCATGATATATAATATATTTCAATTTCCTCATATTTATTTCCTGTCACTTGTAAACAATTTCCATGGAAACCAACACACGTAATTTTCACCTGGCGTTGTATTTTTTGAAGCGGTTGTATTTCTTGGCATTAGGAATGAAATGTCAATATATTAAAGTGAATTTAATGTGTTTTCTATATAATTCTATGTAATATTCGGTTGACTTTGACAGATAAAACAGTTTTGTACTTTGTCTTTGCGGATAGTGTACCTTAATTTCAACACTCATGTTACCGGTATGCGTGGCGTAGCGGTACGCGTCACTCGTGCGGTTTCTAGAGGTCTGCGGTTCGATTCTCGGTCGGAAGACACTTTAAAGTATTATTATTATTTTAATGTTTTGTTAATAAGCGGTGCAGAGTATTGGCTAGCGGTAGTTTTAATACTTTGTTAAAAATATCATTTTTAATACTTTTAATTGTGTTAGATTATCGTGCCTAGTGGGATTTTGTTTCATTTATTTAAACTCGTTTTTTCATTTATCGGCTAACATGGCAGCAGCAAGAAAGGCACTGTTAACGCAAATGAAGTACGACATGGCGGCTCAAAATATTGATTTGTTGGAGGCTCTTGCCAAAATTACAGATCTATCATCGGATCAGAAAAATGAATTTTTAGTGCGATTTCCTGATTTGGAAAAAACTTTTGAAACTTTCGTGGATAATAATTTGGAATTACGGCTTCAAGGGGAAGAAGATGATCTCGAGCTGCAAAAGCGAGCTTATGAGATATATAGTAACAAATACTATTTTATTAAGCGGAAATATTTCGAACTGATGGGGAGCGGTCCTACATCAGATAGCGGTGATTGTAAAAGAAAAGGCGGCAGTTCGCGGGCGGTGCTACCGCGCTTACAAATTCCTACTTTTTCGGGTAAGCTCGAAGAGTATGTGCCGTTCATGGAAATGTTTCAGTCATTAGTAGGTAATGACTCGTCATTGTCGGACACAGAAAAAATGTACTATTTAGTGGGTTCATTATTAGGAGAATCGAAGGCTTCAACACTTGTCAGTTACCGGCGATAATTATTCGATCGCAATTGATTTGCTTAAGTCGCGATATAACAACAAGAGATTGTTGGCGGATAGATTGTTGCACAATTTATTGAGTGCTTCACATGTAAGTACGAAAAACTTAAGTGGGCTTAAGGCGTTTTTAAGCACTTTGATGGAAAATACCAAGGCATTAGAAAAAATGAATTTTCCCGTAGATGCATGGTCTTACTTATTGTTCTACATAAATTTTCAAAAATTGGACAGCTATTTAAAAAAACATTTTGAGGACAAGATTGTTGAAAACAAGCTGCCCACTTTTCCAGACTTAATAAAATTCCTAGAAAATGAGATTCGGATCTTGGAGTCTAGTATCGAGCCACAGGCTAGCATAATGCCTGTCAGGCGCAGCGGACTAAGCCATGCGGTAAGGGCTCATGCGACTTTTCAAAATGCGGCATCTTGCAAATTGTGCGGGAAAAGTGGACACTTCATTGCTAAGTGTGACCAATTTTTAGCAATGAAACCGGCTGTGAGGAAGCGCCAAGTAATTTCACTGAATTTGTGTTTCAAATGTTTGAACGGTCACAACATTAACCAATGCACTTATAACTATAACTGTTATAAATGTAATTCGCCCAAACATCATTATTTATTACATTTTGACATTCCTGCATCGGTGCCAGAACGTCAACAGCGGACGGTCGCGAATAATGTTTCGCAAGAACCATATCATAATGTTTCGATGGGTAGGGTATCCCGGGAACCCGTTATACCGGCTTCAAGCGGTGCACCCTCAACCAGTGTTTTACTAGAGAATGCGGCACCTGGGACTACTGGGCTGATGGCTTCACACGTTAGCGAGCCAAGTATGTACCAACGCACTGTTTTACTTGCAACGGCGGTAGTGCGAGTATTGGATCACAGTGGAAATTATCAGGAAGCACGAGCGTTACTAGACGGCGGTAGTCAAAGCACATTTATTTCGGAGGCGTGCGTGAATAGGTTAGGTTTAAAGCGGTTTAAATCTAACACTGTAACAGTCACAGGACTGAGCGGCACTTCTGTAAGCGGTTGCAGGGGTGGGGTTAATTTAACCATAGCTCCGAAATATGCGGATCAACCTATTTTAATGACTGGTGCTACGGTGCTGAATAAAATTACCCATAATTTACCAAGTTTTTCTTTGTCACCTCATTTGGCGGAAGGTTATCGGGGACTTTATCTTGCGGATGAGCAGTTTTACCTAAGTCGGGAAATTGATATTTTAATCGGTGCAGATCTACTCGGGGATATATTACTAGGAGGCGGATGCCTTAAGATCAATGATCATTTACCTCGAGCGATGAACACGGTGTTCGGTCACGTGTTGACAGGTCCGGTTACTTATGCGACTTTTAATCCGTATCCTAAAGCGACATATTTTTCTCAGACCTTTTTCTGTAACACAACCACAGACCAAATTTTAGAACGCTTTTGGGAAGTAGAGGATATTTCGGATAGGGTTGAGGACCCTAAGGCCATGGAGTGCGAGACTATCTTTCAAAATACTCATCAGCGGGATGAGACCGGAAGATACTCGACACGCTTACCATTTCTATCGGATAGGTCTTCACTTGGTAATTCGGTACCATTGGCCATGAAGCGGTTCTTGGCGATGGAAAAGCGGCTTCACGTCAATGAGACTTTTCGGCAAAAATATGTTGATTTTATGCGGGAGTATTTGAGTACCGGTCATATGTCTCTCTGTGACGGTAAACCAGAAGACTATGCCTCCGGTGCGGGTTATATTATTCCGCATCACGGAATATTTAAAAAGGATTCCGATAAAATAAGGGTAGTTTTCGACGCTAGTTGTGCTACCAACAACGGAGTTTCGCTAAATGACTGTTTGCATGCGGGACCAAAACTGCAACGTGATATTGCGGAGATCATTTGCAGGTTTCGGTTACACAAGTATGTCTTCACGACTGATATCAGGATGATGTTCAGGCAGATCTTGATTGCTGAAGAAGATCGGCGATACCAGCTCATCTTCTGGAGAGAATCACCGGAGTTACCTTTACTTCTTTACCAGCTCAACACGGTGACATATGGTATGAAGTCCAGTCCATACCTCGCGATTCGGGCGCTGAGGCAATTGGCAGAGGACGAAGAGTATCGACATCCGGCGGCGGCGCGTCTTCTTCGTTCTTCGGTCTATATGGATGATATTTTAGGAGGGTCAGATACTCCAGAAGATGCGAATCGGCTAAAGCAGGAGCTGACGGACTTACTACTCTCAGGCGGTTTCGAGTTGAGTAAGTGGACGTCTAACTGCAAAAAGCTTTTACAAGACATACCCGCTGAACATCTGGAGAAGCCTCGGGTCTTTGATAATGCGGATGGATCCAGTTTCTTCAAAATATTAGGCATTCAATGGGACTCTAATGACGATAGTTTCTCCTATCGTTTAAAATTTGACGGGACAGACTGCTGTTCCAAACGGTTCATTTTGTCAACACTGGCTAGGACCTTTGATCCATTAGGATGGATCTCCCCTGTGATATTTCAAGGCAAAGTTCTCATGCAGCGGTTGTGGCTATTAAATTTATCATGGGACGATGTACCTCCTGCTGACGTCATCGCGGAATGGAAGGGTATAGTGAGAGACTTGCCCACAATCACTGAACTGCGGCTAGAGCGTTTTGTTTTAAACGATGCCAAGTCTTGCTCTCTTCACGGCTTTTCAGATGCGTCAGAACTTGGATACAGTGCAGTGATTTATTTGAGAACTCAAGGACGGAACGGTGAGGTAAAAGTTAGTTTGATGATGGCCAAATCGCGGGTGGCCCCAGTTAAATCCCAACTAACTATACCCAAGCTTGAGCTTAGCGGTGCGGCTTTGTTAGTACGATTATTTAAGTACGTTGTGGAGGCTATCAAAGACGAAGTGGTCATCAAAGAAATCTTTGGGTGGTCTGATAGTACCATCGTTCTTTCGTGGTTGCGGCTATCTCCTCATTTACTACAGATCTTCGAAGGGAATCGAGTTTCGCAAATAGTTAACTGCGGATTGAATATAACTTGGCGACACTTGCCTTCGGAGATGAACCCAGCAGATGTTGCGAGTCGCGGTTGTCGCGCGTCAGATTTACTTGGTCACCCTTTGTGGTGGGGACCAACTTGGCTGACAGGTGATGCCGAAACCTGGCCTATAAATATAATTGATAAGACGGAATCTGACTTACCTGGTTTGCGGAAAACAAAAGTCAAGGTTTTCACGGAGATAGTAGAAACCGACTCTATATTCAGTCTTTTCAGTAGTTTAAATATGTTACTTGCGGTCGTAGCATATTGTTTACGGTTTGTTCACAACGCTAAGGATCCATCCAGGAAACTAGTGGGAGTGTTGACAGCTGCTGAGCGACGCTTTGCTTTGGAGCGTTTAATTAAATTGGTTCAAAATGCGGAATTTGCCGATGATGTTAGTCAGTTGAGGCAAGATAAACAATGTTCTAGGCGGTTGTGTAGGCTCGGGCCTTTTATTAGTGATGACGGATTATTACGCGTTGGAGGTCGCTTAGAGCATTCGAGTCTGTCTTTTGCTAAGAAACATCCACTTATTTTACCAAAACGTCACCCTCTTACTGTCCTAATTGTGGATCATTTCCACAAAACATATTGTCATGCGGGTGCTACAGTTTTACTGGCTATATTGCAAAAGTATTTTTGGATTATTTCGGCGGGACAAGTAATTCGTACACGAATTTTCAAGTGCATGAAATGTTTTAGAACTAAAGCTCGGCCTACGGAGCCGATGATAGCAGCACTGCCCAGTGACAGGGTTAATGCGACTGGAGTTTTTCATACCGTGCAAACGGATTTTGCCGGTCCTTTTATTATTAAACACTCGCGGGTGCGGAACGCCAAAACTTTAAAGGCGTATCTTTGCGTTTTCATTTGTTCTTCGTCTAAATGTGTTCACTTAGAGTGTGTTACGGACCTTTCGACTGAAGGTTTTCTTGCGGCTTTGACGAGATTCACATCACGGCGCGGTCTTCCCAGTGTGATCCGTTCAGATTGCGGAACCAACTATGTTGGTACGAGTAGACACTTAGGCGATGTTCAAAAATATTTATCTTCTCGGGATGTCCAGCAAGGATTTATTAACGAAGCGGCTAAGCAAAATATATCGTGGCGTTTCAACGTTCCTGCAGCGCCACACTTCGGTGGTTTGTTTGAGGCTACTGTTAAGTCTGCTAAGACTTTATTGCGGCGGGTCATAGGTGACCAGGTGCTAACGTTTGACGAGCTAGTAACGGTATTTACCAGAATTGAGGCGGTCTTAAACTGTCGTCCGTTATGTCCCTTGACTCAGGACCCTCAAAACTTTGAGGTTCTGACACCTGCTCACTTTCTTATAGGTAGACCTTTGCTTTCGGTTCCGGAATATAACTGGGAAGACATACCCGATTCACGCTTAAATCGTTATAACCTGATTCAGGCTATGTGTCAACGTATTTGGAGGCAATGGAGTGCGCAGTACCTGCACTCACTTCAAATGCGAAGGAAATGGACATCTCCGACAGATCCACCTAAAATAGGTGATCTTGTTTTAATTAAAGAAGAGAACGTGCCGCCACTCAAGTGGAGATTAGGTAGAATTGAGGATTTGCTGCCTGGTAGTGACGGGGTCGTAAGAGTTGTAAGACTCAAAGTCTCAACAGGCACGATGATGCGGCCGGTTGTTAAAATTTGTAGACTTCCCCTAGATGATTAGTTGCAAAACTGTTTTATTTAAAGGTTATTTTAGTTATTCGGTTGCAATTTTGCGGTTATTGCAGCGTTTAAGCGTATTGTTATGTTAGTTTTGAGTTGATAAAGGCTTTAGCCTTTCTCGGGCGGGGGAATGTTTTATTTTTAATGCCAAATTAGCGATTTATTTCTAGGCGCGACATTACACCTTTTTCATAACATTAATTCTGTAGTGTCGACTGCTATAATACACTATATTGTATATATTTGTCTCTCTTTGGGGTTGGGCGGCAAATACAAACTCTTTGAAGAAGATCGTCAGTGTCGCGCTGTTAGCAACACTATGTGTGTCATGCGCGGAGGAAGAAAATGAGTGTCATCGAAACATCTCTCGCTGCCGGCCGGCTCGTTTTTTTTAAAAAGGACTATTAATTGTGTGTGAGTGTGACGGATTCTTTGGGGTGAGTTTAGGGACAATATATATATGTTTTATTTCGACAATACAGGACTTTACTCGGGACTTCAAAGGTAGCGAATCATAGGCTTAAAACTTACTAAGCTTTGAACCAGCGCACGCGGAAAATGTATCGGAATTCCTCCTGAATCAGGCTTAGGAAAGGTATATTTCATCAATAAGTAGTTGTTGACAAAAATCTTAATACCGCGATTCAGGAATTGTATAAACAAATACAGCGCCATCTAGTAATATTCTTAGGAACTAATTTGTAACACAGTACGAAATTACAAGTATTACAGATATTATTATTACAGTTTAATTACTTTACTCTGAACAATATAAGTACACCCGTGCGAAACCGGGGCGGGCCGCTTGTCTATACTAATAATAAAGAGGTAACGTTTGTTACTTTGTTTGTTTGTTTGTATGTCGGGGCTAATCTCTGGAACTGACTTCTTGGCGGGAAAGTGAAGAGTCATGTCTGCGGTTTTGTTTTATTTCTAAAATTTGTGATAAGTCGAATATTAAAGTGAAATAATGGTGGATTATTAACCGTTAAGTGTTCTTAAGTGTGCATGAGTGTTAGCAAATGAAACAAAACAGTGCAACGTCACCTTCAAATTCTCTCAAGAAGTCCGCCCGAGGACTTAGTAAAGCCCCACATCTTTACTGAGATACTCGAGGGGTTGGGGGGTATATCATTTCTCAGTTCTCACTTCTTATTTCTATTATCATTCATTGTTAATGAAACTTCTTAAAAAGAAATGTTTATTTTATTTTATTTGACAACGTCAAGTGTCTTTTTTTTCTCTGTTCTATCACATATTATGTAATACAGAATTTTCTTTTAAAAACGTCTTTTATCTAACATATTGGTCAACTTCGACCGGATCAAATAAATAGCTAATTACAAATACTAATTACCTATGGATTAAAAGCAACTAAAGTGGAAATATCCATCAATTACAAACAACTTCGACAACGAACAACTAGTACGGAGTCACGAGTCGCCGGCCGCAGCAGCGCCATCAAGAGCTGCGCTGCACTGCACCGACAGCGCCGTGCCTACCGAAGTACCGAATACGTCGCCAAAGCTGCTCGCACACCGAGCCACCAACGCTGCTCGGGCTAGAGTGATGTAGTAGTGGGACCGTATGAGTTACGTTTTCATTTCATTATCTCTTTTATTACGTTCACCACATAGCGTTTAACAGGTAATTCTCATCTTTTTATTACTTTTTTCAACATGAACCAGAACGACCCCATAAAGCTTCTAGTTCGAAAACGTGCATCCCTTAAATCACAATTAACACGGTTTAAAACCTATATTAGTGAACTGGTAAGTCCAATAAACCAGATCCAGGAATCAGAGCTAGAAATAAAGCTTGAAAATGTGATGCGTGTGGCGAGTGAATTTCACGACATACAATCGCAATTAGAAACGTCAGAGCCAAACGATGAAAGGTTAACCGATAGGTTCCAGGAACGAGATGACTTTGAAACAGCCTACGAGTCAGCAGTTGCATGCGCTAGGCGGTGGCTTGCAAGCTGTGCAAAATCGCGGCCGTCGCCGCCGGCTTCGAACAAGGACAGCGATGACCAACACACGTTCCGCTCGGTCAAAGACAAGGTTAGCTCCACGGTTCAAGTAAGAGTGAAATTACCTACTCTATCTTTACCGAAGTTTTCTGGTTCCTGTGAGGGGTGGTTAGAATTCCGTGACACGTTCACCGCGCTCATCCATGACAATGTTTCTATCGATACAATGAGCAAGTTTCACTACCTTAAAACGTGTTTGGAAGGCAGCGCCGCTGAAGTATTGAAGTCGATAGCCCTGTCTCGGGACAATTATAGTATTGCTTGGGAACGTTTGTTAGAGCGGTATGAAAATAAAAGTCTCTTAATACATAGTCATGTCAAAGCACTGTTTAACGTCAAGTCCATGTGTTTTGAAACTGCTACGGAACTTTGAGCATTGCTTGACAATTTTAGTAAAAACCTAAGTGCGTTGTCTACCTTAGGGGAAAACACCGTCCACTGGGACACCTTACTCATTTTTATGGTTAGTTCCAAATTTGATATATCTACCTTGAAACATTGGGAGGAGTACAAATTAAGTTTAAAAAACGTCAATTACAAGTCTCTCGTGGATTTTATTAAAAATAGAGCTACACTTTTTGAAATGATTGAGGCAAACCAATCAAAGTCAAGCTCTGTTAAGTCTAACATTAAAAAGCAGCATCAAAGTCTCGCAGTAACTTATGGTTCTCAATCCAAAACTAAAAGCGACAAGAACGTTGAAAGGGTTTACAAACCTGAATGCCCGTTATGTGGGAAAGAACATAGACTTTATTTTTGTGATACTTTTCGATCACTGTCAATTTTTACCCGTTTCGAAAAGGCAAAAACATTAAATGTTTGTTTGAACTGTTTGCGACCGAATCACGTGGCAGCCGACTGTAAGCGTAGTCGGTGCCAACGGTGTAGCAAACCTCATAACACTTTACTGCATTTTGAGAACGAGCAGCCCTCAGTTTCTAACATACAGTCCACTGATGAAATAGCGTTAGCAACTTCAGCCATATCTCCAGTGAAACAAGTTTTGTTATCAACAGCGGTGGTTACAGTACGTGACTCCAACGGAAGTCCGCATGAAGCTCGCGTCTTACTGGATAGCGGCAGTACTACGTGCTTCGTGAAACAATCGTTAGTTGATTTGTTAAAACTGCCAGTAACATCTGATGATACTTCCATAACTGGTATCAACAATGTTTCTACTTCTATATCAGGTAAAGTCTCACTCATCTTACATTCACGAGTTAACACTTTCACAGCACCAGTGACTTGTTTTGTTTTACCGATGATCACTCATCCTATACCGTCATATTCTGTGAACGCAAATGAGTTTTGTATACCAGATCACATTGAACTGGCAGACCCCCAATACTTTAAATCTCGAGATATAGATATCCTAGTTGGTGGAGATTTATTTTGGGATTTGGTAAGGTCTAACAGGTTAAGCTTGGGTATGAATAAACCGTCTGTTCACGAAACAAAACTCGGGTGGGTAGTAACTGGTAGTGTGTTTTTAAACTCGAAACGGCGAGGAAGCGAAGTAAGCTGCCATGCAAAGACAGTAGATCCTTTACTAGAACAAGTGGCAAAATTTTGGGAACTGGATAAAGTTCCAGAAACATCAGCTTGGTCTTTCGAAGAGCAACAATGCGAAGAACATTTTGTTAAAAACACAAAACGCGACCCTAATGGTAAGTTTGTAGTGTCGATACCTCTCAAGCTGTCACCACAAAGGCTTGGTGATTCGCTGACGTTAGCACAAAACCGACTTAAAGCATTGGAAAGACGATTAGATAGAGATGAAACCTTACAAACTAGATACAAAGATTTTATGTCGGAATATCTAGACTTGCAACACATGTCCGAAGTTTCGCCTGAAAAGCTAACTGAGAGTCCCCCGTATTATCTTCCTCACCACGGAGTTTTGAGAGAGGATAGAACAACCACAAAATTGCGCGTGGTTTTTAATGCATCTGCGCAAACTACGTCAGGTTTATCTTGTAATGATCTGCAGATGGTAGGTCCCACTATTCAGGACAATATCTTTTCGATTTTGCTCAGATTTCGACAGCATGAAATCGTAATTACTGCTGATGTTGAAAAAATGTACCGGCAAGTGTTGGTAAACCCAAATGACCGCTATTTGCAAAGAATTTTGTGGAAGAACAGCAACAGTGAGCAGATTAAACATTTTGAGCTCAACACTGTTACTTACGGGACTGCGTCGGCACCTTTTCTGGCTATTAGATGCTTAAAACAAATATCACTAGAATGCAAGGACGAACATGTGTCTCAGATTATTGGTCGAGATTTTTATGTCGATGACCTGATTTCAGGAGCGTCTTCTGTTGTCGAAGCAGTTGAGTTAGCTAAAAAAGTATCAAATAAACTTAGTTTAGCTGGATTCCCATTGAGAAAGTGGAGTTCAAATAACACTGAAGTTCGGCAACAACTTGCGACTGAAATGGAAGGTTCAAGTCAACATCAAATATCTGAATCAAAGTACTCGAAAACTCTAGGTATTCTATGGAACAATGAAACAGACAGTTTCTGTTTCAAAACAAATGTAGAGCCGGTAACCAATGTAACAAAACGCACTGTTTTATCAACTGCATCTCAAACGTTTGATCCCCTTGGCTTAGTAAGTCCTTGTGTTATGGAGGCCAAGGTATTGCTTCAATCCTTGTGGCGTCAGAATTCCGATTGGGATGATCCTGTTTCTGCTGAAACAGAAGCTCAGTGGATTAACTTCTTAGAATCATTTAAATTAGTTAATGACTTAATAATACCGCGTCAGGCTATTCGTGGAGACGCAGTGGAAGTCCACATGTTTTCCGATGCTTCGGAAAAGGCTTACGGAGCCTGCGCGTATGCAAAAAGCATTGATGGCACAGTCCACCTTCTATGCGCAAAGGGTAGGGTTGCGCCAATCAAGCCAACGACTTTGCCACGGCTTGAGTTATGTGGAGCGCTCACTGCCGCACGGTTGAGTGTTCTTATTCGTGACTCACTTCGACTTCATATTCGTAAATTCGTGTTTTGGACCGACTCGACAATCGTATTAGGTTGGCTTGGCTTGGATCCTTATCAACTAAAAACGTTCGTTCGGAATCATGTTGCTAAAATTCGAGAGATCACACAAGGTCATGAGTGGCGGCATGTTCCTGGAAAAATGAATCCAGCTGATCTTGTTTCTCGCGGACTTCGACCAAAGGCTTTAAGTGAATCTGATCTATGGTGGCATGGTCCCAAGTTTCTGGCACATGATATAAGCAACTGGCCTTCTAATAATGCTGATATTAATGTTGACATGTTACCGGAACAGGCACAAAAACCACAGGTATCAGCTGTAGTTGAAACCGAATCTCACGCGTTAAACAACAAAATTGAGAACCATCTCGTTTCAATATCAAGTATCAACAAAGTACGCAATATTTGGGCGTACGTCCTTCGTTTTATAAACAACAAGTTCTTTACTGATCGCGAGAGATTGACTGGTGCTTTGATGGTTTCTGAGCTTTGCAAAGCTAACACTTTACTTTTAAAACATTCGCAAGATAAACACTTTCGGTCAGAAATCGAACAACTTCGTGCAAGCAGAATGCTTTCGAAAGGCAATGGTTTATGTAAACTAAACCCGTTTCTTGACAGTAATGGTTTGCTTCGCGTAAGAGGGCGTCTAGAACATTCATCTCTTGATTTCGATTCAAAGCACCCTATTATCCTTCATGCAAAACACATTGTCACTAAGCGATTTTTTGAACGAGAACACATCAAAACTATGCATGCAGGTCCACAACTTCTTCTTAGTACAATGCGTCAAAGGTACTGGCCTATAGGCGGACGAGTTTTAGCAAAAAATATCGTACGTAACTGCATCAAATGTGCTCGTTTGTCAGCCAAACCGCTAACACCTATCATGGGAAATTTGCCCAGAGACAGGGTGGAATGTAAACCACCTTTTACAGTAACTGGTATAGATTTCGCTGGGCCTGTGCTTATTAGCACTAAACAAGGACGTGGAGCCAAACTTGTCAAAGCGTATATCTGCGTATTTGTTTGTTTCGCAACAAAGGCGATGCACCTTGAACTAGTCGGCGATCTTTCATCGCAGGCTTTTTTATTAGCACTAAAACGTTTTATTTCGCGACGCGGTAAACCAGTTCGTATATACTGCGATAATGCAACTAATTTTGTAGGAGCATCAGGTGAAATACAAAATTTAAAAACTAGTTTTATGAGTGATGAAGGAATTGACTTTAAGTTCATACCGCCACACGCACCTCATTTTGGCGGTTTATGGGAAGCAGCCGTAAAATCAACGAAGAATCTGCTCAAACGCACCATAGGACTTACTCATTTAACATTTGAGGAGCTTACAACAACTTTAGCACAAATAGAGTCTATTCTAAATTCCCGACCTCTGACACCTCTTTCATCATCACCCAATGACTTCTCACCCTTAACTCCTGCCCATTTCCTCATTGGTCGCCCACTCACTGCATTACTCGAACCTGAGTTAGGCGATGGTGACATCACTCGGTTACCCCGATACGACCGTATCGAGCAACTGCGTCAGGTATTCTGGAAGCGCTGGAACAACCAATATTTGTCTCTTCTACAAGAACGAGTAAAGTGGAGGCAACAACCTAAAGAAAACATAATTCCAGTTGGAACATTGGTGGTCGTCAAAGAAGACGGAATGCCGCCGTTGAAATGGCGCCTAGCACGCGTCGAAGAGCTACACCCGGGTGATGACGGTGTTGTACGCGTCGTCACTTTGCGAACAGCCACAGGTTTGATGAAGCGCCCTGTGGCTAAAGTGTGTCCTCTTGGTTGAAGGCATAACTCCGATACCTTCAACGGGGCGGAGTATGTTAATGAAACTTCTTAAAAAGAAATGTTTATTTTATTTTATTTGACAACGTCAAGTGTCTTTTTTTTCTCTGTTCTATCACATATTATGTAATACAGAATTTTCTTTTAAAAACGTCTTTTATCTAACATTCATCATCATCATACAGGAAAGAAATATTGTTTATTTATGTATTAGTTGTAAGGAGAATTACTTTGACACTGGCTAAATGTGTTATTCGCACGAAGCCATCAAATAAAGAAAAAAAAATATCTCTGGAACTACTGTTTCAATATCAAATATTCTTTCACTAGTAGAATGCTACATTCCTTGCGGGTATCATAGACGGTAAAGTGCTATGTTATATAATTTCAATTCCTTACAGATACGTGAGACATTTGGATATGACAGTCCTGTCGGTACATATAAAAACAAAGTTGTGTCAAGTGGTGGAAGCCATGATGAAAAGGAGGGATGACCTGGCCTTCAGACAGGTAAGATGATCCCATATTTAGGTATCATCATCATCACCAGCTCATTCCATGTCCCCACTGCTGGGGCACGAGCCTTCCCTATGGATGTTTACACCACAGCTAGACCGCGCCGTAAACCACCACGGGGGCCCATTGCGTAACTCCTTATAACTCATGATAGCCTAGTACTTCATCCACCTTACGGCCTCACCCAAAGATGCCCAAAGTAACCAGGCCAGACCAAGTCACCAGGTATTTTATATCTTCTTGTGGGTTATGATAGCCTGGTACTTTGGACTCTCTCTTTCTCTAGCTTATTGTATGTCCCCACTGCTGGGGTACGAGCCTTCCCTATGAATGTTTACACCACAGAAAAACGGGCCGTAGATCACCACGCGGGCCCAAAGTGGAAGGTGGTTGGTAACCACGCAGACATGCAGCCGAGATCATAGGCAAGACGTGCCGATGTATTACTGGTCACAATTTAAAAAGTTACTGTAACTACCGAAATTCTAAAATTAAGCTACCGATACTAATTTGAGATCAAAAATTTAACTAAAATGTGTAACTAAAAATTAATAACGTTTTCAATAAACTTAAGACTATGCTTTAGTTTCTTAAAATGCTCTTAAATTTTAAAAACAATTTTCTATTTGGAACTTTTTTGCAAAATACTAAGTTTTATTTTTGAAAACTTACTTTGAAAACACCGGATTAAAGGGGCGGCGAGAACCTTATGGTTTCCCACGTCGTGGTGGCTGAGCATCCTCGGAGGGTTTCTAGAGGAGATGACATCACGCAAGCGTGACCTCATTTAATCAATACCTCACTGTTACAAAACTTAATAAAAATAAAAATAAAAATAATTCATTTCAAGGCCTTTTACCTCATATATGTAAGTAACAATTTTCTTAACATATTGTTAGTATTATCAATTTTATTAACATACACATAAACAAAACAAGAAAAAAGAGAAGACGAGGAGTCCGCCCGCGCAGCCAGCCCCCCAACCGCCTAACTCTCTCGCTTTCGATCGCTTTCAAGGCGAGGCTCATGCCTCGCCTTCTAATATAATATCGAATAATATCGAAAGCCATAGCCTATAGCTTTCGATATTGCTTTCATATTGCTTTCGAAATGACAAGATGACGCCTCCTCCTCGCCTCGCCTTCAAAGCGATCGAAAGCGAGAGAGTTAGGCGGTCGGCCCCCTGCTCATCTAACATGAACTGACCGAGAAGAGCAGACTACAATCACTCTCTTATCATACTCGGGTCTCTGTTAGGGCTTCCCCGTTCCCGCTGCACCAATGACGCCAAACTCCTACGCATAATACGAGTAGCATAGAAGTCATCAGTGCTTTCGCCTGCGAATATACCAGACGCACTGCAGTAACGCGGGAGCCTGGACAGAGCCCTGAATATGTTATTGTATGCCACGCGCAACTTTCACTTTTAGTAAAATTAACCCATAGGCTGCTCGTATAATTAATTCATAATCATGTTATGTAATGTCCCCCTTTTTTCTCCACAACTCTGTAGGAAATGAAGTTCCGAAATAAAATGGTTGAGTACGTCACTGATTGGGTGCTCGGTACCAGCCATCAGATTGCGCCTCCACTTAGAGCTGACGCCAACTCTATAAGCAGGTAAACTACAGAAAATTTGATTTCAATTTCGAAAGGTCTGTAATTTCTTTGTGCATTTTTGAGATCCCATGCTGGTCTGGAACGTGTATCGGCTGCCTAACTCCCCGTGCATGTCGTAAGAGCCGACTAAGGGCAAAGGGTTCCAAGATGCTCGCATATCGGGCGATCTACTCAACCTCGGAGCCCTACTTTGATTACGCTTAAGGCAAAGGGTAAGGCACACTAGCGCCGCTAATGGATTTAATTTGATAACTGCTAAACTGTTTTTTTTTTCAAACATTGCGGATCTTCCGTCACTAGGCAAACATCTATTATTTAATAATTGTGCATTACTTTTAGGTTTGTTTTTGTATTCATTCGCTAACACCAAAAGTGGCCATTGTTTGTGAATAAATGCGATAGCACGTTTTGTGAATAAACCACGCAACAAAAAGTAGTGCACAATTATTAAATAGATACTATGGATGCTTTCCTGTTGTCGGACGGTACGCAATGTTTAAAAAAAGATCCGGTCCGTTAGTAATTGTCGAATTATCAATTGGTGGCGCTAGTGTGCCTTACCCTTCGCCTTAATGTGACGTCGAGTTAACTCAATGGTGATTATGATGCTCTGTCTACCATTTTTGGTAGAGTATACTCAAAATTGGTAATTTAATTTTTTTTGGAGTTTGCTGATTGCCTCAGAAAACAAACACATTTTTTGAACTTCATCTTTTTAAGTCTGTACTCTTCAAACGTTGTATAACTCCTGATTAGGTACCTAGTATGCTGCCGGGAATTGGACCAGGCTTGCATGGAAGCGGTGGCATCTCTCCTGAAGGGTCTACCACTCCAGCCCGAGGAGTCTGACCGCGGAGACCTGATGGAGGCTAAGAGTCAACTGTTCTTGAAGTGAGTATCATTAACACTAATAGGAATAGGTAAAGCTTATCTGTCTAAAGTTTCCATGTAGATCGTATATAGAGTTGAATCTGTTTATTGTCTATTTAAAACTGTAGAGCGTAATATTCCGGTATTGGTAAATATCTCAGTGCTGATAAGGGCCGTTTCACATTTCAGTATCCCATACAAACTTCAAAGCTCTTATTCTTTCAAATCATTAAGCCGATTTCAACAAAAATTTCTACGCTTAAGAGGAAATACTAAGGTCGACTGATTATATGAAAAGTAGACAAAATCAACGTTTCGTAGTCCCCTGATTCCTCCTCCAAAACTGGACCGATTTAATTGCTTTTTTCATTAAAAATAAAAAGAATGCTTTGGCTATGTCCCTATGTTTTGCTTTTTTTTTTGTATAATCTCGTCAAATTTGTTTGCTGGATGTCTGAACACAGCAAAAATCTAGCCAATTTTTAAGGTTTTTAAAAATTCATATCTTTTTTAATGATTAATTTATGAAAAAAAGCAACAACATAGGGACACAGCCAAAGCATTGTTTTAATTTTTTATGAAAAAAGTAATTAAATCGGTCCAGTTTTGGAGGAGGAATCAGGGGACTACAAACGTTGATTTTGTCTACTTTTCATATAATCAGTCGACCATATTATTTCCTCTTAAGGGCAATACAGAGATATTGACAGTAAAATTTTGTATTGCCCTTAAGCATAGAAAGTTTTATTAAAATCGACTTAATGTAACGTTTTGATTTATCAGCGTCATGTGCTTTATTTAAAAGACATTTGCTAACAACCAGTGGCAGAGATTGATTCGATACTATGTATTACACGATTTTGTCCTTACTGGCATGTGTTGTGTACTAATAAAATCTTTTATAGTCTGTTATCTATATATTAATACGTGAAGCAAAAACTTTGTACAGGTTTTTTCGAAAATTGCGCGGATGAAGGAGTATGAAATTTGACACACTTATAGTTTATATAGAGAAGCTTATCTGAATGTTAATATTTTTTCAAATTTATGCATAAAAATACATTAAATCTACAAAAACAATATTACACACACTACCATGTTTTTGACACACACGCATATGTATTTGGCACAGACATATTGTTTGTCTTTAATGCGGCCGACATCTGTCAATGCCAATCCAAACTCACATTCTATCTTTTTAAATTTTTCATTGCTTAGGATACAATCCGTGCAGCCTTAATAAAATTACGGTCGAATTTTGACTACTGGGCAACCACTAGTATTTTATTAATTGTACAAATTGATTAATAATCTTTTCTTTTAATTGCGCCACAGATATTTCACGCTATTCATGAATCTTCTAAACGATTGTAACGAAGTGGAGTTAGCTGAAGGACCTGGGAGGTTGGAGGCATTGAGGAACGCGACTATACAAGCAATGTCTAACTTACTCAGCGCGAATATCGATTCCGGACTTATGCATAGCATTGGTGAGTCTATTTTACTACAGGTGGGTTACTCTTGAAACACAATTGCAATAATCAATTTCCAATCCCGAATCTAAAAAATTCAAATGGCACTCTTAAAAGCGATAATAGCGCTACGTTGGAATTAAATTGCGTGGAAATTGAGTGAACAAATTATTATCGAGATGGGGCGTTCCGAAATTGCGAAACTTATCCCAATATCGATACATATTAATCGCATTGGAATTGTATTGAGATTGAGTTTGTTTCAAGAGTAGCCTACCAGATATCAAATTTCAGGTTTATTGCAAATCACTATTGATAATTTGTTACATGATCGGTGATGGATATTTACCAAAATTTCACGATAGGACACAGCATGGAGTTGTTAATACCACATAATTTAAATATTGTATTTTCTGAAATTATGGTTTTTTAAAGTTCTACGATTGAAAGTGTTTTGGTATTTCAATGTGATAATCCCAAAGACAATAAAATTCATAAATAATTACCGGAACACGATATACCGGTATCGAATTCGGTGGTGCTATGCCATGCCATGCCAAACCGCAGACATGCCTCTTCACTTTCCCGACAAGAAGTCTAATCATAAGATACTCTTTTGGAAGTCAAGTGACTAAATGTATTGTATCATCCTCAGACCTGGGATACCACAGAGATTTGCAGACGCGTGCCGCCTTCATGGAGGTTTTGACGAAAATACTTCAACAAGGGACCGAATTCGACACTCTAGCGGAGACTGTGCTTGCCGATAGATTCGAGCAGCTGGTCCAACTGGTCACTATGATCTCGGATAAGGTGATTCTTTTTTAAAGATAAGTGTATGTTATGTATTTAACTTAACTAAAAAACGAGATTTATCTTTATTTTTTATTTACTTTATTTTATTTATTGTGTGTTAATAATGCATTATTAATATAGTCAAGCTTTAAGCGGAGGTTCAGCATTTTGTCTGGAAAAATATTACTATGACAAAGTATGGTCACAATTGATTTTCTTCTCAGCGAGATACATTAGTATCTCGCTGAGAATTATTTTAACTTTGTAATGGTATATGTATACCTACTATATATACCTACAATTATTTTAACTTTGTAATGGTATATGTCATGTTAAATATATATAAAAAATAATAAATAAATTGTAATTAAATAAAAAAATATGTTAAGGGTTTATATAGCTATATCTGATAGGACACTGCTATAGCTGAGAAGGACAAACTCAGCAAGTACCTTGACTTGGCTCACGAGGTGACCGCCATGTGGAATGTTGATTCGACGATCATTGTCCCGATAGTTGTTTCAGCGAACGGTCTGATAGCGAAGAGCCTCGACCAACACCTTAAGAGGCTCTCGCTTGATGATTGGATCAAGGGTCAGATTCAGAAAGCAGTACTGCTTGACACGGCACGTATTCTCAGGATTCCTCACTCTGCAGCCCTGACCACTGGTAGCTTGGGCCCTGCCCCGCTGCTGGTGGTACTCTAGGATTAGGTTTTTATAATGTTTTATTGTTTTTATATTAAAATATTGTAAAAATCTAGTTTTAAGAAAGAAAATAAATAAAGAGATTAATAATAAAATCTTTATTGAAACACGTTTACATCTATTGTTTACAAAGAGCTCTAAACTAATAATCTAAAATAAATTAAATACTATTACCTGAGCTAGGTAAACTGTTTTTCAGGCGAATGTGGGCTTAATCTAAGTTTAATATAAATCAAAACATAAATTAATATAACAGTTTGTACGCTAAATTACAACCTAAAATAAAGACATAAATAAAATATATAATATAAATATAAGTTGATACACACAGAAATAAATAAACAAAAAATTACGTAGGTCAATGTAGTTCTTCCTGTACAACCAGTTGATAGTATTTAATGGATAAATATAACACTTAGTATTTATCCTGTTGTACAGAAAGGGTCCTAAGAATCTAAACCACCCCCTAAAATCTCGCTCGTACTTTTTTGAACACTCTGTATTTGAGTAGCCACTGTAACTTGACCTTCCGTTCTAGGGCGAGCTACCAATAGCCATGGCTCTAGCGAACGTGGTCAGCACGTCGCAAATGGACGAACTAGCGAGAGTATTCGTCACACTGTTCGACGCGAAACATCTGTTGGCGCCGCTTTTGTGGAATATATTCTATAGGGAAGTGGAGGTGAGTCAATATGATAAATAATTTTATTTAAAAACTAGCGGCTGCCCGCAGTTACACCCGCGTGGTTCCCGTTCCCGTGGGAATATCGGGATAAAAAGTATCCTATGTGTTAATCCAGGTTATAAACTGTCCGTATGCCGAATTTAATCCAAATCCATCCATCCGTTGCAGCGTGAAGAAGCAACAAATATACACACATTTACACAAACTTTCGCATTTATAATATGAGAAATAATAAATTGATCCACAAAAAAATAGTACTCTAGCACCTAAAATGGTAAGTTAGCATCTAAATGTAGTTTAGGTGCTAACTTTGTGACTGTTTTGTCGTTCACACATTTCAGATTTCATATTAGTCCTCTCGTTTTATAAATAATGTGATTATTGTAAGTTGTAGTGTTTAAGCATCATGTATCATTACTTTTATACTTTTTTTTTGTTATCAAACTAAGCTAGTTGTGTACATTTATATTGGCCTTGGCTGTTTATGTACCGATTAAAATAAAATAAAAATTAAAAAAAACATTGTGATGTAATATCGCTCTATTCTATCCAGGTATCAGATTGTATGCAGACCCTATTCCGTGGAAACTCGCTAGGCAGCAAAATCATGGCGTTCTGCTTTAAAATATACGGTCATGGCTACCTACAGTCTCTGCTAGAACCACTCATCACCGCTATGCTGGACCAGTTCCAAGGCCAGACGGAGTTGAGCTTCGAGGTGGACCCGGCTAGGTGAGTTTTAATGTCAACTTAGATTGGAAGGTAGTTTTTTGTATAGCTAGCTCGGCTAGTAAAAATATTAGAAGGTAAAAAGTTTGTCAGTAAGCTTTCTTATTAATGCCTGTTTCGAAGGTGTGACGATTACTTCATTTTAATGACGTAGACCAGTGTTTCTAAACTAGTGGTCCGCGGACCAAATTTGCCAATTTATTTGCTGTTTTGTTTAAGGGGGTGCCGCGCGGAATTTCGAAAATATGCGTGTTTTTAAGTCACTGGTGCTAGGCGCTGAATAGGTCATATACATTAAAAGGACTAGTGTAGGTTAGCTTGATCCTTTCACAAGGCCATTGTTCTCTTGGAATTTGAAACAAATACCCAGAAACTGCATAAACAATACGTAAAAGTAATGATATCTAAAAACTTATTTCTTCAGAAACTTTGTAAATATAGCACAAATGAAACAATGATCCGACATCAAAATGTTTGTATTGATATTCCGCAGGGCACTGTTGTCTTATTTTTCAATTAAAAAACATGAATATGAAAATATTAAGACTTTTATTATTTTTTACCCAAACGCCTATGATTTTACGAAAGTAAACATTGCTCTAATTAAATCACCAGCCTACTCTGTACAGATATTAGTGTGCGTGCGTATTCTTGTCGTGCGCCGTTGTCACACCACTGCCACGCGCCGCTCGCTCGCTATCATAAAGAAACTTGAAACTCGCAGTTTTGCGTCCGCGATGCACCCCCTTAAGGGGTCTTAGTCAATTTTGATGACGTTGTCAGTGTACAGGCTTTTTACTTTTACAAACTTATAACCACAATTCTTGCAGACTGGACCCTAACCAAGATATAGAGCAGAACCGCTCCAACCTCATCGATCTCACCAAGGAGGTGTTCGATAGTATCGTGACTTCCGCCGACAAGTTCCCGCCGCAACTGAGGAGCATGTGCCACTGCTTGTATCAGGTAATGTCCACTCTGTTTTCTTTGCTATTAACGTTAATCATACTAATATTATAAAGGTGAAGAGTTTGTTTGTTTGGTTGAACGCGCTAATCTCAGGAACTACTGATTCGAATTGAAAAATTATTTTTGTGTAAAATAGTCCATTTATTGAGGAAGGCCACAGTTAAAAGCCACGAGTTATATTTTAACTAGCTGACTCGGCGGACTTCGTACCGCTTTGGTAGTTTCTATGACAACAAAATATACAAATCTATAAATAGTTTACGCGTGAAAGCGTTTCAAAGAAACTCACTTTTTTATAATAATAAGTATCCTATGTTTTTGATTATATTTTTGAGAATATGTGTACAAAATTTCATGATGATCGGTTGAATAGTTTACGCGTGAAAGCGTAACAAACAAACTCACTTTCGCATTTATAATATTAGTAAGGATGCATAGGATAAGCTTGATAACATTATGAAAAAATATATTTTTAAGGATAGAGTAGCTTGCAGTAAACTCAGTTGAAAACTTTATATGTCCCTTTTGTCAACAGGTACTGAGTAAGAGGTTCGCTCAGTTCCCACAGACAAGCGTGGGTGCGGTCGGCACTGTGCTGTTCTTGAGATTCATCAACCCAGCTATAGGTGAGTGTTATCAATTTTACTATAAAAAGAAAGATTAAAGAAAAATTTGTTTATTTAAAAAAAGGACTCATGATGACGAATAGTAACAAAACAGCAAGCATTAGCAGCAAAAAAAAGCCTCCCGCCCGATCCTCTAAATGTCACTACACATCAGAATACACTAAACATGCACACTAGCTTAGGCCCAAGACACCGTACTCGTAGGACAAGGGTACGACGAGCCGGTTCACACGCGCTCTATACCAGGTACACACATGTACCTGGGCGATTCTACCCACCACCACGGCCCGGTCAACCCGAGAGGTCCGAGCCTTTAGAGGCGCCCTTGGGTTGTTCCGCTAGGGCACGGGGACACTCACTAATGCGTGATGCCGTTCCTTCTAGAAATTCTCCGACGGTGATTCGTTTCACTCGGTTTGAGGAACCCGTTAAGTTTCTCGCCGCCCCCAAAAAAGCCGTCTAAGGCAATCAGCAAACTTTCTCCAAAAAAAGCAGCAAAAAATAACAATATTTATATTTTGATGATATGATGCTGAATTCCTTTACAGTGTCCCCCCAAGAGATGGGTATAGTGACTCGCCCGGTGCCGGTTCAATTGAAGCGCGGTCTGATGCTGATGTCCAAGATCCTGCAGAACATCGCCAACCACGTGGAGTTCAGCAAGGAGCAGCATATGTTGCCGTTCAACGACTTCTTGAGAGCGCACTTTGAGCAAGGCCGCAAGTGAGTACTAGCACAGAATGATATAAGTACAGGGGGGCGGTATATTTGAACCGGTGACAAGTTCTTACGCTATAGTATAAATAACGAGTGCTCCTTTTTCTCTTATTCAAAAACACTGGTAACTTATTTTTTACACCTTTATGTATTTTAACAATCAATTTGTAAATAATGCCAATAATTATGTTATTTCTAGTGTATTTTATGTCACTTTTTTATTTTTTTCATTTATTGGGGTCAAACAAACGGTTTCACACTATATATTACATACGGTAGTTTAGATAATTTATAGCTTAAAACCACTGATAAATATTATAAAATTGAGTTCCTCAGTTGACGATCTCCTGTTCGCTTACTTGCTCTGTCAAAATACTAAATAATTCAGCTAAATAATGCTGACTTACTGTATCAACTGCCATTTTTAGTCAGATGATCTAAGCTATGTAGATATTAAAGCATTTTTACAAAATCTACCTTAATACAAGGCATTAAGATGCTTTTTTGTGTGTTCTTTTTATTTATTCTCAGACGTCTATCAAAACTACTCTATAATACATTATTGATATGTCTTTCGCAGATTCTTCATCCAAATAGCGTCGGATTGTGAGAGCATCGACCAGACTTCACACAATCTCTCCTTCATCAGCGATGCGAACGTGGTGGCGTTACACCGTCTCCTATGGAACCACCAGGAGAGGATAGGAGACTATCTCTCCTGCAGTAGGGACCATAAGGCCGTTGGAAGGAGGCCGTTTGATAAGGTAATTTAGATTTTATTGGCTTGGAAATAACGTTTCATTTCATACAACACGAAAAAAATACACGAAAATTGGTATTTGGCTTTTTGAAAAGAAATAAAGAATGACATGTGTCAGGAATTTTGTTTATTTTCCTTTAATGGAGTAAAAAAGGGAAGGTTATTTTGGAAAAAAATCATTGTTTTTGAGGTAATAACAATAAAAATAAATAATTTAATCGATCTATAAATTTTTCAATAAAGATAAAGAATGACGTGTTTTAGCATTTTTCGAAAAGCCTCTCCAAGAGGGGTAAAATAAAGGTGACAAATTTTTGGTCACCCATCCGATGGTCGGCCTTTGCGAATTGTAATAAAAATTATTATTATTATCATCAGTCATTACTTTCCCATAGCAGGGCAAAGGCCTCTACGATAATAATAAGCTAAAATTTTAAAATGAAACAACTTTCATGGATCTGCTCGCGTTTAATTTGTACATCAGTTTTAATTAACGTTTATCCTGACGTTTCGAACCGTTTGCAGGGTCCGTGGTCACAGGGAGACTGAAACAAAAACTTTAAACGCGAAAAGATCCGTAAAAGTTGTTTAATTTCAATGTGTAGTGTTCGCGTAAACTTTAGAAAACAATATGTACTTAACTAAAATGTTTTAACGGAACTCGTGAATGAAAAACCACCACCAGTTCAGATTTTGGGAGAGCTTTCGACTGATAAGAGATGGCAAGAAACTCAGCAAGCTTTCTTTTCGCTCTCTTTATTTTCAGCTCATTAAATTGTTATTTTTTGTTTTAGATGGCAACACTACTAGCGTATTTGGGACCACCAGAACACAAGCCTGTTGAATCGTAAGTGTACTCTTTTCTTTGTTAAAATCAACTCGAATGTAACGATAACACGGCCGTAGTAATAGTTAAATTTGAACTTTATCCTCTATAACTTAAAGCTCATCTGGCCTGTTATTCTCATCCTACATTACTAACTTTAATTATAGACTTGTTAATTTTTTTAAATCAATGTTTATATTTGAAATGGCACAGTGTATACGGACGTACTCATGTTTTTTGAAAAAAAAAAACAGTTTCTCTCTTTATTTTTTGTAAATTTGAACCATATGTCAGTCACCTCGATGGTAGTTTAAAAAAATAAATTAGAACTCGATCTGAACGCCTCGGAGAATAGGGCCTTTTTTTACTTTGCCCAACCTGTTAATTGAACCCGGAAGCTTCGGCTGTCGGGCCGAGCTCTTTACCACTCGGCCAGCGAAGCCCGTAAAATAAAGGAAATAGGAACTTACACAAAGCGTATTTTTTAGCTCATCCGGCCTGTTATTCTCGTCCTACGCCCGCTGGTCGTCCATAGACATGTCCTCAACCAACTTTGAGGAGTTTATAGTGAAGCACAACATGCATGAGAAGGAAGAGTTTAAAAGTATCAAGAGTCTGAACATATTCTACCAGGCGGGGACCAGCAAGATCGGCAATCCCGTGTTCTATTTCATATCTAGGAGATACAAGTAAGTATTTAGAATAGTATAAAAGTGTATAATTTAAATTTAACGGCCTTTTTTACGTATGAATGGTAGTTTAAGAAAAAACATTTAAGTCCACAAGTGGGATATGAACCTGCGCCTTCTGGTAAACTGAGTAAGGGGGACTTTATTGTCTAAGTAAAAGTGGATTGAAAAGTAAAACCTATTATTGTTCCACTGTTGGAAAAATGTCCTAATCAGTGAAATAAAGTCCAAATTGTATAAGAAAACATTAATTTAAATAAAATACAAAATTTATTATTTCAACAAAAATATTTGATGGTTCATAAGAGAGATTTCATGTAAGAGATCGTTTCTAATTGGTAGGGCCCGATTAATCAGAGGAAGTGAGTTCAAGTTCTGCACGTAGACATTTTTCATCACTTTTACTGAGTTTAGAAATTACTTACTTATTAGTACCTTAGTAGATATATATTTTATTTCGTATTTAAATCTTCCTTCAAACTTATCAGTTCCTTATGCTACAATTTCTATATTTTAACCCAGAATCGGTGAAGTGAACGCAGACCTGCTCATCTATCACGTGATCTTAACCCTCAAGCCGTTCTGCCAGCAACCGTTCGAGCTGATCGTGGACTTCACACACACAAATTCGGATAACAGGTTCAGGTATATCACGGTATCATTGTCGTGGCTCATTGACACCTCATTGTAGGGCATAGTAGTTGAAATCACTTTAGCTAGGGCTGGTACGAGTCATGACATCTTATTAGGGCTTTTAGTAGAAATCACTTTAGCTAGGGCGGTTGGGTATCATTAATTCACTTTAACGCTATTAGTCAATATCACTATAGCTACGGCAGTTTGGTATCATCATTTAATGATAAGGTTATTAGTAAAAAGCACTTTAGCTAGAGGGTGGATAGGTATTATCACTTCACTTTAACGGTATTAGTAGCAATCATTTTAGCTACGGTGATGGGTATCATATTACTTCATTCTAGGACAAATTTATATCACTTTAGGTTTAGCTAGGGCTAATGCGTATCGTCACTACATATATGTAAGGGATATTAGTTGATATTAATTAAGCTAGGGCTGTTAGGAATCATCACTTTTGCATTAAGTTTATTAGGTGAATTCACTTTTAGTTAGGTATTATCACATTACTTAAGGGGTATTCGTTGAAATCACTTTAGCTGTGGTTGCTAGGTATCATCACTTCGCTTTAGGATTATTAGTAGAAATCACTTAATTTTAAACTGGGGTATCATCACTTCACTCTATTACTATTAGTTGAAATCACTCTAGCTAGGGCTTTTAGGTATCATCACTTCACTTTCGAGCAGTATAATTTCACTTAATGTTAAGTTTATCAAAAATCATTATTTTCGTTAGCCTATAAATGTGCCAGTGTTGAGCTTAGGCTTTAATTTAGGCCTTTTTACATGAGCTTGGTTTATAATACAACTGAGGAAATCCCCACGACCCGGTCAACCCGACCCGAGGTACTAGCCTTTAGAGGTGCTCTTGGTGCCCCACGTCAGAACGGAGACACGCTTACGTGATGCCATTCCCTCTAGGAACCCTCTGACAGTGTTTCGATCACACGGCATGAGGAACCCTTTAAGTTAGTCACTGCCCCTAAACAAGTTCTGTGACGCTGTAAAACCTTCCGAGACCCACAACAGGCTTAACGTGCCTTTCAAAGCACAGTTTGCGTATGATTGGAAAGATTATTATTGCTAACATTTTAAGACTGTTTTTGTTTGAAAATAAATGTTTTATTATTGTTATGATTAAGGTCCAAGCACCCTAAGCCCAGCATTGAGATGTTCTTTGGCTGATGATGATGATGATGATGACGATGATGTGCTAAAATAGTCTGCTATATGTTCAATGTTTAATAAATGTATTGTATGTATGCGACCATTCATTTATTCGTTGCTAACATCTCTTCATATTCATATAAATGTTTGTGAAGAAGCATGTATTTGTGTATTTTTTGTTTGACTCTGCTGGTAAGAGGTCGCAGCAGCTGATTGTCGCTCGTCACAGATATAAGTCATGCGTTACTGACCCCTTAAGTAAATAAAGAAACATAATAAGTCGACAGTTACTGATCCTCAAGTAAAGAAAAATAATAAGTCATGAGTTACTGACCCCAAGTAAAGAAAGATAATAAATCGTACCTCACTGAATCGTTAAGTAAATAAAAAAACATAATAAGTTGACAGTTACTAACCTACAAGTAAAAATACATAAAAAGTTGTGCGTTACTGACCCCCCAAATAAAGAGAGCTAAAAGAAAACAGCAGACACCACTACTGGGGTTGTAAACTTCTATAGGCTACGGTAACCGTCCCGCGCCGTAGGTATAATTAGCGGGCCACTTATGCACTACCGGTAGTGCATATGGCGCGCGAGGACTTAAAATCTGGCGAACATTTTGTGAATAACGTTTATAATACTCAATTTATGCAATTTAAAGTCTACTATACAGTTTGTTTGATCCTGTGTAATCTCGAATATGGCAGATAGGCTACCGTGCTTAGAACCTCGGAAAACTGTACATGCCTGAAAAACACCATATGGCTTATTAAGGCGACTTTGAAGTTGTTTATTATTACAAAGTAAGTAGGAGTAAATAGGAGCTCGATGGCGCAGTGGTTAACGTGCCCGGTCTGCGAGTGCTGAGGTTAAGCAACTTTCGCAAAGGCCGGTCATCGGTTGAGTGACCAAAAATGTATCATCTCTCGCTCCTCCGTGCTTCGGAAGGCACGTCAAGCCGTTGGTCCCGGCTGCATTAGCAGTCGTTAACAACCACCAACCCGCACTGGGCCCGCGTGGTGGTGTATGGCGTGTTCTCCCTATACATCCATAGGGAAGGCTCGTGCCCCAGCAGTGGGGACATAAAATTGAGCTGGTGATAATGATGATGATGATGATGATGATGATGATGATGATGATGATGATGATGATGATGACTAAGTAAAAAGTGACAACACTAGGTTAGCTGATACATTGTTCTTGGTCCTCGACATCATGACACAAAATAAGGAGGCTGCAGAAGTCAAGCTTTACACAAACGCGCTTTAGCAACGCACACATACACAACCTTTCAAGGACACGGGATCTCGCAACAGCTGCGCGCGGTCTGTTCCGACCTGTTCCGAGATCCGTGTCCGTGCAACGGGTCTGTGGCGGCGTCACCTACCGCATACGCCGCACATTACTCGACACGTAGAAACACCTTCTCAACCGTGTCAACAGATGGCGCCACAAACGCATACCCACGACGTTGCCCATAATACGACAATAAAATAGTATGAGAAGCCTGCATCGCGGTAGCGAAGTTTTTTTTTTTTTTTAATACGTAGCACGGCAAATGACTCCAATTCACCTGATGTTAAGTAAATATGGAATCCAGATGCGACGATAACTGGTGCAGCGTGAGAACAGCGCAGCGTCAGTTATCCTCACTTTGCCGGCCCACAAGGTGCCTCTTCACGCCTCGTTTGAAGGACCACATATCATAGGAAGGAGGGAAAACGTGTGCTGGCAAACTATTCCATGTTTCACCGTCTCCTTCGCTATATATAGCACCTCCAACTAACATCCGTTGGACTTCGGTCCCCGAGCTATACCACCCAGCTCGTAGGAAGATCTTCCCTTTGGCCTTCCTCAATGTGGCATTCTACCTACCACAGGCTTCCCTACAGGTCTATGTGTGAGTTGCTCGAGCCCGGTATGTATTAAGCTTACCTTCTGGGTCCTCCTTATATTGTGATCATTGTCCAAAAAAAAACAGACGCCAAAATAAGTCAGGGTTGTCAACACTTGAAGAAAATAAATAAATAAACTTTCCTACACTTACACCAATTATCTAGCCCAAGAGAAGCTTCGTTATGACACTCGTTAAATGGTTACTAGACAACGGATAAACATACTTAGAATACTTAAATACATACTTATTATCAGTGATCGGAATAGGTAGAGCAATTTTTTGTACTTGCTATATGTGTATTAATATGGACATTCCCGAAATATTGTCGATTAACAATTTGAATGCTGTAGAAAGAGACAAAAACATTTGCGTTCTTCTAGCGGCGGAGCCCGCTATTGTATTCTTTTGTTTCCAAAAGCCGTGTTGCGCGGCAAAATCGTGCGGAAACATCGCGCGTGTGCGCAATGGAAATTGGCAACGCGTCGCTAATGTAAGTTTGACAACGTCATGGCGCCCACTGCCAATACGTAAGACAAGCCTTCTTTTATCATGTTAATAAAAAAAAAAGTTTCACTTAGAATTTCGCGGAATGTCCATATTAACATCAACGTTTACGGTCAATGAACCAAAATAGTTCTACCTATTCCGATCACTGCTACATACATAGAAAACACCCAGACCCGAGACAATTTAGAAAAACAATAATTTCTAAATTGACCCGACCGGGGATCGAACCCGGGACCTCAGAGATGGCGACACCATGAAAACCGGTGTACAAACCACTAAAATACAAAGTTATCATTAACTGGCTGACCCGGCGGACTTCGTATCGCTTTGACAGTTTCTATGTCAACAATACAAACAAATCTTTTCTATGACAACAAAACAAACAAATCGTGGAACATTTTGTATTGGAAACTTAAATTGTAAAAAAAAATGTTTGGGGTGGACCATCCTTCTCAGTTAGGCGTATAAAAATAGATTACGACCGATTGTCAGACCTACCGAATATACATACAAAATTTCATAAAAAATCGATCGAGTCGTTTCCATGACAGCAAAACAAACAAATCATTTTGTATTGGAAAATTAAATTGTCGTTTTTAGTATTTTCCGTTGCTTATTATTTATGTTTCTCACCGTTTAAACCTTCCCTGAACTTCCATAAATATTTCAAAATCAAAATCAGCCAAATCGGTCCAGCCATTCTCGAGTTTTAGCCACTCAAACGAACAGCTTGCAGAATTGATTTTTATATGTATAGATAGTTAATAGAAAATATTTATTAGTTGTTTAATATCGCAACATTTAGATAGATAGATAATACTTTTATTGCAACACTATGAAACATATACATGAACAAAAAAATATAAATAAATTACAAAGTTACAATTTTCGCAAAATTATCGCTTTAAAGCGATTTCTTCCATACAACCAGTCGGATGAAGAGAGCTAATAAACTGTAAGATCAGAGGTGAAACTATTAAAACATACTACAATAGTGTGTATTATTTTATAAATAATAATTTTATTGATATAATAATTGTTTTATTGATTCATGACTAGTCAAAATAAATCACTACTAAATTATTAAAAACATTTACTCGTTACTCACACCCAACATGTTCAATGTACAGAACGGACTTCCTGCAGAAGTGGTTCACAGTACTGCCCGAGGTGGCGTATATCAACATACACGCCTGCTACATATACAACTGTAACAGCTGGGTACGAGAGTATACGAAGTTCCACGAGTCCATACTGGCGCCGTTGAGGGTAAGTTTTTATTTCATTTTTATTTTTTCAAGACACGGCAAATGATTCCACTCCACCTGATGTTGTATGGAATGGAGACAGCTAGTGCAGTGTGGAAACGACGCAGCCTCAGTCACCCTGGCGACCCAGCAAAGTAGTTATCGATAGTGGAAAGGAAAAGCAATGGAAACGCCATATTACCAACTGGCAGCAGTCTTTTTTTAGGGTTCCGTAGCCAAATGGCTAAAAACGGAACCCTTATGGATTCGTCATGTCTGTCTGTCTGTCCGTCCGTATGTCACAGCCACTTTTTTTCGAAAATATAAGAACTATACTGTTGAAACTTGGTAAGTAGATGTAAACTAATGGTCCGCAAAAGTGCAAACGAGCTGGCGGGCCGCCTGATGGTGAGCGGTCACCGCCGCCCATGGACATCATCAACATCAGAGGTGTTGCTTTTGTGTTGCCGACAGACTGGAGTTTAATTGGATTTTTAATTTTTTTTTTTTTAATAGTTCTAGACGAAAACCGCAAATTCACGCCTCTCACCTCAATTCGCTACAGAGTAGCGTTGTTTTAGCCTTAGTCATATTATTATTATTAATTCTGACACGTTACTTATTGGTCTTATTTATAAAAAACCGGCCAAGTGCGAGTCGGACTCGCGCACGAAGGGTTCCGTACTTTATGACGTATTAAAAAAAACTACTTACTAGATCTCGTTCAAACCAATTTTCGGTGGAAGTTTGCATGGTAATGTACATCATATATTTTTTGTAGTTTTATCATTCTCTTATTTTAGAAGTTACGGGGGCGGGGGCACATTTTACCACTTTGGAAGTGTCTTTCGCGTAAACTATTCAGTTTAGAAAAAAATGATATTAGAAACCTCAATATCATTTTTGAAGACCTATTCATAGATACCACACGTATAGGTTCGATGAAAAAAAATTTTTGAGTTTCAGTTCTAAGTATGGGGAACCCCCAAAATTTATTTTAAAATCTTAATGCGGTTCACACAATACATTTACTTACCAACTTTCAACAGTATAGTTCTTATAGTTTCGGAAAAAAGTGACGGTGACATATGGACGGACAGACAGACAGACAGACATGACGAATCCATAAGGGTTCCGATTTTTGCCATTTGGCTACGGAACCCTAAAAATAACCGCCTTTGTTTAACCAAAGAGCGTCTTACAAATACACAAAGAGTAAACTCGGAATAGTTGTTTCGTGTACTCTTTGTGTATTCGTGAGGCACAGAATTTTTTACATCACCCTACCTTTATTAAATCCTTCAAATTAAACTGCAAAATTCTCCTACAGGGTAATCGCAAGCTAGTATTCATAGATAATCACAGTCGTCTCAGTGAGTTTGTGGAAAGCGAACAACAGAAACTGCCTGGTGCTACCCTGGCCTTGGAAGAGGATCTGAAGGTCTTCAACAACGCTTTGAAGCTGTCCCATAAGGATACTAAAGTCGCCATCAAGGTATGTAAATGTATGGTCGACGAATATAGCTAGATGGTAAGAAATATAATTACTTTTATCTACATAGGTGGAGACTGACCAATACATTTACTCGTAACGTAATTGTTTTTATACGTAGCACTGCTAATGACTCCATTTCACCTGATGTTAAGTGAATATGGAGTCCAGATGCAACGACAACTGGTACAACCTGAAAACAACGCATCATCAGTTACCCTCACTCTGCCGGCCCACAAGGTGCCTCTTCACGCCTCGTTTGAAGGACCCCATGTCATAGGAAGGAAGGAAAACGCGTGCTGGTAGACTATTCCATCTTTTGGAGGTGCAACAAAGAAACGAGTCACCAAATTTCTTATATTACGTAATGTTTATGCTATCATATTCAAAGTCACTGGAAACTTATTTTTGACGCCAAATATCCTCGAACGGTTTGTAATATGTATGTTAATAATCAACTTTTAAATAATGCAAAAATAATTGTATTTCATATCACTTTTAATTACGAAATCACCAGTGAGATTCAAAAAATCGCCCCCCTGTTATTGGTCAGTCGGCAATGATGTATCGAGCTCGCCGCGAATGTTACGTTACAGTTACGTTACGATGATACGCTCCGCAGACTTATTACCGAAAAATGCAACAAGTTGTTAATTGTACAATTGCAACGCGACTGCTCTAATTGCGGTTGATAAATTGGTATAAGAGAGAGGCCACATGATGCGTTAACGGTGCGGTGCGGCGTCATAGTACTCATTTAGTTGTTTGTATGAAATTTAATATTGAATCGGTACTTGTTTAGTTGATATTTTGTTGTTTTTTTCTAATAAATGAGTTGTTGAACATATTTTATGCTATTTGTTGTTTCATTTCCAAATAAAAAGTATTAGGTTCAAATATCTTGTATTATGTTAAGTTCCGTTGGTAGTGTTTCTAATTATATGTCCACCACTGTATGTCCGTAATACCAATGTATCAACCGCAACTAGAGCAATCACGTTGCAAAATTATAATTAACAACCGGTTGCTTTTTTCGGTAATAAGCCTGGCGGTCAACCGCCGCCATATTATTATGATTAAGCGAAAATGTACTCTTTTATATGTTTATAACAATAAATGGTAATTAGCAATACATTTTTGATTTTATTTATTTTTTATGCGAAAAAGCGACCAAATAGGCCAAAACAAAGATGGCGGGATGACCTTGATAGACACTTTAGAAATTGGCATGACGTTGCAGGGACCAGAAGATGTGTATAAAGTGTAGGGAGGCCTTTGCCCATGAGTGGGATACCCATTGCCGGTGTAAACATAATAATATATCTCTTATTGCACTGTTTAGATGTTACAGTGAGCTATCACAAACTCATGATGAAATAGATATATTAAGCGACAAACTGAGATCTTTTAGGAAGTGTGTTGATATGTATTTTTTTAATTTTGATAATATAAACTAATATTTGTCTTCTAGGTGGGCCCGACAGCGCTTCAAATCACATCTGTTGAGAAAACCAAAGTGTTGGGGCTACCAGTCTTGTTGAACGACGTTTATTACGCGTCGGAAATCGATGAGGTAATAAAATTGATAGTTAATTCAAATTTCTTAACGAACGGCCCTATTTTACATTGATTAATGTAAATCTTGTTTGTAAAATAGCACTTAGACATATTTGTGTTTTTGTTTGTAATATTCAATGACAACAACAAAAACGAACAATTTTCTCCGGAACCTCCGGGGAACCTAGTAGAGGGCGCGAGGACACGCACTAGTGCGTGAAGCCGTTCCCTCTAGAAAACCTCAGGAGGTGATTCGTTTCACACGGATTGAGGAACCTTTTAAGTTTCTTGCCGCCTCCAGAAAAGCCAGGTGAAGCTGAAGCAGAAATTAAAAAAAAAAACAAGTTTGCTGGTTGTGTTTCAACTAAAACCTATCTATTAATTGCATTACATTCATAACATTACATTTAAAAGCAATGACAAAATTCAGCGCTTACGTCAGCCTTCCCGGTAGCATAGCGGTCAGTGCAGCCGCCCGGATTGCGGAAGACCCAGGTTCGATTCCTGGCTGGGTCGGGTGGGCGTTTAATTTTTCACTGTATTTTATAAATATTTTACATTCACTTAAAAATGATAAACTTGACTAGTTATAACATAATTATAGAAATTATATAAACATTTATTGTCGCACGAATAGCGCCAAATGCTTTCGGTTAGGGAATATAGTACAAGTATAGTATTTACAATTGCATTCATAAACACAGTTAGTAACATAACAACTTTGTCATTGTAGGTAGATTTATCTATACTAATATTATAAAGAGGAAACCTTTGTATTTTTGTATGTATGTATGCAACGAATAAACTTAAAAACTATTGGACCGATTTAAAAAATTGTTTCACCATTAGAATGCTACATTAGCGCTGAGTTACATAGGCTATATTTAAAAAAAATGTCCACCCGTGCGAAGCAGGGACGGGCTAGTTATTTATATCTTGAAACTAGATTATATCAGTTTTATTTAGTAATTATTACTATTATTTAATTGACTTGATTTCAATTATCGAAGCTTTTGCCCAGCAGTGGGACAATACATAAGATAAACACTTATATCCAAAAATGGTCCGTTCGTTAAGTTAGCAAGCAATAAAAGTAAGTACTTAATTACTTTAGAATTTGAAACTTACATATTTTTCCACACAGGTGTGCTTGGTAGATGACAATCAGTTCTCCCTATCCATCATTAATGAAGCGACGCCATTAAGCTTCATACACAACGACTGTGACAATATCGTACAGTCGATAATACACATCAGGAACAGATGGGAGCTGAGCCAGCCGGTGAGTCGATCTTTGGAATAATACCTTTTTAACAACACTCTAAGATACATATTCTATTGTATACATATACCACTATATTCTATTTACATATATAAGTTAAATAGACACCGCATACACGATCTCACAACAGCTGCGCTCGGACAGTTCCGAGCTGTTCCGAGTTCTGTGTCTGTGAGAGGGTCTATGTGTGCGTTGCTCGAGCACGGTATGGTTTCCTTATTTTGTTCCGCATACGAGGGCAACATCATTCGTAATGTATTAGTGCTACCAGTATTCATATAGATACTGATAGCCGCGCCCACTAGTAGCCACGCCCACTAGCAGCCACGCCCCAAACACTAGATTCATTCTGTTGGTAGCAAGCGCTCCGTCAACAAAAAACATGAGGTTGTTAACATAACAAGCGATTGCTTTACTAACAGCCGAAATTAATAACCTATCCTCAGCAAGAGATAGGCCTACTTGAGATTTGTTGCTTAGTTATTTCTGTTATTTATCGGAAAATAATAGCGGTTGCTAGGTAACTAAACTAAGATAGGCCTATCTCTTACCAGAGATAGGTTATTAATTTCGGCTGTATATCTGTATAAGACATATCTTCCAAGTTTGGATGAACAAGATAGTTTTAAAATTTGCCCTAGTGGTAGAATTCTACCCGGTATTTTTATGCAACAGCAAGTGAATTGTGAGTTTGGCATTCAATATCTCTATAACCAGACGGTTCCCAGGCAATAGAAAAATCATCGTAAAGATGGGAAGAACTAAAGGTTTTTTTACACCTTGCTTGTTTAGAAACAATTGTAATTTCACAGGACTCAGTGACAGTACACCAAAAAATACGCCCCAAAGATGTACCAGGAACGCTCCTCAACATGGCTCTACTGAACCTGGGGTCATGTGACCCTAACCTCAGGACTGCAGCATACAACCAGCTGTGTGCTCTCACTGCCACGTTCCATCTGAAGATCGAGGGTCAGCTGTTGGAGACTGCAGGTATGTTCTTATAGCTAGTCGCGGTGGTAGAACATCCTCAGAGGAGTTTCTAGAGGAGATGGCATCATGTAAGCGTAGCCCTGTCTCCTGCTAGATTTTTTATATTTATTTTTTGTTTTTTTTTTTTAATTCGATTGGCTTGCATTTGACTACTATCTCACCTGATGGTAAGTGATGATGTGGCCTTCACCTCGCTCGTTTAAATGACACCATGTTGTGGAAGGAGTAAATACGTTGGCTGGAAGAACATTCCATTTTTTGGTTTTGCTATCAACGTTTCATTTCTACTTTGTCTATGCAGGTCTGTGCATACCGTCCAACAACACCATTTTCATCAAGTCCGTGAGTGAGAAACTTGCGCACAACGAACCACATCTGACACTGGAGTTTCTGGAAGAATGTATACAGGTAATTATCAAGGGGTCGGGTATACACAAAAGTCATATCGACGTCATTATATAGGGTGTTAGGCGCATGGTTGGACAAACGAAAACAGTGAAGTGGTGGGGTTATATACTATGTACTTACGCCCAAAAAATTCAGATTCAGAGGATTCAGAGCATACAACCTATAATTATTTTCTTTTTCTGTTCTAATTAAATATTTTTGTACTTAGGGCTGCCATTTTTGTTTTTTATATTTTATACTTTTTATGTTATGCTTGTGTTGCTATCGCAGCATCACCTAAACCGGTTCCGACGGAAGATCAGCGCTAACCTTAAGGCTAGCATTTTGCTGAGTCGGAACCGTTTTGGGACTGTCCTATAACTTTTTTCCACTTTTTATCTGTATGTTTGAATTGCCTTGTACCAAATAAATTTATTTTGATTTGATTTAATTTGATTTTTTTTAATAAATTTTATTGAAACTGTCCAAAGCTATTTCATTTTGTTTTCTTGTCGTTTTGTGGATATCTATGGGTTTAAGTGGTGAATTCTGGTGTTTTTTGAACTTTTTTGCTGTTTTCGTTTGTCCAACCATGCGCCGAACACCCTGTATATAGCTACTGCTTCACTATAGCGTTGTGTTATCAAATTCGGGTATTTCATCTGTAAAAATGAATATGCATAGACAATCGGTTGCAATAACCGTTGGATAGAGGTCACTACTGCCGCTAAAAAGCAGTCAAAATCAAAATAGTGAAAAAATTCAGTGCTTACGTCAGCCTTCCCGGTAGCATAATGGTCAGTGCAGCCGCCCGGATTGCGGAAGACTGGCTGGGTCGGATAGGCATTTAATTTTTTCACAATTTTTTTTGTTATTATTTTATGTATAAAAATTTAAACGATCATAGTCACTTGCGTTAGAGTAATTATTAACGGGATCCTTACCACGTTTATTATTTGTGAGTATCCGATATTTTGACATAGTTGCGTTGCAGTTGCAGGAAGAGGGTAGATAATACCACCCTCTCACAGAATATCGGCGTGAAACAATGGCACTCGTTGCTGTTGTGTTTCGTCCGGTGAGTGAAAGTACCGGAGGCCTATCTCTCACCCCTCCCCCCTCCCAATTCCTACTCCCTCCTCAAGATCCAACTCCTTCCTCAAGGCCGGCAACGCATCTGCGGTTACTTTGGTTTTGCGGGTGTCCATGGGCGGCGGTGATTACTTTCCATCAGGTGACCCGCCTGCTCGTTTGCCTCCTTTTAACATAAAAAAAGATCGTTTTGTCTGCTCATAAAAACCCACCCAAACCAAATTAAAAATCAAATCAAAATAAAACCCACAATAACTTCAGTCATTCTGAGATCATGGCGCATGCAACTGTGCCGAAATATCGGATACTCACTATATACATAATTGAAAGGGAGATGAGAAGGGAAATGAACAAGGAATAAATATATATTTTATAGAGAATGTGTCTTATCGCAGGGTTTTCGAGGGTCTACAATCGAACTGAAGCACTTGTGTTTGGAGTATATGACGCCTTGGTTGGCCAATTTAGTTAGGTAAGTAAAATATTTGTTTCAATTAACGTTTATATGTTACTAGTGGACCCGGCGGACTTCGTACCGCTTTGACAGTTTTAAAAGTCTGCCAAAATTTCAATAAAAAAGTATAAAAAACTACCAAATAGGTTCTATTCCCAACATCAAATCCAAGACCTAAGTAGTAAATTATGAGTTTCATTCCTGTGGGAATATCGGGATAAAAAGTATTCTATGTGTTAATCCAGGTTATAAACTATCTGTATGCCGAATTTCATCCAAACCCATCCATCCGTTGCAGCGTGAAGAAGCAACAAATATACATACAGACATACCTAGACACAAACTTTCGCATTTATAATATTAGTGTGATTTATCTTTATATATTTTTTTGTCTTTGATTATCTTTTTACTGAATGTTCAAATAATTTTTAACGCAAATTTTGTTGCGAACAAATTAAAATGTGGAAAAAATTTCCACGAGCAGGATTTGAACCTGCACCCTTCAGACATACCGAGTCAGGTGCTCTTCCAATTGCTCACCAACCACGATAGCTCAATTTTTCAATATTTGTGTTTTTTTTAAATCTTTTTACTTTCTTATTTTTAATTCTACTTGTAGAATGGATGGAATGGAAGCGATTGATCTTCACATCATCTGATATTAAGGGATGATAAGGCCTTCAATCAATAATAGAGAAACCGGAACGAAAATGCATTACGAATGTGGCCGCGTTTGCTTAGTTATTTATATATTAAGGGGGTGCCGCGCGGAATTTCGAAAATTTACGTGTTTTTAAGTCACTGGTGCTAGGCGTTGAATAGGTCATATACATTAAAAGGACTAGTGTAGGTTAGCTTGATCCTTTCACAAGGTCATGGTTGTCTTGGAATTTGAAACAAATACCTACCCAGAAACTGCATAAACAATACGTAAAAGTAATGATATCTAAAAACTTATTTCTTCAGAAACTTTGTAAATATAGCACAAATGAAACAATGATCCGACATCAAAATGTTTGTATTGATATTCCGCAGGCCACTGTTGTCTTAATTTTCAATAAAAAAATATGAGTATGAAAATATTAAGAGTTTTATTATTTTTTATCCAAACGCCTATGATTTTACGAAAGTAAACATTGCTCTAATTAAATCACCAGCCTACTCTGTACAGATATTAGTGTGCGTGCGTATTCTTGTCGTGCGCCGTTGTCACACCACTGCCACGCGCCGCTCGCTCGCTATCATAAAGAAACTTGAAACTTGCAGTTTTGCGTCCGCGCTGTACCCCCTTAATACGTGAAGCAAAAACTTTTTACCCGTTTTTACGAAAATTGCGCGGACGGAGGAGTATGAAATTTCGCACACTTATAGTTTATATAGAGAAGGTTATCCGAATGTATTTTTTTTAAATTATGCATAAAAATACATTAAATCAACAAAAACAACATTACACACACTACCATGTATTTGACACACACACATATTGTTTGTCTTTAATGCGGCCAACATCTGTCAATGCCAACCCAACCAAACTCACATTCTATATTTTTTAATTTTTCATTGCTTTAGATACAATCCGTGCAGCCTCAATTAAATTACGGTCGAATTCCGACCACTGGGCGACTGCTAGTACATCTAAGTAACTCATTATATATTGTTAAAAAAGATTTATGGCATCAACAGCTTATTATAAATCTTAAATCCTGAACATAAAGGTCAATTAAGATTGTCAAATAATTAAACTGAATACCTTTCGAATTTGCAATAAGACTATAAGTTAGTATTTATGACTTTATTTTTCGAAAGCGTTTTTGAAGCGCTTATCGGGAATCTAGTACTATCATTGATCGAAGGATAAGGCGGAAGGTAGAAGCGTATTCACGGAACCCTCAGCTACTGAAGCACTGGCTATCTTATCTCTAACTTATTGTCAATGATCTTCTATAGATTCTGCAAGCCATCTGACGAGTCTCGCCGCCAGAAGCAGGTAGCACAGATCCTGGAGAAGCTGATCACCCTCACCATTGAAGAGAGGGAGATGTACCCATCAGTGCAAGCCAAGATATGGGGGTCCATCGGCAATGTCCCCGAACTGATAGATATGGTGTTGGATAGTTTTATACAACGGAGCGTCAATTCAGGCAAGTCCTTTATGAAATTTCCAACTGATAGGAGGAGCTCAATGGCGCAGTGGTATACGCGTTCAGTCTGAAATGAAATGAAATGAAATAGACTTTATTTACTAGAACATAGTGAATAGGGTGTTACAGAAACAGTTGAGCTGTATGTTCTGCCGTTATGGCATGTAAATATACAATTAAATTAACATTATTAAATTAAATTATTATAATACATTATTAATTTCAGTTGTATCATCATTATAATTATTATTTTTACAATGATATAAAATAAACTCATGTAATGAGTAAAAGCACTTTCTCCAGTAACCATTCCGATAATTTTCTTTTAAATTGTGTTAATGGGAGGTTTTTCAAGTCCTTTGGCAGCTTGTTATAGCGCGATTGCTGATGTTAAACAATTTTTACGAAGACCAGTCATTGGTTGGGTGACCAAAAATGTATAATTTCTGGTAAAGACTTGGCCTTTATCTACTTGATGTTAAGTGATGATTAGGCCGAAGAAGAGGCGCTCTTCTGAGGCACTATCTATCTTACATACCTCTAGCTGCCGGTACACAACAATGCTACAAACATTGATGTTATGGCGACATATTTAGATAAGATGGTGGTAGCTAGCCAGGCGGACAAACAAGCCTTGCCAACATCGAAGCCGAGTACACAAACATTTATCCCCAGCTGGAAAATACAACATGGGAGCTCTGGTTCAGAGAACGGCGGTCTTACCCACTAGACCACAAACGCTGCATTCAGTTGGTAAGTCTTTTCTCAGAATAATAATCTATAAATAAATAAATTGCTTTTTAACAGGTGTCGGCTCTCCGATGGTAGAAATAATGGCCGACACAGCGGTAGCTCTCGCTTCGGCCAACGTACAACTAGTCTCCAAGAAGATCATCGGGAGAATGTGTCGGGTCAGTACACATTACATACAGTATAATAAACACTTCGATCCGATCCGAACGCCTCGGAGAATCTAGTGGGAACAGAAACACATATAGGGATCCACAGTTGTGTGTAATTTGATCTACAAGGTTATAGACAAAAGCAACAAACAAACAAAGAATTTCTTCAATCAATTTTCAACCATATGTCACAGACGTAAAGTTCAAAGTCTTGAGGAAATTTGACAGTTTGTGTGCAGGCCCTTAAACTTTGTTCATTTGTAAAGCTTATATTGTCTATACAATATCGGATACAGTTGTAATGCTAGCGGCTTTCCACAGGTGGTGGACAAGACTTGCCACGCGCCCACAGCCATGTTGGAACAACATATGATGTGGGACGATATCGCAATACTAGCCAGATACTTGGTAAGTCTCGTTAATTTGTTTATTTCAAATAGTTATCAACAGAACACTTACATACTAATCATATGAAACATCACATGCTGGTCTGGGACGTGGAAAGAATGTATCAGCTGCCTAACTTCGCGTGCATGTCGTTAGAGCCGACTAAGGGACAAGGGTTGCAAGATGCTTGCACATCAGGCGATCGGCTGCAACCCATCACTGATGTTATCTATTCTATCTCGGAACCTTACTTTAATGAAGCTAATAGCGCGTTATATTACGGCAGTCATAGTCAATGGTGATACAAAAAATGCAATGAACCAGTGATCCGCTCGCTTCGTCGCAAGACGCCAGCGGTTTGGCCGAGCGGTAACTGCGGTAAGAGAAATAAAGAACGAATGACCGAATGAGTGAATGCTAGTGTCAAATCTAAACGGTGCTGTCGATAACTTTATTTAGCGCTAAGAGAGTTAAAGAATGTATGTAGTAGCTATGATCCCCTTCCCCCTTGAGGGCAAAAGGGAAAGTCAACGGTGATAGAAAGAATACAAGGAACTAGTATTCCGCTCGCTTCGTCGCAAGACGCCAAAGGTCGTGGTAAAAAGGATTAAAGAATTAATGACCGAACGTGTTGAACCCTCCTATTGTCCACAACCTAAGTTAAAGAGCGAATGAACGTACGAGTGAATGCTTCCCTGATGCTGTCGTTCAACAACTGCCTGGACGTGGTGCGCCACCTGCCGTACCTGTTCCACGTGGTCGCGTTCATCAACACCATACACACGTTATACATCTAACACATCATGCAACACTCCGCCGCCGTCTGCATTTATAAGAAAGCATCAGTTTTAAACTACGTCACTTAGATTAGGATACAGGAGTTTTTGAATACTATGACCCCCTCCCCTTTGAGGAGAAAGGGGGGAGTGTCCTACATAACATCTGCATGTTCACGGGTAGCAACTTTGTTTATAAGATATTGCTAAGGCCTCAGCCACAGCGTCTTGCAATGTCAAAATTCAAAATTCAAAATTCAAAATCATTTATTCAGTTTAGGCTACAAGTAGCTCTTATGAATGTCACTATGCCATCGGTTCGTAAGTCTACTCTGGGCGGGAGATCTTGTACTGAGAAGAACCGGCAAGAAACTCAGCAAGTGTCCAGCTCTTTTCTCCCTTACAGCTTCAAAAATATTGGAAAATGCCCTATCATAGCAGGACACTTTCCATTACAATAAACACAAAAAATATAAAAGACAACACAACATGTAAAAAAAAACACAAAATAAAAAATATACGTTAACAAATTTACATCAGGTAAAAGTTTTAATTTCCAAATGAACGTGCGAGTGAATGCTTCCCCCAGCTGATGCTGTCGTTCAACAACTGCTTGGACGTGGCGCGCCATTTGCCGTACCTGTTCCACGTGGTGGCGTTTATCGTGTGCTCCGGCAACGTGTCGATGCGCGCCGCCACCCACGGCCTCGTCATCAACACTATACACTCCCTGTGTACTTGTACCACACCTAGTTTTACAGGTGAGTGCTGGTAGAAACTGTTTCTAGATTCTTCTTCTTTCTTAAGGCGAAGGGTAAGGCACACTAGCGCCGCCAATTGATGATTTTACAATTACTAACGGACCGGATCTTTTTTTAAACATTGCGTACCGTCCGACAACAGGAAAGCATCCATAGTATTTATTTAATAATTGTGCACTACTTTTTGTTGCGTGGTTTATTCACAAAACGGGCTATCGCATTTATTCACAAACAATGGCCACTTTTGGTGTTAGCGAATGAATACAAAAACAAACCTAAAAGTTGTGCACAATTATTAAATAATAGATGTTTGCTTATTGTCGGAAGGGCTGCAATGTTTGAAAAAAATCTGGTTTAGTAGTTATCAAATTAAACCCATTAGCGGCGCTAGTGTGCCTAACCCTTCGCCTTAACGTAGCCACGCTTTTGTCGGTAACTTTTTCTCTTTATCTTTACCCCAAGACTATTCTTTTACTTCTTTATATGAGACTAGTATTTTACTCGCAACTTTGTCCGCGTGGTTTTAAGAATTAAAAAAAATAAACTTTTTCAAAATAAAATAAGTATAGCTTATTTCACCCGCAAGGACGTAGCATTCTATCAGTAAAAGTTTTTTTGCAATTGGACCAGTAGTTCCAGGGATAACCCTCCTCAAACAAACAAAGTAATTAAAAAAATTATCTCCGACGGTGCTTCGTTCACACGACTTGAGGAAGGCTTGAAAATGCCCAGGAGCAAACAGCAAACTCTCAAAAAAAAGAATATGTCATTACATGAAGGAGGCCCACCAATGGTTAGATAGTTACTGAAAATGATGATTATGATAAGCTTTTTTTGGTCTTTTATTTATCATCAACATCATCATCAGCTCATTTTATGTCCCCACTGCTGGGGCACGAGCCTTCCCTATGGATGGATAGGGAGAACGGGCCATAAACCACCACGCGGGCCCAGTGCGAATTGGTGGTTTTTAACGACTGCTAATGCAACCGGGACCAACGGCTTTAAGTGCCTTCCGAAGCACGGAGGAGCTCGAGATGATAAATTTTTGGTCACCCATCCGATGACCGGCCTTTGCGAAAGTTACTTAACCTCAGCAATCAAAGACCGGGCGCGTTAACTACTGCGCCATCGAGGTCTTCTATTACTGAACATTTTTTAAATATAAAAGTTTTTCATTCCAAGTTACGATGACGTATGTAGTTGCGGCGTGCGTCAATAACGAATAAGCTTGGAATAGTTACTCTGTGTTTTGTCTCTTTTACTCAAATCTGAAATGAAGTTTACATGACAGGAACAAAACACGGAATAACTATTCGGAGCATATTCTTTGTTTATTTAAATCTGTGTCAATTTTCTGGAGTATAATCCTGATAACTCTTCCCAGAGGAGACCCAACGCGTCCTGATGCTCTCCCTGGACGAGTTCGCGCTACCCAAGTTCTACCAGATGTTCGGCATCTCGAAGGTCAAGTCGGCAGCGGTGACCGCCTTTAGGAGCCCTTACAACAGGCACGCTAATGACTGGTGAGTTTTTTTAAGATATTGATGATCAGTGATCAAAGGTAACTAAATTATTCATGTGTTATTCGAGATTCAGTAAGTAGGAACAGATAATTCCGGGAAAACGGCTGGCATATTACCGAAAAAGCAACCAGTTGTTAATTGTACAATTGCAACGTGAATGCTCTAGTTGCGTTGCGTATTACGGACACAAATAGCTCAATGTATGTTAACTAGGTATTACATACATTTTAATCGCAAATGCACTAAGCTAGTGATCGATCATTGAGCGATTTGTATCCGTTACAACTGATACCAATAAATGGCATACCATTTTATCAACCGCAACTAAAGTAGTCGCATAGCAATAGGGTATTTGACTACAATTGAAATATAGATCAAACTGTTGTTAACTTAACTTATTTAGCCAGCACATAATTTTAAAATAAATATATTTTTTATAAAAAATCATTTATAAAATAATTAAGTTTTTATGATTGATCACGTGATCGAAAACGCACGAGATTGGTCACGTGATGTCGTGACGTCATTTGCAAGCAAATCAAGGGTGTGGTCCGATATACACTGCGAGCGACTGTCCAGTGCTCTTACTGGTGAGAAATTTGTTCCGTTATGGACTGACAGTATACTTCCGCAGTATCCTAGGGAAATATATGACGTCATAAATCGTCGCCATTTTTGTACTGTAAGCACTGGCATTTTCGAGGCAAGGTGCTCTCAGTGCTTTGATCACGTGATCAACAGCGTCCAGAAATGACATGGATGACAGCATGGATGACAGTATACTGGACTGCGTTCCGTTATAAACTACTGTTTATTTCGTTAAGCCGTTCCTGGTAGTAACCAATATAGCTAACTATAATCGAACGGCTTCGCAGTATATTAAATTGACGTCACACCTTACAGTACTCGCAGTGTATATCGGAACATACCCTTAGTGTGGTCTGCGCAGCCTATGCTCTGTGGTACGCGAACGTCAACATCGTTGGCGCGATAACGGACTGGACACTACAAATGGATTTTATAACTAATTTCGTTTCTAAAATCCATTTGCATCGGGCAACTGTTTCTAAATAATTTAATTGTGATGTTAAAATAAGATTAAAGTGACTGTAAGGAATACGACTGCATCTTTATTTTGAAGATCCAAGATGAACTGTGTTATCGACGAATCCGAGTTTGCTCGACCGTCCTACCTACAAACCCAACCTCGCCGCCGACATACATTTTAATCGCAAATGCACTAAGCGAGTGATCATTGAGCGATTTGTATCCGTAATACCAATTTATTAACCGCACAACTAAAGCAGTCGCGTTGCAATTGTACAAATAACTGGCTGCTTTTTTCAGTAATATAATAAGCCTCTCGTGTACGGAGTTTTTTTATATGTTACGGGTAAGTACTTGGCTTTCATCTCACCTAATGTTAAGTGCTGATAAGGCCGAAGGTGGAAGCGCACTTCACCCGGAATCCTCAACTACTGAAGCACTGGTTATCTTATCTCTAGCTGCCGGAACACAACAATGCTACTAACGATGGAATATTCCCATTTGTCACCTCTTTTTTCACCACACCCACCACTTAGTGACGGGGTGACAGATAAAACTTTTTTCCCATCTGACACCCTGGTGGACAAAACGGGGTGACACCCAACTCCACACGACTTTAAAGTTTATACTGACACCCCCTACCAACCTTGTGGTTATAAAGCTAAAGGTTGTATATAAAAACGGGGTGACAGATGGAAATAGTTTCTAACTTTGAAGTTATAATAATAATAACAAATGTTGGGTTAAGGGTCAGATGCAAAAGGCAGTACTCCTAGACACGGCACGTATTGCCAGAAGGTTCCTCACTCTGCAGCCCTGACCACCGGTAGCTTGGGCCCTGCCCCGCTGCTGGTGGTACTCTAGGATTAGGTTTTTATAATGTTTTATTGTTTTTATATTAAAATATTGTAAGAATCTAGTTCTAAGAAAGAAAATAAATAAAGGAGATAATAATAATAAAACATTTATTTCAGACCAGTTAGTCCATACATAGTGGTTAGTAACAAAGGTACTTAATAATATATTAGTGATACAAAACTAAAAAATAAACACAAACAAACACAAAAGAACACACTTCTTCAAAAATTTGAGTGTCCCATCACTATACACTCGGTTCCAATGCCTACGAATGGGACAGACGTTCTTGGCGGGAAAGTGAAGAGTCATGTCTGCGGTTTTGTTTTATTTTCTAAAATTTGTGTTATGTCGAATATTAATGTGAAATAATGGTGGATTATTAACCGTTAAGTGTTTGTGAGTGTGCATGAATGTTGGCAAATGAAACAAAACAGTGTAAAGTCACTTTTCAAATTCTCTCAAGAAGTCCGCCCGAGGACTTAGTAAAGCCATCTTTACTGAGATACTCAAGGGGTTTATTTCTCACTTCTCATTTCTATTATCATTCATCATCATCATACAGGAACGAAATATTGTTTATTTATGTATTGCTTGTAAGAAAAATTACTTTGACACTGGCTAAATGTGCTAATCGCACAAAGCCATCAACTAAATTAAAAAAAAAAAGAATGGGACAGTCAAACTTATTTGCTATTACTACTAGGATGCCATTATGACCACCGAAGCGTAACATAGGTAACATAGTTTTTAAATAGGTTTTAACTCTTCCAGCCGCTTCATGGAACGCTCGGCCTGGGCTGTGGCGGATTCATCCTCCAACAGCGATAGCGCAACATTACCGAGCACGTCTTCCGTGCCGCTCGCACCCATGCACACAGACAGAGAGAGGCTGCCCCTACAGTCGTTGGAGACTATAGCCGACGCGCTATTGGAGATTATGGAAGCGTGCATGAGGGATATACCGGATTGTGATTGGTTGGAGACTTGGTAAGTGTTCACTTCAGTATCACAAATTTCTATCATAGTACGTAAAATTTATTAGCGAATACTTTGACACCAAAAACGAATGTTATGTACAGACAGACAGCATAAAATTGGTCGATACATTTTGTAAAGACTTAAATTTAGGTAAAATAAGTTTTAACATGCAAGTTTTGGGTATATCTTTGTTTGATTTCAAACATTACTCTTATCACGTTTTTGTAAGGTTTGTTCTTCTAAATCCAAGATATGCAGATATGCATATATATGTCCATATATTTGCAGCACGAAATGGGCCGGCTCGCCCGGCGTTTGGTATTACGCCTCTCACAGATATCGGCGTGAAACAATGGCACTCGTTGCTGTTGTGTTTCGTCCGGTGAGTGAAAGTACCGGAGGCCCGTCTCTCACCCCTCCCCCCTCCCAATTCCTACTCCCTCCTCAAGATCCAACTCCTTTCTCAAGGCCGGCAACGCATCTGCGATTACTTTGGTTTTGCGGGTGTCCATGGGTGGCGGCGATCGCTTCCCATCAAGTGACCCGCCAGCTCGTTTGCCTCATTTTAACATAAAAAAAATGTTCCATGTTTGTTGCATTGATCGATTTGATGCTGCCTGTATCTACACATACACACTATACACTACATAAACGACTTTTAAATAATTGTTATTTAAAATTGTTGTTAGTTTTTATTTTTAAGGACCTTAAATCTACTAAATGTTCAAATAATCTTTAACGCAAATTTTGTTGTGAACAAATTACAAAAACACAAATGTTGAAAAAATTGCCACGAGCAGGATTTGAACCTGCACCCTTCTGATATTTCGGGTCAGGTGCTCTTCCAATTGAGCTATCGTGGTTCTAACCAGCTCGCCGAAATTATTCAACACTTTTTACTTTGACTTCGAATGGGCGCCTTAGGCTTTCAAAATTTTGCGTTAAAAATTATTTGAACATTTATAAATAAGCTAATAGCTTGCTTACTTCTTAACTGATCTTTAATATTTGTAAAAATATTATGATCGGATGTAAGTGACGGTAGTTGTTGACATTGAATGGGCGCCTTTGGCTTTCAAAGTAAAAAGTGTTGAATAATTTCGGCGGGCTGATTAGAACCACGATAGCTCAATTGGAAGAGCACCTGACCCGGTATGTCAGAAGGGTGCAGGTTCAAATCCTGCTCGTGGAATTTTTTTCAACAGTTGTTTTTTTTTAAATCTACTAATTCAAAAACGTCACAACTGTGTGTTTTTTGTTAATAAATAAATATTAGACTACATCACATACATTGCTCTGACTCCAAAGACAGTAGCTTAAGCACTTGTGTTATGGAAATCAGAAAGAACGACGGTACAGTCAGCTTCAAAATTATCTGAGCGTTCGAACACACCAAAAATATCTGAACATTTGACAAAAATCAACCTTATCTCAAGACGTAGAAATTCATTTTTATTTGTTGTTTGAGAACAAATGACATTGAATGAAAGTACATCTTTCACGTATTGGGCGAAGAGTGATTTTTGTCAAACGTTCAGATATTTTTGGTAGGTTTGAACGCTCAGATTATTTTGAAGCTGATTGTACCTCAACCAGCCGGATTTTATTGTATGTAATTACCAGTGATCGGAGTCGGTAGAGCTATTTTGGTTCATTGGCTGTAATCGTTGACGTTAATATGGACATTCCGCGAGATTCTAACTGAAACTTTTTTTTATAAACATGATAAAAGAAGGCTTGTCTTACGTATCGGCAGTGGGCGCCACGACGTTGTAAAACTTGCATTAGCGACGCGTTGCCAATTTCCATTGCGCAAACGCCTGATGTTGCCGCACGATTTTGCCGCACGATTTTGCCGCGCAACACGGCTTTTGGAAACAAAAGAAAACAAAAGCGGGCTTCGCCGCTAGAAGAACGCACCTGTTTTTCTCTTTCTACAGCATTCAAATTGTTTATCGTCAATATTTCAGGAATGTCCATATTAATACAACGTATCGCAAGTACAAAAAATTGCTCTACCTACTCCGATCACTGGTGATTACTATGAATAATGTGTCAAAATATTTGTAGGACTTCACTGGCGAAGAGTTTTGCATTCTGCTTCAATCCGGCCTTACAACCGCGAGCGTTGATCGTCTTCGGATGTATAAGTAAGTTATATCTACGTTATACGTAAGTTATATTATTTTACATCATCATCATAATCATCATCATCATCTCAGCCAAAAATACGTCCACTGCTGGACAAAGGCCTCCCTCAAGGATAAATAATTTTGAGGGGAATTTATTTATTTTTTATTTTTTATTTATTTATTTTTTTTACATAAATACGTATAATTATGTATATATATACTCCCTGGCCGATGTCGGCTACGGTGACTGCTAAAAGAAGAAAAAAATAAAGTTCCGCTAATCCGCAGTATTAAGGCTAAGTTGAGCTGCCATATCATGTGCCCTCTGAAGACTACAGTAGCCAGTAGTACGTATAATTATGTACATAATGAAAGGCAAGTTACCTCGGATCAATTCATGTTAATAATAATTCATAGCATTGGTAATAACAAAAGCGGCTACTATTTTTTATTAATATTTTCAGCCTATATCGTCCCACTGTAGGGCAAACGCCTCCCTTCCCTTTTTCCAACATTCGCGGTCAGTGGCTTTCTGGGACCAATCCTTTAAAAATGAGTCCAACTCGTCCCGCCATCTCCGTCTAGGTCGGCTGCTATGTCGTTTTTGGCCTTGTGGGACCCAATTTATTATTCTTTTTTTTTTCCATAAAATATTTCATGACATTGCAATGCAGTTTATAGATCATCATCATCATCAGCTCATTTTATGTCCCCACTGCTGGGGCACGAGCCTTCCCTATGGATGGATAGGGAGAACGGGCCATAAACCACCACGCGGGCCCAGTGCGGATTGGTGGTTGTTAACGACTGCTAATGCAGCCGGGACCAACGGCTTTATGTGCCTTCCGAAGCACGGAGTTCATAGATGCTCGGGTTGAATCCGAGAAATCGCGGTTCAATCCCCCATAGCTCCCTTACACTATTGACGTGGCATAGGTTCGTGTGTGGAGGTTCATGCCTACCTAACACAAGCAAACTAGTTTTATAAATAAATTCATCATGATCATCAGCTCATTTTATATCCTCACTGCTGGGGCACGAGCCTTCCCTATAGAGAGTGCGAGAACGGGCCATAAACCACCACACGGGTCCAGTGAGGCTTGGTGGTTGTTAACGACTGCTAATGCAGCCGGGGCCAACGGCTTTTCGTGCCTTCCGAAACACGGAGGAGCGAGAGATAATACATTTTTGGTCACCCATCCGATGACCGGCCTTTGCGGAAGTTGCCTTAACCTCAGCAATCGTAGACCGGACGCGTTAACCACTGCGACATCAAGCTCCTCAATTGCGATGATGATCATCATCATCATCATCATCATCATCATCTCAGCCAAAGGACGTCCACTGCTGGACAAAGGCCTCCCCCAAGGATCTCCACAACGACCGGTTTTGCGATGATGATATTGGAACTTAATATTCCAAAATTTTACTTTTTATTTTTAAGTCCTCGCGCGCCATATGTACGCACGGTCGTACGTAAGGTGGCCCGCTAATTATACCTACAGCGCGGGACGGGTTAAGTGCTAATTGCTGCACTGAAGCTGAATTAAATATTTATAAAATATAGTGAAATACGTTGGATAAATGGCACTCTGCCGCTAAAGAGCAGTCAAAAATCAAAAAACAGTGAAAAAATTCAGTGCTTACGTCGTCTTAACGGTAGCATAATGGTCAGTGCAGCGGATTAGTAGCAACTCGTCATTTTCGCATGTCGTCATTTTCGCAACTCGTCATTTTAGCAACTCGTCATTTTCGCAATTCGTCATACAAATATAAATATTTAATATTCTAATTTACTTTTCAGGTAAAAACGTGACTGATGATGATATGAAGCAGCTACTGAGGATTCTAGTGAAAGCTTTGGAGTCGTTCAACGATCTAGCTCTGCTTGAAGCTTTGATCATGTGCCTGACAAGGTTACAGCCTTTGCTACATCCGGTGAGAATCGATATTAACATTCATCATCATCATCATCATCAGCTTATTTAGGTCTCCACTGCTGGGGCACGAGCCTTCCCTATGGATGGATAGAGAGAACGGGCCATAAACCACCACGCGGGCCCAGTGCGGATTGGTGGTTGTTAACGACTGCTAATGCAGCCGGGACCAACGGCTTAACGTGCCTTCCGAAGCACGGAAGAGCTCGAGATGATAAATTTTTGGTCACCCATCCGATGACCGGCCTTTGCGAAAGTTGCTTAACCTCAGTATTCGCAGACCGGGCGCGTTAACCACTGCACCATCGAGCTCCAATATTGACATTATTAAATAGTAACTTTAATTTTATTTATTTATTGCTTTATGCTGATAAAAAATATAACCCTATAACTTTTTAAACTATCATGGTCACTTACATTAGAATAAATATTATTAACGGGATTATTATATCGATATATAGTATCGAGCGCAAAAAAACGACTAAGAAAGAGGGTAGATCGTTTTGTCTGCTCATAAACACCCACCCGCAATAACTTCAGTACATCCGTGATCATGGAGCATTCAACTGTCCCGAAATATCGGATACTCAAACACAACAAAAAACATGGTAATTATCCCGTTAATAATATTTATTCTAGATATAACCCTAATAAGATTAAAAACCTTTTAACGTATTCTACACTATCCTGGATCCCATTCGATCCCAATCCCTTTGGAGAATCTCTTAGTTAGGGAAGGAACACGCTTGTGTGATGCCATTCCCTCTATTTTTAGGGCCCGCTTGCATTTTGCCATTTCATACAGAAACACTGACATTATTCGCGCACATGGCTTGAGGATCCGTGTATGTTTCTTAGAATATAATAGAATAGTTCTTTATTGCTTTATTTCTTCCCCCCCCCCTCCCCCAACAAATCCGGTGACACTGAAAGGCCATCAGCTGTAAAAAAAAAATCCTGAATAATATTTGCTAAGTTTCGTTGTAGAATGAAAAAAAACGTTTTTTTTTCTATAATTAAAATTATTTAAACGTTTCAAAAAACCTAAAAAAAATTCAACAGGAATCCCCCATTCACAAGGCTCTATTCTGGGTGTCTCTATCGGTGCTCCAACTAGACGATCCCACGTTATACGCGGCTGGCTTAGCACTTATGGAGCAGAATCTGCACACGCTAGACTCGCAAGGCCAGTTCGATGTCAAGGTGAGTTACAATGTTTATTTATATAACAAGGGGTTATATTCGTAAATATATTTCAAACTAGACTGATCCAGGTAACTACCGCCCTATCTCAGTACAGCCAATAATTTTCAAAATGTTAGAAAAGATTATTTTTAACCGTCTAAACGAATATCTGAGCGCTAATCAATTTCTTTACGATAAGCAGTATGGATTTCGTACAAAATCAAATACACGATTATTTTTAATTAATTAATTTTTCATACAAAATTATTGAATCATATCTGTCGAATAGACATCAGATAGTTAAAATTTGCGAAACTAAAAGTACTCCAGAGTTAATAACTTACGGTGTTCCTCAAGATTCTATTCTCGGGCCTTTACTTTTCCTAATTTACATTAATTATACAAAAGAACTAAAGCTTACTGCAGATTTTTATATACAGACGACACTTGTCTTTTTACTATTTCAATGATATCCAGACCCTTGTAAATCAAGCTCAGCAAGACTTTAACATCTTACATACTTGGTTTCAATATAACTTGTTAACAATTAATGTGTCTAAAACTGACTATATGATTTCTACAGCTAAAATTAAAAAAGTTTTTTCCTCTTTACACGTAAACAATGAAGAGCTAACTAAAGTCTTATCTGAAAAGTACGTTAGTCTTACTCTAGACAGCCACTTAACCTGGAAACCTCACTTGGACAAAATCCGACTAAAATTATCGTCCCTGATGGGTATTCTGCAATGCACTGTGCGTTGTTTTCCTAAAAATGTATGATATATTTCGTCTAATTCTCTCATCAAATCGCACATTACTTTTTTAATTGAAGTATGGGGCTCCGCCGCTTAAACCAATCTAAAAAAATACAAATTACCCAAAATAAACTTATTAAATTACTCTTTTATTATAATTATCTTATGTCCACGGAAAAAGTTTATAAACAAACAAAATGATTGACGCTTTCACAACTGTATCAATTCCATATATATTCTAATAAGAAAGATACTTACAAAAGATACACATTCTCAAATAATTTTACTAAAAGGATCAAAACTCAAACCAGACAACTTAAAAATGCCAATAACTTTGTACTTATGTTTGTATAATAAACAGCGAACAAACCTTTATGTTGTACTATTTATACTTAAAATTTTATCAAATTAAAAAAAAAACTAAGGTACTAAGAATATTCGTCACGAAGGTGCCAAGATATAGAAGGATGCAGCATTCTATCAGTGAAAGAGTTTTTGGAATTGGACCAGTCGTTCCAGAGATTAGCCCCGACATACAAACAAACAAAGTCACAAACGTTACCTCTTTATTATTAGTATAAATTAAAATTAAATTTAAATTGTTGCAGACTCTGGAACAAGTTATGATGGAGACCAGAGAACCGTTGGAGTGGCACTTCAAACAACTGGACCACGCTGTAGGATTAAGGTATGTCAAATTAATACAAAATTATTTTTGTAGCTCTTATATTACAAGTGAATTGTTATCGACTGAATTATTACCATGTAGTGTGTAAAAGTTAGTTATGTATTTACTGTAAACTTATTTACTGTCCTACTGCTTTGCAAAGGTCTTTATCATTGAATACATGACATCGCTACTTTTGATTGGTATCGGCTTAATCTGAATATGATTGAATTTGTTGTGTATAAGTATCTGATATTTTAGCATAGTTACGTGCGCCGTGATCAAGGAGTTATGAAGTTACTACGGATGGGTTTTAAATAAGATAATATCCTTTTTTCTTAGTCGTTTTTTGCACTCGTTATTGTATTAGTACAATATTAGTACGTTTTTGAAATAATCACGTTAATAATAATATTGTTTCTAATGAAATTGACCATAATAGCCCGGGTTTGTGGTCACCAACCCGCATTTGGCAAGCGTGGTGATTAAGCCACTACCCATCAATTGTAGCGATGATTTGGTGGTCAGTTATATAGGCTATTTACTTTACTTTGACAATGTTTATACAATGTAATGTAACACTAATTATTTATACATTTTATCTCTCTACACTCCTTTTCTATAATTATAAATTAGGTATGTATACTAATGCTTAAGGGGGTGCCGCGCGGAATTTCGAAAATTTACATGTTTTTAAATCACTGATGCTAGGCGCTGAATAGGTCTTATACATTAAAAGGACTAGTGTAGGTTAGCTTGATCCTTTCACAAGGCCATGGTTGTCTTGGAATTTAAAACTAATACCCAGAAACTGCATAAATAATAAGTAAAAGTAATGATATCTAAAAACTTATTTCTTTAGAAACTTTGTAAATATAGCACATGAAACAATAATCCGACATCAAAATGTTTGTATTAATATTCCGCAGGCCATTGTTGTCTTATTTTTCATTTACAAATGTGTATATGAAAATATTAAGACTTTTATTATTTTTACCCAAACGCCTATGATTTTACATAAGTAAACATTGCTCCAATTAAATCACCAGCCTACTCTATACAGATATTAGTGTGCGTGCGTATTCTTGTCGTGCGCCGTTGTCACACCACTGCCACGCGCCGCTCACTCACTATCATAAAGAAACTTGAAATTCGCAGTTTTGCGTCCGCGCGGCACCCCCTTAAGCTATACTAGTACCATTACTAGAATGCTATGACACATGCTGAGAAGATGCCTTTTCCGTATCATATACCATGTATCTTAAATTATGAATGTGACACTGAATGATTATTTTTCTATTCTATTCTATATAGACTTTGTTGGTTATTTAGGATTAAAACTGTCATACTGTAGTAAGTAAGTAAAGTAAATAGCTCAGTCGTTCCCAAAGTAGATTGGACCGCGACCCACTTTACACAAACTTCAAGATTCGAAGCTTATCTGTCTTAAAGAAAGGAATGACATATACCTATATTGGTACAATAACACCCGTTTGCACTAAAGTTATAAATCGCCTAAGTCTTTGCCTAACTACTACCCGGTCAAGTTAAGTCGGCACCTGAGTGTAAGCTACGTTTTCGAGCCAGGTGCCGAGTGAAATACCTACCTAAACGAAATACTTATCTTCAATCGACTTGAAATCTGCCTACTTTCAGATATTATTAGATTCGGAATGTAGAGAAAAGACTGCTTTTACAGTTCTATCCCGTGGTTTGTTCCATTTCAAGATCACGAGCTTCGGCTTAACGTCCGCTGGTGCTACACAGCAGCGTTTAATGGATAAATTGTTCGGGTCAGGGTTTGGTAACCAAGTAGAGTGTAATAACCAAGTTTAGTGTACAGTGATGATCTTATAGTTGTATCGGTGTCATTTTAGGCCCATGCAGAGTTTTTGATAATATATTGTGTATAATAGCCATGCAACCAAGTATAAATAAAACCGTGGTAACATGCAAAATCATTGAAATGAAACAACTTTTACGGATCTACTCGCGTTTATTTTACACATGACTTTCGTTCGAAACGTCAGGATAAACAATAACTAAAAGTAATGTGTAAAAGAAACGCGAGTAGATCCGTAAAAGTTGTTTATTTTCAATGTGTAGTGTTCGCGTAAACTTTAGAAAACAATATGTTATACAAAATTTCAAAATTTATTACATTATTTTTATTCAACCCTGACATGTTTTGACTTCTGTTTTGTTTGGATCATGAGGTTGACGAACGAAACAATGTATCAGCTGGACCTAGGGTTGTCACTTTACAATTTTACTTAGTAACAAACAACCTTAATATTATGGTGCTATTTTGGTATGTTTATAATTTTCCGGGGTTATACGACCGTGCCCTATCTGCCATATTCGGGATTAGGCTGCCTGTCCATTGAAGCGGAGCGAGGCTGGGCTGCAGAGGAGCGAAGAAATATTAACCAATGGGATTGCATTAAATCTCCTCTCTATCATCCTATTGGTTAATAGTACTTCACTTTTACGCACCACAGCATCGCTCCTCTGCAATGGACAGGCAGCCTTATGCAGGTATTACCAAACACCCTGTATATAACTCGCGTTAATTTAATTTTTTTAATTTTTTATTTGATGGCTTTGTGCGATTAGCACATTTAGCCAGTGTCAAAGTGACTTTTCTTACAAGTAATACTTTATTTCCTTCCTATATGATGATGATGAATGATAATAGAAATGAGAAGTGAGAAACGATATACCCCCCAACCCCTCAAGTTTCTCAGTAAAGATGTGGGGCTTTACTAAGTCGTCGGGCGGACTTCTTGAGAGAATTTGAAAAGTGACGTTGCACTGTTTTGTTTCATTTGCCAACACTCATGCACACTCACGAACACTTAACGGTTAACAATCCACCATTATATCACATTAATATTCGACATAACACAAATTTTAGAAAATAAAACAAAACCGCCGACATGACTCTTCACTTTCCCGCCAAGAAGACCGCGTTTATTTTACACATTAATTTGATGTACTGTTTCCTTACCCACAGTTTCCGGTCGAACTTCCACTTCGCATTGGTAGGGCACCTCATAAAAGGTTACCGGCACCCGGCGGCCGGCACCGTTTCGCGCACGTGCCGCGTGCTGGCCGCGCTGCTGGCCATCACGGCGCGCGGCCGCGACAAGTTCCACGCCACGCCCGCCACCGTCGCGTACCTCACCGGTGAGTGTGCGCCAATAGCGGCTCTAGCTGCAACGCAACAAGGTTCAATTCAGCTCCAGCGATATATAGTCATATAGAGACTCTAGCCGCGACAAGTTTCACGCCACGCCCGCCATTGGGGAGTGTGCGCCAATGGCGGCTCTAGCTGCAACGCAATAAGGTTCAATTCAGCTCCAGCGATAGATAGTCAAATAGAGACTCTAGCCGCGACAAATTCCACGCCACGCCCGCCACCGTCGCGTACCTCACCGGTGAGTGTGCGCCAATGGCGGCTCTAGCTGCAACGCAATAAGGTTCAATTCAGCTTCAGCGATATATAGTCATATAGAGACTCTAGCCGCGACAAGTTTCACGCCACGCCCGCCATTGGAGAGTGTGCGCCAATGGCGGCTCTAGCTGCAACGCAATAAAGTTCAATTCAGCTACAGCGATATATAGTCATATAGAGACTCTAGCCGCGACAAGTTTCAAGCCACGCCCGCCACCGTCGCGTACCTTACCGGTGAGTGTGCGCCAATGGCGGCTCTAGCTGCAACGCAGTAAAGTTCAATTCAGCTACAGCGATATATAGTCATATAGAGACTCTAGCCGCGACAAGTTTCACGCCACGCCCGCCATTGGGGAGTGTGCGCCAATGGCGGCTCTAGCTGCAACGTAATAAGGTTCAATTCAGCTCCAGCGATAGATAGTCAAAAAGAGACTCTAGCCGCGACAAGTTCCACGCCACGCCCGCCACCGTCACGTACCTTACCGGTGAATGTGCGCCAATAGCGGCTCTAGCTGCAACGCAATAAGGTTCAATTCAGCTCCAGCAATAGATAGTCGAAAAGAGACTCTAGCCGCGACAAGTTCCACGCCACGCCCGCCACCGTCACGTACCTTACCGGTGAATGTGCGCCAATGGCGGCTCTAGCTGCAACGCAATAAGGTTCAATTCAGCTCCAGCAATTGATAGTCGAAAAGAGACTAGCCGCGATAAGTTTCACGCCACGCCCGCCACCGTCGCGTACCTCATCGGGGAGTGTGCGCCAATGGCGACTCTAGCTGCAACGTAATAAGGTTCAATTCAGCTCCAGCGATAGATAGTCAAAAAGAGACTCTAGCCGCGACAAGTTCCACGCCACGCCCGCCACCGTCACGTACCTTACCGGTGAATGTGCGCCAATAGCGGCTCTAGCTGCAACGCAATAAGGTTAAATTCAGCTCCAGCAATAGATAGTCGAAAAGAGACTAACCGCGACACAATAAAAGTTATTGCAGATAGCAGATCGCAAGGCGTAAGAGACGGTTGCAGCGTTTTGGAAGTGTCTAAAGTTTGATAGGGAATATGCAGGGACGCTGCCGATGGTCGAGGATTGGATGGGTGACTCAAGATTGTGGTTTAAAACACGGATGAGTGAAACTGAAAGATACCTTATGATTGAGTGTGATAGTTTCTTTTTATTCATTTATTCATAGCTCGGCAAATGACTCCACTCCATCTGATGTTAAATGGAAACGGAGTCCAGACGCAAGGACAACTGGTGCAGCGTGAAAACAACGCAGCATCAGTCACCCCCACCCTGCTGGCCCACAAGGTGCCTTCACGCCTCGATTGAAGGACCCCATGTCACAGGAGGGAGGGAAAACGTGTGCTGATAGACTATTCCATCTTTTGGAAGTGCGACAAAGAAACGAGTCACCAAATTTCTTTGTGCGCGATGTTACCTCTTTATTAATAGTATAGACTCCACTCCCCGCCTATGTATCCTTGCCGCGTCAAATATAATTGGTAATGTGTCTATCTCTTTCAGCTTTAGTGTGTGTGAGCGAGGAGGTGCGATCGCGGTGTCACGTGAAGCATTCGCTGCCGAAGTGGCTGCCTGACAACTGCGATCACTACTGTCCTACTTCTGATTTCCACCAGGTAAGACAATAAGTTTAGTTTATTTTTAAGATTTTTTGTTCTTTTATGTCTGATGTTTTATATTTTTGGTGTACAATAAAGTATATTTATCTTATTAATCTTATCTTATTTTATCTAAAGTATGCATCTTGTGGCAAACAGGGACTTATAGAATCACAAAAAAAATGTTTGCTAATGGATTAGTTTAAATAATAATAAATAAATAATAAATGTTTCCCACACTCACACCAATTATCTAGCCCCAAGAAAAGCTTCCTTAAGAAACTTGATATACTTATGGTTAACTAGACAACGGATAAACATACTTAATATACTTAAATGCATATTTATTATACATAGGAAACACCCAGACCCGAAACAATATAGAAAAACAGGTATTTCTAAATTGATCCGACCGGGGATCGAACCCGGGACCTCAGAGATGGCGACACCATGAAAACCGGTGTGCAAGCCACTCGACCAAGGAGGTCGTCAAATAGGTGGACTCAGCCACCAACATACACATATACCTATGCATTGATACATACTAGCATCTATCTCTCATATCTCATTAAAGGCGAAGGGTAAGGCACACTAGCGCCACCAATTGATAATTTGACAATTACTAACGGACCGGGTCTTTTTTTAAACATTGCGTACCGTCCGACAACAGGAAAGCATCCATAGTATTTATTTAATAATTGTGCACTACTTTTTGTTGCGTGGCTTATTCACAAAACGGGCTATCGCATTTATTCACAAACAACGGCCACTTTTGGTGTTAGCGAATGAATACAAATACAAACCTAAAAGTAGTGCACAATTATTAAATAATAGATGTTTGCCTAGTGTCGGAAGGTTAGCAATGTTTGAAAAAAAATTCAGTTTAGCAGTTATCAAATTAAATCCATTAGCGGCGCTAGTTTGCCTTACCCTTTGCCTTAAGTTGTTATGTTTAGAAGTAGTTTCTAGTGTTAAGAGGTGTAGTAGACGGGTCCATATTGGGTTGCATAAATTAAAGAGGCATAGTTTAAGGCTGCATAACGTTTTTTGGCATTCTCTTCGTTTCGCATAACGTTCATTCAGAATAAATGATTAGGCGTACTTTATTTCCCCATAACTTCTTTTATAATAATGATATATCAGCATCAAATGTTCATGCATAAATGATTTTACAATAACGATTACTAATCATAACATTTATTGGCATCTCACTCTATGGCATGGCAAATAATATGTTATTTTTGTATAGCGCTAGATTTCTGTTGTCTAATAAAAAAAAAACCTCGAAATTCAAGATGATCGCTACGCTTCGCGATTGTCTTCAATTTCTAACCTATCACGTGACCTACATGAGTAGGGCAGCTAGTATTTCTGTTGTCTATTAAATACAAATAAAACACCAAGTATTATACTTCAAAAAATATAGAACTATAGCAATTATGTTTTTTACATTAATGCTGATTAAAATTATGATAAAGACAATTTTATTATAGTAAGTTAAATTATGCCGATGAAACCATTATGGGTTTATAACACTGCTTATCATAATTTATGCGAGAAAACTTTATGCTGAAACTGTTATGCCAAACTACATTATGACGAAAGAGATTATGCGACCGAAAGGGCTCCCGTAGTAGACTACGAAGCTCTGTTCCAGAGGTCCCGTGAACGTCTTTTACAATTATTATTGTAATCAGTTTGGTTGGTGGTAGGGCTTGATCAAGTTCGTCTGGTTGGCTACCAACATCTTGTTGAAGTCTGCCGTTATGACAAAAACGATAATGAAATACTATTTTATAGTATTTCGTAACGTATACTATTGAGTTGGAGCTCGATGGCGCAGTGGTTAACGTGCCCGGTCCGCGAGTGCTGAGGTTAAGCAACTTTCGCAAAGGCCGGTCATCGGATGGGTGACCAAACATTTAACATCTCGAGCTCCTCCCTGCTTCGGAAGGCACGTAAAGCCGTTGGTCCCGGCTGCATTAGCAGTCAACCACCAATCCGCACTGGGCCCGCGTGGTGGTTTATGGCCCGTTCTCCCTATCCATCCATAGGGAAGGCTCGTGCCCCAGCAGTGGGGACATAAAATGAGCTGATGATGATGATGATGATGACTATTGAGTTTCTTGCGCCCATTCTTCTCCAAATTTATGGACGATTCAAAAGCACTCTTCGTAAGTTTATTTGAATTTTTTTTTTTACTTTGACTTTGACTTGACATTCATTGTATTGTAACTATTGTTACATTAGGGCAACTTCGGTTAGTGCTGGCGCGGCAGCTTCAGCGGCTGCGGACCTCAAACGGCGTAAATATGGTTCTCTAAGCCTTGGGCACATATTTGCGCCGTTTGGGGTTGAAACTTTGGGACCATGGGGAGCTCGGAAGCTTTTTCAAGAAATTTCCGCTCGCTTTATAGAGACTACTGGTGACCCTCAAGCTGGCGCGTATTTTGGCCAACGTTTAAGTTTGGTCATTCAAAGAGGCAACGCCGCCAGCGTTCTGGGTACTCTCCCGCTTGGCAGCGATTTGGAGTCCCTTTTTTATTTGTAAAAATTATGTGTATATTTTTATTTCTATTTCCTTTTTTATTTATGTAGTACATAAATAATTTTCAACAGTCAGATCATGTACTATACTTACCATAGTAAATAAATAAATTAATTGTTAGATTAATTTTAATGAATACAATAGTATTTCGAGGAGCTCGATGGCGCAACGGCTAGCGCGCTCGGCTTGCGATCTTGCCCGCTAAGCAACTTTCGCAATGCCGGGTCGCCTGATGGGTGACCAATTAAAAAACATCTCAAGCTCCTCCGTGCTTCGAAAGGCACGTTAAGCCGTTGGTCCCGGTTGTTGTCGTAAGATGGCAGTCGTTAAAACCCACCAACCCGCATTGGCCCAGCGTGGTGGGTTATGGCCCAATATCCCCACGTGCTATTGTTCACGTGGGAGGCCTGTGCCCAGCAGTGGGACGTTTATAGGCTGAAGATGATGATGATGATGAATAGTATTTCATTTTTTATCGCATTTTTCTACCGCATGGGGTCCTTTAAACGAGGTGCACTCTGCGCACACTTCACATCAGGCGGAGCCGACTCATTTGCCAACTCACCTATAAAAAAGAAATCAATCTTATCTCTTTAAAACTTGTACTGCCAAATGCCTTACAAAAACACAATATAAATATTTTTATGTTTCAGTCGTCGATGCTGATCCAGCCACCGTCATCCGCTCACTCCATATGCTCCAGGAGACAGAAGTCCTGGGATGTCCTCGACCAAGTCGCCCTGTCTTCAGCACATGGAGGTAGACCAACTGTTTTAACTTACCCATTTGTCCAGCTTATAAGGCGCTCCGCAGATAGAACAACTTTAATCTGCATGTTGCAGCAACAGGCAAGTCGCCATAAGCTGTTTTCATATAACCTTAAGGCGAATGGTAAGGCACACTAGCGCCGCTAATGGATTTAATTTGATAACTGCTAAACTGGATTTTTTTTCTAACATTGCGGACCTTCCGACACTAGGCAAACATCTATTATTTAATAACTGTGCACTACTCTTAGGTTTGTTTTTGTATTCATTCGCTAACACCAAAGGTGGCCATTGTTTGTGAATAAATGCCATAACCCGTTTTGTGAACCACGCAACAAAAAGTAGTGCACAATTATTAAATAAATACTATGGATGTTTTCCTGTTGTCGGACGGTACGCAATGTTTAAAAAAAGATCCGGTCAGTTAGTAATTGTCAAATTATCAATTGGTGGCGCTAGTGTGCCTTACCCTTCGCCTTAAGAACCTGCGCAGATATAGCAACTCTTGTTGCTATTTGATGATCGACAACAGTTTAAAGCTGCTGCAACTAGCAACTGTTGTGTCAAGTTTGCTAGAAGTTTATTTAGAATTTCATGCCAATTCTTCTTTCGGTCGAAGGCTCTCCCAAAATCCGACTGGTGGTAGATTCAGTAGTTTATTTATAACAAAATTATTAATTAATTTATTTAAAGCTTTTAATATGTGCCTGTGAAGGTTTATATTGAATAAATGATTTGACTTTGACTTTGCAGGAGCTCGAGATATTATAATTTGGTCACTTTTGGTGCTTAGTTTACAAAGCTCAACTCATGTGTAATCAAAATATGAAATAACCTCTGTTTTTAATTACTTCAAAAACTAAAAGAATAGTCTTTTGCAAGACAACATAGAAATATTTTGTTTAAGGGGGTGCAGCGCGGACGCAAAACTGCGAGTATCAAGTTTGTTTATGATAACGAGCGAGCGGCACGTGGCAGTGGGGTGACAACGGCGCACGACAAGAATACGCACGCACACTAATATCTGTACAGAGTAGGCTGCTGATTTAATTAGAGCAATGTTTACTTTCGTAAAATCATAGGCGTTTGGGTAAAAAATTATAAAAGTCTTAATATTTTCATATTCATATTTTTTAATTGAAAAATAAGACAACAGTGCCCTGCGGAATATCAATACAAACATCTTGATGTCGGATCATTGTTTCATTTGTGCTGTATTTACAAAGTTTCTAAAGAAATAAGTTTTTATATATCATTACTTTTACGTATTGTTAATGCAGGTTCTGGGTATTTGTTTCAAATCCCAAGACAACCATGGCCTTGTGAAAGGATCAAGCTAACCTACACTAGTCTTTTTAATGTATATGACCTATTCAGCGCCTAGCACCAGTGACTTAAAAACACGTAAATTTTCGAAATTCCGCGCTGCACCCCCTTAAGATTCAAAAGTTGTTTTTTTTAGTAAAAGTTTCGCAAAATGATGAGCAAACCCTTTGTTATGCAATTGTCAATTAAATATTTTTATAAGCGAAGTCATGCGCATCAGGCGCGCGTAAGCAAGCAGCAGTGCTCATAAATGTGAGTATACAGGTTACTAAACCACTAGAGCTGTAACTTGTTTATTTTGATCTGACGTCACAATAGAAATATTTAATTAAAAATTGCATTACAAATTAAAGTTAATAAATATATTTTAGCAACCCTGCGTGCGGCTGAGACGTGGACACTCACGGTAGGGCTGGTCCACCAGTTTAAAGTCGCTCAGCGAGCTATGGAAAGAGCTATGCTCGGAGTTTCTCTGAAGGATAGGATTCGTAACGAATACATCCGACAGAGAGCCAAAGTCATCGACATAGCTCTAAGAATTAGCAAGTTGAAGTGGCAGTGGGCCGGCCATATCTGGCGAAGAACCGACAACCACTGGGGTAAACGTGTTCTTGAGTGGAGACCACGACTCGGTAAACGTAGTGTAGGCCTGCGGCCAGGTGGGATGATGACCTGCGAAAGACTGCAGGCAGATGCTGGATGCGTCAAGCTGAGGACAGGGCGCTCATTGGGGTAGACTATGTCCAGCAGTGGACTAGGATGGGCCGATGATGATGATGATGATGATGATGAACTCTGCGTATAACATTTAGATCGTACACCTTTCTGTTACACATTGTATATATTGGATATGCTCGATGTTGTGTTGTTTACATTAATATCTCTTGCCAGGTAAATCGCCGACGCTCCAACAGTCGAGCAGCGGCGGCCACAGCCCCCATCTCATCTCCATGCCTCACCAGGTATTATCACCGCCGTCGTTATCATGGTAGCCGTATTATCGATGTTAGATAGTTTGTCTTGACGTGGCGTGGGAAAGAGATAGCTTGATAACTATATTGTTGAAGATATTAGGTTTAAGAGTGTAAGGGACGATGTATACAGGAGGCTTTTGTGTCAAGGGACTAGGATACTCCATTGTTTAAGTTTTAAGTCGTAAACATAAATTGGGTAGGTTTTTTTCAAATACTATTTGAATGTTAGCATAGCATGGATACACCTAAATAGGTTGAAGTTGTTTCCGAAATCTGAACAACTGAAGTAAATTTCTTTTTTAATAATGTGTTCGCTTGTAACTCGTAAACTAAGGATCACATAAATCATATCTCAAAAGGTTGGTGTGCAAAAGAAGTAGAAGTTTGTTTTGTCCTAATTTTATCGGGTTATCTATACTATTGATAACGTCATGAAGTTATTCACAGAAAAAACTACCTTTTTTAATCATAAAGTTTCTTTAGTTGGATTTGTCACCCTATTATGCTATTTGTATTATGTCCTGAAATGAGCCTTGAAAAGGCATCATAATTTTGAAACACACAGATTTTAAATTTTAACAATTTTACTTATTAACTATAGTAATAGTCCAACAAGCTTTCCTTTATCCTGTATATAGATTGGCCCTTACACATTGAAACTTAAGGGCTTATCGGAACCAAAATCTTAAAAAACTACATGTTACAAAGTTTATGTTTAAACTGCAGTCTGTCTATCAACTCTAAATTCATGCAACGTAAATTATATTTATATAATGGCGTTTAAGGAAAACGAACCTTACGGCTATGTTATTATAATATGATTTTGGATAACGCTGTCAACATGTTTGATTCAAACAAAAACAGACTAATACTTTTACGCTTTAGAACTTATTTTACTTGAATTATATTTCATACTCTGTAGAAGGCAGGTATGTTGCTATTCAATATTGAACTCTATAACACTTCGAATAAGAGTTAAAAGCAATTTAAAAAGTAGTAAATACTGTGTGCTGGGTTTTGAGATTTTGGTACCAAGCCTAATAAGGTCTCAATAATTTTTATTTATTACAATAATATGATTGTAAACAATCAATTTACTAAATAGAAAACTCTTTAAAAATGTTACTTCATTTGTTAAGAAAGAAAAACAAAACGATTGCAGACACGTCAATGAACAATAATGATTCATCATTACCAGCTCATTTGTTGTCTCCTCTCCACTGCTGGGGTACGAGCCTTCCCTATGGATGGAAACAGAATCAGAATCAGGATATTTATTAACATTGGAGTTTCACCCGAGTTCCTCCCGTAATATATAATAAAAAATAATAAAAAATACTTGAAATTGGCTAAATGCTAAACGCGAAGCCATTAATTTAGATAATTAATTAATTAAGTAATTAATAAGGTAACATTATAGATAGTAAAACAATAATATTGGAACTTAAACCTGTTTAACTATATAACAATAATACCACAAGGAGAAATTATGACTTACCACTTATGATTTGTCATTGTAAAAAGACTCTAACACTAATATTATAAGTAATGTTGTATCCACTCCTCTCTGACCATCTCTGCTTAAATGGATACTGGACCTTAAAGCCAATCGTTGTGCCTGTTATATTATAATCTCGATCCGATCCGATCATTTCAGTGAATCTAGTAGAGGACGGGGGCACGCTTGCGTGATGCCATCTCCTCTAGAAACTCTCTGACCACGTTTCGATCACGAAGTTGAGGAACCCTTAAAGTTTCCCGTCGTCCACAAAATGTCCGGAGACGCTGTAAAAGCCGTTAAAGGCCATCATCAAACTCTCTCCAAAAAAGTCTTATTACAACGTTATATCGTTATTTCATTACGATAACATTTCGTACTTAAGTACGTTAAGATTATCTCTTTTTTTAAATTGAACTCTTATTTCTTAACTGATGAAGTATACAATCGTGTGACACCTTTCCCACGCATACGTCCGAATTAGCTTGTTAGAATGAAACAGATAGCTTCTGTATTGGTTACGACGTTCCACTCATGATGGTGACTGGATTTAGACTCATATTCACTGAGAAACAAACCGAATGTTAGCAACAATAGGGCCGATATTTCAATGCCATTCAACTTTGGACTATCTTATGGCGATATAAATATTAAATTGTGTATAAGATCGTATATGTCAATACTGGGGTCAAACATATGCGTTGAAAATGGCAGTTTTAATACAAGACAGAATAAATCACTTTTTTATTGGTTGTTAAAACGGTATTCCACCAGTCTCGGACCCAGAGATGTCGAGTTTTATTCTAAGAAGGAGGCGGGGGGATGTACTCTTGTATTTTACTCGGTTTAGTTGACTAGTTTAGTATCATTATGTAGTCATTCGCTAATCTAACAATGGAGTGAGGATCATAATTGTACGAAATAAATTTATAGTTATATCTCAGTGAATACGTGGTTTGAAGGTCATCGCGATCATCGTTATAGTTAGAGTAATTAGTTGTATTGTTTTCTTTCTCTATGGTAAATGGATGATTATCGCTTCAAGTAAAAAAAGACATAGTTTAATAATAATCTTCTTCTTAATAATAATAATATCTCTTTATGCAAGTGACAATGTTCATTATATCTTTAAAAAATATTTTTGAATGTATTATAATATTTATAATATACAACGTGGCCTTACGCTCTGGACAAATATTGAAAACTCGTGTAAGGCTTACATCTCAGAAATGTTGTTAAGTTATAGTTTTTTTTTTATTTAGAAGATAAAGTCATAGGTCAATTTTGCAGTTTTAGCTATTTGTGAGTTTGTTGTTCCTAAGGTTCGTTAAATCGAAGATTTTGCACTTGGAATAAGAATAAAATGCAATGTAACTGTTTTTCCCTTGAAAGGGTAAAAGAAAATCCTCCGTTTACTACAGAACTGACTATGAAATACTGTCTACCTTCCAGTATGTAGGCCACTATTAACCATACTTAACACTTGTGTTCTTTCACGCAACTTTGTACTTGGATTTGGTTGATAACTATCGTTTGTATGCATTGGTATAACGAATTCATTCACCGCTGTTGTCTTTGCGATGATATTCGATATTAACGTAATAACTGTAACGTTTTTTTTTAAAAACGTTTTTCTTAATGGTTAAATTCGTGTTGACAACGAATTTTGTCAACGTTTTTTAACGTTATTTATTAACGTTAATGTGTTATTTGAAATTCTTATTAAAAATAACTGTTTTAAACCCTCAATCGTAAACACGTTTAAACTGTTTCTATTGTTATCAAATACACTTCAATCGAATATATCGCAAACGTCAAGTAATCTTTATGTCTGGTATCACTATGTAATTGCATCAAAATGTTTTCTATAAATATATATTTCCTTATATGCTTCGCATTGCATTTCCTACGAAAAGGCTTCCGCAAGAATGCTATTTAAAACCCAAAGATCATTCTCTGTGCCCACTTCAAAGGACAGTATTGGACCACCCAGGGTAAAGGATATACAATATCTTAAAGAAATTTAAAGGGGGATTAACGCAAATTAATTTTAAAAAGTATCGCAGCCATACTTTTTTCTATAAGTACTCGAAGTACTTACCTAATCGTACCGGCCTTCTGCTTGCGCTATGTAACTTACTACTTACGCCTACTTAGCAAAGGTAAAATAGGCATATCAATGTATGTTATACCTTTGTTAACGACTGGAGCGCCCTGGTTACCACAGAAAAATTTACGTTAATCCTTGTTTATTTTTTTAATTATAATCCAACGCGAAAGTTTAAGAGTGTAATAAATAATGTCTAACAAAAGAGTTTGGTTCACAGTTGTTACATATTAATATCTTTTTTATTATCACAAACTAAATTTAATGACGTTTAACGTAACACATTAATATGATACGCTATAAAGGATTCACTTGTGTCTTTACTCTGTGAATTGAAAACCGCCGATAACATAATAAATGAAGTTTAAAACCTTTTGAGTAATGATATTTTATGTAATAACTGTGTTTTTAATTTCGAGAAATCTCAAAAAATTGCGAATAGAATTTGAAAAGTGTAAGTGTAAAGCCAGATTAAATGCTTTGTGGTGCCTAAAGCAAACTGCTTAGTATAGGTTAGTATATAAAAGATATCAGATGTCAGATATCAGTGATGGGTTGCAGCTGATCGCCTGATGTGCATATCCAGCATGGGTGAGTATAATATAATAATAAATATGCTGGTCTGGGACGTGAAATTAATGTTTCAACTGTTTAACTTTTTTTTGTTTACGAAATGCATGGGGCATTTCGTAAGAGCCGACTAAAGAACAAGGGTTCCAAGATGCAAGATTTAACCGCCTCTGTGGTCTAGTGGTTAAGACCACCGGTTTAGACCCAGAGGTCCCGGGTTGGATTCCCAGCGGGGGGTACATGTTTGTGAACTCGGTTTAATTGGTGGTAGGACTTGTTTGTCCGCCTGGCTAGCTACCACCATCTTATCTAAATATGTCGCCATAACATCAAGGTTTGTAGCATTGTTGTGTTCCGGCAGCTAGAGATAAGATAGCCAGTGCCTCACTGTTTGAGGATCCCGGGTGAAGTGCGCTTCCATCATTGGCCTTATCATCACTTAACATTAGGTGAGATCAAGGCACTGTGCTTACCCGTAAAAAATAAAAAAATGCTCGCAAATCAGACGATCGGCTGCAACCCATCACTGATATCTGATATCTTTTATCTTTTAAAGTTATCTTTTCCAAATCGGTACCCTACTTGTTTATGCTAAATGTGGCGTCCGGTCACTAGTCGCGGGTAAACTCAAAATTGGTGAACCAAAAGGCGTCAATAGTTTTAATGGCTTTACACTTAGACCCAAAATAGCACTAATCCCTATAATAATAGAGTTGAATACCTTTAGCGCTACTCCATGGTTTAGAGTGCCCCACCCTTAAAACCCGCATGGTTTAGCGTAGCGATGGGTGTAAGTCATTGACACTTAAAACAAGATGGCGAAGTAAATTTTCATAAAATTTTCACTAATTAAAAAAAACCTTATATTATTTGTTCAAACTGACATGACATGATTGTTAGCATTTCGATGATCTAACTTTATATATATACTTTAGATATTCTTTTCAACGCGTATTTTATTACCTACGCTTATTATGTTCGTTTATTCACAGAGTAGGACCAAAACGTCACTCAGCAAAAACATTTAATAAATAGCGATTCTAAATGCGACAAAAATAGAGTTCAATTCAGATCGCAGGGCGCGAGGCGCGGCAAAGAGACGGCTGCGATAGCGATGAACCATCTTTTTCTATCTCGTAGCTTTTATAGCCTGTTTACACAGGCACTCCTAAAGTACGGCGTAAAACAGGGGGTCGACCGCCTAACTCTATCGCTTTCGATTGCTTTGAAGGCGAGGCAAGGAGGAGGCGTCATCTTGTCATTTCGAAAGCAATATGAAAGCAATATCGAAAGCTATAGGCTATAGCTTTTGATATTATTTGATATTATATTTTGATATTATATTAGAAAGCGAGGCGAGGGCCTCGCTTTCAAAGCGATTGAAAGCGAGAACGTTAGGCGGTTGGGGGGCAAGCCTGGTTCAGTGTTGATGTTAAACATTTACATAGAGACAGGGTTGACTATCCAGCTGTGAAGTAAATACGGACTGTAAACAGAGAGAGACGAAGAGATTGTGCGTCTCTTTCTTCAGCCAAAATCCAGCCTTATATTCCTTGTTTACGTCATAAAGAGAACTTCTGTGCAAAAAGTCAGCTTTCTAGGTGCAAGAGTTTTGCTAAGCGTTGATAGTCAGTTAGGACTTTTATTATTATTTATAAGTAATATAGGCAGGCAGTTTGGAACAACTGATAGCTGCTTGTATCCAATGTAAACTAATTTTTCTAGTCAAGCCTAGTCTATTCTTAAGGTGGTGCCGCGCGGAATTTCGAAAATTTACGTGTTTTTAAGTCACTGGTGCTAGGCGCTGAATAGGTCATATACATTAAAAAGACTAGTGTAGGTTAGCTTGATCCTTTCACAGGGCCATGGTTGTCTTGGAATTTGAAACAAATACCCAGAAACTGCATAAACAATACGTAAAGTAATGATATCTAAAAACTTATTTCTTCAGAAACTTTGTTAATATAGCACAAATGAAACAATGATCCGACATCAAAATGTTTGTATTGATATTCCGCAGGGCACTGTTGTCTTATTTTTCAATTTAAAAATATGAATATGAAAGTATTAAGACTTTTATTATTTTTTACCCAAACGCCTATGATTTTACGAAAGTTAACATTGCTCTAATTAAATCACCAGCCTACTCTGTACAGATATTAGTGTGCGTGCGTATTCTTGTCGTGCGTCGTTGTCACACCACTGCTACGCGCCGCTCGCTTGCTATCATAAAGAAACTTGAAACTCGCAGTTTTGCGTCCGCGCTGCACCCCCTTAATCTGGTTGACACTTTGTGTTGTTATAACTTCCTCTGGAAGTTTGTTCCAGGCATTATTTTTTTCTTTTTATATCTATTGATGATTAATGATTGTTGTCAGTCTTTTTAAGTAGCAATGACGTTCATCCATAGGAATTACGTGTAAAAAATACAATTAAAAAACCTTAAACACACACACTATTAAAACTTACACAAAGCCTTTTCTTTATAAGTGTAATAATAATAAATTTCACAATTAAACACACCGCAAAGCTACTAATACATGCACACTTAATACATTTTTTTAAATGTATTATAATAAAGTTTGAAGAAATAATAAAATAAAATATGTGAACCTTCTTAGATGAGTATTAGAATGAAGTCCGCGATGTTAACCTTTTTTAATTAACACTCTGCACATTAAGTCACTGTCCGTTAGAGCTGTGCAAGCAAAATTAACGTTTAAGGACTTCTCCTAATATATTATAATATATTTTTTACATCTTTTATCAGTTTATCTGTTGAGGTCAGGGTGCCAAGTGCGAGTTTCATTCGCTATTCGATCACGTTAACGAAAACGAGAATTTGTATGGCAACATTTTAACTTTTCTCGTATTTCGCCAGGAGGCGCTGCTTCAATGCCATACTAATTGAATACGGATAGTAAACAAAACTTACTCTAGACACTCAGTTGAGTTTAAATCCCTTTCATGGTTTACAAAAATTTTTACTCAGCTCGGGAATCGAACTCGGACGTTTTGAAAAATAAAACTAACACTATTTCTATTTAGATATCGATTGTGTAGTTCTTAAGCAGTAAATGTTACTATGAAACATGATGTCTAAAATTAATAAAATGCATTGATTTCATATCCTTTCATTTATTTTAGTAGGTGTTCGAAATAACTTCCATTTTTTTCAATACAACATTCATTCATTATTTGACATATAGGGCAATCTGTTAATTTTACTTGCACTTGCTATTGGACTTTCTTGGACAGCAGTCAAAATAAATATCACAAATAATAAAAAAGGCTTCTAGTTTTAGTTTATTAGAGGCTCAAGAAAGAGAGGGAGAGAGCTCCTCTGTAGAAAGAGACGGCACTAAATAGTTGCTTCGATTTTAATCGTTTTATTATAAACCCCTGAAAATCCCATTTTGTATAGATTCCTTGTTATAAGATGTCGTTTTAGTGCGGTGAGATCTTGCAAAGGAGGTTTTAGAATATTCATGTGGCTTTAAAAAAATATAAAACGTTCAAACTTTAACTTGAACGTTTAAACTAATGTTCAACGCACAACTATGTTAGTAACATTATTATTTTCCGACCTTCGAACAACAATAGTACTAGATTAAGGATCCATAACAAAAATATCGTTTCACCGATATTGTTTCACCGATATTGTTTTACTGAACAAATTTTTATGTTCTCATGAATAAGCGAATTGTAATTCTTAATGAGGATAAAGACCTTAAACATTAAACCTTTAACCTTTAAAAATAATTTTTGAATAATTTTTTGCATAAATCTATAGATTTATATTACATTTTGAAAAAAGACTGTGTTGTAAAAAACCCACGAGCGATGACATGCCGGGTCAGGTGCACTGCCAACTATGCTATCGTGGCTCAATCCAACTCGCCGAAATTAATCAACACTATCTACTTTTACTTTATAAGCCAAAGGAGCTATATAGCTAGCTAGGAGCTATATTATACATCTTATTACATAATGTGAAATAAAGTTTTGAAGAATCAACTTAATTTAATCCTTAAATCTCGATCGTTAAAGTCAATTAAGATTGTAAAATATTTGTGCTTAATATTGTCATCGACCATCTTAATTAAAAATAAACAAAATAGTATTATGACCTTAATTATCAGACCGTTTTTGAAACGCTTATTGGAATTCTAGTACTATTATTGATTAAAGGTACGGCTGCCTGTGACTTGTTTATTTTGATGTGACGTCACAAATTCATAATAGAAATGTTTAATTTAAAATGGCATAACAAATTAAAATTAATAGTTATGTCTTAGTAACTTTGTATACAAAATACACTTTGGATCTTTCAATTTTGACCACACCTTTCTGTTACACTTTGTATAGGCGTATACTTTACTTTGATGTAATACAACTTCGTTATAACCTTTCTAAGGTCTCATCCGCTTTAAATGTACCCTATCCTTAAATGTGTATCCTTATCCCTTCTGGTTTAGTAACAAACTGACATATATGATTAATACAGGATAGCGAAGGGAGGGCGCACAGTATGCAGCATGGAGCCACTGGCGAGCTGGCGCGGTCGGAGCAGGGCGATGCGGACAGCGGGCTTGATGTAAGTCATCATTACCAGCTCATATTACGTCCCCTGGCCCAGTGGTTAACGCGCCCGGTCTGCGAGTGCTGAGGTTAAGCAACTTTCGCAAAGGCCAGTCATCGGATGGGTGACCAAAAATGTATCATCTCGAGCTCCTCCGTGCTTCGGAAGGCACGTTAAGCCGTTGGTCCCGGCTGCAATAGCAGTCGTTAACAACCATCAATCCGCACTGGGCCCGCGTGGTGGTTCATGGCCCGTTCTCCCTATCCATCCATAGGGAAGGCTCGTGCCCCAGCAGTGGGGACATAAATGAGCTGATGATGATTACGTCCCCACCACGCGGGCCCAGTGCGAAACTCCTTATATCTCATGATAGCCTAGTACTTCATCCACCTCACGGCCTCACCCAAAGATGCCCAAAGTTTTTAGGTATATCTATATCTTGTGGGTTATGATAGCCTGATACTTTGGACTCACTTTCTCTAGCTTATTGCATGTCCCCACTGCTGGGGCACGAGTCTTCCCTATGGATGTTTATACCACAGGAAGAACGCGCCGTAAACCACCACGCGGGCCCAGTGCGGATCTCCTTATAGCTCATGATAGCCTAGTACTTCATCCACCTCACGACCTTACCCAAATTGTACAGTAGGTACCATATCCCATCAAAAACAGAAATGTGAAATGAGAGCCAAGTTCAATATTATGATATTATATGCCTTGTACTTCAACAACAAAAGAAGTGAGAGAAATTTGATATGCTTATGTGAAATAGTTTTTGAGTTATGAGGGGGTCAAAAGTGGCTCCAAATGGTTCGTGTAATATTACTCACGGTGCTGCTCGCCAGTTTAGTTAGCTTGAACTTGGCTTGACACGCTACCGCGTGTCTAGAGTCTTACGTGTTATTTTTAATGGGTGATTAAAGATCCGACTTATGGAAATGTTTTCCAAACTCTAGCGAATTATACAGTTCCTTGATCTTAAGGCGAAGGGTAACTAGCGCCGCTAATGGATTTAATTTGATAACTGCTAAACTGGATTTTTTTTCAAACATTGCGGACCTTCCGACACTAGGCAAACATCTATTATTTAATAATTGTGCACTACTTTTAGGTTTATTTTTGTATTCATTCGCTAACACCAAAAGTGGCCATTGTTTGTGAATAAATGCGATAGCCCGTTTTGTGAATAAACCACGCAACAAAAAGTAGTGCACAATTATTAAATAAATACTATGGATGCTTTCCTATTGTCGGACGGTACGCAATGTTTAAAAAAAGATTCGGTCCGTTAGTAATTGTCAAATTATCAATCGGTGGCGCTAGTGTGCCCTTCGCCTTAAGTGATATCTGCAAACGATGATAGGCATTATCCGCAGAAAAAATCCCGCTCATAACAATGTTTTCCACACTGGCGAATTATACAGCAACACTGCAATGAGTATGCATATACCGCAGAAAAATCCCGCTCTTTTTTCCACAGTTTTTCGAATTGCACCGTGTAAATGTTTTCCACATTTTTTCGAATTATACAGCAGGTACCATGTTCTCAAGTGGTTTCTATCTGTGACAGGTGATTGAAGACGACGGCCGTGTGTCGCCGATCAGCGCGGACGACGCCACCGACCGCCCGTCGTCCACCAAGTCTGGGGATAGCGACTATCCGGAGACGAGCACTAAGGTTGTTTTTATTTATTTATTAGCTGTTCCCCGACCCACCGCGTCGCATCGCGTCGCCTGAATGTTAATACGTCATAAAATACGGAACCCTTCGTGCGCGAGTCCGACTCGCACTTGGCCGGTTTTTAAAGATTAGCGCGTTCAAACAAAACAACAAACTTTTCAGCTTTATTATATTAGTATAGGTTATATTGTTTTGTATAGATTTGGGAAATAAACAACTGTACATGTACACAGTATTTAACCGCCTTTGTGCTCTAGTAATTAAGGGGGTGTAGCGCGGAATTTGAAAATTTACGTGTTTTTAAGTCACTGGTGCTAGGCGCTGAATAGGTCTTATTACATTAAAAGGACTAGTATAGTTTAGCTTGATCCTTTCACAAGGTCATGGTTGTCTTGGAATTTGAAACAAATACCCAGAAACTTCATAAACAATACGTAAAATAATGATATCTAAAAACTTATTTCTTCAGAAACTTTGTAAATATAGCACAAATGAAACAATGATCCGACATCAAAATGTTTGTATTGATATTCCGCAGGTCACTGTTGTCTTATTTTTCAATAAAAAAACATGAATATGAAAATATTAAGACTTTTCTTATTTTTTACCCAAACTATTCTGTAATTGAGTTTCTCTGTTCACAGCAAGGATCCACAGACAAGGACACGACCAGCCCTGAAAGCAACAGCCTCTTGGACCCATCGGTGCTGTCTGACTTCACCACGCAAGCCCTGGTGTTGACGGTACTAGCGACGCTTGTTAAGTACACTACGGGTAAGATATCTCTTTTTTTAATCCTTACCGTTAAGCATTTGTCATTCTTATTATTGCTAATGGTCGACCAGTGGTCGAAATTCGACCGTAATTTTATTAAGGCTGCACGGATTGTATCCTAAGCATTGAAAAATTAAAAAAGATAGAATGTGAGTTTGGATTGGCATTGACAGATGTCGGCTGCATTAAAGACAAACAATACGTGTGTGTCAAATACATGGTAGTGTGTGTAATGTTGTTTTTGTTGATTTAATATATTTTTTATGTGTAAAAACACAAATAATTGTAATTTGCGGATACATATGACTCGTCTTTACCAAATATTAATAATACCCTGTATCACAAGAGTGCCTATGTAACTGGTATCCAAGTATTCAATCATCTGGCCACAGATCAAAAAGCCTCAGAAAATTTAAGCTGTTTTGAAATAAAATTAAAAAGATGGCTTATAGATAATTAGCGATGCGCGATTATGAACGATACTAACTGAATCATTCGTTTATTACATTCATTCGAATACAGAATTTTGCAACTGAATAGTCATTCATTGATAATGAATGAATGATAACGTAAGTAACTAATTTTCGATTATAGCCGGCCTCTCTTGGTAACCGCTATGAGCCTTATGCTGTGGCGTTAAAGTACATTTTAGCTTTTTTTTTTCAATATCAATAATCGTTCGATTTTATTACTAATTAGTAATACTTATTCGATTATTGAAATTAGTATATTACTAATCTGGTATTGGATTTTTAAGAGAATTTGATTATTGAAATGCGTTCTACAGTTTCACTAAAGATTTCGGTACAAAAACAGCATTAGTGGCTGTTTCTATGTAACATGTACTTACCTACTAAAAATTGCATGCCCGACTAGGGTAAATTGTTTGTTCCCATTATTATATGCCTGCTATGTATTTTACACAATTTTATGGCAATAAACAATTATCTTATTTTATCTTATCAAGTGAGATGAAGGCCAAGCATTTGTGAAATTGCTTTATCACTTATAATACTAATGATGTTACTGATGACAAGTAATCTGTGGCCTACCAAGTGATGTTGGTGTGTTTGACAGATGAAGACGAGATCAGGATACTGTACCAGTATTTGGCTGAAGGATCAGTGGTGTTCCCCAAAGTTTTTCCAGTCATGTAAGTTTAATATTTAAAATTATGGTTAATATAATTTTACATAAGTTTTGTCGCAAACAAATCACAATTAAGAATAGTGTTTAAAAAATCACGAGCCCCTGACACACCAGAGAAATAAGGTATGTCACAGGTGCGAGTTTGAATCCGGTTTTTGGAATTTTATCAACACTTTTCCAAATGAAACATTCAGTTTAATATTTACTATTTTCTATGTAAAGCTGAAATGTTTCATTTAAATTTTTTGCATCTTTAAATGTGGTATTTTATTTAGGAGATCGAGATTATTAAAAAAAACATTTTTAACACATTGAATGTACAAAATTGTAATGTAAAAAATGTAACTCTTAACACAATGGAATAAGAGTCAAAACTAGTAAAAAGTGTTTACATGTTAATGCTACAAAGTGCTTAATATATTAATAATGATGTCATAGAACGTAGTCTTAGAAGCCGATGGCATTTTTGTAGCTTAAATTGAATGAAACCATTCTGAAGTTCACTCCCTTATATTTTAAAATTAATAAAAAATAAATATTCCATGTTTTTAAAATTTTCCCTATAGACTAAATAAAACCCTTTGACTTTTTAAGTTATTCTATTGATATAAATGTTTTGACCCACAGACACAGCCTTTTAGACATGAAGATCAACCATGTGTTGATGCACTGCAACGACCAAGTCATATTGAGCGCAGTACAAAGCATCATTCAGGTACGAGTAACTCTCAAAAACGAGTTCCTTTTTGTAATTGTTGATTACCTTTTGATCTAACCTCCTTCTGGGTGATGAACTTGTTGACTTCCTCACTTCTTGGCTTGAATCATCATAAATGTTCAAATAAATTTTAACGCAAATTTTGTTGCGAACAAATTACAAAAATACAAATGTTGAAAAAATTTCCACGAGCAGGATTTGAACCTGCACCCTTCTGACATTCCGGGTCAGGTGCTCTTCCAATTGAATGAATGAATGAATGAATTGGAAGAGCACCTGACCCGGAATGTCAGAAGGGTGCAGGTTCAAATCCTGCTTGTGGAAATTTTTTCAACATTTGTGTTTTTTAATCATCTTCATCATCTCAGCCAAAACACGTCCACTGCTGGACGTCTGCCTCCCCAAAGGATCTCCACATCGACCGGTTTTGTCCTGTAGTAATTGTGAATCTTCCTGAAAATAAAATTATATAAAGTAAATAGACTATAACTATCCCACTGCTGGGCAAAGGCTTCCATCATTGAAATCAAGTCCTCACTACAATTGATGGGTAATGGCCTAATCATCACGCACGCCTTAATCGGGTTATATAGTATTTATTAAATAAAACTTGAAATGAAACAACTTTTTCGGATCTACCCGCGTTTATTTTACACATTACTTTTAGTTAATGTTTATTTTTTACCCATTGCACCCTTTGCAGGGTCCGTGGTCACAGGGACACTTGTTATTATATTAATTAAAAGTAATGTGTAAAATAAACGCGGGTAGATCAGTAAAAGTTGTTTCATTTCAATGTGTAGTGTTCGCGTAAACTTTAGAAAACAATAAATAAATCTGTGTGTTCTCTGTGTGGTGCCGGGGATAAAGAGTAGCACCACCCCATCTCTTCCCGTGGGTGTCGTAAAAGCCGACTAAGGGACCATTCCAGAGGATGGGCAGCAGCATCTCTCTGAGGTTACCCTCAACCTACTGCGATCGCCAACCCGCCTGCCAAGCGTGGCGATTACGGCAAATAACCCCCATGATGATCCTTGGGGGAGGCCTATGTCCAGCACTGGACATCTTTTGGCTGAGATGATGAAATAAATCTGTTGTCCACAGAACATGATAGCTTCGGAGGACGCGAGCCAACAACAGCTACACTACATGCAGAGCTGTGGCTTTGGTGGCTTGTGGAGATTCGCGGGCCCCTTCACCAAGGTAAGAAAGAGAGACAAAAGAGAAGAAAGAATATTTATATATTTATTTATTTATCGTCAACATCTGTAGAAGGTAGTTTCTATTTTTTTTTGATGGCTTCGTGCGGTTAGCACATTTAGCCAGTGTCAAAGTAATTTTCTTACAAGTTATATAAATAGATAATATTTATTTTGTTAATACATTATGTTGATTTGAATTTGCGCCATATTCATAGCAGCAGTCATATTGCTTGTTACAAATAAATTATTTAAAAAAAAAAGAATAAAAAAAATTTAAAAATCTGTAAATAAGCAACAAAAGTAGGTACGTATGCGTAAGCGTAAGCTTAGGCCTCTTTACGTAAGGTCGTCGACCCGCCCGTTGCGCTCTAATCTACCTACTATGGTCCGCACTGCTAATTCTCGTCAGACGACGGTCGCTATTCTGATTTACACCAAATTAATTAATTAATCGGTTCCTTATTACTTGCTCGGTGTCAAAAGAATTTTTAGTTTTAGGTCGACGACCTTACGCAAAGTGGCCTAGGATTACGCTTACGCATACCTACCTACTTGTCTTGTTTATTTATAGATTTTTAAAATGTTTTTTTTTTTAATTTTTTTTTATATAATTTATTTTTAATAAGTATAAGCAATATGACTGCTGCTATGAATATGGCGCAAATGCAAATCAACATATTATTGTATATGATGACGATGAATATAGTAATGAGAAGTGAGAAATGATATACCCAACCCCTTGAGTATCTCAATAAAGATGTGGGGCTTTACTATGTCATCACGCGGACTTTTTGAGAGAATTTGAAAAGTGACGTTGCACTGTTTTGTTTAATTTGCGAAACTCATACACGCTCTCGAACACTTTAACGGTTAATAATCCACCATTATTTCACATTAATATTCGACATAACACAAATTTCAGGAAATATAACATAACTTCAGACATGACTCTTTATATTCTCGTCAAGAAGTCCTAAACGTAGTTTTTCATTTATGTATTGATAATATTAATTAGTACAACATCTTTATCTTCTTTACATAGTATAAAACAAAGTCGCTCCCGCTGTGTGTCCTGCTATGATCGGGCATTTTCCAATATTTTTGACGCTGTAAGGGAGAAAAGAGCTGGACACTTGCTGAGTTTCTTGCCGGTTCTTCTCAGTACAAGGTCTCCCGCCCAGAGTAGACTTACGAACCGATGGCGTAATGACGTTCATAAGAGCTACTTGTAGCCTAAACTGAATAAATGATTTTGAATTTTGAATTATGAATTTTGGTGACCCAGGGGAAAAATATGCAAAGATATTCAGCTTGCTTTTAAAAAAGCAAAAGTGATCTGGGGCTGACCTTTTACAAGAAGGCTGACCCAGTAAAAGACCCCTGGGGATGCCTTTAGCCTGATGGGCTATGAAGGCTATCGGACCGCCGCCTCCCAGAGCGGGAGGCGTGGGTGTCCCGCTGTCTGTGCGCTTAGATCTTTTATCTACACTAATGTTGTAACATTCTTCTTATGTTTCCAATACTTGACTTATAATTACTACTGTTATAGCGCAGACAACAAAACACTCAATTTAAGCAATTTCACATGATGGTATAATATCCACATCGATATCGTAAAATCTCATTATAACATCAATAAAACGCGACCAATTAACCTGGCGAGCCTTATGTCAAATCCTCATACAAGTTGTATAAAATTTTGATATTAGGCTGGCTTTTGAAAACAGTTGGGTTATACGTGAAAACTTCGTCGAAACTACTAAACTTACATACACAAAACTCTTTGGTAAGATCTTGTGCCAATTGAATAAAAAAAGAACAGCGCGCGCTCGCTCCTGATTGGCCCTGCGCGCGCAGCTGCGCTCTCATTGGTTATTGGATGGTGGATGGATTGGTTTGGTTGGTAATTAACATTAACTTTCAAAATTGTACCATCCAAAATTTGAACAATTATTATAAATAAACTATTGTCAGCTTTTACTCTTGTTGTTTGACTAATTGCATTAGTGAAATAAAGTAGTGTATGCAACTGCATATAACACGGGTATTAAAACACTCGTTACTATTATGAAACTCGCTGCGCTCGTTTCATAAACTCACACTCGTGTTTTAATACCCTTCATTATATGACAGTTGCATAAACTACTATTAAACTACGCAACAGATTTTAATGCAGTTATCAGCAAAAGATAGAGTGATTCAAGAGGAAGGTTTATACTATGTATAATACATGCACATTATATATTTATTTAATTAAATTTAAACAGGACAACGTCTGTCGGGTCAGTTATAACTAAATTCTTCCACAGAACCAATGCACAGCGGAAAGCAGCGAACTATTCGTTAACTGCTTAGAAGCAATGGTGGAGACTTGCTTACCTGGCGATGAGCCGTTGGCGCGTCCACCGCCCCCCGACCCCGACACCTGCTTACAGGACGACCCGCGGTACACAGGTCAGTTCATCATCATCATCATTATCACCACCAGCTCATACTCTGTCACCCTACACAGGAAACATCACAAAGAGAACGAGCAATAAACCACCACGCGAGCCCTGCTTACAGGACGAGTCGCGATACACAGGTCATTTCATCATCATCATCATCATCATCATCATCATCATCATCATCATCATCATCATCATCATCATCATCATCACCACCAGCTCATACTCTGTCACCCTACACAGGAAACACCACAAAAAGAACGAGCAATAAACCACCACGCGAGCCCTGCTTACAGGACGAGTCGCGATACACAGGTCATTTCATCATCATCATCATCATCATCATCATCATCATCATCATCATCATCATCATCATCACCACCAGCTCATACTCTGTCACCCTACACAGGAAACATCACAAAGAGAACGAGCAATAAACCACCACGCGAGCCCTGCTTACAGGACGAGTCGCGATACACAGGTCATTTCATCATCATCATCATCATCATCATCATCATCATCATCATCATCACCACCAGCTCATACTATTTATTTATTTATTTATTTATTTATTCAAAAAACTCACTGGCTTACAGTATAATTACACCAAAGCGCCAACAAGCAAAACTTTTTTACATGCATTAATTAAAAATTACAATTAAAATCTTACAAACACATTTCAAAATAATAGATAAGTACTAATAATAACAATAATAGACATAGAACAATACAAAACAAAAGTCATTTGTAATCAAAACAATAAATTTGCAAATAAAATGTCAATATTATATAAAAAAAGGGAATAGTCAAGCCAAAAATAATACTGTTACAATAAATATTAAGGTTAAATAAATTATCATGTCATACTAAGATACATATGGATCTTGTTACATAAGCACGTAAAGCTATCTGCAAACAGGTCAAGATCCTCGTGCCGAGCGAGTATATCTCCTATGAGACACAGAGCTCGTGCAGTAGGAGCATGCGCGGCACTCCTGGTGCGCGCCACCGGCCGCGCGAGCAGGCGCGGACGGCGGCGCGGCGCCACTATACCAGAACCATCACATGCTAAACGTACTGGAACCCTAAGGCTCAAACTCTGCCACACCAATTGACCATCAATCCTATGATTTATTACTGACAGATAGTGTACAATAGTAGACATTATACGTCTAAAGGATAAGGTTTCTAAGTCGACCATGGCAGAAACGAAAAGTGATGGATACAGATAAGGGTAGTAGCCATAAGTTCTCCTATACAACCACCTGGCAAACTTCCGTTGCACTCTTTCTATCATAAGTCTGTACTTGTCTTCATATGGACCCCAAACAATCGCTCCATATTCTAACCTACTACGAACATATGCATTATACAAAACCTTAGCAACCTTTACATTGTCAAAGTTAGCTGCAGTTCTTAAAATAAAACCTAATAACTTATTAGCAGTCTTACAGATTGTTGTCATGTGTTTATGATAATCTAATTTACTGTCTAAAACTAACCCTAGGTCACGAATGTCAAACGATCTTTCCAAAGGAGTGTCAGATATTACATAATTAACAGCCACAGGCAAACGTTTACGAGTAAAGGTAATTAAACTACATTTGGTTTCATTGAAAGGCAGTTTATTGCGTTCGCTCCAATTTACCACCGCATCAATGTCATTTTGCAAGAGCATCGCATCTTCTTCATTTTGTATACCAAGATATAATTTTAAATCATCAGCAAACAATAGACATCTGGCATTACGAACCACCCTAGGGAGATCGTTAATCATTATTAAAAATAACGTAGGCCCTAGAGTACTTCCCTGACTGACTCCGGACCTGGTGTAGTAGCAGTCTGACTCATAACCACAAACTTTTACGAATTGCTGACGATTATCCAGGTAACTACAAAAGAACTTTAATAATTTAGGTACAAATCCTATCTTTGCCAGTTTGTCCAATAGAATATCATTGTCCACTAAATCGAATGCTTTACGGAAATCGAAATAGGCAGCATCCACCTGCCTCCCAGCATCCATTTCATTGTGAATATAGTCCACCAAAGTTACCAAGTTTGTGGTAGTAGAACGAGCATAGCGAAAACCATGCTGGCTATTATGCAATAAATCTTTGATCTGGTTCATAATCTGACGGTTAAGAATACTCTCAAAAATTTTCCCAAAGACCGAGAGCACAGCTATGGGACGATAGTTTGTTACGTCAGTTCCAGACTCACCTTTAGGCACTGGAGCTACCTTCGAAAGTTTCCAACATTGGGGAAATTTTGATTTCCGTAAAGACAGATTATATAAGTAGAGAAGAGGAATTAGCAAAACAGAAATGCAGTCTTTGGCCAGAAACACAGGGACTCCATCAGGGCCACTTGATGATCTAAGTTTAAGATGCTTTAATGCTAGCTTTAAGTCCTTCTCATTCACCTGCCCGATAGATATACTAGTTGAGTCCATAACCGTATGGGCTGCACAGGCCGCTTGAACTGGGTCTAGACAAGGCATGTCATTATGAAATACCGAACTAAAATAATTGGCAAACGCATCAGCAGCAGCCTGACCCGTCACCTCAGTCTCCCCAACGGTAAAAGACCCTGTTGAGAATCTAATTTGTTTCTTGTCCTTTACAAAATTCCAGAATCTTGCAGGATTAGTAACCATGTCATCCTGTAAAGTTTTCATGTACATATTATATGCATCACTGATTAGTAATTTAGTATGCCACCTATAATATTTAAACATTTCCTTGTTAAACAACCTCCCCTCCGACCTATATCTTTTCAGATGAAAATGTTTACTCTTTATACTCTGGACTATTTGAGAAGTATACCAGGACGGATACGAGTACTTAGGTTCTGTGTAAGAGCAATGTTTAAACGAAACAGACATATTAATACAGTTATAAATTTTTTCATAAAACAAGTTCACAGCAGAGTCAACGTCATCATTTTTTAGTACATCGGACCAATCCAAGTCGGCCAGAGACGAATACAAAGCAACAAAGTCTGCCTTAGGCCAATTCCACTGGGGGCAAACAACATTAGGGTCTAGAGAATTAGCCGTCACCGACCGTCGGCATGATGCACGACCATTATGCAATTTAATGGCTATCTCAAGAGGAGGGTGATACATGTCAACTGGGACTAGAGGGTCTTCACTAGCATCAACGGTGACTAGGTCAATGGTAAGATCGCTCAGCACAAGGTCTAACATGCCACCATATGTATTTAATATGTGATTATGTTCGCTTAGTCTACAGAAATCACAGAAAAACTCAAACTGATTTTTAACGTTGGCACTACACGAGTTCAAGTTAAAATCACCTATTAGTAATACATGGAGATCTGGATACTATGTCACCCTACACAGGAAACACCACAAAAAGAACGAGCAATAAACCACCACGCGAGCCCTGCTTACAGGACGAGTCGCGATACACAGGTCATTTCATCATCATCATCATCATCATCATCATCATCATCATCATCATCATCATCAGCTCATTTTCTGTCCCCACTGCTGGGGCACGAGCCTTCCCTATGGATGTTTACACCACATGGAAAACGGGCTTAGTTTTTAAGACTACCCGCATTACTCAGGCCAGTTCACCATCATCACCATCATCATCACCATCATAGGTATCTGGCATCCAGCTCTTGCCAGCTACCTTGCGGAGATTGTCGCTGATAGATCACAGGTAGTTAGAGGGCTACAATAATATTTTATTGCTTTGTAGTAATGATTATACAGTCATTTCTTTCGTAAATAACACAGGTAATCAAAATAGATTTTTAGCTTAATGTCAACATAATTATATATGAAGACTGCATGCAATTACCTAAATAAAATTTACCAAATGTGTATTGTAATGATCAGTGATCGGAATAGGTAGAGCAATTTTTTGTACTTGCCATATGTTGTATTAATGTGGACATTCCCGAAATATTGTCCGATAAACAATTTGAATGCTGTAGAAAGAGACAAAAACAAGTGCGTGCTTCTAGTGGCGGAGCCCACTATTGTATTCTTTTGTTTCCAAAAGCCGTGTTGCGCGGCAAAATCGTGCGGCAACATTGCGCGTGTGCGCAAAGGAAATTAGCAACGCGTCGCTAATGTAAGTTTGACAACGTCGTGGCGCCCACTGCCAATACGTAAGACAAGCCTTCTTTAATCATGATTATAAAAAAAAATATCAGTTAGAATCTCGCGTAATGTCCATATTAACATCAACGTTTACGGTCAGTGAACCAAAATAGCTCTACCTATTCCGATCACTGGTAATGATATAAGAATTAAAATGAGAAATAATAAATTGATCCACAAAAAATAGTAGACTAGCACCTAAAATGCTAAGTTAGCATCTAAATAGTAGTTTAGGTGCTAACTTTGTAATTTTATGTGCTAACTTAGTATTTTTGTGGGTTAGGTTAAGTTAGTTTGGTGATCGATTAAATACAACCCAATTAAAATTAAGTTTAAAAATGAAACTTTAATTGCATTTTTATATGCCATAAATTTTCGCAAATTAACTAAGTAACTTGAAAATAAATTGCTATTGTGACTTGTAATAAATGGATTTTGTCATCTTCCCATATCCGTGTAAAAAGATGAATTATCTGCAATTCAAATAATTTGCTATTTTTTGGGGCTTTTTTTCTTTATCTTTGGCTTTGTTGCAGGTGTACACAGACAACCGACTCTGTTTTGTCCCGTACAAGAACCTTAACAGGAGTAAGTAAGAAATTATCATTATCAACACATATAAGATCACATTTTATCAACTGCAAATATTTTGAGGATAAATTCAAAAACATATATAAACTATTTTTTATGAAAAAACCTTCAATTTTTATACGCTAGTTTTTAAGAAAAACGCCAAAAGAGAGATTAAAAAGAAAAATAAGCACTTTCGGTAGTTACAATTCAAAGGAGCCAAAACAGAGAGGCCGCAATGCCTTCACCGGTTACACGTGCCCCTAGTTTAAAAATTTTAAAAAACCGACAGAGAGGCCGCTCTTAAAAATATTACAAAACCTAGCCTACATTTTTTTTATAAATGCTAAGGCCTTATTTCTCTGATATAATTAGATGTTTTGTCAAAATATTTGCAGTTGATAAAAAGTGACCTTATATAATTATTTCGTCTTTACTTTCTTTAAAAAATCAATAGTAACAATAATATTACATCTAAATTTTGCTGAGCCTGACAGGGACCATAATGTTTCTGATAAGTATTATTTTAAGATCTTTGCATTACACAATATGAGAAAAAAAATTCCATATTAAAATATTTTTTTAAGACTCATATAAAAACCTATATAAGGTCACATTTTATCAACCGCAAATATTTTGACAAAACGTCTAATTATATCAGAGAAATAAGGCCCTAGCATTTAAAAAAAATTCAGGCTAGTTTTTATTTTCACTTTTCCTAACTCTGTCGGCTCCTCTGAATGAAACTCCGGGCACTTGTAACCGGTGTAGGCATTGCGGCCTCTCTGTTTCGGCTCCTTTGAATTGAAACTACCGAAAGTGCGTAAGGGGTGTTTTATTTTACTTTTTAATCTAAATGTCTTTTGGCGTTTTTCTTGAAAACTAGCGTATAAAAATTTGAGGTTGAATTTAAATTTGAGTATAGTAAGACTCTTATAAACACAATTAATTTATTTATTTGTTACAGATTGAATTTATAATCGGCGACCCCATTGTAGCGTTAAGTTTTTAATTATTATATTCAACAGAAAAATACAAAGTTTAAATTTAAAAAAACGATATAGGGTTAGTACAAGCCTGCGACAATCCAAAACTGACAAATTTCTTCAATAAATATTCAACCATATGCCAAAGATATAAAGTTCAAAATCTATTGAGGAAATTTGACAGTTTGCGTGTACTAATGGCGATACTATTTGCATTGGATTATTAAAAATAATAAATGTAATGCACAACAATGTTAGGAGTAAGAAAAAAAAATGTGTTGTTTTAGATAATTATTAAGTTGGTTTAACAAATCTAGTCTGAAAACGTTTAGAACACCATAATTAACCTACTTCGATTAATTGTGTACTGGATAAAGGATCCCGAAGAAAAATGCATCTCGAAAGCGGTACTGTTTGCTCATATGAATACATTTAACCCTTTATAAGGCAGTGGCATATATATTGCCACCATATTTTGAACTTTATACCAGGGCTTGAAACCGGTTCAAAATTAACCGGTTTCATTATGGTAAAACCTGTACTATCGTAAAGTACCGTTCCGGAGCGGAACCAAATAGCAGCGATATTTCGAACCTAAATAAACCGGTTTATTTCTAGCGATCGCTGGCTGCGACTTGTTGTAGCTTGGTAGACGAAATACCCGCACGGCGCGCACCAGTGTTGCGTCGCGAGCGCTATCTCATTTTTGATAGTTGCGCGCATCCTATCAATATGGGTCGAAAACATAAATTAAGTATTTATCATTTTAAATTTTAACCGGTTTATTAAAAAAAACATTTTTTTGTGAACCGGTTCACAAACCGGTTTAATGGAACGTAACCTTTTTAATAAAGTACCATGCATAATTTCGTGAAACCGGTTCAAAAATTAACCGGTTTCCAAGCCCTGCTTTATACAATTGAGATAAAGTCGAAACCAATGAAAAATTTGAACATGCTGTGCCCGTTAAAGGGTTAAATTATGAATAACAAAATCTGAAAAAACATTTTCAAATTCAACAACTTCAAATTACTGTGAACTTTAAATCTTAACTATAAAGATTAAATTAGGATGGCAAAATACTTACTGCCATCGCCACAAACTTCATTGTAGTTCCGTGGCCCCAAAGTCGCGTACCGTTTTTCAAGCGCTCATCGGGAATCTAGTACTTACATAATTGAACGAAGTTAACCTAAGACGCTGCGTAAGTATACACGGCGAGTGCTAGACTATTGGTTTTTATTAACAATACACATTGAAATGATTTTTTATTAAAGCAGTAGGGTAGTGGACCAGTGTCGACAGGTTTTTCATCGACAAAAATTATTATATAGAATTTTTTTAATATTTTACGGCATGACAGATATGAAGTATTTAAATTGCTGTTAGAGACTAAAAATATTATTAGATAGATAATACTTTTATTGCAACACTATGAAACATAAACATGAACACAAATATAAATAAAACTTACAAAGTTACAATTTGTAAGGGCTGGACTGCTGTGGCGCCGATGTTGAGTGAAAGAGTTTTCAAAATGTAATGTTTTTATTCTAAAAATATACCTCCTTATATAATAAACAATTTCGCAATACAAAAAGAGACAACATTAATTATCTATTTCATACAACACAGAAAAACATAATTTTGCGGGTGTGTATAACTTAAATTATTATATTTTACCTACACACATTTTGCAGGCATACGACACACGTAAATATGAACGCAAGGCTCGTCTCAGCCTCAGAGTCGCTGGCAGCTGGTACTATGCAGACGTATGATTGGTCGCCACAGCGGTCTTATCGCTTTAATTAGCTTAGCGATTTCTTCCAGACAACCAGTCGGATGGAGAGAGCTAATTAACTGTAAGATCAGAGGTGAAACTATTAAAACCTACTAGAATAGTGCGTATTTTATAAATTAAGCAAAAATAATAATAACGATAAATATACCATAATAATATAAACTAGTGGTTGCCTGGTGGTCGAAGTTCGACCGTAATTTTATTAAGGCTGCACGGATTGTATCCTAAACAATGAAAAATTAAAAAAGATAGAATATGAGTTTGGATTGGCATTGACAGATGTCGGCCGCATTAAAGAAAAACAATACGTGTGTGTCAAATACATGGTAGTGTGTGTAATGTTGTTTTTGTTGATTTAATATATTTTTTATCCATATTTTTTTTTAAATATTAACATTCGGATAACCTCTATATAAACTATAAATGTACGAAATTTCATACTCCTCCGTCCGCGCAATTTTCGTAAAAACGGGTACAAAGTTTTTGCTTCACGTATTAATATATAGATAAATAAATAAACCTACATAAACATAATAGTAGTCTCGGGTAGGAAAGTAGCGGATATGGCAGCTTTGTAGCAGGTCAGGGTTAAATGGAAAAGTAGAAGTTATTAATGGATAAAGGAAAAAGAAATGTCGATTACTAGTTAATGTCGAAGACTGGAGCCACTACCCTATATAATAATATGTTCTGTTCAGTAATGTTTAAAATATTGCCGTCTTTATGTTAGCAAATATCGTTAAGAAAATAGTGAGATGATATGATTCAAAGTAAGCACCATTTATATGTAGAAACCAGCCGAATTGTCCAACCGTTATTTCATGGAACGCCTAGGCAAATAGTTTTTTTTTATCGTTTGCGGTTGAACGGGTAAGTGCAGTGTTATTATTATGTCAATTCTATATGATGGGTATGTTTAAAATTGTCGTTAACAACAGAAAATTTAAATGCAAACTTGAATTGTTTTATAAATAAATAAATATTTTCTATAAATTATACTAATGAAAGAAATAACGCTACATTTATAATAAGAATTCCGTTTTCGTTTCGACAGGTGCTAAAGAGTTATTCTATTGACTAAACTTGCAACGACCCTATTGAAAAATAAAATATGCCTTATAGTGGTAAAGTAAATAGAATATATACTGTCCCACTGCTGGGCAAAGGCTCCATCGTTCAAATCAAGTCATCCCTACAATTGATGGGTATTGGCTTAATCACCACGCTTGCCAAACGCGGGTTGGTGATTACAAACCCGGGCTATGCATAGAATAATTCGAAATACATTTTGCGTGACCTGGGAATTGAACCCAGGACTGTCAGTTATCAAACTGAGCGCTTAACCACTATTAATCCAGCTAATGGTTTTGTATGCAAACCTTAAAAGTGAAATATTTCATTGGTTATGTGTATTTTAATTATATGTATTTCAGATAATACGATCTGGTAGGCTACTTTGACGCAAACTCGAATCTCAATACAATTCCAATGCTATTAATATGTATCGATATTGGGATAAGTTTCGCAATTTCGGAACGCCCCATCGCTATAATAATTTGTTCACTCAATTTCCACGCAATTTAATTGCAATGTAGCGCTATTATCGCTTTTAAGAGTGCCATTTGAAATTTTTAGATTTGGGATTGGAAATTGATTAATGCAATTGTGTTTCAAGAGTAACCCACCTGGTGAAGGTCGCGGGAAGACGTTGGATGCGAGCAGCACAAAACCGGTATTTGTGGAGATCCTTGGGGGCCTTTGTCCAGCAGTGGGCGACTTTTGGCTGATGATGATAAGTACTTTTCTACATATGAATGGTGCCAAAATTGTTTCAATAATAAATGTACAAATTTTATTACTAACAGTGACGTACTAAAATGTAGTTTTAAGGCCATTAGTATTTTTTAATACATTTTTCGTGTCCATGACTTTATTGATTGTGAATTTGTTGCCTGATTTTTTTTGTTCAGATTTGTAGGCCTATCGAATATACTCCTGCGAATTTTTATAAATAAATAAAAAAATATATTTTTCATTCAGATTTGCATCCATATAGAGTTAGTAACAATGGAAGCTTATGAACTATGTTAGTACATTGATGCATCATTTTTTTATGTAAGGAAAAACCCACCCTGCCCTTCCGGTCCACCTGCCACATCAACGTGTATACAGGGTCTCCCAAAATTAGCACGTCACACTGACACCGGAGGTAGATGGGCCTCAGATGCGTCGAACAAGTCTAACTTGTCCATAGAAATTTTTTTCACGGTTGCTGCTCAAAGTTGAAGCCGTTGTTTTTGTGTGACAATAAAGTTAAGAGAAACTATCAATTTGTCGTTTTTGCACATGGCTTTTCTACTAAATAATGCCGTTTCATCATTAAAAAACTTCTCAAAGACGTAGACGTAAAAAAAAGTTAAATAAAGGGCTCTCTATACAAACTCTGATACAAAAATTATCTAAAATTGGTGATTTTTTAAAATACCTGAAATCGGTCATATCTCTAAACTTATGAAACTTTTCTATGGACAAATTAGGCTTGTTCGACGTATCTGAGGCCCACCTACCTCCGGTGTGAGTGTGACGTGCTAATTTTGTGACACCCTGTATGCACCCAGTACCTCCAGATGCGACATTCGGGCTAAATTAGACATCAATTTTTAATAGTTCTATATTTTTTATAGAAATCTCGAAACTTTTATTTAGTAACAGACAGTTGCTAACCTAACCTTTTGGCCTCCATAGTCGGCTATAACCGACATAGGATAGCGTGCCCTGTACGCCAACGACGGCAATTATCGACAAAACTAATATTTATTTATTTAAAAGACAACCAACAAGACAAGCACAAATACAACCAATAACTAAGTAGAACAAATTGTGGATATTGTTTTTTAAAGTTTACGCGAACACTACACATTGATATTAAGCAACTTTTACGGATTTACTCGCGTTTATTTTATAAATTACTTTTATTTAATGTTTATCCTGACGTTTCGAGCCCTTTGCAGAGTCCGTGGTCACGGGGAGACTGAGGTGTTGGTCGTCTTATAATTATTGTTTTCTAAAGTTTACGCGAACACTACACATTTAAATGAAACAACTTTTACGGATCTACTCGCGTTTATTTTACACATTACTTTTTAATGTTTAAAATAAACGTTAAAGTAGATCCGTAAAAGTTGTTTCATTTAAATGTCTTATAATTAGTTAGTAGCTTGTATCCTCATTTAAATTTAATCAGGTGCGTTCCGTTTTACGCAGAAAGAGCTTACAGTATTTTGGTCTGGCAGTATGGTGTTGGGGCTGGGATTTAATATTTGATATGACCACGGACCCTGCAAAGGGTTCGAAACGTCAGGATAAACATTAATTAAAAACTTATGTATTAAATAAACGCGAGTAGATCCGTAAAAGAGACTGCCACGGTATGTAAAGTGGATTTAATTTTTTGAATAAATGAATATAATATTTTGCTTCAAACTATAAACACCGTACCATATTCGATAATTTAATAATTATAAATTAATTCTCTTTGCATCCTGCCCCCCAACCGCCTAACGCTCTCGCTTTCAATCGCTTTAAAAGTGAGGCCCTCGCCTTGCTTTCTAATATAGTATCGAAATATAATATCGAATAATATCGAAAGCTATAGCCTATAGCTTTGGATATTACTTTCATATTGCTTTCGAAATGACAAGATGACGCCTCCTCCTCGCCTCGCCTTCAAAGCGATCGAAAGCGAGAGAGTTAGGCGGTCGACCCCCTGTTCATAGTTATATGGCTAAAAACACAAAATATAGATATATTCATTGTTGTTGCAAGTTTTTAATCTGAATTGATGTTTGGCGTACAGGACATGGCGAACACATACATACTGCAACGCGCGGCTTAAATGTTAAATGATTTATGTTATCGAAAAGATAGTTATATATATCTATATTAACCGTACATTTCTTATAACTTTACGAAATGTATTATATATTTTTGTGAAGCTTCGCTTTAATTAGTTATTTATTGTTAGATTACATTTGTATGTTAAAGCTTTATATTAAAAATGGTTTAGTCGTTTTATATATGAATTGAGGCTTTGTACAAGTTTTTTATTGTAGTCAGTATGTTACGTTAAGTAAGTAGTAATAAGTTGCGTTTAATATTCAGAATCTTTCTATTTTATTGATAAATATTATACAAATAATGAAATTGCCAGACAAAGTGAAACGTTGTTTTATATAATAACTTAAATAGTATTGAAAAATCAACAAGTACTATGTTTTACATAGCTTGTGTGGGCCTAATTCACCGTGATCCATATACAGTGAGATATATAATGTTTATATGATGGAACATTTATATAATGTAGAGTAAAATAGCTTCAATAGCTCATATACATATACAATAAAGTTTTTCGATTAATATGTTGAATTTGATGTTTATATATGTAAGTATTCAGAAACAAATTCATCGAAGCATACCTTTAAGTCTTGGTCACCGATGACCGACAAACAATACATTTTCTATTGTCTGATTTTGCGATATCAACGTATTAAAGGCATGGTTTCAAATGATCTTATTATTTAATTAAAATACGTTTAAATGCGTAAGTTTTAAGCCTATGTTTGTTTGTATCAAAAAATGTTGACAGTGCTAATCGAAAACTTACTCTAATTACTTACCGGTAAGGTTTGTTTTTCTTAAATGCCCTGACATTTTTGACCATGCCTTGCATTGATCAATTTGATACGGAGTCTAGTAGCTGTATAAGCTTGTTTATTTTTGTATTTGTACCCAGTTATAATGGTGGAGGGTTAAATATTATAACTACATTGTGAAGCAAGATGGAGATCAAAAAACACATTTATTATTCGTTTGAAGGAAAAAACTTTTAGGCCGCACTTGGATGCGTTTGTGTACGAATTTGACTCGTACGAAAACGCACGATACACCCCGATCCTCTGACAACTATAGTACAGACGGGTGCACATCGAGCTATCCAAAAATGTCAAATAGGGTATTTGATAGGTTTTAGAAAATATGTGTAATGGTTCATTGTAGCATAATATATTTGCAATTTGATCAATGCGTTGTGAATTTCTTTATTTTTTATGAAAATCGCCATTAAAATTGAAATTAATAAAATAGCTGCCAAAACGATGCATGCAGGTCACGTGATCTCGTGACGTCAATTGCGAGTAAACAAACTGTTAGCTGTCAAATCACACCGTACAAAACTTTGAGTGACATCTTTGATTTACTTGCAAATGACGTCACGACATCACGTGACCAATCCCGTGCGTTTTCGATCACGTGGTCAATCATAAAAATTATGTGCTGGATATATTGGTTTAAAAAAATGTTTACTATTAAGTTAACAACAGTTTGATCTATATTTTCATTGTAGTCAAATACCCTATTTCTTCAATAAATGTTCAACCATATGCCATTCACATAAAGTTCACAGTCTATTGAGGAAATTTGACAGTTTGACGTGGAGAATCTGATGTGGAGACGTGTGTACTTATACTCATAGTAGTGGGTGTTTCGGGAAATCGGTATGTATCGTGCGTATGTGTACGTATTCGTATTAAAACGCATCGAAAGTGTCTTAAAGGTGCGCCGTCCGTAAGTGACAGGTGTCATATATTTTATTTGAAATGTCTTCGTCCATATTTATTTAATGCCGCGCGGCTATACTAATTTTGTATGGGGAATTTAACGTGTTAATTTGAAAAATAATAATGTAAAAAACCGCTCGATAAATCGAAAATGTGAGACGGACGATTTGTAGTTTAGACCATTAGTGATTGTTTAGGTAGAATCAGTGGTACAATAATTTAGACGAACTATAAGATGTCAACTAAACGCCGCCACTCGTTTTTATGATTTTGTCCAACTTTAAATGATATTGTAGAAAAAACTATAGTGTGTTATGAATTTATGGGTCGGACTAATTGAACACGTTCCCTTTGATACTAAATATATATTTTGTTTATGTAATACGATAGTTTTTTCATCATATATCAACTTATTTGGACGGCGCACTCTTAAAGAGGGCCATAGAAAATTATTTATTTACAAACCGATTTTTTTAAAAAACAATTTTTTCTTTCGGTAATATGGTATTTTTATATTGTTGACAATTTGAATTTATAAATGACGGTTGATTTTTGAATCCTCATAAGTTATTTCTTTTTTATTTTTTTTATTGAAAATGATGATTCAGTTGTTAAGCGTGCGCAGAGTCCTGATGCTCCACATCTAGTGAAGCAGGATTGTGCCAGCCGGCCTCGCCGCCGATGACCCGCGAGTTGCTACACACCTCGTTTAAAAGAGCCCATGTTGTAGGAAGGAGGGAATACGTGTGCTGGAAGAGAATTCTATTTATAATGGTGCGAAAAAAAATTAATTACAGTAAACTTTACTTTTTATTTTTAAGTGCTAATTGCTGCACTGAAGCTGAATTAAATATTTATAAAATACAGTGAAATTGCCATCGGTTGCAATAACCGTTGTATCCAACTGCACCGTTGTACCAAGATGGCACTTACTGCTAATAAAAATGAAAAAATGAAAAACTTTATTGCCGTAAACATAAGAAGAGAGAAATAAAAGTAATACTAACTAAAAAAGCACTAAAAATTAAAAAGTGTGAAAATTTAGTGCAGCCGCCCGGATTGCGGAAGACCCAAGTTCGGGTAGGCATTAAATTTTTTCACTGTATTTTATAAATGTGAAATACAATAGTTAGCTGAATTTAAAAGAGATAGATAGATAGATGCTTTTATATATGAATGCATTGCATGTGTATGTTGGTGACCGAGTCCACGAATTTAAACTAATTCATTAGCTTTCTGCAGGATCCAATACGCATGCTGCGAGAGCATTCATATTTTTATATAATTTTAATATTGTATAATATGTATAGTATTGAAATGAAATGAAATTAATTGATTGGTATTATAAGTGTTATTGATCAACCAGTATTGGGCAATCTTCTCATCTAATGTACAGTTGACATCGTAGCATTTAACAGGCACTAACTTCATTTTTTTATGATGATTGACAATAACTTAAAAACATTTCGTCGTTTTTGATTTGTCGCAAACATTTATTACTGCAGCACTCATTTAACGTAAAAAAATATTGTTAGAATACTTGTAAAAATAATCTAAATTAAAAAAAAATTTTTTTCAACATTTGTGTTTTTGTAATTTGTTCGCAACAAAATTTGCGTTAAAAAAATTTTTTTGAACATTTTATAATCTAAATGTGAATTATTATCCTAACTATTATTATAAATGCGAAAGTGAGTTTGTTTGTTTGTTGTTTCTTACGCTTTGACGTGTAAATTATTCAACCGATCATCATAAAATTTTGTACACATATTCTCAAAGAGTATAATCAAAGACAAGATACTTATAATTAAAAGAAAAAGTGAGTTCGTTTGTTTAATACGCTTTCACGCGTAAACTATTTAACGATTTGTTTATGTATTTTGTTGTCATAAAAACTGTCAAAGCGGTCCGAAGTCCGCCGGGTAGTTACTCGTAGTATTAAAATACTGTTAAAGTTTATTATTATTATTATTAATATACTCTAGGTAATTATTAGACATACACCAGGCGTCTTGGAACAACAATTTTTTGGGCGTTGGTAGTCCTTTAAATATGGTGATGACAAGAAATATGAACAACTTAGGATGAGATTGATCTGAGGAATCTAAAATCAGCCGTCATTTAATGTAAGTAGGTAATATGTTGATGAAGAAATAATACAAAACAGGCCGACATATATCTTTGTTCAGTATTACTATTTAATAAGAGATTTTACGCTGATTATTGTCAAATATGTATGTCTTTATTGATGTATTTAGTAAAAAAATTACAAAATAATAATGTTTTTTATTTATATTAAAATTCAACAGCTGTTGCTGATCTATTTGCGTTTATTTAAGATTTTAGTGAAAAAATTCAATGCTTACATCACATGAGTAATACTTATACTTATGTGCCTACGTCAGCCTTACCGGTAGCATAATGGTCAGTGCAGCCGCCCGGATTGCGGAAGACCCAGGTAACAGGTTCGATTCCTTGCTGGGTCGGGTAGGTATTTAATTTTTTCACTATATTTTATAAATATTAAGATTTATCTTGTCTTTTCAAGCCCTTTACAAGGTAGGGTAGTGGTGCCAGTGTTTGACACTTTTCCTTTAATCCTTAAGGGGGTGCCGCGCGGAATTTCAAAAAATTACATGTTTTTAAGTCACTGGTGCTAGGCGCTGAATAGGTCATATACATTAAAAGGACTAGTGTAGGTTAGCTTGATCCTTTCACAAGGCCATGGTTGTCTTGGAATTTGAAACAAATACCTAGAAACTGCATAAACAATACGTAAAAGTAATGATATCTAAAACTTATTTCTTCAAAAACTTTGTAAATATAGCACAAATGAAACAATGATCCGACATCAAAATGTTTGTATTGATGTTCCGCAGGCCACTGTTGTCTTATTTTTCAATAAAAAAATATGAATATGAAAATATTAAGATTTTTATAATTTTCGACCCAAACGCCTATGATTTTACGAAAGTAAACATTGCTCTAATTAAATCACCAGCCTACTCTGTACAGATATTAGTGTGCGTGTGTATTCTTGTCGTGCGCCGTTACACCACTGCCACGCGCCGCTCGCTCGCTATCATAAAGAAACTTGAAACTCTCAGTTTTGCGTCCGCGCTGCACCCCCTTAAATAGGGTTCAGCAACATTTCCAGTAAAATTCCAATAAAATTCAATATTGTGTTTTCACTACAATTGATGGGTATTGGCTTACTCACCACGCTTGCCAAGTGCGCGTTGGTGATCACTAACACGGGCTATGCATCGAAAAATTGAAACACACTTTGCCCGACCTGGGAATTGAACCCGAGACGTCATTTGATTTCAATGATGGAGGCCTTTGCCCAGCTGTGAGACTACTACTTGGTTATGGCACCGAAAACTGGAGTCGTACTCTGGGCCTTGCTGTGTCAAACACTGGTAGGCTACTCTTGACGCAAACTCAATCTCAATACCATTCCAATGCGATTAATATGTATCGATATTGGGATAAGTTTCGCAATTTCGGAACGCCCCATCTCGATAATAATTTGTTCACTCAATTTCCTAGCAATTTAATTCCAATGTAGCGCAATTATCACTTTTAAGAGTGCCATTTAAATTTTTTAGATTTGGGATTGGAAATTGATTATTGCAATTGTTTCAAGAGTAACCCACCTGGTGCCGGTAAGTGGTCACAGGTCGGCTAAAATAATTAATTTTAATAGATTTTTATTTTATGGGACAAATCAAACAACAATTTTACCAAAAAGATTTTATTTATAACAAAATAGTGACCAGTAGGATAACCCAATATACAATCGTCTATGTCTATAACATTATTGACCATGAACATAAACAAAGATAAATTAGAAAAAATAAAATATTAAATCATATTAATATACATAGCTTTTATTTACTATAGAACACTTAACTAAGTTGAGGAAAGTGTTCTTATACAAGTGATATTCTCATGTCAGCGGGATAAGTCGCATAAATCTAGCACTGACAAACCACTTTATTATAACCTTCCAGGTACTTGACAAGTTATTGTAAAGCTATTATGACATAGCACAGTCAGCAACGAAAAAAGCTAAAACTTAGAACTTTGTCGAGGCAAACAATTAATCTAATAGATTTGTTAGATGAATTTCGCGATCGCATTATTCAATTGCAGCGAATTTTAGAATCGCATATTTTACCAAATCAATTTTTCATGTTAGATATATTTTGCGAACGCCTTATTTAGTTGCAGCGGCTTTCAGTATCGCATTCTTTAGCGATTGGATATATTATGCGAACGTCTTATTTAGTTGCATCGCTCCCCCCTTCCGTGACTGGCCATTGCTACGCTGCGCTTCGCTCGGAAAAAAAAAATAACTTAACCTAACCAACGGTAATGATTTCTTATGCTGACCGATTGAAGTGAAGTAAAATGGCGTTACTCTGAAATTTACTGCAACTAAAAAAGGAGATCGCGAAATTCATCTAATAATAAATTATAGGAACATAAATAAGGCTTTCGCTAAAAATGTGACCCTAAAATTTGCTACTACTGAATAATACATTCGCGAAATTCATCTAACAAAACATCTAATAGGCTTGTCAATTTCTCGTAAAGTTAAGTGTGATGTGGTTCGTCAGCGACTTCCACTGATAATATGCAAGACAGGCCTCTCCTGACACGCCACTGAGCTCAATCCACGGCTACTCTCATACAGCTCTTGCCAGCTACTTTGCGAAGATCGTTTATGTTAAAAGTCAGTAGTCAAAATTACATTTTAAAATAAACCATCAAGTTATCATTGTCGCCGCGGGAGGAGTTCCTAATAGATGCTATAAGTACTCGAGTTTTACGGCCCGTTCCTATCCATCCATAGGGAAGGCTCGTGCCCCAGCAGTGGAGTCATGAAAGAGCTGATGATGATGATGATGAGGTTTATATTTTAAAAGTACATACTTTTTCGTTATTTCAAACCACAAAGACAATGGATTGTTTTATTCAAGGCCAATTGCTTGCTGCTATTTCATTAAAACATTTTGACAAACTAGTAACTGCTATCTGCTAAAAGTACTTATACATTTAGATAGGGTAAAGACACCAAAGAGTACCTACGTATGGGATTGGCAGACACATATTCATGGAATTAATGTAGACAGTATTTAAGCCTCAAGTTTGCCTCAGTATTGAGAATTCCGAGTGAAGTGTTCCACCTTCGGCTTTATCATCAATCCTTAATGAATAAACTACCGATATACGATTGGACATTTTCATATAGCAGAATCGAAATTCCCTGATCCGATCCGAACTCGAAGAATTAAGTAGGGCAGGGAGACACGCACTAGTGCGTGATGCTGTTCCCTCTAGAAAACCTCCGAAGGTGCTTCGTTTCACACGGCTTGTGGAACCCTTTAATTTTCTCACCACCCCCAAAAAAGCCCGGTGAAGCTAAAAATAGCAATCGGCAAACTCGAAAAAAAACGAAATCCTGCAATAAGTTATATTCTCCACGTCCAACCTTATTACTAGAGGATGAAAGACGGGCTGATCGGTTGGTCGCCCAAGGTATAGGTCGCGCCAAACTTTTAGTCCTATCTGAAGTTACTTCGTTGCGCAGCTGTACAGTGAGGCCCTACCGCTCGTCCCCGCCTTCGCCCTACTAACGCCTATTTTTTACTACTGCGACGCGAATCGCGCCAACTTCAGAGGGGACTAGAAGTTTGGCGCGACCTATACCTCTGGAACGACGTAGTCCAATAAGATCTAAATACACGAAGATTGGCGCCTAACAGCGCAAGACAGAAAGCAGTGGCGTCTTTTGGTGTTGGAATTCAATAGAATAGAATAGAATAGAATATCATTTATTGCTTAAACTGTGTACAATTTGCGGTTGAGGATGCAATACATTTGAGTTACAACAGTGTACCCATAACGGGCATGCAATTTTTAAGTAAGTAAATTAAAACTAATCAAAAATAAAAAATAGGTAATCAAAGATTAATTACAAACATGAAATTTACAGCAACTTATAATAAACCTATGAGTAAGTAAATTACAATTTTGTATTTTTTAATGCATAGTATTCATCTAAGCTGTAAAATGCGTTATTTATTAACCACTTTTTCAACTTAAATTTTTAGGATTTTTTTTTTGAGTTTGCCGTTTGCCTCAGGCGGCTTATTCCACGTCAGCGGACTTTTTTGGAGGCGCGAGAAACTTAAAGGGTTCCTCAGTTAAAGAGCATCTGAAAGAAATTAAAGAAAGAAAAAAGAAATACATTTATTGGCACACACTAAGTACACACGTTTGCACAGACGTGGCATCAGAGTTCCACAAACTGTCAAATTTCCTCAACAGACTTTGAACTTTATGTACATGCCATATAGTTGATTATTTATTGAACAAATTTGACAGTTTTGAATAGGTTTATATGCAGGCGTCAAGGCAGACAAAAATCCGTCGTCTGCGCAATCCTTAGTAGCACTGTGTACTCTTTGGTAGTGTGAGGTAAATAAGTAAATATGTAGGTATATGTGAATTGTTAGAAGTTCGGATTACACTCTTAACCCCCGAGCATTGTTTAATTGAGTCCCTACGCCTATGCAGGACATTACAGTTCTTAGGTGGCTTTACCCTATAAGAAAAAAAAGGCAATGATGTAGCCGTTATACATAGTTTAATCATTACGAAATTATAGTTTTATTTAAGTAGGAATCTTTGTCACCAACTTTTTTACATGATTAATAATGTTACCAAGTGTCTTGATTTTACAGAATCTTAATTTTAAAAAAAGAAGTTTTAAGTAATGTTATTGTACTTATATATTATTATACAGACTTGCATTATTATCATAGTCCTTTATACAAACAAAACCTAGAATTTCGTTAATAAAATAAAATGAGTTTATTACAAATTAAAATGAGAAAAAAATTACTTGAAATGACTTCACATAATTCGAATAGTCAAAAGACACACCAAATCTGACAAAAAAAATATAAAAATATATGTTATGGAATGAGAATTTTCACATCGTTCTTTAATATTACATGCCAAAAACATAAAAACACAAATTATGTATATATGTTATCAACGAAGCAGAAGAATACATTTGCCAAAATTAATCAACACTATATTTATTTTTCTTTTTGGTAGTATTTCTTTTACAAGTAAATATTGTTTTTGAGCTGAGTATATAGGTATACCATATTGAGCGTATGATAATGATAAGAATCTTAAAATAGAAAATAATTATCGTTGGGCGATTTTTTTATTTTTACATAATGTAAATTAACGTCAAAATTAAAACATTAGAAAGTTACATTGGCATTTCACTAATTATTTCTACACATTCGGATAGATAACATAATAATATATTATATATCGAGTAGCTACAATAAATGCATTTTATTCATATAAGCACGCGACATAACAATTTTCACGGAACAATTGAATATAATATCATATTTTAAAATTTCATTACTGCTACATTTGGAAAGACTCATGTTTTTATTATATTTGTAAGAAACATTTTTTATATGTTACATTGTATTTTGTTTTATTGTGTAACAGTTCATACAAGATATATTATTAGAAGTAAATTGGTTTATTCATATTTTAATAAAACATAAACATAATATATTGATGGGTTACCATATTATAAACCTTAACCACTTGATATATGACATAAATTCGGTAAATAGTAAATGTATACAGGATGTTTGGTATAATACCTTTATAGTACCGAATATGGCAAATAGGGCACTGTGCCTAGAACCCCGAATAATTATGAATTTACCTGAAAAGTACCATATGGCCGAGATATTGAGGTTGTTTGTTACTAAGTAAAATTGCAAAGTGGCAGCCCTAGGTCCAACTGATACGTTGTTCTCGGTCGACCACCTAATGGTCCAATAAAAATAAAATTCAAAACACGTCAGGGTTGAACAAAAATAATGAAATAACATAAATTTGAGTTTTAGTATGGAAAAGTAAATCTACGTAAATACGATTTTGCTGTGTTTCGGGATTATACACCTATTACCAAACATCCTGTATAGGGTAGTAGCACCAGTGTTCGACAGGATCCAGTGATCGACATTTTTTTCCTTTAATCATAATAAATAGGGGTTGCAACTGCAATTGATTTTAGTCTTTAATACCAATTAAATACAGCCCACCTGCTTCCTAGCTCTCCTCTCGTAAAATTAAAGAGAAAACCTGTTGTTTTTTGGCGATGAAATTTGTGTTGAACACTAGGCTTAAAGTGTCGAAGACTGGTGCTATTACTGTAATCAGTGTTTATCAACTCATATTAGTGTTGAAACGGATAGTGGTTTGGCCGGAATCGGATACCGGATATTCGGCAAGCTACGATGCCGGAGCGCCGGATATTCGGCCCTTTATCGCGTTACATGACGCGATCAGTTTGATTTAAATACAGGCGCGGTGAACGAGATCGGTATTATTCGGGCGCGTTCGGGTGTTATCGTACGTGAGCGACCATACATTTGGTGGTCAGATAATTTGAATCAGTACCCGCAGTTGTCAAGGTTTGCTAAAACTTATTTTTCAGCACCTGGCAGTAGCGTTTACAGCGAAAGGCTATTTTCAGAAGCTGGTCTGATATACGAAGCCAAGCTGAGTGGCTTCTTACCAACAAATGCGGAAAATTTGGTTTTAATTCACCACAATTTGCCACTGGTTAATTTTGAGTACTAAACTAATTAATAAAACAAATCTTTTTGACGTGCGATTATAAAAATAAACGGTATCTATAACTTATTGTGGTATGATTTGCCTTGTGTAAAATAATGAAACATTTTTGAATTTTACTATCCGGAATCTGGCCGGTTATTGAATTACTATCCGGTATCCGGCCGGATAGTGAAAACAAGGATGGATACCGGATAGTTACCGGATATTTTTGACACCGAAATTCTCGTACCTTGACAATCAAAATGATGAGTGCTAACACTGTAATAAGCAGAGCTTGATACCGTTACCATATTCCCACTATAAGTACCGGTAAGTAACGTTTTTCTTAAGGTAATTTGGTATCGGTAATGCAGTAACGTTTTCTAGAAAAGTATCGTTACTTTTATCGTTAATGCGCTGAGCCAATCCGCGTAGAGCGGTTAGTTAATTAACCGGTAAAATGCCACCCAGGTAACGATACCTAGCATACCGGTATCATCGTTTGATAGTAGTGTCGATACCAATTTTTTACCGTATTCAAAGCCACAAAGTTAATATAGCACCAAAGCTACTCTAAGTTACAATATCAAGCAAATAACAACGTAAAACCTATCTTAATTAAGCGATTTTTTATGACAGAGGCTGCAGACGGCTTTTACAACCATCACTGGATTACTGGAACCGTTAAGTAGGAAGAGCACACCATAATATTTAACCAGACCTTTTCGTAACTTCTCGCCAAGTTTAGGTTAAAATTAGCCTTTCAAACACTGTATTTAAAAAATAAACATTAAAATACGTAAAACAATAAATCTTTTGCCATAAACGGTTTTAAAAATATAGTAAATTAATCAAATTTGAACACCTCATATAACCTGGAATAACAAACGATATTGTTTTTCTACCCCCGCCCGTAATAACAAACCGAGTAAAAACTTCGAATATTTATTCCGTGTTTTGCCTTTATGTATTGTTTTTAATTTATAATTAATTATTTTTTGTAAACAGAGATGACGCTGCGTATACTTTGAAAAAATCGCTTGTTTTTTTGAGAGAGTGCCGATTTCCTCTGGGCATTTTCAGCATCACTGAGCTTTTTTGGGGGCGGCGAGAAACTGAAAGGGTTCCTCAAGTCGTATGAATCGAAACACCGTCAGAGGTTTTCTAGAGGGAACGGCATCACGCACTAGTGCGTGTCCCCGTGCCCTACTAGATTCTCCGAGGGGTTCAGATCGGATCGGGACTGAATTGAGCTATAAGTGTCTTGCACTAAATGTATAGGCAGGTCAATATTTAGATTATACTAGCTTAATAACAGTACATAAGCGTTTAATTAGTACATAGTTAATGCTCGTAGGTATGGGTCTGTTCAACTTTAATTTAAAACGACGGGAACAAAACACGGAATATATATAACAAGCTTATACTCTGTTTATGTGTAAGGCCCAACAGTTTTTCAACAACACTACACAACTACTTGAAATGAAACACTTTTTTCGGATCTACTCGTTAAATATGTAATTTCTAGTGACAGTGTAATATAAATAAAGAATTTTGGGTATTGAATATTTTAGATTTCCAAGCAGATTCCAATTATACTATATTAGCTGACCCGGCGGACTTTGTAACGCTTTGACAGTTTCCATGTTGATATATATTTAACTCAATGTTAAATATATATCAATGGTTTCCATGACAATAAACCAAACAAATCATTTTGTATTGGAAAATTAAATTGTCGTTTTTAGTATTTTATTTAATTTTTTTTAATATAGCCTATGTTACTCAGCGCTAATGTAGCATTCTAATAGTGAAAGAATTTTTTAAATCGGTCCAGTAGTTTTTGAGTTTATTCGTTGCAAACATACATAAATACAAAAATACAAAGGTTTCCTCTTTATAATATTAGTATAGATGTAAATCTAAAAGCTTTTTAAGTTTCAGTAGCCTCACGATAAACTGTTGTTCTTTGGTCGACACGTAGACTAAAATATAAAAAGTTTTGTTGTATATACTGGAAATCAAGTCATCGCTACAATTGATGGGTAAATGATAAAAAAAATGCTTGGTTTAGGCATGGGTTCAGCAGTGTAACAAAGTTTAGAGATTAAAGTGACGCTTAAAATAATCAATAAAAAAATCTTCGAATAGATCCGTACATAAAGTGTTTCATTACAATCTACAATTCCCATGATCACTTCACTAAACTATATTTCCCGACTAAAAAATAATAACAAAAAAATCATCCCGAATTGTCTAATATTCCATTTTTAATATTTTTACATTTGCTACCATGTTCCGTTACAAATAACTAGTCAGTAGATATCTGTATGTACATGTTTCTACGGAGTTTCTATATCCCATGCCCGAACAACTGCTAACTAGATTGATTCATCTGTAAGTAAAAAAAATACATATTATACGTTAGCCACGAAAATAGAGAAATATATAAGGTCACATTTTATCAACTGCAAATATTTTGAGGATAAATTCAACAACATATATAAACTATTTTTATGAAAAAACCTTAAATTTTTATACACCAGTTTTCAAGAAAAACGCCAAAAGACATTTAAATTAAAAAGAAAAATAAAGCACTTTCGGTACTTCCAATTCAAAGGAGCCAAAACAGAGAGGCCGCAATGCCTTCACCGCTTACACGTGCGCCTAGTTTCATTCAAAAGAGCCGACAGAGAGGCCGCTCTTAAAAATATTTCAATTTTTGTGTCAGAAAAAGTAAAAAAAATAACTTGCCTGATTTTTTTTTTAAATGCTAGGGCCTTATTTCTCTAATATAATTAGATATTTTGTCAAAATATTTACAGTTGATAAAAAGTGACCTTATATATCGAAATTAAAGTGACAATACATCCTAAGCTAATCGACATTATCATTAAACAAAGGATAAAAAAGATTTGTTTTAAAAGTGTTGAAAAAATTACCACGTTCGGGATTCGAACCCGCACCCCATGACATACCGGGTCAGATGCACTAGCTTTATGCTATCGTGATTCTGTCCAACTCGCCGAAATTCTATATAATCTACTCTTACTTTGTAAGCCAAAGAAGCTGTAGGGACCTACCTACTACATAGTAAATTGTAACTATGTCAGCAGTTTCAACCTGTACTGCAGTTACTTACATTCGGTATCAACATTTCGCATATTTAATGTGTAATTTAAATACAGGGTGGGAAGAAGTATACCGACAGATTGAAACCAACTATTCTAGTGCCTATTTGGACAAAAAAAGTAATACAAATATGGCTCGGTAAAGCCTATTTTTCGAGATATTAAATTATTTACAAGTTGAAAAATCTCAAGGGTAACACGCCTTTAAATATGACGTAATCACACACACAAGTACATTTTAACTACGAATAAGTTTTTATTTAAAGTTGAGTTTAAACAGCAAAAAGTTTTCATTACTTATTGGGATAAATGGAATTAAAAAAAAATTGTCTAATGTAGGTAATCACTCTTTTGACCAAGGCTTCGTTCACAAGGAAGTACTATCGATAATAACTTTTTTGTTCACGATTCCGGATCAAAAATGGCCGCGTTTTTTTTATTTTTTTTATATTGACACGTCATAGTGACCACATCCTGCCTGATGGTAAGCAGCCGATGCAGTCCAAAATAATGAGAGCGCTCCTCACCGTGGAACACGCACGTTAACAAGCGCACCCATTCATGACGGCCTGCATAAATGCCGTTTCACGCCCCGCTTAAAAGACCCGGGACTATAGGAGCTGGAAAACACATGCGCCGGCAAAGAATTCCAAAGCCGAATGGTCTTACAGCGTTTGCTTATGTATACATCGAAATATCCTATTATCGGCATGTGACGATGCACAGCATCTGTGAGAGTGTCGATAGACTACCGATCTAGCTATAGTGGTTTACACAGACTAAATAAGTAAAAAGACTTACTTCCGTTTGGCGCCATTTTTAGTCACATTAGGAGTTGACTACGTGCAGTGCCTTCATAGCGTCGTCAACTTTCGTGCTAGCAACATCGTAAGCAGAAGTTCTGCTCGATTTAAAGTCTATGCTACCATTATAATGCACAAATCGGTTATTCTTACATTAGGTCTACCTAAAATACACCTTATTAAACACATACTGAAAGCAAATTCACTAGAACAACCTAAATCTGAAAAGCCTCCAGTATGGGACCCATCAGATCTGATTTCATGGTTAAGCATAAATTCACCTGATCAGCTGAGCCTTTTTGAAGCCTCGCGTAGACTTGATTGTATATTACTCTTGGCATCGTGTCGACGGGTTCATGTCCTGACATTGTTGAGAGTATCACTGGAGCATTTCAAAGATTTGGGTGATCATTTAATATTATGGCCAATATTTGGTTCCAAAACCGATACTGCGACGTATAGGCAATCATGTTGGAAACTAAAGACAGAAACTTGATTACAGCTAGGTACAAGTAATAATTTGATCAACAATTTCCAACCGATTTAACGAAACCTTAGTGAGCACTAGCAGTTGTTATGTATGTTTTTAATACATTATATATAATAGGCGTGACGAAAGATTTTGAAATCCTCTTCCGTAATGTAGGTAAACATTTACTATTTACAAAAAAAAAACCTTAATTTCGGTAATAAAGCCATTTTTCTAATACTTTTTCAATAGTGCGCGAAAACAGCTCGCAGGTGTCATGGCGTCGGCTCTGACGTCACGCTTAGGTAAGCATGTTATTGCAATGCCATTGTGTATATGCGTAGCGAAGAAAGAAAACCAAGCATTAAATTAATTCGTGTGATAAAAATGAATTCCAAAGTTTATAAGTGGTGTACGGTACCCCAGTGTCAAAACACAAATAAGAACACCCAACAAAGTGTTTGTACATGTTCCAAACAAGAAAATAATAAAAGTTAAGCGGTTAAAGCTCGTAAGGCGAAATTTTAGGTGTTTACTATGAGGAAAAATACTACTAGTAGGTGCTTTATAGTTATAGAAATTTAATCGTTTTATCGGGTATTAACATGGTATTAACTGTAAAGTAACAACTTACAAGCTGTGAGAGAGCTAACTTTAAAAATAAACAATGACAAATTTATTGTAAAAATTACCTATGAAAGTAATATAAAATAAACTCGCATGTGTTCAAAACGAGTTTGATTATATCTTAGTTGGTTATATTTAGTGGTAAAAATAAATAATTACAAAATTTACTTACAAGAAAGTATTCACGTTTCTAAACTCAGGCGAGCAAAATCTTTATTTGTTGCGAGGAAATCGCCCAATATCAAGACAAGACAAGGGCAAATTTGAGCTGTTTGCCTTAACAAAGCTTGGTTCCATTGTTATAGTCGAGTGGAGTCGATGAATCACACGTAAACGAATAAACAATCAATTCAAATGCGTAATCAGTAGTATTCACAACAAAAAAAATAAACAAAACACAGTAAAGGACAATATTGACAGCGGAGCTAAGCGTGACGTCATGCGGTGTTTCAGTCAGAATGGCCGATTGCAGTATTTTAATGTTTTATCTTATTGAAAATCTTAATAATCTCAATTTTTTTAATAAAACTAAACCAGTGTTTTAAATTTTTTAAATATGAATTTTCCCCTAAAATCATTAAACCGTTGATTTTTGATACTGTCGTCATGCCTATTGTATTGATTTAAATTATTGTGATCAAGATTATAAAACGTTAAGTTATAAATTAAGTTAGAATACTCTTTGTGTTAAGATATTTTCAGTAAATAAATGATACTAAATAAAATAAAGTATTAATCATTTTATAAATTTACATTTTAAGCAAACTAAGGTTTGTGTATAAGATATGTTTCAGAGACATTTTGCATCAAGCAGACTCATTGTCACAGCGTCATCAGGCAGTCACCAGGAGCTAATAAACACGTCTCTCACAGATGCTGTGCATCGTCACATGCCAATAATAGTGCAAGTTTTACATTACAATGAAACTTGTATTATTGAGCAGAGGCGATGCACAGCACCCCATTAAGGTCTCCTGGTGAGAGACTTTATGATGGCACTGCACGCAGTCAACCGGAAGTAAGTCTTTTTAATTATTTAGTCCACGGAAACCACCAGAGGGGTGAATCTTCCATACATTGAATAATTACAAAAAAATCATATACGTCAGCGCCATCTTCCGTAGGAGGAACCTCAAGTTACTAACTGGTTATCCATATAATGTCACTAGATGGCGGTAGTATAGATAGCATTTTAAATTAATAAGTTACGAGTTATTTTCTAGTAACTTTCTTATAACCATAACTTTCGTCATCTCTACAAAAAGCTCAGAGGCCCAGCGGCTGCGACGACGTAATATCGTGATATAGTTGTGAAAGTTGTGATAGAGAAATCTTAAGTTCAATCCTTCGGAATTATTTTTGATTTTTATGTTCATTTATAAGTTTTTAATATGTTTATATCAATCTTACAATAATTTTATACACAAAAACTATTATTAACATTTGTTAACTAGTTTTTTGTAAATACTATATATATATTGTTAGCGCCATCTATCGGGAAGAAGCGTATACGCGCACGCAAACGTCTACTACCGCCATCTATTGTACAGGGAACTTAGTTTCCCATCTTTTTTTCTATAAGAGGCACATCTATACCCAATATTATACATAATCTATGTAAATCACTATAGCTAGACCGGAAGTCCATCGACGCACACTCACAGATGCTGTGCATCGTCTCTGCTCAATAATACAAATTTTATAGTGATGTAAAACTTGCACTGTCATATAGTGTAAAAAATCGATCCATTAGTAGTTACAAAGAAACTTTAATGTTAGTAAGCTTAAGTAATATTTAGAGCTTTCTAAAATAATAATAATTTATTTATATATGTATTTATTGAGCTACAAAATAATTACCTTAACATTTGTGTCAACTATGTTGTGTTCTGCGTTGATTTTGGAATGTCTGCTTTCTCCGATGGATCCTGGAAAATAAAAGAAGATTTCACTACTTACATTTTTTTTAATTAGACTAATCTAATAAATAAAACTGATATTGATTAATTATTAATAAGAAGTAACGATAGCCAGATAGATAGCTCGCTAATTTTTATTTATTTTAACTAATTAATCTGTGCATTTAGTTACATTAACAGGTCACATCCAAAAATAAAGATAGACAAAATATTGAACTTGGATGCAACCCAAAACAATGTACACAAATAAAGTATTGATAGTCAACCTCTTCGAGCTGTTCGCCCAGCGCTGGGCGTCCGTTGCCCACGCCCACGCCGTCCCGCAGCGTGTCCTCGTCGTCCGAGTCGACGTCGAAGAACTCCTCGCTATCCATCTCGTGGTCCGTGCCTGGAAGGCAAGCTTTACTATCAAGCCACGGAAACTATTTAAAACAGGGGATGATAACGTTACTAAATTTCCACTATAAGTACCGGTAAGTAACGTTATTTCTATAAAGGTAATTTGGTACCGGTAATGCAGGTAATGTTATCTAGAAAAGTATCGCTACTTTTTTTGCTAAATATTGCCTTTTAACTAATCCGCGTAGAAATCCCAGGTAACGATACCAAGCTTACCGGTACTTTTTTTAAATGGTATCTTCGTTTGGCAAAAGTATCGATACCAATTTTTTAACGGTATTCAAAGCCCTGATTTAAAAGAAAGTATGTAAGAAAAAACATTTACGCGGGGCGGGGGGCGGTAAGGTGGCACACACGTGATAATTTTAACAAGATTCATCTGAAGATATGCAATTATAAATATAGGTGCTACAGGGAATATTTAAGACTATTATTACATGATCTGGGTTTTTAATTTAAGAAATGCGGATCTAAAAGGAAACTCCTTATCGAACAGCCAAATATATATAAATATATATATATAACATCGTGGAGGTGAAAATACCTAAATACTATTAAAAAATATGCATATTCATATAGTATCATATATTAAGAAAATAAATATTATCTATTTATTGCTATAACTTGTAAGAAAATTACATGCCAGTGTCAGCTAAATGTGCTAATCGCACGAAGCCATCAACTAAAAGGAAAAAAAAACTCTCAGTTAAAACCTCCAAGCTTACCTAATACCGAGTGGTAGTCTACCAAGTACTCGCTGTCTGATGCGTAGCTGTGTTCCGCCGCGTCGACGGTGTCACCGGCAGGCTTGGCGACCGGCTTCGCTCGCTTCTCCCGTCGCTGTTTCAAGCGACGAAGCTGTCTGAACACACATATCATATGATTAAGGTTATATATAATTTTACGCAAAATTTGTTGCGAACAAATTACAATTTGACAAGACGAATCCCACTTATGGATTTTTTCAAAACCTTGACTTTTTCTTCTTTCTTTTTAGGGTTCCATACCAAAAGGTACAGTTCAGGTTACAAAAGGTTCTTGGTTCTTTCTTGGGGCAAGGTATACACTATTACAATAAAATACCAAGTACTGTACTAGATTTACCTTTAGATAAGTTTAAAAAACATGTGAAATCTTTATTACTCATAAAAGGTTATTATACAGTAAAAGAATATTTAGATGATAAAACAGCCTGGTTATAATAAAAACACATTATACTCTATTTGAATCATCATAATAAAATTAATTTATATAATTTTTATACTGATATGATAGCCTTTATCAACAGTGTCCTACAGATAACAAACAGCGTTGCGTTAAATAGATCACTAAGTTTTTATTTAGAGTATCTTGAGTGTGTCATGCTCTCTTTACTGTCTCTGCGGTGGTGGCGTGTGCGTCGGGTCGTTACGTTCCCTAAAATATGGTTGAGTGAAGCGATGGCTGATTCATATGTCATACTCGTGAACGGGTGCCGCCTGTGGAGGCTGGTCTGCTCACGCATACTTATCTTATTTTTAGTATTATTCACTATAATTTGACTTTGTTTTTCTTAAACAATTTTTTACTTTTACGATAGTACTGTAGTGGTACTGTATGACATTGTGGAAATTGCAACTGTTACCTGATGCAAATTTGTTAACGTATATTTTTTATTTTGTGTTTTTTTTTTTTTTTTTTACATGTTGTGGTTGTCTTTTTTGTGTTTATTGTAATGGAAAGTGTCCTGCTATGATAGGGCATTTTCCAATATTTTTGACGCTGTAAGGGAGAAAAGAGCTGGACACTTGCTGAGTTTCTTGCCGGTTCTTCTCAGTACAAGATCTCCCGCCCAGAGTAGACTTACGAACCGTTGGCATAGTGACATTCATAAGAGCTACTTGTAGCCTAAACTGAATAAATGTTTTTGAATTTTGAATTTTGAATTTTGAAAAGGGTAATAAACAGAATAAAATTAATATTTAAGGGGGCTCCCATACAACAAACGTGATTTTTTTACTCGCTTTTGCTCGATATTGATAACGGCAACAGGTAGACGCTTGAAATATTCACAGAATATTTAGTTATATATTCACTTTAAATAGAAATAATTGAATTAAAATAAAACAAATATTTAAGGGGGGCTCCTACAACAAACATGTTTTTTTTTTGCTGGTTTTTGCTCGATATTGATAACCGCACAGGTAGAAGCTTGAAATACTCACAGATTATTGAGTTACATTCACTTATAAAATCAATAATTAAATAAAATAAAATTATTATTAAAGCACGGCTCATACAACAAACGTATTTTTTTTTAATTTTTCTCAAATAAATATTATGATAGATAGATAAAAAGTTTATTTGGTACTTCATCACACACACACACATCATCATAAAATAAGCAAAAAACAGTAGGTAGATAGGTAGGTAGGTAGGTAGAATAAACAAAATAAAACAATAAGATAATACCTACTGCACACTTTTTGGCTCCTCTAAATTTTAAATCAATTGTAAAAGTTGTTGTTAGTACAGGAAAAAAAGAAATGTGAATGTCAAAATTATTGCTCTTTTGTGGTTCGAAAGGCACGTAAAGCCGTTGGTCCTGGCTGCATTAGCAGTTGTTAACAACCACCTATCCACACTGGGCCCGCATGGTGGTTTATAATAATAATAATAATAAACTGGGCCTGATGTAGATTTGCCTGCCTCGGTGAACTGGCTACGTTTCGGTGACCTCTTTGGGGAAACCGAAGGTTTTGTATGTGCCATTGAAGATGAAGTTATCAAGACGAATAACTACCGGAAATATATTATGAGGGACGGTACGGTCGACATCTGTCGGGCATGCCGCCGTACAGGTGAATCACTCCGACATATTATTTCTGGTTGTTCTCATCTTGCTAACGGAGAGTATTTGCACAGACACAACCAAGTAGCCAGAATAATTCACCAGCAACTTGCTCTTGGATATGGCCTCGTTGAATCGGAGGTGCCGTACTATAAGTACGCAACTGCGCCAGTACTCGAAAAGGTCATGCAACGCTTTACTGGGATCGCTCTATCATTACGGACAGGACTATTGTCGCCAAAAAGCCTGATGTCGTGGTGGTCGACCGATCCCAGCGCCGGGCAATACTGGTAGATATCACCATACCTCATGATGAGAACCTTGTGAAAGCAGAGAAGGACAAGCTCAGTAAGTACCTTGACTTGGCTCACGAGGTTAACGTCATGTGAGATGTGGATTCAACCATTATTGTACCGATAGTCGTTTCGGCAAACGGTCTGATAGCGAAGAGCCTCGATCAACACCTAGAGAGGCTCTCGCTGAAAGGTTGGGTTAAGGGTCAGAAGCAAAAGGCAGTACTCCTTGACACGGCACGTATTGTCAGAAGGTTTCTCACTCTGCAGCCCTGACTACCAGTAACTTGGGCCTTGTCCCGCTGCTGGTGGTACTCTAGGATTAGGTTTTTATAATATTTTATTGTTTTTATATTAAAATATTGTAAAAATCTAGTTCTAAGAAATAAAATAAATAAAGGAGATAATAACAATAGCTTATTTCAGGCAGGGCCCATAATGGTGTTAGTAACAATCTCTTATGATTAGAGTTAGTTTATTGCAATACAAGATTAATACATAATACATATAACATATACAACGTGTTCATTTTGAATTCCCATAACTCTAGGGTTTCAACGAGACTGCGTATAAGAATCAAATAGCAAATTCATATTTTCTGAATTCAATATTTATTTTTATTTTCTTATTTCATACAAAATAATTCAAATAAAGCATGATTATCTATCTAAAACCCCTTTATGTGAAATATGACAACATCGCATACTCTTACCTAAAGTTATGAATGATAGGACTTACTTATGAATGAAAGTTAGGCACTACGAGTCAGAATGCAGTTATTGTACGGCTTGCAAAAAAATAAAAATGAAGTGACCTTTTATTCATACGTGTTTAATTTGCTAAGCAGTAATTTTAATTTTACAAATTATTTTATCTTAAGCTTTTACTAAAACATTGTTTTTGTAAATAAACTAAGATTAATTTTGATTTTTTTTCGTAGTTACATTTAGTTCGCATTGAAATTGACCTACATGCGAGTACCTGCATGCCTGTATTTTACTAATTAACTAGTAAAAAATGCACTTACAATCGTAGCCATGATTTCGCAGTGAACTTACTACAGCACGCCGTAACTAATAACCATAATGGTTATGGGAGTGTCTTTAAAAATGTACAACAACTATTTTATTTGATGACGTAAAAAAAATAAAAAGTTAGTAATGAACGACTGATTTCAAATTCTTGACAGAGAACCAAACTTACATTTGGGATACAAAAGTTAGAAGGCGTGGTAAATAAAACATTTTTTGATAAAAAATATCAATTTAATTGGTTTTCAAAATGTCCTCCATTACATTCTAAGCATACAGTTATTCTTGTACGAATTTGCCTATTTAAATTAACTTCATTGGCACGCATTTCATTTGCTTCATGTTGAATCCGCTGCAACAAATGATCCCGGGAAAGAATTTTTTTAGAATACACCTTACTTTTTAAGGTACCCCATACATAAAAATCAAGAGGGGTCAGATCGGGTGATCGAGCCGGCCACGCTAAGATCGGGCTTCCGCGGCCGATCCAACGTTGTGGATACTGCTCATTTAGGTACTCTCGTACGTGTGTTCCGTAATGCGCAGGTGCTCCATCGTGCTGTATCCATAATGACCGGATACTTTCCAGATCCACATCTTCAAAAAAATCTAAATTTAAAAGGTTTTGTAGAAATTCAAGGTAGTTGTTAGAATTTAAACGGTGCGGTATTTCTATGGGACCTACAAGTTTATTATTTAAAATACCCGCCCACATGTTTACAGAAAACTCTCTTTGGTGCGATGTTTCCCACACTGCTTTCGGGTTTGCTTCTTGCCATTGATGCTGATTTTTACTATTGAATACGCCTGCTCGTGTAAATTGTGCCTCGTCCATCCACAGAATTTTTTTAATTAATAGTGGATCTTGAATGAGAAACTCACTTATCCGCTGACAAAACGCGATTCGTGAGAAATTATCACCGGGTAAAAGGCCTTGCACTTTCCGATAATGATAAGGATGAAGTCCATATCTCTTCCATAATCTCCACACCATAGTATGAGAGACGCCAACTATGCGTCCGACACGTCGTGTAGATAAAGTAGGATCTTCGATAATTAAATTCATTATCCTCATTTCTTGGTCCAATGAGAGGTTCATGACTCGCTCATGAGAAGCTATTCTTAAGCCTTGCTCACGAAATCGTCTATGTATCTGTAACAAATAAAAATAATTGTTAACTGAAGCTTACGCGAACACTACACATTGAATTAATACTACTTATACGGATTTACACGATAAAATAAAAATAATAATAAATCAATGTGTACAGTAGAGAGAGTAGATCCGTGAAAGTGGTTCTATTTCAAATAAAAATAAGCTTTACATTTGACATACAGTTAATAGTTTTTTCTCCATAGTAGTATTCTACCCCCGCTACCGGGAACTCACCCTGCTTTAAGTGATAAAGTACACATAATGCAACGTTAACAAATGCTTGGTTATTGCATTATTACTGTTATTATTATAAGCCTTACACTCTGACCACCAAAACGTTGACAATTTATCTCTATCGAATATCGGATCCCAGAAACAGCTTTACCCCTGAGTAGTCCCAGCCATCATCATCATCATCAGCTCATTTTTATGTCCCCATTGCTGGGGCACGAGCCTTTGCTACGGATGGATAGGGAGAACGGGCCATAAACCACCACGCGGGCCCAGTGCGGATTGGTGGTTATTAACGACTGCTAATGCAGCCGGGACCAACAGCTTTACGTGCCTTCCGAATCACAAAAGAGCTAGAGGTGATAAATTTTTGGTCACCCATCCGATGATTGGCCTTTGCGAAAGGTGCTTAACATCAGCACTCGTAGATCGGGCGCGTTAACCACTGCGCCATCGAGCTCCTCAGTCCCAGCAAGCATACATGAAATTAACTCGTATTTTATAAGCAACTCCAATAGTTTTTTCCACAAGTCACCACTCATTACACCTAAATCACCTAATATGCTAGTTCTCTTACTATCTCGTGAATTTTTTAACTACTGCCTATTCGGTTTTTTCGGTATGTCAAATTATAGGATTGGTGTAATGATTGGCGAACTGCGACACCCTCAACATTCAGAAAAAAAGTGTAAACGAGTAATTTCATGTGCACTATGACCAACAAGAAGTAAAATCACTTAAGGTTAGGCCTTAAGTGCCAGACCCAGTACTCGATAAAAATCAATTAACAAAACTTCGGTGGCGTCAACCACTCACAAGCCTTGTCTCGTCGGCCATCTCAGGCAAGTTAGCCCGATTCATTTCGTTCACTGCCTATTACTAAAGAAATAAGTAATGTAAACTTACGTTGACGAAAGTATGATTGTCAGGAACGGTGCGATTTGGATATCGACGCCGGTATTCTCTCACAGCTTCCGCGGAATTTCCATTGCAATATCCATACACAAAATGAATATCCGCTTGATGTTGTGGCGGATAGTTGCGCCTCGGCATTTTAACCAAGTTAATAACTTACAGTTCAACAAATAAAAATAACAACCAACACTTTAACAATAACAAAAATAAAAACCAATAGTTCATCAATAACAAATTAATAACAAAACTTAACAGCACAACGGTTTAATAACAATTCTAATCACGGGCACCAATACTTGTAAGCAAGACGAAGGTCAGGAAACAAGTAAGTCAATAAAGGTAGATACATGTAGTCATTGGCGGCTAGTTATTTGAGTCATTGTGAAATCAACCGTATTTCCAAAGCGTTTACTATTAATTTTACTTTTTTTGCTAACGGTATTTGGCTATAGGTCTGCCGGCTTCATGTCGGCGCGGAGCGACTCAGTTCCATGTGTGCGTTCTTTTGTCACTCATCGTCATCGCCGGCATAATAATAGGGTTGTCAAAACTAAGACGAGTCTCAAAAGCTGTTGGTGGGCTTTCTTCATCAAGTCAAGTTTCGTATTTATTAGTAGTTTTTACCCTATTCGTGATCAAATCATTGTGAGTGTCTGATTTTTTAAAACGTAAGATTATGTAAATTGTCTTTGGTTTCGTTTAGTTAGGTACAATCACCTACCCAAATTGTTTATGAGTAATTTGGGTTATAAAAAATAAACGTATTACAGATTTTATGATTACTTATAAAATTAACAAACAAAGAAGACTTCAAAATCCACATTCTGAGTGCCTAGTGTGAGTTTTGTTTACTATCCGTATTCATTCGATTACGTTAACGAAAACGAGAATTTGTATGGCAAAATGTTAACTCTTCTCTTAAGTCGCCATACTAATTTTCGTTTCCGTAAACGCAATCTAATGAATACGGATAGTAATAACAAAACTCACACTAGGCACCCTGTTACTTTAAACATTATTTTGTGTAGGTGATGTACATCCCTGATATTTCGAGTAAACAACCCTACGCATACATGGAACTCATTATTATTACACTACATCACGCAGCGTGGCCACCCGTCACACAACACAAGCATTCTTTCTCGCTTACACTAAGAGATGCACATATGTAAAGATGAAAGATCCGACTTCGAAGAACTACTTAAAGGTCGTACATTGATGATCAAATTACACTCGTGCGCCGCTGGGGTATGGTGTAAGCAATTTTGTGATGATATCGATAATCGATATCTCCCGGAATTATTATTTTGTTTTAAGTTCTTATAAATAATTCTAAATTAACTTAATGTTTTATTATGGAACTATTAAACATTGGTCTGTGATCTCGGGGTTCCGGGCTCAAAATCCTAGTCATACAAAGGCTCGGACATCTCGAACGCAGCTCTGTGGCGGTAGCCAAAGTAACATTAAGAAAACGATAGCGAAGTTCGAAAAGAATAAAATGTATGGGATTGACATAAGATTGACCACGTGATTTAGCGCGGCTTATGTCAATCCCATAGATTTTATTCTTTTCGAACTTCGCTATCGTTTTCTTAATGTTACTTTGGCTAAGCCTACTGGTAGGTTAACTATGAACCCGCATTTGGCACCCGCTGCAATTATTACATTATCATCCAGTAATTCAGATGTTTCAAAAAATATGGTAAATATCGAATGACTGCGCGTTTTCGTAATAAATTAAAGGTAGGTATTGTTTAGTATTTGGCTGCAATCCAGCCGCCGGATATTCATGGTAAGAGTTCTTTAAAATTTTCATAATCATAACCATTATCGATTGAAATTATGTTGAAACAATTTATGTTTCGACAAATACCATTCATAGTCTAACTTTTAAAATTTAAAGAGTTGCAAAATAAGCAACTAATGCGTAATTGCTCACAAGAGTTTACTAAGGAATAAGAACTAACCAAAGCATAAATTATTTTCGTTCTAATTGCATTACGTAATTCCGGTGTAACAGGTAGGTATGATTTTATCGATAGCGACTAGTTGGCTTTCACTTCACTAGTTGGTTGATACGGGGAAGTCCCACGCGTAGGTTTTTTACAACTTTGCTGTCGTCGTACGTAGTGCGTGTAGAAGTTTGGCAACGTCGCAAAAATAAGGAATCGACTTACTGGAGACATTTTATGAACTATTTTAACTAAAATTAATGTTATCTTCGAAGATATGCGTTTTGGAACCCATGTTCTTTGGACTTTTTTAATTATTTTTAGTGTTAGAATATAACCTTAGAGTTATGGGAATTGAAAATATGCAGGTTGTATAACTTTAATCAATGTCAAAAGATGTTAGATAATTTAAATAGTATGAATGAGTGATAGTTTTACGTGTAAGTTATCTGTGAGACATATGCCTGCACTCTAAAAATTTTGTTTTTAATATACATTCCTAATTTTAAAACATTTAATAACATAACACATATACTACAACATCCTGAACTTTTGTTTTACTACTGTTGGAAATGCACAAAAATAAATGACTGTTAGACAGAGGTAAGGCTCGTATCCCAGCAGTGGGGACAGAAAATGAGCTGGTGATGATGATGATATGTTTGTCAATAATATTGTTTTTAAATTCTATTATTCAGGAAGGTGTTTAGACTGATTTAATCATGATTATTATGAAGATGACTAGTAATGACAATGATCATGAAATAATAAAGTCATTCTAAAGATATTTACGTTTCTTTCTGTAGTTCCCGTAACGCTTCTAACTCTGTCCTCATTGTCGCCACTTGTCTGTCCAATCTCGCAACTTCACTGACTGTAATAATAATAAAATAGTGAATTTACACAACCAATAACAATATTCTTAATGTTATTCCATTCTGTAATATGGTATGGTATTTATATCGCAATCGCGATAAAAATTAGGTGATTTGAATCATCTCAACCCTGGTAGTGCTCATGTATTCTTTACAAAACAATACTAGTACTGTAGGCAAAACTAACCTAACATAGCTCTTCGCTTCTCTGCATATATCTGTTCATAGATGAACACGCCAGCTGCACCGACGAGACCTACTATAGCTGCTCCCATCAATGCTTTCGGCGACAAAAAACTGTGGGAATTCATCCTCAAGTTTTGAAGTACCAAATTTTAAAACTCAATTTTCTTCAGTTTATTTTACATAAATTTGGTCTGTCAGCGTGCTAGCTGCTACACAACCGATTGCTTTATCGCACTGTTTAATTTTATGTTCACTAAATATGTAAATTAATTATAATTAAACGTAAAAATGCCGAAATAAGAAGTAGTAAAATGCACTTGTTCAAAAGTAAGTGGAAACAAAATATCTATGTTTTAAACACGGCAACTTGTTACTATCAATTGTGATTCGATTGCTTTTCGTTTATTATAGGAATTAAAGATAAATTATGCATAGTTTGGTCTATTTGCCAGTGAAATTTGCTAGGTACAAAATAAGAGACGTCAAAATATTTATGTCATGTCAACTGTCCTAACTGTCAGTCTGTCACGTTAAGCTGCTAGACCAATGATATTATACATAGTCTATGGACGAATGTGTCAAAATGCACACATAAGTCTATGGTAACATTGGTAACTCGTCTAATCTTCGATTAACTAATAGACGAAATAAAATATGATTAAAGGTGAGTATTAAGGGTTATTTATTCATAGAAGTTTATTTATAGTTAAAACTTGGCCAAAATACACTATGAGGTTAATGAGTTTAGTGTGACAGAAAAAACAAAAGTTTTCCATGTAAACATAACAGTTTGTGCGATACAAATCAAGAACGAGCCACGGTACTACTATCTACAGTATTGTAACTCGGCCCTATGTTTGAAATAAATTTCTACAGCCGCGCGGTACGTAAACACGCGATAGGGCTGGGCGTATGTATATTTTCTTTGGCTGGGCTGCCCACCTACAGTATTTTAATTACATCTGCCTACTTTGAGTTTGTATCTAGTTTTGTGAATGTATTTTGTGATTGTAAATATGATCTCCCTTATTCCTAAAAACTATTTCTTTGATGAAAATAAATTACTTTATTACAAACTCCCTTCATATTAAATTTATATTTGTAAGAATAAATAATTGCCGACATATTTCATTTAGCATTATTTCGTTAAATATTGTTTTGTCAACGTCACACAAACGTCATTTTGAATTTGAGAAAAAGAGACAAAACAATGATGATTTGTCTCTTTTTCTTTTTATATTTAATTAATTTTTTTAATTAAATTTGTTTTTATTTAAACAAACAAAATACGTTTCGTATGAAATAATAAGTATTCTATACAGGTCGACTTTTTTATCACCATCCAAACCTTCTGAAATGACTCCCGTGATACAAACGAACAAGTTTTACTATTAAACCAACTTCATAACTCAAAAAAAAAATCAGCTGTTCCATATATTTTGGTCGAATGAATATTGATGTTTTGTTTTTTTCGAGTTAGGGAGTTGGTCCAATAGAAAGAGTTGTTCGTTTGTATCACGGAAGTCATCTCCAGTGATCGGAATAGGTAGGGCTAATTCACCTAAAGTTCGAAGAACATAGACAAAAATTAATGGAGACTTCTTTATGACAATATTTTTTTTCGGAACAACTGTCTGGGTTTCCAGACATTACTTGAGAACATTAAAAATTAATATTATTAATATAGTCATTGATTTTATTACTTATTTTGTATTCCGAAATTGCCGAAAACAAGTAGACACGTTTTTTATTGTTTTCCAAAGTGAATTAGCCCTACCTATTCCGATCACTGGTCATCTTAGAAGGTTTGGATGGTGATAAAAAAGTCGACCTGTATAAAAATGCTGTTTTTGATTTGTTAAAAAAAATAAAATCAATCAATCGTTTAATTCAATAATGTTTCCAAAAACCTACAACCCGGAGGTTTTAACACGAGCGTACCTACCGTATCATAAACCTACCTAGTTCACTCGTGTATCACTTTCCTTTACCCTGTTTACTTTATTTGTTAATCCAGGCATTTTTTCGGAGGAAAAACGAAATACCTATCCATTAAAAAAGACACAAGTTACCCTACTAGTAAGTACATAAATAAAAACATTTGTAGTCTTACTTATGTACCTTTCGGAGTTTCCAGTTAATCTAAAAAAATTTATATCTGGGTGCGTTATTGACGAATTCATGCAACCAAAAACAGCACAATATATTCTACTATTGATCCTTGCCATAACTTATTTTAATCAAAACAATTGCATGTTGGTCATTGCGACACATTCGCGACATACCTACTACTCTTTGTTCGCGACTGTTGCATGCCGAGCGCATGCCGAGTAGTAATGGAAATTAATACTAATTTTCATTAATTTCATTAGCTTGCTATTTTTCATATGTTAGCATGCTACGCGCTATTGCTATGCTATTTGCTAATATGATTTTTAATATGTTTGTAAAATGCTATTCACAATGAATTACTGTGAATAGCTGTGATTAAATAAATGTTTGTGTATTTTTTTAAGTTTTGGTAATTTTACAATTGTCGGCAAGGGCATCATTTACAAAAAAAAAACAACCATATAATAATGGACTCGAAACGCAAGCATTTTACATGTATCGTATTATAAAACTGCATGCACAATGCAAGAAGGAAGCGTGTTCCTTTCTCATTCACTCCTATTTATTCGTTAGCCGTCGCCCGCGCGTCGTGAATTATCGGGCCGAGATGGCATTAGCAGATTTTTAGCATTAGCTGCTATTAGCGCTTGATTAGCGCCGCGGCAGGCGTGCAGTGCGGGCACGTTATGTGTTCTCGATAGCAGCAGGACGTGAAGCCAGATGATTTCACGCGATGGATGATAAATAACAATAATTACGTTTAGCAACTACGATCAATTTAATTGCTGCTAATGGACTATTAGCAATTAAATATGATTGCTAATGCTAATTATTCCAACTCTAATGCCGAGCACAGAACCATAGAATAGGTAAATAGATAAGAATAGATTTCACAGAATACAGTTACTATACTGCCGAGATCGCGTAGGTATAGCTCGCGCTTCGTCCGTTTGTATAAAGTTACAATACTGTAGATATTATTAGCGTGAACGAGCCTCATCAAATACGAAAAACTATTAAAAAACAAAACGTCAAACAAAACGCCGTGTTGCGGATTTGTGATCGCGATTCGGGATGTTAATCCGTGATTTATAGTGCTGATTTTGAACAATTTATATTGTTAGATAGAATTTAGTCCTAAGCAGCAGCTTACTTTAGTTTTCTTTGCTAAGTAGCACTTAGCAAAGTGACTTAATTGTAATGTATCGTCAATTCTACCCTTCAAAGTTGTTAGTATACCTGTATCCCTGTTTATATTTAATTTGTTTACTTTGTACTTCGTAAATTGTTATTAATTTATTTTGTTGTTTGTTTAGTTAGTAACTGCCATGAGTTCTGAACATCAAGAAAACGTTTCTGCGGAAAATCCAACTGGAATTTTGCAAACTGGGACGACAATAACATCAATACAACCAGACGTTGAAAAATCTCTTCAAAGCTCATCGGACCCAGAGATAGGGCAAGGCGATGCCGAATCATCATCAAAAGTTCACGATAATAATAAAAGTCAAACAGCCAACGAAACAGTTTCAACAGAACATGACACTGTTCAAGATGAAGAAACCTGTAATGTAGAATCAACATTGATGGGTGATGATGAAGATTCAGATGATGTGCAAATAAGCTTAGACAATGTTGATGACAATAGTGATGATGATATACATCTGCAGTGGGATGATGATGATGATGATGAGATAGAAGATGATATAATATCACTTAAAGAACCAACTTCACCTGAAATTAAAGGTTCTACTGTTAAAATTGACAATGACAATGAAAAAGAAAATCAATTAGTTGGTGACTGCAAGGCAAAAATATTTAGTGAACTTGTAGAGGAAGCGAAGCCAACTACACAAGAAACAATTGAAAATCTGCAGTCAGCCATAGATAACATTTGTGAAGAAATGAAAGATGATATTGATAAAATAGATAACTCTTTAGATGATGTTGATAGAAATGCACAGGAAAAGGAAGCAGTGACAATAAATGTTCCCGATACTAAGGCTGATGTTGTTGATGACTTAATTCTAATAGACGATGACGATGAAATAGATTCCAATTGCTTAGATGCTGAAGCTACTGAAGATGTCATAAGAAACATAACAGAAGTAGAAACATTAAAAGATGTAATAGCTAATGGAGATAAAGTAGTAGAATCTTCAAGCAGCTCTGCCCTTGCAACTAGCACTCCATATAATTCTTTGCAAGACCCTTCATCCATTGAAGCAAATGTCAATCATGGTTTAAATGAACCTGACGTGATGCTTGAAATACCGACTCAAGAAGTAATTGAATTCATAGATGATACAGATGTATCGTGCAGCATAGATAAATCATTGTCAAGTGACTCTTGTTCAAAACATGACACTGTTAAGGACATTGAAACTTTAGATAAAGCTCCTGAAATTATTGATGAAGTAGATACAAATGACATAAGCAGACCTAAGAACCTCGAAGACAAAATACCTGCTACCTTAAATACTAAAGATGATATTACTATTAGTTCTAATATTGAAAATGTTGTACCTTTATCCACTGACATTGATATGTTGCAATCACACGATGCAAACGACGACGACGACGAAAAACCAATGGTGGTTATACCAGACATTGAGCTATCACCTAAAAAAGATACAGAGTCAAAAGACACAGATTTATTGTTTAATGGTGGATTGTCTTCAATAAATAAAGACAAAGAGTCTTCCAAACAAGATGAAACAAAAGAAGATATAACAACAACAGCTATAATTATGGCTATTGAAGAATCGAAAGCTGATGATGATGCTAAACCTTCTTCAACAACAACTATTACCAAAGAAGATGATATACAACTTAAAACTTGTGAAACAAAACAAACAGATGATTTAACAAAACCATCAACGTCTAATAGAGACAACATAGCAGGGTTAGAAGATGAAATTATAAAACTGCCTGCAGAAGATATTCCTACAGCACAACTGTCTACAAGTGATTTAGAACTAACTAATGAACCAAAACCAACTAGTGGTATGAATGAACAAAAAACATCAAATAGCTTATTTAATGAACTAAAATCTACAATTGAAATAAACAACCCATCTACAAGTGAAATTAAAGAACCAAAACTGCCTACACATGTAGAAAGTGTACCAGAACCATCAACTATTGGAATAAACCACACAAAACCATCTATAACCGAAATAAATGAACCAGAATCAAGTACAAGCTCGATAAAGCCTTTGCAACCACCAATAGTGGTTACTTCCGAAGAACCTCAACCGTCTACTTCTCAAGCTGTTGTTATAGACAGTACTTGTCTAGAGAATTTGCAACAATTGGCACCGGATTCTAAAGATGAGGTGCCAGAAGTAACGGACAGTCTTGGCTTGTTGGCAGAATCTTTCAGAGTAGTAGAGGATGACGAAGAACCGGACGATGAAGAAGAGGATGATGATGATTGTGATGATGACGAAGATGGTGAGTTACACTTTGTCTCTTTTAAACTATAGTTGTTATATTTTTGTCATTAATATGGGTAGTCTTCCACTTTATAATACCGTTTGTAAGAGTTTTTTCATATATTGTACTATTATGTAACATGTTTTTTATTATCTTTCTTTCTATCTATCTATTTTGAGCTTATACACATCCTGAGCTGCATCAGTCAACTCACATAATAATATATATCTCATTCTCCGCAAACAGACTCAAAGTAGTGGGGTTTCACATCGTTTTACAAAAAGCAAAGGCATTTTACAATTTGCATTCGACATTTTATGGACTAGCAAGCGTTTTTAAACAGACAAAGCCATTTATGAAATGATGAATCTTACAAAATGTCGCCGACATATTTATGTAGTCTTATTTAAATTAAGTTTTTTTTTCACTGATATCTTTTTGAAAATATCCTCGTTGCACAGAGTGAGGGGCAGTACCAACACTTTCATGGATATGTATGTGAATGTAGAATCATCACTATCATCACCAGATCATTTTTATGTCCCAACTGCTGGGGCACGAGCCTTCCCTATGGATGACTAGAGAGAATGGGCCATAAACCACCACACGGGCCCAGTGTGGATTGGTGGTTGTTAATGACTGCTAATGCGTCCGAAACCAACGGCCTTCCGAAGCATGAAGGAGCTCGAGATGATACATTTTCGTCACCCATCCAATGACCAGCCTTTGCGAAAGTTGCTAAACTTCAACAATCGCGGACCGGGCGCGTTAACCACTGCGTCATCGAGCTCCTCAATAATGTATTATTTATTATTATTATTTCTGGTGGGGACGTCGCCGGCCGAACGGACGATCCGCCCGCGCCTTCTGCGGGCCATTTCGTCCTTTTCCCCGTTCTCCCCTTTGAGGGAGTTAAAGGTTTATCCAGCCTTCACGGCGCCCCGTCGAATCTTTTTGTCTTTTTGGTGAATCTTGCTATCTGCTCCACCTTCAGATCCTTCAGGTCCTCTATGTCTAGTATATCCGACCCCCATAGCTCCCGTCTTATCTGTGAGTATATAGGGCACTCAGCGAGTAGGTGGAGGCTGGTCTCTTCGCTTTCCGTGCACTCCGGGCATATGGGGTCGGTTTTCACTCCTATCACTGTCAGATGTCTGTTCAGTCGGCAGTGTCCTGTTATGATCTCTATGACTAGCCTCATGTTCTCTCTGGAGAGTCCCATCAGTTTGCTAGTCTTTTTCTTGTCCATTCCCTTGATGAAGACCTTCGACTGTCTCATGCCCTTCGAGGATCTCCATCTTCTGTTGGTTTCTACTGTTATACTACAGCTGATTACTCCCTTGGTGATGTTGTGTGCTATTGGCAACCGGGGTTCCGGTCCCACCAAGCTTTCTTCTGCTCCCTTTCTAGCTAATTCGTCGGCCTGTTCGTTTCCCGTGTTTCCCTCGTGTCCTGGGACCCACGCTATCGTCAGGTCCGCTCTTTCTGCCAGCCTTTTCAGTGATTCCTTGCATTCCTTGACGATTGCTGATGTCGTCTCTTCTCTGCCTAGTGCCTTCAGCGCCGCTTGGCTGTCGCTGTAGATGACAATCTTTCCTGTAATATTAAGGTGTTCGGCCATCTCAGCGCTTGCGATTATTGCGTATATTTCCGCCTGAAAAACACTGTCGAATCTGCCTAACGGTATAGACTTGTTCACCTCCGTCCCGTCTGCACATTTAATATGCACACCGGATCCAGAGAGCTTTGTTGACTCCTTTCTGGAGCCGTCTGTGTAGCACGTAGTGCCTTCAGTTTCTACGCTCCAGTTTTCTCTTGTTCCTATGTGTATTCTGTATTTTTTGTCAAAGATTCTTTCCTTCCGGATTAGATCGTTGTTGGAAAAGACCATTGACAGCTTATCTTCGTAGTTTTTGCTTATACTGGCATGACCCTCGTCTGTGAAGTTCCCGGTCCATATGCCAGTGCTTTTTAGCTTGAACCATTGTTCGGTGGCTCTTCTCTTTATTTCTAAGTCCAGGGGATTTAGCCCCAGTAGGATCTCGAGCGCGGCTGTGGGCGATGCCTCAATAATGTAGAATACTGTCTTAGTATTTAAGGCATTTTTGATATTAACATTGTAGATCATAGTTTTCTGAATAAACCAATTTTTTAAATTATTATTGCAGAGAGTAGCAACCAAATGACGGCAGAACATTCCGAGGACTCCAACGCTCAACACTCTGAAACAGATCTGCTGAAGGAGCAAGAGGGAAAGGAGATAGAATCACCGCAGGAGGAAAAAGGACAGGACGACTTCAGCTTCGGCATCAGTAAGATTCCCCTACATACCGTACTCGTACAGTCTTTGCCACTCGACAATACAAAGCTCAAGCCCCACACGCCTACAACAAAATTAACCGCACACTTAATATTAACACATAAATTTGCAAGGGGTGCAAATTTTTGAGTGTAAGAAAACTCTGCTCTTAACTATGATGATGTGGAAAACATTTTAGTAAGAATAAATAGAACTTAATAGATACTTATTAATCAGACACAGGCACAATGTGAATCAATAGGCACATACACACACGCACACGTACACACATACACAGGGAGTGTACACACACAAATGCATACACATATTTTCTCTCTAATAAAAATTATCATAACTTATATTGTATAACCAACTAGCTGTGCCCTGCGGTTTCACCCGCGTTAATTAGCGACTGTTCCACTCTTATTAGTCATAGCGTGATGTAATATAGCCTATAGCCTTCCTCAATAAATGGACTATTCAACACAAAAAGAATTTTTCAATTCCAACCAGTAGTTCCTGAGATTAGCGCGTTCAAACAAACAAACAAACAAACAAACTCTTCAGCTTTATAATATTAGTATAGATTAACTTACCACCCATTAAGGCGAAGGGTATGGCACACTAGCGCCACCAATTGATAATTTGACAATTAATAACGGACCGGATCTTTTTTTAAACATTGCGTACCGTCCGACAATAGGAAAACATCCATAGTATTTATTTAATAATTGTGCACTACTTTTTGTTGCGTGGTTTATTCACAAAACGGGCTATCGCATTTATTCACAAACAATGGCTACTGTTGGTGTTACCGAATGAATACAAAAACAAACCTAAAAGTAGTGCACGATTATTAAATAATAGATGTTTGCCTAGTGTCGGAAGGTCCGCAATGTTTGAAAAAAAATCCAGTTTAGCAGTTATCAAATCCATTAGCATCGCTAGTGTGCCTTACCCTTCGCCTTAATTTAGACTGTATAAAATTGTTTACTTACCTAATTTGATATAATGTAAATCTAAGTTAGCTATAATTAAGTAGGAAGAGCGAGGCTTCCCCAACTCAAGTATCTTTTGATTACCTTCTGGGGAGCCCCGGAAACTATATTGTAAATGATTTACAGAAATGAAACACATGTTAATTTTTAATTTTTAGATATTGGCACTCACACAGAGAAGAATGCTGACGAGCAAGACAAGGACGGAGATATGGATGTGGTTGAAGTTTCGTATTCGGCAAGTACAGATATAAACCTCTAATTATATTATTTACTAGCGGCCTGCTCCGGCTTCGCACGGGTGTACTTTTATTTTTAAACCTTAAATCTTTTTTCTGTTTTTTAATATACCCTATGTTACTCAGCGCTATTGTAGCATTCTAATGGTGAAAGATTTTTTTAAATCGGTCCAGTAGTTTTTGAGTTTATTCGTTGCAAACATACATATATACAAAAATACAAAGCTTTCCTCTTTATAATATTATTAGTATAGATTTGGTGTTGTTGCTGTAAGCAGTTGGCTGTCATCTCACCTGGTGTTAAGTGATGATAAGGCTGAAGCTGGAAGCGCACTTCACCCGGAATCCTCAACCAATGAGGCAATGGCTGTTTCCTATTCTACTGTCGGAACACAACAATGTGACTTCGACGCAACATTTTGCATAATCGAAGTAGGGTTCATCATCATCATCATCTCAGCCAAAATACGCCCCTGATGAACAGAGCCTTATAACAACCGGCGTAATACCACCCTCTCACAGAATATCGGCGTGAAACAATGGCACTCGTTGCTGTTGTGTTTCGTCCGGTGTGTGAAAGTACCGGAGGCCCATTTCTCACCCCTCCCCCCTCCCAATTCCTAATCTCTCCTCAAGATCCAACTCTCCTCAGGGCCGGCAACTTTGGTGTTGCGGGTGTCCATTGGCAGCGGTGATTACTTTCCATCAGGTGACCCGCCTACTTGTTTGCTTCCTTTACGAGCAAGCAACGTACATTTTGCCTGTCATCAGTTTTAACTTGCCCTCATTTAGTCATTATTGAATATTTTCACCGTTTTCATTCTAGTATGCAATTAGCTATCAAGTCAGCCGCGCTTACTCATCTTATCAAGCAAATCGTTTCATTTTATAGTATTGTTTTAAGTTTTAAATATTTACAAATTATATTTTATTATCAAGTTTTCAAGTTTATCATTATCAATCATTTAGTTTCGGTTCATCCCGAACAATAACCTACAAATAATATTACAGGTATTAGAAGTAACGCCAGAAAAGATAGGCGATTTATCCACCTCAGATGACGCTGACATGGTGGAAACCACTGCTGAGGCTGAGCTGCCGAAAGGAGCCGTTGAGGTAAGACGTCGAAATGTTTAAAGGCCCTGTACACTTCACGACAAAAGTCGATCATTAAAACTAGAAAACGAATACCAAGGCACTTTGGGTACTCACATGCCCTGCGTTAGCAAGATAGACAAACTATATACAAACTAACAATATTGTACCCACGCCTGCACATTAGATCACCACAAACTGTAAATTTTCCTCAATAGAATTTGAACTTCATGCATATGGCATATGGTTGAAAATTTATTGAAGAAATTTGTTTAAAACTGTTTTGGATAGGTTGAGTCGGCGTATGTATTTACTATAAAAATAAATAATTTGATTTGATTTGGATGCATTTTGTGCGAATTTTCCTCACACTTATACATACGATTTGTCTGATGGATGCAATACTTGTAGTAAGTTATTAAACGAAAGATTCATTCTTAAGTTAATCGTTAGTCACAGTCACAATTGCAAGCATATGTGTGTACATATACTGACAAATGAAAAATAAGCGCAAATTTTCGCTGGTATGTGTATTGTTATGTTACTGTTTAATTAGATTAATAATGGCAACTGGTTCTGATCATTGACTTTTGTTATTGACTGTACAGCAGATTGCTTTTGAACACACATACACGTACAGTCGCCATCAAATATATCGGAGCGGCCAAGGTGTCCAAATATTTCTGAGCAAGACTAAATTTCTATAAATTCTGCACTCTCCAAATGCCATTTATATCGCAACTACTGCAATGCCATAAACATCTGAGCATGCTGTTTTTCAATAATTTGACAACAACCAAGCATTCTGAATAACTGACATTTCGCTTATTCTCCCGCTGTTAAATGCCAAAATTACACGACTTTTGAAAAGGGACAAATATATCGTTTGACATTACGTTACTCTTCTCGTGAATTGTCAAAATTTGAAATACGAAATTCACACACTACTTACTTGTTTCGGCGGGCTATTCGAAATGTCTACTTTTAACATCTTTAATTGCTAACCAGTGAACTTGACATCCAACGTATAGATAACTGTAACGCTTCAAGGGTCCATTTTATACCTGACACTGGCACTCGGTATTAAATATGTTTTGTGAATTGCTACACTAATATGACAAATATCGCATCATATTCTTAACAAAGACCAAGATTTAGACAAAAACGTATTGAAAATGTAACCTTAATGCTAAATCTTAAGCTATATTTTGCTTAAATGAACATATATTTGTGAACGCCTTTGTTACTTAGATATGTTTGGTATTTTGTTCGATCAGATATTTTCGACTTTGAAAATTATTGAAAAACAGCATGCTCAGATGTTTATGGCATTGCAGTAGTTGCGATATAAATGGCATTTGGGGAATGCAGAATTTATAGAAATTTAGTCTTGCTCAGAAATATATGGACACCTTGGCCGCTCCGATATATCTGATGGCGACTGTACACGGTACGTTATCATGCGGCTAATTTTGTTTTAATTTGTTATTTTATTAATTGATAGATAAAAAATAACTACCTGCGTTAATATTGTTAATATTATTAAGTAGCATAGTGTGTTTCATTAATTGGCTTATGTTTAGGTAAATTTTTAGTTGAAACATTGTTCAAAAATAAATATATATAAATAAATAAATAGCGTTAACTTAATGTAATCTTAAAGCCGCCTGACTAGTTACCACCATCCCATCTTAATTATGTATAGCCTAAATTAAAGTAGAAACTTGCTTGTTATCTTGATCAGAAAACTATGGTAGGTTAAGCTTACTAAGTAGGTCTTACCAACAGCCGAAATTAATAAATAACCTATCCTCAGCAAGAGATAGGCCTACTAGAGATTTGTTACTTAGTTATTTCTTTTATTTATCGGAAAATAACAGTGGTTACTAGGTAACTAAACTAGGTTATTAATTTCGGCTGTTAGTAAGTCTTAAGTGATTTATAATTGGAACAGAAGCAGAAGATAACACAAAAATCTTAATACCGTCATTTAGAAATTAACACTTATAAGTTAATTGATATTTGTTAAAAGTTAACATTCCTTAAACAAAATAATGTGCTTACGTTAAACAAACAAATTTGTTGTTTCAGGACAAACTTACAGAAGCGAAGCAAGTGTCAGATATAGAAACAGTTAAGCTATCTGACACATCTGACAATGAAGTGGAAGGAGAGACTAGTGTGCTTAGATCAATACTCACTGAAGGTCAAAGCAAGGGTATGTACAAGTCATCACGTAGCTTATAATATTTATTTATTTATTATTTATTTTTTTATATTAAAAGGAAGAAAACAAGAAGGCGGGTCGCCTTTTTTTAAAAAAAATTTTATGCCTTATAAGACAGCTCTTGACCTCGATCTCGCCTGATGGTGAGCGTAGATGAGGTCTACGATGGAGCAAGCTGCCCCAGAAGATGCCTATTAACTCTCGCCTTGAAGGAATTCAGGTTATAAGTTTTTGGGAACACAGACGATGGCAGAGAATTCCACTCCTTGCCAGTGCGCAGTAAAAATGATGACATGAAGCGCTTAGTGCGACATAGTGGAATTTCTACTAGGTGGGGATGATATCCTGCAGTACGTCTGGAGGTTCGGTGGTAAAAGGGCGATGATGGTATGAGCTCGAAAAGCTCCCTGGCACACTCTCCGGGAAGTACACCTGATGGGAAGCAATCTCCGCCGCCCATGGACACCCGCAAAACCAGAGGAGTCGCAGATGCGTGGCCCGCCTTTATTTATTTATATTATTTTTCACTTTTTTTTTGGAAAGAGATTTTTGTTTTCCGTTCAGAAGGGCGATTTTCGGACCGATGATTAAATTGTCACGTTATGACAGGGTTTCTCAAACTGTTTGCAGTCACGGACCACTTTCACTATTTAAACAATCACGCGGACCCCTGTTAAAATATTAGAAAGAGAAAAAACTTATTTTATATTAAAAAACCACTTTTATTGGTAGTTTCATTACAATTACTACTAATATAACGAGAGATACTGCGGACCCTTGATACCATTGTTACGGACCCCTAAGCGGTCCGTGGACCCCACTTTAAGAAGCCCTGCGCTATGATATAATTTACGATTTCTTCTCCCACTCTTATTCAAAGTAACTGGAAACAAATTTTTGACACTCAAAAATCACGAATCGAATCATCTTCATAATCAAATTGTAAATAATGCATAAAATATGATTCCGGGAGCAGTCAGTGCGATTCTGCGAGACCTTCGGCCTTATCATCGCTTAACATCAGGTGAGACGAAAGCCTTGCTTACCCGTAGGATATTTAAAAAAAGGTGCCTCTGAAGGCCGAGGTCTGCCACTCGGGTCGTCCAAGTCAAGGGGGATATTAGGGTAATGAATGGAAACTGTCAAAGTGGATGTTTGTTACTGTTTCACGTAAAAACTACTGAATGGATTTGGATGAAATTCGGCATACAGATAGTTTATAACCTAGATTAACACATAGGATAGTTTTTATCCCGATATTCCCACGGGAATGAATGGAAACTGTCAAAGTGGTACGAAGTCCGCCGGATCCACTTATTGGTGAAAGCATGGCAAAATACTTTGCCATGCTTTGCCATGCCGTCCCGGTCTGCGTGGGCCTTTAATCGCCACGTTTGCCAAATGCGGTTTGGTGATTACAAACCAGGGCTATGCATCTAAAAATCAGCTAACAGCTTGCCAAACAACATAAAAAAGAAACACAAATGTTGAAAAAATTTCCACAAGCAGGATTTGAACCTGCACCCTTCTGACATTCCGGGCTGGTTAGAACCACGATAGCTCAATCGGAAGAGCACCTGACCCGGAATGTCAGAAGGGTGCAGGTTCAAATCCTGCTCGTGGAAATTTTTTCAACATTTGTGTTTTTGTAATTTGTTCGCAACAAAATTTGCGTTAAAAAATATTTGAACATTAACATAAAAGAGTGTGATAACATAAATACATATAAAAATAAGCTTAAGGCACATGCCCATTTATTGTAATAATAGAGTTGTTAATTCCATAAAATGTATAGGCATTTTTATTTCTGTTTTACAATTATATAAACTATTTAGAATTTAGACAAATCTCTTTAACAATGTTTTAGTTACTTTAGTTAGACCTACTAATTGGGCTAGGTCCTGGAGGTTTACTCTTACTCATACTTATAATTATTTAAACTTAAGTGTGTAATTTCTTATATCTCATTTTAAGAGAACTTCTGTAGTTTTTATGAGAAATAAAGTTCTTTAAACCTAAAATCCGAAAAACACTTTGCCTGACCCGGCAATTGGACCCGGAACCTTCGGATTATAATGGGGCGTTATAAAAATATTATTCTTGAATATTTTATTTGTAGTTTCCATACCATCTAAGGAGACAGACCAAACAAAGTCGCCTGCCAAGACACTGAAGATAACACAACAGCCCTCTGCCGCTGTGTTGAACTACGTCGATTTGGAAGAGAGCTCTGAGGAAGATGGTAAAGCAATATTTATTTATTTATTTGTCTTCGGAAGACCAACAGCACGCGAAACATATATACATTCAGATGTATATATGTTTATAACATATTATACTATTATACATATTATACACACTGGTCAAAAACTTTCGTCTTGACCGACCAGTGTGTGTTGCCAGTGATGACATACGGGACTGAGACGTGGTCGCTCACTATGGGCCTTATCAGAAGGCTCAAGGTCACTCAAAGAGCAATGGAGAGGGCTATGCTCGGGGTTTCTCTGCGAGATCGAATCAGAAATGAGGAGATCCGCAGAAGAACAAAGGTAACCGACATAGCCCGAAGAGTTGCTAAGCTCAAGTGGCAGTGGGCAGGGCACATTGCTCGCAGGACTGATGGCCGCTGGGGCGGAGCAGTCCTCGAGTGGCGACCGCGTACCGGAAAGCGCAGTGTGGGCAGGCCTCCAACAAGGTGGACCGACGATCTGGTGAAGGTCGCGGGAAGCCGCTGGATGCGAACAGCACAAAACCGGTCGTTGTGGAGATCCTTGGGGGGGGCCTTTGTCGAGCAGTGGACGTCTTTTGGCTGAGATAATGATGATGATGATGACATATTATACTATTACACAACCATTGAAATGAAACTATCCCTTTACAACAAAACCACTCCTTCTTGGTCACAGAGAAACAGGTAGACAGTTTCCCTGTGACCACAAAGTAGGGAATCCAATCCCGCATCAAAATCTCAATCCCGTAAGCTAAGCATCAAAGACATCATTGGTTCGGGATCCACTGTGTAATCCCGCATTACCGATCCCGCAAAAATTGCTCGATCGGGTTTATTTATTTGACGCTGAAAGTAACTTATTTCCTATAGATATTCAAGAAATAATCAAAGCGGCATCGAAAGCAAGCGCTCGCACGGAAGACGATGCTGACGTCTCGGGTATCTCTAGCGTGGTCGAATCGGATCCTAAAGCAAGAACGGTAAGTTATATATTGGGTCCTTACCTATGAAATTGACGTTTTTTTCTCACTTATTAATACATTTATTTATTTATTTATTTAATAACGGACATCAAACAGAAAACTTACAATAATAACATTGACAAAAAATAAAAGTACATACCTGTCAAAATGGTTGACAACTATAAGAAAAAAAGGAAAAAAATTAAGTTAAAATTAAAAAGTGTTAAAGTTAAATTTAAATTAAATTAAAAGTTAGGTACAATTCTTATACAAAAAATAATAAAAGTCCACCTATTATTTCCTTAGTGGCATGTCAATGAGTGATCTCTTGAAATAAAGATCACTACAATTGAAAATATCACAGAGAGTGCAAATTTCATCAAAGTAAGTACACATCTACATAGGTGTATTACTTCCAAAAGTCAATACCGGTTGTTAATATTATTATTATACACCTTTTAATAGGACTTATTTAGGTAATATCAATGATTATTCATTTTGTGTCTTTATCACCCAATTTTTTTTTATTTACTTCTTTTTTTGTTCGCGGAATTGACCTTTTGTTTCATTGTAGCTTTGAAGGGACTTGATTTTTTTTCTTTTTAATGTCTGCTATATTTAGCTAGTGAAACAAACATACTACTCTACGATCTACTAATCCGACATCAAAATGTTTGTATTGATATTCCGCAGGCCACTGTTGTCTTTATTTTCAATAAAAAAATATGAATATGAAAATATTAAGATTTTTATTATTTTTTACCCAAACGCCTATGATTTTACGAATGTAAACATTGGTCCAATTAAATCACCAGCCTACTCTGTACAGATATGAGTGTGCGTGCGTATCCTTGTCCCGCGCGCTGTCACCCCACTGCCACGCGCCGCTCGCTCGCTATCATAAAGAAACTTGAAACTCGCAGTTTTGCGTCCGCGCTGCACCCCCTTGAATGTTAAATAGCCACTTTCTTCCACCTACCTGCCTTCTACTAAAATTGGACTATCAAATGCAAAAAAATTTTTTCAAATCCGACTGGTAGTCTTAGAGATTAGCGCGTTCAAATAAAAACTCTTCAGCTTTATATATTAGTATAGATTATATATGAATGTCCGATTGTCCACAGACCCGTATAAATACAAGCGAGATATCAATCAAGACAGTGAACGCCTCGGAGATTGCTGTGATACCGCAAGTAAAGGTATGTACATATATAATGTGGTTTTATAAACACACAGGTATTATCTATATATTAATATGTGAAGCAAAAACTTTGTACCCGTTTTTACGAAAATTGCGCGGACGGAGGAGTATGAAATTTTGCACACTTATAGTTTATATAAAGAAGGTTATCCGAATGTTAATTTTTTTATTAAATTATGCATAAAAAATACATTAAATTAACAAAAACAACATTACACACACTACCATGTATTTGACACACACGTATTGTTTGTCTTTAATGCGGCCGACATCTGTCAATGCCAATCCAAGCTCACATTCTATCTTTTATAATTTTTCATTGCTTAGTTAGTGCAGCCTTGATAAATTTACGATCGAATTTCGACCACTGGGCGATCACTAGTACGAAATAAATACTAAATTGAGTGGTTCTGAAAAGAGATTTTTTTTTTCTGAATATGTTAGGACATATCAGTAAAAATGCTGAATAAACCTTACATTAAGTTTATGATAAAAAATGTAATGTAATAATTAAAATAAATGTTTATTGTAATTATTTTCGTCTTATATCTCGCGAATATTCAGCATTTTTTACTCATATGTTCTATTACAGCTGTTATTGTTTTTAGATATGTTATAGTTGACTAATCCATAAAGTATTTTACCAAAGCCAAAACATTAATGGCAACAATTTTTTCGATAGAAAATAAATCCAAAGATGACCCTTCTCATTCCCTTTTTTCTGTTTTATAGGCAGAAGCACGAATATTTAAAACCCAAATAAATTATATAAGAAAGACAATAAACTATTGTAAACATTTTCTAATTTTTATTTTTTTTAAAAAGCATTTAATTTCATGAAATAATAATTTCCACCAATGCTAATGCGCGGTTTTGAACTCGACGATATAGTCTATATATCCCCTCAAGCGTCGAGCGACCACCAGGTGGGTTACTCTTGAAACACAATTGCAATAATCAATTTCCAATCCCAAATCTAAAAAATTCAAATGGCACTCTTAAAAGCGATAGTAGCGCTACATTGGAATTAAATTGCGTGGAAATTGAGTAAACAAATTATCATCGAGATGGGACGTTCCGAAATTGCGAAACTTATCCCAATATCGATACATATTAATCGCATTGGAATTGTAATGAGATTGAGTTTGTGTCAAGAGTAGCCTACCAGGTGGCCGATAACAATTAAAATTCTATTGTGTCTGGTATTCGCGCGCTCGAGCTCATAATTGTATCTTTGTCCCGTTTTCAGCATCCAGATGAGAAACCGGTACCCAAATTTGGCCTTGAAGTATTCAATCTAGATTCTGATGAAGAGGAGAGTGCTATCAAACCCGACCCTAGTAAGTCAATAATAAAAATAAGACTCGAGGAGCTCGATGGCGCAGTGGTTAACGCGCCCGGTCTGCGAGTGCTGAGGTTAAGCAACTTTCGCAAAGGCCGGTCATCGGATGGGTGACCAAAAATGTATCATCTCGAGCTCCTCCGTGCTTCGGAAGGCACGTAAAGCCGTTGGTCCCGGCTGCATTAGCAGTCGTTAACAACCACCAATCCGCACTGGGCCCGCGTGGTGGTTTATGGCCCGTTCTCCCTATCCATCCATAGGGAAGGCTCGTGCCCCAGCAGTGGGGACATAAAAAATGAGCTGATGATGATGATGATGAAAAATAAGACAAGTATGCAGGAGCAGGCCAGCCTCCACAGGCGGCACCCGTTCACGAGTATGACATATGAATCAGCCATCGCTTCGCTCAACCATATTTTAGGGAATTTAACGTAGTAAACAACTTTCTCGTAGTAACATGGCTCAAAATATGGCAAAACTTTTTGGACTTCCCCATACTAAAGCGAACGCTGGGTCAGCCTGATTTGTATGAGAATTAAATTTTTTTGGCATTAAATATTTATATAAAATACAGTGAAAAAATTAAACGCCCACCCGACCCAGCCAGGAATCGAACCTGGGTCTTCCGCAATCCGGGCGGATGCACTGACCGTTATGCTACCGGGAAGGGTGACGTAAGCGCTGAATTTTGTCACTGCTTTTTGATTTTTGAAATGCTTTAGAGCGACATTAGTGCCATCTATCCAAAGGTGATTGCAACCGATGGACATGCAGATTCATCTTTGCAGATGAATACCACAAATTGACAACGCAACGCTATAGTAAATTTTTTTAAACTTTTATTTTTAAGTGGTAATTGCTATACTTAAGCTGAATTAAATATTTATATAAAATACAGTGAAAAAATTAAACGCCCACCCGACCCAGCCAGGTATCGAACCTGGGTCTTCCGCAATCCGGGCGGAGGTTAATATTATTTTATATTATATGGGGCGGATATTTAATTCAGCTTCACTTAAGCAATTAACACTTAAAAATAAAACATTTTTGGCATATTTACTGTTTTAAAAATAACTTTGTATATTTATTAAATAAGTACCTTACAAAGAATAAGTTTCGGATAGTTATTTCGTGTTTTGTCTCTTTCGATGGCGCAGTGGTTAACGCGCCCGGTCTGCGAGTTCTGAGGTTAAGCAACTTTCGCAAAGGCCGGTCACCGGATGGGTGACCAAAAATTTATCATCTCTCGCTCCTCCGTGCTCGGAAGGCACGTAAAGCCGTTGGTCCCGGCTGCATTAGCAGTCGTTAACAACCACTAATCCGCACTGGGCCCGCGTGGTGGTTTATGGCCCATTCTCCCTATCCATCCATTGGGAAGGCTGGTGCCCCAGCAGTGGGGACGTAAAAATGAGCTGATGATGATGATTATGGAATAACTATTCAAAGCTATTCTTTGTAAGGCGGTGTTATTTGTAAGGCACTAAAAGTATTGGATATAATTGAAATTTAAAAAAACATTAAAACTGATTTTCTTTTCCCTTTTTTTTCTCTCAGAATCCACAGACCTTCCACCAAACGACATACCATCACCATCCGTAGAATCAGAAGTTGCAAAAGAACCCAACAAATGCATAAACCTGTCCTGCAAGTCTACCACGAGGGTATACCTGCCTGCTAACGCTGCTACTATGTCGTACTATGATGCCTCTGCGAGAAGGAAGCGAGCGGTTGTGTGTGAGGAGTGCGCTGATACGGTGGCTAGGAGGACGCAGGTTCGTTGTTCAGTTGAGATTACATCTATATGTTTATTAGTGAAGCAAAAACTTTGTACCCCTTTTTACGAAAATTGCGCGGACGGAGAAGTATGAAATTTCGCACACTTATAATTTATATAGAGAAGAATTGCAGAATGTTAATATTTTTTTAATTATGCATAAAAAATACATTAAATCAATGTTGACAGTTTCCATGACAACAAAACAAACGAATCATTCGTCCGCTTAAGAACACCCGTATCCCATGATAGACAACTATAGCAGCGACCACCGGGTCCAATTGTAAATCTAAACCATTCTCGAATCCACTTGAACACAAACAGAAAACTTCATCCAAATCGGTCAAGCCGTTTAGAAGGAGTTCATTAACATACACAGGCACAGAAGATTTATCTATACTAATATTATAAAGAGGAAACCTTTGTATTTTTGTATGTATGTATGTATGTATGTATGTTTGCAACGAATAAACTCAAAACTACTGGACCGATTTAAAATTTTTTTCACCATTAGAATGCTACATTAGCGCTGAGTAACATAGGCTATATTAAAAAAAAATGTACCAAAAACGACAATTTTATTTTCCAATAAATAATTATTTGTTTGTTTTGTCGTCATGGAAACCATTGCTATAATATTTAACTCAATGATGGATACTGTCAAAGCGGATAATATATACATACTAGCTGACCCGGCAAACGTTGTTTTGCCAATGACTATTAAAAAGCAGGGGTTGGTGATAGAAAAGTAAAAATTAAGGGTTGTATGTATTTTTTAATGCCACATAATAAAAAAATTTAAAAAAAAATTTAAAAAATTTTTTTTGGGGTAAACACTTCTTATCACTTAGAGGTTTGAAAAATAGATAGTAGCCGATTCTCAGACTTACTGAATATGCATAAAAAATTTCATAATAATCGGTCGAGCCGTTTCGGAGGACTATGGGAACGAACATTGTGACACGAGAATTTTATATTTAGAAGAAGATAGTGTTCGCGGAGGTGCGAGCTGATGATTTGGGGCTGCGCCTCCGCTCGGGTGCGTTTGCCTCGCGCAACTCCATCCTGAGCGCCATCGCGGACCATAGGGACTCACTGGGTTTACCTGCATACCTCCATATAGCCACATCCTTGATCGTAATCGAATTGTTATTTAATTGTATTGATTTTAATTTTGATTTAATGTGTTTAATGTGATTTAATTTAATTTAGTTTGATTTGACTTTAATTGTATTATGTACTAACTTTTAAGTTCCATTGTTTACTAACCATTATTATGAGTCTTTGTTACATAAATAATAATAAATAAAAAAAGAAAGGAGCTCGATGGCGCAGCGATTAACGCGCCCGGTCTGCGAGTGCTGAGGTTAACCAACTTTCGCTAAGGCCGGTTATCCGATGGGTGACCAAAAATGTACCATTTCTCGCTCCTCCGTGCTTCGGGAGGCACGTAAAGCCGTGGGTCCCGGCTGCATTAGCAGTCGTTAACAACCACCAATCCGCACTGGGCCCGTGTGGTGGTTAATGGCCCGTTCTCCCTATCCATCCATAGGGAAGGCTTGTACCCTTGCAGTGTGGACTGGGGATTTGGCTGATTTCAGTTTTGTTGTGTTTGATGAAGTCTGAGGAAGGTTCTTATGGAGAGAAAAAACGTAAAAAATACGAGGAAAATAGTAACAATAACAATTTTTTTTTCTCATACAAACCACTCTGTCCCCAGCTTTCAAACATTTGACGTCAATCAAAACAAAACAAAGACGCGTAATAATTCTATTAGACTGCGACAGGCCAATAACTTTTGACAGAACGAAATCTGTCGGGGCAGCTATTAACATAAAAAAATCAATGTAACTTTGAATAATTGTATTATATTAAGGGGGTGCAGCGCGGAATTTCAAAAATTTACGTGTCTTTAAGTCACTGGTGCTAGGAGCTGAATAGGTCATATACATTAAAAGGACTAGTGTAGGTTAGCTTGATCCTTTCACAAGGTCATGGTTGTCTTGGAATTTAAAACAAATACCCAGAAACTGCATAAACAATACGTAAAAGTAATGATATCTAAAAACTTATTTCTTCAGAAACTTTGTAAATATAGCACAAATGAAACAATGATCCGTCATCAAAATGTTTGTATTGATATTCCGCAGGTCACTGTTGTCTTAGTTTTCAATTAAAAAATATGAATATAAAAATATTAAGACTTTTATTATTTTTTACCCAAACGCCTATGATTTTACGAAAGTAAACATTGCTCTAATTAAATCACCAGCCTACTCTGTACAGATATTAGTGTGCGTGCGTATTCTTGTCGTGCGCCGTTGTCACACCACTGCCACGCGCCGCTCGCTCGCTATCATAAAGAAACTTGAAACTCGCAGTTTTGCGTTCGCGCGGCACCACCTTAAACTTATTAAATATTTACAAAATACTACATGTTCCCAACAATTTATCATACAGTCCACTACTCCATAACATAGGCTATTTAGATTTTTAGATTGAATATAATTATAAATTAGAGTTTTCTCTTCGCAGAGTCTCGTAGCGGGCATCAGGAATCTCACACCGCTACTGGAGTTGGATATCAGCAAGATGTCATCGGAGCTTGTCGAGATATCGGACTCCGAGTCTGAGGACGAAGCGGAGCCGAGTGACGACGCTAAAGAGACTATAGGCGAGGGCGGGGTCAAGTGAGTCATCATCATCACCAGCTCATTGTATGTACTCACTGCTGGGGCACGAGCCTTCCCTATGAATGTTTACACTACAGCGAGAACGCGCCGTAAACCACCACGCGGGCCCAGTGCGAAACTCCTTATAACTCATGATAGCCTAGTACTTCATCCACCTCACGGCCTCACCCAAAGATGCCCAAAGTAACCAGGTATTCTATATCTTTTTGTGGGTTATGATAGCCTGGTACTTTGGACTCTCTCTTTATCTAGCTTTTTGTATGTCCCCACTGCTGGGGCACGAGCCTTCCCTATGGATGTTTATGCCACAGGGAAAACGAGCCGGAAACCACCATTATTTTTTATTATTTAAGTACCATAATATTTTGGATAATAAATAATTTATAGTTAGGTGTCGCTAAGCGACAAGAGTTGTAGTTAAAAGCCCTCGCCCACATCCGATAATCGGCGACTGATTTTTAAGTCGGTGTATGGAGTTCTATGTTGCATGCAACGCATACGTCCTGCAAAAAGTCGGTCACAACATTAGTACTAAAACCTCGGCGAAAAAATCGATCCGATTGTCGATCCTACAAAAAGTCGGTCGTGGGCGGGAGCCGTTAGAGGGTGCGGCGGGGAGAGAAAACTGTCTTCTACAAGTGAACCATAGACACTCGGTTGGAGTATTTGGTCCATAGACTAACGGCCGTGGTACTCCTTTTTAAACACAATACGCGCACAGAGGAGTGTGTGATTTCGCATAGTTTAAGTTCACAAGAAGGATTGCAGCTATAAAATTTATATATAAGGTCACATTTTATCCACCGCAAATATTTTGAGGATAAATTCAACAACATTAATAAACTATTTTTACGAAAAAAATTTAAAATTTTTATACGCCAGTTTCAAGAAAAACGCCAAAAGACATTTCGATTAAAAAACACCCCTTACGCACTTTCGGTAGTTTCAATTCGAAGGAGCCGAAACAGAGAGGCCGCAATGCCTACACCGCTTACACGTGCCCGTAGTTTCATTCAAAGGAGCCGACAGAGAGGCCGCAATGGATGCTCTTAAAAATATTACTATAATTTTTTTTTTATATAATTTTTGTGTTAGGAAAAGTAAAAATAAAAACTAGCCTGAATTTTTTTAAATGCTAGGGCCTCATTTCTCTGATATAATTAGATGTTTTGTCAAAATATTTGCGGTTTGTAAAATGAGACCTTATATAAAGTGTAACAATAAATTTTGTCAATTACGGACAAATTTTGACTACTGGGCGACCATTAGATAAATGGCCTTTTCTCCGCAGGTTCTTGGAAGAGCACTTAGCCCAAATTTTCAATGACACATGGCATAAATTAAAGATGGACGCCCGGCTGAACGAAGCGGAGGACGTGTTGAACGGAGAACTGAAGATGTTGGAAGGTGAGTCATTGAGTTGCATTGAAAATTCTCTCTTAAGTTTAGGCACATAAAGTGCACTTTTCGTTGAGTAAATATCTTTAAAAAAAGTCAAGTAAATAGTCTATCTTACGGGACCACAGAGATGATTCTGTGTTTTTTAAATGATTATAAATGTGCTGTTTTGTAGTGTTTCCTATTAGTGGAATTTATAATAAAATATATTTTTTTTTACAGAGGAGAGTAAAGAGATAGATTCTCTCCTGAACGAGTGTCAGATAGCCACAGATAAGCTGAGGAACGATCTGTACGCCACGTTTGAACACGAAAGACATGAGTTACCACCTATTGTTATATACGATACTCTATCCAACAAGGTAGGTAAAAGAACTTGCAATTTTTTGACGATTTTGTTGTAATTTGTTTAGATGTCTGTCGATTTTTTATTTAAATAAAAGATTATTATATCGAGGAGCTCGATGGCGCAGCGGCTAGCGCGTTCGGCTTGCGATCTTGCCCGCTAAGCAACTTTCGCAATGCCGGGTCGCCTGATGGGTGACCAATTAAAAACATCTCGAGCTCCTCCGTGCTTCGGAAGGCACGTTAAGCCGTTGGTCCCGGTTGTTGTCGTAAGATGGCAGTCGTTAAAACCCACCAACCCGCATTGGGCCAGCGTGGTGGGTTATGGCCCAATATCCCCACGTGCTACTGATTATGTGGGAGGCCTGTGCCCAGCAGTGGGACGTTTATAGGCTGATGATGATGATGATGATATCACGTTTTTCTCCCAAAAAGGGATAGACAGAGCATCGAAATCACCAATTTTGATTAAACTCGCCGTAAATGACCTCGACGACATAAAGTGACGTCACTCTGAATCCAATATGGCGGACTATGTTTTTGAAACGTGTCCAGCGATAACAAAAAAATAAAAAAAATAATTATAATTAAAGAACCTTTTTAAAAACAAGCTTTTATTTAAAAGTGCTTAAAAGAAAAAAATAAACTTTTACTTTAAAACGTTTACTATCAACTTATAACGTCATTACACAATTTATATAATATTAAAGCTTATCGCGAGATTTACTTGTGTAGATAAACAAGTAAATTAAATAACTTGATGTGATTGATAATTATTAAAATTTTCAATCTTAGTAAATACAAGTACTTAAATCTCGCGACAACCTTTTATGTCATATACATCTTGTATTGACGTTATAAGTTGATACTAAAAGTTTATTTTTTTCTTTTTAGCGCATTTAAATAAGAGCTTGTTTTTTAAAAAGGTTTTGACTTTTAATTTTAATGATTAAAGAAAAAACTTTCGAACACTAAGAGTCACTGGTGCAACTAAGTTGTTTCTTAAATATTTTGCAAGTTTCTTGATTGGACTTTTTCATATTTTAATTAAATAATATTTTTGTTTCATGGACTTTTTTTTTGATTTGTTGTTCCTTTTGCAGTATAGCTGTTTGGAATCTCCAATGCTATTAGAAACGGTAAGATGTCATTTGCATATATTTAAGTACTTTTTTATTTAAATAAACTTAAAAATAAGTATTTTTAAATCGTTCAAATATTTTTTTTCTTGCTACCCATTCAGGTTCTTTTGCTTTTCTTTCAGAGTCTACAGAGTTGATCCGCATTAAAAAAAACTGATCAATAGGACTCACTTTTAAGTAAAACTCGCACTTGACCAAAAAAATTGCTTTGCCAAATTTGTTTTCCAAAAAAAGACAACATGGTTCCTAAGACTGTTTCTTTGTTTCTCTTATAGTTTCGTACTTTCTGTCTCAATAAAAAAAACGCTATATAACGTGAAACAGAAAGTTTTGCTAAAAATTAAAAGATCCAAAGTCTCAATCAAAGTATTAAGATCTTGTATGCAGAGTTACTAAGACATAATTATTAACTTTAATTTGTTATGCATTTTTTAATTAAATATTTCTATTGTGACGTCACATCAAAGAAACAAGTCGCAGCCCTAGCGGTTCAGTAACCTATGTGTACTTACATTTATGATCACTGCAGCTTGCTTACGCGAGCCTGACGCGCATGACTTCACTAATATAAATATTTAGTTTACAATTGCATGACCAATTAAAGTTAGTAATTATACCTCTGCATACAAGATCAGCAAAGAAAAAGATAATAAAAAAAAAGAAAAAAAAAAGAAAAAAAAAAAGAAAAAAAAAAGAAAAAAGAAAAAAATATCAAGATATTGGGCCAGCGTGGTGGGTTATGGCCCATTATCCCCACGTGCTGCTGATCATGTGGGAGGCCTGTGCCCAGCAGTGGGACGGTTATAGGCTGATGATGATGATGATACAAGATCTATATCGGATACACTTTGGACCTTTTCATTTTTACCACACATTTCTGTTACACGTTGTATATTAGTGTATATTAGTGTGCGTGCGTATTCATGTCGTACACCGTTGTCACACCACTGCCACGCGCTCGCTATATGCCTAAACTCGCAGTTTCGCGTCTGCGCGGCACTCTCTAAGTCGTATGCTCTTTTTTAACCACAGTGCAACAGCAGCAAGAGACGCCTGCCTTCCGGTGCGGAGACGCCGGCGAAGCGACCCGCCATACCTCTGGGGTACGCGCCTTTAGACGCCGAAGCTAAGGAGATATCAACCACACAGGTACTGTACTTTATTTTGTACGTTATGCGTTACTCGTTAAGAGCATTTTTCAATACATTTCGATATCCCATACAAACTTCGAAGTTCTAATTATTTTTTTTAATTTACGGATTAGCACTTGGAATTCATCTCACCTGATGTTAAGTGATGATAAGGCGAAAGTGGAAGCGCTCGCCCGGAATCCTCAACCAATGAGGAACTGGCAATCTTATCTTTAACTGTCGGAACACAACAATGCTATAAACACAAATGTTGAAAAAATTTTCCACGAGCAGGATTTGAACCTGCACCCTTCTGACATTCCGGGTCAGGTGCTCTTCCAATTGAGCTATCGTGGTTCTAACCAGCCCGCCGAAATTATTCAACACTTTTTACTTTGAAAGCCAAAGGCGCCCATTCAGAGCACCTGACCCGGAATGTCAGAAGGGTGCAGGTTCAAATCCTGCTCGTGGAATTTTTTTTTTTCAACATTTGTGTTTTTGTAATTTGTTCGCAACAAAATTTGCGTTAAAAATTATTTGAACATTAATGCTATAAACATTGATGTTATGGCGACATATTTAGATAAGATGGTGGAAGCTAGCCAGGACAAACAAGCCAACCACCAACCAGACTGAGTACATACATGACCAGTTAATCACAGAAGCGGTGTTTTAAACCAAAATGTGAATTTTGATGATTACTAACGGCTCGCCTGCGATATCATACGCGTGAACACCCGTATCCCGTGATGGTTGTAGCAGCTCGATAACTTTTATTTAACTTTGTTCTGAATAAATCAGCCAAATCGGTCGAGCCGTTCTCAGTGATGCTTTGACATACATGTGTACATATTTCACAGGATAAACTGTCTTCGGTGGCCGACGCTTCAAAGATAGATGATGACGTAAGTTATTTTTTCAACATTTGTGTTTTTGTAATTTGTTCGTAACAAAATTTGCGTTAAAAATTATTTGAATATTTATGACGTAAGTTGTTTACAAAATTTCTTGCATCTGGCTCAGTAACGCCAGAAAGTTATTATTTTAGAAGGGTTGGCAAATGACTCTGCCAACCCTTCTAAAATCAAGCGCAGAGTCCAGATGTTCCACAGCTAGAGGAGCGAATTGTGCCTCACTAGTCAGCCTCACCACCACCAACCCGCTATAGCTAGACCGCTTAACTGAGTCCTCGCCTGCGGTAGGTACGCGGGGCGGGAAATATGTAGGGCCTCTGCCACGAACACAAGCGACTTGCGACGCGGCGAACGGTTCTAGTTCATTGCGCGCTATACAACGGCAGTCATAGTCAACGGTTATAGAAATAACGCAATTCAAAATTCAAAATCATTTATTCAGTTTAGGCTACAAAAAGCTCTTATGAATGTCATTATGCCATCGGTTTATAAGTCTACTCTGTGCGGGAGACCTTGTACTGAGAAGAACCGGCAAGAAACTCAGCAAGTGTCAAGCTCTTTTCTCCTTACAGCGTCAAAAATATTAGAAAATGCCCTATCATAAAAGGACACTTTCCATCACAAACAAACACAAAAAAAGGACAATCACAACACCCAAAAATACAAAAAAAAAACTAGAAATCCGTTCGCCGCGTCGCAAAACGCTCGTACTCGTGGCAGAGGCCCTAAGCCCCGCGTACCTACCACAGGCGAGGACTCAGTTAAGCTATCTAGCTATAGTTGCTTCACACCTCGATTAAAGGAGCCCATGTTGTAGGAAGGTGGAAATATAAGTGCTAGGTAGGAATTCCATTTTTTGGCAATGCAACAAAAGTAGTGTGTATTCGCGGGTTCTGGCTCACTTGTATGGAAAGTCATATTCGCGGGTTCTGGCTCAATGAATCATCGAAAAGTCGTTTCAAGGGTCGACCAAACCTAAAAAAAAAAAAAAAAAAAAAAAAAAAAAAAAAAAAAAAAAAAAGGAAAACCCCCCCATTTGAATCGATTGCGCTGGGTCCCAGAGCGATATCTCTTGCCGTTTCCGAGTTACGTTACTCACGGATGGTCCTTCTTCGTTATCTAATTACCTCTATTGTTAACAATAAGACGACCCTTGCTCCTTATCTAATTGCCTCTATTGTTAACTATCACTGTGTTTTGGCGATTACACCGTCGGACCGTCCACAATTCTTTCTCATTATCTAATCACCTCCATTGTTCGTTAACAATTGACATTGAGGAGCTCGATGGCGCAGCGGCTAGCGCGTTCGGCTTGCGATCTTGCCCGCTAAGCAACTTTCGCAATGCCGGGTCGCCTGATGGGTGACCAATTAAAAAACATCTCGAGCTCCTCCGTGCTTCGGAAGGCACGTTAAGCCGTTGGTCCCGGTTGATGTCGTAAGATGGCAGTCGTTAAAACCCACCAACCCGCATTGGGCCAGCGTGGTGGGTTATGGCTCAATATCCCCACGTGCTATTGTTCACGTGGGAGGCCTGTGCCCAGCAGTGGGACGTTTATAGGCTGTTGATGATGAATTGACATTACTTTCCGATATCTTAATGTATTTGGTCGTTTAGGCACGTTGTTGCAAGAAACATTTCTAAGGATCTCAACTAATATAAAACGCATGCGCATTATTGTGTTCTTACGAAGTCGTGCTTCAACCATTCACAAAACGGAGAACCGTTGCTAACATAGAAATAATTTAAAGATATAGCACCTCTGTTTGTAGTTGACTGCTGCAGACAAACAGATAATCTGAAAACAGTTCCTATTTACCAGATAAGACTACAGCATACTGTCTTATTCTCAACGATTGCATTGTTGAATACAAACCACTAAGTAACATCGTAAAGAAGATATCATGAACGTAGATACACTTATAGTGGATGTTCAAGGATTTAAAGATATAAATAACAATTTTATTGTAAAAGAAGTAGCCATTGCGAGCCAGGAACATACACAAACTTTTTTGGTAAAGCCACCATACTCATTTCATCATCTCACAGAAGTAGAAAAGAAACGAGTCAGATGGTTAGAAAGAAACCGAGGAATTAGCTGGTGTGAGGGCTACATAGACTATAAGGAGTTTCATCGTGTTATCATACCTCATCTGAAGAATAAAAAAGTTATTGCAAAGGGTTTTGAAAAAATTAAGTGGATCAAAGATTTATGTGCAAACTGTGTGGTAATCGATATTGGTGAAAAGGGATGTCCTAATTTTTCAATGTTACAAAGTAAATTTTGTAAAAATAAAACGGACTTTAGTTGTGTAAATCATAAAATAAACTGTGCATTAAATAATGCTGTGTGTATTAGAAAATGGTATTATGATAATAACATGTCTAAGTTTAATTTATTTTGATTTTTATATTATTATCAATAAACTGATTCTTTGTGTTATTTACATGGTTATTTTATTTTTCATACTTATGCTTCCCTGTTTTACTGACTTTGAACTAGATGCAGCAGAATGAAATTGAGTTTTAATCGAACTACAAATATATTTTTTCTATCATATTTATTATTTAACTTAACATAGCTACTATTACTTAAATATTTGTTATGACTTAACTTTGAATTCCTAATGCTATGAGTCTATGACACAAATGACAATAAACTCTTATCGATTGCACTGAGTCCCAGGTGGTCTTAATCACCTTTCTTAAATTCCTTTACAACATAACAAAGGGAATATCCAATTCTCCAAACTATCGGAAGTAAAAACTGATTGTCATTGTTATCAGTGACTACTCTTCGAAGTTGCAAGAAACATTTCTAAGGATCTCAACTAATATAAAACGCATGCGCATTATTGTGTTCTTACGAAGTCGTGCTTCAACCATTCACAAAGTATTATCCTAGCACTAGGTGTATAAATAGGACCTTCAACTCTAGAGTGATCATCACTTACAATTCAACGTTGTTGCTGCTACTTGCTGTTAAAATGGATCGTGAATGTGTTAGTGCTTTCTTCATGAATCAGGCTGAGAACGAAATAAATTCGGAACTTATAGAAAGTTGTGAAAATGTAGACTTGATGGAGCTCTGTGAAGAAGTTGAACAAGCTGTAAAAATAGACGATGAGCTGTATCAAATATGTGTCATGGTTGAAAACAGTGTTAGGTGAGTACCTTAACATTAATTTTACTTCATCGAGCATAATCTCTGATTTTACAACTTCACGATATTAATGTTAATCGTGTCACGTAGCAGTGAAAGAATACTATCACCCCCTCTCTTTCCTTGGGTACCGTAAAAGGTGGCTAACGGATTAAAGACTACACATACGTCCAACAGCATAAAGCAACGATGGGTTCACCACCTATCACGATGAGCACATATGGTGGACTATGGTAGAGAACTACAAATTCAGTCAGTTTTTTTTTTCTCTTACAGTCAACAATCATCATCCTCATCACCATCATCAAAAGCACATCAAACGGGACATGGAGGAGTGCTCAAAAGAAGTACCGAAACTGGTGGTGAAAACGAAAATAATAGCAAAAGACCGCGAAATGAAGAAGATGCATTGACTTCAACGGCAAACAAGGTATATTGCGAAGCTTGTAATAAACATGTTAGCAGAAGATATTTTTCTAATCATGCTAGGAGCAATATACATAAAAATAATGTTTTAAAATCGCACAACTCTCTAGATAATGTATGTGTTGTAGAGTCAGCTTTTGGTCAGCGTATTATTACATACAAAATTAAAAGTAAAGAACAGTCCTACTCCTTTCAAACACCGGAATCATTTCTGGAGTCAGTTAAAAATGATATGTTTTTCTTAATAAATGAGACCCTTAATCAACATGTAACTGTTAAAATAAATTGTGTTCTACATGCAGATTTTGTTCAACAAACTAAGAACTTATCTAATTCATTTGATTTTCAAACCAACAATTTTATAATTTCCCAAACCGATGATTTGAATATTTTCATGACATCCTTATGCGATACTCTAGCGAACAAAATAAGTGCTTTTGAAAGAAAGGATAGTGGATGGAGTCTTACTAAAATTATATGTATAGAATTGAACATAAACAAGTTTAACCCACTACGAGGCACCTCATTCATTGATTTACCTAAAGATATTAAAGATAAAAAAGCAGTTATTAACGTAAGAAACGCAGATAATTTATGTTTTAAATGGGCATTACTCTCAGCGTTATATCCTTCAAACAAAAATGCAGAGCGAACATCCTCCTACAGTACCCATTTAAATAAGCTTAAATTTGTTGGTGTATCGTTCCCCGTTAAGTTAAATGACATACATAATGTTGAACAGCTAAATAACATCAGTATTAATGTTTTCGGGTTAGAATTTGATAACAAATCAAAGAAACATTCAGTCATTGGGCCTCTTTATTTTACAAAAAATCGCAAAAGCACACATGTCAACCTTTTATATGTGCAAAATGGAATAAATGGACACTATTGTTACATCAAAAACTTATCCCGACTAGTTAGTAAACAAATGACTAATAAAAATGTTGCTGTATACATATGCGATGGATGTTTGTTACGTTTCACAACTAGAGATAGATTAGTTAATCACCAACAACATGACTGCTCGCACATAACCACAACATTACCAAACAGTGAGAAAACTTTAAAAAATTGGTTTGGAAAACCTGTATCAAATGACGAATTAACGTTTGATAAGTTTCAAAAAACAATGAGAATCCCTTTTGTTGTGTATGCTGATTTTGAAGCGTTATTAAATCCTTTACAAACTTCTTCTAATGAATCATTAAAACCGTACACCAATAACGTTCAAAAACATGAGCCTTACAGTTTTGGATATTACATCAAATGCTCATTCGATGATAGTTTGTCTAAATATGTAACATACAGTGGACCAGATTGTGCTAAAGTGTTTATGACTAGATTGCATGAAGACTTAAAATTAATATGTAAAAAGAATTGTGTTCAAAAATCTCCTAAACCGCTCTCAGCTGTTGATACTGACAGTGTAACTAATGCAAAAACTTGTCACGTTTGTGAAACTGATTTAAGCGGTGAAAAAGTTCTAGTCTTTGATTGGCAAACTGGAGATTTCAGAGGTGTTGCACATGAAGTATGTGAAAAGAAATTCCGTGCTCCCCGTCATATTCCAGTTTTTTTACACAATCTAAGTAATTACGATGCGCATTTTATTGTACATGCACTGAACTTTGTTGAAGGAAATGTCGATATAATTCCACAAAATAAAGAAAAATATATTTCGTTCACTAAACATCTAACAATAAACAATCAAAAAGTTAGCTTGAGATTTGTAGATTCTTTCAAATTTTTACCATGCAGCTTAGATCAACTAGCCAAAATCTTAAAAGACGAACAATTTCGTGAACTCAAAAACAACTTTCCTGCGAAGGAAGATTTCAATCGTCTTCGGAAAAAGGGTGTTTACCCTTATGAGTTCATGACTTCATATGACTGTCTTAATTTAACCACCTTACCTAATCAAGATCAGTTCTATAGTTCACTTACCGATACAGCAATTTCAAATGATGACTATAATCGTGCTAAAGATGTTTGGCAACACTTTGGTTGTCAAAACATGTTGGATTATTCTAACCTGTATCTCAAAACTGATGTTTTGTTGTTAGCTGATGTATTTGAAAATTTCCGCGATCTATGTTTTACAACTTATGGTTTGGATCCTAGTCATTATTATACAGCACCGGGGTTGAGTTGGGATGCCATGCTTAAACAAACAAAAATAAAATTAGAGTTATTAACAGATATTGATCAGATAGCTTTTATCAAATCGGGGATCCGAGGGGGTATATCTCAATGTAGCAATCGACATGCTAAGGCCAATAACCCCTTTTTAGATGATTTTGATGAGAATGAGCCTACATCTTATTTAGCTTATTTTGATGCAAACAATCTATATGGTTGGGCTATGTCACAGTACCTTCCTGAAGGAGGTTTTGAGTGGGTGAGTCCGGAGACAAACTATGAGGTTTCTGACACATCTCCATATGGCTTCATATTAGAAGTAGATTTGGAATATCCTGCAGAACTTCATGATTTGCATTCAGACTTGCCATTATGCCCCGAAAATATATACGCAGGGGGATCAGAAGAAAAAAAGCTTATTCCAAATTTAAATAATAAACAAAAATATGTAATTCACTATATAAACCTAAAACAATGTCTTAAGTTGGGTCTTAAATTAACTAAAATTCATAGAATATTGAAGTTTACACAGAGTCCTTGGTTAAAAAAATACATAGATTTGAACACTGAGCAACGAAAAAAAGCAGATTCAGACTTTGAAAAAGATTTTTATAAACTAATGAATAATTCTGTTTTTGGTAAAACCATGGAAAACGTAGAAAAAAGAGTGAACGTAAAATTACTAACTCACTGGGAAAATCGCGGTAAAACTTTGGGTGTCCAAGACCTAATTGCCAAACCTGAATTTCAAAGCATTTCAGTTTTTTCAGAAAACTTGGTAGCGGTACAGTTGAAAAAAACTAAAGTTTGCTATGATAAACCAATTTATTTAGGCTTATCTATTTTAGACATATCAAAAACTCTCATGTATGATTTTCACTACGAATACATGTTAAAAAAATTTAACAACAAAATCAAATTATTGTACACAGACACCGATAGCTTCATATATCAAATATTTACTAATAATTTCTATGAAGATATTAGAAACGACATAGATACACGATTCGATACATCTAACTATTCTGTTGATAATATCCACCAGTATCCACAAGTTAACAAAAAGAAATTAGGATTTTTTAAAGACGAAAATAATGGTGAAATTGTTAAAGAGTTTGTAGGGTTAAGATCAAAAATGTATGCAATTGAAACGAAAACAAAATTAACAACGAAAGCTAAGGGTGTTAATAAAAGCGTCACGCAAAGGATGTCAATGAAAAATTACAAATCTTGTCTTTTCAATAGAAACATTCAATACAACACTATGTACAGATTTCGATCAATTAAGCATATAATTTTCACACAGCAAATCAATAAAATATCATTGTCTTATAATGACACCAAGAGATATATCTTACCTAATAAAGTAGACACATTAGCATGGGGTCATTATAAATTGCGGTTGCCGATGTAAAAATGTTGTATCTAGATATAAATAATTTTAATGATATTCAGGTTTTATTGTATTGTATTTATTTGTAAGATCAAGCTCATTTTAAATTGTAAATTAACTGTAAATAAATTGTAGATAGTAACAGTAAGTTTTAATTTTAAGTGTATTAGCTCATTATAAATTGTAAATTAAATGTAAATAAATTTTAGATAGTAAGAGCAAGTTTTAATTTTAAGTTTATTAGCTGTTATAGTGTAGATTTATTAATGAATTTAAAAAAATAAAAGGACTGATTGTCTTTTGATGAAATGCAACCATTTGTTTTGTGTATATGGTATTAAATTATAAATTATTCAAAAAATTTAACAAAAAAAAAAATGTTTTATTTTCTAACTATTATCAATTTTTTGATCATACTTCTACATCACTTCGATCAGAGTAGACGTTTTGGTCTGGTTAATAATCATGTTTCATTTTGAACATCCATTCACCGCAATTGTTGCTGGTCCAAGTGGTTGTGGTAAATCGAACTTTGTGTGTGAATTCCTGAAAAATATAAATCAACTATGTAATACAGAGTTTAAAAATGTCTTGTGGTGTTATGATGAAATGCAACCTTTGTACAACCTAAGTGATGTTACTTATTATCAGGGAATTCCTGATTTAAACATGTTCGATGGTAAAGATTCCCAACTTATAATAATTGATGATCTGATGAGAGAGTGTGATGGTCGGGTAGTTGATATCTTTACTAAGGGAAGTCACCACCGAAATTTAAGTGTATTTTACATAACTCAAAACTTGTTTCATCAGGGTAAAGGTCAACGTGATATTTCCTTGAACTCAAGTTACATAATATATTTCAAAAATCCTCGAGATAGAACACAAATTCGTTTTTTAAGTCGTCAAATTTCACCTGAGAACTCAAAACTGGTTGAAGAGGCTTATAGAGATGCTACTAATAAACCATATGGTTATTTAATGATTGACCTCAAACAAAACACTGATGATGTGTATCGGTTCAAAACAAATATATTTCCGAATGAATATACCGTTTGTTATGTATCTAAGAAGGGGTATAAATACAGTGGTAGCCAACATAACAACTTCATTCCATAATTATGATACCAAGAGTTACTACGCATACAAACTTTTTAAAAGCATTACATGTGCTTAAACCAAAGTTTCGAAAGGCATTATTAAAATCTTGTAACCAAGAAGAACTACATTGCATTTGTGAGTGCATTCACAACGTTCTTCAAGGAAAAATAACAATTCCTACAAAAGAAAAAAATAAACTAGAAAAATATAAACATATTCTAAGAAAGCTTATTTCGAAAGGAGCAAATAGAACGAGAAAAAACATTATCATACAAAAAGGTGGTGCATTCTTACCGATTATCTTGGGAGCCGTATTGAGTGCATTATTAGGATCAGTCACCAAATAACCACTATGGAAAATGCCAAAAAAATGATATTAATTGAACCCGAAATAATAGAAAAATTAAAAAATGATAACACAAACAGAAACGTGAACAATTTATCACGACTCGACGAAGAAATGAATCATGTTTTAAAAAAGAAAATAGATGATCGAGAAAAATGGCCCCTATATTTACAAACACTACAAAGATATTTGTATTTTATTGGCAAAGATCGAAAGCCTTTAGAAATACCCATAATATCGTTTGATGAAACAGAAATTATAAAAAAAGAAAGCCGTGAGGATCGCCCTCCAGAAGCAATACAAGACTCCTCGAAGATAGTCGAATCCAACGCTGGAGATAAAGAAATTAATTATTCTAAAAGTCTTTTAATAAACCTTTTACCCAAGACATACAAAGCAAAAGGTGAGCTCTTAATAGATTTATTATTAAAAAATAAACAAAAAATTTATTGGGATGATAAAGGAACAGTTTACATCGATGACAAGAAAATTTATAAAAGCAACATAGTTGATTTACTCAACGATGTTATAAGACCGTTAAAAAATTCTTCACCAAACGGGTGGTTAGAATTTTCTAAGGCATTAAAGGAATTAAGAGTACCTTTGACTTACATCGGTAATCCAAGAAGAGCAACTTGCATCAATGTTATGTCTAATACTCCGAATTTTGGAAATCGATTTGAATCTAACGTAGAAAAAGATCACGAATATTCTACACCACCTTCAAGTACCATAACGCGTAAAGAAAAAGTCAAAAAGAAAATAGAATGGGAGAAATGGACTCCATATTAGAAATTAACGATATTTACTATGACATTTCTCATCCTGCTGGATATGGAAGTTTAAATCAAATAACAGATGTTATGAAAAATCGAATGACTAGAAAAGAAGTAAAAAATTGGTTAGAATCTCAAGAAACTTACACTCTACATAAACCTGTTCAACGACGGTTTCCTAGAAATAAATACATTTTATCTAATTTTAATGAACTTTGGCAAGTCGATTTAAGTGATATGCGATCTTATAGTGAATATAATGATGGTTTTAATTATATTTTGTGTATCATTGACGTGTTCAGTAAATATGCGTTTGCAAGAGCAATGAGAAAGAAAAATTCTGTTACAGTGAAAAAATGTCTTGCAAGTATATTATCTGAAGCAAAGGCGACTCCCACACATTTGCAATCAGACAAAGGGACTGAGTTTATTTCAAAAGATGTTCAAATGTTTTTAAAAACTTATAACATAAATTATTACACAACTAATAACCCTGATATTAAAGCAAGTATAGTCGAAAGATTCCAAAGAACTTTGAAGACTAAAATGTGGCGCTACTTTACACATAATAATACTTATCGTTACATTGATATCTTAGACAATTTGCTATATTCCTATAATCACAGTTTTCATAGAAGTATAAAAATGAGGCCTTGTGATGTTAATTCAAGTAATATTATGACTGTGTGGCGGAATTTGTATAGTGATAGTGATAGTACAAAATTATCTAAATCACACAAACCAAAATTTAGTATTGGTGATTACGTTAGAATCACAAAATATAAACACATATTCCAAAAAGGTTATGAAACTAATTGGAGTGATGAAATCTTTGTTATTACATCGATTATAGATAGGTCACCTTGGGTGGTATACACCCTTAAAGATTTACAAAATGAAACGATTACTGGAACTTTCTATGAAAAGGAATTGCAGAAGGTTAGTCATGATTCCTCTTCGAAGTATAAAATAGATAAAATACTGAGTACTCGATACTCTGGTCTCAGAAAGGAATTGTTGGTCAAATGGAAAGGTTATCCGAATAAGTTTAATAGTTGGATATTAGCTTCAAGTCTTGAGAAAATATGACGAGTGATAGTTTTTATTTAACGTTACCAAGTAACAGTTCAATGTCATATTTTCCTGAAAACAGAACCACCAACTTCTGTACAAAATTACCGAAGTCGATTAAATTAGAAGGAGAATGGTATGTTGGCATAGTAGAGTTTCAATATCCCTGTACCATGTTTACTGTTCAAGATCATGAAAATATTGTGTACGTTACCAAAAGAATGCAAGTTCCGGGTGATGAAGGAAATGAGTCGGTGGTGACATACAAAACTCATATACCAGCATCCAGTTACGAAAACATTGAAGATGTTTTAACAGCATGTAACTCCAGAGAAGCTTTTATATTACGTTATGACAAGATATCGAAATACATTACTCTCACTAATGAAGATAATAAAATTATTTCTTTACAATTTTCACCAAAGTTAAGTCTTCAACTTGGATTTGATCCAAATACTAATGTGGTTACTAAAAGAGTCAGTAAATTTCCTGCTAATTTATATTTAGGATTACCATCACAGTTATATGTGTACTGTGATATTATCGAACCCCAGATGGTTGGTGATGTCATGTGTTCATTATTAAGAATCATACCATTGGATCCAGCTAAATATACGTATGGATCAAATAAAATGCACATCTTCTCACCTCCACATTATGTATCTGTTATGCGAAGAGAGTTCGATACAATAGAAGTAGATATAAGAACGAACACAGGAGAAAACGTACCATTTCAATTTGGAACGGCTTGTGTTAAACTACACTTTAAGCGGAAATAATAATGTATCCGAAATACAATAATATCTGCCCTTATGAACATTACTATACGCATCAAGCCGGTTCCGGAGTTGGTGTGATTTATAAGGGCACAGCACATCAACGTGGACACGGTATTGGAAGCTTCTTAGGTGGACTATTCCGTTCAGTATTACCTTTATTGTCGAGTGGGGCTAAAGTTATCGGTAAAGAAGCATTAAATGCTGGTGTAGGACTTTTATCCGACATGGTACACACAAGGCCGCTTAATGAATCCGTAAGAAATCGTGTTAAGGAAGCAACTTCAAATTTAAAAAGGAAATCAGATGAAAAGATAGATCAAGTCATGAGTGGTTCGGGATATAAAAGTAAAAGACAACAGTTACAAAGTATCAGTCAGTCGCAGCAATCAAAACGGAGAGCATTGAAAAAAACGAAGAAGAAGAACAATAATTTAAAAACTAACGACATATTTTCAGTGTAAAAAAAAAAAAAAAAAAAAAAAATAATAATAATAATAATAATAATAATTGTAATAATGTCTTTTTTGCATAATCATTCATGTGAATGTGTTAAGTCCGAGTTGGATTTATTTGCATTACCGTCAACTCAGACTAGTATTGAAAGTGGTCAGTGGGTTCACTACAAACCAATTTCATCGCTTAGTGATGATGGACCAATCGAATTTCAGATTCCTGGAAGTGGTGATGACTACATAGATTTATCACACACTTTGATACACATAAAAGCAAAAATTCTAAATCAGGATTTAACACCTCTGACAGCAACAACTACTGTGGCTCCGGTTAATAATTGGCTACACTCACTCTTTAGCCAGTTAGATGTTTATTTAAATCAAAAACTGATAACACCTCCAAACAATACTTATGGCTATCGAGCTTACATTGAAACACTACTAAATTATGCTCCATCAGCAAAACAATCACACCTAACATGTGGACTCTGGTATGAAGACACATCAGAAAAAATGAATTCAACTGATGAGTCAAATAAAGGATTTACTATTAGACAAAAATTGGTAAAGGAAAGTAAAGAGGTCGAAATGATAGGACATTTACATGGAGACATATTCAACCAAGAAAAGTTTTTAATTAATGGTGTTGAAATGTGTGTGAAATTAGTACGTTCTCGAGATACATTTAATTTAATGTGTTCGTCTAATGATGTAAAATTAAAAGTTTCCATTATTGATGCCACACTTATGATTCGAAAAGCTCGTGTAAACCCTACTGTTCTGCTTGCCCATCAAAAGGTTTTATTATCAACCTCAGCTAAATATCCTATTACTAGGGCTGAAGTAAAAGTTCTAACCATTCCAGCAGGTATTCAGGGAAAAACTCTTGATAATATTTTCCTTGGTCAAGTACCAAAGAGATGTATAGTAGGATTTGTAGATAATACAGCGTTTAATGGATGTCTTACAAAAAATCCTTTTGATTTCGATCATTATGGTATTAGTTCTTTTTGTTTATACATCGATGGAACACAGATTCCTTCCAAAGCTCTACAACCTGTTTTTAGCAACAACTTGTTTACATCAACTTATCATACTTTGTTCTCTGGAACAGGAATTCATTTCCTAAATGAGGGTAACGGTATTTCTAGAGCTGATTACGCTAATGGATACTGTCTAATGGCGTTTGACTTAACTCCAGATTTATCTGCCAATTCAACAGCTCATTGGAATCTTATTCGACATGGAAGTGTTCGGTTAGAAGTTAGATTTGAGACAGCTCTAACACAAACTGTTAATTGTATTGTTTATGCTGAGTTTGATAACATTATAGAAATAGATAAAAATAGGAACATAAGTGTAGATTTTAGTAGTTAAGTCCTAATTGTGTATGAAGACACATGTTTTCATGTTATTATGAATACCTTAGAAATAACAAAATGTTTAAAAAAATTGTGTCATTTGCTGGAATTCAATGTTTATGCGGCTAATCGCATTCCTATACATGTTACACAACCTTTCTATATGATTAGTAATCTTGATCCTGATACTAGACCTGGATCACATTGGATAGCATTATATATCAACAATAAAGGAGTTGGCGAATACTTTGATACTTTTGGTCGTAAACCTGAAAGTTATCATTTATCATTTTTAAGGAAAAACACCAATAGATGGATTTATAATCATAAAGTTATTCAAAGTGTATTTTCGTCTGTTTGTGGTGAATATTGTTTACTTTATTTGTATTTCAAACTTAGAGGTATGTGTATGACAGATTTTATTGATATGTTTACTGATGATACTTTTCAAAATGATATAATGTTAAAGCAAATGTTTAAGACTTTCATAGTTTAAAGGTAAGCAAAAAATTTGTAAGTAAAAAAATGAAATAAAACTGTACACAAAAAAAAAAAAAAATGCCTTTTACTTTAATCCCCTACCACAGAAAAAAAAAAACCTATATGTCATAGACTCATAGCATTAGGAATTCAAAGTTAAGTCATAACAAATATTTAAGTAATAGTAGCTATGTTAAGTTAAATAATAAATATGATAGAAAAAATATATTTGTAGTTCGATTAAAACTCAATTTCATTCTGCTGCATCTAGTTCAAAGTCAGTAAAACAGGGAAGCATAAGTATGAAAAATAAAATAACCATGTAAATAACACAAAGAATCAGTTTATTGATAATAATATAAAAATCAAAATAAATTAAACTTAGACATGTTATTATCATAATACCATTTTCTAATACACACAGCATTATTTAATGCACAGTTTATTTTATGATTTACACAACTAAAGTCCGTTTTATTTTTACAAAATTTACTTTGTAACATTGAAAAATTAGGACATCCCTTTTCACCAATATCGATTACCACACAGTTTGCACATAAATCTTTGATCCACTTAATTTTTTCAAAACCCTTTGCAATAACTTTTTTATTCTTCAGATGAGGTATGATAACACGATGAAACTCCTTATAGTCTATGTAGCCCTCACACCAGCTAATTCCTCGGTTTCTTTCTAACCATCTGACTCGTTTCTTTTCTACTTCTGTGAGATGATGAAATGAGTATGGTGGCTTTACCAAAAAAGTTTGTGTATGTTCCTGGCTCGCAATGGCTACTTCTTTTACAATAAAATTGTTATTTATATCTTTAAATCCTTGAACATCCACTATAAGTGTATCTACGTTCATGATATCTTCTTTACGATGTTACTTAGTGGTTTGTATTCAACAATGCAATCGTTGAGAATAAGACAGTATGCTGTAGTCTTATCTGGTAAATAGGAACTGTTTTCAGATTATCTGTTTGTCTGCAGCAGTCAACTACAAACAGAGGTGCTATATCTTTAAATTATTTCTATGTTAGCAACGGTTCTCCGTTTTGTGAATGGTTGAAGCACGACTTCGTAAGAACACAATAATGCGCATGCGTTTTATATTAGTTGAGATCCTTAGAAATGTTTCTTGCAACAACGTGCCTAAACGACCAAATACATTAAGATATCGGAAAGTAATGTCAATTCATCATCAACAGCCTATAAACGTCCCACTGCTGGGCACAGGCCTCCCACGTGAACAATAGCACGTGGGGATATTGAGCCATAACCCACCACGCTGGCCCAATGCGGGTTGGTGGGTTTTAACGACTGCCATCTTACGACATCAACCGGGACCAACGGCTTAACGTGCCTTCCGAAGCACGGAGGAGCTCGAGATGTTTTTTAATTGGTCACCCATCAGGCGACCCGGCATTGCGAAAGTTGCTTAGCGGGCAAGATCGCAAGCCGAACGCGCTAGCCGCTGCGCCATCGAGCTCCTCAATGTCAATTGTTAACGAACAATGGAGGTGATTAGATAATGAGAAAGAATTGTGGACGGTCCGACGGTGTAATCGCCAAAACACAGTGATAGTTAACAATAGAGGCAATTAGATAAGGAGCAAGGGTCGTCTTATTGTTAACAATAGAGGTAATTAGATAACGAAGAAGGACCATCCGTGAGTAACGTAACTCGGAAACGGCAAGAGATATCGCTCTGGGACCCAGCGCAATCGATTCAAATGGGGGGGTTTTCCTTTTTTTTTTTTTTTTTTTTTTTTTTTTTAGGTTTGGTCGACCCTTGAAACGACTTTTCGATGATTCATTGAGCCAGAACCCGCGAATATGACTTTCCATACAAGTGAGCCAGAACCCGCGAATACACACTACTAACAAATGATGAACCATATCAAATTTATTCGTTTGCGATGGAATAGTTGCAACAGTAAATCGGTGACAACGAATAACCGGGGCGCGTGTTTTTTAAATATTATTTCTTACGGATAAAAATTTGGCCTACATCTCACCTGATGTTAAGTGATGATAAGGCTATTAGGTGGAAGCGCACTTCACCCGGAATCCTCAACTAGGCAGGCACTGTTTCTCTGGCTGCCGGAACACAAAAATGCTACAAACATTAATGTTATGGCGATATGTTTAAATAAGATGGTGGTAGCTAGCCAGGCGGACAAACAAGCCTTACCACCACCAAACCATTGAATCGAACCCGGGATCTCTGTGTCTGGTACCGGTGGTCTTACACACTAGACCATAGAGGCGGTTATACAACGTGTAACAAAAAGGTGTGGTAAAAATGAAAAGATCAAAAGTGTATCCAATCTAAATCTTATTTGCAAAGTTACGAAGACATAATTATTTACTTTAATTTGTTATTCAATTTTTAATTTAATATTTCTATTGTGACGTCATCAAAATAAACATGTCACAGACTCACAGCCCTAGTGGTTCAGTAACCTCTGTGTACTTATATTTATGATCACTGCTGCTTGCTCATGCGCGCCGGACGCGCATGACTTCACAAATATAAATATTTTATTTACAATTGCATGACAAATTCAAGTAAATAAATACTAGCACTTTTCCCGCGACTTCGTCCACGTGGATTTCGTATTGTACATACAAAATCCAATATTCAATATAATATATTTGGTATTGTAAATACAAACCACATTTAAAAAACAATTTAAAAATAAAATAAAATATAGGGAATGTATTATAAGGAATTTAGCAATCTATCTGCGAAATATTTTTTGGAATTGGACCAGTAGTGCCAGAGGTTACCCTTCGCAAACAAACAAACATACAAACAAAGTCACAAATTTAACCTCTTTATTAATATTACAGTTAATAATTATGTCCTAGTAACTCTGCATTCAAGATCTACGTCGGATACACTCTGGATCTTTTAATTTTTACAACATTCTGTAACACGTTGTATATCATAATTATCCGATAATTACTGCCGATAAAAAATAAATAAGTAAATAAAATAAAATAAAATAGTTTTGTATTTCCCAATAAAATACACAATACTAGCTGACCGGCGGACTTCGTACCGCTTTGACAGTTTCCATGACAACAATACAAACAAATCATTCGTCCGTTTAAAAAACACCCGTATCCCACGAAGGACCCCTATAGCATCGCCACCTACCGGGTCCAAATGTAAATCTAAACCATTCTCGAATCCACTTGAACACACATAGAAAATTTCATTCAAATCGGTCCAGCCGTTTAGAAGTTCAATATCATACACACGCACAGAAGATTTTTATATATAAAGATGTATTGAGACAACCTCAGATGACTGTGATGATTTATTAAGGCGAAGGGTAAGGCACACTAGCGTCGCTAATGGATTTAATTTGATAACTGCTAAACTGGATTAATTTTTCAAACATTGCGGACCTTCCGACACTAGGCAAACATCTATTATTTAATAATTGTGCACTACTTTTAGGTTTGTTTTTGTATTCATTCGCTAACACCAAAAGGGGCCATTGTTTGTGAATAAATGCGATAGCCCGTTTTGTGAATAAACCACGCAACAAAAAGTAGTGCACAAGTATTAAATAAATACTATGGATGCTTTCCTGTTATCAGACGGTACGCAATGTTTAAAAAAAGATCCGGTCCGTTAGTAATTGTCAAATTATCAATTGGTGGCGCTAGTGTGCCTTACCCTTCGCCTTAAAGAGAAACCTACCTCTGTCACAAAATTGTATTATCACCTGCAAAATGTACACAGTACCCGCAATAAAGATTATTTTATTCTTTTTTATTCTAAACGTACATATCACCAACAGAAGGAAGTATCAGTGCTCCAAGTGTCTATGGAAGCAGCCCCTTCAGAACTACCCCCGCCCGGGGAGATCTCCCGTCCTCCGCTGCGCGCCGGCATGGTGGTGTACGGCGTAAGGAACGTGTTGGGATCCTGGGTGAGGTGCAGAGTGCTGGAGGTGCAGGGAAAGAACGGAGCTCCCGGGGTGAGTGGACTAAAGAATAATGTGTTTTCAGGTCGTGCGTTACCGACCCCTAAGCATAAGTTTATATGTATTTTCATTTTTATTTCATTGGATTAGTATAGTTGGTTATAGTTTGCATGCTTAGGGGTTTAGAGACCTAACCCTGTCATTTTAATGGATCTGATGGCGTGCGATACTGACCCCTTTTGGATTCTTGATACACCAAGGAGTGTGGTGCCGACCCCAAAGCTTTAGTTGGTATGTCTTACATATTAAAAAAAATACCTTAAGTAACCAACAATTGGTAACATACTGTATCAATCATTGACAATGATAACATGAGTGGAGTGACACTTTAAGTTACTGAAACACACATGTCAATGCCAAACAAGGTGTTTAAACCATACTCGAATCCACTTGAACACACACAGAAAATTTCATCCAAATCGGTCCAGGCGTTTAGAAGGAGTTCAACACACGCACCGAAGATTTATATACTCGTATAAGGTCACATTTTATCAACTGCAAATATTTTGAGGATAAATTCAACAACATATATAAACTATTTTTATGAAAAACACTTAAATTTTTATACGCCGGTTTTCAAGAAAAACGCCAAAAGACATTTCGATTAAAAAGAAAAATAAAACACTTTTGGTAGTTTCAATTCAAAGGAGCCGAAACAGAGAGGCCGCAATGCCTTCACCGCTTACAGGTGCACCTAGTTTCATTCAAAAGATCCGACCGAGAGGCCGCTCTTAAAAATATTATAATTTTTGTGTCAGGAAATGTAAAAAAAAAACTGGCCTGAATTTTTTTTTATTGCTAGGGCCTTATTTTTCTGATATAATTAGAGGTTTTGTCAAAATATTTGCAGTTGATAAAAAGTGACCTTGTATATAAAGATATTAATTTTTCAACTCTTCGGTGGCCGAGTGGCAAGACGCTCGAATACCCCATACCCGAAGGTCTCGGGTTCAATTTCCAAGTCAGGCAAAGTGTGTTCGGATTTTTCGATGCATAGCCCTGGGGGTCGACCGCCTAACACTCTCGTTTTCGATCGCTTTGAAGGCGAGGCGAGGAGGAGGCGTCATCTTGTTATTTCGAAAGCAATATGAAAGCAATATCGAAAGCTATAGGCTATAGCTTTCGATATTATTCGATATTATATTTCGATATTATATTAGAAAGCGAGGCGAGGGCCTCGCCTTCAAAGCGATCGAAAGCGAGAGTGTTACGCGGTTGGGGGGCAGGTTTGTCATATGTCGAGGTTTGGAGGTATGGAGGCCTTTGCCCAGCAGTGGGACAGTTATAGGTTATTAACTTTCCCCATTGAAATGAAACTACTTTTACGACTCTACTACCGTTTTTTTTAAATGGCTTTGCACAAGCATTTAGCCAATGAAAAAGTCTTACAATACAAACAATATTAATTTCTTTCATGTATGATGATGAATGATAATAGAAATGAGAAGTGAGAAATGACATACCCCAACCCCTCGAGTATCTCAGTAAAGATGTGGGGCTTTACTAAGTCCTCGGGCGGACTTCTTGAGAGAATTTGGAAAGTGATGTTGCACTGTTTTGTTTCATTTGCCAACACTCATGCACACTCACGAACACTTAACGGTTAATAATCCACCATTATTTCACATTAATATTCGACATAACACAAATTTTAGAAAATAAAACAAAACCGTAGACATGACTCTTCACTTGCCCGCCAAGAAGTCCCCCGTTTATTTTATACGTTAGGTTTAATTAATGTGTATCCTGACGTTTCGAACCCTTGGCAGGGTCCGTGGTCACAGGGAGACTGAGGTGTTGGTTGTCTCATAATTAGTTGGTAGCTTATATACCCTCATTTTAATTGAATTACGTGCGTTCTGTTTTACGCAGAAAGAGCTTACAGTATATTATTCATTTTGTACTTTATTGTATTCCTTTGCAGCCCAACCAAGGTTTTACGATTTGCCGCGTCAAGTTCGAGAATAAAGTGAAAAATCCGAACAAGTTTTTGCCGGGCCACTCGCTCGCGTACTGCGAGCCGACAGACGTCAGAATGACTATTGGTGAGTTGTTTTTTGCTCGTTTGTCGTTTTTCTTTTTTTCATTTGTTTTTATAATTTTGTCATCATGTTATTTTTGTTATCTACGAATATTGTTTTTTAATCCATGGCAGAGCGGTATCTCTTTTTGCTCAAAAGCAGGTTCTAACCAACCAAATGTACTCGTAACTGTAAACGTTTAATTAAAATAGCGAAATAAACATTTTGAGAAAAGACAAAGTTTTGAAAAAATACCCGCTCGTGGGTTGTTTTTTGGATTCGAACCAAAACTGGATTTGTTCGCAACAATGCGTAAAATTATATATAACCACCAGCTGACCCGACGGGCTTCGTACCACTTTGACAGTTTCTATGACAACAAAACAAACAAATCGTGGAAAATATTGTATTGGAAAATTTAATTGTAAAAAAAAATGTTTGGGGTGGACCACCCTTATCACTTAGGGGTATGAGAAATAGATTACGACCTATTGTCAGATATACCGAATATACATATAAAATTTCATAAAAATCGATCGAGCCGTTTCCGAGGAGTATGGCAACTAATATTTGACACGAGAATTTCACACACCGAGAGATTTTAGTGGTTGTTTTCCCGCAGGTGGGTAGATTTAATTTTAATGTTTTTTTTTTAATCTTTATCTAGTCTTATGTTTATGTCACTTTTTTTTTGTGTAGGTACCCGCGTAATAGCTCTTTTCAAAGATCCCGCAAATGCAGCGAAGAGAGATTCCTTCTACTCCGGCATAGTTGCGGAGGTGCCTAACCCTGTGAATAGCTATCGGTAAGTTTGTTCATTTATACATCTTGTAATTGACATAGCGCAAACAATCCCACAATCATTTATTAAGGCGAAGGGTAAGGCACACTAGCGCCACCAACTGATAACTTGACAATTACTAACGGACCGGATATTTTTTTAAACATTGCGTACCGTCCGACAACAGGAAAGCATCCATAGTATTTATTTAATAATTGTGCACTACTTTTTGTTGCGTGGTTTATTCACAAAACGGGCTATCGCATTTATTCAAAAACAATGGCCACTTTTGGAATTAGCGAATGAATACAAAAATAAATAGATGTTTGCCTAGTGTCGGAAGGTCCGCAATGTTTGAAAAAAAATCCAGTTTAGCAGTTATCAAATTAAATCCATTAGCGGCGCTAGTGTGCCTTACCCTTCGCCTTAAATTATGTAGGAGTTATAACATAGACTAGTAACGCCCTGTTTAGAGAATCACTTAGCATAATGAAACTGTCTTTGAGTCATCGAGCGAGTTATTTGAGAAAGCTCGATGGCGCAGTGGTTAACGCGCCAGGTCTGCGAGTGCTGAGATTAAGCAACTTTCGCAAAGGCGGGTCATCGGATAGGTGACCAAAAAATGGAAAGTACACGCGCCTGCATATAAAACTACCACAAGCTGTCATATTTTCTCAATAAACTTTAGACTTCACACTACACAGGGTCCGTGGTCACGGGGAGATTGCATGATTCCCTGTTGTGTTGGTATCCCTGTGACCACGGACCCAATGTTTCATTAAAAAAACCCTGATATGTCTCAGGTGTCATAGACACTATGCTTTCTCAGATCATCATCAGCTCCTTTTATGTCCCCACTGTTGTTACAAGCGTAACCTATGGATGGATAGGGAGAAGTGTGGATTGGTGGTTGTGAACGACTGCTAATGCAGCCGGGACCAACGGCTTTATGTGCCTTCCAAAGCACGGAGGAGCGCGAGATGATAAACTTTTGGTCACTCATCCGATGACCGACCGGCCTTTGTGACAGTTGCTTAACCTAAGCAATCACAGACCATACAATAGACCAGAAAATAGGTATTGACGATTAATTGCCGTCGTTGGCGTACACAGAGCGCTATCACTTGTCCATTATAGCCGACTGTAGCGATCAAAACATAAAGCTTATCCGATAAACTAACTTCCTTACAATGCTCTACCCAGATACCTGGTGTTCTTCGACGATGGCTACGCGCAGTACGTACGCCACTGCGACACGCGTCTCGTGTGCGAATGTTCGACGCTCGTGTGGGAGCAGGTGCACACTTTCTCGCGCGAATTCGTTCGCGAATATTTGCTCGCGTACCCCGAACGACCGATGGTGCGGTTACACGCCGGTCAGAGTCTCAAAACAGAGTGGAACGGTGAGAATTTTAAAATCACAGTATCTTTAATAGTTTCTATGTGTATCGGCTGCCGGGAAGGCAATGCCGGCACAGCGACGGGAGCTGAAGGATTAGGGAGCTGAGGAGGGTTGGATGTTTATATATGGCACTTGAGCAGACGAATGGCGAAGCCACGATACGATTGTCGTGGGATGGAGCTGAGCTGGTAGTAGTCTCTTCTTCTTCCAGATAATGTCTATTTACAACTATCTACTACTAGCACGTATTAGTTTGCGCACACACACACACACACACACGCGCACACGCACTTTATGAAGGAGTGTACTGTGCACCGGCAATTCTAGAAGGTTCTTGAGCGGAGAGCTGATCGAATCGGAACTTGGCTTGTGCTGAACGACGCGACGTCACGAGCGGCGCGGCGGCGGGCCGATCGTTGCAGACTGAATCGTGCGAATTCGTTCGCGAATATTTGTACGCGTACCCCGAATTCATAGGCCGTTCGGGGTACGCGAGCAAATATTCGCGGTTACACGCCGGGCAGAGTCTCAAAACAGAATGAAATGGTGAGAATAACTTACTTTTATAGTTAAGTTTAGGCGAAAATAGAAACTACTCACTTTAAATAATGCTTATTTTCAAATTATTTAAGATTTTTCTCGAATTCCGAGAAAAAAAAAAGTAGTCGTAAGGAAGTCTCCAATTTCTGTCTCTGTTCTCCGAAGTTTAGGTAAATATAGTCAGCCTATTCCGATCTCTGGTGTGATAACGCGCTTGACCCGATACTCAAAGGTTCATTTTCCAGGTCAGGTAAAATGTGTTTCGGATTTTTCGATGCATAGCCCGGGTTTGTCATCACCAACTCGCATTTGGCAAGCGTGGTGATTAAGCCATTACCCAACTATTGTAACGATAACTTGATTTCAATGATGGAGACCCTTGCCCAACAGTGGGACAGTTATAGGCTGTTTACTTTAGCTTCTGTGATCGTCGTGTGTAATGTAAGTTACTGAAAATTACATTCTCAATGAACCAAGTGGAATTAAAAGCGTTACATACTTTAATTCGCCGCTAGGACGGTACACTACGAATGACATTTTTTTAAAAGTAATTAGGTGTGTATTTCTATTTATGTGCGCTCGATTGTAGAGTTGTTATGATATTAGTTTTAGTAAGTAAAATTTGTTTCTCAGTAAGTGAATACCTATTGTAATTCTAATGAGAAATAATAAAGTTCTTTAACCATAATTGTCTGTGTGATCTAAATAACTATCTCTTATAGTTTTGGAAGTTATATCTTGAAAGCACACTCTGTATAAATTATAATTTTATTGTTATTGCCTAAAAAAGCACAATTTGAGAGCATCTCAAAGTAATAACCAGTACCTGCTTTTAAGCTTATTTAACCTGTAGCAAGCAGAAGACACTGCTCTACCGGATTGCCAGTAATCATTTCATTATTTTTGACATCGTCCAATAGCTATATTGCAATTACATATTCTAAAGAAAATAAAACATATTATTATGTTTTCTTCAACAGGCAAATGGTGGCCCTCCCGCGTAATCAAAGTGGACGCCTCCCTAGTCCAAGTACACTTTGAAGAGGACAACCGGACGGAATGGATCTACCGCGGTTCTACCCGCCTCGCCCCACTGTACCTGGAACTGCAGGCGGCCGAGAGGCATAGGGCTCGGCCCATGCCCCGAACTAAGGCGCAGCCCCGGGTAAGAGAAAAAGAGAAAGAGAGAGGAACATTTAAATTAGTCAGACACACACACACACTCCCAAAAAGGAGTAGACAGAGCACCAAAATCATTTAATTACAAACATCACATTCACATATTTTATTTCTCTGGGATTCTTTTTATATATAACACACAAAAAGTTGCTGTGCAGCTATTTAGCAGTGATAATTATTTTTTTAAAGTTGCTAAAAGCAATGAGAAGTATGGTTTTTAAGCGAAATTTTTAGAACTTTACGCAACTGAAAATTGCATCATAGTCGAAGACTTGGCGTAAGTCTTCTTATGTGAAATCGTTTATTCAAAATAAGGCTTTAGGACAGCCTTAAACCGAGAAGAGTTAGAAGTTAGTAGACTAATGAGGTTTTTATTGTCTATGGAAGACATTTCTCCTTAAATAACTTGTAAGTGATATCATAGTATATTGTGTGAGACTTATTGTCTCTGGTCAATATACCGTGGCTTCACCCGGCTCACCCCGCTGTACCTGAAACCCTTCCACCATGTGGGACCTTAGCTAAGAAGAGAAAGAGAGAGCCAACGATGCCTGATGCACAAACTAACATAATTTTACTTAAAAAACATACATTTGCATCAACATTTTACATGAAATCTATGTCTGTATGAAGTCTTGTCCACATGCAGGCAATTTTGACCGGGCCTTACAATTAGGTACAGGTATATCGATGGAGAATTTTCAGCATCAAAGTAGTCACCTTGGACCAAAAAGGTATGAAAACAAGCTGGTAGGCTACTCTTGACGCAAACTCAATCTCAATACAATTCCAAGGGATTAATATCTATCGATATTTGGATAAGTTTCGCAATTTCGGAACGCCCCATCTCGATAATAATTTGTTTACTCAATTTCCACGCAATTTAATTCCAATGTAGCGCTATTACCGCTTTTAAGAGTGCCATTTGAATTTTTTAGATTTGGGATTGGAATTGTATTGAGATTGAGTTTGCGTCAAGACTGTAGCCTACCAGGGGGTCGACCGCCTAACTCTCTCGCTTTCGATCGCTTTGAAGGCGAGGCCAGGAGGAGGCGTCATCTTGTCATTTCAAAAGCAATATGAAAGCAATATCGAAAGCTATAGGCTATAGCTTTCGATATTATTCGATATTATATTTCGATATTATATTAAAAAGCGAGGCGAGGGCCTCGCCTTCAAAGCGATCGAAAGCGAGAGTGTTAGGCGGTTGGGGGGCTGATGTCCTTTTGGGCGAAATCTCAACTCCACGCAATAGTAGAGTTAGTAAAATGATTTTATATTGTGTAGTACATCATAAGTTATTCGTATCTGTCGACAGGTGAACATGCCGTACGTGGAGTATACACGATCGGACGAGCAAGCCGACAAGTCTGAGCCAGCGTCGTCGCCACAACAGCCGACTGAGGTGAGATACAGTTTTTTTTGTTATAACACTAAAATGGCTCTGTGCTTATCGATCTGGAAAAAAATACTTCTAGGTTTGTATAAGAAACCAAAACTTTTTTATTGAGATAGTTTGCTATGGCATATGCATCGCCATCGTTCGATTTTTGCATTCAGAACAAAAACACGCGGTAAAAACACACTTGACCAATTGGAACTTTCTTTCTGCTTGACGAATTAGTTCCTAAATCTTAGTACTTAATTAACCTTTCGTCTGCTTAGACGCCAGATCATTCCTACAAACAATTAAAACTCTACTGTGTCTGTATTCATAGTAGAGGACAGGTTTTTTTTCTTTCTGGTTAATTATTTATGGTCCTGATTGACAATAATTGTCTTGTGTTATGTTTGTTTCTTTTTATTTTCTTTTAGTTGATGGCTTCGTGCGGTTAGCTCATACATTTAGCCAGTATCAAAGTCATTTTCTTACAAGTTATTTATATGAATAATATTTCTTTTGTTAATATATGGTGATGATGAGTGATAATAGTAATAAGAAGTGAAAAATTATATACCTGCCCCCCAACCCCTAGAGTATCTCAGTAAAGATGGAAACTTTAGGAAAGACGCGGACTTCTTGAGAAAATTTTAAAAGTGACATTGCGCTCTGTTTTGTTTTATTTGCCAACACCCATGCACGCTCACGAACACTACGGTTAATAATCCACCATTATTGAAAACCGGTCGTTGTAGAGATCCTTAGGGGAGGCCTTTGTCCAGCAGTGGACGTCTTTTGACTGAGATGATGATGATGATGATTATTCGACATAACACAAATTTTAGAAAACAAAACAAAACCGCAGACATTACTTCACTTTCCCGCCAAGAAGTCCAGACGACAGCATACATGCTATATTGTTTTCGTTTTATGTTAGCGGGAGAGTCGTCAGCGCGCGGTGGCCAAGAAGTCTACCACCCCCGCCCCCACGCATGCGCCCGCGCCCCTTCGCGCCCCCGCGCCGCCCCCGCCCTCCAATACTGTTGACAACGTCACCAGCAGGGTCGTGGTGAGTACCATATACAAAGTGATAGGTATACACAATCATAGTAAGACTATACAGGGTCATAGTTAGAATATACAGGGTCATAGTTAGACTATACGGGGTCAAAGTTAGACTATACAGGGTCATAGTTAGACTATACAGGGTCAAAGTTAGAAGACTATACAGGGTCATAGTTAGACTATACGGGGTCAAAGTTAGACTATACAGGGTCAAAGTTAAAAGACGATACAGGGTCATAGTTAGACTATATGGGGTCAAAGTTAGACTATACAGGGTCAAAGTTAGAAGACTATACAGGGTCATAGTTATTCTATACGGGGTCAAAGTTAGAGTATACAGGGTCAAAGTTAGACTATACAGGGTCAAAGTTAGACCATACGGGGTCAAATTTAGACTATACAGGCTCAAAGTTATACTATACAGGCTGATAGGTAGACTATACAGGTGATCATTTCATGAGTGGAGAAATCAGAAGTCTACTATTATTAGAATGGATAAATGTCAGCGTTGCCCGTCCCCGCTCCTAGCGGTGAGTTCCATATACAGGTTTGTGGTAAGCGTTAGTGATTTCATGGAAATGGGATGGATGATTGAAAATTTATTGAAGAAAGGAAAATGGCCAAAAATTTATGGAAGCTGGTACACCCCTTCAATAGCAAAGACATATATGTCGTTGGATAGGTATTTTTTACTAGAGCACCATTTACTATGACAGCTTTGTTGAAATGTTTGTCCGTTCTGAGATATAGGTATTAAGAATAAGGTAAAAAGGGATAAAAACGGCTAGTTACTGAATTTCTCCGGGCAGCGATATTCTGCACCGGCAATGTTCCTAAATGACGTTATTTTAGATAACACTCTCCATTAAGTTTTTATATTTCTATAACGTTTGTTGTGTTAAACACAAATAACCAAGTGTTCTTTGTATTCCGACACAAAATGTGTTTACGTGGTGTTTACTTTATATTTCAATTGATAATTACGAAATACATAATATACAACGACGTTGATGTTATTTTCCCGTAAACACAAAAATATTAATAGGTGTTCATTTTTACCTTATTCTTAATAACTCAGAACGGACACACATTTCAATAAAGCTGTCATAGTAAATGTTGTTCCAAGTAAAAAGACCTATCCAACGACATATCTGACTTTGCTATTGGAGGGGTGTACCAATCTGCCCATTGTCCTTTCATAGTTTTGAATAGGTTGATGTGCTGGCGCCTGTACACACAAAATTACATATAATAGACTTGTTCTCTTACTATCATGTAAATTTTACTACTTCTGATCACTGGCGATAAGCCATAAAAAGTTGTGTTATTATGAGTGCGGTTGCCAAGAAGTTAATTTATTGAAATGGAACAACTTTTACGGATCTACTCGCGTTAATTTTACACATTACTTTTAATTACTGTTTATCCTGACAATATGTGATCCAATACGGATTGGAAATAGCCAACAAAGTGCGTCGGTTGAAAGATCTGAAAACTAAGCGCGCAAGAAAAGTTACATCTTTGAATTTCTTGAAGAGATGTCGCGACCGAGGACTCATCCCAGCGTGTGTCAAGATATCGCCCAAGAAAGATAAACGCCAAGATCTTACAACAGGCCAGCTAAAAATTGCTTTGTCACCTCATCTACCAACATCGTTCTGCGTAAAACGGATCGCACCTCATTAAATTTAAATGAGGGTATACAAGCTACTAACTAATTATGAGACTACCGACACCTCAGTGTCCCAGTGACCACGGACCCTGCAAAGTGTTCGAAATGCAGGATAAACATTAATAAAAAGTAATGTGTAAAATAAACGCGAGTAGATCCGTCAAAGTTGTTTCATTTCAATGTGTAGCGTTCGCGTAAACTTTAGAAAACAATAAGTTAAATTATATTGTAGATAAGTAAGAAGTAAGATAAATAGGAGTAAGAGAAGTATGATAAAATCATAATCAAAAATACATTTATACATGAAATCCAAAACACCCTCTGTACATGATTACATATTTACGTATAATTTTACCCAAATACTGTTGCGAACAAATTACAAAAACACAAATGTTGAAAAAATTTCCACGAACAGGATTTGAACCTGCACCCTTCTGACATTCCGGGTCAGGTGCTCTTCCAATTGAGCTATCGTGGCTCTATCTATTGAGTATCTAAAATCTACGAGCGGGATTCGAACTTTGAATAGGGCTCCTGTGACTTACAGAGTAAGGGTAGATAGTGTTGATTAATTTCGGCGAGTAGGATTGAACCACGATAGCATAGTTGGTAGTGTACCTGACCCGACATATCATGGGGTGCGGGTTCGAATCCCGCTCGTGGAATTTTTTCAACACTTTGTCTTTTTTCACACTATGTACACACAAAATACAATCCCATGTATTGTCTGTAAATGTTATTGTTATAGACTGAAATAAATATATATTGATTTGATTTTTTTCTGTTAATATAATAATATTCCTCTCTTCCCCCACCCAGTTCTATTCACCCAAGAGCGTGGTGAGGCCACATAAGATGGTTCCGCACACTTGTGGGCCACAGTGCCGCCGCACCGACGTGTTGGCACTTAAGGACCTGCGCACTTACAACCCTTTGGCCAAGCCCTTGCTCAGCGGCTGGGAGAGGTACGTTTTGCAAATACTTTTTACCCCAACTAATTTTTAGATACAGATATTTGTGGTAGTGTGATATGCAGGTTTGTGTAATATACAGCGTAACCCGATTTGTAGGCGTCAAAAAACTGGAAGGGTTTCAAGAGAGTATGGCATCGCAAATTGCGACCAAGTCTTGTATAGTACTGTAGTGTTCCCACTTCTTAAATAATCCTCATCAACATCATCATCATCATCAGCTCATTTTATGTCCATACTGCTGGGGCACGAGCCTTCCCTATGGATGGATAAGGAGAACGGGCCATAAACCACCACGCGGGCCCAGTGCGGATTGGTGGTTGTTAACGACTGCTAATGCAGCCGGGACCAACGGCTTTACGTGCCTTCCGAAGCATGGAGGAGCGAGAGATGTTAAATTTTTGATCACCCATCCGATGACCGGCCTTTGCGAAAGTTGCTTAACCTCAGCACTCGCAGACCGGGCGCGTTAACCACTGCGCCATCGAGCTCCTCCCACTGCGCCATCGAGCTCCGCCATTGACGTTATGGCGACATATTTAGATAAGATGGTGGTAGCTAACCCGGCGGACAAACAAGCCTTACCACCAACCAAACCGAGTACACAAACATCTACCCCTCGCTGGGAATCGGACCCGGGACCTCTGGGTCTAAACCGGTGGTCTTAACCACTAGACCACAGAGGCGGTTAAAGTATGAGATAACATATAAAAACCGGCCAAGTGCGAGTCGGACTCGCGCACGAAGGGTTCCGTACTTTATGACGTCTTAATAAAAACTACTTACTAGATCTCGTTCAAACCAATTTTCGGTGGAAGTTAGCATGGTAATGTACACCATATATTTTTTTTAGTTTTATCATTCTCTTATTTTTACTCTTTTTTTTTTTTTTTAATTCTGATATTAAATCATTGAGATTAAATTGTTTGTCGTGAATGAACGGGATGACGTCAAAATTCAATTTCTTGTATGATGGTTCTCGTTATGATTTAGTCAATGTCAAGTCAATGTCTAGTGTAGTATGGCAAAGATAATGTTTTTTGTTTCTTACTTTTTAAATTATTGTGTCTAGTTAAGTTAAGTTAATTATTAGTTTCGCTCTGTTTTACTCATAATTAAGTTAGATTTTTATAAGTATGTTAATTCTAAATGTTATTTAAGTATGTTATATTAGGTAGTGTGTTATTGTCCTGTGTATCTTGTGCCAAGTTGGGTCCCACCAGAATACCAGCGTTGCAGCGACTTGCATGTCGTTGCAGCACAAGCTGAGGTTGGGACCTAATTGGCCACATGCACGTAATTTAACTTTTAATTTTTTGTTTTCATTTGTTTTCGCCTTTTTTTAATCTTATTTTTTCTCATATGTGTCCTCTGTGTTATATGTTAATTGGTGCTTGTGGTCAATAAATGTTTGTTTCTGTTTCTGTTTCTGTTTATTTTAGAAGTTACAGGGGGGGACACACATTTTACCACTTTGGAAGTAAAGTTTGGAAGTTTCAGTTTAGAAAAAAATATATTAGAAACCTCAATATCATTTTTGAAGACCTATCCATAGATACCCCACACGTATGGGTTTAATATAAAAAAAAATTAGAGTTTCAGTTCTAAGTATGGGGAACCCCCAAAATTTATTGTTTTTTTTCTATTTTTGTGTCAAAATCTTAATGCGGTTCACAGAATACATCTACTTACCAAGTTTCAACAGTATAGTTCTTATAGTTTCGGAAAAAAGTGGCTGTGACATACGGACGGACAGACAGACAGACATGACGAATCCATAAGCGTTCCGTTTTTTGCCATTAGGCTACGGAACCCTAAAAACGATTTGAATAATGGTTTTTTTCTCTCTATTCGTTCGCAGACAAATAGTCCGCTTCAAAGGTCACAAGGAAGTGATGTATCGAGCGCCGTGCGGTCGTCGCTTACGTTATATGCGCGAGTTGCATCGCTACTTGCGCAGCATACAATCCGATATGGCGGTGGATCTGTTCGACTTCGAAGCCGGAACGCATTGCTTGGCCGAGTTCGTGCTGAACACGTGCCTCGTCGGGAAAAAAGTAAGTTTTTTTTTTTGAGATTTTTTGCTCCTTTTTTGTTTTTTTTTTGTTGTGGATTTGGAGATTATGTTAAGGTAACTACGCGCGTGTTGTAAAAGTAATTTTTTTTTTATTTTGTTTTTTGTTATTTTTTTAGATTTTTTTTCTTTTTTTTTGATGTCGTTTTGTTAGTTTACACCGCTAAGGTAACTGCGCTCGTTACCAATGCTTTGTTTGTAGCCTCTATGCCATATAATGTCGTTGGGTATTACGCGTACGTTATATGCGCGAGTTGCAGTTAGCGAGCATAATCGAGTTGGTAATCTATTCATACTCTGTAAGCCAAAGGATAGTGTTGATTCTTTTCGGCGATTTGGATTGAGCCACGATAGCATAGTCGGTAGTGCACCTGACCTGGGTCATGGGGTGCGGGTTCGATCCCGCTCGTGGAATTTTTCCAACACTTTGTCTTTTTTCAAATCGTTATTCGTTTGCAACAAAATTTTCGTAAATTTATATACATATTCATAACCACAATTGTAAATAAACCTTTTTGTTTTTCTTTCAAACCCAGGACCTCTCGCATGGCAAGGAAAACGTCCCAGTGCCATGCGTGAACTATTACGACGAGGCTCTGCCAGAGTTCTGCTCGTACAACACGGAGCGAACGCCCACCGCTGGGGTGCCGCTCAATCTGGACGCCGAGTTCTTGTGCGGCTGCGACTGTACTGACGATTGCGAGGTAAGTTTTTTGTCAAAAATTTTTTGGTAAATTTTTTTTACAAAAACACAAATGTTGAAAAAATTTCCACGAGCAAGATTTGAACCTGCACCCTTCTGACATACCGGGTCAGGTGCTCTCCCAATTGAGCTATCGTGGTTCTAACCAGCCCGCCGAAATTATTCAACACTTTTTACTTAGAAAGTAAAAGGCGCCCATTCAATGTCAACAACTACCGTCACTAACATCCGATCATAATATTTTTACAAATATTTTTTATAAAAGATCAGTTAAGAAAGCAAGCTGTTTATAAATGTTCAAATAGTTTTTTTTTAACGCAAATTTTGTTGCGAATAAATTACAAAAACACTAATACACGAATAATTTCGGCGGGCTGGTTAGAACCACGATAGCTCCATTGGAAGAGCACCTGACCCGGTATGTCAGAAGGGTGCAAGTTCAAATCCTGCTCGTGGAAGTTTTTTCAACATTTGTGTTTTTTTGTAATTTGTTCGCAACAAAATTTTCGTTAAAAATTATTTGAAGATTTAAAAAAATTACTCAAAAATGTGGCGGTTTTTAGTTCGCTGAGCCGAATGTGATTTGCCAAACTTACCAAACAGTAAGTTTGATTGTATGTTTTCGCCAGGACAAGAACAAATGCGCCTGTTGGAAGATGACGCTCGAAGGCGCCAGAACCATAGGACTGGAAGGCCCCAACGTCGGCTATGTCTACAAGCGGCTGCCTGAGCCGTTACCGTCCGGGATCTACGAGTGTAACTCCAGGTAGGCTACTCTTGACGCAAACTCAATCTCAATACAATTCCAATGCGATTAATACAATAAATAAATAAATAAATGTTTCCCACACTCACACCAATTATCTAGCCCCAAGAAAAGCTTCCTTAAGAAACTGGTTATATGGTTAACTAGACAACGGATAAACATACTTAATATACTTAAATACATACTTATTATACATAGGAAACACCCAGACCCGAAACAATATAGAAAAACAGGTATTTCTAAATTGATCCGACCGGGGATCGAACCCGGGACCTCAGAGATAGCGACACCATGAAAACCGGTGTGCAAGCCACTCGACCAAGGAGGTCGTCCTCCTCCTGTATCGATATTGGGATAAGTTTCGCAATTTCGGAACGCCCCATCACTATAATAATTTGTTCACTCAATTTCCACGCAATTTAATTGCTATGTAGCGCTATTATCGCTTTTAATAGTGCCATTTGAATTTTTTAGATTTGGTATTGGAATTGTATTGAGATTGAGTTTGCGTCAAGAGTAGCCTACCAGGTAAGTTTAACCTGTCATCTACCGTGAATACAGACACAATAGAATTTTAATTGTTTATGGCACTGATCAGTGCTCGCGGCAGATGACAGGTTAATATTGAGGTGTCCGTGAAAAAACTTATTTAGCTCAAAATTTCAAATTCCAAGTCATTTATTCAGTTTAGGCTAAAAGTAACTATTATAAATGTCACTATGCCATCGGTTGCCACCTTGTACTGAGAAGAACCGACAAGAAACTCAGCGAGGGCGTTCAATAATAAAGGTTTTAACTTTTACGGATCTACTCGCGTTTATTTTACATATTACTTTTTAATGTTTATCTTGATGTTTCGAACCCTTTGCAGGGTCCGTGGTCACAGGGAGACTGAGGTGTTAGTCGTCTCATAATTAGTTAGTAGCTTGTATACCCTCATTTAAATTTAATCATTTATTCATAATTGTTTTAGGTGTAAATGCAAAAATACTTGCCTGAATCGGGTGGCACAACATCCCTTGCAGCTGAAACTGCAGGTTAGTACCAACATCAGCGTCAGTCATTAAGTTTCACACTGCTGGGCGTTTCTTTCATGGTCGGCATGTACATTTGTTGGTAACCCATCCGATGACCGGCCTTTGCGAAAGTAGCTTAACCTTAGCGATCGCAGCGCGCGTTAACCACTGCGCCATCGAGTTTCTCATTACTCATGAAATTAATCTATAGTAATATTATAAAGAGGAAACCTTTGTATTTTTGTATGTATGTATGTTTGCAACGAATAAACTCAAAAACTACTGGACCGACTTAAAAAAATATTTCACCATTAGAATGCTACATTAGCGCTGAGTAACATAGGCTAGTTATATTAAAAAATATATATATAAAAAATAATAAAAACGACAATTTAATTTTCCAATACAAAATGATTTGTTTCTTTTGTTGTCATGGAAACCATTGATATATATTTAACTCAATAATGGAAACTGTCAAAGAGCGGTACGAAGTCCGCCGGCTCAGCTAGTGACAACATAAAATGGAACGAGTAAGTGCCCCCATCGTCTGATAATCGGGTGGCGATTTTTTAGTCGTTGAAAAAAACGTATGGAATTCTGCGTTGCATGCAATGCACACGTCTTACTAAAAGTCTGTCACAAAATCGGTACTAAAACTTCAGAGAATAAATCGGTCCTACAAAAAGTCGGTCGCGGGCGGGGGGAGCCGTAAAACATTTTTATCAATAGACATGGCGTTTCTATTAAAAACTTTCTTAACCCTGGACAAATATTAACACTACACGTTCATTAAGGGGGTGCAGCGCGGACGTAAAACTGCGAGTTTTAAGTTTCTTTATGATAGCGAGCGAGCGGCGCGTGGCAGTGGGGTGACAACGGCGCACGACAAGAATACGCACGCACACTAATATCTGTACAGAGTAGGCTGCTGATTTAATTAGAGCAATGTTTACTTTCGTAAAATCAAAGGCGTTTGGGTAAAAAAAAAGAAAAGTCTTAATATTTTTATATTCATGTTTTTTAATGGAAAAATAAGACAACAGTGACCTGCGGAATATCAATACAAATATTTTGATGTCGGATCATTGTTTCATTTGTGCTATATTTACAAAGTTTCTGAAGAAATAAGTTTTTAGATATCATTACTTTTACGTATTGTTTATGCAGTTTCTGGGTATTTGTTTCAAATTCCAAGACAACCATGACCTTGTGAAAGGATCAAGCTAACCTACACTAGTCCTTTTAATGTATAAGACCTATTCAGCGCCTAGCACTAGTGACTTAAAAACACGTAAATTTTCAAATTCCGCGCTGCACCCCCTTAAAGCATTTATGACAAATTTGCGAAGTATATTTTAACAATCGATCTAGTATTTACCGAAAAATCTATGTTTTTCTAATAAAAAGCAGCCTAAATGTTTTTTGTTGATGCACCTACCATTTTCTTTCATGTTTGATTCTACTCGTTAAGCTACAATTTTGATACTTAATTTTCATTGGCATGTGTGTGTCATGATCATGAATGTAACTTAAAATGTCACTTCACTCATATTAACAATGTCAATGCTTGATACAATAAGTATGTATATAAAACACGAGACTTTAGTTTTAAGATTAATTATATAGTTTTTTTTTAATAATAATGTTTCCTACACTCACACCAATTATCTAGCCCCAAGAAACGCTTCCTTAAGAAACTCGTTATATGGTTAATTAGACAACGGATAAACATACTTAATATACTTAAATACATACTTATTATACATAGGAAACACCCAGACCCGAAACAATTTAGAAAAACAGGTATTTCTAAATTGATCTGACCGGGGATCGAACCCGGGACCTCAGAGATGGCGACACCTTGAAAACCGGTGTGCAAGCCACTCGACCAAGGAGGTCGTCAAATGGTATATTCAGTTAAGTTCATACATAGACTTTATTACACCGGTACATATCATCACCATCACCACACGAAAACGGCTACACAAATCCATCCACATCGCGGGTGACAGGGACAAATGGAGAACGCTTGCCTCCACCACCAGACGTGATGTTCACGATCCTCCCTCAGCAGTAAGAGAACGAACGATTGGATTGGATTGGACGCGAGGCGGGAAAGCAGAGAGCGGGGGTTTCGACAGATTATACAGTGCTAGTAATTTAAGATGCGTTCAAGTGACGTTGATGTTAAGTCTGTGTTCAGGCGTATGCGTCCGTCACTCCAACATATTTGTTAGAATATTTTGAATAATAAATAAATAATAACTTAATAGCATTTCTGAGCATAAAGTCACCTTGTATATGACACTGAAAACGCATCTTCTCATCGGTCGTAGCAAAGGTCGATCCGATCCGAACCTCTCTGAGAATCTAGTAGGGCACGGGTCACGCACCAGTGCGTGATGCCGTTCCCTCTAGACAACCTTTGACGGTGGTTCGTTTCACATGGTTTAAGGAACCCTTTGAGTTTCTCGCCGCCCCCATAAAGCCCGGTGAAACTGAAAATGCCCAATGGCAAACAGCAAACTTTAAAAAATCGCAGCTTAAAGACATAGATTGACTCACATATTTAATTCGTTTTGCATTGTACTGTGTGTAGGTGTTCAAGACGTTGAACCGCGGCTGGGGCATTCGCGCCCTCAACGATGTCCCCAAGGGTTCCTTCCTCTGCGTGTACGCTGGGAACTTGCTCACCGACGCCACCGCTAACATGGTGAGTTTATACAATATGTAAAAAAAAATCCCGTGTGGTGCCGGGGATAAAGAATTGCACCACCCCATATCTTCCCGTGGGTGTCGTAGAAGGCGACTATGGGATCATTCCAGAGGATAGGCAGTAGCGTCTCTCTGTAATTATTCTCACCTTACTGCGATCGCCAACCCGCCTGCCAAGCGTGGCGATTATGGCAAATTCCCCTCAAAATTAATTATTTTTGAGGGAGGCCTTTGTCCAGCAGTAGACGTCTTTTGGCTGAGATGATGATGATGATGATGAAAAAAAATCCTGTCCGATCATACAGGGGTTTTATAAGTATACCAACAACAATAATAAAAAAATATTATTCTTGAAAATGATAGAATTATCGCAATTTAAAACGCAAGTTTTTTGTACCAAAATTGCTCAAATTACCCCAAAATCTGTCTCATTTTATAAATGTGACAACACTCTCCATTTTATTTATTTTCCATTTTTATTTTTAACTTTTCCGTACAAACCATGCTCGGTCAATAGAGGCTTTGTTTTGGAAAGTTAAAAAAAAATCTCGTTTTTTGACTTATGTTTTTTGGGGAAAAGTTAAAACGATCAAAAAGTGACGGTGTATAAAAAAAAACTCTAATTTATTTTGTTACGATTGTTTTATTAATTCCTGTAATATTTCGTTTATGTTTAAAACTACAACTCCGTTCAAACTTCCAGACTAGTCAACTAAAAATCGTTTTAACACTGTTAACTGATTATAGGATGGGCTAAACGAGGGTGACGAGTACCTCGCTGAACTAGACTACATTGAAGTGGTGGAGCAGATGAAGGAGGGCTACGAAGAGGACATACCTGACAAAGACAAGCGGCTCGATCGGGTAACTAACACCACATATTATGTCTATTTTTTATTTGTAACTGCCAATTGCTGCACCAAAGCTAAATTAAGTAGTTATCTATACTAATATTATAAAGAGGAAACCTTTGTATTTATGTATGTATGTTTGCAACGAATAAACTCAAAAACTACTGCACCGATTTAAAAAATTCTAATAAAAGGCATTTTTTTCATTATATTTTATATTATATCATTAGCTCATTTTATGTCCCCACTGCTGGGGCACGAACGGGTTGGTGGTTGTTAACGACTGCTAATGCAGCCGGGACCAACGGTTTTACGTGCCTTCCGAAGCACGGAGGCGCTCGAGATGATACATTTTTGGTCACCCATCCGATGACCGGCCTTTGTGAAAGTTGCTTAACCTCAGCACTCGCAGACCGAGCACGTTAACCACTGTGCCTCGGAAGGCACGTAAAGCCGTTGGTCCCGGCTGCATTAGCAGTCGTTAACAACCACCAATCCGCACTGGGCCCGCGTGGTGGTTTATGGCCCGTTCTCCCTATCCATCCATAGGGAAGGCTCGTGCCCTAGCAGTGGGGACATAAAATGAGCTGATGATAATGATGAAGATGGTGATGAACCCCTAGGAGAATCTAGTATGGGATGGGGATGGGGATGCCATCCCATCAGAAAACCATCTGATGATGTTCGATCAACTCAGCTTGTGCGGAACCTTTTGTTTCACGTAACGTTAAATGGAAATTAAACTTTAACGGTTTTTATTATTATTTTGTATTAACAGAAAAACATCGTTAACTCCGCCTCAGATGAGTCCGACGAGTTGTCCAGCTCCTCTGAGGAGTCGGAGGCACGCAACGAGCGCAACGACGATGACTTCCGGCCGGGAATCACCGTCGGATTGGGCGTCGCCGAGTTCAAGTGAGTTTTAAGTCCGCCTGGCTAGCTACCACCACCTTATCTGAATACGTCGCCATGACTTCAGAGTCCACTCTTCACACTTTTTGTTTCATCTTATTTTTTCTCTTGTGTGTAGGTATAATTGTCTGCCTCATTTATTTTTTGTATGCTATTTGACCCGACAGACGTTGTTTGTCTAAGTTTTAATAAATATGTGCCACAAACGTCATTTATTAAGAGTAATCCAAAGTGGCAAATCCCTAACAAAATCACCACTATTTAATCAGCCGTTTTTTGAGTTTTCCATTCTTTATTCTTTTAAAACATCCTGGTATTAAAGAAAACAACACAAATAAAAAAAAAACATAATTCAAAATTCAAAATCATTTATTCAGTTTAGGCTACAAGTAGCTCTTGTGAATGTCACTATGCCATCGGTTCGTAAGTCTACTCTGGGCGGGAGATCTTGTACTGAGAAGAACCGGCAAGAAACTCAGCAAGTGTCCAGCTCTTTTCTCCTTTACAGCGTCAAAAATATTGGAAAATGCGCTATCATAGCAGGACACTTTCCATTACAATAAACAAAAAAAATATAGGTGACAACCACAACATGTAAAAAAAAGAACACAAAATACAAAATATACGTTAACAAATTTGCATCAGGTAAAAGTTACAATTTCCACAATGTCATACAGTACCACTACAGTACTATCGTAAAAGTCAAAAATTGTTTAAGAAAAACAAAGTCAAATTATAGTGAATAATACTAAAAATAAGATAAGTATGCGTGAGCAGACCAGCCTCCACAGGCGGCACCCGTTCACGAGTATGACATATGAATCAGCCATCGCTTCGCTCAACCATGTTTTAGGGAACGTAACGACCCGACGCACACGCCACCACCGCAGAGACAGTAAAGAGAGCATGACACACTCAAGATACTCTAAATAAAAACTTAGTGATCTATTTAACTCAAATCAGTCAAGCCGTTCTTGAGTTTTAACAAGACTAACGAACAGAAATTGTTTTTTATATAATAACTATTACATTGTACATTTATTAGTAAACGCCTGCGTAAACGCGACAAGAAGAAACAGAAAGAAGATGAACAAGCGAAGGAGAACGAGAAAGAAGCTCAGAACAAGACCAAGGACGACTGCATCACCATCAGTGACGATGAGGAAGGTTGGTGCATTAGGAATAATATACATTATTCATTATCATCATCGTTATCATAATATTCACAATAAGTATACGCTATGTAAAAAACCATCTCTTCCCGTGGGTATCGTAGAAGGCGACTATGGGACCATTCCAGAGGATGGGCAGCTGCGTCTCTCTGTGATTATTCTCACCTTACTGCGATCGCCAACCCGCCTGCCAAGCGTGGCGATTATGGCAAATTCCCCTCAAAATTATTTATCCTTGAGGAAGGCCTTTGTCCAGCAGTGGACGTCTTTTTGGCTGAGATGATGTAAAAAACCGGCCATGTGCGTGTCGGGCCATGTGCAGTGTAGGGTTCCGTAGCCCATCTCAATAATGCGGACTCTGAGTAGAGGGCTTTTATGATCATTTATTTAACGATGGCTCATATACTTAAATGTAGGTATTACCGGTTTCGCACACCTGACAACGTTATTTAAGTAGTCCCCAATGAAGAATTTGTACTGCGCCAAGTACATTTTATAAGTTATAAGTTTTATAAGTTGGTAGACTGTTACTCGTAAACTTGTAAAGCCTACTTAGCTGTGATAGTTTTCCTTTTAACTTCGTCATATGTACAGTGTACTCGTGTGTGTGTAATACTACCGTGAATTTTTTCACGTATCCAAAAACAATCATTTGGCTGGCAGGGGCTCTAACAAAATTTTACACTTTAAAGCTTAATAGTTCACAAACGGATGCCTCAATCAAAAAACTGTTTCTACAAACCCGCAATATTTTTGAAATTGCTATCTAACGACACCCCACACTATGGGGTAGACAAGAAAAAATCACATCTCCACTTAACGTGTAGGGGCGGTAAGCTGAAAAAAATATTATTCAAAATTTTACTTCACCGCTTTGTCGGCGTGATTTATATGTATATCCAAATTACAGCTTTCTAGTACTAAGAGTCTATGAGATAGGCTGGGGACGGACAAACAGACAGACAGACATGACGAAACTATAAGGGTTCCTTGTTGACTACGGAACCCTAAAAACCCATTTCTCGGTCTGGGACGTGAAAAGAATGTATCAGCTGCTTAGCTTTCCGTGCATGTCGTAAGAGCTAAGTAAGGGACAAGGGTTTTTTTTTATAAATTTTGAGTGATAATAAGGCCAATGATGGAAGCGCACTTCACCCGGGATCCTCAACTAATGAGGCACTGGCTTATCTTATCTCTAGCTGCAGCACCAACCAAACCAAACCGAGTACACAAACATGTACCTCCCGCTGGGGATCGAACCCGGTACCTCTGGGTCTGAGACCGGTGGTCCTTGACCACAGAAGTGGTTTTTTTTTTTTTTTTTTTTAAATACAAGCTACTCCCCGCTTTTTGGCAGGACTTTATATTCTTTTTTATTTTTCGTTTTCTTTTTTTTTTTTTTTTTTTTTTTGGGGTTTAATAAGCTGGAGCTATAAGAGCTCTACTCTGTGTATTCTTTTATCTACTTTCTTTTTTCTTTTCTTTTCTTTTCTTTTTTGTACAATTCTTATTACTAATACATTTCCTCTTTTCATTTACATTGCTTCTTAGCATCTAGTTCATACATTATACATATAATTCTTATATTTATTTTATTTACATACATTTTGTACTTTTATCTTATTTGTTTACATTTCCTTTCTTTCTGTTTTTCATATTGTCTATGTACAATTAGTATCTTTCCCCAAAGTAAATCCTGTCACATTCATGGTCTTGCTTTGTCTCTTATATTATTGCTAATGTTTATATATCTTTGTTTCTCTTACTTACTATGTTAACAATGTTTTTGGCAAAATCCATAAAAATTTCTCTTTCTTTCTTTATTCTAAAAATCTCCTTAAGGGTGTCTTTACTTAGTTTTGTGTCTATTTTCTGCTGCAGAGTGTACCTAGCTTGTGTGTGTATTGGGCAGTCAAGTAGTATATGGAAGATGTCCTCGTCCATCGTCGGGTCACAGGCACATGAAGGACTGTCCCTGCACTTAAATCTGTGAAGGTATGCACAGAATCCTCCATGACCCGTCAAGACCTGCGACGCAAGCCGGTCGATGGACATCTTCCTTACGGTGTTGTATGCGTCCACCCCATTAGGGAAAAAGACCTTAGTGGTCGCGGCTGTGGCTTCCGTTCTATACCTGCTGTCCCATTGTTCGATCGTTTTCGCCCGTAAATGACGTTTAACGAACGAGATGGGGCAGTAGTCATAGTCCGCTCTGGTCTTCAACTTGAGGGCGGCTTCCTTCGCTAATTCATCCGCTCTCTCGTTCCCTCCCACTCCGACGTGGGCCCGTATCCAGTAAAGAGAGACTTGTTGGTGGTTGTCTCCCAGGACTTCCAGGTTACCCTGTATCGCCTTCGTGATTGGGTGCGAGGAGTCTGGATCCATCAGCGTCTGGAGAGCCGACCTCGAGTCGCTCAGGATAGCTGTTTCTTTAAATTTTTTGCCAATAATAATTTCGGTCGCTTGGAGGATAGCGTATAACTCGGCTTGGAAGACTGTACAGTATGGCTCCAATCTGAATTTTCGGGTACACGTCTCAACCTTCCCCTTCCAACAGGTCAGGGCGGCTCCGACTTTCCCCTCCAGCTTGCTGCCATCCGTGTAGATCTTAACCAAGCCTTCTGCCAATTCGCTATCCTCTTCCACAGAAGTGGTTGAATTATACTTACATGTAACTTTTTTTTCAAATATTCAAAATTCTAAATTATTTATTCAGTTTAAGCTACAAATAGCTCGTATGAACGTCATTATGCCATCGGTTCGTAAGTCTACTCTGGGCGGGAGACCTTGTACTGAGAAGAACCGTCAAGAAACACAGCAAGTGTCAAGCTCTTTTCTCCCTTACAGCGTCAAAAATATTGGAAAATGCCCTATCATAAAAGGACACTTTCCATCACAAATAAAAACACAAAGTATTAAGGACAATCACAACATGTTAAAAAAACAAAAGAGAAAAAATAATAATATCTATCTATTTATTTATAGTTTGCAAATTTACATCAGTTATAGATTGCGCCAAACTTTTAGTCCCCTCTGAAGTTGGCGCGATTCGCGTCGCAGTAGTAAAAACTAGGCGTCAGTAGGGCGAAGGCGGGGACGAGCGGTAGCGCCTGACTACAGCTGCGCAACAAAGCAACTTCAGAGGGGACTAGAAGTGTGGCGCGATCTATACCAATTAAATTTTTATGAATAGTTAATATAATACTGTATATTATATACGTATTTCTTTTATATTTTCAGTACGAGAACCTTCCCGCTTTATGGCACAAGCTGGAATGGAATCTAGCGAATTCAAATCTAAATATATGTGAGTATCGTAGTGGCATTAGCGTTCGACACCCGTTGTATCGGCTGCCTAAGGCAGGCAATGCCGGTACAGCGATAGGAGCTGAAGGATTAGGGAGCTGAGGAGGGGTGGATGATGATATGTGGGACATACTTGGTACTATGGGGAAACTCGAGAAGACGTTGATGTCGTAGCCACGATCGATTGTCGTGGGGATGGAGCTGAGCTGGTAGAAGTCTCTTCTTCTTCTAGATAATGTCTATTTACAACTACTAGTGGTCGCCCAGTGGTCGAAATTCGACCGTAATTTTATTAAGGCTGCACGGATTGTATCCTTAGCAATGAAAAATTAAAAAAGATGGAATGTGAGTTTGGATTGGCATTGACAGATGTCGGCCGCATTAAGACAAACAATACGTGTGTGTCAAATTCATGGTAGTGTGTGTAGTGTTGTTTTTGTGGATTTAATGTATTTTTTATGCTTAATTTAAAAAAATATTAACATTCGGATAACCTTCTCCGTATAAACTTTTTATGTGCGAAATTTCATACTCCTCCGTCCCGCGCAAGTTTCCTAAAAACGGGTACAAAGTTTTTGCTTCACGTATTAATATATAGATAGCACGTATTAGCTCGCGCTTACACACACACACACGCACACGCACACGCACTTTATGAAGGGGGTTTCACCCACGCAATTGAATATTTGAGCTGAATGCACTATCAAAGCGGTGAAATACCGGCCGCTAAACGCTCCCGCCGTCGTCGTCGGCCCGTGCGACGCATCCCCGAGCCGATGAATGGCTGGGTGAACGAGCGAATGAGACCGTCGCGTTTCTGGCGCGAACTGTCTTCGTCACCAAAAACTAACATAGAATTACATTAAAATTTTACAGGATGTCAGTTTAGAAGCAGGTGGTCTGTATTCATTTGTTACTACAGACTAAAATCAGTTGATGATCCTTTTTTTCCTTTACTTGATGGCTTCGTGCGATTAACACATTTAGCCAGTGTCAAATTTTCTTATAAGTAATAGATAAATAAACAATATTTCCTTCCTGTATGATGATGCTGAATGATATTTGCCGGGAAAGCTGACGTAAGCGCTGAACGTAGCATAACAGTCAGTGCAGCCGCCCATTGCGGAAGACCCAGGTTCGATTCCTGTCTGGGTCGGGTGGGCGTTTAATTTTTTCACTGTATTTTATATAAATATTTAATTCAGCTTAAGTGTAGCAGTTAACACTTAAAAATAAAAGTTAAAAAAAAATACTATAGCGTTGTGTTGTCAATTTGTGGTATACATCTGCAAAGATGAATCTGCATGTCCATCGGTTGCAATCACATTTGGATAGATGGCACTAATGTCGCTCTAAAGCATTTCAAAAAATCAAAAAGCAGTGACAAAATTCAGCGCTTACGTCAGCCTTCCCGGTAGAATAACGGATAACGGTCAGTGCAGCCGCACAGTGTCCGGCGTAGAACAAGCCAGGTGGACAAAAGTCATTATCAAATTACCGGAAATAGGTACTTTCTACCTGTAAACAACACCCCTAAATTCCTGATTCCAAGAATTGTTTACGTCTAACATTCCATACTGATGAGTCATCGCTTATCAAAGTAAGCTATAAAGGTAAGTGCAATTAAAGAAATGGGTCAGTTGCATTTTAGCGACACTTGCACTAACATCTCATGGTGGCAGTTCCTAATTTTGTGGAAAGTTTAGTGATGGATTTTACTTCTGAAGGTATGTATAATATATTTTTCTTATTACAATCTTTTAATGTGTCATAAATATTCATTAAGTAGACTATCTATGAATACACAAAAAAATACAATGTTTTTCTTTGTTTTCGAACTTATCGAGCTTGGAAAAGCCATGTATCCTCTTGTATCCAGGCTAAATTTTTGATATGCTTTAGCTGCATGGCTATTAATGATTATGACATATATTTTATGTAGCACACTTGAGTACAACCATTTTTTTTTTTTTTTGCAGAAAAGTGTTACTCGGTTAACAAAATAGAGTTTTTCGAAGAGTGGCTTAAGCACGAAAAAGACGTAAGAAATGAACGTCTATTTGAGTTTCTTTCGTCTAAATTTGATTTCTCTGACATCACTGAAGACTGTCAAAGGGAAATTAAGGTGAAATTGGCCAGCATTTCATCGAAAATTGCTACCAAATGGGTGTCCTCGGGAAAGTCGAAAGAGCGTTTCCTTGATAAGAATAAGTTGTGGCTGGAAGGCGAAGATATACAATTCTGCATACGATCGACTCAACCGCAACCTTCTACCTCATCCGCTGACTTTTCTCGACCCGGAAGACCTAAAAAAGTCTTCGAAGAATCGTCTTTTAAAACTAAGAAACGTAGAGTTGAAGATCTAGTTCAATCGCGGAGTGTTGGGGAATTAATGACTGCTGCAGAGGTAGCTGCACGGTCAACTGGGCATAAGAACGTTGCCAGAGTTATAAAAGACATTGCCGAAAATCCAGCTTCTGCAAATGCATGCATTAGCTTCCAACAAGCAAGTGCTGTGCAAAGTGATAGACCGCTAAGTAGTGACGAGGCATTAGCGTATTATATAGATTCAAAATCAACAACTCACACATACAAACAGACTAGGAAGTGGACTATGAAAGTTGGACATCACGTGTTTCCATCATATGAATGCGTTGTAAAATCAAAAAAAGCATGTTATCCATCCGAGGAGCATATTGTTGTGACACAATCTCGAGTAGAAATTGAGCTACAAGCTATTTTAAATAAAACAACAGAACGTTTAGTGGAAGCTCAGAGAGATGTTGTCACAAGTGTGCTACCCAATTCATCGTTTACTCTTGTAAGTAAATGGGGGTGTGATGGAAGTTCCGGCCATAGCACTTACAAACAGAGATTTGAGAATAGCGAAGACACTGATGAGTTCCTTTTTGTTTATTCGTTTGTTCCTCTTAGGTTAATCGACGAAGGTAATAACATTATCTGGCAAAATCTTCGACCATCATCGACGATGTTTTGCCGTCCAATTAAATTCATTTTTGCCAAAGAAACTACGGAGTTGACAAAAATCGAGACGAATAAGGTTTTGGAACAAATAAACAACTTGGAGCCTACATCTTGTGATCTTGGTGGTTCTGAAATTTCTGTTAAGCACAAGTTACTACTGACAATGACCGATGGAAAAGTATGCAATGCTTTGACAGAGACACATTCATCGCAGAAATGCTATATTTGTGGGGCTACTCCCAGAATGATGAATGATGAAGGAAGGCATGTTGATAGCAACCAGGATAATTTTGGCTTTGGTTTGTCAACATTACATGCTTGGATTCGTTCGTTTGAGTGCTTTTTACACATTAGTTATAAGTTAGATATTAAGAAATGGCAAGCTAGGTCTTCAGAGGAAAAAGAAAGTGTAAAACAACGATCAGACGAAATCAAACAACGATTCAAGAATCAAATGGGATTAATTGTGGACAAGCCAAAGCCAGGATTTGGTTCCACAAATGATGGAAACACAGCTCGACGTTTTTTCGGGAACCCCGAAGTGAGTGCTCAGATCACAGGATTGGATGTTACAATCATCAAAAACTTTGATACATTATTGAGGACATTGTCTTCTGGTTTCGAGATAAATCTTGTTGAATTCAACAAGCTTTGTCTCGAGACAAGAAGACTTTATTTAAGTCTTTACTCGTGGTACTACATGCCTGCTACTGTGCATAAATTGCTTGTTCATAGTACAGAGGTAATTAAGACAGCAATAGTTCCAATAGGGCAGCTTTCAGAGGAAGCGCAAGAAGCGAGAAACAAAGATTGCCGGAGGTTTACAGAGCACAACACCAGAAAGTGCTCTCGTCTTGCCACGAATAGAGACTTGCTCAATATGTTGATTATAACTTCTGATCCTCTGATCAACAGCCTCCGGGAAGTACCAAAAAAAAAGTCGAATAAATTGAGCGCGGAGGTCTTAAAGCTCATCATAGCTCCCACTATAGAGCCTCGACTCCAACTCCAACCAAGACCTCCACAAGCTCGGGAAGACTATCTTCTATCGGAATCATCGGATTCTGCATCCGATGATTCTGATATTGAGAATTAGTTTAAATGTAAATAGATACCTACCTCTAGCGTTAGATTTATAATTTTTGTATATAATATATTAGTCTAAGGTTGTGTATATATAATTAGCGTCGATATTTGTAGCGATTAAGATAATTATTTTATTCTTATTTTTTTCCTGTACCTTTCATTTCTAATACAAATCGTGTTTACATGAAATAAAATATTTGTATACAATTTCTTTGCATTTTATTTATAAAAATATATTATAGTACTTTATAATTAACTAATTCATAGATATAGTTCCAAAACCATGAAAATATATTTTTGTCCACCTGGCTTGTTCTACGCCGGACACTGTGAGCCGCCCGGATTTCGGAAGACCCAGGTTCGATTCCTGGCTGGATCGGGTGGGCGTTTAATTTTTTCACTGTATTTTATATAAATATTTAATTTAGCTTAAGTGTAGCAATTAACACTTAAACATAAAAAAGTTTAAATGATGAATGATAACAGAAATGAGAAGTGAGAAATCATATACCCCCAACCCCTCGAGTATCTCAGTAAAGATGTGGGGCTTTACTAAGTCCTCGAGCGGACTTCTTGAGAGAATTTGAAAAGTGACGATGCACTGTTTTGTTTCATTTGCCAACACTCATGCACACTCACGAACACTTAACGGTTAATAATCCACCATTATTTCACATTAATATCCGACATGACACAAATTTTAAAAAATAAAACAAGACCGCCGACATGATTCTTCACTTTCTCGCCAAGAAGTCTTGATGACCCTTATTTTTAATTATTATTAGAAAATAGTGTCGTCCATCGTTATGTTGACGTAGCGCTTTTTTCAAGAAAGCCATAAAGAAGTTAATTTGAGGAATTAAACCTATTTTGTTATCTACTATCGAACTCTAACCTTTATCAATTACAAATGGATTTAAATTGCATGTGGCGATGGCGAATTATGTTTGGTTTTTTTTTAGTTCTCTCCTTCCCATTAATGTAGGAAGGGCAAAGGACGCTTGCCCATACAGCCTTGCCCTTAGTCAATATGTAAATAAAAAAAATAGCATGTGGCCATCGTAATTAACGCCGACCGTTACTACGTTTGGTTGTTTATTTTAGTTCTCTCCTTCCATTTGATATAAGAAGGGCAAAGGCCTCTTAGCTATACAGCCTAGTCTTAAGTTAATTGCCTTGATTAAGTTATTAAAAAAGTAAATCAGCTTTATTATTGTAACTAATATCTCTTGTTATAATTATTATATTTGATTATAAGATATTTCAATGTGTGCTCAGGTCGGTCCGCTCGCATTTCGGCAAAGACGAGGCATGCTACATTATGGACGCTAAAGTTCAAGGGAACATTGGACGATACCTCAACGTGAGTATTAATAAAAAGTATTAAAAAATCAACAAGTCTCGGGAAACTTTGAGCGGGAATCGAATCCTCGACCTCAGTTCAGTGCTCTGACCGCAGAGCTACGCAGACCCCAGAAGACTCGTTGAATTTTTCTAGCATGACGTTTGATATTTTTAATAAATTCGTCGTGTCTCATTAAGGCGAAGGGTGGCGCTTGACAATTACTAACGGACCGGATCTTTTTTTTAACATTGCGTACCGTCCGACAACAGGAAAGCATCCATAGTATTTATTTAATAGTTGTGCACTACTTTTTGTTGCGTGGTTTATTCACAAAACGGGCTATCGCATTTATTCACAAACAACGGCCACTTTTGCTGTTAGCGAATGAATACAAATACAAACCTAAACGTAGTGCACAATTATTAAATAATAGATGTTTGCCCAGTGTCGGCAAGTCCGCAATGTTTTAAAAAAAATCCAGTTTAGCAGTTATCAAAAGTTATCAAATTAAATCCATTAGCGGCGCTAGTGTGCCTTACCCTACGCTTTAAGTGACCTCTATTGAATAATATTAAAAAACCTTGACTTATACTTTACTTCAAATGTCCCTTACAAACTTTTTTCAGTTTGTTTCATCAATATGGCATTAATATTAGTGATGACATTTATAGATTTCAATGATGGAGGCTTTTGGCTTGCAATGGGACTGGGATGGAATTTTTTATGTGTTGTTGTGGGCCTCGATGGCGCAGCGGTTCACACGTCCGGTCTGCGATTGCTAAAGTTAAGCAACTTTCGCAAAGGCCGGTCATCGGATGGGTGACCAAGCATTTATCATCTCACGTACCTCCGTGCTTCGGAAGGCACGTAAAGCCGTCGGTCCCGGCTGCATTAGCAGTCGTTAACAACCACCGCTTATACGTGCGAGTGCTCTGAAGGACTCATTGATCTCATCCCACCTTCTTCCTTCCTCCATAGGAGTACACGTGCTGCTCTTCAGAGTCGGATCGCGCACAAAGGAATTTGGTGACTCGTTTCTTTGTCGCACCTCCAAAACATGGAATAGTTTGCCAGCACACGTTTTCCCTCCTTCCTATGATATGGGGTCCTTTAAACGAGGCGTGAAGAGGCACCTTGTGGGCCGGCAGAGTGAGGGTAACTGATGCTGCGTTGTTTTCACGCTGCACCAGTTGTCGTCGCATCTGGATTCCATATTCACTTAACATCAGGTGAAATGGAGTCATTTACCATGTTACGTATAATATATATATTTTTTTAAAACCACCCGCCGTGGTCCCGCTTGGTGGTTTACGGCCCGTTCTCCCTACCCATTCATAGGGGAGGCTCGTGCCCCAGCAGTGGGGACATAAAATATGTGCTGATGAGTTATAAACAATTTTCGTTAACTTTTTGTTTGTGCAGCATTCGTGCCAGCCGAACGTGTTCGTGCAGAACGTGTTCGTGGACACGCACGACCCGCGCTTCCCGTGGGTGGCGTTCTTCGCGCTCAGCCACGTGCGCGCCGGCAGCGAGCTCACCTGGAACTACAACTACGACGTGGGTTCGGTGCCGGGGAAGGTGAGAATTAAACATTATGTATTTAGATAGTTGGGTACGCAGACGATAGTACCGTTGCAGAAAGATGCATTCCGGCTGCGGGAGACAGAAATATTCACTCTAAGAGAGGCCACGGTTGAGCGAGCAGACGCGACCTTAAACCTCGTCTCCAATAGGGTATTTGACTACAATGAAAATATATATCAAACTGTTGTTAATTTAACAGTAATCATTTTCTTTAACAAATTTATCCAGCACATAATTTTAAAATAAGTATATTTTTTATAAAAAATCATTTATAAAATAATTAAAGTTTTATGATTGACCACGTGATCGAAAACGCACGGGATAGACCACGTGATGTCGTGACGCCATTTGCAAGCAAATCAAAGATGTCATTCGAAGTTTTGTATGGTGTGATTTGACAGCTAATAGTTTGTTTAAATGCATGCAACTAACGTCACGACATCACGTGACCTGTATGCATCGTTTTGACGGCTAATTTATTCATTTGAATTTTAATGGCGATTTTCATAAAATATAAAGAAATTCACAACGAATTAATCAAATTGTAAATATATTATCAGTGATCGGAATAGGTAGGGCTAATTAACCTAAAGTTCGAAGAACATAGACAAAATTAATGGAGACTTCTTTATGACAATTTTTTTTTTCGGAACTAACGGAAAATTACTTTGAGGTAGAAAACCTAATGCAATTTGGACTTTAGTGTGTGGATATTTATGTTTTTATTACACAACACAAACACACATGCATATACACATTCACACACACACACACACATACACACGCATACATACTTATGTATTTGAATTTGAAGTAAAAAAAATTGTTTATTTTTTTTTTTTTTTAATTGTAAGCTATGGAGGAGTGGCTACTTCTGGTACGGATGCATTTCGCGTTCAATAGAAGTAGTCTGCCCTGGTTTTTGTTAATTGTTAATATGTTAACGAATAAATCATTTTTCATTTTTCATTTTTTTTCATTAGACATATTTTTTTGAAACCTGTCAAATACCCTATTAGAATTTAAAAATAAAAAGTAAACAATGACTTTCTACTACAGGTACTATATTGTTACTGCGGCGCGCACAACTGCAGGGGGAGACTTCTGTAAGCGACGCGTCAAGAATACACCCACTGGCAATGGAAGAAAACAGCCCAACATTCAAGGGATAATGTGTCGTATTACATTTGGCTTAAGAGCTATTGTTCACGGGATTATTATTATGTTTCTTGTTGACATTGAGTCATTGAGTCTGATATTTCAAATGTTAAGTTAAGAGTCTGAATCTAAATCTTAATACCAATATAATAATATAATGTATTTTAGATGTTTAGCATTTATAAGCGTACTCCGAAATATGCAATAGAGGATATGAGCGAAAACATATGTAATATAATATGAATGATAGCATTGTATTAATAATAACATGTTCCTAGATAACTTTTTTGGCCATAATTACACGTCTCTGATTTTTTTACCGATCCGATCCGAACCCCTCGGAGAATCTAGTAGGGCACGGGGACACGCACAAGAGTGATGCGATTCCCTCTAGAAAACCTCTGACGGTGTTTCGTTTCACACGGCTTGAGGAACCCTTTAAGTTTCTCGACGCCCCCAAAAATGTCTGGTGAAACTGAAAACGCCGCCTGAGGCAATCAGCAATCTATCTTCAAAAAAATACGTTTTTTTTAATGTCACCAATGGTTCCGACGTTTAAAATATTAAAACTGAAAGTTTAAGTAAAAAATAAGAACTGAATACAAGCAACTCTAACAAGACTTCTTTAAATCATTGCCTATAGAAAGTTTCAATTCTGATGTATGGTTTTGTTAAGTGTAAGTAGCCTCAATAATATAAGGTCACTTTTTATCAACTGCAAATATTTTGACAAAACATCTAATTATATCAGAGAAATAAGGCATATAAAAAAATTCAGGCTAGTTTTTTTTTTTACTTTTCCTGACACAAAAGTTGTAATAATTTTAAGAGCGGTCTCTCTGTCGGTTCTTTTGAATGAAACTAGGGGCACGTGTAAGCGGTGAAGGCATTGCGGCCTCTCTGTTTCGGCTCCTTTGAATTGAAACTACCGAAAGTGCTTTATTTTTCTTTTTAATCGTAATGTCTTTTGGCGTTTTTCTTGAAAACTAGCGTATAAAAATGTAAGGTTTTTTCATAAAAATAGTTTATATTATGTTGTTGAATTTATCTTCAAATATTTGCAGTTGATAAAATGTGACCTTATATAGTAATGGTAGTGATGTTAATTGTCATATCGAATATTCAACTGATTGTAAATAATTTGTGTGTACGATTAAAAATATAGATTAAATTTTGCTGTTTTGTTTTAAAAAAAAATTAAGGTGCTTGAGGATTTTGAATCGTAAGGTAATCCCCGTATTTATAAACGAGTAAAAGTTCATACTGAAAGTAATTGCTTAAGTAAAATTTCATATTCTTTAGTAAACAGATGAAGTTAGAAACGCCAAAAGCTAGAATTCTTAGCCAAGCAATAGTCACCAATATCTTTACTCAAGCAATCTAGTTAGGTTACTCAAAGAATTCATAGTGACAAGCTTGTGACAAGCTAGAATTGAGGTTAAATTCCGTTTGACAGTTTGTATTATGTCTAAAATAATATAAAATTGATGAATTTGATAATAAGAATAATACTTTTATTTAATTGAATAAGAAAAATTCTATTCTAATTTAAACGTTACTTGTATATAAAATAAAATCAGATCTTAGTGACATTTCTTAGAACAAAGTAATTGCTAAGTAATGACTTGTTTATAAATACGGGTGTAAGTGTATGAAAGATCTTCAAGAATCATACAATATTCAAATGAAATAGGTAAACCCTAGTATTGCCATTGCAATACATTGTATAAAGCTTGTTTGTTTGTATTAAGTTGAGTTTAATCTCCATTTTTAAGTCATTAGAGACAAATTGCATTTGCCAGTGCACCTGACCCGGCTCGTGGAATGTTTTCAACACTTGTATTTTTCCTATTTGTCTCTAATGATTTAAAAGTGGAAATTAAAACTCAACTTAATACGAACAAACAATCTTTATATAGTATTTAGCCATAACCATTAGAGACACTTTTAAATAAAGTATCAAGTCACAAGGAAATGTAAAAATCGTCATTGAAATATCTTTAGTAACACTCAAATAGAACAACCACTGCTGAAATAAGCTTTTATTCGCCACAGGTCGGCGGCGCCAGAGCCCCGGCATGATGTAGGCCAGGGGTGGCCAACCGGTCGATCGCGACTAATAGTCCAGTCGATCGTGGCAAGGCAAAAATATAATCATAGTCAAACTTAGAGCATTAAACCTTAATGCTCCAAGTCTCAGCTAGTCAACTCTAGACGTGATTTTATAGATAGTATGTCGATATATGCCGCCAAATATCAGTTTGTCGGTTAATAAAAGGTCATAGCAGCGTATCCCGCAATAGCGTGGCGGCGGCGCTATCTCAGCAATATAGCCTTGAAAGAACAAGAGTATCTTTCTATCAAAGACACTATAAGAGCCCAAGCTTTTTAGACAGGAGTCTTTCAGTCATTTTAAACGACTTTTTAAAGAAAAAAAAACAAATGTTGAAAAATTTTCCAAGAGCAGGATTTTCAACATTGTGTTTTTGTAATATGTAAGTTCGCAACAAAATTTGCGTTAAAAATTATTTGAACAGACTTTTTAAAGATTTTAAGCATTGCCATTGCAATACTGTATAGAGCGTTTTGTATTAAGGGGGTGCAGCGCGGACGCAAAACTGCGAGTTTCAAGTTTCTTTATGATAGCGAGCGAGCGGCGCGTGGCAGTGGTGTGACAACGGCGCACGACAAGAATACGCACGCACACTAATATCTGTACAGAGTAGGCTGGTGATTTAATTAGAGCAATGTTTACTTTCGTAAAATCATAGGCGTTTGGGTAAAAAATAATAAAAATCTTAATATTTTCATATTCATATTTTTTAATTAAAAAATAAGACAACAGTGGCCTGCGGAATATCAATACGAACATTTTGATGTCGAATCATTGCTTCATTTGTGCTATATTTACAAAGTTTCTGAAGACATAAGTTTTTAGATATCATTACCTTTACGTATTGTTTATGCAGTTTCTGGGTTTTTTTTTTCAACTTCAAAGACAACCATGCCCTTGTGAAAGGATCAAGCTAACGTACACTAGTCCTTTTAATGTATATGACCTATTCAGCGCCTAGCACTAGTGACTTAAAAACACGTAAATTTTCGAAATTCCGCGCGGCACCCCCTTAAGTACTAAGAATAATTTTCAGTTTTATATTTTCCCCCTTAATAAAAAAAAAAGCTATATAATTGTGTACTGAACTATGAGATTTCAAGAAGTATGTAATTGGTAAATCGCACAGGGTGTCGTCAGTGAACAGTAGATCTTAGGTCTAACCAAGTTGGCCACCCTTGATGTAGGCGAGGTTGTGCAGCGTGTTCCCGCAGCAGGCGCGGGAGCGATATCATACAATATAGCCTTTTCAATCTTTGTAGTATCTTTCTATCAAAGACACTAGGTTGGTGTCGTTCATGGTCATTTTAAACGACTATGTATGTTAATTGCAAAAAAAGAGTAGTCATCAAACAATGACAATGCTATAATTTTTGTCAAATTTTGCTTTCATTTCCACCTTTAAGTCATAGAGACACTTATAAAAAGTCTAAAACACGAGATTTTGTCGATATCAAGATAAAATAAAAGTAAATAAAACAATCATAACTCAAATACAATCTTTTAATAACACACTTTAAATCAACCACTGTTGAAACAAGCTTTTATTAGACAATTTTCCGTAGCAATATCATGTAAACGCTTAGAGCATTTTTTAATGCTCTAAGTGTAAACGTGTGGCTCATCTTGGCATCATCTATACTAATATTATAAAGAGGAAACCTTTGTATTTTTGTATGTATGTATGTTTGCAACGAATAAACTCAAAAACTACTGGACAGATTTAAAAAATTATTTCACCATTAGAATGCTACATTAGCGCTGAGTAACATAGGCATAGGCATAAATAAAATACTAAAAAGACAATTTAATTTTCCAATACAAAATGATTTGTTTGTTTTGTTGTCATGGAAACCATTGATATATATTTAACTCAATGATGGAAACTGTCAAAGCGGTACGAAGTCCGCCGGGTCAGCAAGTCAACTCTTTTTATAGATAGTATGTCGATATTTGCCGCCAAATATCAGATTTTGTCGGTTTATAAAAAGGGCCATAGCAGCGTATCCCGCAATAGCGTGGCGGCGGATCAAGACAAGATCAAGACAAGGAAATAAAACAATCATAATAATCCTTTGACAACACACTCAAATAAAACAACGACTGTTGAAACAAGCATTTATTACACACTTTTCCACAGCAATATCATGTAAACGCCATAGGGCGTCGCTAGAGCCCCGGCATGATATAGGCGACGTTGTGCAGCGTATCACGCAGTAGGCGCGGCGGCGGCGCTATCTCGGGCACGGCGCGCGCCACTCCCAGCAGTGGGCCCAGCGCGCACAGCAGCGTATCTAGCAGGACGGATACCGAGCCGGATACCGCGATTTGACCCTGCAGGAAAGGTGGTAGTTAGAGAAATCGCTAGAAAACTTAGTCTTCACATAAAGACTCGTTAGCCAATAGATTTTTTTATTAGACTTTTTTATATCCTTTTTTTTGAAGTGAAAACTTCTTTAGCGGCGTTGTGCACTTTTTTTGGAATGGCTAAAAAATGTTAAACTCGCGTCAGGACACGTGACCGTCAGGACACGTGACCTGATCGAAAATTCGTAAGACGGATGGAGAGTAGAGGAATGGGTAAAAAATGTTAAACTCGCGTCAGGACACGTGACCTGATCGAAAATTCGTAAGACGGATGGAGAGTAGACAGCTGGCGCGGCGTAATATAAATTTTTAATATAACTTAATATAACTTTTTAATGTAATATAAATTGTCATGTTTGTGTACGATAGCCCAATAAATAAATATTGTATTCTAGCACATAAATGAGAGTACTTTTATACTGATAATTAAAGCAATTCGTGCAAAATTATTCCCTAACCATTCCAAAATATCAAAAATGCACAACGTTAATATTCAAGTTTTCACTTCTGCCGGCACTCCCAGAGTGCAACCCGTCGTTTTTTTTTGGAGATGGGTGTGATTGCCTCTGATGGCATTTTCGGCTTCACCGGGCTTTTTTGGGGGCGGTGTGAAACTTTAAGGGTTCCTCGAGCCTTGTGAAACGAATCACCTTCGGAGGTTTTCTAGATTGTAATAGAATGTATGGGAATGGCAAACTATGACGTCACTGTTGCGTTTTAATAAACACTTTAAAGGTTACAGAAATTCATGCGTCGGTCAATTAAAATTAGATTAATGGTTTAAAGAATTGTTATGTAATTTCATTTATATGTATAATGTTTGGGAATTAATTATTGTTATTGTCACCAATAGGGAATTGACTTTTAAGTATCCCATACAAACCACACATTCATTCAAGCAAATTTCGCAAAGGCCGGTCATCGGATGGGTGACCAAAAATGTATCAGCTCCTCCGTGCTTCGGAAGGCACATAAAGCCGTTGGTCCCGGCTGCATTAGCAGTCGTTAACAACCACCAATCCGCACTGGGCCCGCGTGGTGGTTTACGGCCCGTTCTCCCTATCCATCTATAGGGAAGGCATGTGCCCCAGCAGTGGAAACATAATCGAGCAAGATTTGTTCTTCAAGCTAGATTGGTCCTTCGAGCAGGACTTGTCTTTTGAGCTAGAATGGTCCTTCGAGCAGGATTGGTCCTTCGAGCAGGATTTATTCTTCGAGCTAGATTGGACTATCGAGCCGGATTTGTCGTGCGAGTTAGATTGGTCCTTCGAGCCGGATTTGTTCTTCGATTTAGATTGGTCCTTCGAGCCGGATTTTTTCAGCGACCTTTAGATTATGTGTACAAAGCAGTTGCTATTTGACTAAGCATTATGTCTCACCTCGTGTTCCTTAAGCCTGGATCCAATGATGGCGAGGCTCTCTCCCAGCAACCTCAGGTGTGCCGCGATATCAGCGGCGCCGCAACCCGGAACGCGGTACACTCCTGGCGCGGAAGATGCCGCTACAGGCTGAACATACATAATATATACATAAAACATAACTAAAATTTGTCTATGAATAAAGTTATGATGTTATAATGATGAATAATAAGAAGAATAATTAATAAATTCATTTCTAACTGAAAAGGGAAAATTTAATACCCGTTTTAAGCGACGCGCTCATTTATAAACGTTAAAGATGCATTTTATTATTGAAGTGAAAACTTCTTTAGCGGCGTTGTGCACTTTTTTTGGAATGGGTAAAAAATGTTAAACTCGCGTCAGGACACGTGACCGTCAGGACACGTGACCTGATCGAAAATTCGTAAGACGGATGGAGAGTAGAGGAATGGGTAAAAAATGTTAAACTCGCGTCAGGACACGTGACCTGATCGAAAATTCGTAAGACGGATGGAGAGTAGACAGCTGGCGCGGCGTAATATAAAATTTTAATATAACTTAATATAACTTTTTAATGTAATATAAATTGTCATGTTTGTGTACGATAGCCCAATAAATAAATATTGTATTCTACCACATAAATGAGAGTACTTTTATACTGATAATTAAAGCAATTCGTGCAAAATTATTCCCTAACCATTCCAAAATATCAAAAATGCACAACGTTAATATTCAAGTTTTCACTTCTGCCGGCACTCCCAGAGTGAAACCCGTCGTTTTTTTTATTGTGTAAACTATAGGGTAGGCTGATGTAGATCCGCGTCGAAAAACGCGGCCCGCCCGTCGGCCGCTAGCCTCTTTCGGAGTGACACCGAGTATTATCTTGCAAAACCATTTAAAAACATGCTTTGTCGTAATCTACCTATCTGCCTGTATTTTAAAAAAATTATACGTGTCATCGATGTAAAGGACTGTTTTACATCGCTATACGAGCCCCCAACCCCTACAACCGTATTCTATTTAAGGCGAAGGGTAAGGCACACTAGCGCCACCAATTGATAATTTGACAATTACTAACGGACCGGATCTTTATTTAAACATTGCGTACCGTCCGACAACAGGAAAGCATCCATAGTATTTATTTAATAATTGTGCACTACTTTTTGTTGCGTGGTTTATTCACAAAACGGGCTATCGCATTTATTCACAAACAATGGCCACTTTTGGTGTTAGCGAATGAATACAAAAACAAACCTAAAAGTAGTGCACAATTATTAAATAATAGATGTTTGTCTAGTGTCGCAAGGTCCGCAATGTTTGAAAAAAAATCCAGTTTAGCAGTTATCAAATTAAATCCATTAGCAGCGCTAGTGTGCCTTACCCATCGCCTTAATATGACTCTAAATTTATTTAGCATTATTTCTACCTATTAGCCTCTAACAGTGACAGTATAGAGTACTTACAACGAGTGCCTGTTGCGGCGGCGAGGCGGCCATTTTGGGCGGGGCGCGATTAGCCGGCGGACGACCCGGCCCGGGGTGGGAGGGGCGGATACCTGTTGAATGAATGAATGAATGAACGGATAAACAAATTACTAATCATCATCATCTCAGCCAAAAGACGTCCACTGCTGGATGTCTGCCTCCCCCAAGGATCTCCACAACGACCGATTTTGTGATTGTATAATTATACAAACAAAAGTTATATTTAATTTGCGTAAACAACATCACTCAATAATATGTACCTACCTATGTTTATGAATAAATGATTCTGATTCTGATTATGATTCATAAAATTATATATCTGGTCTTTCAATGTTTGTAAAAATATCAAGATCGGATGTTGATGACGTAGTTGTCGACATTGAATAGGGCGGGCTCCTTTGGCTTACAGAGTAAGGCTACTCTTACTATACATTTTGGTCGAATGAATATTGATGTTTTGTATGGAACAGCAGATTTTTTTTTTCGAGTTGAAATGTCTTCGTCCATATTTATTTGATACCGCGAGGCCATACTAATTTTGTATGGGGAATTTAACGTGTTAATTTGAAAAATAATAATTAAAAAAACCGCTCGATAAATTGAAAATGTGGGACTTTATAGTTAAGACATTGGTGATTGTTTAGGCAAAATTAGAGGTATAATAATTTAGATAAACTATAAGATATCAACTAAACGCCGTCACTCGTTTCCATGATTTCTGCCCAACTTTAAATGATATTGTAGAAAAAACTATAGTGTAAAAACACAAATGTTGAAAAAATTTCCACAAGCAGGATTTTAAACTTTAAATTTTTTATAATTTTTAACGCAACAAAATTTGCGTTAAAAATTATTTGAACATTTATAAACTATAGTGTGTTATGAATTTATGGGTCGGACTAATTGTAAACAATTGCACCACCCCATCTCTTCCCGTGGGTGTCGTAGAAGGCGACTATGGGACCATTCCAGAGGATGGGCAGCTGCGTCTCTCTGTGATTATTCTCACCTTACTGCGATCGCTAACCCGCCTGCCAAGCGTGGCGACTATGGCAAATTCTCCTCAAAATGATTTATCCTTGAGGGAGGCCTTTGTCCAGCAGTGGACGTCTTTTTGGCTGAGATGATGATGATGATGATGATGATGATGATGAATTGTAAACACGTTCCCTTTGATACTAAACATATATTTTGTTTATGTAATACGATAGTTTTTATCATATATCAACTTAACCGTGACTACACTTTTGGCCTTTTTTGATCAGCGAACCCTTAAGAAAATTTTCTACAAAAAAAAAAGTTGTCTCAACGCGAGAACTTATTTAGTTTACTTAAATTGTGACGACCTCCATAGCCGAGTGGCTAGCACGCCAGGCGGCGCTAACTCTGAGGTCCCGGGTTCGAATCCCGGTCGGGCAATGGTGAAAACGAACTTTACGACTTTGTGTCGGGTCTGGGTGGCTGTGGTACCGTTGTTGTTTCTGGTTTCCATAAAGTGCTTCAGCTACTTACCTTGGGAACAATGTATGTGAGTTTGTCCGACATATATTGTCTGTCTCTCTCTCTCTTCCCGACTATATATCCCACATGGTGGTGGGGTCAGCCTTCCTTACCATTTTCCTCCACTTCGCTCTATCCTCGACATCCTGTTCTGTTACCTGGCAGTCCTCATGACCTCATGTCTCTTTGCACTACATCCCTCCATCTTGTCTTGGGCCTGCCTATATTTTCCGACATAGATTGTCTAATACCTATATATATTTTTCATCATCATCATCAGCCTATACTAGTCCACTGCTGGACATAAACCTCTCCAAGTGCACGCCACCGAGCACGATCCGCGGCTACTCTCATCCAGCTCAGTCACCTTGCGAAGATCGTCGCTCCACCTAGTCTGAGGGCGTCCTACACTACGTTTGCCGATGCGCGGTCTCCACTCGAGAACTCTTTTACCCAAACAGTTGTCGGTTCTGCGGCTAATATGACCGGCCCACTGCCACTTCAGCTTGCTGATCCGATGGGCTATGTCGATTACTTTCGTTCTCTGTCGGATCATCATAGGTATATAATTTTAACTCTTTCCAAATACAGAATCAATATAGTAGTGAACGCAATGACTTACTAGGATTCGAGATGATCTTGTTGACCTGCGGCTGGCTGTTCTGTTGTTCCTTCTGGATGGCGAATCGCTTTGCTTTGCGCTTCCACAGATAGCGCTCGTTATAATTTACCTGTGCGTAATAAAAAGGTTTGATTATGAGACTTTCTCGTAAGCTCATAATAGGTTTTAGAAAAATATGTCTAATGGTTCATTATAGCATAATATATTTGCAATTTGATTAATTCGTTATGAATTTCTTGCCATTAAAATTCAAATGAATAAAATAGCCGCCAAAACGATGCTTGCAGGTCACGTGATGTCGTGACGTCAGTCGCAAGTAAACAAAGTGTTAGCTGTCAAATCACACCGTACAAAACTTCGAGTGACAACTTTGATTTACTTGCAAATGACGTCACGACATCACGTGACCAATCCCGTGCGTTTTCGATCACGTGGTCAATCATAAAAATTTAATTATTTTAAAATTACGTGCTGGATAAATTGGTTTAAAAAAATGTTTACTGTTAAGATAACAACAGTTTGATCTATATTTTCATTGTAGTCAGATACCCTATTGAATGCGCCTGAAAAGTTACATGAATGGTCACGTGGGGTGTGTAGCACCCCGAAGTCGTTGATTAAGATAAAATATGATATGACTTTTATAAATATGAATATTTAATTACAGGATGTTTGGTAATATGTGTATATTCCCGAAACATAGCCATGCAACCAAGTATAAAGAACACTGTGATAACATGCAAAATCATATTTACGTAGATTTACTTTTCCATAAAATAACTTATTTATTTTATTTTTTTTATGCAATGTTTCGACTTTTTTTTATGTTTGACCATGAGGTTGTCGACCAAGAACAACGTATCAGCTGGACCTAGGGTTATCATTCTGCAGTTTTACTTAGTAACAAAGAACCTTTGTCTCGTGCAGGTAGGCTACTCTTGACGCAAACTCACTCTCAATACAATTCCAATGCGATTAATATGTATCGATATTGGGATAAGTTTCGCAATTTCGTAACACCCCATCTCGATAATAATTTGTTCACTAAATTTCCACGCAATTTAATTCCAATGTGGCGCTATTATCGCTTTTAAGAGTGCCATTTGAATTTTTTAGATTTGGGATTGGAAATTGATTATTGCAATTGTGTTTCAAGAGTAACCCACCAGGTAGTGCATTTCAGTTATGTTCATAATTTTTCGGGGATTTTATGAACGGTACCCTATCTGCCATAATCGGGATTATACAGGTATTATATACATCCTGTATATAAAAATCTAAAATAATACATTGACATCAATCATCTTTTAAATAAATATGATTAATACATTTTTAAACAATAAATATTTTTTTTAATAAATGCTAGTTTTGTATGTGTAGGTATTTACATGTACCTGGGCGCTTTTCTCCTCCTCCACGGCCCGGTCTACCCGAGCCGAGGTCTGAGCCTTTAGAAGCGCCCTCGGGTGGTTCCGCTCCCCGATCCGATCCGATCCGAACCCTTTGGAGAATCTAGAAAACCTCCGAAGGTGATTCGTTTCACACGGCTTGAGGAACCCTTTAAGTTTCTCGCCGCTTCCAAAAAAAACCTGGTTAAGCTGAAAATGCCGTCTGAGGCAATCAGCAATCTCTCTCAAAAAAAAAATAACAACCACCAATCCGCACTGGGCCCGCGTGGTGGTTTATGGCCCGTACTCCCTATCCATCTGTAGGGAAGGCTCGTGTCTTGTAAAACCATATATGTTTTATAATACTCACATTAGCCCACATTTCCCCGAGCCTCTTCGATATGGCTGAAAAGTCCATGTCAGGGTGTTTACGGAGTAACTCGTTGCGAGCTTCCTTAGCCCACATCATGTACGCTGTTATACGGGTTTTACCTGTTAAAGAGAAAAAGGTGAGAAAAGGTTCATTAAAATTTTAAAGTATTACTACTGTTGGCTGCAGATAACATTCATTTAATGAGAAATGTTCAATGGGTCATTCTCCTTTTTAAACCTACAAAATATCGTCATTTTTCTGTTTTTAGCGTTCAACTATTGGTAATTATGGTTTTCATGTTTGATTTTAATAAATGTTGCATGTATTTTTTATTACAACTAATTAATAATTCTTTCCGTGGCGATAATGTTTTTTTATTTATGGTGGTTTTTCAGAAAATACTGTGACAGAGTGGCCGTTTTCAGCGGCGACCACATTTTGGATTACCACTCTGTCACGCGATTCTATGAAAAACAAACTTATAAAAAAAAAGCACTGGATAGAGTAAGTGAAAGACTATTTAGTACTAATAGATGAATAAATGTATGGACGTATATTCAAACACTAAAACATTAATAATCAATACTCTAACTAATGACGTATGGTAAAATGAGGACAGACAATTGTAGGTTAAAAAGAAGAACGACCCCAATACATTACAAAATTATTTGTCTACGACTTTGTCAGCATTGATTGTGTATGGAAACGTACACATTAAAAAAAACTTATTTTTTTTATTAAAATAAAATATATGCGTTGCTCTTGGTCTTCAAACTCATGGTCAAACATAAACAGAAGTCGAACCATTGCAGGAATGAACAAAAAAATTATGATAAAGTAAATTTGAGTTTTTAGAGGAGCTCGAACCTTTATCCTTCCTCTGAGCTTTAGCTCTGCCAACGACCCTGCCGTCTCTAACAATCAGTTTCTTCTTGCTGCTCTTCTCCATCATATACAAGGAGTTGGCAGGCGTGCGGGTGGAGCCTTCGTCGGACGCTGAACTGTCAGACTCCATGCTACAACAAAAAAAAAACAAAAAAATTGACCACACTACTGAGGTGCACACACCTGCATTTCAACATAATCAAAATGTGTCAAAATTCTTCAATACATTTTCAACCATATGCCTAATAAAGTAAAAAAAAAAAAAAAAGTGTGTTCAAAGTCTATTGAAAAAAGTTTGTGATAGTCTAACGTGCATGTGTGTGTTCTAGCTATACAAGAAAACAATACTCAATACTCAATATGTAAATACTAGATAATATTGTTTATCTAACTTTCTTTTTTTTATAAAATGTTTTGTTGCGAACGTGAAGCGTTTTGTTTTTGTAATTTGTGCGTTAAAAATTATTTGAACATTTTATAAAAATAGCTTGCTTACTTCTTAACTGATCTTTAATATTTGTAAAAATATTATGATTGGATGTTAGTGACGGTAGTTGTTGACATTGAATGGGCGCCTTTAGCATTCAAAGTAAAAAATGTTGAATAATTTCGGCTTTCGGTTACGAAGTAACTATTACCTAAGCTGTGCTTTCGGCTAGAACCACGATAGCTCAATTGGAAGAGCACCTGACCCGGAATGTCAGAAGGGTGCAGGTTCAAATCCTGGTCGTGGAAATCTTTTTATATTTGTTTTTTTTTTCGTTTTTTTTTTATTAAGCCAGTATAAAAAACTAATTATATTAATTAAAGATGACAATCTAACATTACAATAACAAGATAAAATTTTACTAAATAAAATCAACTAGCCTCAGTTAGCTTAAAAGTGGAAATCAAATTCATCTTGTAACTATTTAAAGCATTGTGAATGCTAAATTTAAAAGTAATAAATTACAATAACAATTATCAAACACAATAAAAAACAGGATTACTCAGCAATAATAAAATAAAATTTTATCAATCACATAAATATTTGCATAAATTAACAGTAATAATAGAATAATGTGGCAAAGGGGTATTCAAGTATTACGTATAAAATGTGTAAAATATTACCATACTTTACAAAAGCGGAAGGGGGGTTCAAACAATGCGTTATTGTTTTATTTAACGTATTGATGGCTTAATAACAAAGAGATCTTGTTGCAGCCTTCTATAAATAATGATTTGCTTTACTTGGCTTGTGCTGTATTTTGTTGTTCTATTATAACCTCAATCCGCACTGAGCCCGAGTGGTGGTTAACGGCCCATTCTCCCTATCCATCCATAGGCTAGTGCACCAGCAGTGGGGAAATATAAATGAGTTGATGATGATGATGATGATTTAAATAAAAAAATAGGGAATTAAAATCTCATATGTTTGCAACTCTTTCCATTTGTGTTTTACAGGGAATCCCTCAATTGTATCATACAATCTTCAAAAATTGCATCACATAAAACTTGAACGCCCTTAAGATTAATGTTATGGCATCTATTATCTCAGTTTGTTTCATATAATTTACTCGAACATTATTGAAAGCTCTACTTACCATGTTTGTTTTTCTGGTCTATCCTAAACCTACCTATTACAAATCAAATCAATGGATTTTCAACAACTTTTAAGGAGTAGTAAGTAAGGCAAAGCTATGTCTGATATTTCATACCTATCTTGGTTGTCTCCATTGTTCTCATAGTAATCAGATTCACTCCCAGAAGCTGTGCCAGCATCGTCCGGAGGCCTGGGAGTCTCTTGAACGGGAAAATCTTGGACTTCCTCCTGGCGAAAACCAGATATGGCTTTAACAGGCGTTTGCCTGCGAAACCTGGTTTCTATGTCGTCGGGGGACTCAAAGTCCATAAGCTTGGAGCTCTTCTTTCTAACTCGACCGCTACGTGATATCCCAGTGACTTCAAGGTCTGAAATAAGGCAGAAATGTTGTTGGAGGGAAAATCGTTGTAAACGTAGTTGGTAACGCTTAAGTTTGTGATAGCTTACCATCTTGCATGTTCATTTGCGCAATTTTAACGTTTTAAAATGATATTAAGGTGAAAAAAGTCCTGAATAAACCGGAATTCCTAATTTATTTCAATCGACGCAACAACAAAATTACAATCAATCGCGCAAGTCGCAAACAGCATGTGACAGCCACTGGCCCACTGACAGCTTGCTTTTTTTTTTCATTTTGTTGATGGCTTTGTGCGATTAGCACATTTAGCCAGTGTCAAAGTAATATTTCTAACACGTAAAACATAAATAAACAATATTTCTTTTCTGTATGATGATGATGAATGATAATAGAAATGAGAAGTAAGTAATGATATACCCCCCAACCCCTCAAGTATCTCAGTAAAGATGTGGGGCTTTCTTTACGCGGACTTCTTGAGAGAATTTTAAAAGTGACGTTGCACTGTTTTGTTTCATTATTACAACACTTATGCACACTCATGAACACTTAACCTTAGAGCATTAATTTTGGTTTAATGCTCTAAGTACTTAACGGTAACAATTGCCCCAGACACTAGTTACTAGTAAGTTGGAGGTATTGCCTCGTTGTATAGCGAGGCTTATTCGCTGACTGCTCAAATATGAGATCCCCAGTCAGATTCTCATACTTTCGCCGTTTGAGATTGCAGCCGCGCCAGCGCTAATGGAAGTGCTTGAAATGTTGGAAGGAGCCAGAGTATCGACACAAGTAGTATCCCACACTAGAGCATGTCCCACCCTCCAAGGAACTAGGGTCATACCGTCCGCTCTTTTGCCGTCATCACATGTCAGACCAGTGGGTTCGAGTATCACTGGTACTCCAGCGGTGACAAGAACCTGTCAAAATAACATTATTCAAGGTATGATGACGGATAATACGACCAGCACTTCGAGCACAAGACAGCCCGTGATGTGATGACCGAGGCTTCCCACGGGCGGGCAACGACATTAATGAGGGACAATACTGGGGTGCCAAGACGCAGGGTAGTGACAAAGCGAAAAGTACTGAGGGTAATGCCTGCAACCAAAGACCTGACTCCCATTTCTTTACAGCTAAAAGGCGGGCCCGCTCTGCAGTGCTAGAAGACGTGTTGATAAGGTTATTACGCAACAGTCCGCAGAGAGGCTCGTCCCAAACCCTTTGGGAAGAGGTATTTGTGGGATAATCAGAATTCAGGCAAGCTAAGCTCTAGGCGACTCGCGTCCTTGGCCTCGTCCAAGTTGGAAACCACATGGGACCAAGATGTTTGTTCCAGCACCTATCTTATTAAAAAGAGGTTGATTAGCATGAACTGAATACAAAAACGCCTGAAGGGACAAGTCAGTAGTTTTGCTTGGGTTTAAGAGTGGTCGATAAAGTTGATGTTTAAATTGTAATATTATTGTGTCCGTTATGTATGGTGATCACAAACATTGCCTCTTTATTAGTAGTATAGAAGATATAGAAGATCGATAGATATAGATTAGAACTCCTTAAAAATCTATCGCCATAAAGTTAAGAAAACTAAAGATTTGGCTGTATGAGCTATAACTATTATAATATAAATATATTCCCGAAACGCTAGAACAAAATAAAAAAAGTAAAAACAAATAAACTACAACTTTTCTCATGTCACTGTCACTGTCAAAGTCTCGTCCCGCTCGGGATGAATTCATTCCGCATTAAAATGGTAACAATACATTAAATTCAATCAGAAACTGAGTTTTTAACATGAAATCATGGCTGACCGACTCCGCCAGATCGCTCAAAGGCTAAAGGACAAAGTGCACATGCCCCAAATACCACAGATGATGAGCACAAATCGAGAAAAAGTTGATCAACTCTTAGCTAAGTACGTCCCCGCAAAGAGAGTAAGTGATTTAGCTGAAAAGTTGCATCATGAAACTATCACTAAGAGAGTCAGAGAACTTGTGTCGAGGTATGAGAAGTTCACGGGCGTGGAAGAAATCATGGCTATCCAAAACACGGTCGTCGAAGCACAGGTATGTATGACTTCACGATATTTATCATTCGTCTCTTGACATAAGTTCAAGGCCGGATAGTTACATGCGTTGCTTTGCAAGCTATTCTGATCCTACGTGTGTGTATACATTAAATTGGATCATGCTATGCATACTTTTTGTATTTATAAAATGATCTAGCAACCTTCAATTTTTTGTATCTAGAAACTGAATCTTATTGCACATTAGTTAAGTCTGATTCAAAGTCTCGCACATAAATTAAGCTATCTTAAGTTTAAGTCACTGAGAGATAAAAGTTTCACCAGATAAAATAAGATTAAAGTTTAGAGTGAGTATGACTTTCAACTTTATGTATTTGTGCATAGTGTTTGTTCTAAATTGCATCATTGTATTTTTAAAATGCCAAAATGAAGATTGTTTGCAATGTTGGGTAAATAAAATTATTTAAAGCTCTTCTCTGCCTTAGAAGGCACTTTGCGTTGATCTCAGTTGTTCTTGTGAGATGGTATTTCATTAAAACTAAAGCCAAAGGGTAGGGCATAGTCTGATCTCCCTATAGACATTAGCTCAGCAGTGGAATTGTAATGTCAAAGTCAAATTTTTTTTTGCAAATAAATTACGAAAAGTGTTTTTTAATTGTCCATAAATTTTTTACCTACTACCCATTCAGGATGTCTATTTTTTAGCTATGGAGAAGAATGGGCGCAAGAAACTCCACAGCTTTAATAGAAGTAATGACATTTACAAAAAAATATTATCAAAAACTGATTACAAAACTTTCTTTCATACAGACATTAAGTACCTAATTTCCGATATTTCTTAGAAAATTAAGCTTTTGAATTTTCAAAGCAATGAATATCAAACGCAGACAATCCCAGCCAGCCGCACACATGTCCCGTTTCACACACACATATGCACAGTCTGTTGCTGTCTGTGCATTACATTGCATGCTACACATAACAGCAGTTCTTTTTATACCAAAATTGGTTTCTCAGCAATTATTTCTGCTTGATGTTACTTAGTTTGATGTACATTATGCATACATTTCGGCTTTGTTAAGTCTTTTTACATCCTGTATATGCAGCACATTAACCAGTCTCCATTACGTTTCCAGGATAGGTTTATGGCAGCCCAGGAGCGTAGACGAGACCTTGGTCGTCAGGTGGCGAATGTGGAAGCGAGCATGAAGGAACTGCACGCGGAAATACAGAACACTATGAAGGGCGACGACAAGTACTTACAGCTGTGCACGGAGGAACATAAGGTGAATATATTTTTTTTTACTTTCTGCATGTTATTTAGGTGGAGCTCGATGATGCAGTGGTTAACTCGTCTGCGATTGCTAAGGTAAAGCAACTTTTGCAAAGGCCGTGTGACAAAAAATTTATCATTTTGAGCTCCTCCGTGATTGGAAGGCACATAATGCCGATGGTCCTGGTGCATTAGCAGTCGTTAACAACCACTAATTCGCTCTGACGCTGTGGTGGTTTATGGAACGTTCTCTCTGTGGTGTATACGTCCATAGAGAAGGCTCGTGCCTCAGCAGTGAGGACAGAAATGAGATGGGGTGTAACAACAAAAATTTGTTGTCAAATATTTTTTTTATAAAAGAAGATGTCAAAAGAGCAGGCGGGTCACCTGACGGAGAGTAATCACAGCTGCCCATGGACACCCGCAAAACCAGAGGAATCGCAGACGCGTTGCCGGCCTTTAAGGAAAGAATAGGCTCGTTTCTTGAAGATCCCAAGGTCGTAATGGTCCGGAAATACCGCCGCCGAGAGCTGGTTCCACAACACTGTAGTTCGATGCAAGAAATGATTGCGATGATTGCGATTCGATGCAAAAAATATGATAAAATATGATGAAATATGATAAAATTTGCGGTTATTTTATCTGGTTTGTCCTGGTCGGATGTCTATGAAACTAATGATTTAAACACATCATTCAACTTATTCAGTGATACTTTTATCCTTTTTTTTAAATTATGCTTCCCTTTGTGTAAAATTAAATTAAAAAATAAATATAAATCCTGCAATTGGATAACAAGAGGAATTAAAAGGTCATGTGTGTCAAAAAGAAAACTGCGTTTCAAATATTATATTAAAAAAAATAAGCGTAATAAGTGCAAGTATCGAAAGTATTCCTCCATTCTAAAGATGTGTATTAATAAATCTAAAAAACTAAACAACGAAGCACGCATTCATAATAGTAAAAACATTTGTAAAGCTACATGGAACCTAATTAAATCGTATGATCAACCAGAATTTAATAATAATAATTACATTAATAAAATCAGACATAACAATATAAATATTACAAATCCTATTGACATTTGTAATCATTTCAATAATTTTTATTCTGACATTACTTATCAATCACCTAATCTTAATAATAATTCTAATATATCACCTGCTAATATTATACAACATATAGACCCGAGCATATTTTTATACCCAACAACACATGACGAAATATTTAAAATTATAAGATCACTCAATAACACAACATCGGTGGGCTACGATGAACTACCCACAAAGATTCTTAAGTACTGCGCTCTAATTCTCTCAGAAGTATTTTGTTATTTAACAAATCTTTCAATGACTGAAGGCACATTCCCTGAAGCTCTCAAACTATCAATCGTAAAACCAATACATAAAAAAGGTGATATTGATAAAATGGATAACTACAGGCCCATTGCATTAATACCAGTACTGTCTAAAGTCTTTGAAAAGGTAATGCACACTAGAATTTATGAGTTCTTAGAAAAGTTTATAGTATTAGCCAAAGAACAAAATGGTTTCCGTAAGGGTAAATCAACCACATTGGCAGCTTTCAATATGATAAAAAATGTTACCGAAAATATAGACAAGAATATTGATACTACAGCAGTATTCTTCGATATGAGCAAAGCTTTTGACTTTGTCTCACATGACATACTTTTGTCGAAATGTGAGAAATATGGTTTAAGAGGAAATGCTCTAAAGTGGTTACAAACTTACCTTAGAAATCGTACACAATATGTCGAACTTAAATATGTCAATGAAAATAAGGAAGAAACCTCTGCGAAATCTTTAATTGTTAGAAATAATGTAGGTGTCCCACAAGGGACTATCTTGGGACCCCTACTATTCATAATCTACATTAATGATCTGCCTCGTGTTACTAATTATCAGTGCAATTTATTCGCCGATGATATATCTGTTGTAATACCTAAGATCCCAGGCAGAGATTTCAATGAGGAGATAAACAGTACTATTCATGATATTACAAAATGGTTGTCAGCAAATAACCTGAAAGTTAATACAAACAAAACTAAATACTTACAGTTTTATAATAGAAAACCTAAATATCTAAATTTATCTGTACGTCTTAATAACCAACCAATATCGGAATCAGATGAAGTCGTTTTTTTAGGCATAATAGTTGACAACCAGTGCACATGGAAAAAGCATATTAAAAGAGTATGTACTAAAATAAATAGATTTGCTTACGCGTTGTGGCGACTCACGACTCAAATAAACCAAAGAACCGCACTGATGGCTTACCATGGATACGTGGCCTCAAATCTTAGATACGGTTTAATTTTGTGGGGAAATTCAGTCGACTTAAACAGAGCGTTCATATCACAAAAGCAATGCGTGCGCGCCATATGTGACGTGTCACCAATGACATCATGCAAACAGTTATTTCCTAAATTAAACCTACTAACCCTTCCTTCGTTATATATACTGGAGTGTTGCGTTTTTGTAAAAAATAATCAGTATTTGTTTATTGATAGAGATATGAACACTACCAGAAGTATAAGACATCCTGGAAAGCTGTTGTTACCCAAAATGAACACGGAATTATATAAGAGAAATTGTTATCCCAGTTGTGTAAAACTATATAATAAGTTACCTCGCTCATTAACTGAAATGAATTATAATAATTTTAGAAGAAAACTATCTAACTGGCTTATAATGAAATGCTTTTACTCTGTTAAGGAATATCTAAATTGTAAAATTGACATGGATTCTAATGTAATGTAATGTATTGTAACATAATTCAACAATTAATATAATACTCATTCTGGAATATAATAATAAATAATAAATCTAATTAATTATGTGTGGCGTGGCTGAATATGATAATAACAATAATGATTATATATATATTTTTTTTTCTTTATAAACTAAATGTGTAATTATTAATTAGTTAATTAATTTTGTGTTTTTTAATTATTTTCACTCACACGCCCTGCGTTGGCAAAATAGATGAACAATAATATTATGATTTACCATCTACCATACTCTGTTTTCAGTGAATAAATTATTTCATTTCATTTCATTATTTCATTTCATTTCATTTCATTTCATTTCATTTCAAGAAATTTCGTGAAAAACACAGTAGTAGACCGCCATCCATCAAGGTGATGGGGATGGAATGACAGTCGATTGCGTGTAGTGCGGTTAAGGAAAGCAGCGGTAGGGATCAAGCCGAACAATTCCTCAGAAGACTCCCCATGATATATGCGGTACAACATACAGAGAGACGCAACGTCTCTCCGAAGAGCCAGTGGGTCGAGCAGACCTGAAATAACCATGTGGTCGTCAATTCGAGCAACTCTGAGTTACTTAGTTGCCGATTGCTTCCGACTGAGGCACAAGGGTTCTAATATGCTCGCACATCAGGCGATATGCTAGCAATCCATCCAATCTATCAGTAACATATTCTTAACAAACTACTTTCAGAGTATGCATTTAACAGCGTCTTTTGCGGCGAGCGCTGATCAGTGCCCTAAACAATTAAAATTCTATTGTGCCTGTATTCACAGCAGACGACGACACACAGAAAAAATGCACCAACTTGCGTTGAATAGTTAAAAACGTTAGTTAAGACTAATAATATGACTAACGAATCTGAAATGTTGATATAGGTAAATTCATGTCTTTATCGTGAATTTTCTAGCTCAAATACATGATTGTATAATTTTGAATCGTTCATAATTAATTTCGAAAATACCTCTAAAAAATCACCATTGTTGAAATTGCAACTAAATTACTTCATTTATACCCACTCAAATACATTTATAACATCAATATTCGTAATTTAGTAGCTTCATATTTTGATAAGATATGAACCTTCTCCCTTCCTCCATAGGAGTACACGTGCTGCTCTCCGGAGTCACCGCTTCACTGTCTCTAATATTCCATCGCGCACTAAGAAATTTGGTGACTCGTTTTTTTGTCGCACCTCCAAAACATGGAATAGTTTGCCAGCACACGTTTTCCCTCCTTCCTATGATATGGGGTCCTTCAAACGAGGCGTGAAGAGGCACCTTGTGGGCCGGCAAAGTGAGGATAACTGATGCTGCGTTGTTTTCACACTGCACCAGTTGTCGTCGCATCTGGAATCCATATTCACTTAACATCAGGTGAATTGGAGTCATTTGCCGTGCTACGTATAAAAAAAAAAGTTAAACCAATAATATATTTTTTTAATATTTAAAGATTCTGTTCATTTCTAAGCGGTCTTAGTCGTCGCGGGCGCTACGTATTTTCGACCTTACGACAGCGCCTGTAAGGATCAGCCGTTTTTGAATATTCACGAACCGTGGTGTCGTCCTTATGTTGCATGTTGTATAATAATTTGTCGCAACTTCCCAGCTCATACTCCAAGAGCGGGCACTTCGAGCTTTGTTCGCGGACGCCGAACGGGAAGAGCGCGAACAGTTTGCGACCATGTCGGCGGCGGTGAAGCTCGGCCACGAGCGCGAACGAGCGCACGCCGAACGCAACAAGTACTGGTACATCGTCGCCTCTATATTCGGTGAGTGATTACTAACGATAATATTACTGTATAGATCACAAACCCGGGCTATGCATCGAAAAATCCGAAACATACATTGCCCGACCTGAACCGCTACTCTTGACGCAAACTCAATCTCAATACAATTCCAATGGGATTAATATGTATCGATATTGGGATAAGTTTTGCAATTTTGGAACGCCCCATCTCGATAATAATTTGTTCACTCAATTTCCACGCAATTTAATTCCAATGTAGCGCTATTATCGCTTTTAAGAGTGCCATTTGAATTTTTTAGATTTGTGATTGGAATTGTATTGAGATTAAGTTTGCGTCAAGAGTAGCCTAGCTGGGAGTTGACCTTCGGGTACCGGGTCGAGCGCTTTCCCACTCGACCACCGAGGCGTCACCGAGGAGGTGTAATGTAAGTGCTAATAAAAATAAATTTTATTTATATATTTATTTTATTTATTTCTAATCCATCCATTCATATCCTTCAGGCTTTATCATATGGGGAAATAGTACAGATATGAATAAAGTATTTATTGCACAAAAAAAATAAAAAAACATAAAAATTAAAAAATAACAAAAAAGCTAATAAATTGTATAAGAGCTAAATTTCTATCTAAAACATGTGTACACATCACGATTAATTATAAGCGTCTATGTTAAAGTTTACCTAATCTAAAACTATCCAATTGAAAAGTAAAAGTATAAGGTCAATCTGTGGTACTGCACCTGATGAGCCATGTGCGCCTCTGTTGAAGTCTTTAAAGGTATTTATTACCTGTTACATCTTTGAAATTGCCAAATTTGTCAAACAAACTACTCACTATTTCAAAAAATCTAAGGACATCTTTCCACATAATACAAGAGATGTAAATAGGTTGGCGTCGGCCATTGTTCCAAGGAGTACACGAATTCAGAAAAACTGCATATGGATGTGCTTGGTGATATTTAATCAGCTACATACCTGAAAAAATCAATGAGCTTTTTATTAAAAAGTTCCATAGTACTTGAAATAGATGGCTTATCGTGGTCGGAGTAGGTATATTGATTTTAGATACTTGCGCTTCGATCAACAATACACTAGATAACGCCTCACGAACTAAAACAAATCTCAAATATGGCATTAGCTGACTTTACTATAAATGGAGAAAAACTATCCTAACTTTTGATAATTTCAACCTAATTTATACTTTTGTTGCAAGGAATAAAGCACAGTTTTGATTATTATGACATTCACTTACGATCTTACGTCGAAAACGACAGAAAGAGATAAGAAATTGAAATAATCACTTGTGTATTTAAAAATATATACAAAGACCCTTTACATCCAAATTCGACCTTATTACATAAAAATAAAACAGGAAATAGCAGACACGAAGTGTTACTTACTTCATTTTGAATGTTTGCATTATTGACTTTACTTGCTCTGAACAGAGTATTATGGAGTCGCACTTAGTAATTAATTTTTTGTTTTAAGGAAGTTATTTTTAATAAGGAATTAGGTTTATTTTATTTTATGGCTTATGCATTTGACTGCAAAATTGTATACAAAAAGCAATATATTATACTTTGCATACATTTATGTAATAGTAGATTCATTACAAATTAACTGATATTAAACTATACCTACCTTGCTTAAATGAAAGAATTCTAATGAGAAATTGTAATGTAAACAACAATATAATCACAATCAAATTGTTTATTTATGTAACAATATACATTATTTGAGGTGGTTTTCATATAAAGAACAATAAACCAAATTCAAATTTAAATTTAAATTATTTATTCGTGATTCATAGCACAGGTAAGTCATTAGGTCTAATTGTGTTGATGAAATTGAAATCTTGGTTCCGCATCTAGACTTCGATACCATTCATATAAGGTATGAGGGTGCGGTAAACATGTGTTAAACATTTTACGCACGTACTTGTAAGCAGCTGGAGAATGAAAATGTAACGTCAATGCAAACTTCCTAGCTCCTGGGGGATACTTTGAAAATGGCTTCTTAAGATGTTTTTTTCTTTTTGACATACAAACCATTAAATACTTTCGCAACTTCAACATTACCAGCCAGATCCAACAACACTGTTTCATCAATTTTTTGATTTTTTTTGAGCCAGATGCTCAAAAAAAATCAAAAAATTTTATTTTTTAAAGAATTGTTTTTTAAATTAATCTCTTGTTTACTTTTTGTAAGTTATGAATTTTTTTGGACTTATTTATAATAATTTGGCGGGTGCAGTCAAGTTCTCTGTTTAAAAATATTTTTCTGGGTGTTTCACACACAGGTATTAAATCTGAAACCGGAACGGTTGGAGAACTTGGTAAAAAGTCCATTTCTGAAGTTTTTGAAGACACTCCTTTGACCACATCATTTTGGGAGGTGGAATAAATTTCTAAATTAGATATTGTTGGCCCCAATTCTGAAACTGATGCCGTCGCATTTTTGGACAGTGTTAGTGTCTGAAATTTGGGGATAGCCGTTTTCCTCAATCGACGTCTTTGTGCATTCCCCATAATATCGGATTTTTTGAAATGAATTGAGCAAATTACAGAATTTTTTTTAGGTCTAAAAAAATCCTCCTGTCTCTCTTCCGCTACTATGGAAATCCATTTTGCACATTGAAATGGGTCGCCAGGAAATCTAGAAAAATAAAATAAAATTGAGAAGTACCTACCTATAAAAATTTTTAAACTACTCCATAGATTCACTGTTCCAGAGCAACTATACGTTGGCCAAACATTAGCGAATGTTGGCGCGTGGGTTGGTTTTAAAAATTAAAGATGGTTATTTCATAAAAACAGTTAGGTATTTTATTATTTATGTTATGAAAAAGCATTTACTTACCGAAAGTATGATATTCCTTCCGATATATTTTTATTTCGATAGTTATTTTTACAGTTTTTGAATACACACTGATGCATTGTGGTACGTTATCACGTTGGCGCAGTCAACAACGAACTAAATAGAAATAAGACCCCACTTTGAATGTGAGGCGTTATTCGCTTGGCCGTTTTTGACACCCTGACCGGTTATCTAGTATATTGTTGATCGAAGTACTTGCGTCATGATATCATAACATGGACATGCATTTCTTCCGGAATGTACCGGAGTTTCCAAAAATTTGGTAAATAGAGTAATAAAATAAAAAACCATATGTAAGCAAACAAAATTGTTTATTGTTAATACAAATAATCATTATTACAGTTTTATTAAAAATAATTATTTTTAATCCTCATCGGTTACAAGTTCTACATTTTGATTTTCTGTCTCTATACAATTAAAATAAATAACTATAATTTTTTCAATATTTTCTAATTTTAAGCTATTTCTTTTAACATCTAAGATCCATTTGTAAGTGGAAAATGATCGTTCAACATCTGTAGATGTCAATGGAGCGAATTTGAAATAAAGTTTCTGATTATTTGCTACGCTTTTTTCAATACTCTCGCTGTATTCTCTAATTGTATCTAAATCTGGATTTCGTTCCATAACTGATTCTATTTTATTTTTTATATTCTCATTACTGCACTCGTTAAGCGTAGCCCTTACTTGATCAAATACTAAAAGTGAATCAGCTAGAGATAAATTTTGTTTTTGTAACTCTTTTAGGGCTAGTAGTATAATAGAGTAATTTTCTTCAATATATTTTAAATCATTTTCTAAATTTTGTTTTTCCAAAATGTTTTTTGCGTTTCGTATGGCTATAGCATCAGAACTGCTCAAGCAGGATAAAACTTCTTTTATTTTATCTAAATGTTGAGCGTAGTAAGATGCTGCCTGTAACCAAGTACCCCATCTGGTAATGACTGGTTGCGGAGGCAACGGTAAGTCAGGATATTTTTCTTTTAAAATGTTTACCCTACTAGGAGCCTTTAAAAATACTTTTTTAACATTTGATATAAGAATATCAACATCGTTGTATTCTGACCTTATCTGCTCACTTACACGATGAAGAGCGTGCGCCAAACATGTCACATGCTTCATTTCAGGTAAGTAATGTTTTAAATTTCGCCCTGCAGATAGCATGTACGCTACACTGTCAGTGCAAAGCATTAAAATATTGTCAACTTTCGCTTCAAAAGTGTTTTGCCATAAATTTTCTAGACATTGCAGTACAAATTGTGTTATTGTTTGTCCATTTACTGCTGTTAGCATTTTACAAGCAATCAAATAAGGCCGGCCTGCACTATTACTAGGATGCAATGGTTTTATTAGGAAATTGACTATGTATCGACCAAAAATGTCTGTTGTCTCATCCAGCGATATCCATAGTTTCTCATTTTTATTAGTTTCATAAATCGAATTGATTTTATTCCTATAAAACTTCTCCAAATAAACTTTTCGTAACTGTGATTCGTCAACCACTTTACGATTGGTACAAACGCAACAACAAGTACTGCACATATATTTCTGAAAAAACTCTTTGAACGCTGGATTTTTCATTTGCGACCAAGGAATATTGCATAGAATCAGGAACTTAATGAGGTCGAAGTAAAATTCCTCTTGCGGTCTCTTAAATTTTCCTTGATGTACAGCGCCTTCAATGTGTTTGGTAATGTTGCCTCTATTCACAGCTTTCAAATGACTTTCACACTTTGTACAGTATATAGTGCCACTAGCGTTATCGTAAAGTAGCTCAGGATAGTGCAATAACCACTTTTGCACTGTTTCAGCCTTGACCTTTGCCATATTTATTTATATCTCACCTAAAACAATGATTTAAATTTACAATATATACATACACAACTGTAAAGTCGATAATGAAATTCTGTTTCATATAAAGTGTTTTTTTTAACTGAAGCGGTGATAGCCCTGCGGTGTGCGTACCGGACTCTCATGCGCTGTGATGATTGCTATAAAGTGATTTTTTTAACTGTTTCCAAGTTCTAAAACCTTCTTAAATAGTGAAAATAATTAAAACTTACCCGTACAAAAACAACTTCAAATGGGCCCAATCCAAGAGTAATAAATCGATGTCCGTAGTTATAAGCCAAATTCGTCGTTTTAAGTAGATTTCAGAAGACAGTAAACAAGCCAGGGTCAAGTCAAGATATTCACAACACATAAAATAAGCGCACTCCACGAACCGAAATAAGTGAGTGAGCCACTTGGTCTGGATGTCGGTGCGAGCGCATTGTTTTCGAACAAACAGTCAATGAGTCATCCTGGATACTTGATTCTAATTGGTCAGATGCGTTGAGCATAGAGATAAGAGGACAAAAGACCCTGTTTGCCGGATGTCGTGTGTTGAAATGAATATTATTATTATATCATTTTATACATGCTTAGGCTTTTACTCCAACACTTTTACTACAACAAGGTTTTTACACACCAGTCATTTTTTACTATTAAATTCTGGTCATCTACGCCACTAGCAGCATAGCGTTGAGAGTATTGATACATTTTTAACTAGTTTCATGTAATAATTTCGATGTTTCGGTATTTTTATCATAATAATCCGGAAACTCGGAGGAGTATCCATATTAACATATACGTTTGATGTCAGTGACCTTAATTCAATATACCTACTCCGACCACTGCTATCACACACATCTTTTACTCTGTGCAAGATTATTTAAAACACAAATGCTGCAATTTGTGTACCTTGTGTTGTGATGCCATAAATTCTTTGCATTGTTCACATTGACATATTATTTTATTTATTTATTCTTTATTGCACAATAAAATAAAATAAAGTACAAAAGGCGGACTTAATGCCAAATGGCATTCTTTACCATTATTTTCTAATTTTAATTTGTATACCAACTGTAATTTATTTATATGACTTGATTTTTAGTTGTATTAGTAATTAGGGTATGACATTTAATATGCATTTATTCAATTTCTTGATTAAATGGCTCGGTATAACTTAAACCGCTAGCTTTTTTTTTGTAACCATGTTGTACAAATAAGACAGAGGAGCTGCACCATACAGCCTCAAAGTTGCTTCTTTTGGATGACTTAGTTGTCTTTTATTTCTTTTAGATTATTTCCAATTTTAATGTATTTTTGCATGCTACCGTGGTTGGCTGAGCTGGGATGAGCGTAGAATTGTCACAACATCTCCCCATGTACCCCATTCTTACGCAAATAAAATAATTTCATTTCATTTAATTTCATTTCTAACAGGCACGGTGCTCGGTATCGCCGGCTCCACGATCAACAACCATCTCAAGATGGCCGAATTCAAAGACATGATGGAACAGCAGATGGCCCGTAGCGCAAGCGTTCTATACACCATAGCGGGAGGAGGCACAGCCAATAGAGCTGACATCACCGACGCCATGAAAACAGAGTTCCAGTACCAGGTATGTTTATTAAAAAAAACGCGTGTGAAACGCGTGAGAAACGCGTGTGATGTATTAGAGTAGTGAGTGTCTAGTAACGCGTGATGCCACGAAAACAGAGTTTCAGTGCTTTGTATGAAACGCGTGTGACGTAAAAGAGCAGTAGGTGACTCTAAATGCGTTCTATACATCATAGTGGGAGGAGGCACAGCCAACAGAGCGGACATCGCCGACGTCATGAAGACCGAATTCCAATACTAGGTATGTTTGAAACGCGTGTGAAACGCGTGAGAAACGCGTGTGATGTATTGGAGTAGTGGAGTGTTTAGTAATGCGATTAGCCACGAAACCAAAATTCCAGTGCTAGGTATGAAAGGCGTGTAAACCGCGTGAGAAACGCATGTGACGTAAAGTAACAGTAGGTGACATGTAGTGCAAGCGTTCTATACACCATAGCGGGAGGAGGCACCGCCAACAGAGCCGATATTGCCGACGCCATGAAGACAAGTTTCAGCATCAGGTATGTTTTAGAAAACGCGTCTGAAACGCGTGATAAACGCATGTGATGTAATGGAGTATTGAGTATCTTAACGCGAGACAGCACGAAAACAGAGTTCCAGTGATGATTCCTATAAAACGCGTGTAAACTGCGCGTGAAATGCCTGTGACATGATAAGCAGATGGCTCATAGCGCGAGTGTGTGTAATTTCGGCGAGTTGGATTCAGCCACGATCTTTCTTTTAAGGCGAAGGGTAAGGCACACTAGTGCCACCAATTGATAATTTGACAATTACTAACGGACCGGATCTTTTTTTAAACATTGAGTACCGTCCGACAACAGGAAAGCATCCATAGTATTTATTTAATAATTGTGCACTACTTTTTATTGCGTGGTTGGCTATCGCATTTATTCACTAACAATGGCCACTTTTGGTGTTAGCTAATGAATACAAAAACAAACCTAAATATAGTGCACAATTATTAAATAATAGATGTTTGCCTAGTGTTAGAAGGTCCGCAATGTTTGAAAAAAATCCAGTTTAGCAGTTATCAAATTAAATTCATTAGCGGCGCTGGTGTGCGTTACCCTTCGCCTTAATACCTAATATAGTTTTTAAAGTTTTCGCGAACACTACACATTGAAATGTTGCCATCATTCTTGGGACCGTTCCCCAAACAGCTGAAGGACACATTTTATTAATTTTACTTGGTTTTAACTTTAATTATGTATCTTTTTGTTGTGTTTTAATTATTGTATACTAGCAACCCGCCCCGGCTTTGCACGGGTGCGATGCTGGCACGCGCCGCCGTCGGCCCCGCAGCCGTCACCGCCGCAACCGCTATGTCCCTGCATTTTAAATCTGTAATATCTTCGGAAATATTTAATTAAATTACATGCTGTACAGGGCCATATTGATCTATATTACATGCACAATGTATTTAAAGTACTTAATTGGATAAGGATTAATGCTGTATTGCTTAAAATCGCTTCGTAAATAAGCCATTATTTCTAGTAAAGAATAAGGATAAAAATGGTTATTGTGGGTTATCCCTAAGAGATAGACATATACCATCCTGGACTTTCTTGTAGACCTTTTTAACGTGTACAATACTGTAGTACATTATTTTAATCTATCTCGCAGGGTTCAGCCAGCGTTTGCAATGGAAGCGCAAAAAAATGTGTTTATTAACGACATCACATTAGAAACCTCTAAAATTATCAGTGTTTCTCTACTTTCTTATGCATGTATTATACATATAAACCTTCCTCTTGAATCACTCTATCTATTAAAAAAACCGCATCAAAATCTGTTGCGTAGTTTTAAAGATCTAAGCATACATACATACATACATACATACATACATACATACATACATACATACATACATACGTACGTTCGTACGTACATACATACATACATACATACATACATACATACATACATACATACATACGTACGTACGTACATACATACATACATACATACGTACGTACGTACATACATACATACATACATACGTACGTACATACATACATACATACATACATACATACGTACGTACGTACATACATACATACATACATACGTACATACGTACATACGTACATACGTACATACGTACATACGTACATACGTACATACGTACATACGTACATACGTACATAGGTACATAGGTACAACGGGAAGCGACTTTGTTTTATACTATGTAGTGATGTTAGTGATTAAGTCCTCGCGCGCCATATGTACGCACGGTCGTACACAAGGTGGCCCGCTAATTATACCTACAGCGCGGGACGGGTTAAAATATACATTGATATAAAACATTTTATGAATCTATGTGCGCAATATTTTTACAGTTATGTTATATCCTGTCGTTTCAATCCCATTACTGATGTAGTATTCGCGTTAACAATAAAAAATATTCTTTGCGTGGCTTATTCCTTGTGTATTTCACTGGACAATCAATAATGATCCTTATTGTCAATATTTTAACGCTCAAAATTCAAACCTTTTTGTTGCAGGAGCAGTTAGCACAAAACTTGAAAACAATGCAGGACAACATCGAGCATCTAGTCACAAAACAGTCGTCTTTAATAGGTAATTACGTAAACTGTGTATTTATTTTTTAATGGTTCCCATAAAGTCAGTCAAGTCAATTAGAGTAAAAGAGTCAAAACACAGAATAACTATTCGGAGGTTATTCTTTGTTTATTTGTAGGACGCCTAGGGTAGAAGTACCAGTGATCGATTTTTTTCCTGAAATCAATAAGGGTGCGCCGTCCGTAAGTGACAGGTGTCAGATATTTATTTTGAAATGTCTTCGGCCATATTTATTTGTTGCCGCGCGGCCATACTAATTTTGTATGGGGAATTTAACGTGTTAATTTGAAAAATAATAATTTAAAAAACCCCTCGATCAATCGAAAATGTGAGACGGACGATTTGTAGTTAAGTTAAATGGTGATTGTTTAGACATAATTAAAGGTATAATAATTTAGATAAACTATAAGATATCAATTAACGCCGCCACTCTTTTTCATGATTTTTGCCCAACTTTAAATGATATTGTAGAAAAAACTATAGTGTGTTATGAATTTACGGGTCGGACTAATTGTAAACACGTTCCCTTTGATACTAAATATATATTTTGTTTATGTAATACGATAGTTTTAATCATATATCAACTTAACCGTGTCTACACTTTTGGCTTTTTTTGGTCGGCGCACCCTTAAATAAAAGCTTGTAAAAATAGGAGTCAGCAATTGATTTTAGTTGTATGTCGTAAGGGTCGTGGGTTCGATTTCCATTCAAACTTCCTGAGACGTGGTTTTTTTTTAGTAAAATTGTATCTTGTAACTACATAATATACGGTGCGTCTCACTCGATATACCATCATTTGATATAATTAAACTTATTTAACCTTCATTTTACATAATAATCATTTGTTATACCAACACTTAGTATAATTTATCATAAATAAATAACACCCATTTTTAACCGCCTCTGCGGTCTAGTGGTTAAGACCACCGGTATAGATCCAGAGGTCCCGGGTTCGATTCCCGGGTGTTTGTGTACTCGGTTTGGTTGGTGGTAGAACTTGTTTGTTCTTCTGGCTAGATTTAATTTGATAACTGCTAAACTGGATTTTTTTTTCAAATATTGCGGATCTTCCGACACTAAGCAGACATCTATTATTTAATAATTGTGCACACTTTTAGGTTTGTTTTTGTATTCATTCCCTAACACCAAAAGTGGCAATTGTTTGTATATAAATGCGATAGCCCGTTTTGTGAATAAACCACGCAACAAAAAGTAGTGTACAACTATTAAATAAATACTATGGATGCTTTCCTGTTGTCGGACGGTACGCAATGTTTAAAAAAAGATCCGGTCCGTTAGTAATTGTCAAATTATCAATTGGTGGCGCTAGTGTGCCTTACCCTTCGCCTTGAGTAATCATAATATGTTTTAAGTATTATACTAAAATAGTGTTATCGTAAATGAATGTTATACTAAATGTTCTTATACTAGATAAATGCTATGTGTTTTTATTATTATATCATGTAAATTTTATATTAAACGGCTCAAAATTTTCGGTTTCAAAATTATGTAGTTTAAAATTATATCATTCCATAATTATATTAAATAAGTGTTAGATTAAACAAAACTATATCATTTGATTCTATATGTTTTGATCATATGTTGTTATATTATAGGTTACACACCCCATAATATAGCATTATGAAGCAAAAAATAAAATAATAAAATATAATTACTACGTTCCATTTCAGATCACATAAATCATCAAGAAACAAAAATAGACACGCAGCTGCGTGAACTGAAACGTATGGTCGTCTCAGCGTCAGTAACGAGCGCTAAATCCGACGCAGACTTAGGAAAAGCCCTATCAGTAATACACCAAGATCTAGACGAAGCTGATAAGGACAAAGAAGTTGTAGATTCAAAAATATCATTTGAACCCAATCAAATACTAACTGGTATTGGTGTTATAATGTGTGCAGCAATAATATTCGGTAACATCATAGGCCGCGTGAGTTGATTGATTCCTTTGCCACCGCGCCCACCTTTAAAAAAATAGTATTTTTTATCTATCGATAAAAAAATTGCAACTTTGTTTTACGTATTTATGGAAGTAGACAGGGATGATTTACACTATTTATAATTATAACAATTAAAAAGTATTTATTTCCGATAACTTTATGTTGATTGTATCCGATTTAAAACAATGAAAAAAATAAAATAAAAAAATTGTTTTTTTATAAAAAAAATAGAAACATAACTACTCGAATTTGTGTTGAGAATTCTACATTATTAAGTGTAATTTATATTTTTGCATGATTATTTCCGATTGATTCGAGATTTATTCTTTAAAATCGGCGCAATTTTATTGTGATATAGTTTAGAGTACTTTAAGCTGTGCTTACCATAATACTGAAATGTTAACTTAATTTCGAAATTTTAATTTCGTTTACCACAATGGAGAAATGTCCAATAGAGAAAAGTACCAATATATTATTAAGACTATTAAAACTATTAAATTATATACGACCAGGGTGTTGCTAGTTGTTACTTTTTTAACGCATTTTTATCCTTAGTTTTTAGTAAAAATTTGTTCTCATGTGTCTCTTATCATTAAACTAAATCTGATTGCCTGTTATAAGTCCAAAAAGTCCACAACTAATTTATTGAAGAAAAAAAACAGTATCGAAGTATTTAACATGCGAATAAATAACAGTTGTTGAATGTTGACTTTTTATTAACCTTAGCTATAGATAATTTTTTTTAAAGTGTTAATTGCTACACTTAAGCTGAATTAAATATTTATATAATATTTATATTTATATTTATGTAGCAATTAACACTTGAAAATAAAAAGTAAAAATTGAAAAACAAATGTTGAAAAAATTTCCACGAGCAGGATTTGAACCTGCTGATGTTAGTGACGGTAGTTCTTGACATTGAATGGGCGCCTTTGGCTTTCAAAGTAAAAAGTTGTTGAATAGTTTCGGCGGGCTGGTTAGAACCACGATAGCTCAATTGGAAGAGCACCTGACCCGGAATGTCGGAGGGTGCAGGTTCAAATGCTGCTCGTGGAAATTTTTTCAACATTTGTGCTTTTGTAATTTGTTCGCAACAAAATTTGCGTTAAAAATTATTTGAACATTAGTAAAAAATTTACTATAGCGTTGTGTTGTCAATTTGTTGTATTCATCTGCAAAGATGAATCTGCATGTCCATCGGTTGCAAATACCTTTGGATAGATGGCACTAATGTCGTTCTAAAGCATTTCAAAAATTAAAAAAAAACTGACAAAATTCAGCGCTTACGTCACCCTTCCCCGGTAGCATAACGGTCAGTGCAGCCGCCCGGATTGCGGAAGACCCAGGTTCGATTCCTGGCTGTGTCAGGTAGGCGTTTAATTTTTTCACTGTATTTTATATAATTTTTTTTATTTGATAAAATTTTAAGTAATACAATTGTTTAAATAGTACGACATAAACTTTTTACGTTTTTCCGTGTTCGTCTAAGAAAAACAAATATAAATAATACAGATATGAAACACGTCGAATACATTTAGCATAAATGTATAGTTGTGTGTGTGTATATTATTGTGTTGTGTTGTGTTAAGGCGAAGGGTAAGGCACACTAGCGCCACCAATTGATAATTTGACAATTTCTAATGGACCGGATCTTTTTTAAACATTGCGTACCGTCTGACAACAGGAAAGCATCCATAGTATTTATTTAATAATTGTGCACTACTTTTTGCTGCGTGGTTTATTCACAAAACGGGCTATCGCATTTATTCACAAACAATGGCCACTTTTAGTGTAACCTAAAAAAAATCCAGTTTAGCAGTTATCAAATTAAATCCATTAGCGGCGCTAGTGTGCCTTACCCTTCGCCTTAACATAACCCCATAAGAAGAAGTCCAAGGGTGTGAGGTCCGGAGTACGAGCGGGCCATAGCACCGGTCCCCCACGGCCGATCCATCTTCGCGGAAAGCGAACGTTGAGATACTCGCACGTCGCGAGCAAAATGAGCCGGAGCTCCATCGTGCTGAAATACCATGTTCCTTTGGTTGTCAAAGTAATCCCTATCGGCCATAGGAAAGTCGTCGATCGCCTCTTCGAATTCCGTTTGTAAAAACGTTAGGTAGTTCCCACCGTTCAGACGTGATGGCGAAATGACGGGACCAATGATATGCCCGTCTAGATGCCAGCTCACACATTCAGCCGCCACTGGTGTTGGAATCTGCCCTGCCGTGAAGCGTGTGGATGCTCGCGAGCCCAAACGTGATCGTTATGCACATTTGAAGGTCATAACCTCGTGAATGTTGCCTCATCCGTCCAAATTACATAGTTTACGAAGAGTTCTCCTCTAACTGTCTGAGGTACCACTCGCAAAAGTTTCTCCTGGGTGCATGATCGGAGGGTATTAGGTCCTCCTCCATCCTTAGGCCAGGGTCGTGCCCCAGCAGTGGGGATATAAAATGAGCTGATAATGATGATAGATAACCATTACGGTCTAGTAGTTAAGACCACCGGTGTCTGACCCAGAGGTCCCGAGTTCGATTAAGCAGGGGTACAGTTATGAACATTAAAATTTAAACAATTTAAAACTCAAAATTCAAAATTCAATTTTTTTTTATTCAAAATCTACTTTTACAAGTGGTTTTCCCGCCGTGATCCGTGAGAGCCTGTGAGGTGAGGTGTGTATTTGTGAGCTTCCTGGTGGTATGGTAAGCTGTTGTGACATTGGGGAAGAATAACTTTGTGACCTCGGCGGTGCTGCTGGACATGTACCTTTCGTTCCATTCTTCAAGAGATTCATCTCTGATGCATCTCTTGACAAATGAAATGGGGCACATGTCGTAGTCCGATTTCTTCTTGGACTTTATAGCGGCCTCCTTGGCGAGTTGGTCGGCTCTCTCATTTCCCTCCAACCCCGCGTGCGCTTTGATCCAGTATAGATCGACAGTTTTACACTGGTTTTTTGCCAACAAAAAATTACTGCGCGTGTTTACTGGAAGGGGGGTAAGATACATAAAGTACATAAGGTACATTGGCGATATTATTCGATATTATATTAGAAGGCGAGGCGAGGGCCTCGCTTTCAAAGCGATCGAAAGCGAGAGTGTAAGGCGGTTGGGGGGCTGGTTAAAATTTAAAATGATAAATACTTGATTTACGGTTTCGACTCATATTGATAGGATGCGCACAACTATCAAAATGAGATAGCGCTCGCGACGCAACACTGGTGCGCGCTGCGCGGGTATTTCGTCTAACAAGCTGCAGCAAGTCGCAGCCAGCGATCGCTAGAAATAAACCGGTTTATTTAGGTTTGAAATATCGCTCCTATTTGGTTCCGCTCCGGAACGGTACTTTACGATAGTACAGGTTTTACCCTAATGAAACCGGTTAATTTTCAACCGGTTTCAAGCCCTGCTTCTAGCGGCGGAGCCCGCTATTGTATTTTTTTGTTTCCAAAAGCCGTATGGCGCGGCAAAATCGTGGCAACATCGCGCGTGTGCGCAATGGAAATTGGCAACGCGTCGCTAATGTAAGTTTGACAAGGTCGTGGCGGCCACTGCCAATACGTAAGACAAGCCTTCTTTTATCATGTTTATAAAAAAAGTTTCAGTAAGAATATCGCGGAATGTCCATATTAACATCAACGTTTACGGTCAATGAACCAAAATAGCTCTACCTACTCCGATCACTGGTAATGAGATGCATTTAGATGACTATGGCCCCTAGATGACTCTGGTTTTAACCGTCGTCGTCAGATAGCCTGTGCCTCAGTAGTCAAGGCTTCCGGTTGAAGACCTTCGTCTTATCATCACTTAACATCAGGTGAGATAAAGGACATGAAAAAAAAGAAACTCAAATGTTTTTTCTCTATAAGTATTTTTTAATCAAATTAGGTACAGGTTGAGGAGCTCGATGGCGCAGTGGTTAACGCGCCCGGTCTGCGAGTGCTGAGGTTAAGCAACTTTCGCAAAGGCCGGTCATCGGATGGGTGACCAAAAATTTATCATCTCGAGCTCCTTGCTTCGGAAGGCACGTAAAGCCGTTGATCCCGGCTGCATTAGCAGTCGTTAACAACCACCAATCCGCACTGGGCCGCGTGGTGGTTTATGGCCCGTTCTCCCTATCCATCCACAGGGAAGACTCGTGCTCCAGCAGTGGGGACATATAATGGGCTGATGATGATGTGGTACAAGTAATTTATACAATCATTTTTATTAATTACGTTAATAAAAAATACCTGTATTTAAATCATCCTTCCCATTTTATTTTTAACATGATTACCTTTTAAATTAAAGCAAAAAATCATTCTGAAACCAGGTTTTTGAACTATTTTTTGGTGAGCTCCTTTTGACCTTGCCTGCCTTAATTAGGGTTTAAGTAAAGTAATTATCCGCTCGCGACTTCGTCCGCTTGAGTGAACAGTTAAACACCTGTATTTATACTATCTATACTAATATTATAAAGCTGAAGAGTTTGTTTGTTTGTTTGGTTGAACGCGCTAATCTCAGGAATTACTGGTTCGAATTGAAAAATTAATTTCGTGTTGAATAGTCCATTTATTGAGGAAGGCTATAGGCTATATTACATCACGCTATGACTAATAGGAGTGGAGCAGAATGAAAAATGTTGCAAAAAAAATATTTTTTGAGAGCTTTCCTTGCGTGCGCTGCGTATTTTTTCCAAGCGTTCCTTTATTTTTCCGTTTCCCGTGTAATTTTTTACTATATTTACTCTTAGTGATCATAGCGTGATGTTCTTAAAATAGTTTTTTAATAGATTCGCGAGTGAAACCGCGGGGCACAGCTAGTCCTATAGAACCTTATAGCAGCGCAGCGCCACCTACCGGGTCCAATTGTGAATTAAAACCATTTAGAGACCCGCTCAAATACACACGACACGACTTGAACGGCCAAATTTTAATTGGATTAATTAGCTAAAACGGTCACTGAAATATTGTTGTTTTGTGTAAGTAAATCACCCTCGAAATAGTGATTCCAAAATATCGAAAGTTTCACTATCGATAGTTTCAATCGAAAATCAGCTACTCCATCGATAGTAGTATCGTTAGCGCGGTTCACGTTAATACTATTAATGTACAGCAATAGTGTCGACAATATTAGACACCAATAGTGACCACACTATCGATAGTATAGTTTTTCAGAACTTCGATACTATCGATACTATCAAATAGCGGCTTGTATTTCGATAGTATTAGTCATAGTGTGCTGTGCAGGTGTCAATCAATGATGATCAACCAAATATTTTTTCTCTCTTTTATAGTCTCGTTATACTTGTGTGAAAAGTATCGATAGGATTGCCGTCCATTGGTTCCTGAGATTAGCCCGTCCGTCTGTCCTAACAGACAAACAGACGCGTTACTTTATTACTTACTTTTACTTACCCTTAAACTAAAAAAACATTATTACTTACCCTTAAAAATTAAAAAATTTAAAAATAAAAAGTAGCATTTTTGTCAGCTTTTTTTATTTTTTTTTTGTATTATTTTGGTATTTTATCAATTTTATCACCACGGTACTGTGACAATCGGATGGATCGTCACACAAGGTACCGGGGGTTTTATTGAAGAACAAGGCTTCATTGTTTTAAATATACGTATTAATTTAAAGAATATAACAATAATAATCTATTCGTAGTCGCGGCCCGTCAAAGAATGTCCGCGATGCTCTTCTTTTTTTTGCCATTCTTCTTCTTAAACTATGTTTGAATAAAAAGTAAAAAAAAAAAAAAAAATACAGGTACGATAATGATATGTGTACTGCTTTTAATTTGGTCATGCTGTGTACACATATTTAGGGATGTAGTCTGGATCACAACTGTAACCTTATTTAATTATGTATGTTACTGACACTTTACTTTTGATTATGATATATGTACTGCTTTTAATTTGGTCATGCTGTGTACACATGTTTAGGGATGTAGTCTGGATCGCAACTGTAACCTTATTTAATGTATGTTACTGACACTTTACTTTTGATAATGATATATGTACTGCTTTTAATTTGGTCATGCTGTGTACACATGTTTAGGGATGTAGTCTGGATCGCAACTGTAACCTTATTTAATTATGTATGTAAATGACTGTATTCTGTTTTGTGTATCAATAAATAAATAAATAAATAAATGAATGCAGGCCACGGCGTCTGCCAGTAAGCATGCCCGAGCAAGCGAGTCTCGTTTGCTACAGTACCTAGTGTGAGATTCATTCGTCATTCGATCACGTTAACGAAAGCCTTTATAGTAATAATAATAATTAAATTCGACGACAATTGTCCCCATAGTCGTATCTGCAAACGGCCTTATAGTGAAGAGTCTCGACCAACATCTCAAGAGACTTTCGCTGGATGGCTGGATTAAGGGTCAGATACAGAAGGCAACACTCCTGGACACGGCACGCGTTGTCAGGAGGTTTCTTTCTCTGCAGCCCTAATCGCCGGTAGCTTGAGTCCTGCTTCGTTGCTGGCGGTGTTCTAGGTTTAGGTTTTTATAAAAGTTGTATTTTTTTTAAATGTATTTTGTTATATTTTACTTTTAATATAATTTTTATAAAACCTATATCTAAGATTAAAAATAAATAAAGAGAATAATTATAATAAATCATTTATTTCGGAATAAGTTGGTACATCTTCCATATTAGTTCTTTGTTAGTAACAATGATGACTTATAACTATGTTAATTTTAGTACCTATGTATATATACACAAAAAAACAATTTAAAATTTTTTTTTCATAAAATTCTTCATTCAGAAAATCATTTTAAATTTAAAAAATAAAAATACAACAAAATACTTGAAATTAAAGTGAAAAAAGCTACTAATTTATAGCATTAGCTATTTATTTCATATATACAAACTAACCTTACTTTAAGTTACATAACTCTCAATATCTCTGCTATCCCGTAGAACAGATTAAAAATTGTTATAGTAATGGATTCTGCTTGATTTGATCCACAAAACGGCATATAAATCATCAGTGTAACGTTTAGGCCCGAACGCCTCAGAGCGAGGTAACGCCGCATGAGTCATGTTTTTTCGTGCGTGCAGCCGGCTCTATCGAATTATAAGACGTTGTCACGTCAAAAACTTATTTATTTTGCAGCCAGGTTAGAGGGCTTGACCTGGATAGTAGTCCAATGTCTTAAAATCGCCCCCTCGAACCTATTTGCAACCGTTTGCAGAATGCTGTTGGGGCTGGCGCGTACCCGCCGCCATAAAGATGCAACGCGTTTGCGCATCACACGCGCGCTTCCGCAAACATACCAGAGGCACTGCAGTGTCGCCTCAACCCCATCAGCGCCCTGAAAGCGTTATTATACTGGATACGCAGGACGCTGTAAGCCTTTTTATTTTAGTATATTCGATCCACAGGCTGCTTGTGTAAAATGACTAGCCTTTAGAGGCGCCTTCGGGTTATTCCGTTCCGAACTACTCGGAGAATCTAGTAACAAAGAGGACACGTTTGCGTAATGCAATTCCCTCTAGAAACCCTCTGCCAGTGCTTCAATTACACTGCCCAGGAACCCTTTCAGTTTCTCTCCGCCCCCAAAAAAGACCGATGACTTTGAAAAGGTCGTTGGAGGTCATCAGCAAACGCTTTTTAACTCTCGTATTCCACCAGAAGGTTTTGCTTCAATGCATTACAAATTATCGTATACAACGACAACGAATGGTGAATAAAATTTGCTCTTGGCACCCTGAGAGTTTGACCTTAACATTGATTAGACGTATTTTGTCTATGACTAGACTTAATAATATTATTGTATTATTTATGTTTATTAAACATGTTATCTTGTTATCTTGTTTAACACAAAATACGGAGTCCCAGAATGTAAGCTTACATACCGAGCTCGACCAATGCACACATAGATCCTCTCACGGCAATGGATCTCGAAACAAATCGGCAGACTAGTTACCGAAAAAAGCAACTAGTTACTAAATGCATAAAGGCAACGCGACTGCTACTAGTTGCGGTTGCTACAATCGAATCGGTCGGTTAAGGTCGTGGCGTTCTACGTTCCATAATACGAAATATGTGTTTTGGTAGCGATAAGTTACAAATAGTTGCGATTGCGACTGTCACTTAAAGAGCAGTGGCAACTGCGAGTTGTACTCTAAGTGCAACGAGAAGTGAGCGAGCTTACAGCTCTGGTAACCTATCTGGATATTAGGTAGTGGACTATACGTGTCCACGGAACAACTCGCTCGAGACACTAGTCTTAAAAGTACCGGATGAAAAATGCGCTTCGGCGCGTCCTGATCTGGCGTTATGACCTGGCGCAGATGGTCCCTTGTGCTTGCGCAAGGATGTCTGACACCTTCTTTATGACCTAACGGTTGGTGGGGGATGTCAGTATAAACTTTAAAGACGTGTGTAGCGGGGATGTCTTTTAAAGATCGGTAATAAGCAGTGATCGGAGTAGGTAGAGCTATTTTGGTTCATTGACTGTAAACCCCATCTCTTCCTGTGGGTGTCGTAAAAGCCGACTAAGGGATCAAGGGGATGGACAGCAGCATCTCTCTGAGGTTACCCTCAACCTATTGCGATCGCCAACCCGCCTGCCAAGCGTGGCGATTACGGCAAATACCCCTCATATCCTTGGGGGAGGCTTTTGTCCAGCAGTGGAGGTCTTTTGGCTGAGATGATGATGATGATGATGATGATGACCACCGTAAACGTTGATGTTAATATGGACATTCCGCGAGATTCTAACTGAAACTTTATTTATAAACATGATAAAAGAAGGCTTAGCGACGCGTTGCCAATTTCCATTGCGCACACGCGCAATGTTGCCGCACGTATTTGCCGCGCAACACGGCTTTTGGAAACAAAAGAATACAATAGCGGGCTCCGCTAAAAGAACGCACCTGTTTTTCTCTCTTTCTACAGCATTCAAATTGTTTATCGGCAATATTTCGGGAATGTCCATATTAATACAACGTATCGCAAATACAAAAAATAGCTCTACCTACTCCGATCGCTGGTAATAAGACTGCGGGACAGTCTGAGCGCAGTTGTAGCGAGATTCCGTCTATGTGTGTGCGTTGCTCGAGCGTTCACCTTCTGCAATCTCAATATGTTGTGGTTTAATACTATCTTTATAGTAAATATCCCGTTTAGATAAATACAGCAGTTACTATTCACGTAAATCAAATGTATTGTATGTTTGTTGACTTTGCTTTGATAAGCTGTAATATACCTACCTACCTACTTAATATTGTATTATTTCCTGCAATAGTTAAACATCTTGCGCTTGCGTGATTGGGTAGATAACTTTCGCAAAGTTAATTAATTGGATCGGTGACCATATTTGAAGCGTGGGTAGCAATGGATAGATGCTCCTGCTGAATGAATGCAAGAACTCATCATCAAGTTCATTCCCCATAGCTCTGTTAGGCCTACTGTGAGTTTTGTTTCCTATTCGTATTCATTCGATTACGTTTACGTTTACGAAAATTTGTATGACAAAATTTTAACTCTTCTCGTTTGTCGCCAGGAGGCGCTGCTTCAATGCCATACTAATTTTCGTTTTCGTAAACGTAATCGGATGAATACGGGTAGTAGGAGGTAAACAAATCTCACTCTAGGCACCCTGACGAAGTATGAAGAAACAACTGGCGGGTCGGCGGCGTTGAGGTTGGCTAGTGAAGCAAAACCCAGCTCCACTAGCTGTGGAGCCTCTGGACTATGGCAAATAAATGATTATCTTATCTTATCTTATCTTATCTTATCTTATCTTATCTTATCTTATCTTATCTTATCTTATCTTATCTTATCTTATCTTATCTTATCTTATCTTATCTGCTAAAAGTCCCTACCTACTCACCCTGATAGGTAGGGTATGGTAACTGGAACTACGGGTCCGGCTGTCTTTTCAAGGGTACCACGGGAGTTCCAGATCCTAGGCCCCCTGCCGGTTATGCCTTCGCGGGCGTCTCCGCTAGGTCCCGGACATGGGTTGGACTCGTGGTGGCATGTGGTTAGCTGTAGAAGTGGGAATGTTCGTCTGCCTGGTTGCTGTTGGCCAGGCTTCCATTTCGTGCACAGCGAGCGGGTCCAAGTAGCGGTCTCGAGGGGCCCGATGCGAAAGGACTTGCGGGGCACGTAAGTTGCCCATAGTTGGTTGCTATGCTCGGTGGTTTTCACTGAGCAGAACTCCAACATCTCCGGCACTAGTCTGGATAACTAGTATAGAGGTGCCCGCTAAATGCAATACCTCCGTTTGAGCCAGCCGCGTAGGATTGTGAAACTGGCAAGGTGCCTGGATGGGTACTGAGAAGTGGGCTTACAACTCCGCCACCAAAGAGGATATTTGGTAGTCGACTTTAGAGTCGACGACCCGAGCAGTAGAATCTGCGAGTTGTGCTCTTAGTGCAACGAGAAGTGAGCGAGCTTACAGCTCCGGTAAACTATCTGGATAATAGCCATAGGTAGTGGACTATTTGTTCCATGGGGCAACTGGCTCGAGACACTAGTCTTAAAAGTACCGGATGAAGAATGCGCTTCGGCGCGTCCTGATCTGACGTAGATGGTCCCTTGTGCTTGCACAAGGATGTCTGACACCTACTTTGTAACCTGATGGCTGGTAGGGGGTGTGAGTATAAACTTTAAAGTCGTGTGTAGCTGGGTTGTGCTTCTGCTTAAAGGTGCGCCGACCAAAAAAGCCAAAAGTGTAGTCACGGTTAAGTTGATATATTATGAAAAAACTATCGTATTACATAAACAAAATATATATTTAGTATCAAAGAGAACGTGTTTACAATTAGTCCGACCCATAAATTCATAACAGCCTATAGTTTTTTCTATAGTATCGGCGCGGCATCAATAAGTATTTATTTATTTTATTTTAGGAAGACCAACAGCTATTATATATAAATAAACATTTAAATAGCTACGGTATAAGCCAATAACAGGTCCTCACGGCGTTATTAATCTAAGGTCCTCACAAATAAAGATAACAAATAAAAAATGGACGAAGACATTTCAAATAAAATATTTGACACCTGTCACTTATAGAACCATAATGATAATATTGGTAAGTATAACTTTATGGGTAGAACCATAAAGTTAATATGGTAGAACGGAGACATCTGCCATCCATACCTAGGGTAGTTACGCCAGTGTCCGACACATATTTCATAGTCAATATTATATAATATTGTAGTTTACAAAAACACAAAATAAAGTTACTTGGAAGTTTTGGAATAGGGATTCCAAGTTGCAAGTTTTTACTCTGAATTAAATACTTGGCGTGCAGGACACGGTATGCTTGTGTTCAGCGACTTCTGCTGTTGACTGTACCTACTTGCCAAATGCGTACGCGCAGCTTCGGCATATATTCTAATTAGTAACATGCGTAAATCCTTCATGTGCTTAGAATTATTGGCGCGTTGTCCTGTTTGCTGGTAGCATAATAAAATCATAGATAAATCTTTCGGTTACGCAGGCCCGGTTTAACAGAAGCTAGCAAGTTTAAATTTACTGAATAGGTTTTATGTTATTTTGTAGCGGGTAAGCTTACCTTCATCTCACATTGTAAGTGAGTGGAAGCGCACTTCACCCGGAATGGGCACGATCCTCTAGATACCACTACACATTTACAGAATACACTAAACATGAACACTCGTTTAGACCAAGACACCGTACTTTTTGAACAAGAGTACGGCGACTCACACGCGCTCTATAACAGGCACAGACATGTACCTGGACGCTTCTCTCCCTCCACCCCAACGACCCGGTCAACCCGAGCCGAGGTCCTAGCCCTTAGAGGCGCCCTCGGGGATCCGAACCAAACCCCTCGGAAAATCTAGCATGTTACGGGGACACGCACTAGTGCGTATCACGCACTAGTTCTCTCTAGAAAACCTCTGACGGTGTTTCGTTTCACACGGCTTGAGGAACCCTTTAAGTTTCTCGCCGCCACTAAAAATGCTGTTTGAAGCAATCAGCAAACTCTCAAAAAAATCCCGGAATCCTTACCTAACCATTGAGGAACTGGCTAGAGATATCGTATCTCTAATTGTCGGAACTGGGAACATAACAGTGCTATTAACATCCTTAGATAAGATGGTGGTAGCTAGCTAGTCGGACTTAAAACAAACCTTACACCCCAATAAACCGATTAGGCACCATTATTATTAAGTGCCTAAGTGACTCCGCGAGTTATTCTTATCTTTTACACTAAACCGCTCATCTGCTACTTATTTTTCAAAGTCAAAGTCAAATTTAAAAAAAAATATAAAAATTTATAAGTATTGATTTTTTTTGGGGGCGGCGAGAAACGGGTGGAGAATTTGTATGGCAAATTTTTAACGCTAAGTTTTGGAAGCGCTGTGCTTCAATGTCTTATAAATTCGATAATACCCTGTCACCCTGGTTAACTCTAAACTCGGTTGAATGGTGATTAAAACTGTTGTTAGGCATTCGGTGCGACTCGCCCCAAGGCCGTTCATTGTAACTCAGTGTGTATCGTCTGTTGTATGCGCATTGCATTACATTAACTAAGCTATACTAGATTAATGGCCCGCAACGTAAAGTGTTGAAGTTTAATCTACAGTCAGGTCATCATCAACGCCTCGATGGCCAAGTGGCTGAGCGCTCAGCCCGATACACAAAGATCTTGGGTTGAATTCCTAGGTCGGCCAAAATGTATTTCAGATTTTTCGATTCATAGCCCGGGTTTGTGTTCACCAACCCACATTTGGCAAGCGTGGTGATTAAGCCATTACCCATCAATTGTAGCGATGACTTGATTTCAATGATGGAGGCCTTTGCCCAACAGTGGGACAGTTATTTATTTATTTATTTATTATATCAATACACAACTATCCTTACAGACTAATCCAATACGATAGTTGCATTCATTTAAGCTTACATTAATAACATATTATCATTAACTTATCTACTAAATATATTATTAATTAATTAATTACTAATCCATATAACATACTATGTATAAAGCTAACTTTGCGAGTTCACTCAATTTACCCGAAAATATGTCAATCCTCTCATGAACTATGTTCACTATGAGGACTGACCGTACAAAGGGCGTTTTCGCGAGGAGATTGGTCCTGGCCACCCGCACATACACATAGGCTTTACATCAGTCAGGGGAGCTTTTTTTGTTTAAAAGTAGATATCTATGTGTAGATATTATAATCTACCTACATTACGTGATGAGAAAACTTTGCGCCCCTTTTTAAGCATGTTGCGCACGAATCCCACTCGAGCTTTTTGAGGTTGGTTGATTTTTTCTAGTAAAATTTTATCTTGTTACACTAGATCAGAGGTTCTTAAACTTATTTCGCCTAACACCCACTTTGAAAATCAGTTATTTTGTAGCGCCCCCCATTTTTTTTTCGCCTTAAAAATTTCATTAACATATTAGTCTCGCCTAGAGTTTAATTAAACCTATATTCTAAACACGAATATTTCTCAGTGTTTGATACCTATACTAAATATCTTAAAATATAAAAAGTGTGCTTCCACCATTGACCTTATCATCGCTTAACATCAGGTGAGATCAAGGCACTGTGCTTACCCGTAAAAATATATTTAAAAACAAAAATTACGCTCGATTTTCAACCTCTGGGCAACCACTTAATTGATATGGGTCATGGCTCTAAAATTGATGTAGGTAGAACTATATAGATAACAGAGGTTGTAGATTGCAGTCTCTGGGTTATAGACCTCAAGTTTCAAGTTCAAAATTGTGTTGTTAATCCGCATTAGGTATTATTTATTGCAGGTATGATTATAGGCAAAAAAACGAACAATTTTTTTATTTTTGATTTTATAAATATGTTTTTCAAGATGGTTGCGATTTGTCTTAGCCAAAGTCAAAGTTAAAAAAAGATGCTGTTAATATAATGTTAATTTTTTTTTGGAGAGAGTTTGCTGATTGCCTCAGACGGCATTTTCAGCTTTACCAGACTTTTTTGGGGGCGGTGAGGAACGTAAAGGGTCCCTCAAGCCGTGTGATACGAATCACCTTCGGAGGTTTTCTAGAGGGAACGGCATCGCGCACTAGTGCGCGTCCCCGTGCCCTACTAGATTCTCCGAAGGGTTCGGATCGGATCGGGTAGATAAAGTGATGATAAGGTGGTGATGATATGGTGGAGGCGCACTTCCACGGAATCCTCAACTACTGAGGAATTGGCTATCTTATCTCTAACTGTTGAAATACAACAATGCTACAAAAATTTATGTTATACGGTATTTGAGTATGCCGGGTGTAACACTTTACATCAGGTAAGATGCTTACCAGTAATATATAAAAAAGCCCAGCCTCCAAATCAAATGTAAAAAACAATTTCAAAGAGCAGAAGCTGTTTTTTAAGTGGCATATATATTGCCACCATATTTTGAAGTTTATACAATTGAGATAAGGTCGAAAACCAATGAAAAATTTGAACATGCTGTGCCGGTTAAAGGGTTAATGTGGATAATGGTTTAAAAGGAACTCCATATCCTATGTACTTTAAAAGTTATGCCTTGGACACCTATACTTACTAACCTTGCGTTAAGCTCCATGCTGGTTTGAGACGTGAAATTAATGTATCAGCTGCCTAACCCGTGTAAGTCATAGGACTAAGGGACAACGGTTCCAAGATGCTCGCACATCAGGCGGTCGGCTGCAACCCATCACTGATGTTATCTATTCACCTCGGAGCCCTACTTTGAATATGCTGAATGTGGCGTCGAGGTCACTTACGGCGAGTTTACTCAAAATTGGTGATTTTGATGAACTGTTTACCCCTTTTATGTATGTATGTATGTATGTATGTATGTATGTATGTATGTATGTATGTAGTATGTATGTATGTATGTATGTATGTATGTATGTATGTATGTATGTATGTATGTATGTATGTATGTATGTATGTATGTATGTATGTATGTATCTATGTATGTATCTATGTATGTATGTATGTATGTATGTATGTATCTATGTATCTATGTATGTATGTATGTATGTATGTATATATGTATGTATGTATGTATGTATCTATGTATGTATCTATGTATGTATTCAATTTCTATAATCTCGGTCGGACGGTACAAAATAGTGTCGTCATAGTTTCCATTTCCATACAAATTTTATTGGAAATAAACTTTTTTGACTGTCGCTAAATTGTTTCTCTATAGACTTACCAGTCAACCATTGACTGGTTGGGTGATACCATACCCTCTATAAACTAACGAAGATGTTCGATTAGAGGAATCTTAAGTTTCTTGCTGCCATAAACAAGCTCTTAAAAAAACAGTGCCCAGTATAATGGCGTTTATAGTGGTAGGGTGCAACGGCGACGACCCGAGAAAGGTCTGCTGTCACGTGGTTCATATCGTTCCTGGTCTTACTCGAGCCTCGAGCGGGCACGCGTTCAACCCGCTTCTAAACTGCTATAGGGAGCCTTTAAAGCTAAATAACATAAACTATCAAACATTCGCTACATCATTGAACTCCTAAATTGTCGAGATAATTGTTTGTGAATAGTGAAGCGTTGACCATGCTCAAATTAGGCATGGCATGTCAACTTTTTATACAACACAACCTCCACACACGATTGGCTTATTCTCATCACGCATATTAGCATTGGTCACCACAACTCACAACACGAAATACTTTTTTTTTTTGGAGAGAGATTGCTGATTGCCTCAGACGGCATTTTCAGCTTCACCGGGCTTGTTTAGGGGCGCGGGAAACGTAAAGGGTCCCTCAAGCCGTGTGGAACGAATCACCTTCGGAGGTTTTCTAGAGGGAGCGGCATCACGCAAGCATGTCCCCGTGCCCTACTAGATTCTCCGAAGGGTTCGGATCGGATCGGGGAGCGGAACCACCCGAGGGCGCGTCTAAAGGCTCGGACCTCGGTTCAGGTAGACCGGGCCGTGGAGGAGGAGAGAAGCGCCCAGGTACATGTCTGTACCTGGTATAGAGCGCGTGTAAACCGGTTCTTCGTACCCTTGTTCTACGAGTACGGTGTCTTGGACCTAAGCTAGTGTGCATGTTTAGTGTATTCTGTAAATGTGTAGTAACATTTAGAGGATCGGGCGGGGGTTCAGAGGATCGGGCGGGAATTTAGAGGATCGGGCGGGGATTTAGAGGATCGGGCGGGGATTTAGAGGATCGGGCGGGGATTTAGAGGATCGGGCGTATTCCGTGTTCCCACACGGAATACGTCTCAATTAAATTAGCTTTTTTTTTTATTTGTTCAAAAGAATTTACAGCTTTTTCTTATACCTAAACATCGATCCTTAACAAAATTTCGTGGGTTGCCTTGGTAAGTTCGTTTACACTCGACATTATAAAAAAATAAATAAAGATAAAATGAAACAAAAACACGCACATAGCCGCTCACGTCTGACGGAGCCCTCGCGCCAACATCGGCGGCAGCTGAGATTAATATTTGTATATATTTTTAAAATAGACAAATTGTCTGTATATTTACAAAACATCAGAGGTACTAAATCTAAAACAACATATATATATATATATATATAACCCAACATTGATAAATAATTATGATGTCATTTAACAGATTCTATGTAGAAAATTCATATTCATACATATATAATACATACATACATACATACAAAAGTAATTATTAAAAGAACAATGAACCTTTGTATATATTATGTATAAATGAATAAGTACAAAGGTTGTTTAAAACAAAATTTACGGCTATTGCTTATTTTAAAAAGCAGTTTTCTTATATGTATAAAAGTAGTGGGAGTAAGACACGAGCTACAAAAATGACTTACTTAATAAGCAACAAAATTTCCAGCCTCCTGCCATTCCTTGTCTCTTAAGAGCCAACTTACATTTCGGTGTCGTACTCGTACACAAACTTAAAAAATATATTATATTTTTCAAACCAATATAGCCTATTTAAATCTACCAACCACACAAAACTATTTGAATAATTAAAAAAAAAATGTTTTCTACGATCTCTGTAAGCGTAGAAAATTAAGTTAAAATTGGCATATTGGTTTAAAATAAATTGAACTGAATTGTAAAAAGCTCTTCACTATGTGTCCAAATGTAACTACTAATATTTTAATTTACAAAAATGCGACCAAATGATTTATAACTCGATGAGAACAACCCACACGCTTTGTACCAACTGCGACAAGTCGTTATTACATTGGCAAAGCATTGTAATAATTGTTCGTACTCCTTCCGGATTCGCACGAAATTTAGAGAATCATGACTGACAGAACCTTCTGCCACAAAATAAAGAGACCCAGAAGGTAATCTTAATGTCTACATACCGCGCTCGAGCAACGTACTCACAGACCCGGATCTCTGAACGGCTGGGAATAGTTCTGGTTTTTTTAACTTAAAGGGTTTCTCAAGATCCTCAAGAGATCTAGAGGGAGCGGCATCACGCAAGCGTGTCCCCGTTTCCTACTAGTTTCTCCGAGGGGTTCGGATTGGATCGGTAGCGGAACAACCCGAGGGCGCCTTTAAAGGCTAGGAACTCGACTATATAAGGTCACATTTTATCAACTGCAAATATTTTGACAAAACATCTATTTATATCACAGAAATAAGGCCCTAGCATTTTTAAAAAAATCAGGCTAGTTTTTTTTTACTTTTTCTGACACAAAAAATTTAATATTTTTAAGAGCGGCCTTTCTGTCGGTTTCTTTGAATGAAACTAGGGGCACGTGTAAGCGGTGAAGGCATTGCAGCCTCTCTGTTTCGGCTCCTTCGAATTGAAACTACCGAAAGTGCTTCATTTTACTTTGTAATCGAAATATCTTGGCATTTTTTAAAAAAATAACGTATTAAAATGTAAGATTTTTTCATAAAAATAGTTTGTATATGTTGTTGAATTTATCCTCAATATATTTGCCTTATATAGTACATACATAGCCAACAACAGTGCCTATATAGTGTGAGTTTTGTTTACTATCATTATTCATTCGATTACGATTACGAAAACGAAAATTTGTACGGCAAAATGTTAACTCTTCTCGTGTGTCCAGGAGGCGCTGCTTCAATGCCATACTAATTCTCGAATTGAGAATGGAACCCACACTAGACACCCTGTTGCGAGATTCCGTGCGTCCGTGAGAAATTGTCTGTGTGTGCGTTGCTCGAGCGTTTTTGTAAGAAGCTCACCTTCTGCAGTCTCATTATTTTGCGACCTTCTGCTCATAAGGGCCTCTGTGACCTTAACTTAAGTGTTTGTGTGAATCTATTTTGGCTCGTAGCGTCTAACTGAGTGTTGATACGAGTACTTTAAATATAGGAAATAGAAATGTTATTATTGGGTCATTACCTATGAAATTGGCGTTTTTTTCTCACTCATTAATAGGTGTATTACTTCTAAAACTCAATACCGGTTGTTAATATTATCATACACGTTTAATTAAGACTATATTAGTTAGGCTTCAGTAATGATGACAGTGATTTTTGATTTTGTGTCTTTATTGCCCAAAATTTTATTATTATTATTTTATTTTAAAATTGACTTTTTTTTTGTTAGCGGAATTGACCTTTTGTTTCATTGTAGCTTTGAAGGTACTTGTTTTTTTTTCTTTTTAAGGTCTGCTATATTTAGCTAGTGAAACAAACACACTGCCCTACAATTTTTATAGTATTAACCTAAGTAGATGCTAAGAAAATTGAAAAAACGTTAGTATGAAAAATTGAATTTTATAAAAAAACTTCATACAAAACACCAATTTCATAGGTAAGGACCTAATATTATGCGCAGTAGGAGTGATGGCGCAGTGTTAAACGCGCTTTGTCTGCCTGATCCAATCCGCAGGCTTATTACCGAAAAAAAAACCAGTTACTAATTGCACAATGGCAACGGACTGCACTAGTGCGGTTGCTGCAATCGGTCGGTTTGTTTTAGACAGTGGTCGCAGTGAATATCGGTCCACACCCTATGTGTTTTAGTAGCGATATATTGTTAATTGTCGTGATTGCGACTATCATTTGAAGATCGATAATAATAAAGCTGCTTTGGAGAGTCTCGGAGAGTAGGGAACGGAGACACGAACTAGTGCGTGATGCCGTTCCCTCTAGAAATGAACTTGAACCCTTTAAGTGTCTCGTAGTCCAAAAAAGTCCGGTGTCGCTAAAAATACCGCCTGATACAATCAGCAACTCCACCAAAATGTTGGGTCCTTACCTATGAAATTGACGTTTTTTTCCCGCTCATTTATAAGTGTATTACTCTTAAACTCACACGAAATCCCCGTTCCCAGCTAGATTCTCCAAGGGGTTCAAATCGGATCGGGAAGACCGAGCGCGCTTACCACAGCGCCATCGAGCTCCTTATATGTAACGTTGTATATTCAAATGTTTGACATGGGTTACATAACAGCACCTGACATGTTAGCTACTAATTATGTAGTCAACTATTTGCGGCTGATTACCTAACGTTTTTAAGGGCAACAGTACGTAGACCTAGCCTTGGAGAACGCATATTACGAACGGCTAAACCTAAGCACAAAATTAAGAGACCCAGAAGGTAATCTTAATACCTACATACCGCGCTTGAGCAACTCACACATTGACTTGAATAGCTCGGCATTCTTATTACCGAAAAAAGCAACCAGTTGTTAATTTATTCTTTTATTTCTTTATTTATTAAACATACCAACAGTGTACATATTATTTACTATTGACATGATTACATACACAGTGGACAAGTACTGATATGTACACCTATGATAGGTACGCACAACATTTGCCATTAACTTCTTCTGACAAGATTTTCAAATTAAGTTAAGTTTTAAGCTACAATTTTTTCGGTAATTGCTCGAGCGCGATTCTATGAAGCTTACCTTTTGCAGTGTTCTTATTTGTGGCCAAGCCAGTTATACCAGTGTCCGAGATTTGCCTGCACTTAAAACTAACGGTTACCTATTCATGGTAGATAGGTACTGTAGTGATCGGGACTACTTTTTTTTCCTTTTGTTGATGGCTTCGTGCGATTAGCACATTTAGCCAGTGTCAAAGTAATATTAGTAACAAGTAATACATAAATAAACAATATTTCTTTTCTGTATGATGATGATGAATGATAATAGAAATTAGAAGTGAGAAATGATATACAGACCCCCTCGAGTATCTCAGTAAAGATGTGGGGCTTTACTAAGTCCTCGGGCGAACTTCTTGAGAGAATTTGAAAAGTGACGTTGCACTGTTTTGTTTCATTTGCCAACACTCATGCACACTCACGAACAGTTAACGGTTAATAATCCACCATTATTTCACATAATTATTCGACATAGCACAAATTTTAGAAAATAAAACAAAACCGCAGACATGACTCTTCACTTTCCCACCAAGAAGTCATCGGGACTACTTGCTTGAGCAAACCTACTGGCAGCCAGCGTGATCTGAATTTGAACGTACAATTATGAAGAATCGAACAGAAGGAAACAAGAGAAGATCGAAGAGATTGGTCGTCAGCCCGCTGCCACGATAGGGACTTGATGTAACCTGATCTCTGAGCAATATATTTAAGTTATTATTCTTTTCTGCTTTTCATTTTAGAAATAGAGACCTTAAGTCTCTATAGGATAGGATAAGATATGATAGGATATATACTTAGGAGTATAGCATACACACAAAACTATAGGAAAATATAGTTTGAGTAAAATTGAAGTAAATAGCCCAAAGGTATCTGTCCATCATCTCTACGAAATCACTTCCACAAATATTACTACCTACAATGGACGGTTAAAGTGTCGATCACTGGTGACTGTTACGGATAACACTGTTACGTACTTCTGTCCCTTTTCTACGAAATCACTTCCACAATTTGTATATAAGGTCACATTTTATCAACTGCAAATATTTTGAGGGTAAATTCAACAACATATATAAACTATTTTTTATGAAAAAACCTTAAATTTGTATACGCTAGTTTTCAAGAAAAATACCAAGAGACATTTCGATTAAAAAGTAAAATAAAGCACTTTCGGTAGTTTCAATTAAAAGGAGCCGAAACAGAGAGGCCGCAATGCCTTCACCGTTTACACGTGCCCGTAGTTTCATTCAAAGAAGCCGATAGAGAGGCCGCTCCTAAAAATATTACAATTTTTGTGTCAGGAAAAGTAAAAAAAAAACTAGCCTGAATTTTTTTTAATGCTAGGCTTACTTCTCTGATATAATTAAATGTTTTGTAAAAATATTTCATCATCATCATCAGCTCATTTTTATGTCCCCACTGCTGGGGCACGAGCCTTCCCTATGGATGGATAGGGAAACAAGGCCATAAACCACCACGCGGGCCCAGTGCGGATTGGTGGTTGTTAACGACTGCTAATGCAGCCGGGACCAACGGCTTTACGTGCCTTCCGAAGCACGGAGGAGCTCGAGATAATAAATTTTTGGTCACCCATCCGATGACCAGCCTTTGCGAAAGTTGCTTAACCTCAGCACTCGCAGACCGGGCGCGTTAACCACTGCGCCATCGAGCTCCTCAAATCGTCATCATAAAAATATTTGCAGTTGATAAAATGTGACCTTATATATGTATAGAAGGCGAGCGTAAAGATGTTACACATCAATAATGTATAATAATAATTATTTATGTAGCCACTCTTGCTCCCAATAAATGGGTCCAACTCACTAAAGTGCAAATTATTATTGTCAACAATACGAGTTAATACTGCATTCATACCGTAATTGGTTTAGTGTAATGGAACAATAATTAAAAACGATGCTCTTTTATTTTTTATTTTTCCCTTTTTTTTCCGTCTCCGACAGAGGTTGTCGTTCTCCCTTGGGTCTCAATATTTTGTGGTGGTTCACAGACCTCATTGTTTCAAGTTCAAAATGTTGTTTAGGTACCAATCTTCATTGTTTATAATATTGTATACTTTTTTTTTAGTTTTGAGGTTGAGACAATTAAACTGATAAAAAATTAAACGTTCTTTTTTAAGTAACGTTTCTTGGTGTTCAATTAAAATGATACACGATTACAACAAAAGAGGAAATTAATAACATTGGTCAATCTGGGTCTTCCGCAATTGATTTCGCAGGTTCGATTCCTGGCTGGGTCGCATAGGCATTTAAATTTTTTCAATGTATTTTATAAATATTCTCTCGCCGTAATGATTTGGAAGATGTGGACATTTTTCACCTCAATGCACGTAAATACAAGGAAAATGACAAACGTTAGTATCTATGTATAGTTTCAGTGTAATTAATATTTTATTAGATTTTAGATTAATTAGATTAGCTTTATTAATGACGTGGCTGTCTTTAATTGAAAACTATGCTTAGATAAGGCTTATGTTTGTAACAGTATCATTGTTTTTGCTAGTATATGTTTTTGTTGACTGTCCAAACAATAAATAAATAAATAAAATAATATTTAAATTAATAATATTAAAAAGATTATCTTGATGTAATGTGATTGGTGAGGATATGGCAGAAAAAAACCGAAAAGTGAACTCCATTCACCTCGTTTTATCGCTACGGCTGAGACATACATAACAACCTTTTTTGTATTTGAGAGTGCAAGACACAAAATAAGTTTTTTTTTTGGAGAATTTGGTGATTGCCTCAGACGGCATTTTCAGGTTCACCGGCCCTTTTTGGGGGCGGCGAGAAACTTAAAGGGTTCCTCAAACCGTGTGAAACGAAGCACCGTCAGAGGTACTAGAGGGAACGGCATCACGCACTATTGCGAGTCCCCGTGCCCTACTAGATTCTCTGAGGGGTTCAGATCGGATCGGGGCCTCTAAAGGCTAGGAGCTTGGCTCGGGTTCACCGGGCCGTGGTGGTGGGGAGAAGCGCCCAGGTACACGTCTGTACCTGGTATAGAGCGCGTGTAAACCAGCTCGTCGTACCCTTGTTCTACGAGTACGGTGTCTTGGGCCGAAACTAGTGTGCATGTTTAGTGTATCCTGTAAATAGTAGTGGCATTTAAAGGATCGGGCGGCGCAATATAAGGCTATAACTTGACCTAGGTTGCCTACTTGCGGCACAGGACACGCCGCCGTGTCAGCCGACATAGGCAGCATCACTGCACGAAAGCGCCCCGCTAGAGGGCGCGCCAACTTCACCACGTGCACTCTAATTGAGTACCTAACGCCATTACGCCATCGTCACCTCCCTCCCTGCTGGAGGCGACTTCAGGCTACCGTTCCGTCAGCCTACACAGCCCTTGCCAGGGCTTGGAAACCGGTTAATTTTTTGAACCGGTTTCACGAAATTATGCAAAGAACTTTATTAAAAAGGTTACGTAACACTGAACCGGTTTTTGAACCGGTTTACAAAAAAATGATTTTTTTAATAAACCGGTTAAAATTTAAAATGATAAATACTTGATTCACATTTTCGACCCATATTGATAGGATGCGCGCAACTATCAAAATGAGATAGCGCTCGCGACGCAACACTGGTGCGCGCCGCGCGGGTATTTCGTCTAACAAGCTATAACAAGTCGCAGCGAGCGATCGCTAGAAATAAACCGGTTTATTAAGGTTCGAAATATCGCTCCTATTTGGTTCCGCTCCGGAACGGTACTTTACGATAGTACAGGTTTTACCCTAATAAAACCGGTTAATTTTGAACCGGTTTCAAGCCTTGGCCCTTACAAGGCTATTGGCAACCCCAGGGGGTGTTATTCAGTAGGAGTCTGACATAGTCCATCTCGACCCCTTAAGTTATTCATACGATGTAGCCGCGGATCGTGCTCAGTGACGTGCAAGGGTAGGCCTTTGTCCAGCAGTGGACGTGTGTAGGCTGATGATAACGATGATGATGAATCATGAATATATTTTGTAATTCGCAAACCTGAGCGTACGCGAAAGGAAGAATGCGGTACAATTTAAATGCTATTTAAGTAATTGTTAATTATCATTATTGTAATTTAATCGTGTCGTTAATCGATGAGATAATTCAAGCTACTTATGTATGGGAGTATTTTGGATATATTAATTAAAATAGTATGAAATTTGTAAAAGTTGTACCTACAATTAGGGCGCTTTCAAATTAGACGTTTTGTGTCGAACCGCTGTCGTGCGTTTGCATCGCGTTCTATATTAAAACAACCGTGCGGTTGTCGTGCGGCCGGCGTTTAATATGAAAACGCACAGCAGCAGCGGTCCGACACTAAGAGTGGATTTCACCAACATCCAATTTATACGAGAATAGCTATCCAAGTATATCTTTACTCTTATGATTTAATCTACGGCTATCTTTGGTTTCATTTCACCAGATTAATCTATGGGTAAGTTACTCTCGCATAGTTACTCCGTGATGATGAACGAATGAAACGAACGAAAATATTAACCACCAAGCATAAAAGTACATTCACACCATGCCTGAGCAATATGGCGCTGCGTATTTTTAATTAGCCAGGGTAATACGTCTACTTGACGTTTTGAATAACTTCAAATATTCTGTTATGTTGATTGTTTGTTGACAGAGAATATTGTAAAGCAATAAGAAGTCATGAATAGCGTAATTCTATAATACGTACCTGTTGGTACGTACATACGTAAATACAACGAGCGCATACAACGCACCTACCTATTGTAACATACTCCAAACGATGCTCAATTTTTTAGCAAATTATACACAGACGCTTTTGACAAACGGAATCTTATATGGCGAAGTCGTAGTTGTCGTTATCTTCAAAGTAGTATGTCCTTTCTTTAAACCATGTTGGGCGAGGGCCAAAATAATAATATATCGTCATTAGTCAATAAATTGATTCAAACGTAAAGACATTTTGTTAGGTTATCTATAAAATTTGTCCGTGACAGTTATTGTGACGCAACTTAATCTACGAATAACAGCTTACTCGGCCGAAATCAGCCGTATAAGAAGTTACTCTAGTACCTATAGTAAATTTATCCTTGGGTTAAACGTTGGTGAAATGAAAAGTTCGTTTACTCTCGAGTAATTAGCGATTTAATCTCGGAATAAGACTTATACTACCTTTGTGAAATCCGCCCTAAACGTCTTAAATTGAAAGCGCCCTATTTGTTCTTTTTAGTTTTTATTGCATAATTTTTAATAGTAAAATAAATATAAAGTCTTTTTATTTGTGGTTTTTTAAGTAAGCGTGATGAAATGGGAAAATAATAAATAGAGTAAATTTAAAATTATCAAATGAAAACACGATAAAGTGAGAAAATGATGAAGTGGGAGTAAATCATGCAAACAGCTTAATTGCAAAATGAAATTGATTAAATAATAAAAACTAATGACTTAACTATGTAACAAAAACACAAATGTTGAAAAAATTTCCACGAGCAGGATTTGAACCTGCACCCTTCTGACATGCCGGGTCAGGTGCTCTTCCAATGGAGCTATCGTGGTTCTAAGTTATTAGAAACACTATTTACTTTTTTTACTTTGAAACCCAAAGCGCCCATTCAATGTCCACAACTACCGTCGCGTCGTTAACATCCGATTATAATATTTTTACAAATATTTAAGATCAGTTACGAAGTAGGCAAGCTATTTATAAAATGTTTTTATTTTGTTTATATAATTTTTAACGCAGATTTAGTTGCGTTTTTCAAAATTTGTGTTTTTGTAATTTGTTTCGCAACAAAATTTGCGTATACTGTCCCACTGCTGGGCAAAGGCTTCCATCTATTTGAGCCTACGTCTAGCTATTTATTAGACCATATAAATAAAACAAACTATATAAATATAAATATAAATATAAAAAAAACTAATCAAATTTCGCAAAGGCCGGTCATCGGATGGGTGACCAAAAATTTATCATCTCGAGCTCCTCCGTGCTTCGGAAGGCACGTAAAGCCGTTGGCCCCGGCTGCATTAGCAGTCGTTAACAACCACCAATCCGCACTGGGCCCGCGTGGTGGTTTACGGCCCGTTCTTTCTATCCATCCATAGGGAAGGCTCGTGCCCCAGCAGTGGGGACATATAATGAGCTGATGATGATGATGATGATGATGATAAATATACTAGCTGACCGGCGGCGGACTTCGTACCGCTTTGACAGTTTCCATGACAACAAAACAACAAATCATTTGTCCGCTTAAGAACACCTGTAGGTATCCCATAATGGACCCCTATAGCAGCGCCATCTACCAAGTCCAATAGTAAATCTACACCATTCTCCACCACTTGAACACACACAGAAAATATCATCCACATCGGTCCAGCCGTTTAGAAGGAGTTCAATTACATACACACGCTCAGAAGATTTATATATATAAAGATATATACAAGTGGAAAGAAGACCATTTTAAAATAAGGATATATGCCTGCCTCTACGGAAGTAGAACAATGGAGATATTTAAATTCCGTAGTAGTTTATCACGTAACGCCGTTGGTCTCGGCTGCATTAGCAGTCGTTAACAACCACCAATCCGAACTGGGCCCGCGTGATATTTTACGGCCCGTTCTCCCTATCCATCCATTTTAGGAAGGCTCGTGCCCCAGCAGTGGGGACAAAAAATGAGCTGATGATGATGATAATAGGTCACTAGCCTAAAACTTTTTAGTAATTTACCTATTTGATTCCATTATCAAGCTCATACTGAATACATTGAGCTAATATTTTTTTAAATACTGCTTTACCACTGGTGGATTTCAAATCTCGCGGCATTATTATTGTATTGAATGAATGCAATTTTGTATTTGAACCTCTCCATATACCCATCCTTATCGGCATGTGTATCGCATCTCTATTGCCCGCACTATTTCAAGAGGTGTGAGAACCCCGAAAAAACGGTCAGGTCGCCATCATCCCCTAGACCTTTGACGAGCTAACGTCGATTTTCGCATCGGGAAACCGTGAAGAGTGTAAACAGATAAACTTAAGTGCAATAAGTAATCATAATAATAAGTTTTCTTCAGTTTTTCTCCAAAACTTTATATACATACATTGCATTCCTTATTTCGCTATATACAGTCCACCAAGTTCTTTCAATAAACTTAACATTTTTACTTTTAGATTCTTGTGTCGTATTACAGCCAAAAATAAAAGTAGGATTTATTATTATATTTCAACCCACTATAAATGGTGAAAAAGAACCCATCAACCACAAAAATATGGCTAAAGTTTGACACTGCTGCTGTCACTTTTTAGCTAATATTATTAGACACAGACACAATATTTTAAACACGTGTTTAGCCATTGTTTAACTTTAAACACTGTTTTGTAGTAAAAGGGATTTATTTATTTATTTGATTGTTACACCAACAAAGTAAACACCATTACATAAAAAATACGAGCGAGCCTTACAGTAGTCGTATATGATGTGTAACATTTGACATTTCACCTTAGTAATAGGCAATTTTAACATTATATTCTGAAAAAAAGAGGAGCTCGAAGGCGCAGTGGTTAACGCGCTCGGTCTGCGAGTGCTGAGGTTAAGCAACTTTCGCAAAGGTCGGTCATCGGATGGGTGACCAAAAATTTATCATCTCGAGCTCCTCCGTGCTTCGGAAGGCACGTAAAGCCGTTGCATTAGCATGCAGTCGTTAACAACCACCAATCCGCACTGGGCCAGCGTTGTGGTTTATGGCCCGTTCTCCCTATCCATCCATAGGGAAGGCTCGTGCCCCAGCAGTGGAGACATAAAATGAGCTGATGATGATGATGATGATTCTAAAAAAAAAGGGGGCAGGTATTACATCATTTTATAACTATAAAATAAATGCAGTAAATACTCATTAGAAGACATTTGACATATCAAAGTGACCTTTGATAGTCAAATGACACAATATGTAACATATAATAATAATATGTCATGTTCATAATATCGATTTTAAACTTACAAAATGGCGCGCGCTTGTGCGTTTTCCCGACTTCCTGTTACACTGTTACACATACTTCCGTCCCATTTCCCGAAATCACTCCCACAAATTGTTTATATAGAAAGCGAGCGGAAAGATGTAACACATCAAAAAAAATGCATAAATAAGACGCTTGATAAGTGTCACCTCAATTATAGTTAAAAACTACGTGCATACAAAAGTGCTACAGCAAAAGTCATATTATGCTAAGATCAACAAAAATAATAATAAAAAATAATTTAATTAAATAATAATTAATAAAAAAAAATAAAAAAAATTAATTTAAGGGTCAGATGCAAAAGGCAGTACTCCTAGACACGGCACGTATTGTCAGAAGGTTCCTCACTCTGCAGCCCTGACCACCGGTAGCTTGGGCCCTGCCCCGCTGCTGGTGGTACTCTAGGATTAGGTTTTTATAATGTTTTATTGTTTTTATATTAAAATATTGTAAAAATCTAGTTTTAAGAAAAAATAAAAATAAATGAGAAAATAATTTAATTTAACAATAATAGTAATAAAAACAGAATATGCAAATTGACTTGAAAGTAATACATAATACAAAATATAATATTATAAACAGGAAACCTTTGTATTTTTGAATGTAATGTATGTATGTTTGCAACGAATAAACTCAAAAACTTTTTTGAGGGTAGCCTCGAAAGTGTAAAGACATAAAATTATTAGCTCTATAAATTTTATTATTTAAAAATATTTTAAGTTCCCCACCCTTCCCCCCTCAATTTGGTGACATCACTTGGAATTTAAAACCCTCAATAGTCATACTTCTTCCCGACAACACGCGAAAGAAGCTCTTCACCATGGCTGAACTCCATCTTCCAACACCTAAGTACTCCAACAAACGATCCACACTAATCAACAGATGCGCCCAGCGTGAAAGCCAAGAAAACTTTACTGTTGTTACTTTCTGATTTAGTCGTATTAGCTTTGCTTAAAAGTGAGTTTAATCAAAAGGTACGAATTATAACTTTTTTTACAGCAACCACCACAATGCTTTTGGCTTGTGTTTAAACGCCTACCAAAGATGTATCAATTCTACTACTACAAATAAAATTCGAAACGCTTACCAAAACGGATAAACGCTCACCACGTGTTTCCTAAAATATTATAAAAAGGATACAATTTATATTTTTATTAAATGCAATAAAAATATATGAATACCTTTTAACTGCATTTCAGACCAAATATGTTATTTTGTCACCAAATAGATAACACCAATATTTTATGCCTCGAGTTTCAACGTGGTAATTTTTGCTTTCTGTTGTCTAATAAAAAAAATAACCTCAAAATTCAAGACAATCTCTACGCTGCGCTTCACGATTATCTTAAATTTCTAACCTATCACGTGACCTACAGGAGTAGGGCAGCTAGTATCCTCAATCATTTAAATAATTGACCTACAAAGCCTACAGGAGTAGGGCAGCTAGTATTCTCAATCATTTGAATAATAGTGTAAAAATTTGGTAAGCATTTATCCATTTTGGGAAGCAAAAATATTATTTGTACAGTCATTTAATTTATTTGTTACTTAGGCTTAGGGTCTAAAAAATATTTCTGGTAAGCGTTTAAATTATACCCAATCTTAGATTAATAATATTCTAAGTACCCAATGCTTTTTATTAAATTTCAATGTCATATTGTCTTGTCATGTCATGTCAATGAATAATGTCACTTTTTTCTTAATTTTAAATGTCTATGTCAATTTTTGTTTTTTTTCTCTAGTCTGAATTTTTCTATTGTTCTGAGGTACGATTGCATGCGTCATTGCCTTAGAGCATTAAACCAAATGGAGACGCCATGCGCACTAATTTCTATGAAAAAAAGTCTGTCATTTTCTGCGGGGGACGAGGTAATGCACACAAATACAGTTTCACACTGATGCATTTTTCAAAGACGTCGCTACGCACGCAAACGACAAAATTATTAAACACTAGCATAAACTAGACGCACACTAATAAATTCACACACAGGGATAACCTGTCCGTGCACGAGTCTGACGGCAACTTTATGTAAACGTCGATAGTGCTTGACACTATTGATTTAATTTGTCGATACCAATAATAATGACATAGCCCGAAAAATTGCTAAGCTCAAGTGCCCCACATCGTTCGCAGAACAGTCCTCGAGTGGTGACCGCGTACCGGAAAGCGCAGTGTCAGCAGGCCTCCAACAAGGTATACCGACGATCTGGTAAAGGTCGCGGGAAGCCGCTGGATGCGGGCTGCACAAATCCGGTCGTATTGGAGATCCTTGGGGGAGGCCTTTGTCCAGCAGTGGACGCCTTTTGGCTGAGATGATGATGATGATGATGAATATTAATGTGATTTTTTTTGTTTAAATCAGGCTCTTCAGTATGGTTAATTAAGGTAGACACTTTGCTTTTCTTTATTGTTAAAATCGACAGTTATTAATTAGGATAAGTCAAAATCTGCAAAATATACCTACATAATTTTATTCCATTCCAAGGAGAATTGTCGTTTTTAAGAAAAGCTGCAATCTTATTCTTTCATTATGGAAAAATAGTTTGCTACCTATCTAACCGACTCTCAAACAAGAGGAACCGAAAAATTTAACAACATGTATAGTACTTACATGGTTCCGTAACGCAGATCAATTCTTTTTTGTAGGTAACGTAGGGTCTTAATTTTTCAGATTTCCAAATGCAATTATTCGAGAGATTTTTTTTATTTCTATAAAAGTTTCCAAATAAGGCTGAATTTAAAAGCAAGAGACTTAAATTAAAACAAACATATCAATATACAGGTATGTACCGAACTCCAGAATGATATCATACAAACGAACAGCGAAATATACCTAATGCTGTCAAGGTTTAAACTGCTTTCTGAGGTTAAATCTTTGAATGATGCAAAGTTCTTTAATGCATCAAAGCTACTCTAAGTGTTCATATAGTTTAAAAAATAAATTGGAATAAAAAACGTAATCTTATAGTTTTAAGTAAATTCTATGGTGTAGGTGTTGTTATTTCTGTCAGAAATTAACTATTATTTTGATGCTTATAATGTTGTATTAATTTAATAGGTTTTTTATTTTTATTTTTTTATTTTTTTGTCATCAGTTAAGCGGATCTTTAATTCACAAAGGAGACATAAATCAATAACTTCTTTTGATGCATACAATAGGCCACCACGACTTTTTTGGTATGTTAAACTTTTGTCATTTGGCTCCCCACATAAACCCTTTATGCATGTACTGCGTTTAATTTTTTAGTAGAAAATACTACGAAGCCCGCTTTATATTCCACTACCTTTTCTCCAAATGGAGATAAGTATGTTTCGATCTCTATTAATTTGGTTTTTTTTTTAAATTTATTTATCTATATTATTATTTTCCTTTAATAGCCAAAATAAGCATTATACTGTCGCAGCTCTAACTTTGTTGCACTGTGGCCAATGTAATTAAATTAAAATTTCCTATTTTCGGGATAAGTGACGGGACGTAAATATAATATATTAATGAAATAGACCGATCATAAACATACAGTTTCATAGTATTGAGAATTTTTAATGCAATTAAGTTGAAAAAAAATCTGTAAAAACAAAATAAGTTACAATTTATAAGTAGTGATCTATCATTAATTAAATAAGCATTTATAGTAAAAATACAGTTTTAACTTTATAGAACGTGAAATATAAATTTTAATTAAATGTTGGCTCATTCAACTTTAAAAGTTACGCAAAGTTGCAACTTGACGTTTTAGTGGCAACATTTTTTGATTAACAATATTTTTTCAGTTTTTTGCAAATTTTGTGCATTATTCAATAATATTAAGACAAAATAATAGTTACAGATGAAAAGTAACATTATCCTTTTGTACAATCGACGTTTCTGATCGCTTTTTACGTGAAAAAACGCTGCAATTTGGCATTTTTTGCTCAGGTCTTATCGCGTGCACCGTGATTTGCAAATGACGCTGGAACACGCTGGAACAAGTTTTATATAACGAGTATGATCGGCGGTCTTACTTTTTTGGCAGAGGGGAACGCCTGACAGTGGCGTCTCCAGTTGGTTTAATGCTCTAAGGTCATTGCTACCAAAGGTGACCAAAGAGCACAAAATATTTATTTGCTTGTAATCGAGGCTTGTAATTATATTTTATTTTTTATACTAGTTTCTAAGTTGATTGAGCCACAATAGCATAGTTGGCAGTGCACCTGACCCGGCATGTCATGGAGTGCGGATTCGAATCCCGCTCGTGGAGTTTTTCAACACCACTCTTGTCCCACTCTTTGATCCTGTTATTCTCATGGGAGATCTTAATACATGTTTATTGAAAAATTATACTAGAGCCCGTAATTTGACTATTGTAGTATCTTCTTTATATCTTCGTGTTCTTCAAATGTAATCCCATACACATTACTCACCAAATTGTAGGCCTTCTCTTCTCGACCTGATGATTGTTTCAAATCCTAACTTTGTTGTTTCTCATGGGCAAATAACTGCTCCATTCTCCTACCACGACCTGGTGGGTTACTCTTGAAACACAATTGCAATAATCAATTTCCAATCCCAAATCTAAAAAATTCAAATGGCACTCTTAAAAGCGATAATAGCGCTACATTGGAATTAAATTGCGTAGAAATTGAGTGAACAAATTATTATCTAGATGGGCCGTTCCGAAAATGCGATACTTATCCCAATATCGATACTTATTAAACGCATTGGAATTGTATTGAGATTGAGTTTGCGTCAAGAGTAGCCTACCTGATCTTCTTAACTTTCAAAGTTCGTCCTCCCAAAATCAAATCAAAGGTACTTCAGTGCAACTTTCGGCATATGGACTTGGACCACTTGAGAGAGGATCTCAGATGTGTGGATTGGTCACCAATATTTTTTGTCGGAAGACATCGACTTCATGATTAACTACCTTACTGTTAAATTGATCAACATTTTTGATATTCATGCGCCGGAACGACTTGTACGTATTAAGCACATTCCTGCACCTTGGCTTACACCAGTTATTAGGAGGATGATGGCAAAACGTGACAAAGTCAAAAGTTAGAATAAAAAAACTCCTACTTCTAATAACTTTTGTAGCAGAATGTGTAGGGACGCTAAACGGAAATATATTCACATGAAGATTGAAAGTGTTGGTCAGAAACATGTTTGGAGCTTTTTGAAAACCCTGCGCGTGGGCAAACCTACTGTTTCTTGCTAGAACTCGGTAGATCTTGATGCTCTAAACAGCTATTTTGCAACTCCTCCCTTAATTTTAAATAGAGCTACTAAGTCTGCTTCTCTTACTTTCCTTTTAAGTCTTGTTCCACCTGATTGCCCCTCCTTTTCATTCAGCACAGTCTCTGAGGACGACATCAAGAGGAGTATTTGCTCCATCACCACTAAGGCCGTGGGAAGTGATAGTCTCAGTATGGACATGATTCTTCCTGTACTGGAGGGCATTGCGCCAGTAGTCACATTCATTATAAACTTTTCACTTAACCGCAATGTCTTTCCAATTTCGTGGAAGAAAGCATATAACATTCCCCTACCTAAAAATCCAAACCCTTCTGCTTTTTCCCAATATCATCCTATATCCATAATTCCCATCCTGTCTAAGGTTTAAAAATCCATCACACACAACAATTGTAAATAAATAAATAAATGTCTTTTATTCTTTTCTTATTCAATTATACTCCTTTCTTGCATTCAACTCCCTCTTATGTGCTTTCCAGTTCGGCTTTCGACCTTCCCATAGCACTGTTGGAGCACTGTTGAATATAACGGAGGACATTCGGTGGGCAAAACACCAAACTCTTGGCTATGGTCTTGTTGGACTTCAGCAGTGCATTCAACTCTGTTAACTTCGACCTTCTCCTTGGCACTCTTCGCTCTGTCAACATTTCTGAATCTACAATTCGAATATATACGAATATACAATTAAAAATATCAATACTGTAGTCCTTCAAAATTTTATGCAACATCATACATAACATGCAGTCGGAGGCATAAAATTTAATAATAAGTTAAATCATTCTCACTTTGTGCGTGCCTCCGACTGTGTGTTATATGATGTTGCATAAAATTTCGAAGGAATACCATACCGTATTGATATTTTTAATTGTATACAGTAAGTACTTATGTTTGATATTGTTTCGATTTATTTCGCTGGCTTTATGTAATTATTGATTTTTTATATTTTTCCGGCCTTTCCCTTGATATTCTATTTAGTTATTATTTTTTACGCAGGCGGGATTTTTGTTTTTTTTTTAAATTTTTATTTGTTTTATGTCTTTTTAGTTAGACAAATTACGTAATCGGTTCAATTCATTTAAAGAGTTTACATCATGTGGTTGATTAAGTAATTTTTAGGGTCAAGAGAACTAATAGCAAGTCCGGAGAGAGATAAATATTATAATTACTGATGATGTATTTTTTGTATTACGATAATGATAATCATGATATACTTTTTTGAAATCCTTGTGTTGAGCCCTCTAATTTGATACCCATAATGTAGGTTTCGAAAAAAAAAATGTTTTTCACCAAGTCTAATGGCGTCGCACAGCCGCCATGTTTTTTTAACGTCACCTATTAAGAACACCTGGGCAGCTAAGACGAATCTATAACTCAATCATCCATAATAATGATGTGGCTCCAGCCACTATTACGTGGGCCTTATACGCAGAACATATAAAAAAAGTGCGTCAGGAAATACGCAAAAATCGCTTCACTAGAATACACCAACTTTCGACGAATAGTTTAAAACTATATAATATGACATGACTAACGAATCTGAAATGTTCAATCTTGAATTATTGAATAATTTTGACTCGATCGTAATTATTATCGACCTTTAAAAATCACTATTGTTGAAATTGCATCCACATTACTTAATGTTTATGCTTGGAAACCACTCTAATACATTGAAAACATCAATATTCATGATTTAGTAGCTGTAGCTGCATTTAGCAGTAGCTCTGTAACCTAAAAGATATAAATAAACACTGAATTGATGGAACGTATTAGTGACGTCATAGTTCACCATTCCCATACAATGTCTATTAAAAAAAATCGTTTTGACAGTTGCTAAAAAGTATCTCTATTGACTAACGAGTCAACTACAAATTGATTCAAAGTTTTTTTTGCAGATGAAAACTTGAACTAATGTCGAACAGTGGGTTCCTGTGTCGATCATTACGGTTATTTAAGTGTATGTCAACAATTTTGTATGTAGCCTCCTCCGAATAAAGTTCTTAGTAGGGCCCATGTGAGAGGTCGTTGGCCTTACAATTTATGTTTTTGGAAAAAACCCAAAAAGGAAAAAAGGGAGCTCCACACTTTGAAGATTTTTATTTGGAATGCGTGCAAAGCGTCGCTACGCCACTACATATAATTATCTTTGTTTTGCTTAGGGTTATAGGTGTATATCTATACTAATATTATAAAGAGGAAACCTTTGTATTTTTGTATGTTTGTACGTATGTTTGCAATGAATAAACTCAAAAACTACTGGACCGATTTAAAAAATTCTTTAACCATTAGAATGCTACATTAGCGCTGAGTAACATAGGCTATATTAAACAATATATATATTAAATAAAATACTAAAAACGACATTTTAATTTTCTAATACAAAATGATTTGTTTGTTTTGTTGTCATGGAAACCATATATTTAACTCATTGATGGAAACTGTGAAAGCGGTACGAAGTCAGCCGGGTCAGCTTGTTATGTAATAAAGGCGTTGGTTTAATGCTCTAAGAGGCAGGTAATCAAAAAGGGTCGATCAGACCGAAAATAAAGGCCCTATTACGTTGAAGAGAGGTTGTTGACCGTGTGTAAACGATTTTCATTTATTTTGTGTAATTTTTTTAAATCAAAAAATATTTTACCGCCATCCATTCAGACGTTTTTTAGTTCTGATGAAAAATAGGCACAAGAAAAAGCACGTAGCTTTATAATACATTATTATGTAGCAACGCTCGATGGCGCAGTGGTTAACGCGCCCGGTCTGCTAGTGCTGAGGTTAAGCAACTTTCGCAAAGACCGGTCATCGGATGGGTGACCAAAAATGTATCATCTCTCGCTCCTCTGTGCTTCGGAAACCACTAAAGCCGTTGGTCCCGGCTGCTTAAGCAGTCGTTAACAACCACCAATCCGCACTGGGCCCGTGTGTGTTATGGCCCTTTCTCTACATCATCCGAGACAGATTTCTACATGTCCTCGCATCTGGACACTGCTTTTGGTTACCACCAGACAAAGCAGAGTAATTTGCCTAAGCTACTATAAAAAAATGCTGATCCATTATTTTTCTATAACAATTAATAAGTTGGGGTGTTCTGAGGTTGTTTTGCTTTTTTTTTTAATATTTTTTTTTTCATTGAGCATGAGATTGGAACCCGGTGCAGTTTGAAGCAATCCGGAGTTAGTCCACGTACCAAATTTTCCTAGTACAAAAAAAATTGCGTTGGTAGGTACCTACGTCAATACTCAACTGTTTTGTGATACCACTACACTACAGTACCACTACAGTACTATCGTAAAAGTCAAAAATTGTTTAAGAAAAACAAAGTCAAATTATAGTGAATAATACTAAAAATAAGATAAGTATGCGTGAGCAGACCAGCCTCCACAGGCGGCACCCGTTCACGAGTATGACATATGAATCAGCCATCGCTTCGCTCAACCATATTTTAGGGAACGTAACGACCCGACGCACACGCCACCAGCGCAGAGACAGTAAAGAGAGCATGACACACTCAAGATACTCTAAATAAAAACTTAGTGAGTTATCTTCACTTTATTGCATTGTAAATGCAAAAAATAACATAATAACATACTAAAATCTTTCATAACTACTTGATTAGGCATCCAAATTATTTGACCACCACCTGCGATTGATTACTCCAGTAGATTTGACCGGTTTTAATCCGGTTTAATTCCGGTTGTTATATATAGATCATTATGTTATTGATCAAATTGTGCATATTTTACTGAACTTTAATATCGGCAGCACAGTTCTACTTAAAACTAAGTTACCATTCCCCACGACATAATTAACCCAAGCTGAGGTCCTAGCTTTTTAAAGTGCCATCAGGTTGGCTCCGTTGGGTCCGGCGGTCAATAGGTACCTACAAAGTAAAAAGCCTGTGTCGGCCAAAGCCCACGTCTTATATTTCCTACGTAGTATATGGATACATCGGTAAAAGACATCGTAGCAAAATGCCTACTTTTTCAAAAGTGCAGTCGTTAAAAAAACATATTTATAAACAGATAAAACTTTATAATAATTAACTGTCGGCGGTCCATACTTACAAAGTAAAAAGCAACATGTTATTACTTGACGGCCTCCTTGGTCGAGTGGCTTGCACACCGGTTTTCATGGTGTCGCTATCTCTGAGGTCCCGGGTTCGATCCCTGGTCGGATCAATTTAGAAATACCTGTTTTTCTATATTGTTTCGGGTCTTGGTGTTTCCTATGTATAATAAGTATGTATTTAAGTATATTAAGTTTGTTTATCCGTTGTCTAGTTAACCATATAACGAGTTTCTTAAGGAAGCTTTTCTTTATCATCAGGTCATTTTATGTCCCCACTGCTGGGGCACGAGCCTTCCCTATGGATGGATAGGGAGAACGGGCCATAAACCACCACGCGGGCCCAGTGCGGATTGGTGGTTGTTAACGACTGCTAATGCAGCCGGGACCAACGGCTTTACGTGCCTTCCGAAGCACGGAGGAGCTCGAGATGATAAATTTTTGGTCACCCATCCGATGACCGGCCTTTGCGAAAGTTGCTTAACCTCAGCTCTCGCAGACCGGGCGCGTTAACCACTGCGCCATCGAGCTCCTCAAGGAAGCTTTTCTTGGGGCTAGATAATTGGTGTGAGTGTGGGAAACATTTATTATTTATTATTTATATTATTATTACTGATCCACAGGAAAATGCGATCGCCTCGGAGAATCTAGTACACTGGGACATACCTGCGTAATGCCGTCTTTTAAAAACCAAAAAAATTGTTAGTAGGAAATAGTCTAAAATTGGTCCCACTGCAAAAAGGGCCTCCATCATTGTACTCAAGTCATTCCTACAATTGACTTAATCACCAAGCCACAAAATACGAAATTGCAGAAGGTAATAGCTTCACACAAACGCGATTGAGCAACTCATACATATACAACCTTTCACGGACACAGAATCTCGTCGCAACAGCTGCGCTCGGACTGTACCGAGAGCAGGGGATCTATTTTTGAATCGCACGTATGACATTGGGTATGTTCCGATATGCACTGCGAGCACTGTAAGGTGTTTTTTTTTTAATGTTAAAAGATGGCAAATGAGCTGGCGGGTCACCTGATGGAAAGTAATCACCAAAATAAGAGGAATTGCAGATGCGTTGCCGGCCTTGAGGAAGTAGTTGGATCTTGAGGAGGGAGTAGGAATTGGGAGGGGGGAGGGGTGAGAGATGGGCCTCCGGTACTTTTACTCACCGGACGAAACACAATAGCAACGAGTGCCATTGTTTCACGCCGATGTTCTGTGAGAGGATGGTATTACGCCGGGTGAGCCGACCCATTTCGTGCTGCAACGCAGCGTGGCTCTACCACTCAGAACAGGTGTGACGTCAATTTAGTATACTGCGAAGCCGTTCCTTTGTAGTTAGCTTTACTGGTTACTGTTTAAAACGGAACGCAGCCTAGTATAGTGTCATCCATGTCATCATTTCTGGACGCTGTTGATCGCGTGATCAGGGCACTGAGAGCACCTTACCTCGAAAATGCCAGTGCTTACAGTAAAAAAATGGCGACGATTTATGACGTCATATATTTCTCTAGGATACTGCGGCAGTATACTGTCAGTTCATAACGGAACAAATTTCGGAACCAGTAAGAGCACTGAACAGTGCTCGCAGTGTATATCGGAACATGTACATAATACGAAATGTTGGATGTTATCCGTTCCACGCAGAATTTAGAGAAAACCGGTAACAACCGCAATGAAAACGGAACGTAATATCCATCCATTGGCTGTTAAAAGAAACCTTTGCTTTTTAATAGAAAAAACTATCAGTGACACAAACAAACGAGTGACATGACATTGACACAACGCATTGATTTTGACGGTTGTTATATCAATCGCTTTGTATCGCTCGACTGCAACGAGTGGGTGAGGGCACTCGTTGCGGTCGAGCGATTCAAAAATATGGAAAGTCAAATGTCGAACGAAAATCAGTAGAAACCAAGCGCTCGACTCGAGGCGAAGGAACCAAAAATAGAGACCCAGTGTGCCAAGTGCGAGTTGCATTCGCCATGCGATCACGAGAATTTGTATGGCAACGTTTTAATTCTTCTCGTATGTCGCCAGGAGGCGCTGCTTCAATGCCATACTAATTTCGTCCTCGTAAACGTAATCGAATGAATACAGATAGTAAACAAAAGTCACACTAGGCACTCTGTTACGAGATTCCGTGTCACAGAAGTCCAACAAAGACATTCGCCGATTCATACCATGGTATGAGGCGTGGTTCGAAACAGCCAATTCGAAAAGCGTCTTTCTGCGATTCACACCGTGGTGCAAACCAGTCGTGGTGTGAATCGATGAAGTACCCCGTCCCGCGGCTATGTGTGCGTTGCTCGATTGCGGTATCGCTTAGTAAACAATAGTTTATATCCACTGCTGGGCATTTGACTTCATAACTGAAATCAAATCATCTCTCCAATTAATAATAGTCTGAATTTGGAATGACAGCCACTGCCGGCCGAGCGCTCTTGCCACTCAGCCAAACAGATTAAAACAAATTAATAAAACTAACTACTTGGAGGAGCTCGATGGAGCTGTGGTTAACGCGCCCGGTCTGCGAGTGCTGAGGTTAAGCAACTTTCGCAAAGGCCGGTCATCGGATGGGTGACCAAAAATGTATCATCTCGAGCTCCTCCGTGCTTCGGAAGGCACGTAAAGCCGTTGGTCCCGGCTGCATTAGCAGTCGTTAACAACCACCAATCCGCACTGGGCCCGCGTGGTGGTTTATAGCCCGTTCTTCCTATTCATCCATAGGGAAGGCTCGTGCCCCAGCAGTGGGGACATACAATGAGCTGATGATGATGATGACTTAATTATTTTCTTTATTCAGCTCTTGCCAAACAGACTAAAATAAATAAATAGAACTAATTACTTAATTATTTTCTTTATTTATTTAATATTTCTTTAGCGGGGTCTTCTTATTTCGTGCCCAAGCAGAAAAATCTCAATCACACATCACCGAGCGCTAAGCTACACAGCCACCAAAGCAAAACTAATTAATAAATAAATATTTTGAAAAAAGACAAAGTGTTGAAAAAATTCCACAAGCGGGATTCGAACCCGCACCCCATGACATGCTGGGTCAGGTGCACTGCCAACTATGCTATCGTGGTTCAATACAACTCGCCGAATTTAATCAACACTATCTACTTTTATAAGCCAAAGGAGCCCTATTCAATGTCGACAACTACGTCATCAACATCCCATCTTAATATTTTTACAAATATTGAAAGAACAATTAAGAATTAAGCAAGCTATATTTATGATTATTTACATATAATTTTACGCAAATATTGTTGCGAACAAATTACAAATTGTAATTTATAACATTAAAATAATCAATTGTTCGCAACAATATTGCGTAAAATTATATGTAAGTAATCATAAATAAATAAATAAATAATTAATAATAAAAAACACGCTATGTCAGTGTCATTATACTACTATAGCAACCAGACCCATTCTAGTATAGCAACACGGTAAGACCTTGAACTATTTTTAAATTTTACCCATCCAAGAACACAACATTGCCTAACTTGCTTAATTATCACGAACGCAGTCCGAACAAGCTTTTCCAAAAATCAATTATCCAAAACAGATGAATTAAAAATAATAAAAAAGCAATAAAAAACAAAATCGCATTTAATATATATGACCTACTTTTCCAACGTTTCGTTCACATCTATGCAAAGTCTCTATGACATAGCGAACAATGAGATTTATTATGCGCTCCATCGTCCGGTCAAGGAGTTATAATGGTTAATTTTAATTATCAGAACTTGCAGAGGCCGTACGTACGTTAGATGAATGGCTTAGAATCGGCTATAGAACATTTCGTAACGCTAAGCGCATCGCGGCAGTCGATGGCGCCGCGTCGCAGCGCACCGAATTCAAAAGTTTTGAATAAGGAACGCGCGCGAATTCGTTTTATTTTTTTAATTATTAGTTGAGTAGTGTCAAAACGCAGTTTAGTTTTTAACGTTTACGTGAGTGCAAAGGACTTGGTCCGAGTTTGCTGCTGTGAGTTTTGGAACTTTTTGTTGTTGGTGATGTTTGTTTGGCGCGTATGTGGTTTTTAAAGGTATGTTGTTTTTATTAATTGAAAAATAATTATTTTAAATAACGTTTTCTAAAATTTAAAAGCTTTCATTTTTAATTGTACAGTATAATAAACATTTTTTCTGTAACTTCGAGTTCCGAAACTTACAACTAACATTCGAACAAGCAATTAATAACAGAAAGAATATTTTGAAAAGTGTTTAGTTTCAATGGAAGTGCTAGATTTAGTCAAAACAAAAAAAATAACAATTTACATGCGTGGAAGATTTTTGCTAACTAAATAGGTACTTATACTTACATATATATTTTTTTAATTATATATAATTTAAAGTTGACTCATAATTTGTTAAACAGTAAACGCCCATCAGGATCTAATAGGTATATTTATCTAGACTAATATTATAAAGAGGAAACCTTTGTATTTTTGTATGTAAGTATGCAACGAATAAACTCAAAAACTACTGGACCGATTTAAAAATTTTTTTCACCATTAGAATGCTACATTAGCGCTGAGTAACATAGGCTATATTTAAAAAAATTAAGTAAAATACTAAAAACGACAATTTATTTTTCCAATACAAAATGATTTGTTTGTTTTGTTGTCATGGAAACCATTGATATATATTAACTTAATGATGGAAACTGTCAAAGCGGTACGAAGTCCGCCGGGTCAGCTAGTACTATTATAAAGAGGTAACGTTTGTGATAATGTTTGTTTGTTTGTTTGTTTGTTTGTCGGGGCTAATTTTTGCAACTACTGGTTCAACTCCAAAAATTCTTACATACTCTTAAATAACTGATATAATACTACATACCTTGCGGGTAACATAGGCTATGGTTTTATTTTGATTAAGATTAGTATTCAGCACGAAATCTCTGAATTTGTAAATGAAGTCGACAAAAAAAGCGCTGCTTAGCCGCTTCATAGGCGTACGCTGATCAAACGGATAAAATTAAATGATAAGCATCAGTTGATGAAAAAAAAGTCAGCGACACGATATACCTAGATATTTTAGTAATTCCATAACGTTATTTATCTACACTAATGTTACGAAGAGATAAAGTTCGTAAATTTGGATTTAGGCGGTAATCTCCGAAACTACTGATCTAGTTTAAAAAAACATTTTACCAATATTTAGAATAAAATTTCAGGGTGGACATCGATTATAATTTATTTTGATAAACAATTGTTTCATCATCGTCAGCTCATTTTATGTCCCTACTGCTGGGGCACGAGCCTTCCCTACGGATGGATAGGGAGAACGGGCCATAAACTACCACGCGGGCCCAGTGCGGATTGGTGGTTGTTAACGACTGATAATGCAGCCGGGACCAACGGCTTAACGTGCCTTCCGAAGCACGGAGGAGCTGGAAATGATACATTTTTGGTCACCCATCTAATGACCGACCTTTGCGAAAGTTGCTTAACCTCAGCACTCGCAGACCGAGCGCGTTAACCACTGCGCCATCGAGCTCCTCCACAATTGTTTACACACTTCTAAATCTTAAAATTTCTATATGAAGTCCAAATAAAGAAGCACAATTTGAGTGCTTTATCAGCGTGCGTTGACCAGACATTTGTGTACATACCTACATGATAAAAATGTAGAACAAAAATATTAGTCATCAGTAGACCTAAAAAAAAGTCAGTGACACGATATACTTATCTTTTTATTTAACGGAAATTCATAATCAAATTTATTTAGAATCATTTAAAAGAACAATGAACCTAAAACTAAAAACCTTAAAAAATATAATAAAATAACTAAAATAAATTATTAAAAGGAGTCCCTTTAGGGAAGGTTCCGAAGATACTGGCAGCGTTCCCTTTGAATAGCTAGACTAATTCTTTGTCCGAGGTAGCTGCCAGCTCTTCGGTCTCCTGTGATGTCGACTAACCTTTTTGCTATTTCCTTAAAAAGCCTTATAGCGCTAGGACCCCACGGACCAAGGGTCTTGACACCGAATGGGACAAAATCATATTCGGAGGCTAGACCCCTGAATTTGCATGCTTTAGCTTTTTCAGCCGCTTCACAAGCCGCACCAGCTCTGTTGTTGGTTCCATGTAGATGGGAAGGGGCCAGCGTGTCTGAACAGGTTGCATCCTATACCAGCACCCGGCCCATCTTCCATGGAAACAAACTCATATCGTCCGGTCTCTTGCCATCGTCTCTTGCAATACCAGTCGGCTCAAGTAGACTTGGCAAATAAAAACCACAATAACGTTTTTCATGTTATAAAATCATTTAATTTTTCAAGGTGTTTTTAATGTGTATTTATTAGGCACAATATATTAATCTTTACTAAAATAAATAGTTTCATCACCCAAGGAAATTTATGAAGATAAAATTTGTTCTATACAGCATCTCATGTGATAGCTTAGTTCTGGAAATATTGCGAAATCAAAATAAGTCACAGAGATACAAGCAAATTTTATTATTTCCCTCTTAGTCCATGTAAGATAAGATAAGATAATTATTTATTGCCATAAAATTGTGTAAGATACTTACATAGCAGGTGTTGGTCATAATAATGGGAACAAACAATTTACCCTAGTCGGGCATGCAATTTTTAGTAGGTACGTATATGACACATAGAAAGTTTTTGTACCGAAATATTCAGTCAAACGGTAGAACTTAAAGATAAGATATTTTTGCCATTACATTGTTGTTTTTACGACATATTTAGATAAGATGGTTGTAACAAGCCTTACAGACTTAAAACAAGCCCTACCTAAAATCGAAACCGTGACCTGATTGTCTAACCAGTAGACCCCAGAAGCGATACTGCTCTAACTTGGTGAAAGAAAAATCCCTTCTCCAGCATCAAATGGCAGTGACGCTGAAATCGAACTGGACAATAGATTGGCTTGCAAAGTACATAGTAGGTATGGAACATATTATACACGCGTTATATCCGAATACATAAATATCTATCATAATTATGGATGACGGAGACTAAAATCTTCTGATACAAAAGACTATTATTTTCAACATCATTTATGAGTCCTTATTTTATTTTGTAATAATATGCATTTAAATTATGTGATATATATGTTGATATAAAATATATATGTTTATATTTATAACGCTTTTTCGCTGTCTAGCCTGTGTGTGGGTTTTTAAGCAAGATTTGATTTATATAAGCAGACTTTAACTCTATCTTTTATCATTTGTATAAAATAATTAAGTAGTCACTATAGTTACGCGCGGCACCCCCTTAACTTATAAGTTCGAAAATTTACGTGTTTTTAAGTCATTGGTGCTAGGCGCTGAATAGGTCACATACATTAAAAATATGAATATGAATATATTAAGACTTTTATTATATTTTACCCAAACGCCTATGATTTTACGCTTATATATATATATATACGCGATATTGCTTTAATTAAATCACCAGCCTACTCTGTACAGATATTAGGGTGCGTGCGTATTCGTATTCGTGCGCCGTTGTCACAATACTGCCACGCGCTGCTCGCTCGCTATCTTAAAGATACTTGAAACTCGCAGTTTTGCGTCCGCGCTGCACCCCCTTAAGATCCTTTTTTTTGTAAAAACACTGTTGCCGTGGCAGCTTACAATTGAGACAGCACTCAGCTCTAGAGATCAATGTACGATTAATTCGATTCTTTAGTGTATCTTTTGTTAGCTGTCCTTTTCAAAATAAATAATTAAATAAATAATTAAATAAATAAATATCGTTGGAGGCCGAATATCAGCCAGATGTCTTGGGTTCAGTTCCCAAGTCGGCAATGTGTGTTTATGGTTCTCAGAAGCATAGTTTTTTTTCATATCTTACGGATAAGCACTTGAGTAGACTTCGTTTCACCTGATGTTAAGTGATAATAAGACCGAAGGTGGAAGCGCACTTCACCCGGAATCCTCAACTAGTGAGGCACTGGCTATCTTATCTCTAGCTGCCGGAACACAAAACAATGCTACAAACTTTGATGTTATGGCGACATATTTAGAGAAGATGGTGGTAGCTGACCAGGCGGATTAACAATCCCTACCACCAACCAAACCGAGTACACAAACATGTATCCGCTGGGAATCGAACCCGGGACCTCTGGGTCTAAACCGGTAGTCTTAACCACTAGACCACAGAGGCGGTAGAAAGTTCCGTTTGTCGGAAGCGAAAAATCTAGTTTTAAGAAAGAAAATAAATAAAGAAGATTATAATAATAAACTTTATTTGCACACAAAAAAAACAGATACCGACAAATTGATATAAAGATAAAGTACAAAATAGGCGGCCTTATTGCTAACAAGCAATCTCTTCCAAGCAACCTTGGGCGAAAAATAATAAAATTAAGAAAATAAAAATGGGTGCAAGTAAAAATAAACTAAATTATAATAATAATATCAAATAAAAAACATATAAAAGGGAAATAAATATATTAAACAGAGTTTATGCAATATAAATCATAAAATAAATAAACATAGCTAAGGTGAATTTAGAAAATGACTCCGAACCTGACCTTTGAACGACTCCAACGTGCGAGCACTTCTAATGCGCTCTGGCAAAGAATTCTATAACCGGACAGCATGCACAGAAAAAGAATAGGAAAGGAAATTATTTGAGTGAAGAGGAGTCACAAGAGCTAGGATGCAGGAGCTATGTGATGGATAGTTTTGTTAAGAGTTAACAGCTTTATTGGATGTAATCCATCCTGAGTTTAGGTAAACTTCCCCAGTTCCCCACCCCCATATTTCAACGTTAACGTGCAAAATCACAGATCCTAAAAGAAACATCACAGTTAAATATTAGGATGATTTACATAATCATACCTACAAAATCAGATAATTATACCTGTAACGCATGATACTCATAATAATCATAAACATGAAATTTCACAGTGAAATTAAATTAGTTATTTAGTTCAGAAACACTTTGTCGCTGACTGTATCTGGTACAAATGATTTTTATTACGACAAAATCTGCTGTTATAACTTAATTGAACATCGGGTGCCTCCACCACGGGGGCGTCACACACCGGGGGCCTAACCGGTAACTCACGAACCCGTACCATCTTGTCTGCGGAATGCATGCAAAAGAATTTTTTGATCTGGGAAACGTAGTGTTCATTTCTTTACGAAAAAATACAAAATCCACAATCTACTAGTAACAAATAAATTGGTTTACAGTAATTAATTTAGTAAACTAATAAAATAGTTGTAATAAGTATTTAGTAATGACCTGGTTTATAATGACCTGCTGTTGTCAATGTACTGAGTTGTATTTTGTATAGTTGTGTCATATAAATACTAACTATAAATAAATAAATTTAAACTGAAAATATAACAAATAATAAATACATAGATAAAAATAAATACAAATAAAATATTGGATCAGTGAAAGTTGCAGCGGATTTTTTTTTGGAGTGTTTGTCGGCCTTTTCAGCGGCGCCGGACTTTTTGGGGGCGGCGAGAAACTTAAAGGGTTCTTTCAGAGGTTTTCTAGGGGGAATGGCATCAGGCACTGGCGCGTGTCCCTGTTTCCTACAGATTCTCCGAGGGGTTGCGAACGATTGCTACTATGCAACTTTCACAAAGGCCGGTATTTTTTATCATCTCGAACTCCTCCGTGCGCGCTGCTGAACGCACGTAAAGCCGTTGGTCCCGGCTGCATTAGCAGTCGTTAACAACCTCCAATCCGCACTGGGCCCGTGTAGTGGGAACATAAAATGAGTCCGGAAATAGCAGTTGTCTTTATAATATTGGGTATGGGGTTAATCACCTGAATTATGAAATTTTATGAACGTTTGTCACTTATTGAATATTATTATTGTAGTTACATAAGATGTTTATTTGATGAATTAATGAGAATAAATGATCATATGTGTACCTTTCTACACGTTTGTAAATTTTAACATTAATAAGAGAAGAAGAAGGAAAGAATAAGAATAAAAGACATTTATTGGTATCACATAACAAAACACACAATTAAACATACAACATGTAACAAAAATAATAAAATAAGAGCAGTTTATAACGTCGATGAATTGGGTACTAATTTTTCAAAGAGCATGTTCCCACAGTTTTTTTCTTTTATGATCTTTTTAGAGTATTTTTTATATAAAATACAGTGGAAAAATTAAACGCCTACCCGACCCAGCCAGGAATCGAACCTGGGTCTTCCGCTGCACTGGCCATTATGCTACCGGGAAGGCTGACGTAAGCGCTGAATTTTGTCACTGCTTTTTGATTTTTGAAATGCTTTAGACTTTAGAGCGACATTAGTGCCATCTATCCAAAGGTGATTGCAACCGATGGACATGCAGATTCATCTTTGCAGATGAATACCACAAATTGACAACACAACGCTATAGTAAATTTTTACTATTATTTTTAAGTGTTAATTGCTACACTTAAGCTGAATTAAATTATAATCTGGTGGGCGTTTAATTTTTTCACTGTATTTTATATAAAAAATATTTAATTCAGTTTAAGTGTAGCGATTAACACTTAAACATAATGGTAAAAATCTTTTTAGAGAATAAATGGGTTAGGTACCTATCTTGTTTTTGCAATCAACTTTGTAGCTGCATAATAAGTAATTAAAAAAATATAGCTAACATGAAAATTTTATGTTAACTACAAGTTTAAAAATAATTGTGGTTTCTAAAATTAGTATGGAAATTAATATCACAGGTGTCACATTTTTAGGAAAACTCAACAGTGCTGACCTCTGGCGTGCTAGAGATGCATATTTTACGCTAATAGACTTTCAATAGGAATATTGACAACGACAAATATTATTATGTCGTGACAATCTTTAAACCTTGAACTACGACGTCACTACAAAATGAATTTATACCACAAAACAATCAGATGTAACAATAGTGTATAGTTAATACTATTAAATGTTTTATACCAACTGTTTGTTTCAGTAACTGTTTTCCATCCGCTAGTACAAAAATCACATTTATTTTGGCAGTGGTCCGAATCAACGAAGCTAACAGAAGTCCAACAAAGACATTCGCCGATTCAAACCATGGTATGAGCCGTGGTTCGAAACAGCCAATTCCAAAAGCGTCCTTCTGCGATTCACACCGTGGTGCGAACCAGTCGTGGTGTGAATCGACGAAGTACCCCTAAAAGTATTGTTACATCTGATTGTTTTGTTGGTTGTCCTTAAGACATTAAAACATTAAACCTATAAATAAAATCACGTAAAGGTCTTTAAAAGACTAACCAATTTTTATAAATTTCTGTTACCTAAAAAGTTATTAATAAACACTTAATGTAACACCAATTATAATAACGTCATAGTTTCCATTCCCATACAATGTCTATTAATTAAATCATTATGTCAGTTGCTAAAAAGTTACTATATTGACAACCAGTTAACTACGGGTTCCCTACATGAAATCGAAAATCGCGACATCTAATGTCACGACAGCGAAAACGGTGCGTCGAACGGTCATCAAACCGATGGTACGCCACATCGAGTGTCGCGATATCGATTGTTACGATATCCCTATCTACTTACCCTGATAGGTAGGGTATAGCAGCTGGAACTACGGGTCCGGCTGTCTTTTCAAGGGTGCCACGGGAGTCCCGATCCTAGGCCCCCTGCTGGTTATGCCTTCGCGGGCGTCTCCGGCAGGTCCCGGACATGGGTTGGACTCGTGGTGGCATGTGGTTAGCTGTAGAAGTGAATTTGTTCGTCTGCCTGGTTGGTGTGGCCAGGCTTCCATTTCGTGCACAGCGAGCGGGTCCGAGTAGCGGTCTCGAGGGGCCCGATGTGAAAGGACTTGCGGGGCACGTGAGTTGCCCATAGTTGGTTGCAATGCTCGGTGGTTTTCACTGAGCAGAACTCCAACATCTCCGGTACTAGTCTGGATAACTAGTAGAGGCGCCCGCTAGATGCAAAGTCTCCGGTTCAGTCAGCCGCGTAGGATTTTGGAATTGACGAGGTGCCTGGATGGGTACTGAGAAGTGAGTGAGGACGACGTGAAAGAGGACATTTGGTAGTCGACTTTAGAGTTGACGACCCGAGCAGTGGAACTGCGAGTTGTACTCTTAGTGCAACGAGAAGTGAGCGAGCTTACAGCTCCGGTAACCTGTCCGGATATTAGGTAGTAGACTCTATGAGATACTAGTCTTAAAAGTACCGGATGAAGAATGCGCTTCGGCGGGTTCTAATCTGGCGTTATGACCTGACGTAGATGGTCCCTTGTGCTTGCGCAAGGATGTCTGACACCTTTAGCTATATAACCTTATGGTTGGTAGGGGGTGTCAGGATAAACTTTAAAGTCGTGTGGAGTTGGGTTGTGTTACGATATCAAAGGGTCAGTTAAACGGTAATAAATTTCTTTATCGCTGATTATGTTCTGCACCATTGTAAACCCATCTACGAGTATTACCAAACAATCCGTGTCGTTATCAGTTTTAAGTAATTTAAATTCACTCATCTTAGTTTCGTATCACACCATTCGAGCTCAGAATAAAAGTGTAAAAATGTTTTAAAAAAAATGCTACTTTGAATGAGGGTAGTTAGTGGTCGGTCTAACTTGACATGCGTCTTATATAACACGTAGACGTAGAATGGAAATCATGAAGTTGATGTTATCTACTTCTAAAGTAAAAAAAGAATAACAATACATTTGCTGCATTTATTTAATTGCGTTTATTTCACAATATTTTAACGTACTTTTAATTTCATTTTTGAGTTAATTTTGTCTATTCAAACCTACTTATTTTTATTTTTTTCTATGTCATGATTAATCTATACCTACCACAACCTTTGGATGTCCAAGACATTCCCTGTGTTAACCATTCGATGCAGTAATGGTTTGACATTGAGACATTGGTTGTCGCGAGTTCGCGACACACGATGTGGCGTACCACACCGGTCTGATGACCGTTCGACGCACCGTTTTCGTTGCCGGTGACATTAGATGTCGCCACTTTCGATTTCATGTAGGGAACCCCGCACGGGTATTAACCATAAAGTTAATATACCAACGGAATAGAGCAACAAAGGGCTGAACGAGCGAGATATCACTAGCAGCAACACTGTGTGATAAAAAGAGATCATGATGCGATGTAACAGAACTGTTTTTGGCAACTGTTTGACAGTTCGTCAGCACTCATCCGCACGCTCAGAATTTGAGCTCTGTGAATTTTTCTGATTTTACTTACGTGAAATCGTGGATATTTTTGAGTACCTAATAGTGCTTCAGAAACATGGTGACTTGTTCAGTGATTGATTGTTGTACAAGACAGCGAAATAACCGCGATTATATATATTTCACAGGTAAATTATTCCAAATCGACACCTTCTGACCTAGGATTTATTTTTGCCAATGCGTACGAATTTTAAGCACTAAGTGTGATAATTCTCTTATATAAACATTTATTTATGTAAGGAGCAAAGATCAAATACACATAATGCAGAATTTACGAATATTTTGTGTAAAGAAATAATTTTCGTTTTACACTAGAGCTGCATCAAGTTATTGACATTTCATGTCCACTGTTTATCACGCGGTAAACGAATATGTATTATCTACTGTTGTTAAAGTATACCTTTATGACGTTTAAATATGAATCACCTGGGAATGTAATCCCATTTAAGATACTTACCTAGTCAATCCATAGGTATCAGTTTTTGACTGTTTTTTTTCGTCATATTGATTTGGGAAATCATTTTGTTTCTTTGGTTTTCCATTCATTCGTTCAAGATCTACTTAATAGTCACATATATCTTATTATCAAATGTATCATTGAAACATGTTTGCCTGTAAGATTGAGGTACGAAACGAAATTGAAAAATGTATCAAAGTTAATTTTGAGAAATTACTTAAAAAAACAATACTTTTTCCGAGGGCAATGAGTAATGTTAAATAAATTATTTAAAATATCTTCTGAGTTTTTCTTAAAGAATCGTAGTTAACAGCCATGTAAAATCTCATCCCATCCTATTTTAGTTCTATTTATACTGTAACTAATTAATATTATCGATATCGATATTAATGTAAAAAGCGACATGACATACATCACTGACACGCATTCATAAGCAATTTCACACACACAAATGTCATCCTATCTGTCAAACGAAACCGAAGTTTCGTTTGACAGCTCGTGTTTGTTGCTCTATTCCGTTGGTATATTAACTTTATGGTACCACAATTTGTAAAATTTCCCCAATAGACTTTGAATTTTATGTCTAAAACATATGGTTGAAAATGTATTGAAGAAATTTGAAAGTTTTGAATAGGTTGATGAGCAGGCGTTTGTACTGCGTTCCATATTATACAACGTGTAACAGAATGGTGTGGTAAAAATGAAAAGATCCAAACTGTATTCGATCTAGATCTTGTATGTGTTGTTACTAAGACATAATTATTAACTTTATTTAATTGAGGCGTAGAGTAAGGCACACTAGCGCCACCAATTGATCATTTGACAATTACTAACGGACCGGATCTTTTTTTAAACATTGCGTACCGTCCGACAACATGAAAGCATCCATAGTATTTATTTAATAATTGTGCACTACTTTTTGTGGCGTGGTTTATCCACAAAACGGGCTACCGCATTTATTCACAAACAATGGCCACTGTTGGTGTTAGCGAATGAATACAAAAACAAACCTAAAAGTAGTGCACAATTATTAAATAATAGATGTTTGCCTAGTGTCGGGAGGTCCGCAATGTTTGAAAAAAAATCCAGTTTAGCAGTTATCAAATTAAATCCATTAGCGGCGCTAGTGTGCCTTACCCTTTGCCTTAAGCTATCTTGTCAAACTTAAATTTCAGGCAGACCGGACCGGACCGTATGCGTTCGCGACTAAGAACTGTTAAATTAAAAATATGAAACTATAAAAACAGATAAAACCTCATGATATTAATTAATTTTACTTATGTCATAAAAATATGTAAACAAACTTGAATTTCAGACAGGCCAAGTGCTTTTGTGACTAGGAACTGTCAAATTAAAAAGAAAAAAAAACCCATTCCGTTCAAATGCATACGTGTTGATGACACAATATAAAGTACTACAGAAACCTTTTTTCTGAGTCGTCTTGAAGCCCATAAAACATAAAACTGTTATTATTCTCATATCACAGTGATGCAATCATGGTCACTCGAGGTGGGTACAATCGCCGACAGAACACTCGTTTTTATTTTAATAAATGCCACTCGCCCATCTCCCACATTTGGCTACGCTCGGCTACACTCTGCCAACAAGGCATTCTAATGAATGCCATGGTGGCTAAGATAAAACAAGATAAGATAAAAGATAAGAAACATTTATTGACCTCGAGCGCTCGAGTCGATTCAATTCAAGACAAACTGGCAAGGCTTGTTTAGGATCATCAGATACATAGCCCGGGTCACCCACCCGCATTTGGAAAATGGAACAATCGTGACGAAAACATGCTAAAGGACCACACTCAATGGCTATTAAAATCTACAATCACTTGAAAAAAATTCTTATTAATAAAAGTAATTATAATATAAATGAGTTCTTTAGTGATACATTTTAATAATAATTTAAAAAGGCAATATTTTACGGTAATTTAATTTCACAAATATTTTTATTAATTGGATATAAGAGACTTTAAATTAAGGAATATTTTTAATGCATCATGAGCACTTAGCATGAGCATGACTGACTTATAGGTTATAATTTTTAATTTCAGTTTTTATTGTTATTATTATTTTTATTCATTTAATCTTTACAAAACAAAGCTTTTATCGCCGACTGTACACACAATTCTTATTTTTTTTATTCAATGTTTATTTAATACGCTCCGTGTACTTTATGAGGGTAATGTGGCACGGTAAAACTGCGGTAATGGTAAAATCGTAAAGGCCATAGACGAAAAAAAAACTGGTTTTAATAAAAAAAAGTGAACAATAACAACAACCGGTCAGCGTACTTGAACTGAGTGCAATTTAATAGTTATGATGTAATGCTATTGATGTATGAAGATGTTGCCTTAAAATAAGAAGACCACAGAGTAAGGAGATTACAGAACGTAAGCTTCATACAAACGCACTGGAGCAGCGCACGCGCAACCTCTCACTGACACGGATTTTGCAACATCTCGCAACTAGGGTTGCCACCCGTACTTTATTATAAAGTATTACGTTTTAATTTAAGTTTTTAAGTTTTTGTTTTCTTTTTCTATCGTAATGCTCGTTGACCATTGTTTAAATTAATATTTATTCTGAATGTACATCCTATTGATTTGCTATCCAGATTTAATTGTAATTTGTATTGTACATCTAAATAAATAAATAAATAAAATAAATTTCGGATAATTGTACTCTATACTTTACGAGACCAATAAAGTACGCGAAAATACTTTATTCACATATTTTAGTTTGAAAAAAGATAATGTTGAAAAAATTCCAAGAGCGTGATTCGAACCAGCACCCCATGACATGCCGGGTCAGGTGCACTACCAACTATGCTATCGTGGCTCAACCCAACTCGCCGAAATAAGTCAACATTACTCTACTCTTGCTCTGTAAGCCAAAGGAGCCTATTCATATTCATATTATTATTATTTTTTTATTTTTTTATATTAACGGGTAAGCACAGTGCCTTGATCTCACCTGATGTTAAGTGATGATAAGGCCAATGATAGAAGCGTACTTCACCCGGGATCCTCAACTAGTGAGGCACTGGCTATCTTATATCTCTAGCTGCCGGAACACAACAATGCTATATACAAACATTGATGTTATGGCGACTTATTTAGATAAGGTGGTAGCTAGCCAGGAGGACAAACAAGCCCTACCACCAAACAAATCGAGTACACAAACATGTACCCCCCGCTGGTATTCGAACCCGGACCTCTGGGTCTAAACTGGTGGTCTTAGCCACTAGACCACAGAGGCGGTTAAATTATATATTTTAGTTCACTGGGATTCTTTTTACATACAAGTATAACACGAAAAAAAGTTGCTGTGCAGCTATTTAGAAGTGATAATTATTTGTTAAAAATTTCTAAAAGTAATGAGAAGTGTGTATTTAAGCGATATAAATAATCGTACTTTATTTTGACGTACTGTACTTTTTTATTCTACCATTTAATAACCAATGTACTTTATTTGCACAAAAATAAGATGGCAACCCTACTCGCAACCCCCACGAACCGGTCTTTAGAGGCGCCCTCGGGTTGTACCGCTCCCGATTCAATCCGAACCCCTCGGAGAATCAAGTAGGGCAAAGGGACACGCACTAGTGCGCAATGCCGTTCCCTCTAGACAACCTCTGAAGGTGCTTCGTTTCACACGGCTTGAGGAACCCTTTAAGTTTTTCGCCGCCCCCAAACAAGGCCGGTGAAGCCGAAAATGTCCAGCGGTAATCAGGAATTTCACAACAGCTGCGCTTGATTGTTCCGAGTTAAAAAAATATTTTGCTTAATTTTATTTCTTGATTAAAACATCTTAACTAATATAAGCGTCTAATCCTACATATTTTAATCACGTATCAACCTAAGATAATGTCACATAGTAGGGTACTGATTACCTACATAATGAGAAAAGAGGTTTTTGGCTATGTGCGTTGAAATATACAATAATATGTTAAAAAAACCCTGTCCGATCCGTAAACGTGTTATTAGGTATCAAGATTCAGTTTATTAACGTAATTATTTTTAAATAATAAATGAAATTTACACCTATAAAAATTTTGTTAAATTAATGACTAAACTTACATGGCAATACTTTTGTCGGCACTTCGGTAAGTAGGAATAAAGTTTTTACTTCACTTATTGTTTGATTTTTCTGTTATCTGTGTCGAAAATAAGAGTGTGGCGAATTTACTTGATAAAAATAGAACTGTGGCGAATTTACACATACTTTTTTCTGTAGCAAATTAACTTAACGGCGAATGTACAACAACGCGACCTTTGGCGCCGCCGCCATTGATGAAAAGTGTGGTCACATTTATAAAATTAGCATTATTTTGGGGTAATTTGAGCAATTTTGGTACAAAAAACTTGCGTTTTAAATTACAATAACTCTTTTATTTTCATGAATAATAATATCTTTAAATATTTTTTTTGTTATACTTTCCGATCGGACAGGGTTTTTTTTACAAATTGTATAATAAACTAGTGGACCCGGCGAACTTCGTACCGCTTTGACAGTTTCCATTCATTCCCGTGGGAATATCGGAATATAAAAAGTATCCTATGTGTTAATCCAGGTTATAAACTATATGTATGCCGAATTTCATCCAAATCCATCCATCCGTTGCTGCGTGAAGAAGCAACAAATATAATATTAGTGTGATGTTTACCCAATGATATGAAACAATGTAATATAAAATTATTTAAGACTTAATTGCGTGAATGGTTAATTGACCACGAATTCTATCATTTCAAGGAGTTTTTTGACAAGGGATAATTATATTGTGTTGCCTAAGTTATTATTTATTTGTTTTTTGAATGTGAATGAATAACCTACTTTTGTTTTAATGAAATTTGATTTGATTTGATGTTCATTATATTTGCATGCCAATTGTAACTTGGTGAAACATAATTGTACTTTTATTAATACTAGTGGTCGCCCAGTGGTCGAAATTCAACCGTAATTTTGTTAAGGCTGCACGGATTGTATCCTAAACAATAAAAAATTAAAAAGATATAATGTGAGTTTGGATTGTCATTGACAGATTTCGGCCGCTCCTCTTCCATTTTTGAAATTTTTGAAAAGAGTAAGTACTATATATGCGTGTGTGTCAAATACATGGTAGTGTGTGTCATGTTTGTTTTATTGATTTAATGATTTTTTTATGCATAATTAAAAAAAAATATTAACATTCTGCAATCCTTCTCTATATATCCGCGCAATTTTCGTAAAAAGGGGTACAAAGTTTTTAATATACAAATATTGTCATCTTATATACCGCGTTTGAGGCAAATAAAAAAAATATTATTATTATTATAAAATATAGTAGATAATATGTCTTCATTCCTCAAGGAAAATGATACACGTTCCACATTTCTAACTCTATTGAACTATGGCTCCCGATAATACTATGTTTATTGCACAAAATCGATTTCCGCTTTATCGATAACTGATTAAACTTGTAGTAACAGTTTACTATTATTTCTAATTAAAGTTTCTTTATCTAAATGGGTGTTTATACACCGCCACGTGACTGAAAATGTACCTACGATGTTTAATGCTATTTTGCATTTTCAATTAATATTATTTTAAAATTGCATATTTCAGAATGGGTAGTGTTAGTATTATTCAGAATGATCAAGTTCATCATTACCATCGCCATCACCATCACCAGCTCATTTTTTTTTGGACCTGCACCCTTCTGGCACACCGGGTCAGGTGCTCTTCCAATTGAGCTATCGTGTGTTCGCAACAAATTTTGCGTTAAAAATTATTTGATCATTTTTTAAATTGGCCTAGTTTAATTAATTCTAGTTAAATGGTTACTAGACAACGGATATACATACAACACATACTTATTATACATAGAAAACACCCAGACCGGAGACAATTTAGAAAAACAATAATTTCTAAATTGACCCGACCGGGGATCGAACCCGGGACCTCAGAGATGGCGTCACCATGAAAACCGGTGTGCAAACCACTCGACCAAGGAGGTCGTCATACAAAATTATATTTATAAATATTTACTTTTCTATACATAAACTCAAAATTAATATATTACATTATTTTTGCTCAACCCTTAATTGTTTTGACTTCTGTTCCGATTGGACCATTGAGTTTGTCAACCAAGAACAATGTATTAGCTAAACCTAGGGTTGTCACTTTACAATTTTACAGTTTACTAAGTAACAAACAACCTTAATATCTCTGCAATATGGTGCTTCTTAGGTATGTTTATAATTTTCCGGGGACCTATACCTTGTACCCTATTTGCCAAATTCGGGAGTATACATGTGTCTTATCTTATCTTATCTTAGTGGGGCCTGCTGAGGTTTCCCTCTTGCAGTAACACTTCGACCCATCGGGATCTTTTGTGCAACCCCGTCCTTTCACTCTTCTTCTTTAAAGATAGGTGTCATAAGTTTGGCCACGTCCTTAAGGCGAAGGGTAAGGCACACTAGCGCACCCAATTGATAATTTGACAGTTACTAACGGACCGTTTTTTTTTAAACATTGCGTACCGTCCGATAACAGGAAAGCATCCATAGTATTTATTTAATAGTTGTGCACTACTTTTTGTTGCGTGGTTTATGGCGACTTTTGGTGTTAGCGAATGAATACAAAAACAACCTAAAAGTAGTGCACAATTATTAAATAATAGATGTTTGCCTAGAGTCGGAAGGTCCGCAATGTTTGAAAAAAAAACCAGTTTAGCAGTTATCAAAATAAATCCATTAGAGGCGCTAGTGTGCCTTACCCTTCGCCTTAAGAGCGAAGAGCCTGAAGTCCTCCGGTTTCGGATAAGCCGACCCCAGGAGTCCCATTCTTTTCCTAGCCAGAGAGTCGCAGTCACACAGTAGGTGCTGCATTGACTCCGTTTCCTCCCCACATGCCCTACACAAGCTATTTGTTGATAGATGCATTCTGTGGAGCATTTGTTTTGTGGCATAGTGCCATGTCAAGGCACCGATGGTTAATCGGGCCTGCCTTCTACTGCCTCCGCATATGAACTTACTCCGTCCTAAGGCGTTTTCACCTAGGAAGGATTTGGAGTGTTTCATACCCGACTTCTTTCCATTCGATGCCGTGCCTGTTTTGATGTAATCTTTTAAGGCCTTGTTGATGGTACTTGGTGCAAGTGCCACGAACGGCTCAGGACCAATAAGCTGGGTCTCTGAGCCCTCCCTAGCAAGTGCGTCCGCCATCTCGTTGCCATGGATTCCCATATGGCCTGGGACCCAGATCAGAGTATACATGTATAACGTACATTTAAAAGTTACTTTGCTAGTTATGCGGTTCCTCCAGTTCTAAATATTAGTTTATTTATAGAATGGAATAGTTACAAAAATAACGGGCTTAGTAGCCTTTAATTAATTCTCGACCATAATTCATGAAATATAGAGTTTAATGTTATGTTTTACTGAGCTTTTTTGGTTGAAGGTTAACGGTTCCATAATTATAAAGCAACATTAAAATCACTTCCTTAGTTTAAAGTATCTAATTTGTTCAATTCGTGTTTATTTGCGCACTATGGGCCTTATAAGAATGCTCGAGGTCACCTAAAGAGCAATGGAGAGGGTTATCTATCACACAAAATAAAGAGACTGCAGAATGTTAATTTGATACGGGACCGTAACAGGGTGCCATGTACGAGTTTCATTCGCCATTCGATCACGAAAACGAAAACGAGAATTGATATGGCAAAGTTTTAACTCTTCTTGTATGTCGCCAGGAGGCGCTGCTTCAATGTCATACTAATTTTCATAAATACAGACTCACACTCGATGGAGCTCGATGGCGCAGTGGTTAACGCGCCCGGTCTGCGAGTGCTGAGGTTAAGCCACTTTCGCAAAGGCCCCGGATGGGTGACCAAAATTTATCATCTCGAGCTCCTCCGTGCTGCGGAAGGCACGTTAAGCCGTTGGTCCCGGCCGCATTAGCAGTCGTTAACAACCACCAATCCGCACTGGGCCCGCGTGGTGGTTTATGGCCCGTTCTCCCTATCCATCCATAGGGAAGGCTCATGCCCCAGCAGTGGGGACATAAAATGAGCTGATGATGATGATCATCATTTGTATTGTAATACAAAAAAAAAACAAGCCATTTTGCCAATTAAACCAATACTAAGTACTAAGTACAAACAATGTACTGGGAATAGAAGCCAGGTCCTCTGGGTCTGGGTTAATCTTAACTACTACACCACAGAGGCGGTCATTTATTTATTGCTGCTTTAATTAAAACGTATAAAGCTTAAAACTTAACTTATTTTGAAAATCTTGTATGTGTTAAAAGTGTTAAGTGTCGCTGACGTTTAAATGTTGTGCGTACCTATTATAGGTGTACATATCAGTACTTGTCCTGTGTACGAGTATGTAATCATGTCAGTAGTAAATAATATGTACCAACACTGTTGGTGTTTGGTGTAAATAAATAAATAAATAAACCCTTTATAAATAGCTTGCCTACTTCTTAACTGATCTTTAATATTTGTAAAAATATTATGATCGGTTGTTGTGACGGTAGTTGTTGACATTGAATGGGCGCCTTTGGCTTGACCCGGTATGTCAGAAAGGTGCAGGTTCAAATCCTGCTCGCACGTAGATTATAATTTGTTAAACGTAAGTCAAGGGCAATGATGGTTACAAAAAAAACCAAGAGATATTGCAGTGTTTATGGATGTCTAAATAGGAGCTTGTCCGTCCAGAATTTTCTTTCTTTACTTTACCTACCGAACAAGAACGTCGAGTGAGTACCTCCTGCCTAACCTAATTACACAATTTTGTGTCAGTTATTTACTACCGAAAGAGTTAAGTTCTGCTCCAGATTTCGTGGATTAGAGAGATAAATACATGTACCTACGGATTTGTAAGTTTAATTTATTAGATTACACGGTACGCCCTACCGCTAAAACGAGGGACTAATTAGGTACAGTCTGACGAAACACTTTGGACTAGTACTAATATCGAACTGCAAGTGTTTACCGTGATGTGCTGTTGACCGTACCTACTTACCTATTGTAAGTTGTTTTGTTGTACAGTTGACAAACTACGTTTAGGTAGATCGGGGGTTCTCTGGAATCCATGAATTCATATTTCTAAGTATGTTCTTATTTTATATGTAGATACCTCATTCTAATTAAAGCGACAGCCCTACAAGTTTAGGTGATTATCGCTCGCTCGGGGGCCGAGTCGCCTTACTTGTTTCATTCTACTATGGTTGTACTGTGGTACTCAAAGCACTCGAGTGGTTATGATGAGGCGGCAGACTATGTTATTGGTACACACGCCTGCTCAGCCTACCAAAAACTGTAAAGTTTTCTCAATAAACTTTGAACTTTATTGCCTTAGTAATATGGTTGAAAATGTATTGAAGAAATTTTGGATAGGTGGTCTGTCTAGTATGTCTGTACATTGAGAAACTAGGCCAGAAAATATATAGGACAATGAACCTTAGCATTCCTTGTCATAGCAACCGTTAGATTAATTATACCTAGCTGATTTGTCATTAGCTGGTTTTAATTTTTAATGAGGACATTGCCAAAGCGGAAAAACTAGATTAATAACTGAATTGTTGATTTATAAATGTAGACTTTTTTTTTGAGAGTGTTTGCTGATTGCCTCAGACGGCATTTTCAGCTTCACCGGGCTTTTTTGAGGGTATGAGGACATACTGGGTCAGGTGCTCTCCCAATTGAGCTATCGTGGTTCTAACCAGCCCGCCGAAATTATTCAACACTATTTACTTTTACTTTGAAAGCCAAAGGCGCCCTTTCAATGTCAACAACTACCGTCATTACTTAATTTTTACAAATATTAAAGATCATTTAAGAAATAGGCAAGCTATTTATAAAATGTTTTTGTTTATATAATTTTTAACGCAAATTTTGTTGCGAACAAATTACAAAAACACAAATGTTGAAAAATCTTTAATCATTAGAAAATGATTCCAATTGTTAATTATAATTAAAGATACTCATAGCTAGTCAATTAAAAAAAAACAAAAAGTTAAAAATAAAAACAATAATTATTGATAAAAAAATATTTAATACGAAAAATCAAATTATAACATAAGTCATCAAAAAAAAATACAAATAATCAATCGTTTTTGTTTTAACAGCCTTTCTTTGACAATTTGATGTACATTTACAGGGCTGAATCAACAATTCTGGCAATGGTCGCTTCGTCAGTTGCTGTGGGTACAATTTGCCATATTTTCTTTCATATCCAAATAAGGTGTAATCAATAGGCTGTAGTGCCGCTATTGTTGTAGTGTAAGCTACTCGTCAGTAAATGTAAGCGACGTTTTCGAGCCAGGTGCTTAAGGCGAAGAGAAGGCACACTAGCACCACAATTGATAATTTAACAATTACTAACGGACCGGATCTTTTTTTAAACATTGCGTACCGTCCGATAACAGGAAAGCATCCATAGTATTTATTTAATAATTGTGCACACTTTTTGTTGCGTGGTTTATTCACAAAACGGGCTATCGCATTTATTCACAAACAATAGTCACTTTTGGTGTTAGCGAATGAATACAAAAATAAACTTAAAAGTAGTGCATAATTATTAAATAATAGATGTTTGCCTAGTGTCGGAAGGTCCGCAGTGTTTGAAAAAAAATCCAGTTTAGCAGTTATTAAATTAAATCCATTAGCGGCGCTAGTGTGCCTTACCCTTCGCTTTAAGCCAAGACTTAGGCGATTTATAAGTTTAGTGCAAGCGGGTGTATCTGTAATAAGATGACACTTAGCTTTAAGTTTATGTTTGTTTTTATAATTTTTACTTGTACCAGTGTTTTTCTTGTTGGTTGTTCTAATACATTAATAATTTAACGGACATGGAATCTCGTAACGGCTGCGCTCAAACTCAGAGAACGACGATTCGACCCCGTAGAGACGGGATCGAATCCGCAACAGCGTTCGAAAGGATAATTATTAATGATATTTATCAATGATAAGTACCTACCTACTTTCGCAAAGGCCGGTCATCGGATGGGTGACCAAAAATGTATCATCTTGAGCTCCTCCGTGCTTCGGAAGGCACGTTAAGCCGTTGGTCCCGGCTGCGTTAACAGTCGTTAACAACCACCAACCCGCACTGGGCCCGCGTGGTGGTTTATGACCCGTTTTCCCTATCCATCCATAGAGAAGGCTCGTGCTCCAGCAGTAGGGACATAAAATGAGCTGATGATGATGATGATGATGATTAATATTTTATTCTTTATATTATTTATTTTAATTTTATTAATTATTGTGGTATTGGAAGAATTTACAAATATTTAGTAGAGATGAAACGGATATCCGGTAACTATCCGGTATCCGGCCTATCCGACCCAAATTCACTATCCGGCCAGATACCGGATAGTAACTCAATACCCGGCCGGATACCGGATAGGCATTATTTTTCTAAAAAATCGTTTAAAACGTACATGAAATAAGACAACAGCTCGCAATAATGATGATTTTTAATAAGGAATTAAAGGCGGTATTAAGGAAAACACACAAGCATACAATTACACATTACAAACTTTTAAAAACTTAAATTAACGTCTGTGATTCAACTAAAATATAACTTCCGCACTAAATCATGTTATTAATTTATCAAGTTATAAATTAATATTCATAACCAACATGTGGCAAATTATGGCGGATAAATACTAAATACTCGGCGTTCATAGGCACCAGGCGATTTCGTTTGTTTTCATAATCCAGGAGGAGGCTTACCACAAGCTGTTATAGCAGTATTATTGCAGTTGTGAAAGCGAGACGCGTGTAGCGGCGAATATACTCGCGTCTCTTTTCCACAACTGCAATAAAACTGCTATAAGAGCTCGAGGGCCACAGGGGGGTATCCACGAGCTCTTATAGCAGTATTATTGCAATTGTGAAAACGAGACGCGTGTAGCGGTGAATATACATGCGTCTCATTTCAACTGCAATAACACTGCTATATGAGCTCATAGTCAGGGGGCAGGCCTGCCTCAGAAAACAGCCTTTCGCTATAAACACTGCTGCAAGGAGGTGAAAGTAAAACTTTAGCAAACTCCGTTCGAAGTGATACTGCTTCGAGTTAACCGACCACCAAGTGTTAGGGTCACGGGTGGGATCAATCCGAACTGTCTTCAAATAGTAGTCGATTTCATTTGCTATTGCGTTTTCTCTGGATCAAGACACTGGCTGTTATTATTTTCATCGGTCACTTCATTGAAACAATCCCAGAAGGTATTGTGAGATTCGCGTATACAGGTCGCCTTTTTTATCACCATCCAAACCTTCTGAGATAACTCCCGTGATACAAACGAACAACTCTTTCTAAAAGACCAACTCCCTAACTCGAAAAAAAAAATCAGCTGTTCCATACAATTTGATCTCGAATGTATATTGATGTTTTGTATGGAACAGCTGATTTTTTTTTTTCAAGTTAGGAAGTTGGTTCAATAGTAATAAAAGTTGTGCGTTTGTATCACGGGAGTCATCTCAGAAGTTTTGGATGGTGATAAAAATTCGACCTGTATGTACGCCAGAAACCGTCCGTAATGTTGCAATCGCGTTGCCCGCAGTTGTACTGTACGGCGTTAAACATGTCAAACTTGCCTCAGAGCATTTCCTTACTCTCCGCCGGATATCCGGGTTGCTTAAACTTAGGTAAGTATTACATTGACAAAAATGTTTTTATTAACTTTTTTGAATATACTTTTTAGCCATCTACCTCAGCTCAAAGTTTGGAACATTTTATGGAAATTCGTAATTTTTGTTTACGGTGAAATAAAGTAAAAAAAAACGGTTTATTTCATATATAAAATTCATATTCATATATAATACGTACATACATACAAAAGTAATAATTAAAAGAACAATGAACCTAAAACTAAAAACCTTAAAAAATATAATACAATAACTAAAATAAATTATTAAAAGGAGTCCCTTTAGGCAAGGTTCCGAAGATACTGGCAGCGTTCCCCCTTTGAATAGCTAGACTAATTCTTTGTCCGAGGTAGCTGCCAGCTCTTCGGTCTCCTGTGATGTCGACTAACCTTTTTGCTATTTCCTTAAAAAGCCATATAGCACTAGGACCCCACGGACCAAGGGTCTCGACACCGAATTGGACAAAATCATATTCGGAGCCTAGACCCCTGTATTTGCATGCTTTAGAAAGTTTTGTTCAAAAATATATATTTATAATTTATTCATATTAGTTAACTCACATCAACATACACAAAGACTCTTCACCTTATTGATATTTTTCATTCTTCAGTTTCGATGTACGAGTAACTTAAAATCGTTACATTTATTTCTGGGCATTAGTAAAACAATTAGCAAAACAAGTCCCGGGTTCGATTCCCAGGTCGGACGAAGTGTATTTCGGATTTTTTCGAGGCATAGTACATAGGTTTGTAATCACCAACCCCAACCCGCATTTGGCAAGCGTGGTGATTAAGCCATTACCCATCAACTGTAGCGATGACTTGATTTCAATGATGAAGGCCTTTGCCCAGCAGTGGGACAATTATAAGCTATTTACTGTACTAAAAAACAATTAATATTATTATTTGAATACTTCCTCTAATAGATGCAAGCATAAGTATTTGTACGTATTCATAAAATGCAATAAAATGTTGGTTTAAAAACAAACTAACTAGTCATTTTATAAAACATGCCTTTTTTTATTTCGTACACCGAATAAAAAAATAAACAGCTGCCAAATAAACTCTAGTGCGGGCTAGAAACACTAATACCACTAATACTCAGCCTGCGGTGAGAGGGAACCTTGGAAACAGAAATGTAGGTAGCGTTCAATACGTTTAAACTAAACGCAAAGCTTAAGGTGTGTTACATATAATAATAATAATATGCCTGTATAAATTTTTACCTTTTTTCTGTCTAGGGCAGGGCCTTGAATACCGTAAAAAAATTGGTATCGATACCTGGTTGACATTTTACCGGTAAATTAAGGCGAAGGGTAAGGCACACTAGCTACTCCAATTGATCTTTTTTTAAACATTGCGTACCGTCCGACAACAGGAAAGCATCCATAGTATTTATTTAATAATTGTGCACTACTTTTTGTTGCGTGGTTTATTCACAAAACGGGCTATCGCATTTGTTCACAAACTATGGCCACTTTTGGAGTTAGCGAATGAATACAAAAACAAACCTAAAAGTAGTGCACAACTATTAAATAATAGATGTTTGCCTAGTGTCGGAAGGTCCGCAATGTTTGAAAAAAAATCCAGTTTAGCAGTCATCAAATTAAATCCATTAGCGGCGCTAGTGTGCTTACCCTTCGCCTTAACTGACCGTTCTACGCGAATTGGCTAAAGCCCAATATTTAACGAAAAGAGTAGCAATACTTTTCTTGATAACGTTACCCGCATTACCGGTAGGTACCAAATTACCTTTATAGAAATAACGTTACTTACCGGTACTTATAGTGGACATATGGTAACGGTATCAAGCCCAGAGTGCCTAGTGTGAGTTTTGTTTACTACACGTATTCATTCGATTACGTTTACGAAAACGAAAATTAGTACGGCACCTCCTGGCGACAATCGAGAAGAGTTAAAATTTGGAGAGGGAAGACCTTTCCAATTAATTTTAAAGTAAATTAGCTTATATCCTTATATTTTTATTTATTATATTATGCTTTTTTAAGATGTTTATCTATAATTATTAATTTGATATTTGAGTTTTATATTTTATTTTTTTATAAATGTGTGTCTTCTAAATATTCTGATATAATAAAATAGCACATTCTTTTAAGCAATTCTTCTAATGTTTTTTATTGAATCGAGTAACTTATTAAAAAAAATTATGGATGTGACTAGCGGGCTGGAAGGATGGTGTGTCATTTTAAAAGCTGGTAGCGTTAGTTTGTTTCTATATCTAAGTTGATGTTTGGTTATATGGTCGTCGCGCTTTGTATAATAAAAACTAAAGATAATAATAAAATTCGACTAAGATCAGTTGCTGATCCCAATGTCGATCACTGTAGGATTACTCTTGAAACACAATTGCAATAATCAATTTCCAATCACAAATCTAAAAAAATCAAATGGCACTCTTAAAGGGATAATATCGCCACATTGGAATTAAATTGCGTGGAAATTGAGTGAACAAATTATTATCGAGATGGGGCGTTCCGAAATTGCGAAACTTATCCCAATATCGATACATATTAATCGCATTGGAATTGTATTGAGATTGAGTTTGCGTCAAGAGTAGCCTACCTGGTTTCTGTCGAACAATGATGCCATACCCTAAGCACTCTATTAGGTTTAAGTAAGACCAATATACACATGCGTATGTACACATAATTTGCAAACAAAGAACTTGAACTTGAAATTAATTAGTAGATAGAAAATAAAAACACAAATGTTTGTGATTCACACCGTATTTTATGACATTTAAAAGCCGCACCTATGATGATGATAAGTGACGATAAGGTCAAATTAACATCTGTGGTCTTGTGGTTAGACCACCGATCTCGGACACGGAGGACCCGTGCTCGATTCCCAGCGGGGGTAGATATATGTCTTTACTCGGATTGGTTGATTGCTTGTTTTATACAATCTGTAAAAATATAAGCAATAATATTTAAGGGTGCGTACATATACCCTGTAAAGACTTCACTGCATAAATGTCACCATTAAATGTGGTAAAAAAAAAATTTTTTTTTACTTTATTTCTGACGCCTTGCACCTGAACCTATAACAATTGGTTTTAATGTTAACATTTTGTACAACCCTATTTTGTTATTGATTGACAAGCGCAAGCGCAGTGCCGGATGAGTGACCTTTGACACGTGCCACGCTTGTACTCCCGCCGTCTGCCCCGCGCCCGCCCTTTTTGTCTAAAAAATATAAATTTCTCAGCTACTTATTACTAGTGAAAAAAACAGTTATCACCAAACATGTAGGCTGCTCAAATTTTATTGCTTATTTTTTTTCCAGGTTGTATATATCGTAGAGGCACCTTAGACTTTTCGTTTGAAAAACATTAAAATGTTTAAACTTAAAATATTTGAAAAGTTTAACGTTGAACCTTCGAAGTTTGTATGTATATGTATATTCCTATTCGATATTAATAATGAAATTTTAAATATTGAAATGAAATGTTAGCCTAGCATAATAAAATAATATATCTAGTTGTCTCTATGTTCGTTTTTGTTAATATTTTTCTGTGGACAACTTTTTAGCCGAATATGTTTAGTCTTTTAGGATTGTCAAACTAGAAGTTAAGTATGGCTGTTGCTGTCTCAATAAATAAATAAATAAATAATAACTCATTTATTTCAGACCATACTTAGTTCACTAAAGGCTGATTTCGGAAAAAAATGTCAGCTGTTTAAAAACAAAAGTCATGTTACGACAATACATTTTCAAAATGGTTATAGCTAATACTTTATCAAACGAATAAGTTTTAACTGTCAATTGAAAAATCGGTCCTAAGTTAATGTTTTGTATTTTACATGTAATGGCAATGTGAAACAGCCCTAACAGTTCTAAAATCGATCTTTACGACCTTAAACTTTAGTAATCGGAATAAAACAGTTTTGGAACGACAACACTGCCATACATATCGTTGAGGCACCAGAGGGCCTAATGTGAGTGTTGTTCGCAACAATATTTGTGTTAAATTATATGTAAAATAATCATAAATATCATCATCATCATCAGCTCTTTTTATGTCCCCACTGCTGGGGCACGAGCCTTCCCCCCGCCCGATCCTCTAAATGTCACGACACATTTACAGAATACACTAAACATGCACACTAGCTTAGTTCCAAGACACCGTACTCGTAGAACAAGGGTACGAAGAACCGGTTCACACGCGCTCTATACCAGGTACAGACATGTACCTGGGCGTTTCTCTCCTCTTTCACGGCCCGGTCTACCCGAGCCGAGGTCCGAGCCTTTAGAGGCGCCCTACTCGGGTGGTTCCGCTCCCCGATCCGATCCGAACCCTTCGGAGAATCTTGTAGGGCACGGGGACGCGCACTAGTGCGCGATGCCGTTCCCTCTAGAAAACCTCCGAAGGTGATTCGTTTCCCACGGCTTGAGGGACCCTTTACGTTCCTCGCCGCCCCCAAAAAAGCCCGGTGAAGCTGAAAATGCCGTCTGAGGCAATCAGCAATCTCTCTCCAAAAAAAAAAAACGAGCCTTCCCTATGGATGGATAGGGAGAACGGGCCATAAACCACCACGCGAGCCCAGTGCGGATTGGTGGTTGTTAACGACTGCTAATGCAGCCGGGCCCAACGGCTTTACGTGCCTTCCGAAGCTCGGAGGAGCTCGAGATGATAAGTTTTTGGTCAGCCATTCGATGACCGGCCTTTGCGAAAGTTGCTTAACCTCAGTACTCGCAGATCGGGCGCGTTATCCACTGCGCCATCGAGCTCCTCTCATATCATATCAATCATAAATATAGCTTGCCTAATTCTTAACTGATCTTTCAATATTTGTAAAAATATTAAAATCGGATGTTGATGACGTAGTTGTCGACATTGAATAGCTCCTTTGGCTTACAAAGTAAAAGTAGATAGTGTTGATTAATTTCGGCGAGGTAGATTGAGCCACGATAGCATAATTGGCAGTGCACCTGACCCGGCAAGTCATGGGGTGCGGGTTCGAATCCCGCTCATGGATTTTTTTTCAACATTTGGTCTTTTTTCGATTTGTAATTTGTTCGCAACAATATTTGCGTTAAATTATATGTAAAGTAATCGATTGAATACGAATAGTAAACAAAAATCAAATTCAAATTCAAAATCGTTTTATTCAGTTTAGGCTACAAGTAGCTCTTGTGAATGTCACTATGCCATCGGAAGCCCGGTGAAGCTTAAAATGCCGTCTGAGGCAATCAGCAATCTCTCTCCAAAAAAAAAAACGCCAGTTTACTAAGAAGATCAGATATGTTAGCCATATCCGGGCGCACCAGCTCCGTGCCGACTAGGAGTCGAAGTGGTCGCCATGACCGACATCAGTCGGACCTATCATCATCATCATTATCACATAGTATAAAACATATGTATGTATGTATGTATGTATGTATGTATGTATGTATGTATGTATGTATGCTTAGATCTTTAAAACTACGCAACGGATTTTGATGCGGTTTTTTTTAATAGATAGAGTGATTCAAGAGGAAGGTTTATATGTATAATGCATATCATTGGACCCAATAGGTGGCGCTGCTCTAGGGTTCTATAGGATACGAGTGTTCACTCAAGTGGACGAAGTCGCGAGCAGGCCGCTAGTTTATTGATAAACAAGCATCATGTTTACTAAATACTAGCTCCAAGTTTCCATCAAAGTCTCCATCATTGAGTTAAACGAAACAAACAAATCATTTTGTATTTGAAAATTAAATTGTCGTTTTTAGTACATATTTTATATATGTTTTTTAATATAGCCTATGTTACTCAGCGTTAATGTAGCATTCTAATAATGAAAGATTTTTTTAAATCGGTCCAGTAGTTTTTGAGTTTATTCGTTGCAAACATACATACGTACATACATACAAAAATACAAAGGTTTCCTTTTTATAATATTAATATATATATATAGATATATATGCATATATATATATGTTAATTTGAAAAAAGAAAAAAGGCAAAGTGTTGAAAAAATTCCACGAGCGGGATTCGAACCCGCACCCCATGACATGCCGGGTCAACATGACATGCCGGGGTTGTTCGCAACAATATTTGCGTAAAATTATATGTAAAATAATCATAATTATATGTTATACAATTTTATATATTTCATCATCATCATCATCAGCTCTATGTCCCCACTGCTGGGGCACGAGCCTTCCCTATGGATGGATAGGGAGAACGGGCCATGAACCACCACGCGGGCCCAGTGCGGGTTGGTGGTTGTTAACGACTGCTAATGCAGCCGGGACCAACGGCTTAACGTGCCTTCCGAAGCACGGAGGAGCTCGAGATGATTCATTTTTGGTCACCCATCCGATGACCGGCCTTTGCGAAAGTTGCTTAACCTCAGCACTCGCAGACCGGGCGCGTTAACCACTGCGCCATCGAGCTCCTCAATTATACTATATTTACTATATTTATTTATATAAATTACAATTTTGCTTGTAAACTGATAAGAGTTTTTAAATGTATTGCGTGTGATTACTTTCAAAACAAGGAGTCGGGCTTTAGATTACATATCAACGTTCATTAACCGTATTGAGATAGACCACTTTGGCATGTCAGCCCGCCAGTAGGACAGTGATAAGTGACGTAGTTTATATACATATTAATAACATGAAACCAAACTTTCATCGGTCTATCTCTCGTGTTAACCTGTGACCCCGGAAACAGTTTATCATATATATGTACTGTTACAAAAGATAGCCTATGACATTGTCGGGCGGTTCAGCTATATCTGTGCCGAATACCACGTCAATCCGTCGTTCCGGAGCAAAATAGAACAAGATACATGATCTTAATATAGCGGCCTCCTAGCCATAAATATATAAATGACAAAAATGTTTTTAATATGTGTATTTTAATATTGCTTTCTAAAGTTTGCGCGAACATGCCCGAGAGGGGCCCAACCATTACATCAGATTTGATAAACCACAAATACTTGCAGAACAACGATTCATTCCTAGGATGATACGCGAGGCTATTGAAATTAAAAAACATCCTAATTTTAATAGAGAAGATGGTTGAAATCTACCATCAGCCTGGGATCCCATCATACAAAACATTAAATCCCAGCACCAACACCATACTGCCAGACCAAAAGATACTGTAAGCTCTTTCTGCGTAAAACGGAACGCACCTGATTAAATTTAAATGAGGGTAGGTATACAAGCTACTAACTAATTCACATTAAGACACCTCAGTCTCCTTGTGACCACGGACCCTGCAAAGGGTTCGAAACGTCAGGATAAACATTAAAAAGTTATGTGTAAAAATAAACGCGAGTAGATCCGTAAAAGTTGTTTCATTTAAATGTGTATTTTAATTTTTAACAAGCTTCCTGATGATATAAAACTAATTAGTATTAATAAATTAAAAAGTGTATTAACAAAATGGATATTAGGACATTGCTTTTATAGTGTTAGTGAATTCTTTCTTAAACTCACAATAATTAAGATTTTTGCACGCCTGCTTGCAGGTTGAATACAATTGTACTAAATTTAAAAATGTAACATCCTAATTTACTGTGTTCTAGCAAATAAATTTATTATCTCATCTTATCTTATCATATCCGTTTTAACGTGGAAGTAGCACAAACATACATACACACTTTAGTTAAGCAACGGCACAAAATAAGAATGTAAGTTTCATTCATAAAAACGCGGTCGAACCACTGAGTAGTAGATTTTTTTTTTATTTAGTTGATGGCTTCGTGCGATTAGCACATTTAGCCAGTGTCAAAGTAATTTTTACAACAAGTATAATACATAAATAAACAATATTTCTTTCGTAATGATGATGAATGATAATAGAAATGAGAAGTGAGAAATGATATACCCCCCAACCCCTCGAGTATCTCAGTAAAGATGTGGGGCTTTACTAAGTCCTCGGGCTGACTTCTTGAGATAATTTGAAGAGTGACGTTGCACTGTTTTGTTTCATTTGCCAACACTCATGCACACTCACGAACACTTAACGGTTAATAATCCACCATTATTTCCCCCGCCCGATCCTCTAAATGTCACTACACATTTACAGAATACACTAAACATGCACACTAGCTTAGGTCCAAGACACCGTACTCGTAGAACAAGGGTACGAAGAACCGGTTCACACGCGCTCTATACCAGGTACAGACATGTACCTGGGCGCTTCTCTCCTCCTCCACGGCCCGGTCTACCCGAGCCGAGGTCCGAGCCTTTAGAGGCGCCCTCGGGTGGTTCCGCCCCCCGATCCGATCCGAACCCTTCGGAGAATCTAGTAGGGCACGGGGACGCGCACTAGTGCGCGATGCCGTTCCCTCTAGAAAACCTCCAAAGGTGATTCGTTTCACACGGCTTGAGGGACCCTTTACGTTCCTCGCCGCCCCCAAAAAAGCCCGGTGAAGCTGAAAATGCCGTCTGAGGCAATCAGCAAACTCTCAAAAAAAAAAAAAACATTATTTCACATTAATATTTGACATAACACAAATTTTAGGAAATAAAACAAAACCGTGGACCCTTCACTTTCCCGCCAAGAAGTCAGAGTAGTAGATATTTACTCATGTGGTCGAGCTTCACGCACATAGACAACCTTCACGGCACAGAAACTCGCAACAGCAGCGCGCGGACTGCTCCGAGCTGTTCCAAGATTCCGCTTCCGTGACAGGTTGGATTGCTGTTGTGAGGAGCTCGATGGTTAACGCGCCCGGTTTACGATTTCTAAGGTTAGGCAACTTTCGCAAAGGCTAGTCATTGGATGGGTGCACAGTGCCTTGATCTCACCTGATGTTAAGTAATAATAAGGCCAATGATGGAAGCGCACTTCACCCGGGATCCTCAACTAATGAGGCACTGACTATCTTATATCTCTAGCTGCCGGAACACAACAATGCTATATACAAACATTGATGTTATGGTGACATATTTAGATAAGATGGTGGTAGCTAGCCAGGCGAAGAAACTAGCCCTACCACCAACCAAACCGAGTACACAAGCATGTACCCCCGCTGGGAATCGAACCCGGGACTTCTGGGTCTAAACCGGTGGTCTTAAGCAGTAGACCACAGAGGCGGTAATGTATCATCTCGAGCTCCTCCGTGCTTCGAAAGGCACGTAAAGCCGTTGATCCCGGCTGCATTAGCAGTCGTTAACAACCACCAACCCGCACTGGGCCCGCGTGGTGGTTTACGGCCCGTTCTCCCTATCCATCCATAGGAAAGGCTCGTGCCCCAGCAGTGAGGACATAAAAATGAGCAGGTCCTCATGAGAGCTTAACATCTGCGGTCACCTTTCGTGGTAAGAGTATCACTTGCACAGACATGCAATGCATTTCGCTTTACCAATAATTCATAATTAAAGTTTGTCGCACAGATATTGATGGCCAATCTCGCGAGAACTATTACTCTCAATGATAATGTATCAATGATAACTAATATGGCCTGGATTTTATATCGACCTAAATGTGACCACTTAAATACGATAGTGTTACAAAATAGGCAGAATGCAGAACGTAAGCTTCTGCGCTCCAGCAACGCACGCATAGGCCGGGTTCCCACTACGCCGGACCGGCAGATTTGACGGAAACCGGACACCGGACAGAGGTACGTGTTCACACTACACCGGATCCCACAAGAAAATCGGACAGTCAAGAACTCACCTCAGTTGAATTTGGACCTGTGCGCACAATGGATTTACTATTAAATTACTTTCGAGGCAGAGCTTTCTAGCATGTTGTACTTCTATACTATTGTGGCGGCGCCACCTACCGCATACGCCGCACATTGACACGAAGCAAACAACTTCTCAACTGTGTCAACAGATGGCGCTACAAACGCGTGCCAACGACGTCGCCATACTACGACGTTGAAATAGTATGGGAAGCCTGCATCGCGGTAGCGAAGTTTCACCGTCTCCTTCGCTATATATAGCACCTCCAACTAACATCCGTCGGACCTCGGTCCCCGAGCTATACCACCCAGCTCGGAGGAAGATCTTCCCTTTGCCCTTCCTCAATGTGGCATTCCTTCCTACCACCAGGCTTCCCTACACTATATTACTATATAACCAAGCCGCACTGGGCCCGCGTGGTGGTTTATGGCCCGTCCTTCCTCCCTTAATGAATGCTAATGCAGCCGGGACCAACGGCTTTACGTGCCTTTTGGTCATCCATCCGATGACCGGCCTTTGCGAAAGTTGCTTAACCTCAGCACTCGCAGACCGGGCGCCATCCAGCTCCTCATTATTATCAATTATTGTTTTTATTACTTCTTATGTTTTTTGTGATGCACTAAGCATTCGTACAAACCAACAAACGGTTTTTGTGATGCTTATCAAACAAACATTGTTATTATTTTGTAATAAATAAATAAAAAAAAAAAAGAATACTCAAGCGGTTGAGATAGACTATGTCAGACTCCTACTGACTATACAATTCCTGGGGTTGCATATACCTTTGTAACCCTTTCAGACCGAGCTGATACGGTCGTGCGCTTCGACCACGATCAAATTTGACCCTTAACGCCAATTGTTGTGCTTGTCTGTGTTAGATTGGATTTTTTAAATTTTTTTTTTTAAATTAAATAAAAAAAGTTGGAAGCCCCGTAGGCTTCCAGCTACATACATTCCGTCCGTTCCGAAGAAATATAATATTTTTTTAAATTTAATATCATAATAATAGTCGACGACTCGTTATAAACTAAAGCCCGGCGATTTTAAGTCGAGATTCCGTCCGACGTCGCAATCTCGGTCTGAAAGGGGTAAGGGCTTCATATGCTAACGTGGCACGGCACGTTGGCGTCACTCAATTACAGCCAAAATTAATAACCTATCCTCAGCAAGAGATAGGCCTACAAGAGATTTGTTGCTCAGTTATTTCTGTTATTTATCGGAAAATAACAGCGGTTGCCAGGTAACTAAACTAAGATATGCCTATCTCTTACCAGAGATAGGTTATTAATTTCGGCTGTTAGAGTGTAAGCCGTGGTGAAGTCACTCAGTCTGCAGTGATGCTGCCTATGTCGGCTGACTTAACTAAGCGACGGAGTGTCCTGATAATTAATGACTAATCTAATAATCCACGTGATAATTAATGAGTTACTCGAGCGCGGTTTTAATAAGCTTACCTTCTGAGTCTCCTTATTTTGTGGTAGTGTTGTCAGCGCTAATAAATATTGCAACATTATTGGAGGGAATTCGATATGTTTGATCTGCTAATTTAGAAAGGCCAATTGGAATATGATATTTTTAGTATACAGTAACTATAGACTAAATTTGACTACAAAGTCGTATCGCAGTGGCATAAGTGGTAGACGCTTTAAGCCCAGTGTTTGACGTTTGTTTTCGTCGCAAAAAAATTAAAAAAAGAAAAATTGTAAAAAAAGTGTTGAAAAATTCCACGAGCGGGATTCGAACCCGCACCCCGTTACATGCCGGGTCAGGTGCACTACCAACTATGCTATCGTGGCTCAATCCTTGTCTCAATCTTTGACTTTTTTCATTTTGTAATTAATCATCATCACACTAATATTATAAATGCGAAAGTTTGTGTGTATGTGTGTGTCTATATTTGCTGCTTCTTCACGCTGCAACGGATGGATGGATTCGGATGAAATTCGGCATACAGATAGTTTATAACCTGGATTAACACATAGGACTTTTTATCCCGATGTTCCCACGGGAACGGGAACCACGCGGGTAAAACTGCGGGCGACCGCTAGTTAATAATAATCATAAATAAAAAATCATTTAAATTTTTATTTTACTAGATGACAGCTTGGAAGCAGGTGCACTGACCCCATCAGTTGCTGACCCCTGTCGATATCTGGTTCGTGTTGAATACTGTTGCCACTACATCAAATTGTGGCGATGACTTGATTTCAATAATAAAGTCTTTGTGGGCCAGTGTTCAAGCTACATTTTATTCAATTTATTTTATTAGGTATACATTACACTAGTTGATCCGGCGGACTTTGTCTATATATATATATATATATATATATATATTAAAATATATATATAGCCGGTCTAAGTATATTAGTCCTCCCTGTGTGGTGCCGGGGATAAAGAATTGCACCACCCCATCTCTTCCCGTGGGTGTCGTAAAAGCCGACTAAGGGACCATTCCAGAGGATGGGCAGCAGCATCTCTTATGGCAAATCCCCTTGGAGGAGGCCTTTGTCCAGCAGTGGACGTCTTTTGGCTTGAGATGATATATATAGCCTATGTTACTCAGCGCTAATGTAGCATTCTAATGGTGAAAGAACTTTTTAAATCGGTCCAGTAGTTTTTGAGTTTATTCGTTGCAAACATACATACATACCTACATATAAACAAAAATACAAAGCTTTCCTCTCTATAATATTAGTATAGATTACAGTTGAATGAATGTTTTCAGTATTTCGCTTAGGTAAATTAAAGTACAGTGCTTCTCTATCAGCTATCAATTACCGCATTTCCGAATGCAATCGAATATAAATTACCATGTTATTAATTATTAGATTTATCATGTATAATAATTTGTGTTCAGAACAACGTACTTTGTTGTTGTGAACTATAAGCTGTGCCCCGCGGTTTCAACCGCGTTATTTCCCGTTTTTGCAACATTTTTCATTATTGCTCCACTCCTATTAGTCATAGCGTGATGTAATATAGCCTATAGCTTTCCTCAATAAATGGACTATTCAACACAAAAATATTTTTTCAATTCGAACCAGTAGTTCCTGAGATTAGCGCGTTCAACCTAACAAACAAACTCTTCACCTTTATAATATGTATTAAACATTTATTATCTACTCACAACAATAAAATTTATTACAGAACAAAACTTAAAACAAAAAAAATAAACAACTTAACTGAACTTAAAAAAACCAAAGAAATAAAAATAGCAAATTAAAAACTAAACGCCTATAAATAAAAGATGTCTTCCAACTGTGGGCTCATGGGAACGGTCCCAAGAATGCTGGCAACATTGCCCCTCTGGATTGCCAAGCTAATACGCTGGCAGAGGTAGCTGCCAGCCTTCTTGTCACCGGAGGCCTCAATAAGGCGAGCACTTAGCTCTTTAACAAGTTGCCTTGCCTCCGGCCCCCATGGACCCATTGTTTCCACCGCAAACGGAACAAATAAATAATTACGACCCAGGTTCGCGTATTTGTGCCGTTTGCGATTTTCAGCGCTTACCGCAGCAGCCCCCACATGAAGAGAAGTGGCGCGAACATGCGAGGGAGCCACGGTATCAGCACAGGTTGCATCCCACACCAACGGCCTGCCAAGCTTCCAGGGCCCAATGGTCATTCCGTCAGGTCTCTTGCCATCGCTACGAGAGATACCAGCTGGCTCTAAGACAGCCGGTAAACCAACGGTGGCAAAAGCACTGCGGATGATGCTGTTTAATGAAGAGTGGCGTAACATACGACCAGCACTACGAACGCATGAGAGGCCATGGTGGCCTAGGTCGCTAACAGCTTCCCCACATACACAGCGGTGAGGGTGGACTAACCTGGCGCCTAAACGGAGGCAGACCGCTATAGTGAGGGACGGCCCGTCCAACAAGGTACCGACATTGGCTGATGGTAATGCCTGGAGCCAGTGGCCTGACTCTCTCTCAGAGACGGCAATGAGACGAGCGAGCTCGGCCGTGTCAGCCGATGTGGATTTAAGCCCCTCCAGAACTTGCTTGCATAACGGCTCGTCCCATTGCTTCTGTAATTGTGGAATTAAAGGTAGATTTGAATTTTGAGAGGCGGATAACCAAGCGTTACTAGCATCTGCCTTGCACGACAACTCTACGGAACCCAAAGATGGGTTGATAATCTTCCTGTAGAGATTGTTCGTGCTATGAGCAGATGACAAAAACGCTGGCAGGGCCACGCTGGACAAATTTCTAATGCCGAGGCCTCCGAAACGTACAGGAAGTGATGCCTGTAGCCAAATGCGGTCGTTCATTTGACAATTTAGAATTTGAACAAGAGTATTTTTAATTAAATTATCTAGATTGGACAATAGTGCAGGAAAAAGCCAGAGTTGGGAGCATCGAAGAACATAAGTAAATTTTGGAACGAAAAGACAAAAACGTATTATAAATAAGGCCATGTGTGGATTAATTTGGAATAAACGGTCTGAAGTTAAATTGAATTTAGCAATCGCTCCGTTTATGAAAGCCGGGATGGCAGCATCGAGAAGCGGTGCGCCTAATAAAAATAACGAGTCATCTTGGAGAATTTTGATGTTGGGGGCCAGGCGACTGAAGTCAGTAACTATATCTGCTCTACGGTTCGGGGCCACAGAATTTGAAATGTATAATTCACACTTTGAAAAATTTAGTTCCAATCCTATATTGCCAAATTGGTTTATTAAACTTTGTAGGTCCTCGAGAACTAAACCCGATTTGTCCCCTAAAGTGCCGTCATCGAGGTACCAGACATTAAATTTAGAATTTAGATTCGAAATTATTTGGTGTATAGCTAAAGAGAAAATTGCAGGTCCCAGAGGATCACCCTGCTGGCAACCAACGGCGGAATGTAAAAGATTGTTACGGTGAATCAAATTTGTTGGTTCACCGTAACATTGCCATAAAAATTTATATAACATGGGAAGTTCCTCTTTTACTTTTGCCAGCAGAGCACCCCTGTCCACAGAGTTAAAGGCATTCTTTACATCCACCTTCAACAGCACTTCACCACCATCATTCAGCAAGAAGGTGCGAGCTGAGTGAACCGCAGCCTCACAGCCACCCTTCGAGCCAAACCCAAGCTGAACTGGCTGAAATTTGGAAGAAAGGTCAGAAAGGATGTGCTTGACACAAATTTTGGAAACAATGCGCCGGATGGTACACCCTACAGCGATAGGCCTTATCCCGCCGTCTTTCTTTTTTAAAGCACATAGGTTAGCGCCATAGAGTATACCGGTGATGTTCTGTGGAACATCTCCGGCAAGCATGATATTACAAAGATGGGTAATTTTGGTGAGAAGAACTCTGCCAGCGTCTCCAGAGGTACCAGAAACCAAATCTTTGAAATGTTGCGGCGATAGACCATCAAGGCCACCAGCAGAGCCACTTTTAAAAGAGAGAATGGATTTGTATACTTCGTCTTCGTTGGTCAAAAGCGAAGCATCCGTAGACTCGGGTAGATCGGGAAGACGAAGTGTTGCTGCAGGAGGAGGGTGTTTAGAGACTAGAGAGGCCACTGTCTCTTGACAGTCAGGAGCAATGATATCATTAGAAAAAATCAACTGGGTGGCACCTTTTAAATCACCTTCGTTGATTTTTTCTTCAACCTTGCTAACATTGAATGATGCGAGTTGTGATTTTTTGTAATTAATGGGTGAACTATGGAAATTTGGTAAGGGGTTGGTGCAATTGTTTTTAATTTTTTGGGACAAAGTTAAGTTATTATTTTCTTCTTTGCGTATGTGCAGGACGCGATAAGCAAAAGTTAAAAATTGTTCCCAACTATGCGATGTGTTTTCGTTGATGATATTGCTAATAGTGGTTGCGAGTGATTGCGCTACGGAGGTACGAGCTCCTCTCGGAATGCGTTTAATAATTGGTGTGTTGTTCTTTAATTTGCCTAATATTTGCCAAAATTGTAAGTCTTGTCTAGTATGAGGGTCGAATGAACTGGGAGAAATGGGTATGTGTGGGATAGGATCTGAGGCCTGAGAGGTTTGGGTAGGTCTATGCACTTTACCTATATGTATGTTTAAACCTCTCTTGCCTCTGAAAAATTTTGGATAAGGACAGAGCTCGCACCTCACGAATTGCCCATTGCCGGTATCTTGGGCTGAATTTGAGGAATTTTGGGACATCTCACTAATAAATGCATTAAAATTATAATGGCGTTATTAATCTAAGAATACAACAAAAAAATACTAGAAATAAAAATATAAAACAACAATGACAACTGCTGCTGCAGATGGCTTTCGACGCAGGCGTGAAATGTCAACAGCACTGAAGACTCTTCGCTTATTAGCACTCTCAATGCAGGAACAAAGCTTATTGGTGTTAGTAATGCGTTACCATGACTACGAGTTGTTTATATTTGAAGAAAGGAGTCTTGACAGATCACAGAAATATAAACACACAATAAAACTGCTTCACAGGTTGCGCACTCGGATGCCAACAATAGCACAGGCGTGGCCACGAGGCAGGAATATGAAATGCACTACAGCGTGTTTAGATATGCGCCATAACTTTTATAAAATAATTATTTCGAAAAGAGTAAATAAATGACAGACCGCGGCTGTCAACCACTCTATTGTATATATATAGTATAGATGTAACGTAAGTAAGTAAATAGCCTATAACTGTCCCACTGCTGGGCAAAGGCCCCCAACATTGAAATCAAGTCATCACTATAATTGATGGGTAATGGCTTCATCACCACGCTTGCCAAATGCGGGATGGTGATCACAAAACCGGGCATCGAAAAAATCGAAACACACTTTGCCTCACCTGGGAATTGAACCCGGGTCCTTCGGGTATTGGGCCGAGCGCTTTGCCACTGGGCCATCGAGGCGTTTACATATATAGAGTTGTAAAACTATAAATCTTAAGGGGGTGCAGCGCGGACGCAAAACTGCGAGTTTCAAGTTTCTTTATGATAGCGAGCGAGCGGCGCGTGGCAGTGGTGTGACAACGGCGCACGACAAGAATACGCACGCACACTAATATCTGTACAGAGTATGCTGGTGATTTAGTTTAGAGCAATGTTTACTTTTGTAAAATCATAGGCGTTTGGGTAAAAAATAAGAAAAGTCTTAATATTTTCATATTCATGTTTTTTTATTGAAAAATAAGACAACAGTGACCTGCGGAATATCAATACAAACATTTTGATGTCGGATCATTGTTTCATTTGTGCTATATTTACAAAGTTTCTGAAGAAATAAGTTTTTAGATATCATTATTTTACGTATTGTTTATGCAGTTTCTGGGTATTTGTTTCAAATTCCAAGACAACCATGACCTTGTGAAAGGATCAAGCTAAGCTACACTAGTCCTTTTAATGTATAAGACCTATTCAGCGCCTAGCACCAGTAACTTAAAAACACGTAAATTTTCAAATTCCGCGCTGCACCCCCTTAAATCAATTACGTATGACACAATATAGTATTTCATCTAAGAGTATAGTATTTCATCGAAAAAGTAATACCACATGAAATAAAAACAAACTTGCCGTTCCAAAACTTAGACTCAATAAGGTCTGTAATTCATTTGTTGGGAAATGTATAAAAATATATAATATAGTGCCTTTCACTCTAACGGAACTGCCACTACACAAGTTTAAGACAGAAATAAAACAAGGTCTAATGAAAAAAGGATACTATAAAATTGATGATTATCATGTGTGGTCATCTTTGTCTGCTCGCCTGCGCATGTTATTTCACATTGTAAGTAGTTACACTTTTATTAGTGCTGTATGACATTGTGAAAATTTAAATTGGTAGGTACCTGATGTAATTTTTGCAAACTTATTATTTATTTCTTTTTTGTGTATTTTTGGGTGTTGTGATTGTCCTTTTTTTGTGTTTCTTTGTGATGAAAAGTGTTCTTTTATGATAGGGCTTATATTTTCCAATATTTTTGACGCTGTAAGGGAGAAAAGAGCTTGACACTTGCTGAGTTTCTTGCCGGTTCTTCTCAGTACAAGGTCTCCCGCCCAGAGTAGACTTACGAACCGATGGCATAATGTCATTCATAAGAACTATTTGTAGCCTAAACTGAATAAATGATTTTGAATTTTGAATTTTGAACAACTCTTAATTTGAGGTATTCCACGAAGCACACCCAGACGAAGCACACCTAAAGTATTCCAGTAGCTGCTAAGTTTCTTGCTGGAGTCTTCTTGGCAGAATCAACCTTCCGAACCAGCAGTAGAATCGCATTACATATATGCATTGTTTATTAAAATTTATATTTTAAGTATTATTGTGTGTACTTATATTATTTTTTAATTTACTTTTGTTTTTTTATGTAACTAAGTACTTGACGTTCATAAGCGCAATTTATATGCCTAAATTGAATAAAGATTTTTTCATTTCATTTCATCTCACTCTAAAATAAATTAATAATAATTAATAAGAATAGCAACAACTCTATATACCTACTCTATAACTGATACGTGAAGGTCGTCGAAGAACGTCTGCGGTTTTGTTATATTCTCTAAAATTTGTGTTATGTCGAATATAAATGTGATATAATGGTGGATTATTAACTGATAAGTGTTCGTGAGCGTGCATGTGTTGGCAAATAAAACAAAACAGTGCAACGTCACTTTTCAAATTCTCTCAAGAAGTCCTCGTGAGGTAAAAAACCCCACATTTTTACATAGATACTCAATGGTTGGGGGTGTGGGGTAAAGAATTTCTCACTTCTCATTATCATTCATCACCATTAAAGAGGAAGGCTAAATGTGCCGACAAAACACGAAGTTTGCCGAGAGACATTAAGAAAATAGACGCAATGTATATAATCAAAGGTTCCCCGCCCACTTTATTTACTATTTAAATAAAAGTACTTGAGATATTTTTTATTTAAATTACCTCGGTACTCGAAATAGACGCACTCCATTCAATGACACTTCCCACAAGTGCTATTTATGTTACTACCATTTAAATAACTACTTGTTATGATCAAATAAATATGTATTAAGTAAAAAAAAATGCTTAAGATTCTATAGAGATACGAAAAATGGTTTAAAAATAAACTCAGGGTTAGCAGGTATGTGTGTTTTAGTTTATTCCTTACCGGTAAGCACAGTGTCTTCATCTCACCTGATGTTAAATGATGATAAGGCCTGAAGGTGGAAGAGCAGTTCACCCGGAATCCTCAACTACTGAGGCACTGGCTATCTTATCTCTAGCTGCCGGAACACAACAATGCTACAAACATTGATGTTATGACGACATATTAGAGCTGGCCATTCGGACTTAAACCAAGCACTACCACCACCAAAACCGAGTTCAAACATGTACTTACCTATTGAAAAAAGAAAAAGGACAAAGTGTTGAAAAATTCCACGAGCGGGATTCGAACCCGCACCCCATGACATGCCGGGTCAAGTGCACTACCAACTATGCTATCGCGGCTCAATCCAGCTCGCAGAAATTAATCAACACTATCTACTTTTACTTTGTAAGCCAAAGGAATTCAATGTCGACAACTACGTCATCAACATCCGATGTAGGTACTTACCCTCTCTTATACCTTCTGGGAATCAAACTCGAGACATTTGGATTTGAAACCGGTAGTCTAGCCAGCAGACCACAGAAGCGGCTACTTTGAACTTCATCTAAACATACCATCACAGTACTGAGAGCGTGTTGCATTGACCCAGATCCGATCCGGCCCCTCGGAGAATCTAGTACGGTACGGGGACACGCAATAGCGCCTGATGCCGTTCCCTCTAGGAAACCTCCGAAGGGGCTTCGTTTCACACGGCTTGAGGAACCCTTTAAGTTTCTCCTTTAAGTTTCTCGCCGCCTCCAAAAAAGCCCGGTGTAGCTGAAAATGCCGTCTGCTGACGCAATAAAGTGTTTCATTGACCATTCAATCATTTGCCAATGTTGTTACAACTCGTAATAAAATTATGAAATCGAATTTATTTCTCACTAACATAAAGAAAACAGTTTTCTACACACACACATTCTTAACGGTGATTTTATTTTTTAGATTTTGATACTAATTTATTTTAAGAAATACTAACTGCTATTAAACAAGAATAAATAGCTGCGGAAAGCCATTTACAGGTAACGTAGACAAAGCGTGGGTGTCACTCCGCAGTTTAGGTAGGTACGTTTGGCCGGCGCGCCTCCCGGCAGGGCTTGAAACCGGTTCAAAATTAACCGGTTTCATTAGGGTAACCTGTACTATCGTAAAGTACCGTTCCGGAGCGGAACCAAATAGGAGCGATATTTTAAACCTAAATAAACCAGTTTATTTCTAGCGCTCGCTGGCTGCGACTTGTTGTAGCTTGTTAGATGCGTCGCGAGCACTATCTCATTTTGATATGGTGATCCTATCAATATGGGTCGAAAACGTAAATCAAGTATTTATCATTTTAAATTTTAACCGGTTTATTAAAAATAAACATTTTTTTGTAAACCGGTTCAAAAACCGGTTCAATGGAACGTAACCTTTTTAATAAAGTTCCATGCACAATTTCGTGAAACCGGTGCAAAAAATTAACCGGTTTCCAAGCCCTGCCTCCCGGGCAGGCGTAGGCAGTAGGTTGCCGCTCGACTCGCACGCTTCACGTCGCGCGTAAAACTAACGATCATTTCTGTGATTTTTGTGCACCGAACAATGACTACTATTTAAACGATCTTATAATCCGTTTGAAAGATATTGTTGTGTTTGCTGGTGTCTAAATAAAAGAAAGAACAATGAATCGAAATTAACATTTTTATTTTATCAACATATCCATGAGTTCCTGACGTCAAATCGATATCGAAATATTTTTGTTTTTATATTGATGGGTAAGCACAGTGCCATGCTAAGTGTCATGATAAGGCCAATGATGGAAGCGCACTTCACCTGGGATCCCAACTAGAGAGGCACTGGCTACCTTATCCCTAGCTGCCGGAACTCAACAATGCTACACACATTGATGTTAATGGCGACATATTTAGATAAGATGGTGGTAGCTAGCTAGGCGGACAAACAAGCCCTACCACCAACCGAACCGAGTACACAAACATGTAGGTACCCCCCGCTGGGAATCAAACCCGGGACCTATGGGTCTAATCCGGTGGTCTTAGCCACTAGACCATAGATGTATGATGTATGATGATGTAGGGTAGGGCACCAGTGATCGTCATTTTTAGGGTTCCGTCATCATCATCATCATCATCAGCTCATTTAATGTCCCCACTGCTGGGGCACGAGCCTTCCCTATGGATGGATAGGGAGAACGGGCCATAAACCGCCACGCAGGCCCAGTGCGGATTGGTGGTTGTTAACGTCTGCTAATGCAGCCGGGACCAACGGCTTTACGTGCCTTCTGAAGCACGGAGGAGCTCGAGATGATATGTTTTTGGTCACCCATCCGATGACCGGCCTTTGCGAAAGTTGCTTAACCTCAGCACTCGCAGACCGGGCGCGTTAACCTCTGCGCCATCGAGCTCCTCAGGGTTCCGTACCGAAAGGGTAAAACGGGACCCTATTACTAAGACTCCGCCGATCGCCCGTCTGTCTCTCTGTCTGTTCGTCTGTCTGTCTGCCTGTCAGTCTGTCACCAGGCTATATCTCATGAACCGTGATAGTTAAACAGTTGAAATTTTTACAGATGATGTATTTCTGTTGCCGCTATAACAACACATACTAAAAAAACAGAATAAATAAATATTTAAGTGGGCTCCCATACAACAAACGTGATTTTTTTGCTCGTTTTTGCTCGATATTGATAACGGCAATTCATTTCAATTCATTCACTCATTTCATTTCATTCATTCATTGCAATTCATTCACAGATTATTTAATTATATATTCACTTTAAAATCAAATAATTAAATTAAAATAAAATTAGTATTTAAGGGGGCTCCCATACAACAAACGTGATTGTTTTCCAATTTTTTTCTCGGTCTTGATAACGATAACAGGTAGAAACTTGAAATATTTTTATAGATAATGGTACGAAACTCTTCGTGCGCGAGTCCAATTCGCACTTGGCCGGTTTTTTCCTTTTATTAATAAAAATAGTCAGCAGCTGATTTTAGTGAATACAGGAGGTAGCCTAGTGGAAGCAGGTATGCTTCTTAGGTATAATTCCGTAAAATTTAAATGAAAATCTATGTTATTTTTGGCGCCAAGCTAAAAAAGATCTATTCAAGACAATCTTTGGCTTCAGCATCATCACCAGTTCATTTTAAGTCCCCACTGCTGGGGCACGAGCCTTCCCTATGGATGGATAAGGAGAACGGGTCATAAACCACCACGCGGGCCCAGTGCGGATTGGTGGTTGTTAACGACTGCTAATGCAGCCGGGACCAACGGCTTTACGTGCCTTCCGAAGAACGGAGCTCGAGGTTTTTTGGTCACCCATCCGATGACCGGCCTTTGCGAAAGTTGCTTAAATCTAATTAAGTGCGCAAATTAAAAGCTTTTCACTATGTCCTTTTTCATTAATAGGTTTGTTTCAAAGAATATCAGTGCGGCCAATATCAAAAACGATAACTATTGACATTTAGAAGTGACAAATGACGAATAAAAAAACTAAAAAAAATAATTATAAAACACGTTATTAAAATACTTGTTTAAATAATTCAGACACGTGCATTTTAGTTAGAAAACATCCTTGAAACGTTGCAAATGCAATTGCGCAACGATCCAAACGCGATAACGTCAAACCAAATATTATGTTACTTTATTATGTATAATATATGTATCGAACGATTGGAGTTAAGCGAGATTAGTCTGGCTTAAAGAAAATGAGGAGCTCCATGGCGCAGTGGTTAACGCGCCCGGTCTGCGAGTGCTAAGATTAAGCAACTTTCGCATAGGCCGGTCATCAGATGGGTGACCAAAAATGTATCATCTCGAGCTCCTCCGTGCTTCAGATGGCACGTAAAGCGTGGTGGTTGGTCCCGGCTGCATTAGCAGTCGTTAACAACCAACCCGCACTGGGCCCGCGTGGTGGTTTATGACCCGTTCTCTCTATCCATCCATAGATAGATAGATAGATAGATAGATAGATAGATAAACATTTATTGACCAAAAAACAAGGTTAACAAATAGCACAGCACAAAAACAATAACAACAATAACACAAAATCTTAATTATGAACTTATACATAATAAATACGCAGTGGTCGTATAGGTACGTAACGTGCTGTGCACAACGGATATTGTTAATTTTGGTCAATAAGGTGCGTGCCTCAGCATGTGCTGCGGCAGCCCGAGAGCCGCTGCAGCAGCACTGGTATTCTGACCGCACCTTATGAGTGCACGTCACATTCACTGACCGACATTAAAATATTAATGTAGGTCAGTGCATAGGGAAGGCTCGTGCCCCAGCAGTGGGGAGCTGTCTTATTTTTAGTATATTATTTACTACAGTTTGACTTTGTTTTTCTTAAACTATTTTTAACTTTTACTATTTGTGAAACTGTGAGGCAGATGCGAGAAAAGAAAAATCTATCGTCTTTGGCAACTGGTTGTGAATCTCAGTTGCCAATGTGGCCGGAGGGGTAATGTAGGGGTCACTGTATGACATTGTGGAAATTGAAACTAGTACCTGACGTAAACTTAGATTTTTTTTTGTTTTTTTTTTTTACATGTTGTGGTTGTCTTCTATATTTTGTGTGTTTATTTGTGAAGTCCTGCTATGATAGAGCATTTTCCTTTTTTTTTGACGCTGCAAGGGAGAAAAGAAACGGCCTGCATATATAGCTGAGTTTCTTGCCGGTTCTTCTCAGTACAAGGTATGTGTAAGCTTACAAACCGATGGCATAGTGACATTCATAAGAGCTACTTGTAGCCTAAACTGAATCAATGATTTTGAATTTAGAATTTTGAAATGAAACAACTTTTACGGATCTACTCGCGTTTATTTTACACATCACTTTTTAATGTTTATCCTAACATTTAGAACCTTTTGCAGGGTCCGTGGTCACAGGGGGGACTGAGGTGTTGGTCGTCTCATAATTAGTTAGTAGCTTGTACACCCTCATTTAAATTTAATCAGGTGCGTTCCGTTTTACGCAGAACGAGCTTACAGTATCTTTTGGTCTGGCAGTATGGTGTTGGTGCTGGGATGTAATATTTTGTATGATGGGATCCCAGGCTGGTGGTAGATTTCAACCATCTTCTTTATTGGAATTAGGATGTTTTTAATTGCAATAGCCTCGCGTATCATCCTAGGGATGAATCGTTGTTCTCTAGCGAGTATTTGTGGTTTATCAAATCTGATGTAATGGTTGGGCCCCTTTAGGGTATTTTTAAATTTTGAATTTCAAATTCTCGCCGCCCCTAAAAAAGTCCAATGAGGCTGAAAATGCCTCTTACTTTTTAAAAAAAAAACTAATTGTGTATCCTTTATTTTTTATTTCTAATGACTTCGTGCGGTTTGCACGCCAAGTTAAGCCAATGCCAAAGTTAGAAAAAAATATTCTCCGTTCATTAAAGATAATGTGTGACGGTAGATGCTAAATGATCAAAGACTATTGAGTTTCAGCAAAGACATTGTTATTTGAATTAAAACACAGTTTATGAATGCTTTTAATTTCCTGCCAACTGAACTGTTCAGTCGCAAAAACCTCAGAACAATAAATAAAGCTTTATCATTCTGAAGCTCAAAGTAAGGTGGTTCAAACGTTCAAACTCATAGTTCAAAGGTTCAAAAGCAAATAAAACAATATTCGATGAAATCTATAGAGCATAGAGTTTAATTCAAAGAGTTTTTAACAACTTTATTAGAAACCTAACCTTCTTTCGATGCATGTATTAGGGGAGGCCTATATCGTGCTATATCCTCCTTTGGTTTGATAGTGGTGATTTATTTTGTATTTTTTGGCATGGTAACAAAATACATTCAAACCATTACAATAAATTGTTTATATCTAGAAGAGGATCTCGATAGCGCAGTGGTTAACATGCCCGGTCTGTGATTGCTAAGGTTCGCAAAGGCCGGTCATCGGATGGGTGACCAACATTTTTTCTCAAGCTCCTCTGTGCCTCGGAAGGCACGTAAAACCGTTGGTCTCGCTTCATTAACAGTCGTTAACAACCACCAATCCGCACTGGACCCGCGTTGTGGTTTATGGCCTATTCTCCCTATCCTCATGGAAGGCTCGTGCCCCAGCAGTGGGGACATAAAATGAGATGGTGGTGTTGATGGACTTATATCTACTATGACGATGACGATGATAATTTTCTTTCGCAGGATACCAAAGACAATCAAGATGTCCTCCGAATCTCTCACACCTACTGACAGTTCCACAACAGATTACACAAGATGTGCCGACAGCGATTCCAGAGAGAGTGCGGACTCTCTGAACAACCTGATTGGCGGGAAAGCTGACGATGGCAAATGCGTGGAGGACTGCATAGATGTCAAATGTTCTTTGACAGAGGAATGTTCTACGTCATGCGAGAACTCGTGCTCGGACTCAGAGAAAAGGGGCAAGAAGTTTTGTTGCAGTAAGTGAAATAAACTTATTAAACTTATCTACTCATCATCTCCATCATCCTTTCGCCCACTGCTGGGTATAATTTGAGCCATCTTTTCTACCGCTTATACCACGGAGAGTGCTCTGAAAAACTCTTTGACCTTATATCCCCCTTCCTCCATAGGAGTACGCGTGCTGCTCTCCGGAGTCACCGCAGTACTGTCACGAACATTCCATCGCGCACAACGAAATTTGGTGACTCGTTTCTTTGTCGCACTTCCAAAAGATGGAATAGTCTACCAGCACACGTTTTCCCTCCTTCCTATGACATGGGGTCCTTCAAACGAGGCGTGAAAAGGCACCTTGTGAGCCGGCAGGGTGAGTGTGACTGATGCTGCGTTGTTTTCACGCTGCACCAGTTATCCTTGCGTCTGGATTTCGTCTCTACTTAACATCAAGTGGAGTGAATCATTTGCCGTGCTAGGTATAAAAAAATTACGTAGTTACGTATACAAATAAATTAATAATAAATAATTCTAATAGCTGACCCGACATACTTCGTACCGCATTTTTTTTTAATATAGCCTATGTTACTCAGCGCTAATGTAGCATTCTAATGGTGAAAGAATTTTTTAAATCGGTCCAGTAGTTTTTGAGTTTATTCTGTACAAACATACATACATAAAAAAATACAAAGCTTTCCTCTTTATAATATTAGTATAGATTAATTTTAAAATCGAAAATGAATATTCAAATCTATTCTATTTAGATTCGCCGACGAGACGTCACCATAGCTCACATTTTATTCTAATCTTCTTACAATGACAAAGGAGTCGCTACTTACAGCCAGCAACAGCTGACAACGTCTGACCTAGCGTTAGATCGATTATAGTCAATGATCGTACGCACACAGCATAATAAACACATACCATATAAAATATAAGTCATCCCATTTTATGCCAAACTCATTTTCAATTCTAATGTATACTGTAAGCCGGTGGAATACCGCGCATTTTTTATTAGTTGGACCGCAAACAAACACATTGTCTATTGCCAATTCGGAGCATAAACTACGGGCGGTGACGTCACAATGGCGGCAGAAGACGTAACAATTTAAACTTTATGGTTTCCTGGCTGATATTGATGGTGTATTACAGAATAATTTAGGTAGTCACTTATTTGATTTATCTCAATTTATGTAGATATGTTGTTTTTTGTTTTCAATTTTTGGTATTGTTCTTGACCGTGTGACTTAGTTGTATTATGGAGTTAAGTAGCGGCAATTTTAAGCTTGTGAATTAAGTCATCAGCTCATTTTATGTCCCCACTGCTGGGGCACGAGTCTTCCCTATAGATGGATAGGGAGAACGGGCCATAAATCACCACGCGGGCCCAGTGTGGAAGGTGGTTCTTAACGACTGCTAATGCAGCCGGGACCGACGGCTTTACATGCCATTCGAAATACGGAAAAGTTTGATATAATAATTTTTTGGTGAATTAAAAAATGTTAATTAAAAATTATCTCTCTGGGGTTGTCTTACTATTAATTATGTATATTATTAGGAAAAATATAAAAACTATTTTATACTATCTAATACCTTTAAACGAGCAATTCTTGTATATAAGAGTTTGTACCTATATATAATTTGAATCTCGGAAACGGCTCCAACGATTTTCATAAAATTTAGTATGCAGGGAGTTTCGGAGGCGATAAATCGATCTAGCTAGGTTTCATTTTTAGAAAACGTCGTTTTATCCGTAAAAAAAACGACGGGTTGCACTCTGGGAGTGCCGGCAGAAGTGAAAACTTGAATATTAACGTTGTGCATTTTTGATATTTTGGAATGGTTAGGGAATAATTTTGCACGAATTGCTTTAATTATCAGTATAAAAGTACTCTCATTTATGTGGTAGAATACAATATTTATTTATTGGGCTATCGTACACAAACATAACAATTTATATTACATTAAAAAGTTATATTAAAAATTTATATTACGCCGCGCCAGCTGTCTACTCTCCATCCGTCTTACGAATTTTCGATCAGGTCACGTGTCCTGACGCGAGTTTAACATTTTTTACCCATTCCTCTACTCTCCATCCGTCTTACGAATTTTCGATTAGGTCACGTGTCCTGACGGTCACGTGTCCTGACGCGAGTTTAACACTTTTTACCCATTCCAAAAAAAGTGCACAACGCCGCTAAAGAAGTTTTCACTTCAAAAATACCGGGTCATCCAGGTACTGCTATGATTAGTTAAGCAACCTTGGGTTGGGCTTGTCCTTGCGTCTGGACTCTGGAGTGAGTCATTTGCCGTGCTAAGTATAAAAAAAATTTTGTAATCCTATTAAAATGTTGTAAATATTGATTTTCCTAAAAAAAAAGTAATAAGCCTCCTTGGTAACGGGCCTTCTTAGCCGGTCCCGTGCGAGGCTCAATCACTGGCTTCCGGTCAACCTAAAATATCTATATAGGTAATTTTGTTTATATAAGTATTTTTTGTATTTGCATATGTCCAGCAGCGGACTAGTATAAATGATGATGATGAATGAATTTTAATACGTCCTGAATGGTAGGGAAAATGTTTTGAGACGATTCAAAAGCCGTTATCTAATAAGTTTACATCATCAGGTCATCCAGGTACCTTTATTATTAGTTAAGCAACCTTGGGTTGGGCTTTTAATTTTTTAATTAATTAAAAAAAGATAGATAGAGATAGATCCTTGCAGCCTTAATAAAATTACGGTCGAATTTCGACCACTGGGCGACCACTAGTTAATATAACTAGATTACTTTATAATGTGTTGTATACTGTATTGCATCATGTAGCTAATGTTCCAAAATAAAAAAGCAATAATTGGGTAAATGTAAAACCTAACTTCCATTCACATACAATAAAGTAGGTCAAGTATTATCGTGAATGTATTATTTGTAAGATCGTTATTGGGTCTTGCAACATCTCTAATGCATTACACACAATGTTACCACAAAAAAATATGACTGCAGAAGATAACCTTCATAGAAACGCGCTGAAGCAACGCACATATAGACAACATTTTAACCGCCTCTGTGGTCTAGAGGTTAAGACCACCGGTTTAGACCCAGAGGTCCCGGGTTCGATTCCCAGCGGGGGGTACATGTTTGTGTACTCGGTTTGGTTGGTGGTAGGACTTGTTTGTCCGCCTGGCTAGCTACCACCATCTTATCTAAATATGTCGTCATAACATCAATGTTTATAGGTAGCATTGTTGTGTTCCGGCAGCTAGAGATAAGATAGCCAGTGCCTCACTAGTTGAGGATCCCGAGTGAAGTGCGCTTCCATCATTGGCTTTATCATCACTTATCATATTAAAAAAATTCCTCTCACGGACACGGACTTCGGAACAGGGTGCCTAGTGTGAGTTTCAATTGGCATTCGATCACATTAACGAAAACGAAAATTTAATTTACATCATTAAAAATAATTAAAATAGACCATATGAAAAAGTATTTTTATTTATTTTTTCAAAAAAAGTTCTCGTATTCAAAGAGGTTTCCGTCAAAACTTCCTTGTCTATGATGTTAAATTTAAGAAAAATTTAATATTATAATATTAAAAAAAAAACATGTTTTAATTACAGAGTATATTCTAAATATTTATTTTAATATAAATATAATAGTTTAAAAAATATAATTAAAAAGGCTTAAAGTTACCATTTCATTTTTTAAACCCTATGCATTTAAGGTTTAACGATACGAGAGGAGTTAAAATTTTGCCATACAAGTTTTCGTTTTGGTAAACGTAATCGAATGAATACGAAAAATATAAATGATTGAATTGAATTGAATTGAATACGGATGTTTTAAACCAAACACAATAGGCACTCCGCTCGGAACAGTCCCAGCGCAGCTGTTCTGCCGCGCAAGTTATGAACGCAGTAAATAATGTGAACAGTTTCGAGAAAATAGATCGTAATGTCAGCACCTCAAATATCACAATCACAAACACAGTAAGTTGTACTTGCTGCGTTCATAAATTGTGCGGCAGCTGTTGCGAGATTCGGTATCTGTGAGAGGTAGTCTATGAAGCTTGCATTCTGCAGTCTCCTTGTTTTGTGGCATTACAGTCAAAACGTACTACCAATCCACTACCACAAACTATAAAATTTCCTCAATAAACTTTGAACTTTATGTCAAAGAAATATGGTTGAACATTCATTGAATAAGTTTGACAGTTTTAGATAGACTCATGTGCTGTCAGTACATGTATTAACTAAAATGCATTTGGAGGACTTCTTGGCGGGAAAGTGAAGTCATGTATGCGGTTTTGTTTTATTTTCTAAAATTTGTGTTATGTCGAATATTAATGTGAAATAATGGTGGATTATTAACCGTTAAGTGTTCGTGAGTGTGTATGAGTGTTGGCAAATGAAACAAAACAGTGCAACGTCACTTTTCAAATTCTCTCAAGAAGTCCGCCCGAGGACTTAGTAAAGCCCCACATATTTATTAAGATACTCGAGGGGATGGGGGGTGTATCATTTCTCACTTCTCATTTCTATTATCATTCATCATCATCATACAGTGAAGAAACATTGTTTATTCATGTATTACTGTAAGAAACATTACTTTGACACTGGCTAAATATTCTAATCGCACGAAGCCATCAACTAGAGGAAAAAAAATGCATTTGAAGGTTTTATATTGTTTTATTGCACGACGGGGAAGCGTTTGGCCTTCATTTCGCTAAACGAGCGAGTTTTATTTGCGATTCGAACATGTTTTTTTATAACTAACTGTAACTAGCAAATGACTCTATTCCACCTGGGCCTTAATTCTGCTATTTTAATACGTCCACTATCGTGTGTCAGTCTCCTGATATTGACAGTTTTACATAGTTCTAGGAGGAGCTCGATGGCGCAGCGGTTAACGCGCCCGGTCTGCAAGTGCTGAGGTTAAGCAACTTTCGCAAAGGCCGGTCATCGGATGGGTGACCAAAAATGTATCATCTCGAGCTCCTCCGTGCTTCGGAAGGCACGTAAAGCCGTTGGTCAGTCGTCAACAACCACCAACCCGCACTGGGCCCGCGTGGTGGTTTATGGCCCGTTCTCCCTATCCATCCATAGGGAAAGTTCGTGCCCCAGCAGTGGGGACATAAAAGTGAGCTGATGATGATGATGATGTCATAGTTCTTAAGTCAGATTCAGGCTACCGATATACTATTTAGAAGTTATTGGTTTGACTTGAGGCCCTTATAGAAGAGCTCAATAGCGCAGTGGTTAACGCGCCCGGTCTGCGAGTGCTGAGATTGAGCAAATTTCGCAAAGGCCGGTCATTGCATGGGTGACAAAAAATTCTCAGCCTCTCAGACGCTCTCAGCCTAGGTGGAGCGATGATCTTTGCAAGGTGGTTGGCAAGAGCTGGATGAGAGTAGCCGCGGATCGTGCTCAGTGGCGTGCACAAGGAGAGGCCTATGTCCAGCAATGGACTAATATAGGCTGATGATTATGATGATGAAACACCCAACAATTGGGTCGGCGTTGCGAGGACAAGGGCTACGACCGCCGATCCGGAGCGTACCAGCCCCCCAACCGCCTAACTCTCTCGCTTTCGATTGCTATAGCATATAGCTTTCGATATAGCTTTCATACTCCTTTCGAAATGACAAGATGACGCCTCCTCCTCGCCTCTCCTTCAAAGCGATCGAAAGCGAGAGAGTTAGGTCGGCCCCCTGGTCCAAAGAGTTTCCTTAGCCATACAGCGGGGTAAAGCTGCAAGCGTGATGAGAACCTTTGGGCCGAGTACGGTTCGAAGGGGCTAGCCTTCACTATCACTACATAGTTTGTAACAAAGTCGCTTCCCGCTGTCTGTCTGTCCCTATGTATGGAATTGCGAGTTGTACTCTTAGTGCAACGAGAAGTGAGCGAGCGTACAGCTCCGGTAACCTATCCGGATATTATGTAGGACTTTACGTGTCCACGGGGCAACTAGCTTGAGACACTAGTCTTAAAAGTACCGGATGAAGAATGCGCTTTGGCGGGTTCTAATCTGGCGTTATGACCTGACGTAGATGGTCCCTTGTGCTTGCGCAAGGATGTCTGACACCTTTAGCTATATAACCTTATGGTTGGTAGGGAGTGTCAGGATAAACTTTAAAGTCGTGTGGAGTTGGGTTGTTCCTATGTATGTAAGATCTTTAAATCTACGCAACAGATTTTGATGCGGTTTTTTAAATAGATAGAGTGATTCAAGAGGAAGGTTTATATGTATAAATACATGCATAATATAGTAGAGAAACACTGTTAATAACAGCATTGCACCCGTGCAAAGCCGGGGCGAGTCGCTAGTCTTTATATATGTAAATCTTCTGTGCGTGTGTTCTATGATATTGAACTCCTTCTGCTAGGCTACTCTTGACGCAAACTCAATCTCAATACAATTCCAATCCCAAATCTAAAAAATTCAAATGGCACTCTTAAAAGCGATAATAGCGCTACATTGGAATTAAATTGCGTGGAAATTGAGTGAACAAATTATTATCGAGATGGGGCGTTCCGAAATTGCGAAACTTATCCCAATATCGATACATATTAATCCCATTGGAATTGTATTGAGATTGAGTTTGCGTCAAGAGTAGCCTAGCTGAACGGCTGCAAGTGGATTTGAGAATGGTTTAGATTTACAATTGGACCCGGTAGGTGGCGCTGCTATAGGGGTCCATCATGGGATACGGGTGTTCTTAAGCGGACGAATGATTTGTTTGTTTTGTTGTCATGGAAACTGTCAACGTTTTGTTTGTTTCGTTGTCATGGAAACTGTGAAAGCGGTACGAAGTCCGCCGGTCAGCTATTAATATATAAATTGTTGGCTGTATTTGTTCGTTTTTGTACTTATTATATTGTTGGTCATAATCAATGATCGGAATAGGTAGAGCAATTTTATGTACTTGCGATACGTTGTATTAATATGGACATTCCCGAAATATTGTCGATAAACAATTTTGATGCTGTAGAAAGAGACAAAAACAAGTGTGTTCTTCTAGCGGCGGAGCCCGGTATTGTATTTTTTTGTTTCCAAAAGCCGTGTTGCGCGGCAAAATCGTGCGGCAACATCGCGCGTGTGCGCAATGGAAATTGGCACCGCGTCGCTAATGTAAGTTTGACAACGACGTCGTGGCGCCCACTGCCAATACGTAAGACAAGCCTTCTTTTATCATGTTTATAAAAAAAGTTTCAGTAAGAATCTCGCGGAATGTCCATATTAACATCAAGGTTTACGGTCAATGAACCAAAATAGCTCTACCTATTCCGATCATTGGTCATAATCAACTGTTCTTGTAATTATTTTCAATAAATATACTGGCATCCATTTTAAACACTGTTTTGTATTAAGAGGGCTAGTTTTTTTATCTCTAGTAGTTGCTGTAGTTATAAAAAAATAGACATTTTAAAAAACCAGATCTAGGCTCAGCTCCGGTACTTACGCCAAAAGAGGACATATTAAACCACAGTTTTCTTTAGAAAAAAACTATTAAAACAAACTTGTATTCAAAACATGCGCAAACTTGCGTCAAAGGGGAATTACTTTAAATGTAACATACGAACACAAGGCTGCACGTCAGACTCCCACAACTGTCTAATTACCTCAATAGACTTTTAACTTTATGAATATGGAGTAAGGTTGAATATTTATCGACGAAATTTGGCAGTTTTAGATAGGTTTATTTGCAGCCGTGTGTAGGTACATTAAACTATTAAACATTTACATATTATGTAACAGATTTCCAAGAAGACTGCCCAATCTATACTAATCTATATACATGACTTGTCCTGACTGATTCATCATCGCCGAGTCCAAACTTTTGAATTTGAATTTGAATTTGAATTGCAGTCCGGTTACCCATTAAAGGTCATCATCATCAGCTCATTTTATGTCCCCACTGCTGGGGCACGAGCCTTCCCTATGGATGGATAGGGAGAACGGGCCACAAATCACCACGCGGGCCCAGTGCGGATTGGTGGTTGTTAACGACTGCTAATGCAGCCGGGACCAACGGCTTAACGTGCCTTCCGAAGCACGGAGAAGCTCGAGATGATAATTTTTTGGTCACCCATCCGATGACCGGCCTTTGCGAAAGTTGCTTAACCTCAGTAATGTAAGTAATGTCAACCAATTAAAGGTCATATGCAGCCAATTCACTTCATGTGGGGGCTGCTGCGGTAAGCGCTGAAAATAGCAAACGGCACAAATACGCAAACCTAGGTCGAAATTATTTATTTGTTCCGTTTGCGGTGGAAACAATGGGTCCATGGGGGCCGAAGGCAAATCAGCTGGTCAAAGAGTTAAGTGCTCGCCTTATTGAGGCCTCCGGTGACAAGAAGGCTGCTTTTACCAGCGTATTAGTTTGGCAATCCAAAGGGGCAATGATGCCAGCATTCTTGGGACCGTTCCCATGAGCCCGCAGTTGGAGGACATCTTTTATTTATAGGTCTTTAGTTTTTAATTCTAATTATTTTTTCTGTTTTTTTTAAGTTAAGACCTGTTATGTATTTACACAATTTTATTGCAATAAAATTTTATCTTATTTTAGTTATATATTTTTAAAAAGTGATGAATAATTCATGAGGAGCGTCAGGAGGAGCTCGATGGCGCAGTGGTTAACGCGCCCGGTCATGCGATTGCTGAGGTTAGGCAACTTTCGTAAAGGCCAAAATTTTGGCCAAAACACGGCGGTTTTCTAAAAGAAATATTTAAGTGATGTTTTTTAAGAAATCAAGAAATTGCGTTGAGTCATACCGGTCTTTGGTACGACAACAAAGATACGTGATAAACCTTTTTAGAATGTTTTCAATTCGTATTATTAAAAAATTATAAAAAATAAAATCTAAAAAGCAAAAAAAAATAAGAATAAAATAAAAATAAATAAATAATAAATAATAAAATAAATAAATCGAAAAAACTAAAATACAATGTTAGTAGTACCACGGATTGAAACATTGTCCGAGTACCGTAGTGTCTGAGTAATGTCATGTCGGTATAACATATTGTCGGTGTAGCGTAGTGTCTGAGTAATGTCATGTCGGTATAACATATTGTCGGTATAGCGTAGTGTCTGAGTAATGTCATGTCGGTATAACATATTGTCGGTGTAGCGTAGTGTCTGAGTAATGTCATGTCGGTATAACATATTGTCGGTATAGCGTAGTGTCTGAGTAATGTCATGTCGGTATAACATATTGTCGGTGTAGCGTAGTGTCTGAGTAATGTCATGTCGGTATAACATATTGTCGGTGTAGCGTAGTGTCTGAGTAATGTCATGTCGGTATAACATATTGTCGGTGTAGCGTAGTGTCTGAGTAATGTCATGTCGGTATAACATATTGTCGGTGTAGCGTAGTGTCTGAGTAATGTCATGTCGGTATAACATATTGTCGGTGTAGCGTAGTGTCTGAGTAATGTCATGTCGGTATAACATATTGTCGGTATAGCGTAGTGTCTGAGTAATGTCATGTCGGTATAACATATTGTCGGTGTAGCGTAGTGTCTGAGTAATGTCATGTCGGTATAACATATTGTCGGTGTAGCGTAGTGTCTAAGTAATGTCATGTCGGCTTAACATATTGTCGGAGTAGCGTAATGTCGAATAAACGTTTGTCGAAGTTCAGTTTTCGAGTCTAATAATCCACTATTTTTTCACATTAATATTCGACATAACACAAATTTTAGAAAATAAAACAAAACCGCATACATGACTTTTCACTTTCCCGCCAAGAAGTCCCATAACTATTTAATCTATCATGGTCATTTGCAATAGAGTAATCATTAACGGAATTCTTACCATGCTTATTATTTGTGAGTATTTGATATTTCGGCAGAGTTGCATGCGCCAAGATCACGGAATTACTGTGAATCATAGAGGAAAGTAAGTACATATACTACTACTAGGAATAGAGAACCAAGTCGGCGCAATGTCTTGCCACCCTAAATTGACGGCCGCCATCTTTGGCCGCCATATTTGAATGCTACCGTGCTGCCCTCTGCAATTTGGTGTGAAACTAGACGCCTATAGATACACCTATCTATAGGTACGCACGGTGTGAATCCACGATGATGATGACGTGTGTTTCCCTTGAAACAACAAAAAAAAAGTTATGACGCATGCAACTGTGCCGAACAATTTAGTATACTGCGAAGCCGTTCCTTTATAGTTAGCTATACGGGTTACTATTTAAAACGGAACGCAGTCCAGTATACTGTCATCCATGTTATCATTTCTGGACGCTGTTGATCACGTGATCAAAGCACTGAGAGCAGCTTACCTCGAAAATGCCAGTACTTACAGTACAAAAATGGCGACGATTTATGACGTCGTATATTTCCCTAGGACACTGCGGCAGTATACTGTCAGTTCCTAATGGAACAAATTTCTCACCAGTTAGAGCACTGGAAAGTGCTCGCAGTGTATATCGGAACATACCGAAAGTCAAAGGCAAAGTCAAATTTTTTTATTAAAATAAACTTAAGAAAAGTGCCTTTGAATCGTCCATACATTTTTTACCTACTATTCATTCAGCACATCTATTTTTTAGCTGTGGAGAAGAATGGGCGCAAGAAACTCCACAGCTTTAACAGAAGTAACGACATTTACTTATAAAAATAAAAAATATGTGTTACCGAATCATACAATATTACTTTAATACATTTACAATTAAAAACATTCAACAGCCCGGAATTACAAACAATGCTTACCTCTATAGTCTATTGGATCACTCACATATAACAAACATGTAAGTATCCCGTTAATAAATACATATGTTTTATCTATCCATTGTACTTTTAATGTTTTCGAAGTAAAATATGTTGTCAGCTCTATTATCTATGACTCAAAACATCATCTTGCATCATGCTTTTGGACAATAGGTCAATTATTTATAAAGATGTATTTGACCAAAGTAACACTTAAACATAACGAATAGATTGTGTATTGACGTAATACCTCGGGGTATCCCCGGTCGTATATGTATATTGATTATTTAATAAATAATGACTTATTAGGTGACTTTTTACAGTTATACGTTTTTACACGACTGCTAAAAAAAGGAGTGTTATGTTTTCAGGGTTCATGTATGTATGTATGTGATGTTTCTTTATTCCACCATAACTTCTAAATGCCTGAACCGATTTAGATATATGAGGTATCGTTACAATCCTTGCATCGTTCCGACTGACATAAGCTAGTAAAAATTTGGCAATTTAACCCTTATGTGGGTAAAATAGGGGATGAAATTTTGTATGATGAAAATGCGTCATAAAAAAGATGTTAGTGACGGTAGTTGTTGACATTGAATGGGCGCCTTTGGCTTTCAAAGTAAAAAGTGTTGAATAATTTCGGCGGGCTGGTTAGAACCACGATAGACCACCTGACCCGGAATGTCATAAGGGTGCAGGTTCAAATCCTGCTCGTGGAAATTTTTCAACATTTGCACTTTTTTTTTAATAAAAAAATTCGTTCAAATAAAAGTAAAAATTTACTATAGCGTTGTGTTATCAAATTTGTGGTATTCATCTGTAAAGATGAATCTGCATGTCCATCGGTTGCAATGATCGTTGGATAGATGGCACTAATATTGCTCTAAAGCATTCCAAAAAAATCAAAAAGCAGTGGAAAAATTCAGTGCTTACGTCAGCCTTCCCGGTAGCATAGCGGTCAGTGCAGCCGCCCGGATTGCGGAAGACCCAGGTTCGATGCCTGGCTGGGTCGGGTAGGCATTTAATTTTTTTTCACTGTATTTTATATAAATATCAATAAAATACTGTATTTTTTTCTAAAATACGTTTTTTCTTATTCTGCGACCCTATACTGTATTTCTTGTAAAAAAGTTAGGAACCCCTGCTCCAAAGACATACAAAAACGTGATCGAACAGTGTATGGAACTCGCACTCGACACGCTGAATATTTTTTTTTTGATCACGATAACGAAAACTTTAATTTGTTCGGCGAAATTCCAACTCACCTCGCTTGTCACCTGTACGCTTTACATTAGACTTCAACGCGCTACGCTCGTATTTTTTATCTTATCTTATATATTGATCTTTTTTATAACCCGTTAACGCAGTGGCTTGTAAGTGCATATTTTATTGATTGAATTAATTCGAATTTCAATTTTATTAGTGCTGTAACTACGGCATAGTATTTTTAAACTTTCACGTTCCATAGTAATTTTTTTTTCTTTATGTTGATGGCTTCGTGAGATTAGCACATTTAGCCAGTGTCAAAGTAATTTTTCTAACAAGTAATACATAAATAAACAATATTTCTTTTCTGTATGATGATGATGAATGATAATAGAAATGAGAAGTGAGAAATGATATAACCCCCAACCTCTCGAGTATCTCAGTAAAGATGTGGGGCCTTACTAAGTCCTCGGGCGGACTTCTTGAGAGTGTTTGAAAAGTGACGTTGCACTGTTTTGTTTCATTTGCCAACACTCATGCACACTCACGAACACTTAACGGTTAATAATCCACCATTATTTCACATTAATATTCGATATAACACAAATTTTCAAAAATAAAACAAAACCGCAGACATGACTTCACTTTCCCGCCAAGAAGTCAACCGTTCCATAGTCAATTAAACTAAGAATTTAAACGGAAATTAACGTCGGGTACAAAGAAGGTATGATACCTTTTAACTAATTAGTTTGCGTTAATCCCCGTTTAAATTATTTGTTTGACTATGGCATAGAAGTTTTATATGGTACTCCTCCTCATTACCAATCGGAGTAAATACAATTTTTTTTTGGTGCTTTTACCAAAAATGAATATTTCTGTGCCATCGAAAGCAAACAGCAAAGTCTGTAAAAAATAAGGTTTCAGAGTTGCTGAAATTATCATTGGATATTAGTTCAGCGGTCCAGTAATTATTTTGTTACCATCATTTCTAATTACCGTTGTTCATGTTTCATTGGAAATCAAAACCACAAACGTCTTTTATTTAATTCATATATTAGTAGAATGTAGTTACATATTTTTAATAAATAGCAAAACTCTTAAAGTATTTATTTGCAAACAAAATAAATTTTAGTAGACTACCTACTTGCCTGATATAATATAATCATAACAATACATTCACTAATGTATAAATGTATAAAGTTCTATCTGTCCCCCTAATAGCGACTGGTGGACCGATGAAACTTTTTCAACCTAAAAAAGTTTCATCAGCCGCCCTATTAGTGTGGGGGGGGCAGATGAAACTTTTTCTTCTAAAATATTCCACAAAGTTGCGCAAGGGCTGCTAGTTTAGAATAAAAGGATTTTCTCAATGCCACATCTAACGTTAAAAAGACATAACGTTTACACAATTCGCCGCTACGCCATAATTAGCACGCCATCAAACGCTACAGTATTAAGAAACTTCCTTTTATAATTGTCAGAATTAAATGTTTCTACAAAATAGCCGTGTCGCTATAAAGGCTAAAGGCTTGCGCACACTTAAAGCGGGTCAAAAACAGCGCAGTTTGAACTCAGACCCGCACCATAACAAAACTGTGGTTGGCGATATGGCTCGTCACACCGAGTGTAGGGCAAGAAATATTGTGTTTTCTTTTAGATGGGATTGCTTTTTGCTGCCAATGCCTTTATAGCGTAACTGGATTTTAGAAGCAACGAGAAACTTCGATTTTGAAGCTTTTTTAAGTTGTTTTCTTACTTCTTCTTTCTTTCTTTCAAGTAATGTTAACCAGTCTTAATAGAGTTTCTTGAGATGGCATCACCCCGTCCCTTACTATGTTATCTGAGGAGTCCAAGTCATTATACGAGAGCGGAATACCCTTAGACGGCCCGTAGGCTCGGCTTTGGTTGATTGTGTCGTCGGAAAGAGAAAATCACCCATGCACACGTTTGTAATAATAATATTAACTTATTTTTTTTCGTACTTGGTATAGTTATCGCACGTATTAACCGGATCTTTATACTTTTGTATTACGAGTAATGTACCTAGGTCCCCGCCCTATCCTCTAAATGCCACTACATATTTTACAGAATACACTAAACATGCACACTAGCTTAGGCCCAAGACACCGTACTCGTAGAACAATGGTACAACGACCCGATTCACACATGCTCTATACCAGGTGTAACCATGTACCTGGCGCTTCTCCCCACCTACGATCCGGTTAACTCGAGCGATCCTAGCCTAGACGCGCCTTCAGCTTGTTCCGCTTCCGATCTGATCCGATCCCTTCGGAAAATCTAGTGCGTGGTGCCGTTCCCTCTAGAAAACCTCTTACGGTGCCTTCGTTTCAGGCTTGAAGAACCCTTTAAGTTTCTCGCCGCCCCCAAAACAGTCCAGTGACACTGAAAATGCCGCCTTCGGCAATCAGCAAAATCTCTCCTAAAAAAAAACAGTATCTTGAACATACTATATCCCCTCAAGCATCGCGGCCATATTGACAAAAAATGAGCGAATGACACACCTACGCTACTCTGATTAAAAACTTTATCATGAACTGTTTAACACTAAATTTTAATTGTAATCTGTGAGACACTGCTTAGTAATGCGTAAAATTAAATTAAGCTTATTTTATGTAACACGGGCCCGCTTTGAAATTGCCGCCTGCCTGCATTATACCACTGAAAATATGGAGACTTATTTTGTGATTATACCGTGTCTCGCACACCGGACCTGCATTCGGTGTGTGGGAGTCTTAAGATGCAACATTGTCTTGTCAAATCTAACGTACAATTTTTCATTGTTTACTTTGTAATTATATGAATAGTTGATTGCCGCTTGACAAGGACTTCTAAACATTTTTTCAGTTAGTTGGAAGAGATAATTTATTATGATAGTATTTAAAAAGCGTTGAGGATTTCCTTCGTCGGTTGTTTATTAGCTGGCTTTGTCATGCGTTCTTTATTTGAAAAAAAATACTACGGAATCGTTTGGCCTTCACCCCACTAAGACCTCGAGTCTGTTAATTCAGTAACGTGTTAATAGTGTGTCGGTAGCCTAATAAACCACAACAACAAATATATTTGTAATTGATTGTTGTTTCGAATAAATAAAATTAAAAAAAACGAACGAGCCTTACAGTAGTCGTATATGATGTGTAACATTTGACATCTCACCTTTTGGAATCAATATTACAATAGAAAATAGTTTTTTTATTTTCATTTAATTGATGGCTTCATGCGATTAGCACATTTAGCCAGTGTCAAAGTAATTTTTCTAACAAGTAATACATAAATTAACAATATTTCTTTTCTGTATGATGATGATGAATGATTGATAATAGATATGAGAAGTGAGAAATGATATGCCCCCAACCCCTCGAGTATCTCAGTAAAGATGTGGGGCTTTACTAAGTCCTCGGGCGGACTTCTTGAGAGAATTTGAAAAGTGCCGTTGCACTGTTTTGTTTCATTTGCCAACACTCATGCACACTCACGAACACTTAACGGTTAATAATCCACCATTATTTCACATTAATATTCGATATAACACAAATTTTCGAAAATAAAACAAAACCGCAGACATGACTCTTCACTTTCCCGCCAAGAAGTCAGATTACGTATATTTTTTTACAAATCATAAAGAGAATGCAGTAAATACTCATTAGAAGACATTTGACATATCAAAATGATGACACAATATGTCACTTAAAATAAAAAACGACGGGTTGCACTCTGGGAGTGCCGGCAGAAGTGAAAACTTGAATATTAAAGTTGTGCATTTTTGATATTTTGGAATGGTTAGGGAATAATTTTGCACGAATTGCTTTAATTATCAGTATAAAAGTACTCTCATTTATGTGGTAGAATACAATATTTATTTATTGGGCTATCGTACACAAACATGACAATTTATATTACATTAAAAAGTTATATTAAGTTATATTAAAAAATTATATTACGCCGCGCCAGCTGTCTACTCTCCATCCGTCTTACGAATTTTCGATCAGGTCACGTGTCCTGACGGTCACGTGTCCTGACGCGAGTTTAACATTTTTTACCCATTCCAAAAAAAGTGCACAACGCCGCTAAAGAAGTTTTCACTTCAATAATATGTCTTGTTTTTATTATCGATTTTAAATGCGCGCTTCCGACTCCGTATATTTTTTTTCAAATCATAAAGACAATGTAGTAAATATTCTTTAGGAGACATGTCACACTGACACATCCTATCTGCAGCCCAATTTATGAAGTCAGTAAAGAACATGTGAACAATTTCGAGAAAGTAGATCTTAATTTTAGCACCTCAAATATCATAATCACTCATAATCATATAATTTCATAAAACTCCCACAAATATTACTACCTACAACGGACATTGGGCTTAAAGTGTCGATCACTGGTGGCTGTTACGGATCACACTGTTACGGTACTTCCGTCCCTTTTCTACGAAATCACTCCCACAAATAGTATATATAGAAGGCGAGCGGTAAGATGTTACACATCAAAAATACATTGGCGTATCTTTCTAACTTTCCCCAAAAACATAAGTAAAAAAAACAGATTTATTTTTACTTTCCCGCCTCTATTCTCTCTATAACTGTATTGACCGAGCTTAGTTTGAATGGGAAAGTAAATAACTCGTCTTTTGACAGGAAAGTTGTTCAGTTTCATGGTTTACATGGCTTGCGGGTGGTATATATACCCACAGTTATGAATATAGTTTCCCTATTCTTATTTGATCTTTAATATCTGTAAAAATATTAATTAAGATCGGATGTTGATGACGTAGTTGTCGACATTGAATAACGCTCATTTGGATTATTAAGTAAGAGTAGGGACTTTGGCGGGAAAGTGAAGAGTCATGTCTGCGGTTTTGTTTTATTTTCTAAAATTTGTGTTATGTCGAATATTAATGTGAAATAATGGTGGATTATTAACCGTTAAGTGTTCGTGAGTGTGCATGAGTGTTGGCAAACGAAACAAAACAGTACAACGTCACTTTTTAAATTCTCTCAAGAAGTCCGCCCGAGGACTTAGTAAAGCCCCACATCTTTACTGAGATACTCGAGGGGTTGGATGGTATATATCATTTCTCATTTCTCATTTCTATTATCATTCATCATCATCATACAGAAAAGAAATATTGTTTATTTATGTATTACTTGTTAGAAAAATGACTTTGACACTGGCTAAATGTGCTAATCGCATGAAGCCATCAACAAAATGAAAAAAAAAAGTAAGAGTAGATTGTGTTGATAAATTTGCACGGGTAGGACAGAGTCACGATAGCATAGTTGGTAGTCACCTAACCCGGTATGTCAGAAGGTGCGAGTTCGAATACCGCTTTCTTGAACAACTTTTTCAATGATGATATTGGTGTTGAAATAAATAACACATGGCCAAGTTTTAAGTTGGTTTCAAGTTCAAGTTGGTCAAGTTCAACCTTATTTAAGATCGAAGATATTTTTTGTGCTACTTGTATTTTTAAAACTGGACGAGTTTACAGATTACCTACTTATTAATCGAAATGGTTTATATGGAAACATGTCTTTCAACTGCGACCCGATGCTATGTAGGAACGCCAGCGAGATAATAGCAGCGTTAAAACTAATTAGGTATAGCTTGCGACAAACAAATTGTATAGATTTGATAAAAAAAATACATTTATTCGACAAGTGTAACATAAACTGTTTTTGTTTATATAACTTTTAACGCAAATTTTGTTGCGAACAAATTGCAAACACACAAATGTTGAAAACATTTTTAAAAAAATTTCACGAGCAGTATTTCAACCTGCACCCTTCTGACATACCGGGTCAGGTGCTCTCCCAATTGAGCTATCGTTGAATAATTTCGGCGGGCTGGTTAGAACCACGATAGCTCAATTGGGAAAGCACCTGACCCGGTATGTCAGAAGGGTGCAGGTTCAAATCCTGCTCGTGGAAATTTTTTCAACATTTGTGTTAGTATAACATATTTTTTTTGTAAATTTTATTGCAAACAAATTATAGCACAGACGCCGCACTTCAACCTTTCCAAAACTGTCAAATTTCTACAATAAATAATGAACCATATAACATGTACTTAAGGTTCAAGGTCTATTCAGGAAAGACAGTTTATAATAGTCTGCAGGCGGGACAGTATGAGGAAATCCGAAACCAAGACAAACAGAGGAATTGTATGTCATAGTTGTTTCGTTCATTCGTCCGATACAAATAAGTGATCTTCTTAACATAAAAAAGAGTCAACGCATTAAAATAAATGTATCAATTTGACTAATGTTTACGCACAACTCAATGTTAAAATATATAAATAAATAATAATAAAAAAAATAAAAATTCATTTATTGGGTAACTTAAAGGTAGGTAACAATAGCAGTGGCTGGAGCTTCCTTTTAGACACAATTTGCCTGTTTCAAGAGGTTCCGCTCTTTCTTATCTCTAAGGTATACATAGAAGTTACCACGTAGCTAGTTACTCAATTTATATAACAAAAACTACTTAATTAATAAAATAAAAACCAAATATAACTAACTGTGTGTGTGTGTGTGTGTGTGTGTGTGTGTGTGTGCGTGTGTGTGTGTGTGAGTGTGTGGGGGTGTGTCTGGGGGTGTGTCTGGGTGTGTGTCTGGGTGTGTGTCTGTGTGTGTGTGTGTGAGCGTATGTGATTATTACATTAGATATTAGGAAATAAAGGTCTCTAGTTCATCATAATTTATATTTTTTAGCCAAGTTATTAATAAGGATTTACATTCTTTATAAGTTTTATTATAGATGTTGAGTTCATTATTTATTTTATTATATATACGGGCAGACCGAGAAGCGAGCTGTACGTTTGCAAATTTTGTTTGAGTTGGGGGTATGTAAGCAACAGCATACATTCTTCTTCTCCGTACCGTATCAGGTTTGTAAGGTAAGTATTTGTGTTTCCTTAATATTGCATGCAGAATATATAATTTTCTAATAGATAGTAGACTGCATGTCTGGTAAAGGCTATAGCCTATAGCTTTCGATATTATTCGATATTATATTTCGATATTATATTAGAAAGCGAGGCGAGGGCCTCGCCTTCAAAGCGATCGAAAGCGAGAGTGTTAGGCGGTTGGGGGGCCAGGTCTTCTTCTAACACTGCCGGTCTCTTGGAAACGATTCCATAGATTTTGAATAGCTCTTCGAGAAAATCCCAATTGCAAACCCACAGATCGCTGCGAATGACCTTCTTCAATCATTGTAACGGCTCTGGTTGCTGTCAGCGACTCCATATGACGCCTGCGTGCTTGTGGCATATTGCAAAAGATGTTTCTGACTCGAGATATCAATGAACTCTGATAATTTCTAATAAACCAAGAAGCTAAGGAAAGCAAAACGTCAAAGAAAATGCAATCAAAATTTTCATAAATAATTTTAAATCAAATTTTATTTAAAATTGTTGCCAGCATTAGATGAATACTACAATATTAAAAAGTTTAGGTATCAAAGAGTTTGTATACTCAATATTTTACTACTTTCAATATGTAAATGTTTAATAATTTACACCAAAATGAAAAAATACCTCGTGGCCCTTATTTTGTTTTGAGTAGTATATATGTATGTATTTCCATCCGTTTTGTATGTTTTATTGTTATGTGTAGGTATAAGTTCATTATCGAAAAGGGGTATCTTGCCCAAAATAGTTTGGGAATCCCTGGTCTATAGTATCCAAATAAAGTTTAAAAATACATTATTTTTATTAATGTTAAAAGGAGGCAAACGAGCAGGCGGGTCACCTGATGGAAACCTATCACCGCCGCCGATGGACACCCGCAAAACCAAAGTAATCGAAGATGCGTTGCCCGCCTTGAGGAAGGAGTTGGATCTTGAGGAGGGAGTAGGAATTGGGAGAGGGGAGGGGTGAGAGATGGGCCTCCGGTACTTTATTTTATGTATCTATCTATTTAATAATAGTAAAACATGTTTCGCTTGTTGCAGACACCGTCAGCCAGTGTGCGTGGGGCGTGCTGCTGCTAATAATTTCCATCGGAGGTTTCATTTTCACACCACTAGACTTCATGCTTTGGGAGAAGCTGAACATGAGACCTGGTAAGCTTTTTTTAAATATTTTCTCTTTAGTTAATGTAATATTTGAGACAATAAAAACTTTTATTTTATTTATTTATTTATACCTCCTTGTTGGAGGTTGGTGGACCGACGATCTGGTGATGGTCGCGGGAAGCCGCTGCCTCTGCCGCTGTCAGGTGCTCTCCCAATTGAGCTATCGTGGTTCTAACCAGTCCGCCGAAATTATTCAACACTATTTACTTTTTACTATGAAAGCCAATGTCAACAACTACCGTCGTTAACATCGGATCATAATATTTTTTTATAAATTTATTATAATTTTTTTTCAACATTTGTTTTTTTGTAATTTTTCAAGGATCTCCAAAACTTGTCTTTACTTTGTCCAATATTTTGTGTTTTTTTCAAATATACTTATGTTATCGATAGGCTATCAGGCACTTAGTAAGAACATATCAAATGGCATCAAACAACGTTATGACCTACAGAGAATTAACGCTGTACACTCTAATGATGTGTGTGTACTAACAGATTTGTTTGGTAAGGTCGAGCCTTGCTTCATCCGGCTGCCGGCGAAAGAGAAGCGATTGCGATTTGTTTTGTTTTGTAAATGACTGTCATCATCATCATAGCCAATAGACGTCCACTACTGGACAAAGGCCTCCCTCAAGATTGAGGGGAATTTGCCATAATCACCACGCTTGGCAGGCGGGTTGGCGATCGCAGTATGGTTAGAATTATCACAAAGAGACGCTGCTGCCCATCCTCTGAAATGGTCCCTAAGTCGCCTTCTACGACACCCACGGGAAGAGATGGGGTGGTGCAACTCTTTATCCCCGGCACCACACGGGGGGTGTACTTCTGATGACTGTACTTCTTTTTATTTTTACTTTTATTTTTTAAGTGTTAATTGTTACACTTAAGCTGAATTAAATATTTATAAAAAATACAGTGAAAAAATTAAACGCCAACCCGACCCAGCCAGGAATCGAACCCGGGTCTTCCGCAATCTGGGCGGCTGCACAGACCATTATGCTACCGGGAAAGCTCAAAAGCCGTGAACAAAAAACAAAAGAATACAATAGCGGGCTCCGCCGCTCTAGAAGAACGCACCTGTTTTCGTCTCTCTCTACAGCATTCAAATTGTTTATCGACAATATTATTATTTCGGGAATGTCCATATTAATACAACGTATCGCAAGTACAAAAAATTGCCTTACTTACTCCGACCACTGGTCATCATCGTCACTTGTAATTGATTGATGTGATATTGTCAGTTGAGTGGCTATCATTTGACATAGCGTCGGGGATAGTTCAAAACCGCGCATTAGCATTGGTGGATTCCGCTCAAACGTTCTCAAATATGGATAAAGCAAAACAGCGTAAGTGATTTTATTTTATGATTTAAATAGTTTTATAGAAATAACTTCATTATTACTTATAGGAGCCAAAACATTGCTATGTTCTAATTGGTACGTAAAACTACCAAGTAAATAATTATATAATCAGTTTTCCATCCTCTCCATTCTCTTAAAAAAATCAGGTGTTTGACGCTTACGCGGTATTTACCAAATTCTACTTACGCGCGTTTGAACTATCCTCGACAAAAACAGTGTTTTAAATCTGTAGTGATTTCTATATGTCTTTACTATTTCTTGACAACGGGTCGTAATTGTCTAAATATACTATATTATTTTTTTTAGGTTTGCAGCTATCCCTAAACATAATCCCAATACACTTTTTGTAATATATTATTTAATTTTAATTTAAATTTAAATTAAATTAACACTAAAACTATTCTCTCACGCTTCAGTCCGACGGCATGATAAAATTGAAAAACGATTCTTCTTAAAATCGAGGTGATCGAGACAATATTCGTTACCTTACTTTACCCATACCTTTTAACTCGCGAACAAAACAAATGACAGCACCTGCGCCGATGACGTAATTAGCAAAATGGCAAAAAAATAAATTTGAAATTGAAAAAAAAAATTGAAAACGCGCAGAGAATAAATTGTTGGGAGTTGAGAGTGTATCAAATTTATTTTAGTTTGTTTATAATTAAACTTATTCATACAAAAGTAGGCTCTAAATAGACGATATTTAAGTTATAAGAGGGAAGAAGAAGCAGAGGAAGAGCGCCTGCCCGGTGGACGGATGCTATTCTGGAAGCCCTGAAATGCAACACGCAGGCGGCTATCCGTCTAGCCCAGGATAGGACCTCTTGGAGAGCCCTGGTCCTCGATGTTGCTATTGGTGGTTACGACCCTCAGGCATGAGGACTCGACGACGATGATGAAGTTATAAGTCGCGTGGTCCAGTCCGGGCGTAAACGCCCGGTTGGGGTTTGACGGAATTTCACTCCGGGCGTTGACGCCCGGTTAGGGTCTGAGGAATGTTGGTTACATAACACAAACACCACGTGTACTGCGGTAGTCGTACGCTCGAATGCCGGCTCGGTAACATATAGCAAAAACGCTACCGCTTATGTTTTACCACGCTTGTATGCAGTTGTGGTTTTGACTGTCCAACTGTCACCGAATCAAGTTCACGACCGCGTGACTGTGTCACGGTCACAGCTTGTTGACTCTTTAACGCGCCCGCACTGTTTTTATTATTATATTAATCAATTAAACATATTAAGCATGTTTAATATTACTTTATAAACCTTGAAATTGAACCTACGTTCTTTTTAAAAGTGTTTAATTGTGAATAATTTATAATGGTCAATTGAACTTGAAAAACAAACAACTGGGGCCTTGTCAATATATTAAAATAAAGGTATAATTTAAATGCTCACCAGAAATATTTTTTTCATTTCTCATGCTCGTAAAGTTGTTCTTAATGTCGAAAGAAAATGAGTTTTTATGCTCTTGTGCATAAAGAAATTTCTTCTTTTAAGACTAAGGCAATTAGGCCTTACAGCCACATACTTACACAATACACCTTCATTTAATTGATATATTTTTATGAGATTTAGGTAATATCTTAATTTAATTACGACATAATATGTTAATACATACATTAATACTATCTAAATACAAATTTACAATTAATACGGGTGTGCATTTACGTGAAAAAACGCAAATATTTATATTAACTTGGCATTACGGCTCAGACCATAGTCGAACGTCACATAGTAGAAAATAATAAAAAAATTAAGAAAAATTAATTAAATTTTCTTGTTTAAGCTTAATCCTTGTTTTATTTCCTTGCAATCGACGTGAAAAGCAGAGTGTAAAACTCGAGTATAAAACCCATTTTACCGTCGACGTGACTATCCCACCCTCGCCGTACCGGCTCGGGTGGCTATAATTATAACCCATTAAAAACAATACTTGTCAAAAAAAACCAAGTCTCGCAACTCAGTTGTTCTGCGGTAAAAAGTTGTGAGATCCATGTAATACCAAGTCGGTTATTAATTTATTCAGTCTCTACTTAAGCGACTTTCTGTCTTAATACGTCCAGTCTCTAAGACGACGATCGTGGTCCATAACATTCTTTAATGTTTTATATAAATATATTGAGACTTGGCCATCGCACTAAATAATTGAATTTACATGTGTTTTCAGGCGATTGAATTTACACGTGTTTTCAGACTATTATTCAAATGATTGAGGATACTAGATGCCCTACTCCTGTAGGTCACGTGATAGGTTAGAAATTTAAGACTTAGTCTTGAATTTCGAGGTTATTTTTTTTATAATATAACAGAAAGCAAAAATTACCAAATTGAAACTTGAGGCATAAAATATTGGTGTTATCTATTTGGTGACAAAATGACATATTTGGTCTGAAATGCAGTTCATATATTTTTAAAGCATTTAATAAAAATATAAATTGTTTCTTGTTTATAATATTTTAGGAAACACAATTTGGTGATCATTTTTATCCGTTTTGGTAGGCGTTTAAACACAAGCCTTAAAATAATATTGATGTCCGAAAGTTTTGTGTTCAGTTCCCAAGTCAGACTAAATGTATTTCATTAAATGTACACAGAAAAAAAGGATTTCTTTAAGCAAGAAAAATATTTTTCTTGACATGGTAATTAATTATAAGGAAAATTGTCTTATTTCAAGTAATATTTGTTTATTTCTAGATATTGACTCTCTCAAAACAAATAAATAATACTCTTAGTGCAATTTTTACAATCAAGGAAAAATATTTTAAATGAAGTAAAAGTAAAATTAATCTAAGAAATTTAAATATTATTGTTTTAATATAATGAAATACTTACTTCAAAATGAAAGTTTATTTATCTTTCTATCGTTCCGCCCTTTGTTACTAGATGGCGCTGGCGGTAGCATCCTGAATCGCGCTATCGAGATGTTCTTTACGAAACTATAAGTAAAAATTGTAACTTTGATATAGTTAAGAGATTAAAGTCTGTACTAAGTCGCTTCCAAGCTATTGGAACTATCTTGGTCTTCCTTTGATTTTCTGTGTTCCTAGTATAGTCTATTACTGCGGCACTAAACCCTGCGCTTTTACGCCTGTGAAACGTAGTGGTTGGGTCCGTACGGCTACAAACCCTGTCTTAAAATTAAGTATATTTTATATGAAGCGAAGTTGTTTACTTTCTGAATTCAAATCAACATTTTCTTAAACTAAAAAAACATTCTAAGCTTACACCAAAAGAATCGTCGACTTATAAGAATACTAATAATTCTTGGTGAAAGATAGAATGTCTTAAATCAAGTGAAATTGTCTTCATTCAAGATTTGTTTTAATGTCAATTTAAGATATTTTTTTCCTTTACGTAAGAAAATAATAGTTTCCATATTATATGAAACAACTATAATCTTGGTTTAATGCAATTTGCTTTCATGCAAGTATTTTTTGCTTATTTTGAGAAAACCGGTTTTTCTGTGTATGAAACAGCGCTCTCTGTCGATCTGCATAAGCAAAAGGGATGCAAATGGAGCGTGATCTACTGTCTACACTCTGTGCTACTGGATTGAAGTCAAGTAATAAGAAAAACGCTGTTTATTTAAGGGGGTGCAGCGCGGACGCAAAACTGCGAGTTTCAAGTTTCTTTATGATAGCGAGCGAGCGGCGCGTGGCAGTGGTGTGATAACGGCGCACGACAAGAATACACACGCACACTAATATCTGTACAGAGTAGGCTGGTGATTTAATTAGAGCAATGTTTACTTTCGTAAAATCATAGGCGTTTGGGTAAAAAATTATAAAAGTCTTAATATTTTCATATTCATACTTATTAATCGAAAAATAAGAAAACAGTGCCCTGCGGAATATCAATACAAACATTTTGATGTCGGATCATTGTTTCATTTGTGCTGTATTTACAAAGTTTCTGAAGAAATAAGTCTTTATATATCATTACTTTTACTTATTGTTAATGCAGGTTCTGGGTATTTGTTTCAAATTCCAAGACAACCATGCCCTTGTGAAAGGATCAAGCTAAGCTACACTAGTCCTTTTAATGTATATAACCTATTCAGCGCCTAGCACCAGTGACTTAAAAACACGTAAATTTTCGAAATTCCGCGCGGCACCCCCCCACAAAACGATAACTAAAGTCAGACAATGCTCAAAACAGATGTTGTCACTTTTAAGCTAATATTATTAGACAGAAACACAATATTTTAAACACGTGTTTAGTGTTTTTAGCCATTGTTTAATTTTAAACACTGTTTTGTAGTACAAGGGTAGATGCTTTATTAAAAAATTAAAACAATAGTGTTTTCTAATAGGTATACCTACTCAATTTACGATAATTTTTTTTTTTTTTAATATTATTTACGATTTGGTGAAGGTCGCGGGAAGCCGCTGGATGCGAGCAGCACAAAATCGGTCGTTGTGGAGATCCTTGGGGGAGGCCTTTGCCCAGCAGTGGACTTCTTTTGGCTGAGATGATGATGATGATAATGATATATAATTTCATCGACATACTTTAGTAAATGAAAAAGGTAATCTTGTAAATAAATATTTATAAGAGGTGACTTTGGATTTTTTCTATCAAGGTAATTTCATAACTGCATAGTTAATTTTGGGCATTGTTGCAAATAAAGTCTATTATTATAGTAACATATATTTTTCGTGGCGTTGTATGTTGTATACTTTTAAATTAACTATGTATAAGAGGAGCTCGATAGCGCAGTGATTAACGCACCCCGTCTGCGATTGCTGAAGTTAAGCAACTTTCGCAAAGGCCGGTCATCGGATGGGTGACCAAAAAATGTATCATCTCGAGCTCCTCCGTGCTTCGGAAGGCACGTAAAACTTGTTGCGTTGGTCCCGGCTGCATTAGCAGTCGTTAATAACTACCCATTCTCCCTATCCATCCATAGGGAAGGCTCGTGCCCCAACAGTGGGGACATAAAAAAATTTGCTGATGATGATGCAGTGAAGCTAATTTCACAGTTGTCAGCGCCTTAATTTAAAAAAGGTTCGTTTATGATTATTTACATATAATTTTACGCAAATATTGTTGCGAACAAATTACAAATTGAAAAAAGACAAAGTGTTGAAAAAACTCCACGAGCGGGATTCGAACCCGCACCCCATGACATGCCGGGTCAGGTGCACTACCAACTATGCTACCGTGGCTCAATTCAACTCGCCGAAATTAATCAACACTATCTACTCTTACTCTGTAAGCCAAAGGAGCCCTATTCAATGTCGACAACTACGTCATCAACATCCGATCTTAATATTTTTACAAATATTGAAAGATCAGCTAAGATTTAGGCAAGCTATATTTATGATTATTTACATATAATTTTACGCAAATATTGTTGCGAACAAATTACAAATTGAAAAAAGACTAAGTGTTCAAACATTTCCACGAGCGGGATTCGAACCCGCACCCCATCCATGACATGAAGGGGGGTGCGGGCTCGTGGAATTTTATCAACATTTTGTCTGTTTCCAAAGGGTTCGTTTAACAATTTTACATAAAACACGCTAAGTGCTTAGTAGAATAAGTATTACCTATTCTCAGAAAACTTTTTATCTACTTTGTAGTAAGTATTATTATGACTAACTGCAGTTTACCGTTGTATGGTAATGCAACCTTGGCATATACGGCAATACTTGGCAATAACGTTGACCTTCAACTCGATATTTTATATAACAGTCATTATTTTATAGCTAGCCATATAACTAGTTACTTGCATAATACAAGAAAGCATGGAAAGCTTAATAAGTTTGTTGGTAAGCGTTAAATAATTATAACTTCTAAGTGGGGTAGTAGCATCAGCGTACGACCACCAGTGTTTGTTCTTTAATCATTAAATATAGGGGATCAGCAACTGATTTTTAGGGTTCCGTAGTCAACAAGGAACCCTTATAGTTTCGCCATGTCCGTCTGTCTATCTGTCCCTAGCCTAGCTCATAGACTCTTAGTACTAGAAAACTGTAATTTGGCATGGATATACATATTAATAACGCCGACAAAGTGGTGAAGTAAAATTTTGAAAAATATTTTTTTAGGTTACCTCTCCTACACGTGAAGTGGGGATGTAATTTTTTTTTCTTGTCTACCCCATAGTGTGGGGTGTCGTTGGATAGCAATTTCAAAAATATTGCGGGTTTGTAAAAGCAGTTTTTTGATTGAGGCATCTGTTTGTGAACTATTAAGCTTTAAACTGCAAAATTTTGTAAGAGTCAAGTGTCTTCCCTTCTGCCAGCCAAATGGTTGTTTTTGGATACGTGAAAAAATTCACGGTAGTTGTATATATGACGAAGTTAAAAGGAAAACTATCACAGCTAAGTAGGCTTTACAAGTTTACGAGTAACAGTCGACCAACTTATAAAATGTACTTGGCGCAGTACAAATTCCTTATTGGGAACCACTTAAATAACGTTGTCAGGTGTGCGAAACCGGTAGTATCTACATTTAAGTATATGAGCTCTATGAGCTAAAAGCTCTCTTCTCAGAGTCCGCATTATTGTGATGGGCTACGGAACCCTACACTGCGCGTAGCCCGACACGCACTGAAGAACCGGGGAATTGATCCCGGGACCTCAGAGATAGCGCGACGCCAGACCCGGCGCGCTAACCACTCGACCACCTATTTGAAGATAGTCTCTGTTCATTATTTTGCAAAACTTTTATTCGTTTGTGTTGTAATAAAAAATAGGGGTGTACGCATATTACCGGATCAACCTAAAAGCAAAAAAGCACGTGCAGATGCCTGCATATCAACCTATGCAAAACTGACAAACCTCTATAAATTTTCAACCATATGCCATATGCCATCATCATCATCATCAGCTCATTTATGTCCCCACTGCTGGGGCACGAGCCTTCCCTATGGATGGATAGGGAGAACGGGCCATAAACCACCACGCGGGGCCAGTGCGGATTGGTGGTTGTTAACGACTGCTAATGCAGCCGGGACCAACGGCTTAACGTACCTTCCGAAGCACGGAGGAGCTCGAGATGATAAATTTTTGGTCACCCATCCGATGAGCCTTTGCCAAAGTTGCTTAACCTCAGCACTCGCAGACCGGGCGCGTAAACCACTGCGCCATCGAGCTCCTCTCGAGCTCCTCTATGCCATATGCATTGTGTTCAAAATCCATTATATGAACTTGACAGTTTGTGGTACTCTGATGTGCGTGGGTGTGTATCTCGGGCAGAAAAAAAAGTATTTTTTGCTTAGCCTAGAAGATTTAACTGCCTCTGTGGTCTAATGGTTAAGACCCGCGTTCGATTCCCAGCGGGGGGTACATGTTGTGTAGTCGGTTTGGTTGGTGGTAGCGCTTGTTTTTCCGCTCGGCTACCATCTTATCTAAATATGTCACCACAACCTCATTGTTTGTAGCATTGTTGTTCCGGCAGCTAGAGATAAGATAGCCAGTGCCTCAGTAGTTGAGGATTCCGGGTGATGTGCGCTTCCACCATCGGCCTTATCATTTTTTTTATTTTTTATTAATGGTTCACCAAACTGGTATGTACAGTAAAAAAACTTATCTTAGTAACGTATTACATATTAGCAAAATACGCACGTGCACGACCTTCTCGAGGCGAACACTGCATGCAATTAAAACATTTATTAAAACAGTAAAAATAATACTCTAAAGACACATTCATTAATAAAATTAATAAAAGCAAAATAAATTATTGAAATAAATTCCTAAAATAAATTTCTAACTTTCTAAACATCACATTTGAAGAATAATAGGATAAATAATTATAAGTTCTTTTTTATCATCACTTAACATCAGGTGATATGAAGGCCTTGCTGTATATAATTATAAAAAAGGGCCCTGATGCTTGCAGAGGCTAGAAAGCCCTCAACATAGCTTAATTCACACTCTGGGTGTATGTTTATATTTGTGTTTTTTGTTTGTTTCCAGGCTTCCCCCCCTTCGAATGGTGGGCCGACCCCCCCGATGAGGTGAAGCTGAGGGTCTACGTGTTCAACGTCACCAACCACGAAAGGTTCCTGAGTGGGCTGGACGAGAAGATGGACGTCCAAGAAATAGGGCCTATAGTGTACTTGTAAGTAGGAGACATTCTCTTTATCTGTACTAATACGAGTATAATAAAGCTGAAGAGTTTGTTTTTTTGTTGAAAACGCTAATCTCTGGAACTACCAGTCGTTGATAAATATTTTCGCATTTAATAGATATTTAACATCACGTTATGACTCTTAAAAAAAGTTTTTTAAACTATCATGGTCACTTACATTAGAATAAATATTATTAACGGGATTATTACCATGTTTTATGTTATGTTTGAGTATCCGATATTTCGGCACAGTTGCATGCGCCATGACAGAACGCCACTACATACCTAGATTGGTTAGAGAAGCGATTGAAATTACAAAATACAAAAATTTCAATCGTGAAGATGGGTTTAAACTGTCGCGTATCTGGAATCCAGTGATTAGCTTATGTAAAGGCCGCAAAAAGAACAAAAGTGCCGTTTCGCGATCTGATACGGTCAGTGTAGTGTGTCGAGAACAATTTCGAGTGAATAGTGACTTAGGAAACAGTGATACGAGTATCGAGCGCAAAAAACGACTAAGGAAGAGGGTAGATCGTTTTGTCTGCTCATAATCACCCACCCGCAATAACTTCAGTACATCCGTGATCATGGCGCATGCAACTGTGCCGAAATATCGGATACTCAAACATAACAAAAAACATGGTAATAATCCCTAATATTTATTCTAATCTTAAAAAAAGAGTCAGAAAAAACGCTAAGCGAACACTAAGACATTCATTACTCACATACTAAGCATTCGGGCGATGCGATGCGACGCGGTGGGTCGGGAAACAGCTATTTTTGTGAATCATGCGATCGATTACACAAAAGCGATTCTTCCTATTCGTGGTTCTCATACAATATGGATTCCACACAACTGCAATACAGGAAAAAATGCATTAAACTGAGTCCAGACTATATGACAAAACATGTTACATAAGATAGTTATGCAGTATGTTTTATTAGTGTGAATGACTGCTGGGGCACGAGCCTTCCCTATGGATGGATAGGGAGAACGGGCCATAAACCACCACGCGGGCCCAGTGCGGATTGGTGGATGTTAACGACTGCTTATGCAGCCGGGACCAACGGCTTAACGTGCCTTTCAAAGCACGGAGAAGCTCGAGATTATAAATTTTTGTTCATCCATCCGATGACCGGCCTTTACGAAAGTTTCTTAACCACAGCACTCGCAGACCGGGCGCGTTAGCCACTGCGCCATCGAGCTCCTCGAAAATATATATTTATATATTGACATGACAACCATTCAATCATCTATTTCACAATAACGCAAACATTCTAACAATATTTCGGGCCATCCATTCGCAAACAAGTCACATTCAGGGTTGTTGGCAAGAAGAGAGTTGAGTGCAGAAAGGGAGCGCGGTATAGAGGAATTAGCACGTGCCGTACGTGGTGCGGCACCGCGGCTCGGCAAGCTACTGTGCCTTCTAGTGCGGTGGTAGTTGTTCGGCGCAAAGAGTCGACACAGCTCATCATGCAAGTCAGGGGCATCTATATTACCTCGGGGAATTTTGCACATAACCGCGATTTGATGTTTCATTCGCTTAACCTCCAAGGAATTATAACCAAGACTACCTAGCAAAAACTTAGAGGGGTACATAAAGGGATAGTACCCGTTCTCTACAAATATCTTAGAAAAGCTTTCTGCACCTTCTCTAACATAAGCCCATATGAGCTTTCATGAGGGCTCCATACACACATGGAACTCACTAATTTACTACGTACTAATGTAGTGAAAATGAGTTTTAAAACTTGAACATTTTGAATATCTTTGGCGTTTCTAAGAATGAAACCCAAATGCGGAAAATTTCGTTAGCAAGAGCTGTAATGTGGTCGTGAAACGTTCACTTCCGATCGAAAACTACACCCAAATCTTTAATGGTGGTGAGCTGAGTTATTATATCTCCATTATTATTATTGCCATAAGCCACTGGGTGCCGCAACCCACCGAACGTCATCGCGTGACACTTTTCAGCATTAAAATCCATGCCGTTAATCGAACTCCATTGATATACTGCATCAACATCACGCTGGAGGGCTAAACAATCTTCCACTGACTTGACCTCTACGTAGAGTATTCACCATCAACAAAAACAACAAAGGGCCAAGAATAGAGCCTTGACTGACACCAGAACGCGTGTGATAGGGGGGTGAGATTCGTAGAAATCAAGCCTGACACATTGTTGACGATCGCGAACGTAGTCAGCAAGTAGGCGAAGAAGGCTATTTCATTTTCATTTTCATAGAAGTTCATGCACTGTGCACGTGCATGAACTTAAACCCTGTCCTGCTACAAAGCTGCCATATCCGCTACTTTCCTACCGGATACTACTATTATTTTTATGTAGGTTTATTTATTTATATTATTATAGTATATTTATCGTTATTATAATTTTTGCTAAATTTATACCTAAAATACACACTATTCTAGTGGGTTTTAATAGTTTCACCTCTGATCTTACAGTTTATTAGCTATCTCCATTGGACTGGTTGTCTGGATGAAATCGCTTTAAAGCGATAAGACCGCCAAATTGTAACTTTGTAAGTTACTTATATTCTTGTTCATGTTTATGTTTCATAGTGTTGCAATAAAACTATTATCCATCTATCTAAACAATCAATTACGTTTAAGACTGGTAGTTAAATCTAACCACGATGTGCTTAAAAAACTATTCTATAAATAACACGATTGTTTTTTTTATTAACAACAATGCAATTGAAAAAAAACATAACAATTCACAAATTGACAGAAGCAATCGTCTTTTGAACAAAACTACCGGAAAAATATACAGAAAAAATTACATAAATTACGTCAATAAACGTGGATTCCTTTTTTTATTTCAAATCACGATGTTTAAAATTTTTGTACAAAAAGTTTTGGGTTTTCTGTTAGATCTTTTTATGTTATAATAAGGTACCATTTTTGCTAAATCTATTACCTATATACTATACCTACTTGAAGTGAAGAATAAACTAGGACCTGTTTTTAGACCCCCTTTATTATACGGATCTCGGAACAACTCGGAACAGCCCGAGCGCAGCTGTATAAAGCTCACCTTTTGCAGTCTCGTTATTATGTGATATGGAGAAAGAGTCATCATCATCATCATCATCACCTCATTTTATGTCCCCACTGCTGGTGCACGAGCCTTCCCTAAGGATGGATTAAGAGAATGTGCCATAAACCACCACGCGGGCCCAGTGCGGATTGGTGGTGTTAACGACTGCTAATGCAGCCGGGACCAACGGCTTTACGTGCCTTCCAAAGCAAGGAGGAGCGAGAGATTATCAATTTTTGGTCACCCAACCGATGACCGGCCTTTCGAAAGTTACTTAATCTTAGCACTCGCAGACCGGGCGCGTTAACCACTGCGCCATCGAGCTTCTCAATGAAGATAAAAGGACACCATTGTCCTTTTATATTAACGCCCATGCGTTTTGGTACCCGTTTTGAAAATTTTGTTATATGTGTAAATAGCATCGAGCATAGAGCTCGATGGCGCAGAGGAGCTCGATGGCGCAGTGGTTAACGCGCCCGGTCTGCGAGTGCTGAGGTTAAGCAACTTTCGCAAAGGCAGCCGTTAACAACCACCAATCCGCACAGGGCCCGCGTGGTGGTTCATGGCCCGTTCTCCCTATCCATCCATAGGGAAGGCTCGTGCCCTTGCAGTGGGGACATAGAATGAGCTGATGATGAAATAGCATCTATACTTATCTATATATCACGAAAAAAAGCAATTCTCGGAAACGGCTCCAACGATTTTCACGAAATTTAGTATGCAGGCGGTTACGGGGGCGATTAATCGATCTAGCTGTCTCTTTGTGGAGATCTGGTGCGTCTATTTTCCCTCGGAGAACCTTGCAAATAGTCATTAATTGGTCATTTGATCTTCTAACTTCCAATGAATTATAGCCTAAGCCCAAAAGAAACTTAGTCGGATACATGTATGGATAAAACCCATACATGCGTTTAAATGAAAACCTGATTTTATTAAAATGTTCAAAATAATTTTTAACGCAAATTTTGTTGCGAACAAATTATAAAAACACAAATGTTGAAAAAAATTCCACGAACAGGATTTGAACCTGCACCCTTCTGACATTCCGGGTCAGGTGCTCTTCCAATTGAGCTATCGTGGTTCTAACCAGCCCGCCGAAATTATTCAACATTTTTTACTTTGTAAGCCAAAGGCGCCCATTCAATGTCAACAACTACCGTCATTAACATCCGATCATAATATTTTTACAAATATTAAAGATCAGTTAAGAAATAAGCAAGCTATTTTTATAAAATGTTCAAAATGATGTTCGCCAAGTCGCGGGTGGACTGTTTCTACACAACCATGCGAAAACGGTGCACATCCCTGGTGCGCAGGGTTCGGGGTAGCCCCAACAGCATCCTAAACATATTTGAGAACAGATTTGATTGTGAGTACGTGAACCATTGTTGTATGGTTCATGTACTGACAAGTAAATAAATAAAATGACATGTACTTTATGAATTATTGAATTATTATTATTAGATTTATTGCATTTTTGAATTAAAATGTACTAACATAGTTATTAAGTGCACATTGTTATTAACCATAATTGGATCTCTGATATCTGAGTAAATAAATTGAATTGAATTGAATTGAATTACCCTTTCGAAATTAAAAAGTTTTTATTTTTATTTGCAGAGAGAAACTGATTCACAGCAAAATTCAGTTCAACGAGAACAGCACCATGACCTACCTAGCGAAGAGGTATCCGATCTTCTTGCCAGATCTCAACTTCGTGGACATGAATGCTACGCTTATCGTGCCCAACTTAGCTGTACTTGTAAGTTTATTTCCATATTTATTTTAAACAAGCCCCCCGTTCCCCTTTTTTTTGTTTTGACAGTGGAAAACTCGTCGTTTTAGTACCACGGCGCCCGGGGAGGCGCGGATGGTTATGTAGATAGAGAGATAAAATCTTTATTTGCACACTATAGACACACACACACACACACACACACACACACACACACACACACACACACACACACACACACACACACACACACACACACACACACACACACACCCCCTCTCCCTCACACACACACACACAATATACAATCGTAAAATAACAACATTGACTGATGACTGAATGACAGCGCTCGGCTCCCTACCCAGGCCCGAGGGTCTCGACAGGGATTCGGGAGAAGAAGGGGCCCACTCACCCACCATTGGTGGTGATTGGAATCACCCAGCTCGAAAATCTTTTTATACAAACCTTGTCCTGAACATTACGAATAGCAACAAAAAATAAATCAGCCAAATCGGTCGAGCCGTTCTCAAGTGATGCTATGTCATACATATTATGGCATTTTTAGTATTTAAATTTTTTCATTCACATTTTTTGTTTGTATGTAGGTACAAGATAAAATTTTACTAGAAAAATCAACCAGTCTTAGAAAGCTCGAGTGGAAATCTTACCCACGACCCTTGGATCCTTGGTCGTGGGTTCGATTCCCACTTATATCTTGTAAATACATGTGGGAATTAATTTTTATTAAACTAGATAGAGAGTAAATGTTCAAATAATTTTCAACGCAAAATTTGTTGCGAACAAATTACAAAAACACAAATGTTGAAAAAATTTCCACGAGCAGGATTTGAACCTACTAGATTCTCCGAGGCGGTATCGGATCTGGGAGCGGAACAACTCGAGGGCGCCTCTAAAGACTCGGACCTCGGCTCGGTTTGACCGGGCCGTGCTATTACTCGCGTAATTAAATCATCATCATCATCAGCTCATTTTTATCCCCACTGCTGCCCCTATGGATGGATAAGGAGAACGGGCCATAAACCACCACGCAGGCCCAGTGCGGGTTGGTGGTTGTTAACGACTGCTAATGCGGTGCCTTCCGAAGAAGGCACGTAAAGCCGTGGGTCCCGGCACGGAGGGGCTCGAGATGATAAATTTTTGGTCACCCATCCGATGACCGGCCTTTGCGAAAGTTGCTTAACCTCAGCACTCGCAGACCGGGCGCGTTAACCACTGCGCCATCGAGCTCCTTATCGTAGTTAAATAGTTATGACATAATCAGCACGTAGTGTCAAGGGCCCCCAATAATATAATAGCACTTAACACATATTGCGGGCTTATAATGAATGCTGCCTAAGTGGCGATTAGGTTCAGGTATAATGTAATGCATCCAATCATTGTTTGGATAGCATTGATAGGTCGTAAACATGTTATTACAACTAATTTGATGCTGACTTTGTACAGTCACGAGCAGGTGGGTTACTCTTGAAACACAATTGCAATAATCAATTTCCAATACCAAATTTAAAAAATTCAAATGGCACTCTTAAAAGCGATAATAGCGCTACATTGGAATTAAATTGCGTGGAAATTGAGTGAACAAATTATTATCGATATGGGGCGTTCCAAAATTGCGAAACTTATCCCAATATCGATACATATTAATCGCATTGGAATTGTATTGAGATTGAGTTTGCGTCAAGTGACGCCTTCGTGATAGCACGTTTTAACATTGACAAAGACGAGCCGATTGCTGATTATTTGTAATGGAAAATGTCCTGCTATGATCGGGCATTTTCCAATATTTTTGACGCTGTAAGGGAGGAAAGACCTGAACACTTGCTGAGTTTCTTGCCGGTTCTTGTCAGTACAAGATCTCCCGCCCAGAGTAGACTTACGAACCGATGACATAGTGACATTCACAAGAGCTACTTGTAGCCGAATAAATGATTTTGAATTTTGAATTTTATAAAAGTAATATTTTTTTCTTTTGCAGGGTATTGCATCATATCTCCACGACGCGAACTACCTGGTGCGAACTGGCTTTCGTCTCCTCGTCAACTCGCATGGCAGCAATTTGTTTGTCAAGAAGACGGTGTACGAATACCTATGGGAGTACAGGGATCCAGTACTTGATACCTCCAAGAATTTGGTGCCTGGATTGGTACCGGTCAACAATATGGGGATGCTGGCTAGGGTAAGGGGTTGCTTAAGATATATTTTAACACCAATGTAGATAGATGAGGAGTTCAATGGCGCAGTGGTTAACGCGCCCGGTCTGCGATTCGCAAAGGCCGGTCATCGGATGGGTGACCAAAAATTTATCATCTCGAGCTCCTCGGTGCTTCGGAAGGCACGTAAAGCCGTAGGTCCCGGCTGCGTTCGCAGTCGTTAACAACCACCAACCTGCACTGGGCCCGCGTGGTGTTTTATGGCCCGTCCACCCTATCCATCCATAGGGAAGGCTCGTGCCCCAGCAGTGAGGACATAAAATGAGCAGATGATGATGATAATGATGATGAGTTTATATATAAATTGTATGTATGTTGGTCTGTAAGGTAGTATTTATAATATGGGCCTCTATGTAACTTACCATCTGTACATAATTTCTCTATTGAAATTAGGATGTTATTTGTGGTTTATCAAATCTGATGTAATGGTTGGGCCCGTCTAGGGCATGTTCGCATACTGCAGACTTATTTTCGCGCCTATGCTTGACGTCAGCTATATTATGTTCTTTAACGCGGGTTCCTACACTTCTCTTTGTTTGCCCGATGTAAGAGACCCAGAGAGAGGAAATTGAACCTGACACCAGCAGGGACCAGCAGGTATCGGGCCGATCACTCTGCCGCTCGGCCACCAAGGCGTTAAATAAACATATATAATATAATATCGTGTTAATATATTAATTAATTAAATTAAATTCATTTATTTCGACCAGCTTGGGATCATAGTAACAACATAACAATTTATATAGATTAAATAAAATAAGATTAAAAATAAGATTAAAAAATTATTACAAAACAAAATTGAAATTAAATTGATAAAATCAAAACATTTAAAATACAAAATTAAAATATATTAAAATATAGTATAGATATATTATGTTTCGCCTGCTGCTTATTTACAGATCTATGCGGACTTCACAGACGAGGTAACAGTGAAGGTCGGCCCGCAGTGGGGCCACGAAAGCTTCTTCCAGATAGAC